>OU342864.1:4961625-6202031 GCA_910591665.1 Ectemnius continuus | reverse complement strand
CAGTTTACTGTTTAGTTGTACGTTTGAATCGAGAACAATTTTAGTAATACAGGCAGCAATCTATTGGAAAATATTGAATAATGTGTCAGTTCTTATTATCTTATTTTCCACTGAACGATATCACAATTTCAATCTTTTAATCATATCGACAGCTGAACATTGTAACAAATTTCAGTCATTCATCAGAAAATTATCACAAAATATCGCAAAATAATATATTTAACATTTCCATCAGAAAATATCTCAAGTTCAATCTTTCAATCGTACCAACAATCAAACATCGTATCAAATATGTAATTGGAAGATCAGAAACCGAGTAAAGTTCTCTGAAATTACCATCGAATTAGGAAATCATTCGAGCGGAATGTGCAGCCGGCAGTGAAATGAGTGAAGAGCGGACTAACTTGTTGGGATGAGGGATGCGAGGGTAGAGAAATGGCAGACTGGGGATGGGGATGCTGGAGGATGGGCGAAGTCCTGAGCGAATTCCTTGGAGTTAATGTCTCGGGTGTGTAATGCGGCCGAAGTCGGCCTTGACCCGATTAGAATGACGAGAGCGGGTCAGGAGTATGCGTCTCAGCGAGCACCAGCACTGACGACGACGAAACTCTGACATCGAAAGGGTTGGCTTTGCTTTCCACTTGCGATTTCCTCTAGCAACTCCACCACACTCTATTAATAGCACACACCGCGCGATCACAAATCTCCCTTCCTCATTTCGTCATTGGAGTTTCGTGGCGTTCAATGACTAGCGACCCCCTTTGCCGCGCGCGGACTTCCTAACCTCTATTTTGCTTCCCTCGAAATCTTTCTCTTTTCGCTCCCCTTTAATTTACTTGTTTCTATCCTTTTCTAGGAGGAATTTTAATGGTTAAGATCGCATTTTTGAGATTAGTAGATTTTTGGAGAGTTCATTATCAATGGTTGTTGTAATTTTGTGTGGTGGTATTAGGGAAAGTCTATTTTGGAGAGAATTTTGATGGTTATGTTCGCATTTTTGTGAATATAGCGAATTTTATTGGGAATCGTTTGGTTTTGTGGGGGTTAGTTATTAATAATAGTTGCACTTTTGATTGTTAGTATTGTCGAGAGTTAATTATTTCAATAAGATTGCATTGAGTCTTTCCAGAAGTAATTCTATTATTACTGTCATTATATTCTATATTACATACATATTTTATTTTACTATTATTACAACTTTTTCCAATGGTCAATGATCGACAGTAATATTTATTTTAAATATTAATATTACAGGAAGATGAATTAACTTTGACAATACTGGTTTTACCATTCCCACAAAGAATTCGATGGTTACACTCAAATTTTTGCAAATATAATAAATTCTACTGTCAATAAAGTTTTTCTTGCAATAATCAATGATCAATAATACAATCTTATCCACGATTAGTATTAAAACGAATATTTCCAAAGAACATTTCCAAACCCAGAAATTACAATTAAACTTGAGCGAACATAAACTTGCCATCCGATCCTTTTTGCAATACTCGTCGAATCATAAAAGCGACGCCATACTTTCAACTATTGACATTGCGGAAAGTAAATGCAGCGAAGCTTGGAGGGACAAAATTCCGTGTGTTCTTGCGATGAGGGAGTTTCGAGGATTGCGTGGGTTTTCGTTGTTTTCTCTGCACACAAAGGCTCAAAGTCCAACGGGAGACTTTCCCGAAGGCTCTCTCAAGGACCAATAACTTTCACTGGCAACTTTTCTTCGGCGTGTTTCTCGAACGACGAACATTCGTAGCTCTTTAATTAGAAGATACAGACACGAGCAATTAATCAAACTCATGGATCGCCCGAGATCTCCCACAAGTGTTTGTCATTGGCTACTTCGCAGAGTTCTTCTTTTTGCGCCATTGCCAAAGTTCGCCCCCACCTTCCCCACCCCCTTTAAGTGGATACGACTTTCCTAACTGGGTGCTTACTTCTTTTGAAAAACTGCCGCTTGTAACTTGGTACTTTGTACTTAGTTCGCGTTATTTACTGTCGAGAAGTTGGATATTTCGAAAATATTATATAAATTTTAACTAAGAGCTAGTTATGATTGTTACATTGTATGAAATGACTGGAAATTCGACATTTTTTGCTCTTATAACTTCGTCCATAATATCTTACTTATGTATTCAAATCATTAACTGTCAAGAAGTTGAATATTTCGAACATATTATATAAATTTTAACTAAGAGCTACTTATGATTGTTAACTTGTATAAAAAGACTTGAAATGTCACATTATTTGTTCTAATAAATTTTTCCCTAATATTTTATTTCTGTATTCAAATCATAAGTTATCAAGAAAATTAATATTTCAATGAAATTATACAAATTACAAATGACAAAATTGTCTAGGATTATGAAATTACATAAAATGATTGAGAATTTCAAAACTATCCTTCTTACAATTTCGTAGATTTTTTTAAAATCGTTACAATAATATAATTCCTTAAAATTTATCATTTCTTTAAATTCCTATTCGATGAATTATAATACTTTTATTAATAAATTATATTAATCTTGAGTCACATTAATTTAACATGAATTATAATAATGTTCATTCACCCGCCGCATTATAGCGAAGGTAATTAGTCAGCAGTATTAATGGCCGCTTGCTGAAAGTAGCGATTATTCTAGTTGAAGAGAAGGTCTGCGTGATTTGTCAGGGAGTTTGAAGAAAGCAGAGGGAAGCGCGATTGCCAAAAGATCTCGTTTAGATAGTTGGCAATTTATGGGAGAAAAGTCTCCGCTCAGCGGAAAAAAGCGGCGATGTGGCTGACCACCTAACCTAGAAGATTCGAGTCGCGGACAATTCGGACTCCCGAAATCCTCCTCTGCGAATTCCACGCGAACACGCGCGCTAATTCCATGTACACGCGTGTGAATTCCAAGCTCGGCTTTCGATGTCTAGTTGTATCGATTTGTCTTGACCGAGGTCCGCCACACTTCGCGCCAAGATCAATCGCTTGCCGTGTCTCTGCGAATATGTCGATGTGTACGTGTGTGTGGTGGCAGTTGGGTCACACATGAATAAATCGGACACGACAGTCGAGCGAACGACTTGTTCAATTCCGAGGATTCCGATCCTTCGAGGAAATACGAATTCTTATTTTTGATTTTATTTGCTTTCGTTGGCGTTTGCGAAATACAAATTTTGATTTTCGATTTTGTGCGCTCTTCGTTAGCGTTTGCAACATACAAATTCTTATTTTCGATTTCAGCTTTCATTAGCATTTGTAAAATACAAATTCTTGTTTTTGATTCCATCCGCTTTTCGTTAGCGTTTACGAAACACGAATTCTTGTTTTTGATTCTATTCGTTTTCGTTAGCAATCGCGAAATACGAATTTTTATTTTTAATTCCCTTGGCTTTTCATTAACTCTTACAAAATACGAATTTTTATTTTCGATTCCATCCGCTTTTCATTACCACTTACAAAACGCGAATTCTTATTTTTAATTCTATTGGCTTTTCATTACCTCTTTCACAACACAAATTCTTGTTTTTGATTCCATTCGCTTTTGGCTACCACTCGCAAAACACGAATTCTTATTCCAGAATCCATCTGCTTTCGTTAGGAGTCGCGAAACACGAATTCTTATTCCAGAATCCATTGGCTTTGGTTAGCGTTGGCGAAACACAGCGGCTGCCTGGAAAATTGAAAAAGCAGGACTTTCGAGATTTTTCGGTCCGCCCGATTATTGGAGAATGAAAAATAGCCGGTGCTCTGATTCCGAAGGCTTTCGCTCTCCTGAGCAGCGTACGATTATTGGAGAATGAAAAGTGCACCGCGCAAAATGGGATTCATGGGAGAATTGGGCGTTGAAATCCTAAAGTTTTCAGTAGGGCGGAATTCATTTTCGGAACCAATGGCAACCTTCAATGGAACAGCAGTCTTCGCTTTTATTCGTTGGTTCCTACTTACATTCGGTCTTCGAGCAATTGATAATGTTTAACATAAACGTCGCTGACGGAATTTCCTTCACTCTGGTTTATAGGTTAGAATGAATTCTCCTGATTTCTATTGCTTGGAAAATTTGTACTAGTTTTACAGTAGCTTTAAATAATTGTATTAGACTATAAGATTATTAATAGGATTATTAATAAGATTATTATCAGTAATAGTATGAATTTTGTCTCTATTAAAATAAACTGCAGGATTATCATTGACTTCCACATTTGTATTATTTGTAAAATCCATATTACCTTTAGACAAACATTAAATAACTCCAAAAACATAAACACACACCAGACCCTTCACATTTTAATTAGCAATATTTCTTTATTGACATGCACAGAATTAATTTTGTCTGTATTATAATAATTCCATCGACTTCTACATTTCTACTATTTATAAAATCCACTTTGCCTTTAGACAGACATTAAATAACTCTAAAAAAATAAACAAACGTCAAATCTTTTAGATCTTAATAGTCAAAAATTTACGCCAATCGAAGTAATTTTGTCACATTTCCATTATTTATAAAATCCACATTGCCTTTAAACAGACATTAAATAACTCCGAAAAATAAACAAACGTTATCTTTAATTAATGAAACACATTGACATCGACAAAATGAATCTCCATATCAAAATAAATCCTCAATTATCATCAACTTCGATATTTCCACCGCTAACAAAATTCGTACTACTTTGACAGAGGCTTTAAACAATTCCAAGCGAAGAAACATAAATTTCGCGAATGACACGAGAATACAACGATGTGAATGCGATACACTTTTTCGTATTGGCTCGGTCACATTAGCTCCGAGATTAAATAACTCCGAAAAATAAACAAACGTTATCTTTAATTAATGAAACACATTGACATCGACAAAATGAATCTCCATATCAAAATAAATCCTCAATTATCATTAACATCGATATTTCTACCGCAAACAAAATTCGTGCTACTTTGAAATACATTCTGGCTTTAAACAATTCCAAGCGAAGAAACATAAATTTCGCGAATGACACGAGAATACAACGATGTCAATGCGATACACTTTTTCGCATTGGCTCGGCCACATTAGCTCGGAGATTGGATAGTAGCCAGTGCCGGCCATTATCCTGGAAAAGTGGAATAGCACGCTGATGTTGGTTGAGGGTGGTGGCGCGCGGGGGGGAGGGGATCGCTTTAGCAGGATGGAATTCCGATCACGATGCAAATGAAGCATCCCGGAATATCGAGGTCCGAAGAGCTCTCTCTCTCTCTCTCTCTCTCTCTCTCTCGCTCTCTGGCGCGCGCATCGCCGTGGAAACATGGAAATTCATGCGGCCAGAAATAACCAAGGTTAATCGGTGCATTCACAAAGCCCTAAAAGTCAGAGAGAAAGAGAGAAAGAAAGGAGAAATGCTAGAAACAGAGAAAGCTTTGAGAGGAGGAAGCAGGGCCGTCCCTAACTTGGTGGCCGCCCAGCTGCAAAGGCAATATTGCCGCCCTTTTATTAACACTAGGTTTACGGGACCCGTCATTTTGACGGATTTCGGGCTTCATGAGTACAATTACAATTCATTTTTCTCCAATTTATGCCAATTATTATTTATGCAGTTCTAACAGATTTAATTCACTGATATTAGGTTTGTTAAGATTGTAGTTGTTTTTAAATTAAATTACTCGGTCTTTTTTAATAGAAATTACGTTGTTTCGAATACGTGGATAAGTAGACAAAAATGTCCGTAAACCTAGTGTTAAGCATTACTTACTTAAGGGAATGTAGGACAGTTAACATTGAAATTTTATAAAAATTGGTGCAACTAAGCCAATCACTTGGCAAGCACAGTCATTTTACCTTTAATTAGTACACTTGTACAGAGAATTTTGAGATATAAACATTCAAAATTAAATGAACAATAAGGCAATTATTAATTGTTAAACATTACAATATTAATTATACGTAATAGGAGTCTGCAGGTGATTTCTTTGGTACGGTTGGTTCAATGAAGTTCAACTTTTACAGAGTTCTTTTTTAAGGTCATATCTAAGGCAGGCACCAAAATCATGCGGATAAGTCATGTGCAAGTTGGTTCAACCAAAATAAGTCTGTATTGAGAAAATGAACATGTTTTTAGAAAGCTCAATATATTACCATGTTAATTAATCAAAGTATATCTGTAAGACTAAGCTTTCGAAATAGAACTTCATTTGTTCAGGTGATTGATTGTTGGACGAATGTCATATTGTTTAGTACATTGCAACTGTAAATAATCGCGAACTTAGCCAAATTATGATTCTATGTCTCTGTTATTTCGTGTGAATAAAAACATATTAGAATTTAGCCAAAGTCGAAAGACACGCTGCCGAAAACAGTGATTGATTTCACGTGTAATTTCTGGTAACAAAAGGTTTGAGACCGTCAAAGTGCGGTGGCAGCGCTTTTGCACCTACGTCAGGAACGTCCCTGGGATGAAGAGTCGGTTCTCGAGGAATAAGTAAGCGATACGAACGGTAAAACTATAAAGCGGAGAAACAGAAGGATTTGTTACGAATGGTCAAAAGCGATCTTACAGATTTCATTCGCTCGGCAATTGGAATGAGAGAGGAAGAGAACGAAAGCGGAGAACAGAATCGTAAGAGAAAGGAGTTTGATAATGCGCCGCCGTGTATTACAAAGTGGAGTAATTCAAGTTGCTCGGCCACAAAGAGCAATATTCCAGTCGGCCCGCTGGAAAGGAGGAGCTCATTTCAATCCTCGCAATCGAAATGCACTTTCCCGGAATAATGGAGAACACGTTGCCGAGGAATTCTCGGGGAAAAATAACCTTCTGCTTCCTTTTCGCTTATAAGACTTTCAGTCTAGTTTAAACTTTCTAGTTGTCTGGCTTTGTCAGTGAGTAATGGTGTGCGCTCTGTCTTTTTGCTCGGATTACAGCTGACAGCAGTTTCCTGCTGGCGAACGCTCAGATCGTCGACTTCCCAATTGTTTATTGCAACGAGAGCTTTTGCAAAATCTCTGGCTACAATCGCGCCGAGGTAATACTTTTACAATAATACATTCATTCGTAGAATATCTTCTCTTTATGTTCACATTGAATTTATTTATAATAAAGAAGTAGATTATTACTTTGTTTATTGAACACTTGTTTTCTAAAAATTCACTCATAATCATTTAACTGATGCTTCTTTACTTTGAAATAATTCATTCATTCGTAAAATATCTTCTCTTTATATTCACATTTTATTTATTTATAATAAAAAAGGTAGATTATTATTCTCTTTATCAAATACTTGTTTTGTATTCTCGAATTTTCGTGAGAATGTTCATAAAATTCACGCTTAATCATTTAACAGCTGCCATTGTTTATCGGCGATCTATTCCAACCCTGATATTTTACAATAACAAAAAAGATTCTTCTTTACATTACAATGCTTTTCAATTTAACTATAGGAAAATTTCGAATGTAGAAGTTTTGTACTTGGAAAGATCGAAATATTAGACTAATTGCGCAGTTAAAGGGTTAAAAGAATCACATAACTTTTTTACGTTCGTCGTTTCTTGCTTACGTCGGCAATTTTGCATAACTAAAAATAAACTTTCTTCGAAGTTTCTCTTGAATTTCCAATATCCCTCTATAATTTCCACCGGCTTCTCGAAGGCATTAAATCCTTCTCGAAGTTCCCATCATCTAGTTTCCGTGCGAAGACGCCATCATCGTAAACTCGACTCCTAAAAGAAACCACTTCCGGCGAATCACCAGTTAAATCTTTTTACTGGCCCAGAAATCATTGCTTTCGCGCCGGAATTATCAGACATAGCAATTTCCTTGGTTTGACATTCTCATTCTTATTAAAGGATTAGATACATTTGAACGGCAAAAACGCAGTGTTGATATAAACATTTTTAAAAATATAATAAAAATTTTTGTTGGAAGAGAAAAAAGTATATATGAGAGTGGAGGATTTCAAGAACATTGCAAATTAATTTTGTTATTTTATCTCTCGTGGTTACAAAGTTGTGGCTATGAATGTAACATTTTAAAAAAAAAATAGATTTCCACCTTGCAATTTTGAATGGGCTGAAATAATTTTTTTTAGAAACACCACACACAGTCAGTCCATAACAAAATCGATTTTCAAAAATTTAATTTTTAACGAAACGGTGTCATTTTAAACTCAAAATAGCTCAAATTCGAAAAGTTCTTATTCAAAACCTAATGCACAAGAATATACAGAAATATCCGTAAACCTAGTGTCAAATTACCATTCACAATAACACCAAGATGACTAAATAAATAATACTAATTAGAAACTTGTGGATTAGGTTATGCAAAACCTAATGCACAAGAGTACACAGAAATATCCGTAAACCTAGTGTCAAATTACCATTCACAATAACACCATTCACAATAACACCAAGATGACTAAATAAATAATACTAATTAGAAACTTGTGAATTAGGTTATGCAAAACCTAATGCACAAGAGTATACAAAAATATCCGTAAACCTAGTGTCAAATTACCATTCACAATAACACCATTCACAATAACACCAAGATGACTAAATAAATAATACTAATTAGAAACTTGTGAATTAGGTTATGCAAAAGTCATGTCGCTGCGGATTCATGTACGGGGAGCGGACGAACAAGGAGACAATCGCCAGGATCGAGGAGTGCTTGGAGGGCCAGATCCACGACCAGTTCGAGATCCTACTGTACAAGAAGAACAGTAAGTAGTACGAGTCGGTGGCAGATCGGCCAGGCAGTCGCCGCTGCCGCCACAGCCGCCGCTCATTTCCGGCATGGAACAGCTTCGATGTGCTGCTATTATTCGTCGCTCGCTCGCTCGCTCGCGTACCGCTGACAATCTCCCGACGGCTCTCCTCCTCCTCCTCCGCAGAGGCATATGTCAAATGGGATTGTTAATCTTCATGATCCTGTTATGTCTCATCACGCTCGAGTAATGACTGCAAATTCTCCCTTGCGGTTCTGACGTGTTTTCAGCTGAATTAGCGTTTCGGGTTTAGTTTAGTGTTATTACTCGGAAAATTGGATACAAGATTCGAGAATTTCTATCTTGCAATGGGAGAAATTTCACTTTGTATTATTATTATTTTGTATTACATTTTTTTAAATAATTGTGAAGTCAGTTTCACTGAGTGCGTGCTTTTACAAAAATTTGGAATTTGATCTCTTGCAATATACTATTATAATTTTATTTTATGACAGAAATCAGAATTATTATTATTTATTAATATAAAAGAAACTGCCAAAATAAAAAGTGTACAATTCTTCAAAAAATCACAATTACTTATAATTCTTTTATAGCAAAGCTTACTATTGAAAATTCAAAAACCTCGCAACCTAACCTACAAAGAGCCCAAACACGGCATCCAAAAATCAATGGAAAGTCACTATTCGATTTCCGCCACGAAATAAAAAATACTCTGTTTTCCAAGATCTTTCGATGGATCAGACATTCTATTAGAACTCATAGACGCCAAGTTGTCAGGGCTGTCTGTCGGCGGGAATCGGATGTTTGATGGTAGACGGCGGCCATTGAATTTGACGGGCGGCTCGCTAGAAGAGTGAGGTTAAGCCGTTAAAGGAGAGAAGGGAGCCGCGGGAGATGGCGGACGCCGCGGCGAGCGATCTCGTTTTGACGAGGAGCGCGCGCGCGCCTCGGGGCACGAAGTGTATCATTGTGCATGCGTTCAACAAGAGCTGATCGAAACCAGGCAACACTGATACCCACAGAACTGTCTCTCTCTTTCTCTTTCTCTTTTTCTTTCTTTCTTTCTTTCTCTATTTTTCTTTCTGTCTATCTGTCTCTCTTTTTCTTTTTTGCGTTCCATTCATGTCTACATTCGCGACGGCGGCGCCTAACGTTTTGCCTATTTTTCAGTTTAACGCCTCCGCTCAGCGGCTTTCTCTTCCTGACAGCAAGCGCGTTTCTAAAGGGCCTCCCGACAGGAAGCCAGGTTTTTCGTTGGTTCGCAGAATGGCGTCGCTTGAAATTGCTGACGTTTTTCAAAGTTTCACACGCGGTCGATTTTTATTTTGTAATATCGTATACAGATTGGTATTATGATAATGTTCATTAATTGGGAATGTAATAATAATGTATTTTACACGCCGAAGTTTTTTTTCAAGTAAATTTTCTTAACCTTTTAATTGCTGTTATTGTCTATTGGCGATTCATTTTAATTCTGATATTTTATAATAATATAAAGGATTCTTTATATTGCAATGTTTTTCAAATTAATTATGATAAGATGTCGAATTATATTCATAATAAATAATAATAGTAATAATGAAAGGGATTCGTCTTTGTATTACAATGTGTTTCAAATTAATTATGAAAATATGTCGAATTTTTGTAAGAAAAAGTTTTGCATTTGGGCAGAAACAAATATCAGACCAATTGCGCAGTTAAAGGGTTGAAAAATAAAATATCTTTTAAATAGAAAGCTATTTTCTATATTGCATTTTTAAAAAAAAGAAGTATTCTTACTTTTTTTTATTTATAAAAGAACAAATAGCAATCTGTATACCATGTTTTGAAATCAAAATAATCGCAATTTTTTAAAGTAAAGACGCGATTTTTGTATAACAATTAAAACCTGCATTCTAATCGGGACACCCTTTATTTGGACGTCGCTGCAATTCTGACTGGCTATCAGTCGGGCGGTTCTCTTCAGCGTGTTTTCTCTCCGGGCTGAGAGATCGAAAGATCGAACTGGACGCTCCCAGGTTTTTGCCCGCGCGCGCCCACTTAGATAACGCGCATTCGTTCCCGGCGAATCGGTCAGCTGCCCGGGAAATTAATGATCGGGTTTACCTCGCGCTCCACTGAAACTCTAATCTACCACTCGAGCTTCTTGTTCGAGCGCTCGTCAGTCGAGAGACTCGAAATTTCCAGTAAAATAAAGAGTAGCAGAAAAGTGGAGAATCGAAAAATTTCGCTGTATATTTTAGAATTTTGTTTTGAAGTTGAGAAATCGTTCTTTGTTATGAAAAAATCACACAGATCTTTTTTTTAATCATATTTTTACCATTTGCTAATGCATTTTATATGCGTGTGTAATTTCTTCAATTTTGGTCGACGAAATTTGAGAAGAAAACTAAGTTATACTCAAGAACAATTATTGCAATAATCCCCAAAATATAATTCATTGATATTTTGATTTACATTCATTGATGGTCCAAAAAAACAATGCAACAATATTCATGTTTGGTACAAAATTTGTATCATGAGTCAGATTATTGGTATTAATAATATTGACAGATTGGATTCTGTAAAATTCTAAATCGCACACAGATTTGTATTTGTCATTAGAATCTTTTAAATAAACACTACATCAATCTATACAAATTACGAAAAGAAAAAATATTTCATCGATCTGAAATTTATTGGAGACATAAAAATTACGAACAAAATAAAACATTACATTGATCTACAATTCATTATGATTATAAAACATTACAAACAGAACAAAATATAAACAATGAATGAAGAATGCGGCGCATTTGGCAGTCGATTAAAAAATAAGGAAAAGATCGACAAGGGTAATTATCTGAGAGCGCACAGTCGACGCGGCCAATTAGCCCAAGAGAATGCCGGTAACATCAGTTGATATCGCACGAGAGTATTAATTACCCGTGAGAAGGATATCTTCCAGTTGTAGTGTTCCTAGCCGAGTGATATGATAGCGGCGATAGATGCGAGTTCGTTTGAGAGGCTCTGTAAGTCATGAATTTGGCTGTCTTAACAATTAAATCGCCAGTTGTTACGTATTATTGTATAGCTGGAAGTTGAGACGAGATCTAGTGGCATCGGAGTTTCAAGCTCTTTGCTTCTCCCATTCATTTTCACGCCTCGTTTCGCCTCTCGCCGCTCACCCCCCCTTTCCAACCCCTTTTCCCCTTCAGCTTTATCACCTCCGCGAAGCTTCCTGCACACGACAAACTCTCTCGCTCGACCATCTTCTTGTCGATTAAATTCTTCATCGCGAATAAAACCCTACATAAAAAGCTAGACGACGAATACCTCTGCTCGTAAAATAATAGGTTAGGTTGTACATTGTGGAGTCTTATTTTTGAGTCTGTTTGGTTATACAAAGTTTCGGTATATAAATATATTTATGCTGATGAAATATAAGCAGTTAGATTGTTCACTATGGATTAGTATTTTCGAGTCTTTTTATTTATATACAATTTGGTTATATAAATATCTGTCTACTGACAAAATAATAGGTTAGATTGTATACTTCGGATTCTTATTTTCGAATCTCTTTAGTTATACAAAATTTGATTCTATTAATATATTTCTACTGCTAAAATAATAGGTTAGATTGTACATTGTGGATCATTTTTTGGAGTCTTTTTAGTTATACAGAATTTGGTTACACAAATATATTTCTACTGACAAAATAAGAGGTTAGATTGTTCACTATGAATTAGTATTTTCGCGTCTTTTTATTTAAACAAAATTTCGTTATTATATATATTTCCACTGATAAAATAATAGGTTAGATTATGTATTATGGTCTAGTAATTTCGAGTCTTCTTAGTTATACAAAATTTCGAAAATTAAACAGCCAATTTCACTCTCTCATAATCTCATCGATATAATTCTATTATTTTACGACTCTCGATTATTAACACTTGAGCCCTGCCTTTCATACAGCGAGCATTTCATTCGCACTTCGCTCCCTCACGCGGGTGATAGTAAAACCCTATTTTTCCCCCCTCTCTTTCTCTCTCTTTCTCTCTCTATCTCTTTAGTTTCGAGCCTCGATAATCGAGTTTCCGATGAAATCGGAGTGTACGTACGTTCCCCGCCCCGAGTATTAATAAACACCCGACACGAACATTACAATGTGCACGCACACTGCTACTCGAGATCGCCTATGGCGACTGGTACGCTCGCCGGCGAATTTATTGCGTGCCAGGCATTTGACGTGGAGATCGAACTCTACGAGCCTTTAGACGTATTCAAATCAGAGCCGAGCCGATATTAGAAGGCCTTTCAATGGGAGATCGCTCCCGGCATTGTTAACCCTTCGATGATCGACGTGGATGAATCGAGCATCTTCAATTCCGATCTCCAATCACCGCGCTGCCAATAAACCTCCCAGACTCTGTCAAAGTTTCTCGACATCGAGCGGCTCATAGAAAAACAGCCACTTTTCCAAGACTTTGGTGCTTGGTACTCTTTTTTTTCATGATTTGTGATTTGTTTACGAGTATATTGATAATTTTGCATTTTGTGTACATGTGGCATTTTTTACATTTTAGTGAACGTAAAATATTAATATCGAATCTGTTTAAAATAGTAGTACATTTTCTAAATTGAAAGAAGACAATTTTATTTACAATGTTCTATTTATATTATCTTAGCAAAAGTACAGTGGCAAGTGAAATATTAATGACAAATTTACAAACATTTCTGCTTAAAACAGTGGTACATTTTCGAAATTAAAACAAGGCAATTTATCGCCAAGAAAACATTATTATTTACATTATATTATTTATAATATACTAACTTATCAAAAATACACTTGAACGTCGAATATTATTGTTTAAATTATGTTAAAACAGTAGTACATTTCTTAAACATACATTGAAACAAAACAATATATTAGCAAGAAAAGAATATTATATATATTACACTATTTATATTATCCTAGCAAATTGCAATTGAAATACCAATATCGAATACATTTATAAACAGATCTACTTAAAATAGTAGTACATTTAAATATACATTAGGACAAGACAATTTATTAGCAAGAAAACAATATTATTTATATTATACTATTTTACTGCCCTATCAAAAATACATTGGCAAATAAAATACCAATGTCCAAGACATTTACAAACCGATCTACTTAAAACAGTACTTATTTCTTAATAAGAAAACAATATTATTAAAATTATACGATTTATATTACCCCATCAAAAATACATTGGCAAGTCTGGAGGTATTGAAATTCCCCGAGAACCACAGAGTAGAAATGCACGAGTAGCAGTGTGAGGGCGCGGCATGGCGAGAGGTAGCGCAGCATCCAAGCTCGAGAGACGAAAAACCGTTCTGAGAACATCCACCCCCCCACCGCCCGCCCCCCCCCATTCTCAAAGCCCCCCTTACGAAACCGCACAAAACCCCTTTAGCCGACGAAAGCTAGAAAGATAGCCGGAGCGCAATAATGAAAGATCGTTCTGTTTAAAGGTACCCCACGAGGTATGTCTAGCACAGGTTCGCAAAAGTGTGCTCGAAAGACCCACCAGTAAGTCACCCTCGAATCTACCTCAATCTAAAGCTACAGTGACACCATTATTTCTATTATCTACCATATACCATATACTTATACTTATTATTATTATTATACTTATATTATATATATATATATGATACCTCTAATATTAATGACTGCATATTACATTTATACATATATGCATTTTATATTATGAACAGTGTGCACGCAATCAGTCGGAGAAAGTTTGTAATGATTTAATCATGGATTATTTGTATTGTTGGAATTATATATATCAGTGCACTTTCACTTTCTATTAATATAAAACAAAACTTCCGTTTATTATTCTTTGCAGTAGCTATTTTTCATTTTTATAATATATTATTTAAGACCATAATTAAGACGAGAATATATCACTAAATATATTACGTATTATATATAGTATGTAGTGATTTATTTTCGTGTTTGTTATAATCTCAAATAATATATTCTAAATATTTAAAATAGTTATTGGAAAGAGTAATAAATGGGAGTTTCGTTTTAAATTAATAGAAAGTGAACCTACACTGATTTCAATACAGTTGCATCGCTTTGTATTTATAAATAGTAAATACAATTTTTAATAGATGCGATTAATAATTGAAATTCGATTTATTTTCGATTCTCTTTCTTACGAAGTATTCATGGTTCGATTGTTTAACACTAGGTTTACAATGCCTGTCATTTTCACGGATTTCGGGATGATAATTACAGGAATTACTACTAATTTTTGTTTCAATTTATACTGACAATTATGGAATCCTAACAGATTTAATTAACGCTTTTAGTGCCCACCAAAAATATCATAAATATAAAACATTAGGAACAAGATAAAAATGACTGTCTCTTGTACAAGCAATATTTGAATCCATAAACAATTTTTTCAATTGTGCGGCAACGAAATTAAACCATTTACAATGTTTCATAAATTTATTTTGAACTAAAATTCAAATATTTCAAATATTCAAATATTTATCAATATTTTGCACTAAAAGGGTTAAATTAAATTACGTCTGTTAAGATTATAATTGCATTATAAATAAAATAACTCGTTTTAATTTAAGAAAATACGTTGTTCAAAAATATTGATAAACCTAGTGTGAACGTTTGATCCGACTGGTTCTGTCCACGCGTACCTGAAGACCTGGGAGAAATGTTGTATACGATGTGTGTCTATACACCTCACTTTAGCACGACGTACAAGAGAAGACACACGTACAAGGATCGGCGAACGATCCCCGGACCAAGGGGCGGCCATAACGAGAGGACACTATTCAGCCTAGCGCCTTCTCTTGATTTCAGTTAATTTATCCCTGGTTTCTCCTAACTAACTAACACTAGACACACGTAACGCAGAGTGTACGCCATTTATAAAGAAAGCGCGTCTCTTGTCCGTCCTCTCGTTCTCGTATCTGTTACTCGAATCCCCAATTTTCATCCCCCCTTTTTACTTTTCACTTTCACCCCCCCTTTTTAGTATATTTTTTCTCCAATTTTCACCGATCACTCGCCGAACAACAACCCTGGTCTCTTTCTCCCGCTGGACCGCACTCGCTTTATAATGACAATTTACGTCATCGTTGCAGTTTCCATTATTGGCGAATTTGAAATCGTTTTATTCTCTATTTCGTTATGTTTAATTGTACGCATCTCGTTATGCGAATGCATTCGCCGATGTTTTTCTGGGAAACGTTAATTATATGTGCGACCGAAGCCTGGTATAATTTATCGTACCACGTGATTCACTTGTTTTTGAATTAGAACTGTTGGGCTTCCTCTTTTTATCGAATATGTGTCTGTGTGTGTGTTGTATTGTGTATATTTTACGTGGAATACAATATCGTGTGCCTTTGTTGATAGATTATTCAGGCAAATAAGTGCAATTTTTCAATATTTGTAGTATAATTATTATAATACATATTAAATTTCTGTTTGATATAAAGTGTTTCAAGAACATATTTGCAATTGCAACAACCTAACATTCTTTGAATTAAATTATTCTTACTATACGCGCAGCTAATATTGAACATAACCTCAACAATGCAGGAAGGAATTAGAAAACACTTAATTGTACCTGGAATTGCTAGATAAATATCTATCCTTTTTTACTACTAGTTTAGTAAATTACTTATTATGTAATTATCTCATAACTAAAGTTCTTCTAAAATTACAACATACTTAGATAATTACATAATTACCGTGTGCAGAAAAATTCTATATTAGAAATTCTCAATTCAAGAGTTAGATAATTATTTTACCATCTTGCTTTACTACTAGTTTAGTAAATTTCTTACTATATAATTATCTTACTACTAGAATCCTCTTAAACTTACTGTATAATTTCCTAATTACATAATTATCGTACGCATAAGACTTATATGTTGTATACCAGAAATTCCGAATTCGAGAACAAGTGAATCAGAGGCGAGTGTCGGCGCGTGCTCGGTTATGGCGATAATAACAAATTGCCAGTGGGGGGGTAATACCGGAAAAGGCCGTTTAATTGGAACGAAGTTTAATTGAGTTTGTTGGAGGAAACTTGGCGGCGTGGGAGGGCTTGGGACGCGCCGAAATTCCCGAGTAAATCCCTAGCAGAGCCGCCAGGAAGTCTAGGAAGCGTTTGGAAAGCTCCTCGGATGAGAAAAGCGAGCAGGAGTGGTGGGGGTTGGAAGGAGTACTCTGCGTGCTTCCTTTACGACTTGTATTGTACCGCCAGAGATTCGCCACGTACGACACGTCGAACTTCACAACGGCGAAGTTTCGCCAATGCCGCAAAGCGGAAAACCATTGAGAAATAACATCGACTTTTTGTCAGGATTTTATAGTGCCGCAGGCACTGTTTAAATGTTTCGGTAAAGTGACTTGTAAAACGATTGTGTTAACATTTCTTTTATCATTAGTATTATTTAGAGCTTGAAACATGATTTTAGTCATTATTTATTTAATAAATTAGCCTCTTCTTTTTATTATGGATTTGTAATAGTTGTCTAGTTTTAGAACTTAAAAATATTCGTTATTATTTATGACGATTTTAGTATCTCTGTTAGTATTTAACTGTTGTAGTGAATTATCCTATAAAATTTGGAATTTGGAAAAATGAAATTATTCAGATTATTCTATTCTTAGAATCTAAAATATTATTCTGGTCATGATTTATTTAATGAATTAACCTCCTCTTTTTATCACGAATTTGTAATAGTTACTTTCTTTCAGAACTTAAAAACATTTCTGATTATTTGTTCCACGATCATTCAATAATTCTCAATAATAACAGCCGAGTATGTCAACATTTCTTTTATCATGAGAATTACTTTGAATATTCTATTCTTAAAGCTTAAAACATTACCCTAGTCATTACTTATTTAATAAATCAATCTTTCCTTTTTGTAATAGTTGCCTTTCAAAATTCCAAACCATTTCTCCTTAATTATCTCGCAAACATGAAACAAGTCTCAATAATAACAGCCGAGTTCCCTCCAACAAACCGAGCGTATTACCACTGGCAATTACACGTAAGGGCTCTCTCAGTGACAAAAGGTTCAACAATTAGCCATCTTTCTGATCGATTATTGGCCGGTCCATTGAGCGGCTCGGCGCGGAGCGGTACTGTCGGCGTGTTGTAAAGCATAGAGGGAAGCTGCGTGAATCGGAGCGAGCCTGTCAATTGAGTGTGTCTCTGCAGACTGTGTGTCCGTCGGTCCAGCGGGAGGCAGAGAATCTATGGCTTTGTACGCTCGAGTGGCACCCAGCGTGCACCACGCACCACCTGTAAACAAGTAGTGATACTACTTTCAAAGGATGGTACACGCACACACGCACACACACACACCTCTATACTGCTCGTTACTGGAAAGAAGGCGCCTGGCTCTAGAATTCGGAAAGAGTGGGACTGATGGACTACGCCTTACAAGGCTGGGAAACACCGCCTTTCCTATTTTTCCTCGGGCAAAGCCCCTAACGGCCTTGACCTGGCCCTTTGTATACCTGGCAAAAATGGTGTCCGGCGCAGGTCAAATTGTTTCCCGCTGGCCAATAGAAACAAGACTACGGGTTGCCAATCATAAAACCTTTTGTTTCCATCCCTAAGTACCGTCCCTAAGTAATTTTGAAGGAGGAGGCAAATTTTTCGGCAAATCAGAGCCAGGCGCCTTCTTTCCAGTAACGAGCTGTACCTATCACTTTATGAGCGTAGCTTGTCTCACGCTTGTATTACGCAGACGCGTACAAAGTACTCCTTCCTAACCTACCTTTCTTCATGGAAGGTATTGTGCTTTTTTGGCGGGCGAAGGTGCACTCCGAGCGACCCAAACTTGCGACTGGAGTTGTCGAATTTTCTATTGGATTCTATTTTGGTGGTTTAAGGTTTTTTAAATATGCTTTTTGAGACGTTTAGTGGGTTTAATCATTAATTTTGTTATTAACCTTTTTAGTGCCGATTGAAAGTATCGTAGATGTGCGAAGAATGTCTTAGAAATTTGACGAATTTGAGAAGAATTGGGGAAAACCTTGCGAATGATATTTACAAAATAAAGGGAAAATAAAGCAATGGCAATTATATTTCAATATTTATTGACAATAGAAATGAATTCCTCATTTAGGAACAATATTTAAATCCGTAAATAATTCTTTCAATTGTTTTCCAACGAAATTAAACCATTTACAGCATTTTATAAATTTATTTTGAAATAAAGAACAATTTTTTCAAATATTGTGAACACTAAAAGAATTAAAGAAAACTGTTTTTCAATCAAATGTATTTTTTAGAACACTTAAGGACAGTTTTTCTTTGCAAAAATCTACTTTTATTCAAAGAGAAGATTTTGTTTCTTTAAGAACATTTTTTCTGATAACAGACTATGAGAGTACCTTTTTTTCGTGTGCCGAAACACGTCTCAGAATTGATTCGATAGAGAATTGTGCGGGAATATTTGGGATTCAGTGTTTGCAGTATTCGAAGGGATATGCGGGACACGTTTGGCAATTCAGCAGATATTACTTGTACGCTCGAAGTAACAACCACAAGGAATCCAATAGGACATCCTCACCGAGTTCAAGGCGACACTCGCTAATAACAATACTCACAAAAGATTGCTCCAATTTGACGAATAAAAAAGCGGAAACTGCCTCGTCATTAATATCTCGAAAGACGACCTTAAAGAGAAATCAAAGGAAATATTCCGGGAAGGAATTAGTATTGAAATGATTCCGCGGAGATTCAACGATACTGGAATATAAATAAATAATTGGAGACGAGCCGAGGAGTGTTCCCATTGAGGGAGGCTTCGATATTGAAAAGGAGATTATTCAAGCATTTGCATATCGACTCCACCGCGAAAGAACTTCGAAATACTTCCAACTTCTTTTTCAACGATTCTTTCTCTTTCTCTTTCTCTCTTTTTGGGGGAAGGAGAAGGAGAAAGTATAGGCAGAGTGAAATTCGATAGTCTCCGAGTGAAAGAAGCGGTCGCAAGTTCGGATCGCAAGTATCGGAAGCACCGAGCCGAGTAAAGTCAGCCAGTGTACAGGAAGTAGGAAAGGCCAATTGACCCTTAAAAGTAAACGCGAGCCACAAGTGCGTCGAAAGAGTGGAGTCCCTTTATATTACAAGCCTCTCACCTGAAATAAAAAGAGGAGGCAGAAAAGAACACACAGAGCAAGCAAAGAAAAAGAACTCTCCTCTTTCTCTCACGCTCGTTGCCTCGCTGGCTCCCAATTAAGGCTAATCAGACGTCCTTTAATTAGTATTGTAAGACTCGTCACATATACTCGAGCTCCGACGAATACGAAGTCTCACGGACTTCCAAACTCCTCCTTAAAAAACAAAACTGATCTTACAGCATCCGACAAAATTATTATCACAATTTGCAAAATCTCACTGAATAATAACTGAAATTTGGTAGCATGTACGGTTGGTATGCAAAATATTTTTAAGGTTGCGAAAGGTTATTTTCCTCCCTTAAAATGGGAGGAAGTTCTACCAAATTTCACTTTGGAGGTTATGACAACTATTTCCTCGGATGCTGTAGACAATCTTCGCCCTTATTTCTAGGTTATGAGAAACTAAGACACTTTTTCGAACTCTTCTTCCTTTTCTTCTAACACTAGTACTACTACTACTATTACTACTTCTTTCTTCGAGCAAAATCTCTTCTCTTGGCCCCTCTTTATCTTCTCGCACTGCACTCTCATCGGCATGAAAGAGCATGCTGCAAGATAGAAAGGAGGAAGCGTGTCAAACTTACTCCCCGTGAGAGTTAACCTCTTCTGCCACTTTCAGGCCCATTCACCCTTAATACCTTCAATTCCACCTTCCCCTTTTTTCTCTCATATCTCGTACACGTGTGTGTATGTCTATGATTGTGCGAGAGTGTGTGAAAGTGTGTTTTTCCGAAGAGACACGTGTACCCTTTCGCCTGGTGTGATGCTTGCGCGGGAAACTCGGCGCATTCGGTAATCCCAGCTAATCTCGGTGTCGTTCTCTGTGTCATCCGTTTAGAGTAGCTTCGAATGGTAGAACATTAGCGGAGAGAGAGATGCTCTCTCCTCTCCGTGCACGATGCTTGCTTGCTTCACTCCCACTAAGTAGAATGTAGCCAGTAAGTAAGTAGAAAGAGCGCCCCCTATTTCGCCATGCAGGAGGCTCGACGGCAAAAAACTAATGGTTCGACCGAGCCTAATTGGTAAGGCCGAACACTGCCATATTCTCCTTAAGTGGGATTAACTTCTTTCGAAGGAACGATCCCAATTCGAGGATTACTTGGCCATTGTTAAGAGGTTATAAAGAGCGGGAGTCTCTTCTTTTGTTAATGACACTTGCGCGAGGTTAAGTTCTTCGGGGGAAACCAGGCAAATTTAAAGATTACTTGGTCATTGTTAAAGGAGTTATAAAGAATGTAGTCTTTTGTTAATGACATTCGTGTGAAATTAACTTGTTCAGAAGAAACGAAGCAAATTTAAGGATTACTTAGTAATTATAGAGGGCTCGTGTTCTTCTTATTAACGAGACTTATGTGACGTGAATTTTTTCAATAGAAACGAAGCAAATTCAAAGATTACTTGGTGATTGTTAAAGCAGTTATAAACAGTTAGAATGTATGCTTTTGTTAAAGACACTTTTATAAGATTAACTTCTGTGAACAACACAAAGAAAATTCTCCAAATTAGTATACAGTAATTGCAAAGGAATTACACTGGATTAAAATAGGTTTTTATTATTAATACACAAAGTTTGTGATTACATTTGTGATTACATTAACTTCTTCAGAATCAACAAAGGAAATTTGCCAAATTATTATATAAAATTGACAAAGAAACACCACAGAATTAAAATACATTCTTATTATTACACAAAGTGCAATTAAAAAGTTATTCCAATCAATAAGCACAACTTGACCGAAACTAGTCGAACGAACCCTTCCGCGTGGAATTCGCCCTCGAATCCATCAGAGGAAACGAGCAGCACTAATCAATCAGGGAAACTGACAATGACAAATCCGCGGTAGTCGTAGAGATGTGCCGCATGCCTCGCTTACTTCTCCTGCATGGATGTGCAAGCTGAAACTGTTTGTGGCCCGTTTGCAATTAGTGAGCAGTAGAGAATTGGCAAGTTTGTTGGTTGGTGATGGTGTACCCTCTAAGCAGTTGTATTAGTGAGAGAATCGAAGGGTGTGACAAGACTTAGGGGTAGGCGCGGCTCGAAAGCTATCCGGGAATAATGCTTTGCCTGTCTGGTTGATGTACAGAAACACCGCTATGGCTGCTTCTCCAAATAGCGCCGATCAAGAACGAACGGGACCTGGTGGTCCTGTTCCTACTGACTTTCCGGGACATCACTGCCCTGAAACAGCCGATCGAAACCGACGACACCAAAGGCGGCTTGTCCAAGTTCGCCAAGTTGGCGAGGTCCGTCACCAGATCGAGATCGGTACTCGCCTCCCAATTCAGCTCCCATCTGCCGGCCCTCAAGGATTCCGCGCTACCCACCACGGCCAAGCAATCACACTTAGCACATGTGAGTGATTTTGCAGCGCCGTAACACGTCCGGCGCCATGTCACCCATATTTTGGTGACACTCGAACATCTATTTGCAGACATATTTATTTCGACAAAATTAACGTTATTAAATATTTTTAACAAGGTGTGGCGCAACAGTTGAAAATTTGCAACTTCGGCGCCGAAAGTCTTAATAATCTTATACATTGATTAACTCTTGGCACTCGGTTATATCCTCTCTGAGTCACTAAAGTCACTGAAATGAATGGAAAATGGGAAGACTTGAATTCGAAGAGTTAATTTCTACGTTATTGTTGTAATTTTTATTTGGACCTAGATTTTATAATAATACGATTTTAAATAGTTATTTTACTGGATTTTATTTGATAGTCAAATCATATCGAGTGATATGAATTATAAGTTTTATATTATTATTAATGTATGGAATTGAGAGATTATGTTAATAAAGTTTGAAATATGATATTTTAGATAAAATTTGAAATAACATTCATATTGAATTTTAATACAACCTTTCAATAAATGTAATATAAATGTGGAATGATTTGATAATTGGAAAAATTCGATCCAACAATTTTCAACAAACGTAATATTAATATTTGATAATTGCAAAATTGAAAAGATTCGATCCACGATTTTCAACAAACGTAATATTAATATTTGATAATTACAAAATTGAAAAGATTCGATCCACAATTTTCAACAAAAATAATCTAAATGACAATGCCTGGTGATGACTTTGCAGATGATGTCCTTGAGTGGCGATGTAATGCCGCAGTATCGACAGGAAGCGCCGAAGACCCCGCCGCACATCTTGCTGCACTACTGCGCGTTCAAGGCGATCTGGGACTGGATCATCCTCTGCTTGACTTTCTACACGGCGATCATGGTGCCGTACAATGTCGCCTTCAAGAACAAGACCAGCGAGGACGTCTCTCTGCTGGTGGTCGACAGCATAGTCGATGTCATATTCTTCATCGACATCGTCCTCAATTTCCACACGACCTTCGTCGGCGCCGGTGGCGAAGTCGTGTCTGACCCTAAGGTATCATCTCTCTCCCTCATTCTTCTGATTTTAGTTTCACAAACATCCCTATCGATCCTCGACCCAAATACCACACAACGTCTTCAAGATCTCTTCTTTATGCCATTTTCTACGAATCTCGTAAAACATTCGTGGGACCTTTCAAAGATCTCCAGGTTTTGTCGTTTTTAAAATGCACCGCATCTCTTTTACGAGTGTCTTTGTTGCGATATTCTTGGATACCGAACTTTATTTTGACCTTGTTTTTAATATATAGCTGTTTGATCATTTAAATACTGATTTTAGAGAATGATTTTAGAATGTAGTATAGTAATGTGTATTGAAATGTCTTAAAGATGTCTTCTTTATGCGATTTTCTACAAATGTCATAAGAAGTTTTAAAGATGTCCATGTTTTGTCATTTTTAAAACGACAAGCATCACTTTTGCGAGTGTCTTTGTTGCGATGTTCTTAAAGCATCGCTAAGACGTCGAGCAAAATATGTTAACTTCATTTTGAACTTGTTTGATAATTTAAACACTGATTTTAGAACATAGTATAGTAATATATATATTGAAACGTCTTAAAGAAAGATATTCCGTAGGACGTTTCAAAAATATCCACGTTTTGTCGGTTTTAAAACGTCAGTTTTATGACTGCCTTTATGTGATGTTCTTAGAGGGTCGTTAAAACGTCCAATAAAAGGCGTAGAATGTAGTATACTAAAACATATTGAAAGTGCTCTAATTCACGAATTAAAAATCTCTCGACATCTTAAATATATATTTATAACGTCTCTTCTAAAGAGACATATAAAGGAATATTGTCAACTTGTCTAAAATCGTTCACTTTTTACCAAAAAACATCTGTCAAACATCCACCAAATATTTCCCTGTCATCGATTTCCACCCCCCATTTTCAAACTATCATTATACTATCTTGAGAATCATCCCCACTTTCCAAATACAGTCAATTCACATCTCACTAAATTAATACTAAACCTACCAATCAGCGGTCAAATGACCGTTTTCAATGGGGAACTACGGGTATAAAAAAAGTGTCGGTAGGTTTAGTGTTAATACTAACAACTAAACTCAACAAATACTAACTAAAAGTGTACGCTGATGTGGGGATTGTGGTTTGGAAATAAGGCAGAATATCGTGATAAACGGTTCTTTATTAATTTTAACGCTCCACTCCGACTTCACTCTGACTCCGCTCTGTAAAAACTCGCTTAATACTCTGTAGATTCTCTCTCTCTAAACTCTGTCTTGACTCTGTGCCGACTCTGTCTAAACTCTGTCCTCCTCCCCAGGAGCACATCTTATATTTGCTCTCATACATACATCGCATTCGTACAGACGCACTCACACATCTTCTTACCCTCGAAGCCTTGCATCCCATAATTCACTCTTCTTTAATTTGACACACGCGACAGGTCAGTCTTACTCCATGTACACTCTTTTCACAATCACTCCTGCTCGGACACTCTGGTCATCGCATTCGTACCCCATTCCACTCGCTCGCCTATCGCTACCCACTTGACATCTCATACATTACACTCTTTACGACCTCATGCACCCTTCCTACTTTCGTACTCATCCTTGCAGTCACTCCTGATCATCTTTCGTACTGCTCCCCATTCCACTCGCTCATCCCTCACACCACTCTAAAAACTCGCTTAACACTCTGTAGACTCTCTCTAAACTCTGTCTTGACTCTGTGCCGACTCTGTCTAAACTCTGTCCTCCTCCCCAGGAGCACATCTTATATTTGCTCTCATAAATACATCGCATTCGTACAGACGCACTCACACATCTCCTTACCCTCGAAGCCTTGCATCCCATAATTCACTCTTCTTTAATTTGACACACGCGACAGGTCAGTCTTACTCCATGTACACTTTTTTCACAATCACTCCTGCTCGGACGCTCTGGTCATCGCATCCGTACCTCATTCCACTCGCTCGCCTATCGCTACCCACTTGACATCTCATACATTACACTCTTTACGACCTCATGCACCCTTCCTACTTTCTTACTCATCCTTGCAGTCACTCCTGATCATCTTTCGTACTGCTCCCCATTCCACTCGCTCATCCCTCACACCACTCTTCACCACACTCTGCATCCATACCTGCCGTCTCGATCTCTCTCTACACACACACTCACTGTTCAACCCTCTTACATTCCGAACTTCCAAACGCTATCTTAGATTCATTCCCAGACTGATGGACTTGATATGATTGAACTCTCCGACAGGTAATCAGGATGAATTACTTGAAGTCCTGGTTCATAATCGACCTGTTGAGTTGCCTGCCGTACGACGTGTTCAACGCGTTCGACCACGACGAGGATGGTATCGGCAGTCTCTTCTCGGCGTTGAAAGTGGTCCGGCTGCTGCGCTTGGGCCGTGTGGTCCGGAAGCTTGATCGGTATCTGGAGTACGGTGCCGCGATGCTCATTCTCCTACTCTGTTTCTACATGTTGGTTGCTCACTGGCTGGCCTGTATCTGGTACGTCACATTAAGGTGATTTTACATACCCTGGGTAAACACTTTCTCAAGGTAACACGGGCGCGGCAGGATGGGACACACACACGTATGCCTGCTTTCCTCCCCAACCACACACGCCCAGCCTTCCAATCAACCACTTTCTACGCTTCTTCGATATTTGATAGTCACTCTCAGAATTTTTCGAATCGTTTCCCCCGCCCGATAATTGCCTTATTAGTTGTTCAACAGTACACCGATACTTTGTTTGCTTTGTCAATGCAATTAGCAGCGCGCAGGATTTCTTTCAAGGAAAGTTTCGTTCTTTCTATTGATCGATTTTTAAATATATTACATTTCATTTACAATGGATAAATGAAGTATTAATACAGTTAATATTTATGGAGTAAGTCTTGCAAAAGGCAATTCTTTTCTATATATTGTTTACTTCCTCAATAAAATCACTAAAATATCAATAAAATTCCTCTTTATAAATAAAAGTACATCTTGAACCACAAAATATTCTTATAAAACGAAATTTCCTTTTAACGATATTTATTTTATAAAAACTACCAAAACATATTTTATCTTTTCTACTGTTGAAGAAAAGTGCAATAAAATCTGGTGGTTTATTGTTGGCTCGGCCTGTTCGAGTTGCATACACGTAAAATCGCTCGGATGCCCTTCGAACCCAACTCGACACAGACACAAAGAAACACACACACATATGAATACAATACAGATAGAAAATGGACATAGGAATTGGAGAAGTGGCAGGAGGAATGGAATTAAAAGGCAGCCACTTATAAAGCTCTCGCTCGAAACGAGATCGAACTGAATCACTGGAAGCGATTGAGACAGACGGCGATCGCTCCCTCTTCCAACAGTTGGGAGTGCAGCGAGACGGCGCGCGTCGAAACTTCGACTATTGAAAGAGCAATGCGAGAAGTTCGAAGGGCATCGCGGGCGCGACAATACATCAAACTTCACGGCACACTCGCCGCGCTGCGCTGCTTGCTTTTGCTCGCTTTTGCTTTATGTCCGCGTTGCTTCAACGATGGAAATATTCGAGTCGCTTTTTTTAGAGGGATTTTTAACATTAAATGTACCTAAATTTAACAACAAATACACTTCTTCGCTTTGGAATTAGGAAATTCTCAAATTACTGCGAAAATAAATTGGGCGAAAGCATTTAGATGAGAATAAAAAATAATACAAATGTATTATTACCTTACTCTGATTGAATTTTTTTAATGTAATTTGTTCGTTCTTTTTCAAAGTAAAGCTGATAATGTATTGTTTTTTATTCTTATCAAATCCTTTGATTTGTTCCTTTAGACATTTTTTACACCAAATATACAGCGTTTGATTAATTTTTTTATGTATTTTAATTCGTTCGTTTTCGAAGTAAAGCTAATAATACATTTGTATCATTTTTTTCTCATCTAAATGCTTCGTCGATTTATTTTCGTAATAATTTAAGAATTTCTTATTTCCAAAGTAAAAAAATATATTTCTTGAATAAACGTGATTCAAATTCGACTGTAAACTGACGGTACATTCAGTGTTACTTAATTTATTTCTAGTATCGCAGCAGTGCAAATTAATATACTTCTTTCTCAAAGTAAAGCTAATAATACATTTGTATTATTTTATATTCTCATCCAAAAGCTTTCGTCCAATTTATTTTCGTAACAATTCGACAACTTCTTATTTCCAAAGCGACGAAATATATTCGTTGCACAAACTGCTATTTCAACCGATCAAGATAAAAACAGTTGAACATAAACTGAGGGTACATTCAGTGCTAATGCACTTAGCTTATTTCTAGTATCGCGGTAGTGCAAAGTCCAGTATTCATTATTTTCCTGATAAGAGAAAAAGTAACTGTCCGTCCGGGAATAGAATTCTCGAAAGTCACTCCCGCCACTGACATTTGTTAATGTAGTATATCTGCAAAATTCTCTCTTCCCCTCTTTTTCTCTCTTTCTCTCTAACGCGAGTATACATTAATAAATCTCATTCTCGAGTGTCACGCTCGAGATTTTTATTCTCAAATGGACACTCCACGTAACACGAGTGCTCGCAGAGGAGAAGTTATAACTGGACAGCGCAGCACTGTATTCGCAGCGAAGAAACGGAAGATAGCTGTTGATACATTATTTCGTACATCTTCAAGCTCTCAGTTCTATTTTGTCTTTGGGGTCGCGAGAAATTCAATACGATGTTATTTGATTCTTATCTTTGAATTATTGTATTATTATTGAGGCCCTTTTTAAAATATATCGTTGCATTAAAAGTTCTAAAATGTCGAGTACCAGTTATTACAATTGCAAAACGAGTGAAATTCTTGTTATTGTTATATAATAATGAATATATTTTGTTATTATATAATTTATTTATTATAACGCCGCACAGTGATACAAAAAGTGTTAGTAAAGAATTGTTTGATTTCGAAATCTTTCGGTGATAATGAGAGTTTTATATAATATATTGCTATTGTATTCACTGAAACATAATTGTGTAAATGTATTAATTTATAACACAAGTTCTCGAATTTTCTACAGATGAATTATAAGTCAAAATACGCGAGGAAAAATCTATCTGTCAGGAAAACTATAGGATGCACGATTAGTAAACAAAGTTGAAGTTCTGCATTTAAATACATAGAAACATACACAAAACAATTGGAAATTAAAAAATAGTTTACTAGCATTTCTCGTGCTTCAGTTTGTTCTGAATAAGAATACAATAATAAAGCTTCATTCTTAAATAGGGGAAATCATTTCATTATTGGGGAAATCCCCAATTTTTCGTTACCACAAAATCAAATACTCGCATTTAAAAAACAGACAAATTAATCCCTCAAAAAACCAGCAACATTCTTCGAATCAAAATCACCAAATATTCCCGCCGTCTACAAAAGAAATTAAACCTTCCACCACAACTGCAAACCCCGATCAAAAAACGCAAGAATTTCGCCTGAAAGAGAAAGACAAGCCAATCGCAATTGGCGGGGAAGCATTCCAGTGCCGATAGAATGAACCCATCTGGGTTTGAGGATTCCAAAAGGGTGGAAGGTCAGAGAAGGGACGTGGAGGGGTGCTCTCTCGAGGTACAAAAGAAACAGAGGCGAAAAGCGAAAGGGATGGCTCGAAGTGGTAGAAGGAATGCGGGAAATTCGCGGGAGATATGTGCTCGCCGCTCGAAAAGAATAATTGGCGTCCGCTTCATTGCCGAGAGAAAGAGAGAAAACGAGAAAAAGAGAGAAAAGAGGGGGATGAAATGGTTGGGTTCGGAGAATAGGTTGGAGGGTTAATTAAACTGGGCCTCTCCATCGCGCATAGCTCCGCGAGCACAAAAGTGGCCGACTGAAGCACGCGCGCGCGCGCGCGTGCACACACACACGCGTTCATTCCAGTATCAGAGTCGTTATTATCCGCGCTGCGCTCTTCTCGCGCGCGAGCTCTCGGCTTTCGGGCTTGCAAAAACACGATCGTTAAAGCTTCCGCTTACCTCGGCCCCGCGCGCCTCAGGATCAATCGGACAGAGCTGCCGCCGCCGCCGCCGCTTTCAATTAGCCCGCTTCATCTCCTATCGGGACACACCGCGCTCATCCACGCAACACTATTTTAACACTCGCGCTATATCAAATCAAGTATTAGCCTTTCGAATCGAATTTCTTCCAAAAGAAAACTGCCTTTTCCTAGGAATTGTTATGAAATTACTGTTTTTCTATTCTATGCTCAGGTTGATTCATTTCCTATTTGTTTCTTGTCAATTTATTTTTTCTCCCAAAGATTTTATTTCGAGTATTTTGACGTATAATTCATTGGAGGAAAATTGCGGGAACTTGTGTTATAAATTAATACATTTTAGCACATGATATATTATATAAAACTCGCATTATCACCAAAACAAGTTGAAATTAAACGATTCTTTACTAACATTTTTCTGTATATAATATATTATTTATAATAATACAAAATGTTGGAAAGAATTGACAGATATTTGTTGAGTTATATGTATTTGGTTTCTTCATTAAGAGAAGTAGAGGTTAATGTAATTACGTAACACGTTATTGTACCTCCTAGAACACTGTGAACGCCTATAGACGCTCTAAAAATCCATTAGCATTGCATTTATCACAGCTAGAATCAGGTCAATTGAAATTAGCGTTCTCGCTTAGATTTCGTCGTAGTCAAAGGGTTAATCTGCTTGGGTAATTTTATTGTATAAGTATATAGGTTTGATCAGTCGTTACATTTCCGTTCTATTAGGTGGTCAAAATGCAATAGAGCAAGTCTTCTCCACGAAAATATTATATGGGTAACTCTTATTTTAGATTAGAGCTATTGCATTTATAGCTAAATTTCTCGAGATCTGAAGTCAAAATATCCACTCTTTCGAAATATCCTTAACAATATTCATGCATAACAAATCTTATCAAGTAATTTAAATTCTCACATACATATATTATAGGTTATGTTCGACAACAATTTTTAAAAATTGCATATATGCAAAACATCTATTTATCTGAAGTCAAAGTATCCACTCTTTCGAAATATCTCCTAACAATATTCATGCATAATAAATCTTATCGAATAGTTTGAATTATCATATTACAGGTTATGTTCGACAATGATGATTGAAATCCCAATGAATCACCCTGTACACTTGCGCTGTTAGACGTACTTTCGCCCGCATGGACGGATATTTCGCTGTGTTATCATTAGGAGTTAGATATCTTTTTAATTATCCAAGTATTAGTGATGTTCGCGCAGGCTGGATTTAGGAAGATTTTTGGTTATAGTTCTCTTTTGTGTTGCGAGACAAGCAGCACTGGCAATTGGCATGTGCATGGCTCGGAGACACGTGTTTTCGATCACTGAACAGTGCAATTTACACTAACTATTGATTAAAACAAGTTATTATTAAATACAGTTATTATTAAATACAATTTGAATATAAACTCCATTTATATTCAAATTGAAATATTAAAGAATTCGTGTTCTAATAGAAATTCAAAATATGTGTACAAGATGCACAAATTGACAAACGGATTTGGACCTCTTTCAAAATAAACGTCTCATATATTTAATATACTACACAAGAAACATACTTTACAAAATAACTATAACTTCAAAATCTCATTGAGAGATAAAGGAAATTCAATTTTCAAAAGGCGAACCTTCCAATTTACCTACTGAAATACTAAAATACAGAAACTCGAATTCGAAGAGCCAAGATGAAAAAACCAGTGATTTAATTCGCTCTAGTTAATACAATTACTTGAACCACTCGAAAATCCAAAAGCACTGCGTCGATCGAAAGCGAGTCTCCCCGCCGAATGGCGAAACCGGCATTTAAAGGAGCTTTCCATCCTCTCGTACCGCGCCTCGATTAGAGCGCCGCGCGCTTAAGCGCGGCTGGAAATGGCATCTGACTAGCAAAGTGTTCCCGTGGATTTCTCAAGGTACTCGATAGGAAGATCGGACGCTGACAATGGGGTCCAATATTCCTGGCTTTGGAAGCTGGCGAACGTCACCCAATCGCCCTACAGTTATCTCTGGACGAACGCAAGCACCGCCCCGGAATTGGTTGCTGGGCCTTCACGGAGGACCATGTACGTCACCGCACTTTATTTTACGATGACCTGCATGACCTCCGTGGGCTTCGGAAATGTTGCTGCCGAGACTGACAACGAGAAGATCTTCACCATTTGCATGATGATTATTGCTGGTGAGTCACTCTGCTTCTTTTTTTATTTAAATAATTGTGTCTAATTGCAGTTCTTTCAAATATATTTTATTTAATAAGCAAGTTGTTCTCCGATTTTTTATTGTATCTGAATGCAAACTCTTAACCATTTAAATTGACTTCTTTGAACATAATTTATTTCTCTTATAAAAAGACAAGATTTCTTCAAATCTGAAGAAATATCATTGACTAAACATTAAAAAGTGTATCGAAAAAGCGATTTCAATATCTTTGTAATACATTCCATAAACAACCAAATGAAAAACTTACAATTTTTTGCAACTTTCTTACAAGAAAGAAATAGGAAATATACGGAATGGCTACTCTTTTGAATATGAAAGAAATAATTAATTTTGTTAAGGGAAATGTATGTATTACCATCATAAAAAGCCCATAGAAATCATGAAAATTTGAATTAGTTTGTACTGACATGCATTTATTGCATAGGGAAGAACCTAACCTTCCAACCTTCCAACGAAGAAAGTTGTAATAACAAACGCATGAGTAGCGATTCCGTATATTTCGAAAATAATAATTAATAATTATTATACATAGTTGTAAATACGCGACTCACTCAAATGAATGTCCATCCTGTTCGATCTTCGCCGACAGCCCTGCTCTACGCCACGATTTTCGGCCACGTTACCACGATAATCCAGCAAATGACGTCAGCGACCGCCAAGTACCACGACATGCTGAACAACGTGCGGGAGTTCATGAAATTGCACGAGGTCCCAAAGGCACTGAGCGAGCGAGTGATGGACTACGTGGTAAGCACCTGGGCGATGACCAAGGGCCTCGACACCGACAAAGTCCTCAACTATTGCCCGAAGGACATGAAGGCCGATATCTGCGTCCATCTCAACAGGAAGGTCTTCAATGAACACCCGGCGTTTCGGTAGGAAAACCTTTCGATATGATACATTTCATATTTCGAATATTTGGAATTTTTATGTATATTTGAAATATTTGAAATATATGGATACATTTGGAATATTTGAAATATTTGAAATATTTCTAAAATAATCTCTGTCGAGTATGAAAGATATTTCTGTCGCATAATCTTTCTAATTTAATATATAATTTATATAATTTATATAACTTACTTTGATTTATTGTTACATCTTTATTAAACGTTCGCTGTGATTTTTGGATTCAAAGAAAGTAATAATGATTACACATATAAAGATTTCTAAAATATCGTAAAACTTGAATCACACACAGAGAATTTCATACATACGAAACATATATTTAATCTTGGAAATATGGATATTTATAAAATAATCTCTGTCGAATATAAAAGATATTTTTGTCCTATCTCTTCATAATTTATTATTTTATTTGTATAACTTCCTTTGCCTTATTGTAACGTCTTTATTAAAAATTCACTGTGGCTTTTTGATTGAAAGAAATTAATAATGATTACACATATAAAGGTTTTTTAAAATATCGTAAAACTTGAATCACACACAAAGAATTTCATATATGCAAAACGTATCTTTAATATTTGTAATATTTGATATTGAAAATATGGACATTTCTTAAAAAATCTCTCTAATTTACTATATAATTTATATAACTAACATTGCCTTATTGAAACACCTTTATTAAAAGTTCACTACGTTCTTTTACTTCAAAGAAATTAATAATATCTATCTAAAGATTTATAAATTCATTTCATAAAACTAGAATCACACGCAGAGAATGTCATACATGCAAAATGTGAGGAAGTGATTTAGTTTCAAGCAGAGAATCTTGCAAATGTCCAGATTGGCATCGGATGGCTGTTTGCGGGCACTGGCGATGCATTTCACGATGTCGCACAGCGCGCCGGGGGATCTTCTCTATCATACCGGCGAGTCAATTGACTCGCTGTGTTTCATCGTGACTGGAAGCTTGGAGGTCATCCAAGACGACGAGGTGGTAGCGATCTTAGGGAAGGGCGATGTGTTTGGTGACAGTTTCTGGACGAATCGACAAACGGTCGGCCAGAGTGCGGCTAATGTGAGAGCTCTTACGTACTGCGACCTCCACACCATCAAGAGGGATCGACTTCTAGAGGTACTCGACTTCTATCAAGCATTCGCCAACTCCTTCGCCAGGAATCTCGTCCTCACCTACAACTTGAGTCATCGGGTGAGTCTTATCGCATTTTATCTCTGGCTTTCCATTTCCTAATTGCTGTAAGTATTAATCCTGAAATAACTAGTTTTGAAGAAACGATAGTTTTAGTAAGAAAATATAAAAATATGTTCGTATATATGAAATTGTAGGAGCTTTGGGATACTAATTGTTATAAGTATTAGTTCTGAAAGAACTAGTTTTAAAGAAATAGTAATATTAAAACTATAAGTTCACTCACATAAAATTGTAGGAGCTTTGGAATAGAATCGGGATTCAGGATCATTAATGGCAGCAACATTCGTTCGATTTTCAGTCGTTTATTGACTCTTTCAACATGTCGAACAACAGAGTGCAGCTTTTCTTCTTTGGCTTTCAATGCGAGTTTAGCAAACACAGTCAACGCGTTCGCAAGAGAACGTTGTATATAATATACCCGTTAGAACGTGCCACCACGTACACGCCATATACACACAGTCTTAGTTTAACAATAGTGATTCTTTTATCTTGTACGATGCTTCGAGAGCGCTGATTGATAAATGACTGATGACTCTCACCAGGTACTAGATAATAGGCGTTTCAAATGGCACGCATGATATCGCAGAATATCGTGATGCGGTGTTCAGAGAAGTAGCAGTAGTACACGGCTTTAAGATTAACAGTTGTCTTTCATTCGCTAATTGAACGGTCGCGCGAGTTAGAATATACGATTCTAGAATATACGATCAGGCCGTTTACCGAGATATGTTACTTTCGACACGCGAGAAAAGAAGGTAGAAACCAATACACAGTCAGATATGTAGAAGCTCTTTTAGAGGTAATCGCGAGTCGTTGGTAAAAGTACGAGCTAAAGATTATCCTTTTTCGAATAGACTATCATAGTTCGTTCTGGTCTGATCTCATTGCCATGACGAAAGTATACATCCACGAGAGAAGTAAACTAAACCATTAGCCGGTGAATTCCACTACGATGTCGTCCTGCGATCCGAAGCTTCCTAAACACGATCTAACACGTCACGCAAACCGTTCGAAATATCATTTAATCCCGAGGAATTGCCGGGAGATGAATTAGTTACCCTAGTGCTGAGACAGTTTCTACTGTATCACAAGTTAATCCCTCTTCTCCTCCCGCATGCCTTCGCTGTGCATTTTGCGACCGGAGAGCTCTAGCATGATTTTCGATGTCGGATCCTGATCGAGGACGGATCTGCTATCGCGTAGCTCCTCTTCCCCTTCGGGGATCGGGCCGACGCCCCACACTTCGCAATGCTTGATCCGGAAATCCTCCTTGCCGCTGAGTTGCTTGTAGTTGAGGAAGGTCGTGCAGGAGACGCTGGACTTGCCGGTGCCGTACTCGCAGTCCAGCCAGAGTCCGGGATAGTTGAGCTGGCCACCCATCAGCAAACCATTAGGCATAGTTTGTTGGTGGAGATTTAAGTATTGATAGTGGCTGTTGTAGCCGGTCGACGAGAAAGTTAGGATCTCGGGCTCCAGCTTGAACAAGAAGCACGCTTGGTTCCCTGTGAAATTCGGCCCCACTGACCAACTGTCGGACGCGAACCCACCGAAAACGTGGTCCTCCGTGTCCTGGAGGATGATGATGGTAGCGCCTTGCATGGTGATCCTTCCGAGCATCGTCGAGAAGGACTCGCCGTGCACTTGGCTCGAGAATAGGAATCTCCATTCGTTGCGCAATTGGTGCGGTAAGCTCAGATTTAAGAAGAGCACGTCCCCGAGTCCTAGGATGCTCGGGAAGTGCGGTATGTTCTCCAGGCCCTTGCAAACTGGCAACAAGTTCAGATCGTTGATCCTCGCACCTGTGTTCTTGTCACCCTTCTTCTGGGAGATGAGGAAAAGGCACTGGAAGACGTGCGACTGGATCGTCTTGAAAGTCGCTGCCGTACTGAACCAATTCTCCACTTGGTCCACTGTCAATGTCTCCCCGTACTTGACAATATCCTCGCAGAGGCTTTTAGAACGCATTCCTATGCGACGGGTATTGACAGTGCAACCGATACTACTCCAGCTAAGAAAATGACTATTGCCCGAATTCTTCTGCAGTCTCAGATAGGAATTAATGGTAGCTTGAACATATTGAAGGAAGTTCTCGGTGGGTATCTCGTACTTCTTCTCCTCTTCTGCCAATCCATCGAAGATGAGATTGGTGCGTTCCTCTGGACTGCCACGCACAGCAAAGACATAGAGGCGTCCAAAGTTCTCTCCATTAATAGCAGAGACTTTCTTGCCAGGTTCGTGGCAGAGAAAGCGTACGACAAACTGCAGGAGTGTATTATCCAAATGAGTGGACCAGTGCTTGGAAATATCCTCTCTCTTGATGGAGCCGGAACTTCTGGACATAGACTTGAATAGATTCTCAACTAAGGTCAGCTCGTCCGCCGAGAGGATATTCGCGGAGGACGCGGAGCGGCTGGAACCATGACCCATCTAAAAATCAAAGAAACGCTAAACAAAGCACGAAAACCTCCCAAAAATAAACAACAAAATCCCACGTAAACAAAAATACGACCGCGTATAAAAAGCGTAGGAGGTAAACAGCTGATGTCGGAGAGCTCTCATCTGTCAGCGCTAACTACTTGTTCCCCGGCAGTTATTTAACAATCAATCGATAAAACACATCGACAATAATTCGACACTTAGATTTATCAATGAAATCAATAAGAAGGGAATAATTGGAGCGAAGTTTGGCAAACCTTCGGAATCCGGGGAGTGTCTTGGAGAGCAATCCATATACTTGAGGCCGAACTCTCGGATTTCACGGGAGAGACTGGGAGAGCCGAGGTGCTCGCATTGGTTCGGTGATTGGGTGATCGAAGCGCGCACCTTGCCGCACGTGTTTCTTGGAGTTTCGTGTCTGGGCGGAGGCTCGGCGACGGAGGAAGCCCGTCGACCAAGTCGCCCGACGAACTGATAAATAAGGGATTTCGAGGTTAGGGCAGCAGCTTCTCCGCCAGCTGGCCGCGTTCTTCGCCTATCGACTGCTCTCGGCACGCAAGCGCGCCACTTTCCAACCCTCCTCCGCAACCAGTTTCCCGCAGCCAGCTTCCCAACCTGCCGAAACACGGGGATTTAACTTGTCCCAATTCTTATTCCTCCAGGCGGATCCATAACACACCTGGGAAACGCTTGGGATTCTCCGGAGTTACTATCGAGAGAAAAGCAGAGCGATTCGCGAAAGGAAAGAACGAGGATCCGAAAGGATAGGCTGGATCATCCATTTACTTCCGCTGTAATACTCCTCGTATTCCTTTCATCTTATCAGAGATATCGCGTGTTTTACATTCGAGCCATAGTTTTTACGATTCTATAATTCGCCCATTTTGCTTCAATTACAAATAAAGAAATGCAAGCTTTAAGGAGATTGGTGCCAAAAATGAAAATAATGAGATCCGATTAATGGACAATGGTCAGTGCAGCTACCTTGAAAATTTGAACTTGTTTGTCTGTGCAGCTTTCGAGTAATCTTTGTCGAAAAATCCATTCTTATGGCAAGGAGAGCAGAGATTGCCGTTTATGGCTTAAAAGTATCTGATACAATAATGACACACGAATAAAAAACGTTTCACGTGGTAAATGGGACATTTACAAATAATCAGGCAAAGTTTCAAAAGCTTCGTCTGTCTGGTTCGAGAGTGAAAACGAAAAGTATTTTCATTTGGAGAAATATCGTGGAAAATAGTATAGAAATAAAAGTAACTTATAAAAGCAGGTGTGACATAACATAAACTTAATTGCAAATTGATTTTATTATAATTTAAAAAGGCCTCAAAATTCTGTGTCAGCGCTCACACGTTCCCCTCTTACCAACCGAATTAACAAAGTCCTAACTCGTAATACTTTAAATTCAAGCGCGTTTAAAAGTCGTTGTTCGGCAAACAAGTACTGCGGAATTATTCGAGTAGAGTTTCCAGTCACTTGAACGTCGAGTGTTTAAATAAGACATTGGCTAGTAAAGTGGAGTGGTAGATGCAACGACTTGACAATACTAGTGACTCTCCATCACAGTGGCTGGTTTATCCGGCAAATTTAAGCGGAGTGCTCGGCGGACAATGCTCGCGTAATAATAATGTTGCACTGTGAGCTTTTGTGCTAGGAAATGCAAACAGTCAGCAGCAGCAGCAGCAGCAGGCGAGGTTCTCTCTCTCTCTCTCTCTCGGTTCCATAGAAAGCCGTTCGCCGGGAAAAACTGCATTGTCCAGATCGCTGCACCAGCATTGATGCGGCACACAACCCACTTGTTGTAACGCTTGCATACGACCGGTGACAGAGAGAGATGCAGTATACGAAAGAGCGAAAGAGCGAGAAGAAGAGAGAGAGAGATCAAGCGAGCTTTATTAAATTTTCGAGGCCTGTTGAATACGAAAGCATAGCCACTCCCGATACGCAAACGAAGGAATCCCTTTATTCCGGCGATGCTTTCCTCGATAACTTCCCGGCGAGATTTAGCTCTCCCGGCATGCAATCATTTCTCCGCGGAACAATCAATGTACCCTCCTCGATAAGTATCCTTTTATATTCACGCTGTCTCATTACGTCGGATTCGCAGCGATTCCCCAATGGAATTAGACGAATTACCGGTATCGATCTCGACCTATTTCGTTACAGCGATGTACAGCGGTACTCTCATTACTATTGCGAATACAGGAAACTCGTATTAATAATCGTCGAATGTTGTTGACAATGTTTTGTATAAATTACTGTATTATAAAGAACGCGATAGATATTTGTTAGATTAGTTTTAGTTAATATTGGATTAGAAGTGTTGGTGACAGGTATTGGGCTTCGCACAGGGCAGCTGAGAGCGTGTTGGGATCTAGAATTAGAAGCCTGCTGTATTTAATATTCTGTCATCGAGTATTCGAGAGTGAAGGACGAGGGTTTTGAAGCTCTCGAGTCAATCCAACGGCGGGTGCTCGACGAGACTGAAATTCTAATTGCGTGCGGCCAGCGCATGCCATTCAATAATCAGGATAGTATATCGGATAACCGGCTGGAAGGAGGATCGCCTTGAATAGAAAGAGATTCCCCGGGAATATATGTATACATCACTTCGATTAGGGATGCACAATAAAACAATTGTACTGCGACAAAGCGCCGCGGCGACAAAGGGAACGGAGGGAGGACGACGACGTCAGCGAGCGGATGGCACAGATTAGCCGGGCATTAATAAACTTTTCCCGCCAAAGTGGACTTCAGCCGGAGGGAAAGCTAATGACGGAAATTATAAATAATGATTGGTGCCAGAAATAACTCGGCGTCGGCGACGACGCCGCTATGTAGGTCAGGGCATCTTGCTCCAATTTCATCGACCGAGAGCGAAATCAGGATGGGAGGGACACTATTTTGTACTTATATGATTAACTAGCTGTCCGAGCCGGCTTCACCCGGCTGACACTTCGTGAGCGCGCGCGCGCGTCAACAAGAATTTCATTTAAAGAATGATAGATTGTTAGGGCTATCTTGCTCGCAAATATCTTAAGAGAGAATCTCTAGCGCGAGCCTGTCGTTCCTTTCAGAGTTTTTTCGGCAGTGCCTCTCTCTGTGTGTAATAAATATCGCAATATTTCATAGTTTATAGTTGGTCCGGGGCAGAGAATTCTATACAGCGCGAGAAAATGGCATTAAAATCGGTTTAGCCGGTTAGGCGAATATATCACCGAAGCGCAGAGACACATTTTCTAGTCGCACGAGTGATTAATGCGTAAATCCGTGGATGGGTCGGCCTCGCGTTCAGCCCCCCCCTCTTGATTTATAGCGGCATCGACTTAACGATAGATTTGCTTGACCGAGTATGATCCTATGTTGCAGTTGATCTTCCGGAAAGTGGCGGACGTCCGACGGGAGAAGGAGTTAGCCGAGAGGAGGAAGAACGAGCCCCAGTTGGACGAGGCGCAGGGTCACCTGGTGCGGAAGATCTTCTCAAGGTAGGAGAGACAGACGCTCGTCATTTGCCGCGAGGCTTCCTCCAATGGACATACACATAGTACGCCAAACGGTCCGTTCCGTCTTCCTGGACGATAACGATCGCCGGCGGCGGCTCTCTTTTCCAACGAGCGTTTATCAATGCGCAAGAATCCGAGTGCTGCGCTCCCTAAAAGAATATCGTTTATCAGTGTACATAACACGGTACGCTAGATGCCTTTCGAGAGAGCTCCGCACGCCTCGATTCTTTCGCCGGATAAGCGCAACCAGTAACAAATGATTCTTTCCAGAGCTTCACGTGGCTCCTTTTACTCGCTACGATATATATATATATATATAAACTTCTTCATTCGTTCGTAACGCTGCGCAAAGAAACCGCCAAGTAATTGCCGATACTCTCGTCGAGCTCGAGAGAAAAACGCTCCTCTCCATTACCGTACTCCAAATGCTCGGTGGTTCCGATTGTTAGTTAACTCTAGCTCAACGGCCGCCGGCGTTACGAACGGATGAGCGAGAGCACACAACGGACAAAACAGAACATTCAACGTACTTGAAACGAAACACGAGGGCGCGTGAGTGAGACTGGCGAACGAGGAGGCAGGAGAGTGCACGTCTGGGCAAAACAGCATTTCTTCGCCGACATCCATCCAAACTCTCTCTCTCTCTCTCTCTGTATCTCTCTCACACACATACTCTCTTTCTTTCTCTATCTCTATCTCTCTTTCTGTCTCTCTTTCTCTCTTATCTCTCATTTCTCTCGTCTCTTAGAAGCGGTGCGAACACAAGGGCGAAGAGAAGCACTGGCGTGTAAGGATGTTGAGAGTGCAAGAGTGCGCGCGCGCGCGCGCGCGCGGCAGGTGTGCAGTCTCCTCGGATTAACTGACTGCTACTGGTGCACGCGTCCGCCGCCGCCGCCGCCGTCTCACCTCTCACTTCCGCTTCCCAGCTTCCTCGAGAATTCATCTCGAGATCCAGGATCAGGAGAAGACTGTTTGTTAGCCCGGACGGCTGAACCGTGTGCCGTGTGCTCCGTGAGGAATTAAAGGGAAGCTGGGCCAGATGGCACAGGCGGCGCGGCGGTGGAAGCGTGCACCAGAAGGCCGAGAGAATGGCAAGAGTGATTGGAGACACAAAAGAGATATAGGCGCTGAATCGTCCGATCTCTCTCCGAGTACGAGTGGACGGAGAAAAGCGTGTCTGCGATCCGAACCGAGAGAGAGAATGCCTGTGCTGCGAGAGTGGTGCGAGAAAGAAAGGAAGCGGAAGCCAGCGATGCTGCCGCAATTTTAGTTGCGAAGCGCGGCGATTATTACTTTGTTCTCAGACACTTTTTCGTTCTCTCTCTCTGTCTCTCTCTTTCTCTTTCTCTCTCTATCTCTCTATTTCTCTCTCTTTTTCTCTCTCTCTCTCTCTCTCTCTCTCTCTCTCTCTGCAATTGTTGTTGACTGTTGATCGTTGCTTGGCTGGCCTGTTGTGTCCGTAAAGGTTCAAGACCGACGGAGAAGCCCAGATCTGCGTGCCAAAGACCGTGAACGGACGGTCCCAGCAGGATTCCGACGAGGAGCTCACCGTGAACGTCCTGCCGCCCTGGCCCAGTTTTAGGCAATTTCATTTCTTACGTATTTATTTCTTCTCCATTCTTTTTATTGCCATCTTTGCTACTCTCTTTCTCTCTAACTCTACCTTTTTCTCTATCTCTGTACCTTTCTATCTATCTCTCTATCTCTCTTACGTACACTCTCTTATTATGATTATATTATACTACTTTATTATTCGACTTATGATTCCTCCTTCCATTATTATTATTGCCATCGTTATTGTTGATTCCACCGTTTGTCTGATTATATTTGTATACCTTGTCGACCAGTCGAGTATGCGTGTTTTCTTCCACGTCGCTGTCGCCGTGTCGCTGCCTTGCTCTTGTTGTCCATCCCAGTTTTCGTACTAGATAAACGCGGGGGTACTTCTGCCACGCTGCATTTGCATTCGGTCGAGAGTCCACAATTGACAACGTGTAGTAGTAAATATTTGACGGGTTTCCGATGCACCGTGGGGTATTCGATAGACCTTTTTGTTGCGTCTCTCGCTTATTCTTCAGTTTTGGTTTGGTACGTCTTTTCCCCTTTTGTCATTGGGTTCTCGGAGTAACTCGGGCGGGAATGCCGAAAAGCACGACTCCCTTTCGGAGATTGGAATCGGCCGAGTGTCGGTCTTCCTTTTTCGCATTTTTTCGCTTCACGATCGTCCATATTCCACCTGGAGGGCCTCTTCTCTCCTCGGCATTTCGGGCGACAGTACCGGTGCGAGCATTGTTTCCGCGTCTAGAAGGTATTCACGGAGTGCAATCGCTGTAAACACACGCTTTTTGAAGGAAGGTTCTACCAATACTACCCACAGCACCAGTACGAAGTGCGCCGGCCCCAATCGAGCTGATCTTGCAATCTGAAATCCAACGATCTTTCTCTCTCGATCTATCAAACTGCGATCTAAAGACTGCCAAATATAGTTCATCTTAATCCAACAACGATTCCTTTTTACCTACAATAAAATATACAGAACGAAAATGAATGGAATGAACTTAAAACTGTAGGCTCGATTAGTCCGGCGCACCTCGCAAATTCTATGTCTCTATTTCTCTCACAAAATCGGTTGCGTACACACCTTCCGCTCGGTGCCATTCTGATCTTTGCCATTTTGACGATCACCGCAGTTTCTGACCGAATGCTAGAGTGCTGTAAGATATTATACGGCTTTAGAGGGTTATGCCGCATCTTTCTCCCACCATACATATATATAATGTATATATGCATATATATATACATGTACGCGTGAGATATATATATCTATATATATGTATATAGGCACATTCTTAGTATGTAAAAAGCCAGGACTGTATAGAGCGATGATGCGATCAACATACCACCACACACGGGGACTCACTCTGTGCTGTTTCTCTTTCACTTCCGACTCGAAGCGCGTGACAAGTTCCTCGTACTCACATTCCCCCTTTTCAACTGCTTTCTTTTATCGCCACCTTTCTTTATGCAGAGTGTTGCTCAATTAGACTGACGGTCATCTAAACCGCTGATTCTATGCTCGGAGAAACATGAGAAATCTCCAATTCTCTATCACATCTTCAAAGATGAACCAACAAAGTTTTGTATCAACAAAGTATTTATTATTATTTATCACTGTCTGCAAGAAATAAGGCTTATTTAAATAAGTGATTAAAAACGATTGAGTATTTCTAAGGATTTCGTTGAACTTACGAAGAGCATAGAATCGGTCGGTAAAGTCGGCGACGACACCGGGTTGTCGGTCGACGCTCTGCGACGCCTTCCTCCCCTTTTTCGTCGCAACTCTCACCGAGCCCTTCTCACGCTGAAAAGGCGATATCGAGTATTCGCTTGATCTGTGTTTTCCGCTTGACTCTTGTCGCCGCCGCCGCCGCCGCCGCTAACCGACGCTGCCTGCTTTGTTTTCTCCACGTAAATGAACGGCAAACACACGTACCACCCACGGAGGAGGGGAATCTTGTTCGCCGGCCAGCTCGCTCAACTTCTTGTTCCTATTCTGAGTGGGACTCTCTGTTTGCGTACTCTTCTTGCACGCGCGCTACCGGGTTTTTCTCCCTCTGCAACGACTCTCTCTCTTTCTCTCTTTCTCTTTCTCTCTTTTATCTCGCTCACACTCTCTCTCTCTCTGTTTTGCGATATACTACTACCTTTCTGTCTCTCTTTCTCTCTCTCGCTCTCGCTCGTTCTCTATCTCGTTTTTCTTTGCCCTTTTTCTTCTTGCTCACTGATCTTCGAGGCACGGAGTGAGAAAACGCACACGCAGATGATCCTCTCTCTCTCTCTCTCTCTCTCTCTCTGAATTGTATCTCGGCCTCGGACGAGCATCCGATCAATTCTCCACCAATTGATACGTAATGATACAGTTTCTTAGTACATATATATATATTATACATACATCTATTATGAACTCTAGTATTATGCTCCTTTCTCTCACCGGATATGTATACTTTCTCTGCAACGCCGAATGCATGTGACGAACTCGCAGTACCCACTTACACGGTTATATACAGACACAGACACACACACACACACACACACACGCCACCTGTGAGACACGTAACATATATATTACAAGGATCGTAGGACTTTTCTCTCTCTTGCCACCCTATATACTTATATATAATTGTATATTTCTTATTACGACGTACTCACCACGATATACGTGTATCCATGTGTGTGTGTATATGTATATATATGATATATGCGTATATATATATGTGTGTGAGTACATAAAACACACAGACCTCGTTTACCTGTATTGTGCGAGGGATAAGTTGCCATGCAGCTGCTTGACGAACCGCCGGAATGCCGGAGATCCTCACCACACGCCGCAAGAGCGCGCGATCTTTCTATTCTCTGCCACCCCCGATATATATATAAAGGGTGTAAACGATATAAGTGCCGAGCGCTTTGGGGGATGGTAGAAGGGAAAAATTTAAGCAATTCGAGTACATATTATGGTGTCCGATCTTTGTTAGTTTGGTTGTTATAACATATTAAAGGTGGAGAGGTTATCTTCGACCTCACTGCTAGAATCGTCCTATAAATTCGCGTATGTGTGCTCCGGTGCGATTGGAGGTAACACCTAAAAAAGGCGATTCGATACTGTGATTGGTTTAGGTAATAATTAATAAAGTATTTCTGCTCCGGGTGAAGGATGTTTGCAGAATTGATAGTCCACGAGCGTAGTGGAAAGAGTGGGGTCCGGTCGCCCCCAAGTGTCGGTGCCTTAGCGGGATGTAACGTGACACTTTTGAAGGGCAGTGCCTTATCTCTCTTTAGAATAGGCTGGACCTAATTGTTTTCTCCGATTCGAACCGATATAGTAATACTAGTCACATCCCAATGGGTCAACATCGCCGAATCACCGAGAGGGGCTAAGACAAAAACGGAAAAAAGTAAAGGGGCTCCTCGGTCACCCCCCGATCTTGCCGATCTGCCGTTCCATTACTAGCAGTTCCAATAACTTAGAGCTAACTTTAAGATTGAATAACAACTAAACTAAAAAAGATAGGACCTGAACATTTGCCCTCTATGGCCTTACAATTTTCCCCTCTACCATCCCCCAAAGCGCCGGCACTTATATCGTTTACACCCTGTATATATATATACTTGTACATTTCTTGAGAAGGGAGGTTATATACATACATCTCTTAGCAATGCATTGGGATTAGAGCACTTACATACTACTTCTACTCTCTCTGGAACTTGACATCTCCAAGTCGCGCGCGAGCTCTACGACCTCTCGACGATGCGATGGTGCGGCATGTCATTAAAAGTGCATGCGTATATATACATACATATATATAATATATATATATATACTTTTGTAGATTTGACTTGCCTTAGCTCTCTCTCTCTCACTTTACTCTCTAAGTACCGAACCTATGTACGAGTCACGGGATTAGCGAGGATGCCCGTCGTGTAATATAAACGTGGTCTAATTGCTCGTAAAGCTCCATTTAGCAAGCTGTCACGTCGCGCGTTCCCACCTTTTCGAGCGGGCTGCTTTTCAGGGGGAAGCACGACACTTCGTTGCTAGAGCAGATTAACATTAGCATTAACGAAGATTTATTTTTATCTGGTATTACCGGTGGGCTCAACATGATTTATTATCGAAATATATATTTACTAATATTTAGTATTCTAAAAAATGAAGCACAGCATCCACTGTGGAAAAAATCGTAAATGTAAAAGAACGTACAGGATGAATCACTTGCCTTTAAATCACCACTGTCGAGCATACATTGTTGCATAGAAAATCATTATAAATAACCTAGAAATTTCAATTATACTCAAATGTTTCTCAACATTTGTCTGCACTTTATGCATTTATACTTTTACAGGTTTCAGTTATGTTAACTCGCACATGAAATTTCACCCTGTAGGAGCCAGTTATATATAATATTCCCCTATAAATATAATATAATAAAATATTGTCTCCTTACGTTGCTAACCATTCGAAGGAAGTCGATGCTAAAACTTGGTAAAATATTCGCTCCAATAGACTACATAATTTAATACAGTCCATTGTTTAACAGAGAATATATAGTATAATTAAATAGATGTCTAGTAAAAGTGGGGTTAGGAGAGTTCTGATTCAAAGGCAACTGAATCACCCTGTATGTTTTATAGTCAAGAGCTCGTAATTCAATAATTTATTGAAAGAGGATAATAATATTAGAACTAGTTTAACTAGTTTAATTAGTAAAATTAGTGATGACTGTGTTGAGGATAGGGAAAGCTCGTATTTTCCACTTGGAATCAGCCCGGCAGGAACGCATAGCGCAGCTTTAGGGCTAACGAGACATTCGGGAAGAGTTAGCTGCTCGGTCAGGCATTCCCGAAAGTTGATCAGGCAGTTTGTTACCGGTACAGGAATTAATGATATGTCGCCGATGGAGATCGCTCGGGGTCAATTTCCTCCCCACCTTCTTCTCTCATTCAGTCCCGTTCTTTATACTAGCATTTAACATCGAAAGAGTGCAATTAATGACAGAATAATTCGAAATCCTCGACGATAATCATGAAACACAATACGGAATTCTGAAATCCACTTAATTCGCAGTGAGCATAAAATGACGTGGATCCGCGTCACCGGCAATCAGCTGTACTCTCCGAGATGACGTAAATCCACAGAGATATATCAATCAGCGGTAGCAATTAAAATGACACGAAGCTGCATCGCCAATTGGTACCGCGTTAATACGTCGTCATTACCTTTGGAGCCGAGTGACATTTCAATCTGTCAAAATATTCGAATCTACGAGCATCGGAACAAAAACCATACGCGTGTCTTTCTAACCCCCAAAAATTGACGTGACTGAAAAAGCAAGTTTTTCCGAATTCGCTTTTAATCTTCCAGTCATTCGAAGTATTGTTATATAAAACCACGGATTTCGGGGCAGAATCCGACCGTATTTTTGTAGAGGGAAATGAGACTAGACAAGGAAAGGAAGAAAGAGGCCTCGATCGATTCATCGGCGTCATCCGGTCCTCTCCGACACTGTGTCTGATACATCCGCGCTCCCAGAAACACACTCGAATACATTTCGTCTCGGATTCCCGTAGGCACACGCCAATCAACTATTCTACGCCAAAGATTAAATTCCACACGTACACACACAGACAAACCCTTGAAAATACTTGCATACATTTACAAATCATGGAAGTTGATTCTCAATGATTCAAGGCGACCAACGTACAGTGTGTCGAAATCGCAAAATACCAGGCATTTCGCGGAGATAATTTTTTTACTTCTCTATTGTTATAGATAATGACGAATAATTATTATAAACAGTAAATATGAACTATAATATATTTTCGTTTTTTCTTATCTTCGTAATAATAATAATAAAGAAGAAGGTGATTATCGACTTTAGTTCCTTCTGCAGGGAAAGTCATCACTGTGTTAATTTCGCTTTAAAAGTAATCCATTTTTATCATTTCGAGTTTTGAAGATTCTTAAAATCTTCCCGAAAAACTGGAGGAATGTATGGTAGTAAACAAATAATATCTTAATGTTTTTCTTCCGTTACTGGTCTAGTGGTGGTGTATAATGGAAGTAATTTCATATTTGCCTATATTTTCAAGTTATGTTTATATAATTTCTTGAAATTTTTGACTTAGACCACTTTCATAATTAACGCTAAATGAATTCCATATAATGTTGAAATTACAACCATTATCTAATAGTTCATTTTTGACGATATCATACAAATTACATTGAATATATTTAGTTTAAAACAATGTGGTGTGAAATAACTGATAAACATGTTTTTTAAAAATTTTAACTTAGACCACTTTCATAATTATGGGCACATATCACATGGCAGATCTATTTAAAGCAAAAATTAGAAAATCTTGCTTTTCCCTGCAGAAGATCGCTAAGTCGATATTTACCAAGAAGAATAGAAATGTCTTCTCTCGAGTGGCCAATATTTTACGAGTCCGACCGACCGTGCGACAGGTCTCCCGTTACACGCAAACCTGTACAAACTCCACACGACTGCCACAAACGACTCGGTGTACCACCAATCCACAGCGAACACTAAATCCAAACCAGCACTGCCAGAAACATTATCGAACACGAGAAACCCGACGTGATTGTCTCCCAACGAGTGCATAATTATCACCACGAACTATAACAATACTAAAACCCAGCAAAAAACACAAGAGAGAATCAGCACAATCAAAAAGACTAAAAAAAAAAGAAAAGGCCGAGGGTGCGAGCGAAATGAGCATGACCAACAGATGACGCTCTAGTCGCGGGCCCGAGAGTAGTCGGTAAAAAGCTGGCAGAAAGGCCGAGAAAAAAAAAGGGCTTTCCGCCGCATTTTTGGCTCTTCCGACACTTATCCCTTCTTTTTTGGCGAGGAGAACAGATATGCAAAGTTTCCGAGAATGAAGGTACATCTTCCACCCCCACAACCACCACCGCCCGCCCGCCCGCCCCCTCTTTAAACCTACGACTTGTATATGTATTTAAACCTGCCCTTTATATTATTAATCGCCTAGAAAAATTGGCCTTTGAATATACCACCCCCGCCCCAAAAACCCCGTATGTACATAATAGACCGTGCGAATCTCAGCATTGCCGAATACTAATGCGGAGCGTTTCCCGCTCGATGCCTGGGTGCTCTTTTTGTCCACCGGCAGGTTTCGCAGGGAACGGCACACACCCGACGTCGAGAAGGGCGCCGAGAACAAGGAGAACAAAGAGGGCGAGACTTCGCATCCGAGAAAGTTGTCCACCACCGAGGAGAACACCACCGCCAAGGGACGCTCGAGCAAGTGGGGTCGTCGACTAGGTAATTCTCATTTCCAATCCCTTTTTTATATGGAAAACTAAAATTGATAAATGTTCGAATAGTTTTTTTTTGCTTTCGCAATGTATTGAGTTCGATTGAACTTTGCGCTATGATGGAATATTTTGGAACTAATTTAATTAACAAAATAATAGGTTGTTGCTGCTATTTTGATCGCCCAATTATAAACTGTCTATAATTGCCTTTTGTATTAGTAAGAATTCGATGAATTAAAATTAGAGAAATCATTTCAGAAAGGGTGCATTTGTTACGGTTCTTTTTTCACGGACACAGGAAGTGCAAGTCTCGACTCCGCGACGGAGGGTGGGACCGGGTCGGACACCTTCAAGAGATCCCTGAGCGCGAGAGATTCGCGGCCGAGTTCGAGTGCCGGTACGAACAAGGTCTTCCCAAAGTTCGGCAAGTTCAGCGGTACGATCGAGGAGAGCGGCGACAACGGTGACAGTTCGAAGGAGCCTCAGCAGCAGCAGCAACAGCCGCAACAACAACAGGCGCAGGTGCAGCAGCAGCAGCAGCAACAACAGCAGCAGCAGTCGCAAGTGCAGCAGCAGCAGCAGCAACAGCAGCAACAAGCACAGCAACCATCGCAGAGCCTGAACGTTGACTCGAAGCAGTTACAGCTGAGACGACTGGAGAGTTACGACGGTGGTTTGATCACCAGCCAGAGCCACGACCGCGAGATCCTCGCGGCGGTGCTCGAGGTTAAGGTCGATCTTAAGCTGGAAGTGCAACGAGTGAACCAGAGGCTCGCGAAGATCGAGGATATGCTGCAGGTTCTGATGAGCAGGGTACCGGCGGCGAGTACACCGCCAGCTGTCGCCGGTCCATTGAATAGTCAATCAACAGGGGGAGCAGCAGCAGCAGCAGCAGCAGCACAGCAGCAGAGGAGTTCGAACGGTGTCTCCTCCGCTCAACCACAGCCGTCCAGCCAACCACCAAGTAGTTCTTCGGTAGCCCAACAGAGTAGCCAGGGCACCCAAACGCCGACGAGCGGTCTCTCGGAGCAGAAGCTCTCGATGACGACGGCATCGACGTCGACGATGTCCTGCGAGAGCGGCTACCGGGAACAGTCGACCACCACCGAGCGCACCAAGCCCAGCCAGGAGCACCATCATCATCACCACCACCACCATCAGTCCCAGAGCGAGCGTCTCAAGGACGCGGACCGCCAATCGGAGTACAAGTCCTCCTCGAGGGAGGTGAGCAAGGAACTCCTGGAGCGGCTCGCCCAGGCCTCCACTTCCCGGGGCGACGACGGCGGCGCGCTCGGACCGCTCATCCTCCGCAAGCGGAAGAGCAGGTCGCGTAATAAGGGCGTCGCGCCCCTCGCACCCCTCGCCAGCCAGCCGATGAGTCCGTCGGAGGCGACGGAAACGACGCAGATGCTCGAGTGCACCGACGATCGCGAGCCCAGCGGTACCAGTGCCGAAAGGACCGAACGATCCGACCGGAAGAGGCCACCGCCCAGGCCCAGAGAGTACTTGTGAAAGTTTCCGTCACTCCGCCGCTTCGTTCGGCTTCTCATCCACTCGCTAGCCGTTAACCCTTCCGAATCGAGGTACGCGCTCCCTTTCCTACGTCGGACTCTCTTCTTAACGTGAGGTCGAGCGACTCGAGCCGCCAATCAAACTATCTAATTTCTAGCGCCGCATAAACCAGTAAGTTAAGGACAGTAAGTTACAGTTTCGCTAAATCGCTTGGCGAGCAATCTACTGTGCGAGGCCTTGTCGAAGGTTGCCCGAGCCGATCCTGACACGCCGGTACTTCGATCAGCCCCGAACCAGAGCTTTAGGGAAGCTTTAGCCTTAAAGAAAACTTAAGGGGGAAACGGTATGTTGATCGTAAGACCAGCGTGATAGGTCGCTGCAGGCCGAGGGGATGAAATATACTGCGAATTACTTGCTTGCGACGGCTTCTTCGAGACATCGAACAACCTATTCAGAGGGAATATCCACGTTACACACGTATTATACACTGTACTCGTAGGTTTACACGCATTCTAGAGAAAACTCCAGGCGTAGCTCTCGGCGACGAACTTGGGCTTAGGCGTACTAACCGCGCGCGCGCGAGATTATACTCTCGACGCAGAGGCAATCTAGCTATACCGGCGTATATCGAGCACGATTTTATAAATTAGACGGAGCGAGCGTGCATCCTCGGGCCGAATGCGTCACGGGAGTCTCACCCACCACCTTCTTTTTTTACTTTCGAAGCGTAGTAGCGAGTAGAATCATCGAGGGAAACGCGCTTTCCATTATTGCCGACTCGAGCGAGGAGAGCGAGGAGATGGATCATCGAGATATGTGCGTCATTAAACTCACTATTACCGCTTCACTATCGCTGCCGACTCCTCGGTAGTTCCAGTTTACGCCGCCTCCTACTGGACCACTCCGCCGGATCTGTCACTTTCTTCTCGATGTTGCGCCGAGCAATTCTTGCCGCTCGTACAATAGGGTTTCTAGCCGGGCGCCGAGTGGTCCAGCGGGAGCTCGACCGGCGAGTAAGCTCTCTATCGAAGATATTCTATACTTTGTTACGCAAGAATGACCTAAAACCCAGGTTGGGGCAGGCACGGCGGCGCCAAACAGCAATATTAGGTGTACATAACTTGTAACTACGATGACCTGTATATACTACACTCAAACACACACACACACATACACACACAGAAACAGAAAGACAGACGCTCGTACAATTAGCGCGGCGCATTGCGTGGGAGTGCGTGCGTGTGCGAGCGGGCAGCGAGCACTTCTTCCTCTACCTCGACACAGCATCCTTTCTTTCTCGATCTTCCTTTGCGAGGCGCACTCTCAACTCGATCAAGGATATTTCGTTCTCGACCAGGCTGAGGAGCACACACACACAGACACACACAGAGACACACATGTATATGACACGCGAATGCCCATGCTTATCCATGTCAATTCGTACGATTTAAGGATTGCTCGATGACGATGACGACGATACGATGTTCCTGATCACTCGGCAGGAAGACTACAATTATGAAAAGGACAATCAAAGATGGAAAGTACACTGTTCTCTTCCTCTCTCTCTCTCTCTCTCTCTCCCTCTCTTTCAAGTATGTATGTACATGTTAAGATACAAAGCCAGGGCGAAGCTAATGTTTCTAAACTTATCTAGCGATCGCAACGGCGACTGTATACTACGCGCGTATTCCGTTTCTATAAAGCAGTGTTCTTCAAGCTTTCCTCACCAGCGACCGCTGAATCGGATCTGCTGAGATTGAAATTGAGCATTCGAATTGTCGAAGACGTCGATTTTCTCTTCTAACCTTTCTGATATCGCTGTAATATTGTTCCAGCGGGGGAAAAAAATGAGATATAAGAGGAGAAGTTTGCGGAGCGGGTGGTGAAGAAGCTTTGAAGGGCGCTCGACAAGCACCACAACCGAGCCTTACACTCGCCAGCTTTAAGACAAGCGATACTCTCTCTTACTCGCGTAAAGGAGCGACGCGATGCGGCTAAGAGATAATATAAATCTATTTTGCTATCAAGAGCGAACCGAGCAACAGCAGCAACGGCAGCGACAGCGACAGAATCTTTGGGGCCTCGCAAGTGTCTGGTAGAGTTTAATCTTTGATCTCTCTCGAGGAGCGACTGGCAAGAACTGGTCCAGCGAGCGTCGACTCTAGGGTGCACGCACTCCCACGCGCCCGATGCATGCGTGTACATATTATAAATACATCCACACGATTAGAATTTAAGAGCGGGCAGTGCGGGAAGAGTTTATGGACGGTGGCGAGAGTCCAATGGGTGAGAGTGTGTGTGCGAGACAGAGAGAGAGAGTGTTGGAGTGCGAGGCTGGCGTGCGAGTATTAAGAAGCGTAGCTCTAATTTCCATGTTATACACCAGACAAATGACATTATCGAACAGTTATCGAGGAGTTTGTTGAATAGGTTTTAGGTGACCGAGACGATATAGCAGGCTCTATCGTAGTTTATATACTTAAAGAAGATGAGAGGAAGGTTTTGCGCGGAGGATTTAATAATCGTTGATGGGTTGGAATCTCTGAAAGCCGATGGCCGGAGCGACGTGTCGCCATCGTCTAGGAGGGGAAGGGAGGGGCGCGAAAAACTATCTCGAAATGCGAGAGAATTGCTAATCATCGAGAACGCCTGTAACTCGAACTCGAGAAGCGGCGCAGCAGCAGCAGCAGCAGCACCCTCGTGCAAAATATTACCAAGGAGGACTCTTCTAATTAGGAACTCGAAGCTTCATTCACGCGAGCGCGCGCACGCTAATTAATTGTACTGACGAGTGCGGCGAGTTATAACGAGCGTACCAGTTGTACAGTAGAGATTCGGGAATTGGGAAATCGGTTGGTAAGCGTATTAACTCTCGACGGTCTTTCTTATAAATCGAGCGCTCACTTATCCGTTACTGCCAGTCGAAATTTGCAAACTGACACTGTTTCTCGGCGCGTCGTTAGCTAAAGGATTGTTAGACGCGACCAAAGAGATCTTCCTCACTCTTGGTGGGAGAAAAATTCTGCGCTTTTTCATACACAATGCGCGAGTCATTATACTGGAAATGTTGGAAAGAATTGCAGACGACGAAGCTGCGAGTGATAAAGCGTGATAATGACTGGTTGAGCGCGCCGCATTCGACAGGCGAAATTGTAGAGTAGTAAAAGCAAAAATGCGAAGAGCCGCGGCGAAGGGAGTTGAGCATTGGCGCTTCAAGGAGGATCGGCATGTCTCTAATGATTCTCTAATGGTTCTCTGGCATTAAGAGGCCCGTCAAGTTGCATCACGCGTCGTCATCATTTGGCATCGTTATAAGGTGCTCTGCTCCGTTGCCACACTCTCTATCAACTTCCCCGGCCCATCGAACATTCCAGCCCCTCCGATACTCTATGTATTTCGATTCCACCACTCTGACATTCCTTGCATGCGTTTCAAAGTTTCGACTCGCCTTCGAAAGAAAGGCGCTCCCCGCTAAATTGTGATATTTTCCACGACTCTCCGTGTTGAGTTTCACCCGCCGATATATCTCTACTATTAATTGTTATCCGAAGTCTTTCGCTGTATATTATGTTCCGGGAGTCCCTCGTGTCATTCCGTTCGTTCCTTTCACGAAACACTTCGTTACTCGACTAGCTCTTACGTTCTTAGACCTATATATATATATATTGAATTAATTTTATATAATTTCTCGTAGTTATTAATTACGTTATCAGCATTCGGTACTTGGTGCAAGTACTCCACCAACTCGACTTGAAGATTCAAACCTAAAAGAGAGGAGTGTGTGTGTGTCCGTTGGATCTTTATTGACGCTATCGAAGCAATAGAAAACTCGATCAGTAATTTCATTGTTGAGGGGCGCAGCGCGGGGCAGAGGGTTGGGGAGGGGAGGGGAGGGGAGCGGATCGCTCGGGAGTAAATCGGGAGAACAAAAATATGTGATATTATACGATTTTTTATATCAGCTACTTCGCAATAATGAATTAAATCCCATCGTCGGACGTGAGGGACGAGGGATCCTCGTCTTCGAGTGCGGTGGAATGCGACTGTGAGGGGAAACTGCTGAACAAAAAGTCACTTTCTTTTGATGGCGCCACCTTGTTTCCTCGCGGCGGAAGCCCCCTGCGAGTGCTATCCAACTCGCGAGGACCTAACCAGCTGGCCTCAATATTCTTACCAATTGCAATGTTAACAGAAAGCTGATAAAAATAAGCGAGATTTCCATTCTCGATAGACTTCGATTAATTAGTCAATACTGATACGAGATTGAAAGAGGCAGGCTTTAATTAATGAAATTCATGAAACCCGAAGAGCAATCGAACCGGAGCGAAGTTAGCTAACAAGAGAAAGGTAGAAACTGTATAAAAAGGGCGCAGGGGGCTTTCCAGCAATGGCGCCGAAGTACACACGGTATACTATAAATACTATACATAGAGATATATATTGCAGACAAAAAAAAAGGGGGCAAACTTGGAAGAATTATTTTTGTTCGGGCCTTGCAGAGCCGCCCGTACCAGATATTAAATATAACAAGTATTTCCTACTCAAGGGGCGCGCTTGCCGGCGGCGTTTGCTTTGTAAATACGTTAACACGACCGATGACGATCACATTGAAACTCTTTAGAGTGTGCATCCGCGAACTCACTCATCGAATTAATCGCGCGTGATCTCTATCGAAATTAGGCGAGCCGATCGCAACTATTGGTTACCGTTTTCGTTTCCTTCCCCGTTCTACTTCTTCTTCTACTACTTCTTCTACTTCTTCTACTACTGCGTTTCTCTGGATCGTGCTAGTGCGACGTTTCATTTACTTGTACGAAGAAGAAATGACGGAGCGAGGGCGAGAGGGTCTCTAGCAGCTATTGTAAAAGCGTGAATTAAGATGAGATATGAAAAATATAAATATATATATATAAATACGTATATATATATATATACATATATGAAATAATACAATTAGAAGAGTGGGGGGAGAGAATTTTTGCTATAACTAAACACTTCGTCCATTTTTCTATATGGGCAGTTCGTTGCACTGTATATCAGTCCTCGGCCTTGTAAATTTTGTCCTCGTCATTTTTCCGAACAACACGCAAAAACCCACTCGGCGAAGCCCCCCGCCTTTGGATGCGGCTTGGCCGCCACCTCTGCGTGTCCCAAGGAACTCAGCCGAACCTTTCGCCAGGTATAGGAGATTGTTGTATAAAGCCTGCACCGACTAGAAACGATTGGAATCCGCTCGGCGGCGGTCATCGCCGGCAACTGAGGGCGGGGCGAGAGGAGTGTCATTGAGAACTCTTGTAAAGAAAACTAACTCTTGTAAAGCCGATCGTGCAATCTCGATGCGAGGATGGCGGAGGATGTCTAGCTCACTGAGGGAAATCGATCTTCGCGCTGTTTATTTTCTGTTAGGAGCGCTCGTCGACGCACGCACGTACGCGCACGCACGCAAGCACGCACGCACGCCCCCCCACTACCACCACCCACCTACACCACAGCCCCCCTTAAACTCCCGAGCGCCGAGGGACCATACTTCCCATCGGGAGAGTGACACTCTTTCCTCGAAAGAGGCCTTCGACGCGCCGAGAACGAGTGTGACGCGCGCGACTGGCCGCCCTAATTCTCAACTGCGAATGAACGGTGGAAATTTTTCGGGGGCATTTGCCGTCATACATTTGTGTCTAAAGTCTCGGGACAAATGTGTTCAATCTTTCATACACGCGACACTGACATTGCCGGGTTTATTAATACCGCTTCGTTACAGACTATTCCTTCTTTGGGCGCACGGGCATCTCTCCCTCGGGTTTTGCACCTGGCATTCGCAGTCGGCTGGTCGCTTTAGAGAGAGCATAGTTAACAGACGCGTGTCTGCGAGAGGATCGTACACAATATGCTTCCAATTGGAGATTGGTAGGGCGAAGTTAATTAGAAGAAAGACGTGGACGTGTCATCGGCGAAAAGTCTTCCCGCTCGTTGAGAAAGACGAGGGAAAAACGGTCGAGCTAGCCGGGACCCGAGTCAAGGATAGCGGATCATCCAGTGGTCGGAATTGTCGTCGACGAGCGCTCCCGTGGTATTCTCGAAAGATGAAATTGTAGCATCGAACAAAGCCTGGCTAGAATACTCAAGAGAAGCTGCTTTCGAACTTATAATAAAAGAGTTTAAAACATAAACGACGTCTCTCTCTTATACTACCTTCCTCATCCCTCCGATCACAAAACAGTACAATCAAATTCCTCTTAACAAAAGACACATTTATTGCACGTATGCTACGAGTTACAAAAAGTTAGGAATATAAAAAAGCTACTGACAGATCATAGCCGTTGCCACGAGGGCGATTCGAAAAGGAGGCTCAATCGGCTGAGTGGTTGGACTGTCACCAATGGTGGTAGGATTTCCAGAGTGCTTGGCGTCAATTGAGTGCCGAGCACGCGATAGTAATCGGAGATCTCTTCTCCGAGGAGCAAGTGGTGGCGGATAAAGGGATCTAGAGAGAACATGGTGATCCTGAAGGGATCATTGATGAATGTAATAGTTGAAATGCACCGCGCCAGATCTTATACGGGCTTCTCCATGACGTGGATGTAGAATCCAGGATCCTTGATGACGTCGAGGGGTTTGAAATCACCGTAGATGGTGTGCTTGACATCATGATGGAAGGCCTCGGCCAACATGTCGCTGAAGACGTTCAATCGGTGAGGATAGTACGAGAGCCTAAACTCGCTGACACTCTCCTGGTTGCCGGGATCCTCCATGTCGTCCAGCGTAATCATATAATCCAGGGTGACAATCGCCGGCTTACCGGACACGAACAGCACCGACGTTTTGATTTCCGTCATGTGGGGGCTCTGCAATAACACGGATACTTCAGTATTGCACCAATTCCCTCCTATCTCTTCCCTCGGTAATACACATGTTTATGTATCGAGGCTCTGATTGCGTAACGCGATAGCCGTGCAGATGCTTTTTAAAAAGTCGAAAAAGAAAGCGAGATTCTGACCTACCATGTGCTAAGTTCGTACTATGTTTTCCTAATCCGTTTACGAAGCCGTCGAGAACAGTTAATCTTACAAACGAGTCATAGATTGCGTATCTACTTAAATTCTTAATCGACGATATGATTTAGAATAATATGAAAGTCGATCTATATTAATTCGGATCTCCCAAATCACTCATCGAGGGATTGAACTTACATTGTAGTATATACATTTGGAGGGAGTATTGCCAGTCGCCACGATATAGTCGTAGTTCCTGTGATCGATCAGCAGTAAACCGCCGGGCTTGACGCAGCGTTCGAAGTTTGAGAGAGCTTGCCTGAAATACGGAAGGGGAATGCATGAAAAATGTGTCGAGGGTGATTTATATCTGGAATAAATCACTATTCCGAGCATTTAATCCTGAGTGATATACCTTTGTTCCCTTTGATCGCCGAAGGAGTCGGGCATGTGAGCGAAACTGTTTCCCAGGCAGATGACCGCGTCAAAGCCATCTCCGACGAGGTCCTTGATATCGTGCGGCAGCGTCAACCAATTGGCTTCCTCGATCACTAGTTTTCACGGGGGGTAAATAGAGTCTGGCATGATTATTTTCACTCGAGAGCCTGTAATATCGCGGCAAGATAAATGGGGTGGCGCGCAATGACGATTCCGCCGTGGCTTTCCCACGTGTACCGACAAACTTCGCTAGCACGTAGGCCAAAAAAGTAGTTGCGGTTGGAGGGAAAGAAGCGAGGAACGAAAAGAGTATAGAAACGATAGCTCGAAGCGCTTAGGCGATCGACCTTCCGCGATAAGGCGATCAACACTTTCCGTAAGCATTTCTGATAATGATAAGAGGGGACCTGTTGTTTTTCGCGCGGCGCAAGCCGCTCTCTTTATCGTCGAGCTGGTTTCACAATAATCACATTGTTTTGCCCGGCTTCCAACCCGCTGCGGCTATTTAATCGTCTTGGAAGGAGGAGGGGAGGGAAAAAAAGAGGGAGAGGATATCGCGATTACCATACCAAATGTGATCTGACCTCTCGCGTGGCCATCGACTCGAAATACCTTCGGGGTGTGCTCTTGACATATTTCGACTCTCGTGTCAAGCCGGCTTTCTGCCCGCTCGACAGATTAGCCTCCACGTTACCCAGATAGATAATACCGAGGGTACAGATCGAAGATTCTCCCCACTTTAAGCCGAGAGTCGTTCGATACTCGTAGAAAATAAAATTGCATCTTTTTAGTCAATCAATACGATGGAAATGTCAATAAAATAGAATTCATTCATTTTGAACGATTATAGTATAAAAATTTGCATAAGAAGAAGGAATTCCTTTGTAAACGACAAATCTGGGTAACAAGGAGCTTATTCAGGATTGCGATTAGCATTTCGTGGACTAGATGAGAACGATGCGGAGTCAGCGTTGGAGATCTTACCCCAGTTGTCAAAGGCAGTCTCCTTCCTGCGTTCCCAGCGGGACTTGAGGGCATATTTCAGCATTTTATCGGAGGCGTCGACACTGACGACTTCGAAGCCCTCCTCGAGCAGCATGACGGAGTCGACACCTGTGCCGCAGGCGACGTCCAATATCCTCTTGCATCCTTTCTCCCTGAGCAGGCCGACCAAGAAGTCCCTGTAGTTGCGGGTGCGCTGCTTCTTGTCGCCAATGAAAACTTCCCAGACCTTGGCCGCCCTGCCGTCGGCATATTGGTCGCGAACGCCCTCGGCCGCAGTTCCCAACGATCGTGTTCGGAATACTGAGTCCACCATCTCTTCTCCGCTTGTCGATCGAAACCCTTTTACGACAGAACCAGAATACCTTGAACGACTACGCGTCTACCACTTCGCGCGCTCCGCACTCCTCGCCGCAATCTACGATTCTGAATGCTGTTTGAGCCCTCCGCTCGTTATTAGAGCTACGCGATAGTTCCCCGGCCCGGAACCCCCTATCTCTTAGACTAATCTCTTCGAAGAAAATCACATAGTTCAGGCTAATTTCGTGAAAGTCTCTGTCATCCTTCGCGAAGGATGAGATTACACTCTGTGTACCGTTCCCTCCGGTGCACTCTCGCTCACTCGAAAGCGAGATGCGCCAGAGCTGCGCTTCATCGAGCACTTTTCTTCGCTGATTAATTCAATCGGCGGGGATCAAGATACTCGTGATGGAACCGCGTGACATAAATACTGCCGGGAATAACAATGCGTAGTACAACCTGTTGACGCAATAGAGGATATGTAATTTGGAATTAAGTATTTACGATATTAATTTCAAGATTTCTAGAAAGAAATATCGTTTGGAATTATCGGAAGTCCAAAAAATAGCTGTTGGATAATTGGAGGATCGTGCGTAGAAGCCGATTACGTCTCTATTTCATTGCCACGCGTGTATCACGCGTACATTCGAGTGCGTGACGTGCTGGAGAGAAATAGTGCTGGTGGCGGCAAGTGTTACCGGGAGAATTCGGCTAGATGGTAATTAGCTGAGCGAGAGAGGCGAAACTGCGCTATCGCGGAGGGCAAAGGGGAGCGCGGGGCGAGAAATGTTATAGAAGATTATCTCGGCGAACAAATAGTCTCGATCGCAGGGCAAACAGCGATCGCGATTCCCGAACCATCTGCTGACAACTGGTTGCGCCAGTGATACGCAAACCTTGGACTAGACCCAATTTCAGATAAACTCGACGCTTGCTTTACAATTAGTCCTATCGATCGGAATTCAATATCACATTTCCATAATACTAGTCTATTTTACGCGGCGAAAGTTAGGATGACGAAAGAGCGACTTACCTTAACTAAAATGAGAAAGAAAGGGAGTAGTGAGTGAAAAGAGTTCAATAGGCTCGAGATCGAGGTAACTGGTGCGATGTGTAAGTGAACGGAGGAGGGAAGCGGCGGCGGCGGCGGCGGAGCTCCCGGGAATCACTGGAGATCGTTAAAAGTATCCTCTCGCGAGCTGAGAGAGATCGACACTGTCGGACGATCCTCCCTTCGGAAGCGGATGGAGCGCAGGCTCGCTAGCTATTAACTGGCAATGTGCTCGCGATATGATGTAACATTTTCCACGCTTCGAATATCTCGATTCCCGGCCCGATTGATAACATGCAACGCGCGCGCCGCGTTCTCCGCCGACTCGTCTCTTGCGAGCGCGCAGCGCAGCGCAGCTTCTCGCGAGAGGAGAGGAGAGGAGAGGAGATGACTTTCAAATTGGGCGAGCACTACTGGAAGTGGGGAGCGCACGAAATCGGGCGGCTTCTTGCTGTAAAAGAAGCTTGCATGATGCAACTAGTCTAACACTACGATCAGTCTAGTCATCTTTCGAGCAAACCTATCCAAACAGAGCGTCCAAAGTCGAATGAAAATCGCCGAGTAATACCTTCTACTCTCTCGATTCAGCATTTTTTACGCTCTTTGTGGTTTCCGGACGAAGCGCCCCGATCCAAGGCCTTCCCACGACAAAGTAACATCAGCCAATCGAGAGTTCTCTACCGAGAGATTGGCAGATTTGATTGGATGATGATTTCCTCTCGCGACGACCTTGAATATCTCTCTGTGTTAAGTATTAGAAAGAAAACACCAACGGAGAGGAAATCTGGATGCAAAGGAGTCAAGTCAGTCGGGATTACGGTGTAAAATATTATAATTGCTTCGACAGAACAAATTACATAATGCACATACTTATCTCTAAGGCTAGACACATGCTAGAAATCCCCGTGAACCTCGCCAGTAATGAACACCAAAGAATGCGTCCTCTCATAATACACGCCTAGTCGCGAACGTCTAAAGCTTCATACCTTGAGTTTCCATACGTCGTATATATCTATATTTATATTTATATATCTATGTATATATATATATATATATATTAATTCATTAATATCACGAGCTTCCGAGAATAACAGATTCCTTGGCTACTTGCTTTCCTTAAAAAGGCGAGCGACTCTATCGGCTCGAATGCGCTTCCAAGCGAATGTACACAGCGGAAAATCGCAAGCGGGAAAGCATCGGCTTGGAAATAGAGACAAGAAAGAGAGAAAGAGAGAGAGCGCGGGGGTGAATCAATTATTCTCAGTTGAAGATAGGAGCGAGTTTTAAGTACGTAACAGCGGAGAGGACTGTCGCGACAATAGTGCGAAGAGAAAGAGTGAGACTAAAACGAAGCTACGCGTCGTCAATTCCGCTTCTTGGTGTACACATACACAGACACGCTTTGCCTACCGGGGGAGACAAGGGAGTCATCTAATCACGATGTGTGTCGCGGCGGCCGAGAAGAACGGAAAGTCATTGTACAAAAGAAATTACGCTAGCGGCCAGTTTTACAAAGCTGCGTGATGATACAATGTGCCAGCGACATATAATATCCTTAGCTTAGAGAGTACTTGGCAGAGACACTGTAAAATGGCAGTTTCGTGTTATACTCGTTTATCTTTTCCTAGTAAACAGTGGCCTCTGATATGCCACTCTCTTCGTCCTCTGTGTGTGTGTAGGTGTGTACGTGTGTCTGTGTTTAGGTGTGGGCAAATACGTTTTGTTCTTCGAGCGATCGATCGATCGATGCGCACGATCTACCAAGTGCGAAAAAGGTTTCTCGCCAGCTGAGTATACTTTTGCTACGGCCGAGAAACGGATTAGAGGGAACAATGATTGACGATAGCTCGACGAACACCACCACCACCTTCTACACGCATTCCTCACGAAGATCTGCTCTTCGTTATAATTCGCACTCTCCTATCTCTCGTCGTTCGAAGAAAGTACTAGTCGCGCGAGGATATTCACTGCTCTCTCGCACGTGCGCTAAATAGAATAAAGGGTGTAGCGGCTGAGTAATCGCCGCGCGGTCGTGTATCCACTTGCCAGGGCGATTACTTGAAATTGATTGGCTTTATTCAGCAAGGTACATGTAGTTGTTGCGAGTGTGAAGTAACATTGATCGCGCTACACCGACGAAACTTCTCTCAGCCATTCGTCGATAAGAAAACGCTAGGAAAGAAAGTGGAGAATCGTCTCTCGTTAGATTACAAGCGAATGCTGTGTGTGTTTCTGTGTGTGTGTGTCAGTCGCGCGGGGGGGGTGGCAATTACAGTCTCGGGCGCTCTCTGTGCACAAAGAATGAAATCCCTTAACCGTGCGATAGTTCATTTGAAAAACACTAACAAGGAGTAATTTATTTTCTGTCGTCTGAAACTATCCAATGATCTGATGAGAGTCGAACTATATATCACTTCGTCGGTATCCAGTATTCCCTCGGCGATGGATTCGCCGCCTCTCTCTCTCCTCGGCCACCCTGTGCTCCTTAACAGAGCTCGAACCCTCATATATTTTTAAGGTCGTCCGGTAGATCGTTCTTCGGATGCTTGTTCTCAAAGTGTTGCTTGTACGTCTTTGGGTCTGGCATTTGGGCCTGCGAGTGTAAAATATCATTTAATCCAACTGTTCTTTATTATATTCCACGTGGCCCTCGAATAGAACTCCTCATTATAATAATAAACAAACCTTGCAGACTGAGCAAACATGTACAAGGGCCTTCTGCGCCGCCTTTTTCTGGTCATTGGCACTGTGGCCCTGTTGCTTCTTCATCTTGGCACTCTTTTCCGCCGCTTTTGCTTGAGACTGAATCTTCTGTTGTCCACGGGCCATTCTGCCATTAAAAGAATGCAACCTTCAGTGACCACTCTTAATAAACTCATACACTAACAAACGGAATACCAAAAGACAACAGAATAAGAAAATCCGAAACAAAAAACAGTGATTAAAGGTAGCAATACGGAACTGGATGGTTCGTGCGACGAAAGACGAGCATTGCAACAGAGATCGTCCACTATGCGCCGAATACGAAGCCCAAACGATACTTTTGCCATCCTTTCTCTTTACGCTCCTACAATTACCAACTTTCTCTCACGTTCGCACTCATCACGCTCGCATCTCCCTCCGACACGTCCAACCTCTCTCATCCACTATGATCTTAAACGAGCGAAATCCCAGTTACGAATCCGGCAAAATCGCGAGCTTCTCCACTCGCATCAGGCATCCAGAAATATCTCGATAAAGAAGAACCGGTGAGAGAAAACGCGTGGACGGGGCACGAAACTGCTGGTGGTAAGTTTCGCGAGGACACGAGGAGAGCGCGCTAAATAGTTTCCAGAAGGAAAAAAAGAAGGTGGCCTGTGTGAGGAAAAGGGCAGGTGGAGGAGTTTTACCTGTCTCGAAATGAGGGATCTCGAGGTGGTGATGCGGTTCTCGTTACTCCTAGCAATTAATCGGCCGCACAACTGGTTGGCAGCGTACGGCCAGCGAAACAGAGAGCGAGAGAGCAAGAGAGAGAGAGAGAGGGCTCTTATTTCACCGGGAAGTGAACAGCGAGAGGTGCTCGGCTCGGAGAGCTCGCTTCCCAGCAGGACGGAAGAACGTCGAGGCGCACGGTACTGGTTGTTGCTGGTGTTGCGAGCACCGCGACGGCGACGCACCACTCTCCGAACCCACACTCGCACTTCCTCCCGTGGCGCGCCTAACTCGCACACTTTTCGCCGGCCAACTCGCTGCTCAACTTTTACTCCGATAATCCCTCCGGCTCCCAGCTGCCAGCTCGACTCTCCTCGCGATTCTCCCTCTGTCTGTCGTCTTCTTCCGGGGCGAATACCTACGCACCACTCTCGGCCAGAGCACGGGCGCGCTTCCGCACGCTTTTGCACGGGCTTCGCTCGCTCGCTCGCTCGCTCACCTCGGATTTGCGCGAAATTAAAATTCCCCTCGATCGATATTCCCCCGTTGAATGCTGGCCTTTAGGTTCACTGACCGCTCACACGCCGCTGCCAATGCCGCTTGCCCTCGTGAGCGTAAACTCGCCAAGTGAACTTGCTCCCTCATCCAATCGTTGCTGCTTGTTTCTCTTAGCTTGATTACTCATTGGTTGTGATATCGTCGTTTCTGATTGGGCTGTGCTGCTCTATGTTTTTATTCGTTGTAGTATCTTGTTTGATCTCAATTCTACAGATGTCGCTACTTGACAATTCAATTTTGCAATTATTATACGCGAATCCGCATTTCGAATATGTAAATTTTCATCAGGTGTTTCTTTAACACGTTCACGCAGGCGATTTTTTTTTATATTTTTGAACTAGCTATGAGCTACCGGTGGTACACTCTGTCGTGGACGTGTTAATTCACTTGAATTTCAGAACTAATTATAATTAGTTCGCTGACTTTTTGTTATTGCTAAATTTGAACTAGCACGCTATGAATCTTTAACTTCTAGGCTACTGTGAGCGCCTATAAGCTCTTGGAGATTTTGCGTTTGTGATACGAAAAATCCATTAAGATTGCATTTATCACAGCTAAAATCTCGTCGATTGAAATTAGCATTCTCCCTCAAATTTCACCGTAGTCAAAGGATTAATCGTATTGAACGATTGTGACAATAAAAATCCATTAAGATTGCATTTATCAGAGATAAAGTCTCGTCAATTGAAATTAGCATTCTCCCTCAAATTTCACCGTATTAATTAAAGGATTAAGCGTATTGGACGATTGTTTCCCACCACAAATATGGCTGCTTGCATTACTTTCCAGTGGTAAAACTTTTGGTAGTGTTTTAGTGCTCCATTAGCGGCGCTACTTACACTTTCTAAAACCTATGAGTGATCTATAAGTTAGCTAAATAAAGTTTCGCAACAGGCAATAGCTGCTGGAGACTGCTGCAAACTAATCGCTAGTCAGCGGCCATTTTACTTGTTTACAACGATCTAAAGCTGACATTAGGATTCAGCTGGCTCGAAACAGTGAATCGGAGTAACCAACATGAACACGAGAGAACTGTCCTTCGGCAGAAAGGACTTCTCTCCTAAGAAATTCGCCTAATTTCTTGAAAGCACCATTCACTGGCCGCCAATCCAATTCCCACCAAATATGTTAGAGAGGTCGGGAAAGATTCGACTGGCGTGTGCGTGAGGACTTATTTTGACATAGTGTTATTACTCCGCCGCGATTCCTTTGACAATTAGAAATGCAAATGTGTCCGATTATTGACTGAAGCGCGGCATACTTCCATTGCGCGAATCATCGCGCGGATTCTAGAAAAGTTGTCTGTCGCGTCCAAGATGAGTGGTTTTGGTTTCCCGGGAAATTGAATCGCCTGTGATGAGGCTCGCACGAAAGGGTTAAAGGAGTTTCGGGTGATTCGCGAGATCGTCGTAGAAACTTATCGAAGAGCGGCGAAGAGAAACCATGAAAGAAATGTTGGGAAATCAAACCAGCTCTGGTTATGGGAACTCGTACGCCAATAATAATGGGGATGCCAGTGGCAGCGGCGCGATCAATGACAATAGTACAAGGAAGTACGCTATGCTCAGCACAGAATGGATCTCTGCCATCGGAGAGGAATTAGGAATGCATCCGCTCCAAGATTCCCTCCTGAAGAGACTCGCCGAAGACGCTTCGTACAGGCTTAGAGAAGTTCTGCACGTACGTTAAAATCACAACAGGAATTTAAATCTATTAACGCTGAGAATTAACGATTCATTCTAATATTACAGAAATGCGTTACAAGACTGAAACACAGCAAGCGGAAGAGGCTTACTTCTAGGGACGTAAACGCTGTACTCACTGGTTTATGTGATATCGATCCAATACTGGGTGCACCGGATTCTCTACCCGAATACCACACGGAGGCCAAAGTCTTTGTGCCCAATGAGAGAATTGTTAATCTAATACATCATATAAACGAGCCTGCTAATATGTCGCAGTGCAATGTACCTTTTATTCAAGGTACACAATTTGGAATAATCATTTGTATCTTTAATAATGTATGTGTTACCTATTACTTTGTTGAATTCTAGAATCCGAAGTATGTGATATAAGGCTAACGGAGGCAAGAAACAGCTATGCGAAGCGTGCGTTGAAGACCTTGTTTAATGGTTCACAGAAAACGTTTCAGGTACAATTAAATCAAAATCATTCGTACAATTTATCACAGCACAATTATAAACTGGAATTTATGATAAATGTTTTATAGGTGTTAATTAACGATTGTGCTACGAATGCGCATCTCGGCGGAGAAGGAGTGATAGATAAACTAATGTCAATAGCAAGGTCAATGGTGATTTCTAATAACGCCCAATACACAAGGGTTTCCACTAGAACGTGTCAACTTATAATTGCGATCGCTAGTAACAGCGAAGCTGTATTCCCTTACCACTTAACTTCGGTAATATTGTGCAGTAAGATCATTTGCATCTGTGTGACTACAGCGGCTGGTGAGAAAGTCATCTTTAGTTACGACAATTCTCCGTTACAGGTGGATAAACTCACCGAACTTCTCCTCGAGCTACTGCTCGGCCAGAGTTTCATAAATCAGAACTTGGAAATGCTCTTTAAAGAGTGCACGCACAAACTCATGCTACGCTGGCCGTCCGTAGCCGATAAGTACGAATTGTTTCAATAAACCACTTCGTTTTAATTGCAACATTTATGTTTTAATTGTAACATTAACACTTGGCATGCGGGTATACTTGTCCGCGGAATTACGCGTGCAGCGGGCGTTTTTCTTTTTAATCGCGCGGGAGTTGGGTTATTCAGAAAATTCACAGTAAATGGAGAACTACATCGTATTTTTGAACGAAACCTTTCTTTATTTTACACTTATATATATACTTTATTATTATATAACAAAAAACACGACATTTTTACGAAATTCTGCAAAACACGTAAAAATACGTTGCCCGCATGCCAAGTGTTAACATACTTTAACAAATATGTACTATTTCTAATAGATATATCCCTACACTGGAGGCTGTCTTGTTACGAGAAGAGAAAGAAACGACGGATTCGTTGAAGAAAAGGACAGCTGCCATGGAATTATTAGCATGTGTACAGCCTCTTGTATTCTTCAAGCAACAGCCAGAGTCGCCGCTCTCCGTGGAGAATATCTTGAATTTCGCACCGCCGGGTTCTGTTCTTTGGCAAAGAATAGCTGTGAGTAGAATAGTTTGTTTACACATACCGCTGACGTACGAGCGCCTGTATCTTGCCAATGCGAATGACAAATAGTGTTCCATTCTTTCTATATACATAAATTTGCACGTCACGTGCACTGATGTGCGAATGGATCTTAACTCGTTTAATTAGCGTTTGCAGGACAAATACTATTGCTATTCTGTATTGCAGTTGGCGACGTGCGCTTTATTGAAGTCCGAATCTCACAGCTTCAATGGGTTAGCTTTGACGGAACACTACGGGGACTCCCTTCTTCCTTATTTACCTGTTGTTTACAAGAGTAAAGTCGACGAGAGCAGATCTTCGCCGTTACCTATCATCATTAAAACTAAGATAAAGTACGCCAATGTCAGACCAATGCAGCCGAATCGAATGCTGTGGGATCGACAAACCGCATTCCCTGATTCTACTTTAAGAGGTCCCAGACATGAGATAAGGTAAGAGTGTCAAACTATAAGAATTATTATTAAAAATCGAAGTATTAAATCCTGTATTTATTTGATTGCAGATTTGCGTTTGCTGGTGGCCGACCGGTGCCTCCGAGTAATTTGAGACGCGTAAGTCTCAGAGCAAACTATCAGATCTTACGAAGTGATCTCCAAGCAACGCTCGCTCTTGTCGCATCTCGCAGGCTTTTGGTACTTAGGGACAGGAGGAAAAGGCCTTCTGATACTTATAATCTGGCGTACACCTTTTTATAACTGTTATATATTATAACGATCCAATACGGATGCTGTGCATCCTGTGGAATACCTCAGACCCCCCTTTTTTTATTTTCGTACTGGTCAACCTCGATTTAAGTAGAGCGCGCTAGTAAAGTCGGAGAAGCCATCTACTTTGTAGCGAGTACACGCATTCTAAGTCTCCAAGATTCCCGTGATTAAAGGAGTATTGAATAACGCAAGAAGGAACTCATGGAATAATATTTATTGAAATAATGAAAGGAAGTAAGGGTGAAATCGACTGATCCCCAAGGAAACCTTATCAAAGACAGTCCTGTAATCCTTGCGGGACTTCTGTGTGCGGTATTATACGTGAGAAGATGACACGCCTAGCGCGTGGTTGAACAGACACCGGACTCTGCAAGTAAAGACTCCTTGGTAATGTCCTATAGAAATTGATGAAACATTCTTAGAGTACTTACCCCAGTGGGGCGCCGCTTGCTCAGAATTCTATTTTTGTAGAACAAAGTGTACGTGTCCAGCTGTATCGTGTACAAATTTCTCTCCTAAATACAATTTCTGTTGTTGAGAATGTTTAGCGACTACCAGCGGAATCAGTGGAACGAGAGTGCAAGTACCTTGTCGTAGAGAAGGACGTATTTCTGCTTGTTGCGCTCCTTCGGCGAGAAGTGTTTCGCTACCACATTGTTATTCCTCGCGTCATTGTCGCCGTCGCTCGTAAAATGATCTTTGCGCGCTGGCCCAACCGCAAGTTGATTAGCTGTGGTCGTTCGCCTAGTAATGTTCGTCAAGCAGTCCAATACAAACTGGTCTTTCAGCTGTGGTATCGAAGTCGACTTTATGTCCGCGAATTTCTTCTGCCAATTCTCCAAGTTGCAACGCGACTTTCGCGAGATATTCGAATGTTGCGGCGACGATAATACTTTGTTCTTGAAGTGAACTTTTCTACTGAAATTCTGATTGTCACTGGAAGTTTCAGATCCACTGTCATCTCGAATGTCATCGTGTTTACAGGGTGGCTGTGCGAAGATGTTCGTTTCTTGGAGCACGCAGTTCGAACTTCTCTGCGTCGTCTCCGTATCTACAAACACATCATCGTCGCCCTCGGAATTACTCGATTGTCTTTGCCCTTCCATATCGCTTATAATATCGTTTACTTTGTCTGCCAGAGACAAATTCTCCAACGGGCACGTAGTTAAAACAAACTTTGACGCTGCACGCGCTTTCTTCTGTCCTGAAAGAACAATATTCTCAATAGGAACAATCGTTGCTATCTATTGAATCATTTTACTCACTATGTCTTAACCAATACGATTGTATTCTATTAGCACACAGAATACGATAATTTCGCCTAGACTCTTCTAGTTTAAAGAACATTGACTCTGTCAAGAAAATTAATTTCTTCCCCCAATGAAGCATCGAAGGGATTTCTTTCTTGGAAGCGATCGCTTCCACAATATTCGTGCATTTCTCCCTTAAAATGCAAGATTCCCCTTCAGAATGAAGCGGCGCCGTAGCTCTTTTCGAGTATCGTTTGCAGAAGTCGTGGTAGCTCACTCGAACGGGGTATTTGCACTTGGCCAATGGCAGTGCATCGAAAATACCAGTGCAAGCCAATTGCTTCCTAAATTCTTGTTTATCCCAGTCGCCATACAATCGACTAGGTAATTCCACATACATTTACATTCAGATCGTCACAAATTAGCATTAAGATTCTCTACTATCTATTAATAATTACCAAGGTTTCACGCAGCGCACGTAATACAAGTCACATTTGTTCAATTCTTTAATAAGAGAATTCATACTGAACTTCAGCTTGGCTAACATCGTTTTCTTCGGGCAATTTTTCGTTGTGTAACATTGCTGCGCCTCGCCCTTATTCAGGAGAGAACAAAGAAATCTATTCTGACTGGTGTTGAAGGTTTCCGTGATTTCTGTCGGCACCTGCGATCGATTCATTGACTGCTAATTAGCCGTCCATCCCGTAAGAAGTAATCCCACGTTACCTTGTCAGTATTTTTAGATAGCAAGTCCCTAATGCAATATGCAACGGCGCCCGAGTAGTGCTCGACGATGAACTTTTCCTGCTTTTCTTTTAGAAACCTCTTCTCTTTGTTACAAGGACTTCTGCACGCGAGCTGCGCTATGGTTGGCAGATCCACAGGCACTAAACTTTGGCACGCCTATTAGTAAACGTTCCCTTTGTCAATTAGAAGAGTATTAATTATCGAATGTCGATTAAACTGGTCCTACATCGTTTAGAGTGAGGAAAAGCCCTTCCTCTAAGACGCAAAGGCGTTCCTTGTACAAATTAATCGTAGCAAGCGGTTGCCGTTCATTTATGAAGCCTTCTTCTTGCAGTTCTTTCCGACTACTTTCTAAATACGTCTCCATAAAGTACTGCTGCATTTTCTCATTAGCATAATTCACACACAATTGCTCGATCCCGTTGACGGTGAAACATTCGAAGCCGAATATATCCAGAATTCCTAAGGAAAGAATACCTGTATTTAATGGACTTTCACTAAGGAAATATCCATTGATGTTACCTAGCCATTCGGAGCACTTTTTCGCTGACAAACAATTATTTGTACGCTCCAGTATCCATTGAAAAAGTAGATCGTATATGTGTCTGATGATACTGTGCAGCCGATTGCGACAGGCGTCAACCGTGACAAGATTCCGATGGCACATTGTGTGTTTTCGCCGTATGCTTTGAGGATTTATGAGGATCGTCGTGAGCAACTCGACGACCGACTCTTCGCTCAAGCAACTCAAGTGACAAGTATTGTTCAGGGCATTTCTGGACCCTGGAAAGCCACAACTTGTTTTTCCCATCGAACTTTACTTGGAAAAGCATTTTAATTGTACTAACACGACTAACGTACTAATATCATCGAGATCTATGGTACAACTTTCGGTCTTCTCGACGAACTGAATATTGCCCATGTGAATTAACAGCGCGAGGACTTGGAAAATCTCTCTTTTCTCATCGACGCCGAACTTTAGTACTTCGAATGCTCGCAAAGTCTCTTGGAAGTTTCTCGCGTAGTACTTCTCATTCTTCGGATCTACCGTGTGCAATATCGTGTATTCCTCATGGCGCGATAAGTTGAGCGACGAGAGCTCGGCATCGGACATGCCAAAGATGATCTGAAATCATTAGGTTCTTGTTACACGAATGTTAGACGATTCGTGAATATATAAAGGAAGTTTTATTATTAATAAGAGGGGATTCGAACCTGATAAAAGATTTGAAAGTTACTCGATCCCTTTGTGACGCGACTCCTTTCAAGGAGGAAGGAATTAATAGCGGCGCCTGATATAGCACCGGCATTATAATAAAGACGCACAAGCTGGCCATGCCTGGAACTGACTTCATTTCTTTCGGTGCAGGCGGTCGTAAAGACTGATATTAAACGGCACGCGTCAGTAATCCTCTGGAGTATGTTATGGGCGTAGTCTCCTTGGCCGAGGGACGACGGTTTTTTACTAATGACACTTAAGTATTCCAGGCACTTGTAGGCATTGAAAGTCTTTCCTGTTCCTGTTGCTCCGCTTATAACAATGACCTTAAGTGTGTAGAATCGTTATTCCCTCGCGCATTCATTAAATCGTATATGAACACCTGTTTTACGTAACTGCGTGCATGTGTCTATGTATACCTGACTGTCACAGCCGAGCTTTTGCGTGAGACTATAATGAGCTTTTGCGGCGACGGCAAATATATGGGGCGGCAATTCCTCCCGAGGAATATCCGAGATGTTCTCGTACTTGCTGAATTCATCGGCATTGTAAATATCACTCAGCGGAATCTCATTCAGAGGATTCAACACTAACAGTAGCGAACCGACCCATGTGTAAATCTGTCCCCGTTGCAAACGTTCCAATAGATGATCTATAACTAATAAAATTGCGAACTTGATGGCAAAGTTCTCTCACTCGAGTCACTGCGGATTACGTACTGACGTCTTCAACCTCGGGCAGAGCACCCAAGTCGTTTATCACGTCCCAGCCGAAAGGCGACGATGGATTCTGTAATTTTGTGTATTATTAGAAATTGAAATGATTACGAGAATGTTTCGATTAAAGGCAAACCTTGGTGGTCGCTGTCATGATCTCTCGTACGATGCACCTGTCACAAATGAGCGAAACGATACCTACGTAATTACTGTTTACATGCTGAAGGTCAGAAAATTCGTACTGCGGGACGTTGATTTCCGTTGAACTATTCAAACGGCGCGGCACGTGCAATATAAAAGATGTATTAGATCCGTCGATAAACAATAACGAGCCAAAGGATCACCACTCGCCACTCAGTTCAAGCACACCAGGTTTACATTACGCTCTTTATTCAAATATGTTGCAAAATTACATTATAAACAATTTTTTTTGCGCGGCAACAAACATCGGCAATGATGTTGCCGCATTTCGCATGATACTTGTAAAAATGCACATTAAAAATCTCAGTCGTCGTAGGAATGTCCATGAACCCGTTTAGCACGCGCGCCCTGTTTTCTTATGGGCAGCGCTCCCCCATGGATTTCAGGAGGCTTCTGTACTCCACGATCAGCTTCTCCAAACGCTCCTTCGTCGCAGACGTTTGCCTTTGGGTCAGCTTGCGTTTCGCTGACTCAATCGCTACCCGGTAGCCAGTCACGTTTCGGAAGATTTTAATATGTCTGTCTCCAGCCACGAGGATGTACTCACCAGCGGCGTTAAAGGCCAAGCATGAAATCGGACCTTGAAGAAGTTCGTGTAAATACTAATTTTGCCTCGCGATAGAGAAACGCTGTAGTAATAACAATAAAACGCCTGTTACCATTGAAGATGTCCTCAATCGTGTAATCAAGTTCGCCGGTAAGGGTCGAATAGAAACTTAAAGACGATCCATGAGCTATCACGACGACCTCGCCATTGGGGGATAATGCGAGATTGGCAGGTGTAGTACCATCCCAATTACCAGTTAGTAGTATGTGAGGATCTTCGCCCTTCTCGAACTCAACTAAAGGAAAATTGTTTGTTACAAGAGATTAACATACAATGCTACTGCTTGTATTGTTTCATCTTTGAGATGGGCAGGTTTATTACTTTTGGTATTGTAGAATCGGTAAGTTCCGTCCTTGGAGACGGTGGCCATGTGGCTACTGTCGGCATTAAAGCCGAAATCGTATATTCCAGACGAATGCCCGGCAAGGTCGAAGGCTTTGGACACCTGCTTGAACTCTCCCGATTTACTAAAGACCACTTCCCATACGTTGACGTCCGGTGTGAAGCCTTTAAAACGAATGATCGGTATGCAACTCGCGTATTCGACTCATTGAGAATGATGGTAAAGTGACTCTCTTACCCGAGGCAGCAACAAAACGGCCGCAGGGTGATATGCGCGCACGATAAGTAGATCCCAAGTGCATCTCGATGTTGGCTAGTTGTTGACCTTTCAAGTCCCAAACTACGAGATCATTGAGTTTGCTACAGGTGACTATATATTTGCCGGAGCAGGCAATATCCATGCCGACAACATCATCGGTATGTTTCTGAGGGAACTCAAAGGCCTTCGTCGCCGACTGTAGGAAGCCGTCGGGCTTCCTAGTGATTTTGTAGACCTCGAGAGCGTTAGCGACAGCCTTGTGTATAATGAAGGCCTTTCCGTCGGGCGACCATCGTATTAAAGTCGCGTGATCGAACTCTATGTTGACGCGTAGCGATCGCCTGTCCTTCACCGCGAGGTCCTTCGTACACCATAGTAGCACCGTCCGATCTGAAAAATCGAAATGCTTGGTGAGTAGTTCATTCAGGAGGACTAGTCTTTCTAAACACTTGTAGGAAGGAGTTAACTTAACTATTATGCAATACCGGACCGGCGCAACTAGCAGAATACGTGTTTCCCCTGCGAAATATACGCTTTGCAACGCAGCGCGATAATTAATAGACAGGCAAGTTCTATTAAAATGTTTCTTTATTCACTTAACAACTCTCACGCTTACTATGTAAATGTACATCGACGAAAGCGACCATAATTCGTTACAGTATAGATCACAATATAACGCGATTTCATGCTAGTAAATGGCTGCTGCGCTCAACACGATAAGTATGTCATGATCGGGACTTTCCCCCCGTACAAACTCGTTCCACTGGAATCTCGATAACGCTGCTTCTCATTAAGTCGCTAATTACTGTCATCTTCGTTTCTTCGGGGGTGGCATGAGATCAGTATCGCCCGGGATGAACCTATGTGTGTTAATGTAGTCTAGCAAGAGTTCTTTCGTCACGGGTTTCTGGATACTCTTGTAAACCGATTGAGCTGTGTTCAAGGAGTTCGGGAACGATTTGTCTGTTCTCTGGCGCATGAATACCCACTGTCCGTTCTCGATGGAGCACTCTACTATCGCGTTGTTTAGGTCCTTCATTTGCCTGGTCATTTTCATTGTACCATAGGGCACATTCAAACCGCCGACATACAAATGGCCAACCTTCCGTGGCAAGATTCCCTCTCCGGACTCGGTGACGATCTTTAATTTGAAATCGACTGAATTCAAAGACGGAGGCTTCCATTTCAAGACTTCGGCGAACACGCCGGGAGTATAAGGTTCCTTGGCTGGTTGGAATATAAGGCCGTCTGGTTCGTGCGAGAGCTGTTCCGCGAATTTTTCACCCAACAAGCTCGCTGCCTGCGATATGTCGAAGAAGTGCTTGATTCTCACGGAAAATGGCTCCCTCTCCTTTCTTATTCTCCCTTCTCTGAGGGCTCTGTGCCTGCCTGCCATGATTTCCTCACCAATGATCGCATACCGGTCAGGATGGAATGGCAACTTGGAAACATCCCTCCCGTCATACATCACTACATCATATACCAAGTACCTAGGATACTCTTTCCCATCAGCTTTGTCTTTATCTATTACCATTTCCTATAAGAACAGTCTCGTAAGTGCCTCTAGCCAGTTTTCTTCTATAATTAACCCTTTCACTACTATTGCCAATTATAATCATCGCTTGCAAAGCTAGTAGTTAATACTTGTGCTTACTGAATGTTAATTTGTATTTGTAGATTATATGAAATTATGAAATATAAGCAATGTCGTAGCGAAAGGGTCAAGAGATGTCGAAGGAGCTACTCACTCCATCCAAAAGGGTGTCTCGAAGACACCTCGATACATCTGTTTTGTGTGGGAACTTTAGTCCGTCTACTTGGAAGATACTGTTGTCCCTATCGACAAAGTATATCTCCCCATCGGCTTGTACCATCATCATGTACCTAGGTGAAGACAGCAAGTGAGTTTCCAAGATCGCCAACAACTCTCAGGATTCGCGGCGCGGCTAACCTGGTTCCGTCGGCCTTCCAAGAGACCCTGTACGGCTTTTCATAGAGAAGCCTAATATTTTCTACGTCCATGGAAACCGGCTGGGAGCCTGGGAAGCCGGAACTCTTCCAGGAACAAATCTCCTGGACCCGCCTTTGTATACCACGCACCTTGCGCTCCTCCGTGATAGGAGTAACGCCGGGTACGCCAGCCATAAAAATAGGATTCTTATTATTGAATTCCTTCTTCCTCCGCTTGGGCTCTGGCTCGAGAGTGTCGCTTTCGTTACTAGGACCCTCGTCCCTGTCCTCCACATTGGAATCATCGTACTCGAGACACCAAGCGGGCCTCGGAGGAGGATCAGGAGCATCCTCGACGTCGTCGTACCTCCTGTACAACTCCTGTATATAATCAGCCTTGTAGATACCCGGGGGGCGCGCCGTGCTAAATTCCACCAAACCAGCATCCACGCTGGTTCCATCAGTCTCGACCAGGTAACTGACTATGAGGAAGCCCGTTCTATTGAAGCCATGAGTGCAATGAACACCGATGATCTCCAGCGGATTCTGGGCGATGAAGTGTTTGCAGACTTGGATGAACGTTCTAGTCTGCTCTTCGCTGGGTGTTTCACCGTGGCCTCGACACTGCAGTTTCAGATACTTGCAGCCGTAAGCCTCGACGCTCTTCTTGTCGTAGAATCGCGTGGTGTTGGTGAGGTCGATCCAGAGTCCTAGTTTGAGTTTCTGGGACTTGACCGATGCGAAGAGCATGTCGATGTTGAAACGACATTCCTCCGGCACTTGGCTATCGAAGCCGGCGGAGAGGGGCGTCTTAAACGCGAGGAACTTGTTCTGGATCACCTTCACCGCCTTCCTCGGGCAGTGAAGCCATCGCGGCGGGATCGAGCCTCTACCTTCATAATTCGACATTTTCGCGCGCGCTAACGAAGCCTCCTTCGTGCTTCTCGTCAGATCATCGGTACTTTTCTCAGTACGCTCGGACTACGCGGGAAGACTTTGCTTGTAGGCTCGCGTAGAAATCGGTGCACTCTCGTATGACAGTGCGTTTAACCTATCGGAGTGTGGCTGCCTCGGCTGCGAGCTTTTCTTCGCGCACTCCGCCCTCGCCGATTCCTCGCTTCCTCTCGGCCCTCGCGCGCTTCCCGGCCCTCGCTCACTCGGCCACAGCTGCACTTCACTCCACTTCTCTCAATGCATGCGGATGCGTCGCCTCGACGCGAAATAGAAGACACGGGGCTGGAAAACAGCTGTTGTTGGCGTCGGGACAGCGATCGCCATTATGAATTTCTCCCTTTCGATCGGCCTGAACTCAGCCAGCGCACAGCTACGCTCTGAAGTGAGCCGCTCGCAAGCCAACGCACACGCGCCTCTCGCATCATGTCGCACGTCACGTTCAAACTCACGTTGGATTTCGAACACTCTTGTTTCAGAGATTGCCGATGATTTCTGAATAAAGCTTTTGTCACGCATTACTTTGTCTGTCAAGAGTCAACTTCCTTTGTTGTTTATTTCCCCTTGAAATCTGCTTGCTTGCGATTTTTATCTCAAACTTTCGTTTCGCGATCTGAAAAGGACATTCCTGGAATACTTGTGACGTCACGAGAATTCCTGGAATTTCTCTGACGTCACCGTTTCAGGATACCTCCACGCGTGTTATGCGATCCTAGCGGAAAATTGAAAGATTGCCCGAGTTTCTTGGGCGACATTCAAGTATTTTAACAGGAACTTAGGTGATAGGAAATAGCATCCTTCGCGCGCGATTAATTAACAGTTCACGGATTACATATTCCTATTAGAAACCAGAAAAACCAAGTGGTTTACCTCAAAGATTGGCAGGTTCTGACAAAAGAAAGACAAATTCAGGATCGCTTTTTGTTTAATTTACATGCGATATGAAACACGTCAATTACTACTATTATTACTACTACTATTTTGATCATAGTTCAAAATAGATCTAGTATAAATTTCATATCAATTATTTAATTAATTTTCGAGTTATATTAATCCTTTTAGTGCCGAGCAAAAATATCGCACCTATGGAAAAAATACTATAAAGATAAAAATGACTTTCTCTTTTACAAGCAATATTTACATTCATAGACAATGTTTTCAATTGTGTTACAACGAAATTAAATCATTTACAATGTTTTGTAAATTCACTTTGAGATGGGAAACAGTTTTTGTAAGTGTCGTCGTTCGCGTTTAGTATCATATTTAAAGAAGAACCACGTGATATTTCAAGTTCTTTTACTACAAGTTACTTTTCAGACAATATTGTACAATACTTATTTTACTTATATGTTCAATTTTTCAATGTTCAATATGCAATTACATACATTACACTTTTCAGATTATGGTATTTCAAAACTTTACCATTCACGAATAAACAATATATAATATATTGAAAACAAAAGAATGAAAAAATGTCAATTTTGAAGTGGATAAAGTAACAGTAATTGGATTCCGTACCATATTACAATTAAATACACCGGCGAACAGATTCATATCGCGCAAAAAAGGTATTCAGTCCCAGCGATAGTTATCGAGATAGACAACTTAGCAGTCAAAGGGTTAAAGCATCAGAGTCTCGCAGGCAGACAAAGGACTCTATTTTTACTAGTCGGTGTTATATGTGACCCGTTAAATATTCCGGCGTGGCGGAGTCCGTGAACCCGGCTTTATCCTCGCTGGAAGGAGAGAGAGAGAGCGCGCGCGCGCGTAGGTATAGAGAATTGTACAGGGCCGCGTGAGTGCGGAGTTCACCAGCGGAGGTCGCCGCATGCGGCGTCGAGCTGAAAATACACATAGGCGAGAGGCGTACGTGTTCTCACATAAAGAAGTCGCGGCGAACGTGCGAGCAAGAAGCGAGCAAGGAGTGTTGTTCGGGCGAAGAGTAAGGCCGCGCGCGTATCAAACTTGGTAGCAAGGGAAATCGTGCTCTCTCAGCGAGGAGCGTGGAAGAATATACGCTCCTGTCCTTGGATGCGCGAACCGATGTATCACCGCGACTCTCCTCTCTTGTCACGGTCAGACACAAGAGCGCGCGCTCCTCTTTATTCCTGCCCCGTGGAACAGAGCGGACACGTGGATTGCAATGAGATTAGCCGTGAACGAGCGCCCCGATCGCACAACGCTCCTCCCTTTTAACACGATCGGCGCCATATCACCCATATTTGGCTGACACTCGAACATCTATTTGCAGACATATTTATTTCGACAAAATTAACGTTAATAAATAACGAAAGTGTTAACACTAAACCTACCAATCAGCGGTCAAATGACCGTTTCCAATGGGGGAGTACAGGTATAAAAAAAGTCTCGGTAGGTTTAGTGTTAACCTCTTAATTGTGGAATTTAGGGTTAAAAATCGCCCACACAGCGCGCAATTAGAATTAAGCAAATGCAAGTACGACGAAGTATACACGTCAACCATCCCTGGCAGTTCCTCTTCCTAACTTTCTGAACCCCCAAACTTTTCCTTGTGTTTTATTGATGGAATGATTTGTTAATACTTTGAAAACGCTAATTTCAATTGGCGAGATTTTAGCTGTGATAAATGCAATCTTAACACTAAAACTACCGAGACTTTTTTTATACTCGTACTTCCCCATTGAAAACGGTCATTTGACCGCTGATTGGTAGGTTTAGTGTTAATTGATTTTTAGAGCGAATAAAGGCGTTCTTAGTGTCGCAAATGCAAAATTTCTAAGCGCACATACTAACTTAGGGGTTAATGTCGATGATTTTGATATTGCAAAGTTGTAATTTTAGGGTTAGGTTTACTATTAATTCTTTTCCAATTCCTACTCACGAATTATTTATGCAATCCTAGCGGATTTAATTAACTTTTATTACGTCCATTAAGATTGTAACTGTTTTTAAATTACAATCCTCGCTTTTTCGAAGAAAATACGAGCTTACTCATCAATTAGAAATTCTAATTCTTTCTACATACCGCTGATGACTCTGTATTACTAATAATGCTTCGTTACCGTGGATAATCGCCAACTACAGAAAATTGCACTAAAACACTTCTTATCTCAACAATTATGAATCATCGGCAGGACTGTTTTTAATTTAGCCGGTGCTCGAGCATACTTTCCAGCGAGTTGCTCACTTGAATTGCAAAAACCTCGCAGCGGCAAATAGTACTTGCTTTTCATTGGGTTTTCTAGTAACCTTAGCGTTAGCCTCGGCGGTGCATTTCAGATTATCTGTCGATTCGAAGTTTAGTCGACCTTTAAGCGGCAATGGAAGTGTGTGGCACATATGTATGTGTGTGTGTGTGTGTGTGTGTGTGTGTGTGTACACATAGTTGGCACGAGTACTAATGCACTCGTGGCAAGGATGCCTAATTGCCACTTCATAAAGAGAATTCAACAAGGACGCTTGCTCGCCCGACCAAACTATCAATAGGCGACAAAAAAAACAGAAACACAAAAACGAAATTTCAGTAGAAACGTGAAACCAGCGAGAAATTCAGTTTTTATGCAAATAACAATGGTTAGCGTTAAACAATTTCGAAAATTTTTAGGCCGGGTTTCATCCCGATCGGTCCAGCCGTCTTCTTGTACTAGCCGAACATTAAAAAGAACAGAAAAAAAGCAGCGATCGAATAAAGTATCTCCTCCTTTTCGAAATCTATAAAAAGGGGAAGAGACAAAACACAGAGAGGAGAATGTTAGGCTTCGTTTCTAGGTTATACAACTTCGCACCGATGGATTTTGAGATTCGATAAGATCGCGCGCCTCCAGCCGTTGCATTCGCCGCTTGGAGTTCTCCGGCAACACCACCTTGCCCAACGCAAAAAGGGTTAATGGGTCGAATTAAAAGGCTGTGTTAATAATAGTTTTCTGATTCAAGCGAAGAAGTGCGATTATAGCGCGCGCAGCAATAAAGACGCAGTATTGCTGTTTAAGGAGAATTTCAAGTAGTAATTGAGTAGTAATTCATTCATTGACGTTAATCGGGAAACATTAGCGCTTTGGAGTGCTGGTTGTTTATACATATTCATAGCGATTTCTATCGTGACCGGTTATAAAACAAATAAATTGTTAACTAATGTGAAATGTGCTCAAGTAATTGTTAATTTGATACAACAAAAAATGTACAAAGTAATATTTATTATAATAATAAAATAAAATTATAAATTTTGGTTTTTGTATCCAACAAAAACGATAGAAACAAGTGAGTGGCAACATGAAAATTGATAACCGAACAGTTAACGTCAATCATAATTTAATTGACGGCCAATTAAACAGATTTTTATTAATATTGGGATATAAAATTTAATATAAAAAATTTAAAGCGACTTCTAAACCGCATCAAAATTGTATAATGAATACTTGCAATGCTCGACGAATTACACTTTTAATCTACCATTTCATTAATCGCCTAATTAGAATTTAAAGGCAATAATTGTGTGCCATTCGCAAATGCAAGCTAACAGGAAAATTATGCGAGTGCAACCTGTTGAGCAAGTTCGCATGCAAAAGGCACAGATAAACACAAGGTGATGGGTTAATGTTATAGTTATATTATTTAAAGAGAGAAAGTTGGCTTGTGTATTCGTCGAAAATGAAGAAAATATAAAAATAGAATTCTATATGATATGTGCAAATTGTATTGTAATTAAACATACAATGTATTAATCATTTAATTCACCTTTTTTCCAATTCTAAAGTTATTAATTAGCCATCAAAGCACCTTGCATAAATAATAAATATTACAATATTTAAAAAACCTCACTTTAAAGATCTTTAAATGCAAAGCAACAATTCTACCAATCTTCCCTTACACAAACACAGACTAATTTTCCAATCCTAAGAAACGAAAAGTGTATGAGAAGATATCTTTTACAAATATTGAAACACTTAAAAAACCACAGTTCTAATTTTTCAAATGCAAAGCAACAATTCTACCAATCTTCCCTCACACAAACACTGCCAAAATAATTCACAATTATCCTTCAGACAACGCAACGCCAGTAATGCTTCAAAATCCAGCGAATCATCCTTTACAATACAATAGTTTCTCGTCAAGAGTACACGAACGAAGGTACAAGTAAATCAAGCGCGTTCAAAAAGGAGACGCATAACCTAAAAACGAGAGGAGCTAATCCAAAAGTAGTGTTACGAGAAAGAGAAAGAGAGAGATAGAGCGCGGCAGAACAGGACGAATTTCTCCTTGGAGGTTATGGTCGGAACGTGGGTTTCGCATGTATATGTGCCGGACTGATTGTGCGTTGTGTGGTGCGCCGCCACGGCCATTGTCAGCCGTGGAGAGCAGCGGCGGCAGTTATGGTGATGCGGCTGAATATAATAATTCAAGAGTATATAGCGCGCGCGCGCGCTCTCCTCTTTCCGGAGACAATGGGCTCTCGTTTGCCGAGAGCCGGACTGGCAAAGCCCTCTCTTCCCACCTCCGGCGACCCACCGCGGAGACTCGCTTCGGATCTCCGTTTACATTTCACAGACATCGAACATTGTCTCTCGGACGCGACAATATATTCTTTGATGTGGATTATTATATATCCTGCGGTTATTTAATGCAGGCGCGTCATATAAACTTTTTTTAATAATTGTTGTATTTGTAATATAATATGTGTGATGCAAGAATTTTATGTAATAATATAGTTTACTGGAAAGATTTTTTAATAGGGAGAATATAATACTTTAATTTAACAGGAATATTATTTGTACACATTTTAATATAAATATTATATTTATAGTGCACTGCGAATAATGCAGTAATATGATATATTAAATCTATAACGTAGCTCATTGGAGAGATTCCTTAAGAAACAAAACATGGTACTCTTATTGAACGTAATGAAGACCCACTATTTATAGTATATTATTTGTATACATATATTTTAATATATATATTAAACGCAACAATATATACTTTTATGCCAACTATTATACATGCTACGATTATTTAATGCGTGCATCATATAATTACTTTTAAAAATAATTATTATATTTATAATATAAAACATATAATGCAATAATATGATCTATTCAATTATAACGCAGCTTCCTGAAGACATTCTTTAATAAAACGAACATACTACTTTAATTTATCATAATGAAAAATCATTTCTTGTATATATTTTAATACAAATATTCGATCTACTGTAATAAGACAACATATTAAATGTAAGGCAGCTCGCTGGAGAGAATAGTACACGAGCTTAGTATTACGAAGGTGTCTGCACGTATAGTGGTGCGCGGCTATACGTTACGCTAAATATAAATAGGCTCATATAATATACATTGAAGAATGTTCCTGGTGTCCGCGACGCTAGACGTCTCTCTCGCTCGCTCGAGAGAGACGTTCAATGTCTGCTAATATAAACGGACCTTAAAGAGCGAGCTCTGCACCTACGCACCTGGTATCGCTTTCCACCGACACAACCGGGCTATAATTACACCCTCTTCTCTTTGTCGCTCTTCCCTTCCAAGATAATCCAGAGAACAATCTTCTTTATTGTCGCGGTGTTCGGCGAGGATGCATCGAAACTCGCAGGAAATATGGCCATTTATTATTTATTGCGAGAAAAACTCTTACAATTTTTTATATTTTAATATTGTCATTCTTTATTTTTGTGCTTGTAATATTTTGGTGGAAAAAATTCACAGGAAGTACGGCGATTTCCTATTTATTGCGAGAGAAAATCTTGGAATTTTGTATGCTTTAATATTGTTATTATTTATTTTCATGTTTGCAATATTACGGCGGAAAAATTGGAAATAATTTGCGAAAATAATGTTTAAAGAGTAATTTCGAGGGGATTTTTAATGGTGAAATAATTCGTTTTGGAGGCGAACGTGTTCTTTACAGTCTGCTGTGCACAAATGCGCGTCAATTAATTCTGATACAGAAAGTTTACAGTTGTTTTGTTCCAATTTATGTTTTAATATTGCAATTTTTACGCTTCGGTTGACAAATTTGAAGTAATTTATAAAAATAGAGAGCACTTTCGAGTGAATTTATAACATTGAAATAATTCATTTTGTTCAATGCAGTTCGTTTTTACAGTCTGCGATGCACAAGTGTGCGTCAGTTAATTCTGATACAGAAAGTGATGGCGCGTAGTTTCATTTTGAGAGGTTATCTCGCGAGACGAAAAATGGCGGGAAAGTGGAGCTTGAATTAGAAACGCAAGTACTTTTCACGGCTCGTGCCGTTTCAAAGATTTCATTTGCAGCGGCGCCGCTTATTAAATACAGAATTAATAAATAATGCATTACTTGTGCTTGCGTCGGATTTCGCTCGACCGGAAGAACCAAACGAATTAATTACGGCGAGGTACAAAATATCCTCGCGAGATCCTCCTCTATCAACCACAGCATCCTTTCAAGTGCAACTCGAACCGAATGATTATTTATTCAGCGAGGACTTAATAAATAACGAATTCGCCGAGCGCGCTTGCATCATATTTCTCTCAGCGAGGCGGACAAATTTATTACCGACGAATTAATTACTGGAATCCGAAAAACCTCGTTCTCTGGAAGTACTGCTCGCGTCGTCGACCTACATGTCAACGAGTGAGACACTAAAATACTGCGCGGACGAGGAGACTTTCGATCGTTCGAGTCGACAGCGGCGGAGGACGCCGAAAAAAAGCGGCGGCGGCGGCGGCGGCGGCGGCGGCGGCGGCGGCGACGGCGACGGCGATGCGATCTCTCGGAGTGCGCTGCTGCAAATGGAAAAGCAGAGCTTCGCCCGGCAATAGCGGGCGGCGCTCGCTCGCTCGCTCGGAGAAAGCGTGACCGAGATATATGAGAGTTGGCGCGCGCTGCAATAGCGCCGCGTTAATCGCTGTCAATAAATACGAGCGAGCGACGCACTTCACTTCGTCAAACAACCAACTCTGCCCAATCACTCTTTACTTTTCTCTTTAATTTGTTTATTACTCTCAGGTGCCCCTTTAGGCTGTTAGTGACAATCTCTTTGGTACACTGGCTTGTTAATTAATCTATTAATGTGTTGTTATAAATAAATTATTATTACCGCTGCCTTCCGTTTATTCCGGGAAGATTGCGGATTTGTATTGTCTGTCCTGGCAAAATTTTGTCATACGAAAACTATTACATTCAAGGTATTTTTCTTGTAAGTAATCAACAAAACAATTATTTTGTATTGTATTGTCTGTTTTGGCAAATGTTTGTCATACAAGAAATATTACATTCAATCGATTCTTCTCACAAGTAAACATCAAAATATCACATTTAATTTATCACTTTCTTAATTTGTTTATTAGTCCCTTCTTAGAATATTAATGACTTTTTAGGTGGATTGGGTTACAGTTTTGTTTATTATATTAAAACTCAATTTGGTTATACTATTTTAAATGTACAGTGTTATTATATTTTGTTGATTAAATGTGTCTTTAAAAAATTAATGATATTCTTGCAGTTGCAATCATTATTTCACTGACGCTAATAGACCCAGTTTTCTCCAACACTGCCAACTAAATGAATTTTCCAATTCTAAGAAAGAGAAAGACAAATGTACTAGAAGATATCTTTTATTGGCTATCGATAGACCCAGTTTTTCCCAAGCCAACCGATCCACTTGTCATTGCTCGTCATTGATTTTTCCAGTTGGCTGTGAAACTGACATACGAGAGTACTAGGAAATATTTGTGTTTGGCTTTCTAAAAGGTGCGTTTACAGATCGCGAGTCTTGATTTTATTCCGCTATCGTGGATTTAATGATTGCGCGATTAATTCATCGAATTAGTACGAGTATGATTTGCATCGAGATTAGCGATGATTTAAATACTATTAATTCGCCTGATGATTATTAAACACGCACTTGAAGGTTTAGGCATTTTCGCAATGACGAATTCGCTGAATTTATATTATCATTGAAGAAGAGTCGCAAAAGTTCTGTAACGTTAATGATCGAATTATTATTTATTATTCTCTTTTTTTGCTAAATGATTTTATAATGAACTTACTGATTACGCACACCAAATAAGTATTTTAATTTCGCCTTTTGACGCGCCAAATTTTGATACAGGAAAAAGTTTCTTTGTCGGGAAAGAAGACATTTTCCAAACAATAAAACTTCTTCTTCAACACTTTGGCTGCCATATCATGCGAGTTCAGGTGACACTTGAACATCCATTCACAGATATCTTTACTTTCATGAGAATAACTATAATAAACATTTTTAACAAGGTGCAGTGAAGAGGTAAAAATTTTGAATGTTTGGCAGTCAACGTGTTAAAGTAATAATAAAAATCACTAAATTTACAATTTTAGAATTCAACCTATTAAAGTAATAATAAAAATCGCCAAAATTGGCTATTTTCTCCTACAAAAAATTAAACCCCTGAAAACAGGAACGCGCGAACATTCTTATTCACAGCATCTTCGCGCACCGGAAGTCTAGAATTTCATTAAACCGGCGGCGCAGCGAGCGACGAAACGATTGCCGGGCGTTCTCTTATCAGAAGTTCAGAGAAAGAGTGGAATTTCAGTAATGAGGTACGACGGACGGAAACTTCGGATCGGTTTATCTGGGAGCGCGAAAAGCGGCGGAGAAACGGCGGCGCACAGTCGGCTCAAATGCTAAAAACGCGGACATTGGCACTAAATGGTACTTTATCCTAAGAAAAACGTATTTATCGGTGTTCTCTAGATAATTTATCATATAAGTTGTATGATTTTGATGTGCTTTCGTTTTGATATTATTACTTTACTCTCTAACCTATCCTCTACCATATAACGGCATATAAAATGGATGATTTTTTCTCTCGAAAACTTCACCGGATTTCATATATCAGACATAGGTCGAAATATTCGACAAACGTTCTACTTTAACGCCCTGAAATCAGTTGGTTCGTTTTTGTGCAATCTTAGAAATGGCAGCGCCATTCGCAAAGTGGAAGCGCAACATCAAAGTCATACAACTTACATGATAAATTATTCAGAGAACACCGGTAATTATGTTTTTGTTACGATAAAATACAATTTTGTTTCAATGTCCGCCTTTTCAGCATTTGAGCCCACTGTGCGCCGCGGCGGTGGCGTCGGCGGCCTTGACTGGAGATATCTGGGCGATTCGAATCGAGCGGAACTCGAAGGAAGAGAGGAGCGTAGTGGATATCTGAGATTATCGAGGGAGGGCCGCGGCATCGCCGAATGATAATGATCGTGCTCTCTCGACGTCAACGTCCTCCTCGCGCCCGAGATCGAGCTGATTTCCCTCCGATAACACACGTATATCCGGCGACGATGTTGCCGCCGAGACTCACGCAGAGGAGCTTCTCGCGCCGTCGCCGCCGCCGCGAGATAAGCCGCGTACAAGCGTAACAACGCACTTGGAATATATTGCCCACACTTTGCAATAATTATCTGCAGATATCTCTCATTTTATGACGCTAATGAAAGGCGTTGACTTTGCTTTATGCGTAACGCGTCATATTTGACACGATTTTTGTACTTCAGTTTTGATCCGGCGTTTTTAACCCTTTGACTGTGCCGCGACTTTAGCCCCGAAAAATGTCGGGAAGTCCAAAAAATATGGGAAAAACCAGCGAAAATGCCGAAAAAATCGAACTTTAAAGGCTTTTTTAGTGTTTTCGATAGAAATCCGGACTTTTTTCGACGGATTTCTTATTTTCTATCTGTTTTCATTCATAAACAATCGATTCCCGAAGAAAAAACCCGAGTTCGCGGACCTTTGAAAAATCGTGAAAAAATCTGCAGGGGTACCCCTTAAGAAAAATTTGCCGAAAAAAAATTTTGAGCCAGGGCCTTGAAATTTTTATGGCATCTTCCTCGATGTAAAAAAACATTACCCACCAAATTTCAGCCCCGGGAAAGGTCGGGAAGTCCACAAAAAAAAATAAAAACCGTCAAAAATGAGCAAAAATGGACTTTTCTCGACGGTTTTTCGACCCGTTCTCGTTGCAAATCCGGACTTTTTTTCACGGATTCTTTGTTCTCTATCCAGCCTGATACGAAAACAATCAAAATATCCGGGGTTTGGCCGATTTTGAGAAACTTGAAAAAATTGACCATTCTCGGGGGTCGAAAATAGGTGAAAAGCTAAACTTTGAGTTAGGGCTCTGAAATTTATATCACTTCTTCCTTGACGGAAGGGCACATTCTCCACCAAATTTCAGTTCCGGGGAAGGTCGGGAAGTCCACCAAAAAAAAATAAGGGCTAGCAGAGTTCTGATTCAAAGGCAAGTGAATCACCCTGTACAAGTATAAGACAAGATTAGCATAACAAACACTAGCAAGAAAAAGACTCCAAAACATTATTCTTTTCACTATAATCTTTCTATAAGCAATTAGATAGTATTATATGTCTATAAGTATTAATATTATAGTCGAATTAGTAATATGAACGATTATCTGTCGTGCAAAGTAGAGTTTAAAGTTGGCAGGAGTGCGCGGTAAGGTTAGGTTTTGCCGGTGGAGTGGCGCAGGGTGGAGGTCGGCAGGTACGGAATATATCGCGGCGCGTGTCGCAACCGGCAAACAAACCTGGTCGCTGGGGCCGCGTTCGTGTCTTCCGTTTGATTTCTCAATCGACAATGGGCCAACCCACTGCCCGGAATATTTAATAATGCCGCGCAACGAACTCCTACGAGAGCGATGCGACAACCGCCGCGACAACCGCCGCGGTTTCGTTCTTTTCCTTCGAGGGCGCCGCGCGCGCCGCGCCGCGGCGCACACTCCGATCCGGATCGAAACCTTTCCTCGCACTCCTATGTCGAAACACCGAGATTTCTCTAAGAATTTGTAATAAATTTATCTCGTTTCCTGAATATTAATGATTTCTATGATGAAAAGTATGTATTCCATAAATAAGCAATAGTGAGAATACAAATTATCATTCGCTGAATATTTATTTAAATCATCAACTATAAATAAAAATTGTATTCTTCTTAATAATAATAATTATATATAGTAATAATAGTAATAATAATATAATTGTAATAGCCGGTTTTCCGATTACTATTATTACGATATATGCATAATTAGTTTGATCATTTATTAAATAATTCAAGTAATAAAGCTCTGCATCGGAATCGATTTATTACATAATATAATTTTGTATATTTTATATATAATTCTAAATATAATTTTGCATAATACGTTGGAATTCATTTATTAAAGCAATGAAAAGAACTAATTAAAATTGCCAATGAAAATTGTGCGACGCTTTCTTAATTATATTATTAATTAATGCATAGTGTAATTCTATACAAATAATTCTGTATAAGTTTTCTGCATTTTGTTAAAATTTTATGATCGGCGATTTATACGCATATAATTAATTTGATCATTTATGAAATAATTCTGTTTTACATATATAATTATTATAATAATAATTATATTATTATTACTATAATGAATTGTTAATTTAATACAACAATAAATGCAGAGAGCAATATTCACATAATAATGAAAGAATTATAAATGTAGATTTGTATGTTTAAGAACGAAAGAAAGAAGTGTATCGTAGAATCGAAGTTGAAAACCGGGCGTTGCTATGGTTAGTGTTAAAGTCCTCCGAGGGCCTGTTTCCTTCGCGCCAAGGACGACCACCGATTGTTCTCTCAATTTCGGCTCCACCAATCCGAGCTTACTTTTGCAACTTACAAAAAACCGGTACGTTTGGCAATTCGTGCCATTCGGATACTCCGAATTTGGCTGCGACATCTTTTGTCCAGGCAGATTTTATTTACGGAAGATAATGTTAATAATGCGAGTTTAGTTTTACATTTTACAAAAGTACATTTGGCAATTGGTGGTTGAAGAATTCGAATTTGACGGTGACAATTCTTTGTTGAGGCAGATTTTATTTAAGGAAAATAATGTTAATAATCCAAACTTATTTTTGCAACTAAAAAAAGATTGGTACGTTTGCAATTGGTGGTCCAAATTTGGCTGCGATATTTTTTGTTCAGGCAGATTTTATTTTACAAAAATAATGTTAATAATCCGAGCTTACTTTTACATTTTACAAAACTACATTTGGCAATTGGTGGTTGAATAGTTCGAATTTGGCTGCGATATTTTTTGTTCAGGCAGATTTTATTTTACGAAAATAATGTTATTAATGATTTTTAAGATAGTAACGAAAGAGTGAGATAGTTAGTGGTTTGGTAATCAATGCGTTGCTAAGATCTAAGAAAGGCTATGTGACATTGATACCGGCATTGTGAAAGGATCGCGTAACCAGTAGATCTTCCTATACGTTCACTTCACATTAAATTCATTAAAAATGATTATTATTACTATGATTATAGCACTTTGACTGGCGCATCACTCGAATCCGGTTGACACGCGCAATTTCATCCTGACACGTATTAACTTTTATGAGAATAGTTACATTCGTAATCAAATAAAACTAATATCTCGCTGATATATTTAATATACTATTTTATTAAAATATCAAATAGTCTGCTGGTGAGAATTTTATCTCTTAAGTCGACGAAATTCAACTTTGAATTTAAGCAGTGTGGAGAAAGAAATATTTTATATGTTATAATGTCTAATAATAATTTCTAAAATATATTATTATAGAATAATTATATACTCGAAGATTTATTGTTGTCAGTAAAACACAACAATAACAAATACAGGGCGATGCATAGCTTCTGCATTTTTATGCATTATATTATATTTGAAATAAATTAAAATTAAAATAGCAAAATATGAATATGCTCGTCTAATTTTAACTTCGCAAGCATCCTGGAAATATTTCATTTTTCATATTTATATTTATCAATGCTTGTTTAAAAAGATATTTCTTTAAATGAGAAGTTCATTGTTAAGTGGTTAAGAGTGGGTGAACCAGCTGATACTAACACAGATACTAATACAGGACGACACATACCTTCTTCATTTTTATAAAAATAACATTCTATTTAAAATAAAATAAAATAGCAAAAAACTGAATATACCCGTCTAATTTTAACTTCGCAATATTGGACATATTTCATTTTTTATATTTGTATTTATAAATATTTTTTTAAAACAGACATTTTTTAAATTGAAAAGTTCATTGTTAAGTGGTTAAGCGTGGGTGAACCAGCTGATACCAAGACACAGAGACACACACGCGCGTACACCTGAAAGTGTATGTCATGTCGGTCAACAGGATACGAGGGTTTGCCGAGAAGTTCATCTTGCGGCGACGAAACCGAACCGCGGACACTCAAGAGATTGTTTTCGTCCTGCGATTATTCCGAGCCACCTTGGAAGTGCGGTGCAAGACTTCCGTGAAGTGCCTGCGATAGCGCGAGCTGCAGGCTGATTCATTTGTTTTCGAATTCATGTTGCCACTGATAATTATTATCTAACTATTTTAATTTCGATTTGGAAAAAAATGTCTTTTTGAGGAGAAAAAAGTTTCTTTAAATATTTCCCTATACATAAAAAGAAATTAAATGTTCTCGATACAGAATGTTTTTTTATTCTAAGGAACTTAATTTTAAATAATCTAGTTTTACAAATACTTTTAATGTTTCTTTATGCAATAAAGCGTATTATTATTACACTATAATACATTAATTCTTAAGAACATTGTAATATATAAAATAGTCCTTTCACTGCACTGCTTAAATTCAGAATAAAATTTAATTTACTTAATAGAACATTCTAACCGACAGGATATTTAATGATACACAAAATAAATAAACTGTGTTATTAAACGCATCATAAGCCCATCACACATGCAAGTCTATAATTACATGCCTTTCAAAAAATAGAGGAGAACAATTCTAATTAGAAAGCAAGTGAATAAGCCTGTCACTGGTAATTACTAATTATCTAACGATTTTTATTTTCATTTTGATTTGAAAGAAAATTTCTTTTTGAGGAGAAACAAGGTTACTTAAAAAAGGTTTCCCTATTAAAAGAACCTAAATGTTCTCTAGGCGAATATTTTTGTATATTAAGGAAATTTATTTGAAAAATCTGGATGTGCTAATACTTTTATATTTCTATATGCAACATAGTATATTACTATTCCACATCATAATATATAAAATATTCCCTTCATGACTGTTTCAATTCAGAGTATCATACATTTATATAAAACTTAATGTACCTAATAAAAACTGTTCACCAACATGCTATTACACAAAACAAACAGTGTCATTAAACGCGTCATAAACCAATCACAAATGCAAACCCCTAATTACACATCTTTCTAAAAACTAGAGGAGAACAATTCCAATTAGAAGGCAGGCAGTCGAGTGAAGGAGGCTGTAGAGGCCGCGTAGTATATGCTTCTCTCATTTTATCGGGGCGAGGAGAGGACAGTATCCGGTGGCTGGCTGGCTGGCTATCCGGTCGGCCGGGAGATTTCTCCCCCGGGGAAAAATCCGGCACGAAGAAAGGAGGAAGGTTGGAGAGGGAGAGGCGCCGCCAGACGGAGACAACTCGCATCTCGCAAATAAAACTTACGCAACGAAAGTGGCACACGCTCTGCACTGCCGAGCAGCAGCGCCGCGCCGCGGCGCACAGTGGGATCAAATGCTGAAAACGCGGACATTGAAACTAAATTGTATTTTATCGTAACAAAAACATATTTACCGCTGTTCTCTGAATAATTTATCATGTAAGTTGTATGACTTTGATGTTGTGCTTACATTTTGCGAATGGCGCTGCCATTTCTAAGATCGCAAAAAAACGAACCAACTGATTTCAGGGCGTTAAAGTAGAACGTTTGACGAATATTTCGACCTATGTCTGATATATGAAATCCGGTGAAGTTTTCGAGAGAAAAAATCATCCATTTTATATGCCGTTATATGGTAGAGGATAGGTTAGAGACTAAAGTAATAATATCAAAATGAAAGCACATCAAAATCATACAACTTATATGATAAATTATCTAGAGAACACCGATAAATACGTTTTTCTTAGGATAAAGTACCATTTAATACCAATGTCCGCGTTTTTAGCATTTGAGCCCATTGTGCGCCGCGCGGCGTCCACTCTGTCTCCTCTCCGAGCAGAGAGCGCGCGCTTCTGGATGCTTTAACACTTTAGGCGCCAAGTTGCAAATTTTTAACTCTTCCGCCACACCTTGTTACAAATGTTTATTAACGTTAATTTGGTCGAAATAAATATGTCAGCAAATAGATGTTCGAATGTCACCGAAATATGGGTGACATGGCGGCGAACGTGTTAATTCACTTTAAAATTAAGTAAAATTGCTTTAAAATCTTTAATGAGCCAGCCTCATTAAATGGCACTAATCGCCTTTAAAGAGGGTACTAATGTTTCAATTAAATGGAAAGCGTTGATACCACTGGAAGCGAGCTGTTATACCACTATGGAATTCGAGTGCAGGCCAGTTGACCATGTGAAACGGGCTTAAGGGCAGCAGATATGTGGCGCAGGTTGCGGGTAGCCAAGAGCCGTCGAGTGTCAAGTGACATTTGCTCGGTTTGACCGAGCACTCCGAGAGCCAGGGATGGCCAAGTATGAATAATATAGGGTCGTGGTTACTCATAATCGTGGAGAAAAATTCGTGATTATTTGTAATCGTGCAGAAAAATCCGTGATTATTTGTAAATTACAAATGATTCAACGTTTTGAATGATTCAAAGTATTCAAAGTGAATACTTCGATTTCGAATGATTCAAAGTCGAATACAACGAATCTGAATGATTCGAATTCGAACGATTCAAAATTGAATACTTCGAATTCGAACGATTCGAAATTGAATACTTCGAATTCGAACGATTCAAAATTGAATATTTGGAATTCGAATGATTCAAAGTTGAATGTTTCAATTTCGAATGATTCAAAGTTGAATATTTTAATTTCGAACGATTCAAAGTTGAATATTTGGAATTCGAACGATTCAAAGTTGAATATTTCGAAATCGAATGATTCAAAGTTGAATATTTCGAATTCGAATGATTCAAAGTTGAATATTTCGAATTCGAATGATTCAAAGTTGAATATTTCGAATTCGAATGATTCAAAGCTGAATACTTCGAATTCGAATGATTCAAAGTTGAATATTTCGAATTCGAATGATTCAAAGCTGAATACTTCGAATTCGAATGATTACGCGAATACGAAAGATACTTTACTCATTCGAATTTGAAATATTCAACTTTGAATCATTGGAATTCGTGATTATTTGTAATTTACAAATAATCACGGATTTTTCTCCACGATTATTATTAATCATGACCTTCTATTATTCATGCTTGCCCATCCCTGCGGAGAGCCGGCTCGCCGCCGGCCGCCACTGAATCCACGGCGAATAAGCTAACATCCGCGAAATTGAAACTAACGGTTATGCTACTTTGCAACGCTGACTTGAAAAAATGGAAATATGCGATTCGTAATAGAATGCAGTCGGTTGAGAACACCTGACGTAACGAACAATAATCCAACTTTTGTAATATGCACTTTGCGGAGAACACGCCGCGCAGAAAGACTCGCGTGTCTAAAATCGCGGGATGAAAGTGTACGCAATGCAATAAAGAATATAATCTAGTTTTAACGAGCGGCGATAACGTAACGTTAATACACTTTCGAAATGAGATGGTTCAACATGAAAGTAGAATGTAAATATGAAAGTTTGTGGTTTTACAGTGGTTTCATTGTCAGAATTAACTGTGTCTTGAAATTAGTTTCAAGTACTGTAACATTAAATAATAATGTACACGTTTTGTAGCAACATTTTTGTACAGTTTGTTTTACAGTTTAATTTTGTTTTCGAATTAGTTCCAAGTACTCTAATTTTAAATAATAATAATGTGCGTGTTTCTGTAGAAAGATCTTTGCACAGTTTAATTTACAGTTTCATTATGTTGTCGAATTAATTTCAAACACTGCAATATTAAATATTAATAATGTGCATGTTTCTTTGGCAACATTTTTGTACACTTTCATTTATAGTGTTTTCATTGTCTGAATGAATTATGTTTTTAAATTATTTTCAAGCACTGTAATTTTAAATATTAATGTGTATGTTCCTGTAGCAATATCTGCGCAGTAGTCTGTTTAACCTTCGACAGTCGACGTGGATTTTTTGTTAACACTGCAATAGAACAGAGTGGAACAAAGAAGAGCTGGTAACGAAACGTAATAACAGTTAGGAGTTTTGCAATACTACTAACAATCTTTAAACTACGTAGTAGGACAAAAGTTCTAATTTATATTATTGTTTATTTTAAATTGTTCTTTGTTCCACTCGACAATATTAACATTAAGTACAAAGACTGTTGCAGATATTACAAAAGTTCTAATTTATATTACTGTTTATTTTAAATTATTCTTTGTTCCATTGGACAATATTAAAGTTACGTACAAAAACTGTTATAAATATTACAAAAGTTCTGATTTATATTACTGTTTATTTTAAAATCTTCTTTGTTCTATTCTATAATTCCAAATTGACAATATTAAAGTTAAGTAGAAAGAATGTTGCAGATATTACAAAGTTCTAATTTATATTATAATTTATTATAAATTCCTTGTTCGACTCGATGATTCCGAATCGACAATATTAAAGCAAAGTACAAAAAGTGTTACTAATATTACAGAAGTTCTAGCATTAATTGTCAATGCCAGAACTTTTCTTTCTTCCACCCGATAAATTTCAATATCAAAGTGTAATTGAACATTTCGTTACTCTCAGTGGAGAAGAACTCACTCCGGCGGAATTTCTACGAGGAGACGTCAGTTAAAGGTTAAGGAAAGTATTGGGAAGAGGCAGTGGAGAAGAGTGGCCGGCGATGGAGAAAAAGGCCGGGCAAAAGAAGATGAGGAACGAATGGCAAAGTTTCCAAGGCAAATCGTGCGCGAAGTCGCGGAGAAAGTTCCAACGGTTTTCCTCGCCTCTTTCTCCCCGTTTGACACGGCAGCGCGCGCGCGCGTAGGACTTCCTCGAGAACGACGACGCCACCGACGACGACGACGCCAACGCCGATGAAGGCGAAGTACTCGACGCGAGAGGAAAGAAAGTTGTTGCAGAACTCTGAAACCGTCAAACTCGCCGGGATTTTCACCGTCTGCCGTGTAACCTGCTCTCATAGTTGCACTACTTTATGTACTTCACTTTCGAGCCGGCCTCTTTAACACTAGCTTTAAGAGCATTCTTTTATATCTATTTTTACGGGCACATGTCAAGTTGACGGCGAAAGGAAACCAAGTATTTTCTTTTAAAAACTATTAATTGAACTTTAAAGAAAATTGCAATCTTTAAGGAGAATAAATTTGAGTATATATTCGTTTCATTATATCAATAATTGTTAGCATAAATTGGAAATAAATTAATAGTAATAATTTCTTTTAAATTAGCTCATGTTTGGATCTGTCAAAATGACGGATTCTGCAAATCTAGTATTAGATTTTAAATACGATTTTAGAAAAATACATTTTTCCGTCTATGGAAATTAAATCAGGGCTTTTAGTTATTTGATGATTTTAAAAAGATGTGAATAATACTTTAATTTGTACGTTCGAGCACTAAAACAGCAACATTTTTCATGTCATTGTACATACAAATAAATAAAGACTGGATTAATTAAATAGCCTAAAATATCTAAAATATTTAAAATAATATTCCTTTGCAAGTATTAATTTTCAAACTGTATTATTTATATGTATGTAACATTTAAACTATATTAATGTAAATTCCATCAATCATTGTCCAATTTAACAAATTCCTCTTCGATCATTCACTACCTGTCAAAAAACTCTCTGAATCCCCGCTAGAAATCCATCAGAAAACGCAAATAAAATTCAAGACAGTCACTCGATTCGTACCGGAAGCGGCAATTTTTCGCCGCGAAGGAAACCGGTGCGAGCGAGTTCGTCTGTCGTAACATGTGCTCGACAATAATTGCGCCGCACAAAAAGACTTGGCGTAGGGGAGGGGGAAAAAGGGGGGGGGGGGTGAAAAAGAAGGAAAAAGAAAAAGTCGAAGTTGATCGACGACGACGAGGCAAATGGAGGGTACAGTTATGCAAGCGGGAGAGCGAATGATGCTGGCGCTGCTGCTGCCACAGCGGAGAGAATAGAAGATAGCGGTTGTCGCTCTAAGATGAAGCGCGATCGCGCTTCAATGCCCTTCTAAATGCTAACGGTACAGTTTTCGGGCGGCCGTGTAATCCCCGTGGAATTTTTCTCCTCCCGAGAGTCCCCGGAGGAGGCCCAGCGCACTCTGACGAAATCGAGCAGATGATGATCTAACCTAACAACTAACGGGCCACTCGAATATTCGTGTCAAAGCACGGCTAAGCTGATCGATGCTATAATACGATGATTTAATAAGTGGTGCTGACGAAACTTAGGAATGTTCGTATTAGAGTTCTGCTAAAGTAAATTGTGCAATGTTATAATATTGTATAGAATTATACAAGTCTTTAGAAATGACAAAAATAGAAATCTTCGTGGATTGTTAAGCTAGTTAAATAGCTAATTCGTAAGTTAATGTACTAATGTATAAAGTAAAATTTAAATAGTAATAAAAAACTAGAAGTCTTTAAAAATTATAGGATAAATCTTCATGAATTGTAAGTGCAATTTAAACGGTCATAATTGTTGAATTAGTTAAGTAGCTAATTCTTAAGTTAATTTACTAACGTACAAAGTAACATTTACATAATAACAAGAAAATACGAGACTTCAAAAATTAAATGACAAATCTTCCTGGATTGTAAGTACAATTTGAACCATCATAACTGTTGAATTAATGTCCTAATATACAAAGTAGCATTTAGTAACATTTTAGATATTAATAACAAAAAAATACGAGCCTTTAAAAGTTATATGACAAATCTTCCTGAATTGTAAGTACAATTTAAACCGTCATAATTGATGAATTAATGTACTAATATACAAACTAACATTTACATAACAATAAAAAAAAAAAAATTCTGATCACACATTGTTATTTTTAAGACTCGAGAGAAACAAGTGTACTGACAAACCGACTGACCTCCCATTCATTCTAATGAAATTCAGAGCAGCCTCTCTGATTTCCATCGCTTTATTTCCCCGATCCTCGCAACTCTTCCTCGCCGAAAGAATTCAAGAAGATCGGCTTACAACAGTAATCTCAAAATGATCTTAACACGAAGGTTTCGAGACACTGTATTTATATATGTGTGTTGGGACACACAGAGACACACTCGTTGTGTGGCAATGTAAGAGAGTTCCGATGTGACTTGGTTCCTCGGATTAAATGGACGATGGTGGGGAAGTGAGCGCAGGTAGATGAGAAGGCGAGCGAGCGAGCGAGCGAGCGCGATATGCTCGACGCGGCGCGGCGGTTCGATCGTTCACCCCGAATATCCGCTTCTTCGGGGCAAAATCGGACAGTGGGGGGTTCAACGACCCCGAGAACCGTCGTCCATCCACTGTGCTCGCTCGTTAATAAGGCGTACAACACACTGCCGCAAGACGCGTGGCCGTGAAGGATAAATTTAAGTCAGGCTACGCCTCCCGGGTGTCCCTGACCCGCGTAAAAACCTTACCGATGTCCCTCTTTCCCCCACCCCCTCTCTCTCTCTCTCTCTCTCTCTCCGCCAATCTTCCGCCACTCTTCACCTCGCCGCCCGATTTGCCATCGAAACATCCTGTACGTAGTATAGTCCGTGAAAAAAAGTCAATCGCGAACACCGCTTTTGATAAAAGTCGAATTGAAGAGGAGAATACTGTGTTTGAGTGGAAATGGCATTTTTTGAAGAGTCTTATTAAGGAAACGTATAGTTGTTTAACGATGGTTTTCCTTTTTTATGGGGAGTTGTAGATATTTTGCAAATCTTTTCCATTTTGTGGAAAGTGAAGGTCAAGAATAAATGCAATTACAGGAAATGAAATTAAATGAAATGAAATTGAATGAATTGGAATTTGTAAATGTCACTTTCTGTATAATACAAATAATTTATATCATCCATAAATAAATAACATCTTTTTATATCCGCTTTTATTCCGTTTTTCTTTTTGTGTTGAAAACACAGAATGTGAAAAATAGAAACAACAAATGGGAAAAGCGAACTTCCACCTAATTAAAGACGTTTAATGACCTGATTATAAAGATTATAATAAATATGATTATGAAACTTCTTGCAAACTTAGAAAATACGCATCATTAGAAAGACATAACTCGATTCAGAAGCCTGTCTAATAACTCCAATCAAACGACCCAGCTAATTGTCATTTCGTTCACTTAACACATTGTTCGGTGCGCGCGTACTCGCGTTTGCATTGCATTATGCATGAACTTGTGCAATTATTGAGGAATGCGCGCGGCATCCAGCGGAAAATGAAGCAGCTACGCGAGGTGGTTTCAATAAATTAGCGATTAAAAATTAATGATTTCCGCCGCTGGGAATTGTTCATTCCTGCCAATATTTCGATGCAATGGAAATCCGTCCAACAACATTAAAATATCACAAGAATGCGCCAAGTAGTTTGATTTCAAAAAACGAATACAAAATATAATAAAATAATAAATAATAAAGATAATAAATATCATGGAAGAAAGTCAAGTTTCCATTCAAAGATACTTCCATTTAATATTAATATTTCGATACAATGGAAATCCGTCCAAAAACATTGAAATATAAAAAACAGCGCCAAGTAGTTTGATTTCAAAAAACAAAAATAAAAAATACAATATAATAATAAATAATAAAAATATAATAGTAATAAATAATGAAGATAATAAATATCATAGAAGAAAGCCAAGTTTTCATTCAAAGATACCTCGATTTAACTCGCATTAAAAATTAACAATAAATTAACAATAAATCAGCAATTAACAACAACAAAAGAACAATGGAAAACTGATTTACCTAACACTGACTTTACTACAATTTTATTTATATATTTTATTATTTTATTTTATACTTTATTTATATATGTTTTACTACCAATTTGATTTCGACTCAATAAAAACACAGTGGTATTGGTGCAAATAAAAAGTATCAAAAGATACTTTGAAAAGAAAGGGGAAAAAAAAGGAAAGAAGCGATTCTCAATGCGGAGAATCCAGTAAAGAAAAAAGAAAAAAAAGAAGAAGTAGTAGTCGATTACGAAAGGCCTTGTATGAACTCTTGTATAATGCCGAAATCCTTCGGCAGCTGAGTGCTAATCGAGGAGAGCGTTCGACGTGTGAGCACAAGCTCTTAAAGCCGAACTGTCGAACACGCCGCCGCTCTGCTCCCGTACAGGCGCTTCCAAAATGCCAATCGCTCGACGACGACGCGTCGCGACGACGGTCCTTGAAATCGCGAGAAATCTGCCGCGTCATTCGATGTGTTTCAGTTTGGATTTTCGGGAATCTCGCGCTTATTAATATGCAATAAAAAAGGAGAAAGAAGAGAATCGGCAAAACAAACACACGAGGCTGCGCGCAATGATTTATCCGGCTAAATGAATGCGAGCGACGACGACGACGACGACGACGACGCCGGACGTCACAAGTATGCAAGCATGCCGCCATGTGACGCACGCGTCGTGTTTGGCGCTCGTAAAAATCGAGGGAACTTTTGAAATCCTTCGAGTTCGCAGTGTTGTACAACGTTTACGCTTACAAAGAGGCGCGCAAGGTGAAGCGAAAGACGCATCTTCTGTTGACGCACTCACTCACAAGCTTTTTTCCATACCTCGATTCTCGCGAGCGATCGAAAATCGCCGTCATCGATCCTCCATCTTTTTGCGTCCGCGTCCATTTCGTAACTGTCCGTGGAATCATTAGCCGCGGCCTTGAACCGGACTTTTTTCCACAACGGGATTAGCAACGTCTTTGACCCTTTTAGTGACGAGCGACGATGTAACGTTGTTCTCAACACTTGATGAAAAGTGTTCTCTATTTCTAAATGTATTTATAAAAGATTATAAATGGTTCAATTTCGTTGCAAAATAATGAAAGGAATTGTTTATAGATATAAAAATTGTTTGTAGATGAGGAATTAATTTTTCTGTTTTTCATAATGTTTTATATTTATGTTGAAATATTGAAATGTTATTGGCGTTATTCTGTTCTCCCTTCATTTGCAAATTGTGTAAATATTATTCTAATTTTGTTTCCTTACGAGCATTCTCTCAATTTTTTAATTTTACAAATGCAACTTAAAGTTAGGGTATCACTAAATAAAAACTTGACATTGTTGTATGTCAATTAAATCTGAATCAGGACTTGGCTTTCGTGTTCTAGCAATATCCATTTCAATTTTTGTTCATTTTTAAATTATTTTGTGGAGGTTGGTGGCTTATTTTATATTTCAATATTTTTGTTTTCTATAAGCTTTTTCCCAAACTTTAGTAAATTTGTGTAATATACTTCACATCGCTGCGATAATTTCAGTTGGCACCAAAGGGTCAATTAGTGTTAGAAACATATTTGAATCGTGTGAATAACCTCACTTTGGAGCAATTTTTGTGTCCCACAAATTGGGATTCGAAATCTCGATCGATCATCTTACGCAATCCCAACGAAAATGTAATAATCGCCGGTTGTGCAATGGCTGATCCTTTCTAACGAGTGATAGCGTAGCGCCGCCTTATACGTGCCGGACGTTTGCTTACAGTTAGATGCCGAGAAATGCTCGAATACTAATGTGCCGCGTCTCCCGAGCCATTTGGAATTTTATGCTAATTGCTCTTTCCACTGTTTGACAACGAATTACTATTCCACTTATACGTGTCTGTTGGCGTACTCTGTTGAACATGACACGTTAGAATTAAGTAGTCACGAGGTCAATATACTGTTTAGTGAGGTTAGGAAACGAGGCTAACGTGTGAACAGAGAGGTAATAAGTAGTTAAAATAATGATGTTTGAAGTTTTATGCTAATTCCTGCTTCTGGTATTTGACCACAAATTATTGTTCCGCTTCTGATGATTGTTGAACATAACAAGTTAGAATTAAATAGTCGCGAGGTTAATATACTGTTTAGTCAGGTTAGAAAACGAGGTTAAAGTGAGAACAGAAGGATAATAAATAGTTAACATAATGATGTTTGAATTTTCACGTTAATTCCTACTTCTGGCATTTGAAAACAAAGTACTGTTACATTTATGGCGTTTTTTAAACACGATAAGTTAGAATTAAGTAATCGTGAGGTCAATGTACTGTTTGGTGGGGTCAAGAAACGAGGTTAAAGCGAGAACAGAGGGCTAATGATGTTCGAATTTTTATGCTAATTCCTGCTTCTGGTATTTAAAAACAAATTACTGTTATATTTCTGACGATTTTGAACATACAAGTCAGACTTTTGTAGAATTAAGTAAAAAAACAGTACAGAGAATTCAAAATACTGTTTGGTGAGGTTAGGAGACGAGGCTAACGTGTGAACAGAGGGATAATAAATAGTTCAAATAATGATGTTTGAATTTTTGTGTTAATTTTTACTTCTGGCATTTGAAAACAATGTACTGTACATTTGGCGTTTTTTCAAAATGACAAGTTAGAATTAGACAGTCATGAGTTCAATATGTATACTGTTTGGTGAGGTCAAGAACCGAGGCCAATTTATGCTAACTCCTGCACGTGATAATTTACAACAAATTACTATTCCATTTATGGCGTTTTTCAAATGCGACAAGTTGGAATAAAATAATCGTGAATTCAATAAACTGTTTGGTGAGGTCAAGAACCGAACCCAAAGTGAAAACAGGAAGATAATAAATAGTTGGCACTGTGATGTTTGAATTTTTATGTTAATTCCTGCTTCAGATATTTGACAGGAAATTACTATTCCCTTTATTAAATATATTATCAGTCCCATTGATTATTTACCCAATTAAATAATCCTGAGTTCAATATACTGTTTGGCGAGGTCAAGAAACGAGGCTGCAGTGAGAACAGAAAGATAATAATTGAAATAACGGCATTCGGATGTTGTTATTGCGAGCGTCGAAAATGGAATTCGAATAAAAAGTTTCTGATGCCACGAGAAATTCATCAAGTTCTCCCGCTCCTTTGCGATTCCGCATGTATAAAATATCTGGAATTACTCTTCGAATGAATAATACATCCGCGAAATGTATTACTCTCAACTTTCTCGAAATAGAAAGAAAAACAGAGTACTTGAAACATTTAAACCCTCTGTGCACATTGTACATAATACTTTTCGTGCTGTATTTTGATATTTATATTTATATAATTATTTATAATATAGTAAGAGAATTGTATTCTTTTATACAAATATTTCTCAGGATCTGCTTGATGTTACAACTACATTTACAAATTATAAATATTTATACAAATACAAATTATAATATAAGTAAATATTTTTCTAAAAAGTATATTGTTGCTTTCATTCGCATGAATTCAGTTAATTTTAGTATAAAAATAATGTTTTCTCAAACGAAAAACAATTCTGAAAGGGGTACATAAATAACCTTGAAGCAACTTTAAACACTTTAAACATTCGGGAGTTTGCAACAACAATATTGATACTTCCCGGCACTATTTTTTGGGGATATTTTCGTATCTCTCCGACAGCAATTTTTCAAAATCTCCGCCCACCTTTCTAATTCGGTGGTCAAAGCGAGAGAACTTTCCTATTTCTCGTGCACGAAACGACGAGCGGAATCGCTGCAACTGCCGCGGCGACATTTGTTATCTCCTGGAAGATTGTGCAAGCGGAGTTCAAGTCTGCGGATAGTTTATTAGCGATCGGCATTAATATTCAATTAACGTCGAAGGCCTCGCCGGCGGCGTTCATTAATTTGCCATTGCCGTTATTAACCGAACGATAGCGTTTCTGCTGCGCGAGCGAGCGAGCGAGCGCTCGGAGTTTATATAATTCCGAGCTGCAACTCGAGCAGGATATCTTCTCGGATCTTTTTGCAAATTAGCCCCGGAAAAGAAGTGGCTTTCGCTCCTTAAGTTCTTAGCAACCTGGCAGCCGGCATTTCCACCGGCGATCTTAGCGCTTCGTCTAAGATTATTATTAATCAATTATAAAGTTACTAATTCTCGCCAGTTGGATTGTGTTCCTTGCAAATAACTGCAAGTAATTGTTTACTTCGAAAGTATTAGGTTACTTTCAAAATGTTGCTTTTACTATTACTTTAAAAATTATTTTGACAACAACGAAAGGAAAGTGCTTGGTAGAATCAAACTTTGAAATCGGATAATTGACTGTTAAGCATAGAAATAAATGATTTATATTGAAATTGAAGATATTGCAGAATTTGCGTTTTAATAAAATTAAAAACATACGTATAGAATATCAATTGTCAAATAGACTTAGGCCACTTTCAAAATAAACAACTCAATTATTAATTATAAAATCTTAGTAACCGTAAAATTTACTTATTTCATCGCAAATGTAAAACAATGTAATATTACAGTTACAAATAACAAACTAAAATATCAATATATCTATGTTTTATATAACTATTAAAATATAATAAAATCTAAATTAAAAATACTAAATTAAAATATAAAAATTCTGCAATATTCTTTCACTTCAATGTTCAAATACTGCAACTCTCCAACTCAACAAATCCTTTCATTGCAAACCTAGAAATTAACAACACAAAAAATTTCGCGCTGATTTCGCGCGACAAATAAGAAAACCTAAACACAGGCGTCAGCGAGACGAAGCTTCAACTTTCAGCGACTAGTAGTATTATTTTCAACGGGCGTTTCCGCCGGGCAGCCGCGCTCTTTTCCATTTTTTACGCGCGTCGCCTCGCAGCGTGCCTCCAACGTAAACAACCAGTCGCCGAGAGCGACAGGGACGAGTTCGCCGCTTTTTTCCTGCCCGCTAAACAGAACGGCGGACGCGCCAGCCACGTGCGCGGAGAACGCGAACTTCCGCCGGCCGATTCGATACCTGTTTCGCGACTCTTGCTCGAAGAAATTTGCATGCGAAATTTCCAAATACAAGGAACAGTTTATCATTGTTAATTATAATAAAAAGTTGTTATTAATATATAAATGTATAAGTTTGTAGTAATATTTCAATAACGAGTGGAATAATAAGTTAATAAGTTTATGATTTGTTATTATAATTTGTGTGTGTTGATAAGTTGAACATTTGTATAATATTGTAATAGTTTATAGTATTATATATCATTTTAAATATATAATTTTATGCGAACATTTTAATAACGTGCGAAATAGTAAATTAATACTGTTATAGTATTAATAAATTAATACTATAATTTGGGTATACGTAATAAACTAATACATAATAAATTATTTATTACTTTGTGTTCATTTATTATGTATGCGCAAATTACTGTATTAATATATTAATATACTTATGGTATATTTATTTATTATTTATTAATGTAATAGTATTAATTCACTATTTCGCCCGTCATTGAAATATTCACATGAAATGCTATATTTAAAATTATATATAATACTATAAACTATTACAGTATTATGCAAGTATTCAAATTATCAACACACACAAATTATAATCAAAAATGATTAACTTATTAATTTATTATTTCGCTCGTTATTGAAATATTAATACAAACTTATATATTTAGATATTAACACAAGTATTCAAATTATCAACAAACACACAAGTTATAATAAGAAATCATTAATATATCAATTTATTATTCCGCTCGTTATTGAAGTGTTGACACGTGTTATTGAAGGGCTCTTCAGAGCTGAGGGTTGTAATCTCGCAATGGCAAGTTGCATTATCGCCTATCAGCAATCGGTGTATTAATCCCGGCGGATTACTGTAATCAATCGACGTTGAAATCAGCCGAGGATTCATTGGCCATTTGCATACCACCTGCGTCATCGTCTAATGTATCCGGATTCCTCGGGATGATCAAGATTACGCGGTGTGTAGTTCGACGAATTTCGATATCAGGGGCGATTGTTAATTTAATCGCGATATGAATGTAATTTTTGTTTGATCATAATTTAGTTTCACTCGGACTGTCTAATTGAAGGAGAATTTCATGCAAATTTAATTGCATCTAAATATGTCTGAATTAAGAATTAATTATTTATTAGTGGAATAATAATGTCAGAATCAAAGGGGATCATTTTTGAAATCGTTCTAAAGAATGTACGAAGAATAATTTCTATAAGATTAATCGTGATCTAATCTCTTATTGGATTTTTACAATTTGTCAATTAGCAATTCCCAAAATTCCTCGCGAAGCCTTCCAGATTGACGGAGGCAATTATAAAGTATATATAACACTACAAATTATTATAGTATTATACAAGTGCTCAAATTATCAATATGCACACAGATTATAATAAGGAATCATTATTTTACTAATTTATTATGTAATAGTTTATTATGTATACGAAAATTATAGGATTAATTTATTAATATTACAATTTGTAGTATACTATTATAGTATTAATAAATTAATATTATACTGTAATTTGCTATAATGTAATGTAACTTTTACATAATAAATGAATACTACAACAAAAGTTACTAATGTACACAAATTATGATAAGAAATCATGAATTTATTAATTCTCTATTCCGCTCGTTATTGAAGTGTTGACACATTATATTAAAACGCTCTGTAAAACCGATTTTCACAATTCATCAATTAGCAATTCCGATCAACGATGAATTCCCAAAATTCCCGGCGAAGCTTTCCAGATTGACGGAGGGAATTAATGAGGAGCCGCTGGGAAATACAGTTAGTCCGGTGAGTGTAGTCGGTGGTTGGCTAACGGGCACGGAGTGAGAGTGAGCGAGAAGCCGGAGAGGAAAACAGGGAGCGAGGAGAATGCCGGGGAAGTTTCGGGAGAGCGGGAGGGGCGAACGAACGAACGAACGAACGGGGGGGAAGAGAGCGAGAGAGCCAGAGGAAGAGAAAGTGCGAAATGGCGGAAGCGGTTTTGCCGACGCCGGAATCGCTTTAGTCGGGTAACCAGTGACCTTTATACCGTTTCCACCAGTGCTAGAAAGCACCGGGACACTTTGCCACCGCCACTGCCGCGCGCATTACCGCATGCTGCAATATTGTCCGATTTACGAGACGGCGACCAATTGTTAATGTAGTTGCAGTAGTCTGCAGGAATAACACGCGTTTGCAGTGGATGGATGCGTGTTTCCTGTCACTTGACACGGATTTATATGTTTGTATTGACACTGTATGCAATATAAATATCAGTATTTGTATGTAAAAGTTCGTGCATTTAATAACAATGGAAAGAATATTTTGTATTCACACTAGCAAAGGCACGAACGCTAATACGCCAAAGATATGTGTGGGATTCCTGTCATATGACACGGATTTGTATGTTTGTATAATAAAAGTTTGTATTAACACTGTGTGCAATACAAAACATATGCATTTCGTGTATGTATAAGTACGTATATTTACGCTAATATGCCAAAGATATGTGTAGAATTCCTGCCACTTGACAAGTATTGACACTGTATGCAATACAAAACATATGCATTTCGTGTATGTATAAGTACGAGCATTTAATAACAATACAAAGAATATTTCCTATTCGCACTAGCACCGGCACGAACGCTAATACGCCAAAGATATGTGTGGGACGATTAGGAACGGTTAGAGTTCGATTGGTAAGAGATTCGAAATAGAAGTATCAACCTTCGCAAAACATTTCCTCAATAACCTAATATGACAATCGTCAGCAAACTCGCCTGAGACATTCTTCGGCTCAAACAAAACTCTAGAAACACTGTTTAGATATTTGATGATAGTACTCACATGTCGGCGCTGTCAAATAAAAGTCAGAGCGAGTCGCCGCTCAACTGGTAGTTGCGCAATGAATTCGTTCCGACAGGTTATAAGTGCCGGGCAGAGTTCTTAGCGCGTCAGCATCATTTGCACTACAATGTCGACGGCGAGCCAAGGTGATTTAGAGCGACAAGAAAGCCGGCATTACCGAGCGCCGAGGATAAATGTACACACGTGCTGAAGAGGTTGCTACTGCTGCGCGAAAGAGGATATTGAATTCGTGAATTTTTCGTAGCGACGTCGCAGCGCGGCTTTCACACGCCTGCCCGAATCAGCAACGGCGACGTTCGACCGCTCGATAAAAAAGGAAGAAGGACTCCTGCAATCGAACACGCCGGGGGCTGATGTAATACGACTACTGCATTGCCCGCGAGTGACGAGAGCTGACCTAACCTGCCTCCACGCCCGATATACTCTCTCTATCGCAACTCAACTCCCTAACTCCCGATTGACACTCTCTCACTCACTCTCTCACCCACTTTCTCTCTCTCTTTCTCTCTCTCACGCGTTATAGAGGGTGTAAATGAAAACCTTCCAATAGTGGCGTCATCCCGAGTGTTTGTTTTGGCACGTCAGTTTCGTGGTTAATCTTTAAACTCGCAATTCGTTCGACGCAGATTTTCAGGGTGATTCAATCGACATGTAAAATTGCAAACTTTTATGACTTTGAGTTGATAAATTAACGAGAAATAATGCGATGTTAATGTACGTGTTAAGGAAGAATGATTGAATAGGGAAAAGTGACGCGGTAGAAAGGTTAGAACTACAATATTTCTGTACAGGTTTAAGAATATGCAGTCGTGTCGAATATGAACGCGTTAGGGAAGAATGGTCGAATAGGATAAAGTGTCGCCTTAGAAAGGTTAGAAATACAATATTTCTATACAGGCTGATTCACTTGCCTTTGAATCAGAACTCTACTAACCCCACTTTTACTAAACGTCTATTTAAATATACTAGATATTTTCTGTTTAACAATAGACTGTATTAAATTATGTAGTCTGTTGGAGACAGTCTTATTATATTATATTTACGGGGGAATATTATATATAACTGGTTTCTGCAGGGTGAAATTTTATGTGCGAGTTAACATAACTCAAACATGTAATAGTATAAATGCATAAAATGCAGACAAATGTGGAGAAACATTTGAGTATAATTGAAATGTCTAGGTTATTTATAATGATTTTCTATGGAACAGTGTATGTTCGAGAGTGGCGATTCAAAGGCAAGAGACTCACCCTGTACGCAGTTGTGTCGAATATGTACGCGTTAGGGAAGAATGACCAAATAGTAAAAAGTATCTCAGTAGAAAGGTTAGAAATACAATATTTCTGTACAGGTTTAGGAACATATACGCGTTAGGAAAGAATGGTCGAATAGGAAAACGTGACGCGGTAGAAAGGTTAGAGATACAATATTTCTGTACAGGTTTAGGAATATGTACGCGTTAGGGACGAATGGTTGAATAAGAAAAAGAAAGGTTAGAAATACAATATTTCTCTAAAGGTTTAGGAATACGCAGTTGTGTCGACAAGGGGAGCGATCAATTCTGGCACGGTTATCTTTCGAAGCAGTAAGAGAATAAGGTTAAGGATTAGGGGAGGAGCAACGCGATAAAAGTAAGTCCCTTCACAAAAACTGTGACCCTGCCGACCTTAGCACGAATACGTTCCACGTCCTTCCTAAATCGAATCTCCTCTCCACGAGTTTTATATTCTCATGCCGCTTTTTCCAGTGCGTAAAACTTTTTGTAGCGCAGCATCGATGATTATGCAGCGCCGGCTGCGTCGACTGCAACTGTTGCCGCCTTGACATTTCATGCGCGATTCTTTTTCTCTCCTCGGTGAATTATTCGGTTGTTTGCGAGGAAGCCACTGATTAGGGTTGCTGCTCGTTTCGAGCGAGCGAGCGAGCGAGCGAGCGGCAGAGTAAGTAACGGGTTTTTATTTTTAATTATGCGCCGCAGGCCGAGGACCCACTGGCATCATTGACGCATTGGAAACAATAACATTAAGGCGAGGCATGCGTCATCCTGCCAGAAAATCGTTTCGAGGTTCCTTCATTGACGCCAGCGGCGACTCGGACTTTCGAAAGTTTCGTTTATAAAACTCGCATAGCTTTGACTTTGATCTCGAAATTTCTTTAATAACAGTATTCTACTTCGATTCACTATCATAGACATTTCAGGAATTCGAAGAAAGGACGACTTTTACAATCATCCCTTCGCATTTCGATTTTGTTCTACCAAAAGAAACGTCATAAACAAGAATTCGGCCAATTAAACATGCGAAAATACTATGTCAAGCGGATACCGTGTAGACAACAACAAGTAGCACATTAATCTTGTCTATACGCCAATTTATTTGGTATCAGTCTGCCTTAATCAAGAGGGTCAGAATCAAAAGCGTGCACAAGTGATGCAACATTGTCGCACACTTGCACCCTTTTCCACTTGACCCCGTCGCAGCTGGAAAGTTCGCGGTATCGCGAAAACAAGTGTCGCTTGTTGCAATGTCAACAAAACTTAAATCCAAGGAGAAAAGGTTGAATACAAAGAGGGCGTTCTTGATATAGGAGATTTATTAAATAAAAAAAGTCATTAGTCGCTAGGTATCGATAAATTGTCCATACAAAATACAACTTTCGCCGACGCTTTGCACTCTGACAATGCGTGCGCGCGTATGTGTGTGTGTGTGGCAGGTTTTTATGGGATATGCTTCTTCGGATGGGCTTTGTACAGGCGCTAGAGTGTGTGTGGATCGAGATGAAGGGGTAGGCGAACAACGCTCCCTCTTGGAGGGGCGGCGGCACTTGACGCAGCACGCACTACATATATTCTAGTTGCATTAAATCGAGTCAGAGTGCAAAGCGCGCTCGAGAGTGAAAAGAGGCACGTCGCGGAGAGCGCAGCAGTGTGTGCGTGAGGGGAAGCATTCGTCGCTTTCGGCACTCGCGACAGACAGAGAGAGAGAGAACGAACACACTTCGGCCATGAGGAGACATAACCCCCTCGACTTTCCCTTAAACCTCGACGATGCTTTCGTCCACGAGAAGAAACTGAGATTGCTTTCTCTCACATCGTATTTCACCCTTTGCGGTCCTGCGTCGAGACGGTCTCGATATATATATAATATATGTGTATAATATTGTATTACAAATTTCTTTTATATTTATCATTTAAGATTTAAGATAGCTTCACGCTGTAATACAACTTCTTGAACTCCGAGGGCGCGCGCGCGCGCGTGCCGCAGCCCGCAAAAAAGCGAAAGCTCTCGTCGGAGATCGAAATATATTCGAGTCTAAAGATAAGAATTGCAATAAACTAGCTTGGACCGCGAAGGGTTAACGATCCGAGGAACGAGTGGGTGTGCGTGTGTGCCCGATATATATCGATGTATCCGTCGATACAAGTCAAGCGATTAAAAGTACACGCGCACCGACTTTCCACCTGACGAGAAAGCAATAAATAATGACAGTCTAGTTGAATTCCAGTGGATATCGCGCGCGCGCTCTCAGAGACAACAAGAGAGTCATACGAGTCGTATGCATGTATGCACGCTGCTTTCAAGTCAACTTGTTCTCTCGCGAGTTCAATCGAGCGTCTCCGAGCGGCGCGCGCGAACCAAGAGCAAAGTCTAGTTCCTAATGAATTCTCGATCGAGCCGAGCGTTCTCGTTCCCGCTCGTACGGCGAACCCTTTTGCGGGGCGGGCTAGAATGCCTTAAATCGACCTAAATTTGCCACCAACGAATAACTCTAAGGACACACATTTAGCAAGGAGAGATCTATCGCTTAAGGGTACCGTAATTCTAAGGGCGATACTTAAGGAGGAGAGATTTAACCACTAGTCAAATAAAAAGAAGAACGACACGCGGTATCGTGTAACTTAAAGATAGAGGGTTCGCCGCTCGAGCGTGTCGAGAGGGGCACAGTGTGTGTGTGTGTGCTGCTACGTGCCAATCGAGCTTGGGATTCTCCGTCGAAGGGAACAACTGCGAGCAAGCTTTGCTCCGGTTAAGCCTAACGGTCTCTCATCTTTCTCTCTCACTTCTCTCACACATCTCTTCCTCTCTCTCTCTGTCGATCCGCTTACATTATGTCGCGCACGCAACTCCCTGCACACACGCAATCCCTTTCCTCGGAGCTGGTGTTCTTTTTGTTTGTTATTGCTGCGTTACTTAGGGCTCTAGGTTTCGCCCGAGACTCGGGGATGCTTTCTCCCCCGCTCTCTCTCTCTCTCGCCGAGCAGCAAGCAGGCTCTCTTCTTCCGCACTCGGTAAGTTCGCCGTCGAGGAATGCAGTCATCGACAAGTTAATCGATGAGTACATTGCTCCGGCGAATCGCAATTCATCACCGATTGTTAGTCAGCCGTGCGCGGCCTTCGAGCGCTCGACCGATTTGTAAAGCAATGTGTATTGTCTGGCGGTCGCATGCGCCGCTGACTCAATGATCGCGCGCACAGCAATGACTCCGCGTGCTAGGACATCGCCTATTTTGACAAATGCGCTCGCGCGCCTTGCGAGAAGTTGGAACACTCCGCATGAAACAAGTGCGCCTTTCAGTCGGAGAAGAACTCGAACCAAGTGTCGATATGTTTTGCCCGAACGCGCCGTTAATTGTTAATGACTTCTGTTTACGTTACTGACAAACTGCGTATTACTTGTCTTTCTCTCTTTCTTCTTCTTCTTCTCCGTTCGTGCCGAGATTATTGCGGATAATAAAGAGCGCTTTTCCGGAGAAATGCGACCCTAAAGGAAACGCGCGACAGTCATCATAATGCTCTCTCACGGCGCGGCGAAGAGAAGGAGAAAGATGATATTAATGGCTCCGGTATTATTAGAGCTACTGCGTGGATTCTCGCGTGCCCGCTATGTAAATTTGTACATAAGACGCGACTTATACAGGGTGTCGTACGAAAAAGCGCTCGCGCGTTCTTGAATACATATAGCAATCACATCGCGCTCCCGGCTAATTTTGGACCCGCGATATGAATTGGATTCCGGCGCGTTCGGAATTCCCGAAAGCTACAGGAATAAACAGGCAGTAGTCTAATGATGGCTCGCCGATGACGGAATTAGACATAATAAGAAGCGAGAATATATAAGCGGTCCCCTCTCTCTCTCTCTGTTTGTATTCCGAATTCGTTGGGGCCGTCGATTGCCTTGCATTCCGACGTTAATTGGAAAGGCGACCGACTGCTAATCCAAATAGATTGGAAAACTGTTCGTTTCGACCGACGCCAATTACAGCCAGCCAAGTAATTGCTGTGTCCAAAGTGGACGTTAAAAAAGTCATTAGAAAGAGATTGGAGTTTTCCTACGATTCTCTTAGTTTCCGGTTCGAGGTATCCGCTTTATTCGTCACTTCCGAAAGTCTGGCAATCACCTAGAAACGCTCTTTCTTAGAGTTCGTGGGATTGACTGGCTAAATTTAGTGAGGCGCGCTCTCTCGAGGCTCGCCGAGATTTCTGGTATATCCGCTCTATTATTGCTACGGCCGTGTACGGCTTTCGAGAACCGGCTGTGCCGAATTCAATGGCCGAGAGGAGAGGAGCGCGCGCGTGTCGCCTGCTTGCCTGCTTGCTTGCCTGGCTGCCTCTTCCATTATTCAAATTTCATCGGTGCGCGCATCGGGGGAGAAATGGTTTCAAGGATGATGAGTAGCCACGACTCCGAGAACTCTGAGAAGCCGGCTCGATTTCGATTTCATCGAATCGCCCTGAAAACCACCGGCTTTTCCTATTAACAATTATACTCTGCGCGGCGTTTCTTATTCCGGGCATGTTTGCTTTCGCGAAAAGTCGAAAAACACGGCACTCCTTTACAATTGGCCTCGAGTTATCACTCCGACTGAAAGCAGGCGCACTCTTTTCCTCCCTTTTTTCATTTGCTTTTCCACGAGGTTTTTCTAGACAATAATCGAGCGCACACAATCCCTGTGCCTCGCGCTCCACTTGAATAAATACAATGCTATTTACAAGGCGATGAATATATTGCTTCTTTCTTTCTCTCTCTCTCTCTCTCTTTCTCGCTGTGTGCGCGTCCGTCTGTGTGTCTGTCGGTGCTTTCACACGTGAAAACTGTCAGGCTCACCCGCGGCGAAAGGATCGACGAGCAACAACAACAAAATTCCAGCGCGCGCTCGTTAGCAGCGACACACCGCGTATTCCACTGATTACACTGATTATCCAAACGAAAAATGACCGTTCCACCGAAGCAACAAACACGCGCGCGCGCACACACACACACAGAGTCAATGCGCTCTCTCGCTCCTCGGAGGAGAAATATTGACAGTGCGGGGTGCGCGCGCTCGTGCGACTCGGCGATGAAAGCAAAAAACAAAAACAGCAGGCTTCCGAGTATTAATTGAAAAACAGAAAAGTTGCTTCGCCTCTCGCTGAGGGAGATTACAATTATTGGGGCTAGAATTCTCTGATGAAGTTCGATCCTTCCACCGCTGCGAGTGCGTCCATGAGCGTGTTAACATAAGTGTAGGTAACATGTACAAGTCGCGAGAGCGATTAACGCGCGCGGTGCGCGCGCGTCACTAGCTGCTGTTCAACTTCCGGGTAATTCGATAGCGCTCTCTCGTCCTATGCAAACTGTCACGTGCGAGTAATCCCGGCGCTTAAAACTAGTCCCTAAACGCCGAGTATAACAAAGGGATTATCGTCGACGCTCGATACACAATCGATATGTAAATCTACGTATTTCTAATTGCTTAATTTGTCGGAGGGCGGTCGTCGGCTGGGAGTGGCTCGGTTGAAAAGCGGGCCGAAGGCACACGAAGCGTTGCTTTTCACTTCTTCATCATCCTCCCATCCTCTCTCCTTCCTCCGTATTCCCTAAATGTATGTCTCTTCGCATTCTCTCATTCTCTCTCACTCACACACACTCTCACATACTCTCATTCATTCTCTCTCTCTCAGTTCGCCTCTGGCGCGAGGTGACTTTAAATGCAAAGCGAATCGTGGAAGCCCGACCGCGGCGACAGACACTCACCGCCGGCATCAATGACGCCGCGGCGGCGGTGACCTCCCCGCGTCGATGCGTCTCTCTGTATGTATGTGTGTGTGTGTGCTGAGAGCGTCGTCAGAGTCGTCTACTCGCGCGGCGCGCACACGCGAGAGCGAGCGGGGAAGAAATGGGTAACGCGCGCGGGCGCGCGCCCCATGAAATATCCATGAGGAGGAGGTCGCAAAAAGTACGCGTGAGCGATTACGTATCTACATGTACGTACGGTATGTTTTACAGTGGCTGCGTGATGTGTGTATATATATATATATATACAATTCTTAATACATATATATACACAGGTACAAAGGTATGATATCGATGAGAGATGTGGGGCTCGATACGAAAATGTCAGGGCGCCGTGTTACATGTATACATGCACATATATACAATCAGATATATATATATAAATATACAGGCACGTGGAGAGCAGGCTGGCTCGCGCGCGCGCGCCGCCACCTTCGAGGAAAGGCGTTTCTTTCTCCGCGATATCGATACAATACGCGTCTATGTGTGCGCGGGCAGCAGCGTAATTCTAACTCGATTCGATCGGCGAAAGCGAGCTCGTCAATTAATCGGGCAATTAAGAATGAAGATTGGCAGATCTAGTAGTCAGGTAAGGCGGAGGGGGGACAAGGAGGCTATTACAGTCGAGTGGTCTCAGCGATCGCTGGATATTCTAATGTGTCTGGCGCGAGGCCGAACCGGCGATTTTCCGCATCGGCGCTCGCCCACTTTCTTCTATCGTTCACGGGCATCGGGTGCAGCAGATATGCGGCCAATCGAGTGCTTTATATTTGACCGACTCTGGTAATCCTGTAATACTCTCCTTTCCCCACTTCTTTATATATATATATATGTATGTATCTTTCTTTCTTTCTTTCCTCGACGGTGACACGCGAGCCTCACGGACGCCCAATGTAATACGAGGGACTGGAAGGAAAAGCAAGTGAGTGGTTCCCCCTTCGCTCTCCGTATATGTATCTATGTGTGTGTGTGTGTGTGTGTGTGTGTGCGAGAGTGGAGCGCGCGCGTACGTCGCTCTTGTTTCGAGGGGTTTCGGATGTGCAAAGTGCGAGGAACGCGCTCCCGTACACTGCTACTGCTTCTCTATGTATGTAAGGACGTATCACAGACTTCACTTGGAACTAAACACTGGCGGAAGAAGTTCGGACCGAGCGCGTGTCACTGCCCACAATCCCCCCCAAGGAACTCGCGTGACTCTTTCTTTCCTCCCTTTGTAAACAAGGGGACGGAAAGGAAAGGACGCGGATCCTGTGGGGGGTTTTTATGGGTTTCTCGTGGATTGTCCGGGCTGTACAGAGAGTCCCGTTGTCGCTAGAGTGCACACTTATCCGAGTCCATCTTCCTTTAGTTTAGTAACTCTACGAGAGATCATGCTGCAGCCTCCTTAGCATGAGATCGACGGCGATCCGGGCGTCCTCGACGGAGTCGTGCTCGGTCACTTGGATCTCTCTCCTGAGGACGGTGCGCGCGAGCGTCTTGAGACTGCTGCGGAAGGGGTAGCCGAGGAAATGCGGGAAGGCGACGCAGGTGTCGATGACGGTGGTATGAAGGATTCGCAGCGCCCTGAGATCGTTCTCGAGACCGTGACCGATCAGGATGGTTTCGGCGTGGACGAAACTCGTCAGGTCTTTCTGAACGTCGCGCAGACTCTTGGATGCTTTCGCTAGGTCTTTGGGGCTGATGCCGCTGAACCTGGTGTTGTGGTCGATGACCTCGGCGTCGGGCTTGACCAGCGTGTCGTAGACGACCTTGCCGTCGACGCCGACCACCGTGACCTTGGCGAGCTCGAGACCTCGTCGCGTGAAGCACATCTCGCAATCGAGGGCGTAAACCCCGTAGTTACCGTCCTTGGGGACGGACCTCGCGGGCCTCGTGCGTACGTAGCCGTCGAACGGGCCGTTGTAGCCTGGCGCCAGGCCCGTCCACACGTGCATCCTCGCCGTGGTACAACCTCGAGCGGTTTCCCGACCTCGACAGCACTCCCACGTGTCACCGTGGGAACCGTCCACCAGGCCACTCCTCAGTTTCCCCCAGTGATAGACGCAACGCTCCTCGTGCAGGTACTCCCCGTCCTCCCGGTTCACGTAGAAGCTTCTGTGACACCTCGCACATCTCCTCTCGACCACCACTAACTCGTACGGGTCCGGCGTCGAATCTCTTCGAGACTTCTCTTGATAATTCCCTTTCGACGACGATGATGATGAGGATGACGATGACGACGACGACGTCGTCGAAGACGACTCTCCGATATCGGAACTCTTATCACTATCAGAAGCACTCTCCTGTTCTAAATCCGAGCTCTCCAAAGAACTCCCGCTGCAGTTACCACTGTCAACCTCGCTCTCCACCATGGACCAAGAACTACTACCGCTTCCTGGCACGAATTCCTGCGCATTCGCGTCGAGATGATGATAGCCGCGTGCGCGGTGACCCATAGGATGTTGATGATGATTAATAATAACCGCGTATCCCGGGAAATAGCTGCACTCAACAGGATACCCAAGATGTGCCAATTGTTCTCCGGTTAGAGTGTATCTCCGGAGAAGATTAGCGAGCGCAGCATCGCTCAGGTGATGCAATTCGCCTCTCTGACTGCTCAGGCATATCCCGCGCGATTTTCTGCCGCCATTACCACCGGCGCTTCCACCGGCACCCTCGCCTTTGCTCTCATCGCGTCTGGAATCCTGTTGATTCGGATTCCTCCTGGAGTTAGCGTTCCTGATACCGGTGGAGCCAGGAATCCCAGTGGAATCGGAGCTCCTGGTTGGGCTGTTTTGGTAGTGTTGTTGTCGGCAGTGATGATGTCTGCGGTGGCGCGGCGGTTGTTGCTGTTGGACGGCTTGTTCGTCCTCGTGTTCGTCGTCGCGTAGTTCGCGGCGTTGGTCGCGCGGCGCTCTGGTGCGATTCTTGCGCTGGCGTCTGCTGAGAATGGCGCGTTCTTCCTTGGTGGATGGCGTCGCCGTCGGACTCGAGCCTGGCGACGGTGTACTGGAAACACTGCTGCTGTTACCGCTGCTACTGCTGCTGCTACTGGTGCTTCCGGTTGATTTGTTCTTGGCGACGACGACGACGGCGACGCTCTTGGTGCTCGGTGGCGCCTCTTGGCTCGACTTGCCGCTGCTGGCGTACCGCTCTTCCCCTGGGTCCAGGACCTCCTCTTCCGGCCGCAGGCCGCAATCTTTATGTCACAGACAGAAACAGATATGCGTCAGTTCATCGTCCGGCAGAGGTCTCTCGTGAGAATATTGAGGGGCCTACTCCGTTTATCATTAAACAGGGGATGATGGAAATAGTAGAAGAAGAAGAAGAAGATGAAGAAGAAAGGGTTGTTGTTAGTTGGGCGAACACACCACAACACGCGCATGCACCTTAATTACCGACCTCTTCCATTAGTTTAATTATAATCTATCGTTCCTCTTGCTTCGTTTCTTTCTTTTTTCCGCTAGCTTTCTTCCTCTCTGCAATTGACTCTATCGCGAGACAATAACGCGCCCCGAAAGCTTCTCTTCTTATCGTTAAAAGACAAACGAACAAAGCTCCTCTAAGACTTTTGTCATCGTTGGCGTCGCTCTTTTAATCGGGGATGCAAGCAACGCTTCTGCGAAATTGGCTCTGATGCAATGCCTGGCTCTAATTACAGCGGAGCGAGCGAGCGAGCGAGTGGACGAACGCGATTTGATTGGTGGGCCGAAAATCGAAGAGGAGAAAATGCCGAGGGGCGCTGCTGCTGCTTCCACGACGATTCGACTCGCTCTTGACCCAGAGACCGGCTTTTACACTCACCCGCAACGCCGCCGCCCTTCTTTCAAGATCGTGCGGATGATACTTAAATATTCCTGCGATCGTTAAGAACGCCTTTTGCAATTCCGATTTTCTCTCACTGATCTTTAATTCCAACTTAGAGATTTTATATTCTTTGCTTTCTTTTATACATTAAACTCGTCAATTGTAAGTTAAACTAAAAATTGACTAGAAAATGCATTGACTATAAAATAAATTGAATTTTTAAAAGTCAATGTCTTTATTTTCACAGTTTGAATTGAAATTGACTAGAAAATAAATTGGCTATAAAATAAAATTGACTATAAAATGCATTAACCAAAAAACCAAATAGACTACAAAACAAATATGTACAAAATTATAAATATCACTGACATATTCGACCAAATATAAATCGGAATTCCAAAAACGCAATTAAATCAATTTCGGTCGGAATGCTCGGAAGATTATCGCGTGACAAGGCAAGGGCGGAGATCGTCGAGTGCGAGAGACGAGATCGATTGTCTGGTCGGGTTTTGCGGGGAGAAGTTGAAGAGAGTTAGAGGCACTCGCAGGAATCGAGAGAGGAGAGTAGCGCGTTTCGCTGTCTCTCTCTCTCTCTCGGAGTACGTGAAAAAAAAAGTTCGCTCGAAGAAGAAGTGACGACGAGCTACCTCGGACGTATGAATTAACGTATATCGGTCTTTGTCTGCCGCATGACAAAGTAAAACAGACGCACACACAGACACACAAAGCCACACACACATATATATGTATATATCTGTATTTTGCAGTGTGTGCTTTTCGCTGGTGTTTGCAGTGTTTTTTGCGCGCGTCTCCTCCTCGCACAGAGAATCACACTCGCATCAGCCACGTTTAAAGAACTATCACACTCCCTTTGTGACTGACTCTTTCTTTCTTTCTTCTCTCTCTCTCTCTCTTTCTCTTTGTTTCTTTCGCCTCGGTTTTTTCTTTGCCTGTGCGTCGTGTAATATGTGCGCTGCGACTACCAGAAATATTGTTCTTCTCGGCGAGGCTGCTGCTTTTGTCGCGCGCAAACACACACGCATATCACTCAGAGCCACAGCCACAGCCGCAGCCGTTCGCTGACTCACTTTGCAGTGGAGTTTCGGGCAGACACGGCGCTGTGTCGAAGTTATACACTCGTAAACGGAGACGCTAAGGTCGCGCGCATTGCGTCTCCTAGCCTCGTCGAGAGAGCCGCGCACACAGTCTCTCTCTCGTGATAGGTTTCGATGATGAAACTTGTTATTGTAGTAATGATTGAAGTCACATCCTGACAATTTCATGAATGATTCTTTGAGGATTTTTTTGAGAGAAGTGTTGCTTTTGTTTAATTGGTGAAATGATAGAAATAGTTATAACATTTGCGTAGATAATTCTCTGACCATTTTTTTGTGACATATGTTGTTCTTGTTTAATTGGTGAAATGATAAAAATAATTAAAACATTTTCATAGACAATTTGTCGAATTTTTCTGAGACAAGTGTTGTTCTTGTTTAATCGTTGAAATGATAAAAATAATTATAACATTTTCATAGACAATTTTTCGAATTTTTTGGAGGCAAGTGTTCTTGTTTAATTGGCGAAATGATAGAAATAGTTATAACATTTTTGTACATAATTCTCTGACAATTTTTTTTAGACAAATGTTGTTCTTGTTTCATTGGTGAAATGATAAAAATAATTATAACATTTTCATAGACAATTGTTCGAATTGTTTTTGGAGGCAACTGTTGTTCTTGTTTAATCGTTGAAATGATCGAAATAGTTGTAACATTTTCGTAGACGCAATTCTTGAAGTTTTTTGTAAAAAGATGTTCTTGTTTAATTGGTGAAATAATCGAGATGTTTATAACATTTTTGTAGATAATTCTTCGACGTTTTTTTGGAGACATGTCTTGTTCTTGTTTAATTGTTACATACTCGAAATGCTTATAACATTTTCACGAACAGTTCTTAGATGGTTCCTTTGCAGGCAATTCTTGTTCTTGTTTAATTGAAATAGTTATAATATTTTCGTAGACGTTTCTTGGAGTTTTTCAAGAAAAGATCGTTCTTTAAAATCGCAATAATTTTGTTCGCTTCTGACTTATTTACACGGACTCGCAGCGGATCGCGCGTATTGACAGATTGCATCGTTTCGCACCTGATTAATTAAAGCAACCGGTCAACAAATGCGTAAACATTTTTTTAATACCGCTCATGTTTTATATCATTTCTATAAAAAAAGGAGGAAATAATAATCTTTGCAGAGAAAAAATCTTGAATCTTGATCGAGTTGTTTAATAAAGCTTTGAATCATTGGATTAAAAAGAGAGAGAGAGAGAAAGAAAAAGAATGACGAATGAGAAAAGAAGAACGATTATTGGTGGGCGTCGAATGGCGTCGAATGAAATGCGCGGGCGTCGCGAAGGTGAGAAAAGCGAGACGAGAGTGAGAACAGGAATACAAGGGAGGCGACTTCGCAGAGCGATTCCCGCTCAGACTTTCGCTAATTACGTTAGAGAAAGAGCACGAGAACGCTTTCTTCTGCGGTGCTGGTTGCCTTTGTCCGCCTGGATTAACGAAACACTCGCTGAAACAGAGTGCTCGCAGACCCAGATATTGTAGAGTCAATTTTACTGAAGGAGAAAACATTCAGCTTTGAGAATATTTAATTCGTCTTAAAAGGAAAATGCATGATTTTGGATGAAAATTTGTTTCTTCTTGTAAGAGAAGCTTTTTTTTAAAGAAAATATATCTCTTTTGAAATGGAAACTAGTTTTATAGATAACTTTGACTTTGTCTCAAAAAAGAGATTTTCTTCTATATAAAAGTTGACAGCAATAAAACAGGGTTTTTGCAAATACGACTTGAATAGGGTTTTCGAAACTAAATACGACAAAAATGTTAAAAGTGATTCGAATAAATTTTTCAAAGTCAAACGCGGCACAAACTTCAAAACCCATGATTTTGCTATATGAAAATTGAAAGCAACAAAAGAAGGTTTTTGCAAATACGATGTCCGAAATTAAATACAACACAAAGTACAAAAATAACAATTCAAATAAATTTCTACAAGTTAAAAGCGACAAAAACTTGAAAAATAATGATTCTTCCACATAAAAATTGACAACGATAAAAGACAATTTTTACAAATATGATTCGAATAGGTTTTTCAAAATTAAATAGAGCGCAAATTATAAAAATGATAGTGCGATTAAATATTTCTGAGCCAAAAGCGACAAAAACTTGAAAAATAATGATTCTTCCACATAAAAATTGGCAGCGAAAGAGAGTTTTTACAAACACTATTTCTATCCAGTGTACTTGGAGTGGAGTTCGTTCTCCAGGAGATTGGCCAACTCGCGCAGACGCATCTTCCGCCAGTAGTCTCGCCGGGCGGAGAGACAAAGCGACGCCCGGTTGTTGCGGTAGGTAATGAAAGACGCAATGGAAAAGTGACGCGTCCGCCAGAAAGGCGTCTCTGTGTATGTGTTAGTTCAGTCGACCTCTTTTTCGCGTTAAACACCTTTGCATAGTTTTCTCTTTTTCTCTTATCATTTCTCTGCCTCGTTTTGTTTACCCGCAAATTGTTCGCACTTTTCAAATAATAGCGCAAAAACCCAAGAATAATAAGAAGAAGAAAAAGACGTGCTGCGTGAGGAATTGCGTGTCACTGCTGGCTCATTGTCATTTTCGTTCGCGAGTGCTCGCCGCTTTATCTTGGCATTAAGAATAACTGGCTTTAATTTATGACGCATTAACATGTAAGCTTCTAGTTTGTATCGGAATATTACATGGTTGCGGAAGCGCGCGATAGTTGGCAGAAACTGACTAACAGAATAGTTTCGCTGCCGCGGAATGTTTCGAGATAGTTGAAAAAAGAAGCGAGTGCAAAAAAGACACGCAAAATTATCTTGTTTTTACGAATCCATTTTAGTATTAGCAAAAAGAAAAAAAAGAAGACAATCGTTTGGCTCGAAATATTCTTTCGCAATCTCGCGCATTCTCGTGGACAAATTTCGTCATCCTGTTTGCCAATAAACAATAATCCACGCTTCCATCGCTCGCCAGTTACAATTTCCAATCGCAATTCTCTTCGATAATAATGTCATATTGACACACATGGAGAATGACAATTCAACGATGCACAATGCGAGGGTGGAAAACAATGCTGCCAAAAACGCGGGGGAGATTTTCTCGGATGGAACGCGCGTTCGCTCGCTTTGCCAAGAAACCCTCTCGTTCGATTCCAAGCGAGTTCAAATAAGCGGCGAATAATTATTAACCGCTAACATTAATCATTTGCATTAATGTTAAGTAAAATGTCAGATTAGCATACAAAGAAGAACGCGAATAATGGAAACGCAGAAACCAGTGATACCAAAAGATAGTCAAGAATCGAAAAATAAATATTCACCGTTAACGCCGGCCATTTGTATTAACGCTCGGCAAAGTGTCAAATTAACATAGGAAGAAAAACGCAAACAACGCGAAGCGCAAAAAACAGCAATACCGAAACGCATTCTATAGCAAGAAAAACTTCGAACAACCGAAGAACAAATGTTGACCAATTAAGGCGATAAAAAAGATATTAATACATTAATATTTAGACGAAATATTAAATTAACATAAAAATGAGGCGAACAAATAAAAAAATACATTATAATAATATTGAATTACCATAGAAATAGGGCGAACAAAAAGGTGCAAAAATAATTAACACAATGACAATGAGCAAAAAATATTGCAAACAAAAAATGCAAAAACAATGAACAAAAAGCAAAAAATACTGCGAACAAAAAGAACAAAAATAATATTAAAAATGACAATAAAACAAAAACAATGCTAGCGATAAAAAAAGGAACCTGATGCCAAAATTGAAGTGAGACTCGAGTTTCGATTTTGCGATAGGAAGCACGTTCGCGTTGCCAAGAGGAGAGTGTGATTCGATTACGAGGGCTCTTAAAAGAAGCGGAGGAGACCTCTCACTCGCGAGCGAATCGAGCAGCGGCTGTCGGTGGTGGCGGCGGCGGCGCTGCTCTTGGCAATGAAAGCGCCAATTTCCCTTGGTGGCGATCGTCCGACCGCCAGCCAGCCAGGTGGGCGAGATTCCTTCGGCCGTGGTTCGCCGCCGCCGCCGCCGCGCCCGATCAACGAAAGTCTTTTCGATCAAAGTCGTTAACCCCCCGCTGCGCCGCGACGCCTGTCATTTACTGACGCTTTGCAAGTGAATCATCTTTGGAATATTAACAATGCCACGAATCTTTGTATATTAAATACACAAAATAAAGGATAAATAGAATATTAATGCGTTGGTTTTTTTTTAAATTCGTATTAATTTAGAATTATAAAGGAAAGTGTCAGGAAAAAGTTGATTAGTCGATGTATAAAATTTGGTAATAGAATTGATGTTGGATTCTTATTAATTTAGAATCGTGAAGGAAAGTATCAATAATGGTCCGAAAAAGTTCATTAGTCAACGTAAGAAATTTTCTAATAAAATCGATGTTAACTCATATCTTTTTTTAGATTTATATTAATTTAGAATGATAAAAGTATCAACAATGACTCGAAAAAGTGAATTACTCAACACATGAAATTTCGCAATCTTATCAACGATTGTATCTATAATTGTATCTTTAATGGCATTAAAATATTAGTAACATTTATCAGATGGAAGAGGGATTTCCGTGAAATCAATCAGCTGTTATAAATTACAAGTAGCTAAACTGACGATTAGCGTGAAGTACGTAATGCACGGTTTGGCCTAACAATGGGACAGTAAAAGGAGCATTGGCAGAGGCTCGCGTGCGCGCGCGCGCGTTGCGTCATTTAAATGAAATCATCGCGGGCCACTCCGGTGGGCAACGGGTTCTTCCTTCGAGGAAATCCAGCCGTTCCTTTCCTCGAAGCGCGCCGATGACTAACAGTCCAAGATAATCTCCTTCCACCAATCGCGTTACTCCGTCACTGGAGAATCATTGAGTATTCTACTATTTTACTAAAGCGATTCAAACGTAACAATCAATAAATACAAATATTTAAAATAATATATTTATTTTGTACTATTTTGATCATATAAATAATTATATTTATTTTAATTTAATATTTAAATGAAATAATTTTTTTGTTTTATTTTAAGACAGCTTTGAAATATGTGCTTTGATTTTCATACCTTCATATTTCTATATTAAAGTTTATTATTTGATTTAGTACAGAAATCTACTAAACACGATTTCGATTTTATATTCCTATTTCCGTGACGTGTTTTTTACATTTGAATATTCTTGAATAAAACAATGTAAAAGATATGTTTGATATACTTTTCATATTTTGTTTCTACTTGTTTTCATTAAAATTTCTAGATACTTATAAACCTAAAGAGAATACCGTTCTACACTTTTTCTACTTGTCAGGAAATAAAAATAAATAAACGTAATTATAACTTCCTGGTTTAAAGTGGATGAAATCATTGATTAACGGGGCGTTAAAAATCGCGAGAAATACGAGGCAGTCATTAGCAATATCGATCGTAATTAATGTTACAAATTTAAATGAATGCCTGGCAGCGCGAGAGCGTGTGTAGGAAATATTTGCTCGGGCATCGACAGATGCTAATAATGACTCATCATTTCACTGATTACAGGAACCCACCGCCGCCGACGCCGACGACGCCACCGCCACTCACTCCTATTCACGCCAATCCACTTGCCAGTCATTTATCTCGCGTAACGGATTCCCCATTAACGAGCGCCTTTATTAATCGCAACGCGTTGCTGAGTAATTCTCTTCGGGGAAGCGTCCCAGCGGATCGCGCGAACCACCTGAATTATTACGCTCGCTCCACTAAAACGCTGCTATTATTGTCAGATAACGCGCGAGCGTCTATCGCCAAGTGTTAGCCTTCTTAGAATTTCGTGATAGAAATATTGCTCCAACGAAAAGAAATTCTGCCGTTGATCAGATAAGGAATTTCGAGGATTCTGTGAATTCAATGAGTGTTTGGGGTTTGGTATACGCGATGTTTTGACGAGACATTAATTACTTTTGTCAGACTATGTGTGAATAAGTGAACATTTTCTGTGTTTGATGATAGTTTACGATTATTTATCAAAGAATTAATTGGTTTTGTTAGGCAGCGGGTGAATAAGTGAACATTTTCTAAATTCGATGATACATTAAAATTGTCTATCGAAAAACGAATTGCATTTATCAGGTAACGCGTGAATAAATAGACATCTTCCGAATTTGATGAGACTTTGAAATTGTTTAATGAAAAATGACTTCCTTTTGTAATACAACGCTTCAATAAATAAACATTTTCTGAATTTTTTGACAATTTACGATTATTTATCAAAAAACGAATTAAACTTGTAATGCAACGCATGCATAAATTAACATTTTCTAAGCTCCACAACACTTTAAACTTGTTTATCGAAAAACAAATTACTATTATAAAATAAAATAGGATTTATATAATAAAAGATGCGAATATTCTCGAAAAATGGATGAGACCGAAGTTGAAATGTCGTCGACCCGAAAAGCTTTATTGGCACAAAGAAGGCTGCTCTGAGCCGCGAGGGATCTCTATCGATTCTATCGTCGAATTCACCTTGCGCGGCGGCCAGCCGAGCTTTTTTCAGCTGACTTAGCCAATATCGGATAACCGGTTACGTAAAAAGTAATGAGCCCCGCTTGCGTAATACGGCAAACGTGTAAAAGTACGTTTACCAGGCGGGCGCGCACACACGCAGAGACACACACACAAACACGAGCCCCCTCTAATAATAGCCTTATTAGCACTGTTTGAGAGTACAGGTGTCCTATGCACACATAGACCAGATATAGTAAAAGCGGCTAACTAAATAATAACTGAAATTTCACTCCATTTAGATAAGACGACTCGTTGGAAAGCTCGACAATATCTGCTTTCTAGTAATTGTTTCATTGTTGAAATAGTCGAAATGATTATAACATTTTCCTAGATGATTCTTTAAATTTTGTATTATAATATTGTCATAAACAATCCTTTGCCTTTTTTTTACAGAAAAGATGTTCTTGTTTAATTATTGAAGTGATCGAAATAGTTATAACATTTTCCAAGACAGTTCAACTTTTTTTAAAAGGAAAGTTGTTCTTGTTTAATTATTGAAATGATCGAAATGTGTGAGTGTTGCTTAGTTAAATTGCAGTTGTTTTACGATTCAATTAGTGTAATAGTAGCTTTATTAACACTGTTTGATATGCTAAAAGTGGTTAACTAAATAATAACTGAACTTTCACTTGTATTAATAATTACAAAGTGTTGTTACTTTACTTTCCAACTAATAAGTATTACTAAGCATGGTTATTTTACTTTCCAACTAATAATTATTACAAAGCATTGTTGCTTTTGTTTGCAACTAATAATTGTTAATAAAACATTATGACTTTGCTTTGCAACTAATGATTGTTAATAAAACATTGTGACTTTGCTTTGCAACTAATAATTGTTACAAAGCATTGCTATTTTACTTCTACAAAATATTTGTTGCAAAGCATTGTTACTTTGCTTGCAATTAGTAATTATTAAAAAGCAGAGTCTAACGATTAACACAAATCCAAAGTTAAAAACGACTAGCGCGCAGAGTTTATTACTGAAAGCTGCAGTTACTCAATAAAGATAAATGGGGAATAAATTCCAAAAGCGCCTGGAACACGCCCGACCTACGTTCTAACGACTAGATTCTCCTGACAAGTTTATTTATGAAACTTCGTTACCAACTCCATTTGTCAGACTTTCCCACTTCATCACTACAAATCAGTCATTCAATCGAGTGGAATTACAGAGTTATAAACCAGCAGTGAAAACCTCGTAGAAAGGAAGCTTAAAGCGACCAGTCGACGAGGTTTTACGAAATTAAATGCGAGGCGAATTGCAAAAATGATAGTCCGATTAAATTTGTCTAAGTCAAAAGCGACAGAAATTTTAAAACGATGATTGTTCTACGTAAAAATTGACAGCAACAAAAGAGGGTTTTTGCAAATACGATTCGACTAGGTTTTGCGGAATTAAATGCGAGGCGAATTGCAAAAATGATAGTCCGATTAAATTTGTCCAAGTCAAAAGCGACAGAAATTTTAAAACGATGATTGTTCTACGTAAAAATTGACAGCAACAAAAGAGGGTTTTTGCAAATACGATTCGACTAGGTTTTGCGGAATTAAATGCGACGCAAATTGCAAAAATGATAGTCCGATTAAATTTGTCCAAGTCAAAAGAGGCAGAAACTTTAAAAACGTTGATTGTTCTACGTAAAAATTGACAGGAACAAAAGCGGATTTTCTCAAATACGATTTGAATAAGTTTTTCGAAATTAAATGTGACACAAACTACAAAAATGATAATTTGATTAAATTTCTCGCAGTCAAAAGTGGCACAAAGTGTAAAAACGATGATTCACCTACATAAAAATAGACAGCAACAAAGGCAGGTTTTTGCAAATACGACACAAATTGCAAAAATGATAATTGATTAAAATTTTCGAATTCAAAACTTAGAAATGATTGAATAAATAATTGCCAGTCAAAAGCGGCGAAAACTTGAAAACTACTAATTCGAGCAGATTTCTCTGAGTGAAAAGTGGGACACGCCAAGAGTGTAAAAGTGATGATTTTCTGGACTCGAATTTCTCCTGGGTTGGAAGATTGAAGAGTGAGCAGCAGTGAAAGTAGGAGAGCGGCGGGGAATCGCGCTCGGGCGCGCCGCGAGTCCGATTTTCCACTATTTCCAGACTTTCTCCGAGCGTTCTTTCTTGCGGCTAATTGGCCGCGAGACTCGGCTATCCAGTCGCCGGCAACCCTTTTTACCCGCCATCAGTGGACGCGCGAGCGAGCCGCTCCTATTTGCCACGAGAGTCGAAAGCGGCGACGACGAAAACGAGCTTCGGAACAGTGCTAACTGGCCTCGTTATCCACCAACCACCACAGCCAGCCTTCCATTATTAATATTCAATGATGAAGATAATTTGAACAGTCTTCTGCCATTCATTAGATTAATGTATGTATTTAAAAAATTGAAATATATTTCTAAGATAATGTTGTCTCGATATTAATAAAGATAATTTGATAAATATTCTGTCAATTATTGTTTTAATATGTAAAAAAAAGTTGGAATACATTTGTACGATAATTTTGTGTCGAAATCAAACCAGCCTTTTGTTATTAATATTCAGTGATAAAGATAATTTGAAAAGTGTTAATTATTATATTAATATGTAAAAAAATCGGAATATATTTCTGAGATAATTTTGTGTCGAAATTAAACCAGCCTTTTATTATTATCGTTCAGTGATAAAGGTAATTTGAACAATTTTCCGTCAATTATTAGATTAATGCATAAAAGAAATTTGATAACATTTTTAGGATAATTTTGAATATTCAATGATAAAGATAATTTGAAAAATGTCCTATCAATTACAAGATTAATGTATTTGAAAAAACTGAATATGTTTCTGGGATAATTTGAAAATGTTCTATCAAATTAATATGTACAAACAATTGTAATATGTTTCTAGGACAATTTTGTCTCGAAATCAATTCTATTTTAATTGAACTTAATTTATAATCGTCCCTCGACACATAAGTTCAATGGACTGTCTCAATGAAATCAAATGGAAATAAAGAACAATTCGATTGAAGTGCCACATCGAAAACAGAAGGGAACAATATTTATGCATCAACCCAATAGATTTGGATGTAATGCTTGTCGGTTGAGAGTATTTGTTTTGCGAGTCCGAAATCGCGTTGTATCTTTTAGACAAAGCCACTCAGCCACACGCACACACACACAGAGTTACGAGTTAAATGAGACAAATACTTTTATCGTGCCCGCCGATAGTAATCGGTAATTGGATGAATGAGTTGCGTACGATACGCGGCCATTAAACAGCTCCCAATATCGAGCGGGTGAATCTCTCTCGGCGCCTATAAATATCGTGGCCGGCTTGGAATTCGAGTCGTGTTTTGATTTCGAGCCGAAACCAACTACTATTTTCATACCTTTCCCATATCAATCCTCTTACCAATTCTATTTCGATCCCAATTCGACCGATTCGTATGAAATATCTGTTTTGATTTTCTACTCGAAAACCTAGTCGGCTACTTTTCGTATCTCTTGACTATCTCTGCCCTCGTAAATCTAGTTCGATCTCGAGTCGCCTGCGACTTTGAAATATGTGTTTTGAATCTCCTGCCTTCGTATTTCTATATTCTATCGCTATCTGTCATTTAATATTTATTATTTGATTTAGTACCGAAATCTATCAAACAATGTTTCATGTGTTTATGATCGAATATATAAATTTCGATTTTATTGTTATTTTCAATTGAATTGACATAGAACAATATAAATTTCTGTTGTGTTTTTATTTCGCGATAAAACGCGTACACGTCAAGTTTGTTTTTATTGTTAATTCTTAATACGAATTAAATCGAAGTATCTTTGAATAAAAACTTGGCTTTCTCGTATGATGTCTTCCTTGTTATATCTCTAATTTGTGATGGAATCAAATTGCTACTTGACGCATTCTTTAAATTTTTCATATTTTGTCTTTACTTCCTTTCATTGAAATTTCTAAATAATTATCAACCTATAACGTATCCTGTTCTACATGTTTTCTACTTCTTAGAAAATAAGAATAAATAAAGTAATAAATAAACGTAATTATAACTTCCTGGTTTAAAGTGGATGAAATCACTGATTAACTGTGCGTTTTAATATTCTTCAATAAAACAATGTAAAACATATTTCATATTTTATCCCTAGTTATTTTAATTAAAATTTCGAAATAATTATAAACCCGTAGCAAATCCAATTCAACACTTGTTCTACTTCTTCGAAATCTACGATTGGACAATCTCTCTCCGCGGACGCATTGGTCAGTTGGCACTTTACACGCGAGGGTCCGCGGGTGTACAAAGTACCATTGAAAATTGATCCCAATGTTTACCAACTCTTATCCGCGCGAGCGAGCGAGTGTCTGTCAATGTGCGTGTGCGTGTGCGTGTGTGTCGAAAGAGATAAGCCGCCACCAACAAAGACAACGGGGGACCTTGTAGCTAGATACGTGCGTGCTACTAGCCAATAGAAACAAGAGTTCGGATCGCTAATAATAAAACTGTTTCTTTCCTAGGCGCCGCAGTTTGAAGAAGACAAATTTGTCCTCAAAATCAGAGCCAACTGTTTTCTTTTCACAGGTGAGCTGTGCTTGCTGGATTTTGAAAGAGAAAAATCTGCCGTCAAATCAGAGCCAAGTGTTTTCTTTTCACAGGTGAATTGTACAAAGAACTAAAGCACAGTGTGGTGAATCACGAAAAACTAGGAGAAAATTATTTTCGCGGCTATTTATAAATTCGAAGTATCAGAAAAAGCTTTAATCTCGAATTATGAAAAGTAGAAATATATTCGAGTGAATAACGAACAATCAGAAGATGTTATTAATTGCAGGTATTATAAATAATGTAAAGCAGACATATAATATGATATTTTTCGGTACTTGATCGCTTATTGACGCGAATATATTATGAAGTACAATAAAAATAGAATTGTCAAAACACACCGGACATTTCTACTCGAACTTGTTCATTATTCGGAGGATTCCCGCGTGTCGAGATAATCGTACAGTCTCTCTAAAAAGTGTTTGTGTATGGATTTATTTTAATTCGATTTAGTTTTGCTTCAAAATAAATATTAGATAAAGAAAAGATAATTTATGCACAAATCAAAGTTTTAATTTGTTATTATTAACGTTTATCTGATTTCTTTGTGTGGGAGTTCAATGGCTTTTTGTTCAATATAAAAATAGAATCCCTGTCATTTTAATTTGTATTTGCGATATTAATATATTAATATATTGCAATATTTGCGATATTAATATATTGATATATTGCAATGTTTGCAATATTAATAATAAAAGTGTCGATCCATTTTATTGAAATTATATTAAAATAAATATAATTATGTGTGCCTCGAGTGTGATTTGATTACTCCTCAATGAATTAGCAATTCTACTAATACGATTTACAATCGACCAAGAAAATTGGCTCCAATCGAAGCGGAGCCGGGTTAAGTCAATTGCGTGGCGAGTCAAACGAAACTCGGACGAAAATGAAATCGCGCCGACGGCGAATCGAATCAGGTTGAATTACTCGAATGAATTTAATCGTGTTAACTTAATTCCGTCCCACTGAACAATTCTTTGATGGATTTAATTCGGTGGTTATAATCTTTCGATCTTAACACTTTAAATAATAATAAAAATAATAAACACTTTAACACTAGGTTTACGGACACTTATTTTCTTTGAAATTAATTTAATTTGAAAACAATTACAATCTTGACAGATCTAAGTAAACTAAATTTCTCAGAATTGTATAAATAATTGTCAGCATAAATTGGGCAAAAATTAATAGTAACTCTTTTGTAATTTTGCTGTCAAAATGACGGATCCCGTAAATCTAGTGTTAAATAATAATGCTCTTCGCCCCCAAACGAGAGATCGCGAAGTTTACTTGAGAAATACAATAATAAATAAATAAGAAACACAAAGAGACGCGTGCCGAGCAGCACAAAAGTGTACACAAAAGAGCGGAATTCATGAGAACACGCTGAGAGAGGAATAAACATGCCGGTGATTGTTTGGTGTGACATACGAGTTCGTAAATCTTTTGCGTTCGACCTTTAAATACTTTTGTCGTGTAAGCAGACGCAACAATAAACAACTAATAAATTGCATTCTTCGCCTTTTTCTGGCTCAGTTTGTATTATTAATTTCAATGTCAGCCGAGTCACCAAAGAATTCGACTGGCCGAGTCATCGAGCCAATAATTTCGGCTCTGCCTTTTCACACACTTCGACTGCGATCCAATCACCGGCACAAACACAGTCACGGGAGGACGGAGTGGCCCCAACAAGAGAAATATGCACTCGCACAAACAGACAAAACGCACCCTTGCCATTTGGTATTGTTGCAACAAAGTTTATAGGAAACATGAATTTTCGTAAACAATGTTTTATAAATTGATTACTAAATTCAATGATTTGAGAAGAAGTGAGCTATATCAAAAGATTATTATGTATAGATTACAAAGATTATTATTATAAATATGTTAAAAGATCACAAGATTGCCTTCAAAAGCAATGCTTTCGATTTTAAGAAAGTATGTTCTTATTTAAAGAAAACAATTTTGTTTCATAAGCAAATAGTCTGTCAGAACCAATTAATTAAATAAATGAAATAAACTAAATTAAAGAACGACATTTTAGTAGAAATGCAAAATCAATTAAACAATAAGAATGTTTAGCGTTAAACAATTTGTAAAAAATTTATAATGGAACTAAATTGTCAACGTCGTTTATAAAATCGACGAAAAATTCGGTTTTTATGCAATAACAATGATTAGCGTTAAACAATTTGAAAAAATTGTAATGCAACTAAATGTAATGTAAAACAAGGTTTCAATCTCAAAGTTCTCACCATACAAACATCAATAATATTATTAATAACAACGTACAAATATCACTAATATTAATTAATAACAATAAATAAAAATAGCAATCTAATTGAGTATTTGAAGTCAGTAAAAATTCAGCAAATTGAAATATACTTTTGCAACAAACAAGCAACAAAAACCGAGGGCAAGGTATGCGTTTGGTGGTGCGAGTGTCGTCAAACAATGCATCATTAGAACGTAAACATACCTTCGGCACAGCTTGCGAGGAACTTGCCGTTGCTGGAGAAGTTCATGTCGAGGACCGGGGCTGTGTGTCCCTTGAGCGCCCCAACCATCCACGAGTGCGTGAACTCTTGTTGGGCTTCGCGCCGCTTCTTGTTCTTGGCGCGCTTGTTGCTTCCGGCGGCGCCGCTCGCGCCGCTGCTACCACCTGACACCGCCGCGCCCGCACCCGTCGCACCACCCTCTCCCTTTATCCGAGAGGAGTCCGGCGCATCTGAAACACGCGGTAGAGAAATCCACAATTAGTTACTTTCTACAGGTTTTTGTATTTCTTGTTATATTTTGTATTTTAATCCTTTTAGTGACGAACGACGATATTTGGACCGTTTGTTTTGAAAGTCCACTTGCGGACCGTAAATAGACATTGTTTTAAGTAAATTCGCCTGAAACAAATTTATACAATCGAATTGCTTATTGATAAATCAGTAGAAACATCGTCAGGCTTGATATAATTAACCTATGTTTCTTCATTGACAGATATGCTAACATTTAATTTTATTCGAAACAAGAGAAAGTGGATTTACACCACTTTCAAAATAAACGGTCCAATTCGTTGTTCGCAATACTTGCGAAAAGAGTTCTCTATCTCAAAGTAAATGTATAAAACGTTGTAAATGGTTTAATTTCGTTGGCAGACAATTGAAAAATTTGTTTATGGATTTAAATATTGCTTGTGGAAGAGATTGGTATGATTTTCATAATGTTTTATGTTCAAGGCATTCTTTGCATACGTGCATAAAGAATAATTAGTTAACACTTTGAACGACATGTCAACCGAATTTGGATGAGACTTCAAAATCCACTCATAGATACATTTATCTTTGCGAAAATAACGGTAATAAATATTTTTAACTTTTAAATGAAAGAGTTTAAAATGTATAACTTGAATAGTTGTTTGTAATGATAATTTGATGTATTTTTACTGTTTTGATTTATTTTGCTTCGATTCCTTTTAAAGAATAATTCATTGAGGAATCGAATTAATTATTATTTGTACTGGTAATCTGGTGTTTTGAAATTTATATATTAAAAAGCTTTATGATATTTTATAAAATCAAAATAGAAAGTTCCAATAAATAAATTCAATAATAAATTTTAACAATCGTGGAGAAACCAAACGATGCCACTTAGCACTAAATGACGCAATATTCATTCTCCCTTTACAAACACAATCAATACCAAAACAAAGATTCCCAATTCTTAATCAACAAGAACGAAATTCCAATAATTCCAAAACAAGAACGAAAAATTCAGTCGTAATACCTTATTCAACACTGGAAACTAGAAAGCTTTCGAAACTCACTGAGAAACCAATTCAAACACAACTCAAACACTTCACTAACTGTTAAAAGGGAGGACGAAATTGAGAAAAACGTCGCGTGAAATTCCAGATTATCCGACGAAAGTCACGAGCGACACTGAGCGCGCAGTGAAAACGAAAGGAAAACTGTAAAGGCGAGTGATGAAAGTGTGTGTCCAAGAGAGGTTACAACGTGGCCTGACCTGCGCAACGCGTATACTAATCTGTTTTTGGGGTGAACGATCCACATACCATAGCCTGACTAACCCTTAGACCTTCCGCCCCCTTCGACCCTCGACAACCCCCCACCACTCCTCCTCCTCCTTCTCCTACTTCTTCTTCTTCGATAACTCTCTCTTGAGACTCTCTTGCCTTTACCTCCCCCCAACCAACCGGTTTCGACGACCCAACGCGTCACCAACGGCCGCCTAACGAAACCTAATTCTTTCGGGCTATCCCAAATATTTGTGTGTATTCAAATTCGAAGTATACGAAATAAAGGTGTTTTGGAATGTATTGAAATATGCTAGGTTTTCAATATTATGAATTTGAAGTATAGGAAATAAAGTTGTTTTTAAATATTCTATTTTTGGAGTATTCCAAATTCAAAGTATACAAAAGTTCTTTTCTGTTACAATCTACTAGGTTCTTAATATTGCAAATTTGAAGAACACGAAATGAAGTTGTTTTTCAATATACTATTTTTGAAGTATATAAAATTCGAAGTATAGGAAATACAGTTATTTTGGATTATATTGAAATATACTAGGTTCTTAATATTGCAAAGTTAAAGTATATGAAATAAAGTTGTTTTTAAATCTAGTTATTTTGGAGTATTCAAAATTCGAGGTATACAAAATGAAATTATTCTTAAATCTATCAAAACCTACACTAAGATTTTACATTAAAAACGTTTTGGAATTTTCTTTCAACCATCCCAAGGAAAATTGTTCAAGTCAAAGCAACTCTTATTGTTCATTGTTACTAAACATTTTCATATTTTCTTGATTGATATTAAATTATGCTGGCATTCCCATTTTTGCGACATGTAAAACAATTTTTCCACGACTGCAATCATCAAGAAATCAGAAACTCCGACTAAAAAGTTCCTCTTTATTCCTTCAATGAAGACGCAGCTTGAACGTACGCAAATCTCAATGACGCTTTCGAGTGAATATCGAGCAGGTGAATTGCACATCGAGAAATTGGGAGTCGCACGTAGGTGTTCGTGCTCAATCGAGTGAATCGACGCGATTACGCAATCTTCGATGATCGTCACACGGTTATCACCGCTTCCTTATCAATGATGCGCGCGCCAAGCAAGAATCGGTAAAAGTGTGTGTGCGTGTTTCGCGCCAGGTAACACGTCCAATCAGTGCGCAACCGAGGCACGCGATATTCAAGATGAATTGCAATCGCTCTGAATTGAATGAAAGTCATCGAACCATTCAGAATTATTTGTTGAATAATCTTTAAAACAATCTAGAACAGTGAAAGTTGACTTTTCAAAAATGAAGTGTTAGTGAAAGAAAATAGTTTTCTTCTATTTTTTGGTACGGTTTTCAAGTTTTCAACTTGTCACTTTAAAATTGTCAATTTAAAATCAAAAATAAGAAAAATAAAATTGTCAATTTAAAACAAAATAAAATTTAAAATAAAGAAAATAAAAGAATAACTACTTCTCTAAGATATTTGAACTGAAGACATTTTTACGTGTAACTTAATTGCATGTAAAATACTAAATATGACCTAATTTAATAATTGCACGACAGCCATTATTGCATAATTAGCAAGAATGCAGATTCAATAGGAAATACAGAGTTGCTACAATCGTTTTGTCACAGTGGTCCTGGTAGTTTTGACAAACAGTTGACCTGGCTGGCTCGTTAATCATTCAGGGTTGTCATTAATCACTCGAGAATTCGAGGTACAATATTATGCGAGTGGCCGGATGACGAAGGCCTGTCTTCCGGTCTAATGCCTTTTGAAATATCGCCATACAATACAATGACCACCCTTCGCACTCGCTCGAGTTTTGTGTTATACCTGCAAGTCCGCCCGGCCTTTTCTCCTAATCCGCTTGTTTTCGACTACCCCGGATTACTCAACGCGAGAACAAAATCCCTGTTATTGGTACGCGCAACGTAAACACATCAAAATGTTTCTGCATTTTACGAAACTCAATCTATCTCTGACAGGGTAAAAGGGAAACAAAGTAATACTTTAAAATTTGCTGTAATAGTCAGATTTTTCTGAGCCTTGCAGTGGCTCAGGGGGATAAACACTTGACCCGCAATTAGGGGGACGCGAGTTCGATCCCAACTTGGTCATCGCTGATTTTTCAACAGGTTTGTGCATTGCAAGTGCACTTTAAAAACTATGGGCCCCCCCACCAGAATAAGGACAAGTTTGGTGTGTGAATATAAAATCCCTCTTTCTGTCTTTCCAATAGGACGTCGCAAACCTTAAAGGGAGTCGTCGTTAATGAAAAATAACTAACCACGTAATTATAACAGAAGAAAGTTCCAACCTCAAATCGAACATAAATGAAAACCTTAATATGATTCGACAGTGTTATAAACCTAATAAGATTTATGATGGACATCCATGTGTGCCCAAAAATGGAAAAAGTGAAAAACCGTGGGCAGATTAATGCGATCTTAAATAAATAAGAAGAGAACTCATAATTCGGCGTACAACGAATATCCATACAACGTCGCAAACCTAAAGGTAATTGTAATAAATGTGATTTGGAACGAAATGAAAAAAAGAGAAATGTGAATTTAAATAAATAAATAAATGAAAAAATGGACAGATGACAAATCATTCCATAACTAGTCACAATATTAGAATGGTTCTATTCGATTACGACAGCAATTAGCATAAGAAAGCATACTTTAATTCGATAATATATGTCTGAACTGGCGAATTCCAATTAACCCAAATCCATGCGATTAGCCTCGATTATTAACATACCCTATCTTAACAATTTCTCCTCGACGATGACATCAATCGACTTTCCTACGTCTACGGCGTTTCTGTCCTTTGGAACAAATGCTTTCGACAAATATTTGATTGATTCGATTAGATCGAATATTTAATGATCACCGTCAACTGGCAGCTTGAGTCAACTTGACTAACTCTTTAGAGAGAAAGAGATATCTTTCTCGGCGAGAGTGAAAGAGAACATCTCTCCTGCGCATTAATAGCGGGTCAAAGAATGACATTGAATGACTGTGTGTAGAGCGAGCGAGCGCGCGCGCGCACGCCACGGAGGGCTTTGCGCCGATAGCTTATCTTTATCGCGCGAGGAGCTTTCCTCGTGCTCGTTTACGCACGAGGAATCGAAGGGTATTAATACAAAGGAATCCGAGTCTCGATGACTGCACTCGCGGAAACCTGTCAGTGATAGAAAAAAGATCGATCGAATCCACTAATCATTTCGTTTCTACGAAAGTCTGGCCACTAAATGCAGTTGGGAAAGTCATGATTGATCTGTGGAAAGTTAGAAATATTTCAAGAATTACTTTATTTGTCTCATTGATGATTCTATATGTTTTTGAGTATTTGGTTTAATTAAATTTTCTATGAAATTCGTTTATTTATGTCTTCGTATTTTAATACGATACTATTAATAATACAAACACTATTTATAGTGTTATAAAATAAAGAAACGAACTAAAAGTTGTATTAGAATTCTAAAATTAGAAAATATCTGAGTTTCATGAATTTACTTAATATTAATGATTCATTAACAACTGAAATTTCATGGGCGTTTCAAATATCTTTAAATTAAATATTAAAGACGATATCTCACTTTCATGATATTCCTTAAGAACCATTCGTTACCAATTCAATGTCACGAACGTTTCAAATATCAAAAAGAATATCGTACTTTCATGAGTTTCCTTAATATTAATCATTCGTGAACAATTAAATTTCGTACACGTCTCAAATATAAAAGAGAATATCTTGATTTGGCGATTGAAATATCATTGAATGAACATAAGAAGAGTAAGAAGGGACTGGCTGATAGTAAAGACGGCCCTGGACGGCCTCTCCTCGAGCGGTACACGTGTACGCACGCGAGTCGCGCGTATAAATATACACGTGCGCTCCTCCGCTTTATTTATACACGCGCGAGGGTGCCCGCCTTCTCTGCCTTCTGCCTCGTCGCATGCGACTCTAGCGCGCCGATCCACAGAAAGCCGGCTCTGCTCCTCCTCCTCCTCGCATCATCTCCCGCAGACGACCAAGCACGCACTCGATAAAAGAGTGCTCTCGCACTCGACATATGCTTTTAGAGCGCTGCTATGACGCGCCTGTTACTCGTTGAGGGAAATACGCAACGTGGATTGTGCGATTTTTGGAAAGTATAGTTGAGGAATATGATGAACGATGGATTTTGTTGATTGTACGTTGAATATTATTTGTTAAACCTTTAAGGGTCTTTGAGGAATAAATAAAATAGTTTTTGGTGTAAAAATTGTAGATTTTCGATGAGTAACACACAACGTGGATTGTGCGATTTTTGGAAAGTGTAATAGTTGTGGAATATGATGAACGATGGATTTTTGTCGGTTTTATGTTGAAAATTATTTGTTAATTCTTTAATGGTACATTAGTTTTTGATGTAAAAATCGTAATTATTGCGACCAATAAAAATTGTCTTTGTTCTCTTGGAATTCAGAAATCGAACGGAAAATAACCTCAAAACAGAAAGATGTGGACTACCAATTCCCATCTAGCAATAAATATGCTACAACTGTTTTACCTTGCAAAATTAATAATCGATGCGAATACTCGTCGATTTTATCTGATTCCGAAACAATTTTATTACATTTATTGCTATTTATTACTAATACTATTCTTCATTAAAGTTTCTAGATAATAATTCTTCAAAAATTCTTCAAAATAAATTCCAAAACAAAAGCAACGAGAATTCCTGACCGAAGGTTAACTTGGCTCCGACGACAGGGAAAACCCTCGACGCCAACCAGCAAATCTATTCCGACGGTAGTAAAATCTGCGCTCGGGCGTCGTTCCGAGGGCCTTTTCACCCTGACTTTCTCGTTGTTGCCTTTGGGCATGCGGCGGCTCTCGGCGACTCTATCTATAGCTCGGTGCTCATCTAACACTGACATGCAACTATTCAGTTGCGCAATCCGAAATCGCGCGTCAAGAAGGGTTGGTTGGAGGGGGAAATTTAGCCTTTCCCGGGTTCGTGCACTCAACGGAAATGCGCTACGATGACTGTGATGTGCACGCTGACACCAGGGCGAGTAAAGGTCCGCTTACATTTGCAGACGTCGAACGTAACCTCGCAGACACAACAGATATTCTTTCCCGCCATAATAAATGGCGGTATTCTTGCTCGGCGTCACTTTCGCGCGCCAATTTTCACTCGGTGATTCACTTTTGTATCATCCTTGGTAAATATAAATTGTTTGTCAACTTTATCTGCGCGCTGTGTTATTATATAAGGTTACGTTGTATGGAATGTTTTATTAGTCATAGTTGTTAGTAGTGGTATGCTGAGTTTATGGAATTGTGCTTTATTACTGACTTTTGCTAACTCTTCTTGTGTATTATAAATATATTACAAATATTATAATACACAAGAAAAGTTAGCAAAACCTAGTAATAGAATACAATTTTCATAAATTCGTACAACATAACCTTATGTTATATGTGATACTCTGACTTACAGAACAGTCTTACTTTCCTTGTATATTATAAATATATTATAAATATATTATAAATATTGTAACATACAAGGAAAGTTACTAGTGAAATACAATTTTCATAAACGAGTCGTTTATTTTGAAAGTGAAAGAATTCGCGTCAAATTGTACATGTTACTACAGTCAAAAATACAAAGTTGACAAATGGACTTAGGCCACTTTCAAAGTAAACGGCTCATTTATGAAAACTGTATTTTACTACTAACTTTTGCTAACTTTGTATATTATAAATACAATAATTGTATTTTCATAAATGAGTCGCTATTCAAATCAAGTTATCAAATATAATATTTCCTTATATAAAAAACATTTCTAAAGCTCTATTGTCTTAAATAAAAATCGCATGTCCCACGATTAAAAAATATTCGTGCGTCTCGTGTCGCGTTCAATGACAGATAAATCCAAAATGAAACTCAAGCGAGCCAGTTTACGACGATCTACAAAGGGGGATTAAGAGTCACGCAGGCATATTATTGTCTGGAAATTAAGGGGAGAACAGTGTTATCTGGAAGATCGCCCGGTACAATTATCCAAGTGACTTCGTCATGAAGGCGCGGTCGCGCTCCAAGAGAGATGGTACACGGCCGCCTTCCCCTTTGATCTCGAGCGATAGTCCTTTGAATGACACAGTCAATTGGTTTGTTACATTATCCGGCGCCTTAAGCACTGCTGACTTGAGCATTCAGCGCGCATAAGCGCACCGATTTGTACTTGAGAAAAGTACCAACAGTCAGTCGCCGGTGGTGGACGCACACCGCGCGAGTCGCCTTTAATGATCCCAGTCGCTCGACCGTCCAATTTGGAAGGAAAACGAGCTGCGCTGCTAATAGTTGAGTTCTCTCGTGAGATTGATGTCTCCCTTTTAACATTTCCCTTGCGCGAAAGTCAACTCGTTGAAATACGTTTATTCAGATTGAATGAAATACTCTTTAAAATGTTAGTGTGATTGATTTAAAATAAATATTATTTAATGTATATTAGAATTGTGTTTATATAATTAAATTGATAAAAAAGTTGCACAAATTTTGTACTTTGTTAAAATAATAAGAAATAATTGCAGTATTAATAAAAATAAAAAGCACTATTATTTCAATTTGTATAATTAAATGAAAAAGGTGAGAGTGCAATGTTGTGCGAGCAAAAGAGCAAATTACTCAGGACAATTAAGAATTGTGTTGTATATATAAATATATAATAATGTTTTAAAAATGTTAAAAGCCTATTTTAGAAATAGAATACTTTATTAAAATGATAAGAAATAATTGCCGTATTAATAGAAATAAAAAGCACTATTATTGCAATTTGTATAATTAATTGAAAGAGGTTAACAACCAGCGGCGAGGAAAAGAGCAAATTACTCAGGACAATTAAGAGTGACAGGGAGGCGCGATGATTTGGCGATAGCCACGAGTTATTTAGCGTCATCCGGTTAATCTCCGCATCGGCAGAACTGTTGGCAAAGCTTTCGGCGCCCGATTAACCGAACTATGTAATTATATGTTGCAGCTCTAATGGATGTTGTTGCAGCTGCCAACGACGCGCCAAGAAATCTCTAATGACGAGCACGCTATTCGCCGGAAGTAATACAAGAAACGAAATTTCGAAAGCATTCGATAAAAAAAATAAACTTCGACTTCCGAGGGAATCTGGTTCATCGGAACGAGATATTCCAAGGATTCGCGCGAAGAGTGGCGTTAATATGGAATTGAGCGAAGAGAATGAGTCAGCGAGCATGCAGTCTGGACCAAGAGAGACTCATCCGATTGGCGGGCGAGCGGGACGACAGGTTCCCATGGTCTGAATCATATCCGAGAGAAGTTCCGGAACCGGCTGAATCACGCTTCCTACTCGCACCTTTCTACCGCGAATCCGAAATAGAATGAAATCCCGCCAAAAGATGCGACACTCACTATAAACATTATTTTCGACATTTCTTCATTCTCGAAGAATTATATCTGCGATAATAACAATAGTTTAACGTAGTTATTAACCCTTTGACTGATGTTCGTTTTTCTTTCTGTCTAGAGTACTTATTTCACTTATTACATGTTCAATTTTTCAATGTTCAATATGCAAATACATACATTACACTTATCAAATTATGGTATTTCAAAACTTTACCATTGACGAATAAACAAAATAATATTGAAAATAAAAGAATGGAAAAATTTCAATTTTGAAGTGGATAAAGTAACAGTAATTGGATTGTACCATATTATAATTGAATACACCGCCGAACAGATTCATATGGCGTGAAAAAGTATTCAGACCCAGCGATAGTTAGTGAGACAGACTACTCAGCAGCCAAAGGGTTAATAATACTTAATAAAGACGTAATATTAAAATCTATTTCTATGACTAATTCAACTCGACTAAGATTCTTGAACTTGTACCTTAAAACTACTCGAACGGCCAATGCAAACAACGCGTCCGACTCTAACCTCTCTTTCCAATTGAATTTACATATAAAAGGCATTCGCAGTAAAGATAAAGCGGTCATGAGCGCGGAGAGATAAGAGGGAACAATCGGCGAAATTGTTGCACGCTCTCTCAGTGACAAGCTGCCGTGTGGACGACGGCGGACATTCTAAGCTCTCTCGTGTGGTGGTGCGTGTCTTAACGCGGGAACGTGCGGCCAGCAAAAGTGCAGCTAAATGCGAGGCGCCGAGAGAAGGTTAGGAGTTCTGCGAACGCTCGAGTTCCACGGTATCCGCTACACATTTTCTTTAAACTCGAAAGGTCGAGAGACAAGAAAACACACACGTGGCTGGAACTCGGAACGCAACGCGCAAAGAGACACGCAGAGTCACACAGACGTAAAACACGCACACAGAGACAGAGAGAGACACGTTGGTTGCGGCGGACGCAGCTGCGCGCCTTTTTCTTTGCTCCTCTTTGTCTTCCCTTGGGCCCATGGCCGATGCCAAGAGTGCTCTTTTTCCCCTACTTCTTTGCCCTGTGAACTCTTTGTCCCGCTCTGCCAGAAGAAGACGCACACACAGAGCGCGACGCTTGTGTCGCACATGCGTACACCTTTTTGCATGTCGTGCTCTTACGGCGAGGGGACGACGATCGAATGCGTTCTTTTTCGTCACGCTCGACACTCGCCGAGACAGCCCACTACTCTAACAAGAATGCTAGAATGATTCAATATTCGCCGCTAGGAATTTTCAGCGTTTTAACCCCTTAATGCACAGACTTTTTGAAAACCGGCCCAAAAAATCAATTTCTTTTATGTAACAAAACACACTTTGGAACATTGTCTTGGCAAAGAAATAAATCTCGATTATATACGAGTATGCACATTCGAGTGCACAAGTAAAAGGGTTAATATTGCTTGCAAATATTTGAATCTTTAGAAATATCAAATAATTATTATTAGTTTTCGCTAGTATTATCAGTACTACTAAATTCCTGACGCAAAACCAAGAATACTAGAAACGAATCACGTCATGCGAGGCAATTTTCATCCAAACAGATAAGTACGAGAGAAACTCTACTTCAGACTGCGTCACACAGCGAAGCGTAAACGATTCCATGAAGCATCAGTCAGAACTAAATCAGGAGACGTATTTTCCTCGGTTTTCTTGGGAGTTTAGACGCAGGTTGCGCGTAACTCGGAGTGTCTCTTCACGCGTGTCTCTGCTCGAGTCGCAAAAGAGCGGCGATAACGCTTGCATAAGTCAGGCACGCCGAACACGATTAGCTCGGCGACGACGTATCGAAGTACACACATCGATAAGAGGATCGTCGGGCGCGCTCGCGCGTCCCATCCTATCTGCGGACTACTGCACATTTTTCCCGGTGCACGCAGCTTTCGCGTAATCAGCGTCATTTCTGGCCGCGCGCGCGCCCGCCCGTCTCTCTTCATTCAGAGCTTCTTCTCGGCAGGTGCGTTAATTACGGGCGGAAGTGGCGTGCAGTGTCGAGTTAAAGAATCGATGATGATAGCGAGAAACCCATTCATGATGACCTCAGATTTGATTGCCATCTTAATTTATTACTTGTACTAACTCTTTCAAAAGTGACGAGTTTTAAATTATGAAGTGTTCAGCCTGTGTGTTATTATTATTTAACAAATATATTGCGTTATCTTTTAACACTTTCGTCGCCCAAGTTGCAAATTTTTAACTCTTCGCCACACCGCGTTAAAAATGTTTGTTAACGTTATTTTTCTGTTAAAACAATCTGCATTGCGATTTTTAAATTAGAAACTTTATTTGCAATGCGTTTCTACCTGTTGAAAAATAAAAATCTGCAAACTTTATGGTTAATTGTTAAACAAAGTTTATTAATCATTGCCAATGTCTTTAAATTAACCTTCACATTCGACTTTTCTCGAATCTTTTACTCTTTAAATCACATAAATAATATCGAAGGACATTAAACAATGTGTTTGTTCCCTACAAAATATAACAGTGTTAAAGAATTGTTGATAAATGAATTGCGTAAGGGTTAAGGAACGATAAATAAATAAAGAGAGAGAGAGAATAGAGGAAGAGTAAGTCTAAAAGAGAGAGAAAGAGAGAGGTCAGTGGGAAGCCGTGCAATTTCCCGCCAATTTCGACGACACGTCGAAGCTGGCTTACGGGACACGGTCGACGCGAGCAGAGACTTAATAATAACCAAGAGTGTAATGCAATCCCTGACGGAGAGAGAGAGAGAGAAAGAGAGCAATGCTCTGGCACACATGCACCATGATATTTCGTGAGCGATCGCGCCAAACCGTGAAAACTTTCTCGCCGAGAGAGAAAGAGAGCTTTCTCGAGATCGCCAATTCAGGTGGGCGAAACAACGCAGCGCGAGACTGCGATTGGCGAGAAAATGGCCAATCGCAGCGCACCTTTCTACACGAAAAGAAGCAGAATTTCAGATGGTTCCGAGGCAAAACTGAAATTTCCTATTAGAATTCTAGAATTAAATATCGCGCTCTCTCATTATCGTTAATCTCGACTACCATTGGAAAGCTAGGTCGCGGCTATCACACGTGCTCGCAAGATGCGTCCAAAAATCAGGCGGCGAAATCTAGGTTGACACACACACACGCGCGCGCGCAGTGATACATAATACTAGACTACACATGTAACACGATTTTAGGAGTGCTCTCTCAATAGGACTCGTTATTGAGCGCGTCCAATCCTTCTATTTACTTGGAACAAACACGAAGTCGATACAGGTGGAGAGAGAGAGGCAGGCAGCGCTTTCGCGCGGAGGACCTTCCTTCCCAGCACTAAAGGCGTCCTTCGCGTTAGACACGCGGTGCGCAAACCATGTCGGAACACGCCGGTAAACGTACCATCGTATTAGCATAAACCACACTTAAAACTCACTAAGCAAAACACTAAAATAGAAGCAATGGTAACAAAGTATTCATTCACGAAAATCGGCTGAAGGTGCTAATTGCATTGAGTAAGGTCGAGGGAGAATGAGAGTAGCACGCGGTTGCGAGTACGCACGCGTCCGCCTGGCGACGGTGTGGCGTGCGGACTCGCTCGAGAGCGACAGAGAGCGAGAGAAGTCTGCAAGGAGCACGAGATTTCCAAGGGATAAAGAAACGTCAGTGGGGCGAGAGAGATAGAAAAGATGAGATAGAATGCTTACGTTTGGTGGAGTCTGCGGAGCGATAGGATCCGGAGAGCCGGCTGACGACGTAGCCGATGAGGAGTAGCACGCCGCCGAGGAATATCGTGGTGAGGAGCATGAGGAGTGACGCGCTCATGCCCGGCATGAACCTCGGCTCGCTATCCTCCATGTTTCGACGTGGGAATCGCGCTCGCTCCCAACCGGAGCACACAGAGTGAAAGAAGGAAAGAGAAGGAGAGAGAGACAAGCGGGTCTCGATTGGTGCGAGAGCTCGCTTTTTCCTGACACACTGAGAACGCGCTGGCCAACGGAGGAGCGCTCACACTTCAGGCCACTTTCGAGGAGACACTGCGCGCCCGCACGGCTAACCGGCTTATCAGGATATTCGTGGAAAACTGAGCCGAGAGAGCGGCCAGCAGCAGCAGCTTCCTTGCACGGCCACCGCGAGAGCCGCCGTCGACGATCACGGCGACGAATATGCGCGCACACACCACTGCCGACGTTAGAGAGAAAGAGAGAGAGAGTGGAGACCGCGTGCGTTCCGAAAAGCACGAGATTCCTCTGAAGCAATGTATGTATTCTCTCTGTCTGTGACTGGTTTGTTCTCTCTCCTCGTTTGAGATTACGTTTCGCTCGCTCTCCAGCACTCGACTCGCTTCCTCGCTCGCTTCCACGCTTACTGAAGCTCGCTTGGCTCCGCTCTGGCTGCGACGCCGGGCCCGAACCCTGCGCTTTTATAGACGCGTCCTCCTCCGCCAATCAAGCGACGCCCGGCGAAAACTTTGACTGGGAGCGCGCGCCCTCGCGCGCTGATTCAAACCGCTCTTCTTCTCCGGTCCGATGTCAGAGTTCTTTCTGGAGGAAGTCAGCATTGGTCGAGAAGTGTTTGTTGGTTTATTATCGGCTGACGGAGATGCGAGTGCGTTTGGCGCGGGCGGAGAGGAGTCTCGTTGACCGAGTCATAATGCTATTTCTCAATGCGGCTGCCGAATGAGCCCAATGTTCGCATTCCAGAGCTTCTGGCTCCTCTCTTGGCAGAGTAGCGGCGATCACTCGCGCGCCCGATCCCGATGACAGCGTAATTCTTGCCGATTGCGAGGAGACTTTTTTCGGGTCACCGTGAACGCGACCGCGTTTCTCCCGGTGAGTCGATTTTATCCCGCAGCACGGCACACCCGTCGGCTCCCGCAACCTCGCTCTTGTCGACTGCAGCGTGTTTCCCCGCATGCGAGTCCTTTCCCAGTTGCCCGAATTTGGAACTTTAATCCGCGCGCGTTTGATACGAAGAACTGGTTCTCGCAGGAGTGCGAGAGCGCACAACAGTACTTGGACAATTCAAAGCGAGTCGATTGGCGCGCGCGCGCTCGCGTGGTCTGTCGAGCGGGAGGATTGTTCGTTGGCGTTGCGGTCTCTTCGAAGACTGGCGTCGAATGGTGCGATTCTCCGGGAAGGCTTCGCCGTTAGCCGCGCAACCTTACGTAAGGTGCGAGGCGAGTAGTAGTCGCGTGAACGCGGACGGCGCTCTAGCGGCGCACCGAGGAACCTCCAACGAGAGATATGTGCGCGCCAACTGCGCTTTCTCACTGCGATGGAAACTAGAAACGTAGAAACTCGGTTTGCCGGGCGAGTTGCGCGTGGTAAAGTGCGAGCACGACTTTCGAGACGCTCTTTGCCCGAGCGAGGCATTAGTTAGCGGTATATAGAGGCGTCTTTGCTTCCTCGGCTCTGCCCTACTCCCAACTCAATCATCCCCCACCATCACTCTCAGTCTCATCACTCTGTGTACATACTTTGCAGCGCATAAAGCTGCTCTGCTCGCAATTCGGACTACTCGCCCGTAACGATTATGTTGGTTCATCGCTGATAAACGAGCGTCTTCGGATAATGAGAAGACTCGGTTCGACGGCTTATTTGCTCTCTCGCAGAATGTCAATGTTTTCCTGCAGCCGGCCAGTAATGAGGAAGCGCAGTGGTTACACGCGGAAAGATAATATTAAAGAATTCCTTACGTCTCAATCAGTCGAGCAGTAATCCCCCTGTAATTGAATCAACACGTTTCATTGCAAACACGCGGAATATTGAATGTCCGAGTCATTTTACTGTTAAATGCCTGCTGATATATTTTGTTTTTTGGTTTATTTAAAGTCGCTTTGTAACTGCTTGGTTTTTAGCGACTACTTTCGTTTACTTTATCACTTGATGTTACAATGGGAGATAATCTATTAAATAGAATTATACAAGTTTACGCTTTTAAGGAACTGAATAATCTCGATACAGCCTTTTTAACAGCCCTATTCGTTGGCTTTGTTCTATGAATTGTGGGAACTCTTGTAACAGATGTTGAACGGTTATCTTAACATTACAATTATTGCATTGTTTTGGTTCTTCCTTTTAATAAGGTACGAATGTGTGAGATTTGTATGTCGTATTATTAACCTAGTGATAATAACATTATCTTTTCTATTTCGCAAGTTGGTTGGACGTCCTCAAGTGTTTTATGTATTCGGCGCAATTTGAGTACAGGAATGTTAAGCCATCTAGTTTTTCTGTGGCAGATTGCTCAGTTTCCAACTATTTCCAACGAATTTCCCAAATGCTTTCGTGCGCCTGCGCCTGACGGTTGGAAATGGTTGGAAACTAAGGAAACTGCCACTCCGAACAAACCTTATATTTCTGCGGATATTGTTGTACCAGAATTGTCTCTAATATTCCATTCTTGTCTAGTCAGGTTGGACAAAACAATACATGTTCCCTGAGAGGTTAACCAATGGCGAAAGCGATCGACAACGAGGAAGAAGGTCCTTAACCTTCTCGAGTACCGCTACGAAAGCAATATTACAGTACTTTATTTACTGTACTCTTTTTAGTTCGGAGCTCTGGTGGAAAGTGAGTCAGAGAGGATATCGGAGTGTGTCGGTGGTGGTGCAGTGCTGAATGAGCGTCTGGGGAGCCGAGGGAACTCGAGCGAAAACGGGTCAGGATATAACAGGAATAAGAGATTCCTGGTAGAAGCGGCGCGATTCCAAGAACTGCCGGAGAGCAACGCTAGACGCCTCTGAATGCGGAGAGTTGCGCGAAACCGAAGCGCATGCTTACACTTGATAAGAATAGTAGAAAGATAACTCGGACACGGCAGACACGCTGCTTTCGACTATCCAGTGGCTCCCATTAATATTCACATAACCTCGCTTCGATGAAATTATTCTCGTACGCATTTCTTTATAATAGCAATAATTAATTGACCATTTTTGTACGAAATTTAAACAAGCAACGATTTCTTTATTTAATTCCAATTACTTTTTATTGTGTAAATAATAAATTGAAGTATTCAAAATTTATAATGCGACAATCTTGGTGCATTACGATTATTTGAGACAGCTTTGCATATTTTCTCTAATTAAGTTTCTGAAATCTGGTAAAGGAGAATCGTTTCGCGGCGGTTAGCGAGAAATCGTTTGAAAGGCTGGCAAAACGCTTTCGTTTGCCTTTGCTTCATTGCAACCACCGGATACACATGTGAAGCATACGGCAATCGGAATATTTATGAGAGTCACTGTATGTAGAACTCAGAGTGCATTCGTTATCGGCTCGCGCGATACTTCGCTAGCGGACTGTTAATCCTTCCTTTCCTAGCTGGGATTTGCTATTTAGGCTGCGGCGCACGGTGGTCCGAAACGAGACAAACCGTGACGTAGACATTAACACTAGGTTTTTTTTGTTTTGTTTATTTAAAGCTACTGAACCAGTTAAGGATCAATCAGTCTTGGTACAAAATTTAAACAATACATAACAGGGGATATAAAAATACATATATATATATATAGCTAATGATGTATACGTAATATAAGGATAACTATAAATATATTCTATGGGCATAGTTTGTGCGAGTTGAGGAATTGGTGAATGTGTTTGTAGGCTGCAATGTTGGGGGATTTAATTACGGACGTTTGTCTATACTTCTCTTTATGAACACTTATTTTCATTAAAAAGAAATTATCAACTTAATTTCAAGACAATTACAATCTTAACAGAGATAATATAAGTTAATGAAATCTGTCCGGATTGCATAAATAATTGTCAGTATAAATTGAAAGACAACTTAGTAAGCTTTGCAATGTCGCTAGTGAAGTCCGAAATCGTCTGCCATTAAATTATCAGCTTTATCAAGGCCGCGTTTAATTGCACATGTGGCAGACGGCGGTTTTGATTACGCGTGGAATTCAGAGTGCATTTGTTATCGGCTCGAGCGATGTTTCACTAGCGGATTGTTAATCTTTCCTTTGCGAGATAGACTTTGCTATTTCGGCGTCGGCAGTTTACACGAAATGAAGTGTATCACGTGCACAGCGCGATGCATTTGGTTTTTAAATAGCATTCGATGTAAATATAGTATTATTTATAACTGATAGAATTAAACTAAGATAAAATTAGTACGATTTATAATTATCTTTCGTGGACTATACTTTGTGATTCTAATTGAAATAAATTACAGGTTTGGAGTTCTCACAATAAATAAATCAAATGGGCAATAATTTTTTTCAATAAATAAATTAGAGGGTCAGTGAAAATTGACCGAGAAATTAGCGATAGTTGAAATGTTGTAAGTTCGAGAATTTTTTTTTATTGTTGAAATCTTTGAATTTTATTTTGCAAAAAGTTAATTCCCGTAATGTTTATCCAAAGCATCGATAATCGCATTATTTGTTAATTCTAGTTTATTGCCATAATTTCCACAATTTCCGTAACTTCCATAAATTTTACTGAAGCTAAATCAAAATTTTGATATTTTAAAGATAATCCTTTCGACATACAACGGGTATAAATATGGCGTCAATCGGATCAGCAGTTCGTCTGGTACCGCGCATACAAAAGCAAAGGTTTCCATCGTAAAGTCTTCGCCTCGGACAGGCAATTACAAAAACTTGAGTACCCGCGTTCGCTCGACTGGTCAGATTTCCACGAGAAAAACTTCACCGTTAAAGGGTTAAGTAGGCCAACAGCGAAGTTCTGCCAAAGCGAAACTTAAGCAAGTGCGGCGCACTTGTTAACTCACATCGAGTTAGTAATGTTTCTATCTTATGTTGGACGAAACTTATTTATAAACGCAGAATTTCTAATTAGAGCTATTTTTATTGCCATTTTCTGACAATCTTTCAATTAATATTGCAAATATTCTCTCACATTATTATACTGCAAATATTATTTCATATGTAAAATTAAAGAAGAACAACGTTATTGGAATCTTTTATTACGCAAAGAGTGGTTTATATTATTCGCAGAAAAAGTGATTCCAATATTATACTATTGTAATTCTACAACGTATAACTTTGCTAATCTTATTTATATGTTCAGAACTTCTAATAAGCATTATTTTCATTGCAATTTCTTTGCGAATTTCCCATTATTGTTGCAACAGTTTTGCCAGTATCATTTTTCATTTAAATTTCAAATAATATTCTTCCAACTTATTATAATGCAATATTGTTGCAACTGTAAACAAATAATTTCCATAGTAAAGAACGATATTATCGACATTTTTATTATCCAAAGAGGCCACTATATTATTTTTATAATTCTCAGTGATAGAATATTCAAGGTTAAGTAGGCCACCAGGGAAGTTCTGCCAAAGCGAAACTTAAGCAAGTGCGGTGCACTTGTTAACTCACACATGGAGGCTCTGACACGTGTTACAAGTCGAACGAGTGTAACAGTGACGAAGAAAAGAAAACAATGATGGAAGGAAAGAGCGAGAAAGAGGAGGAGGATGCGCTTCCGATATATTACATGAATGATCGCTGAGTGACCTAACAGGTGAGCGCTCGCGCGCCTCTAGACCTGTTCGTAACGGCGAGATGCGTTAAATTCAACCCGTTACCTGCCCCGTTACTTTTCCTCATTTCCAACGTCTTCGGCCTCGATTTGACTCTCCTCTCACACGCGAGCATCCTTTCCTCTACGCGTGTGGTGTCCGTGCGGAGGAGAGGCGCGTGCGCGCCCCAATGCCAGATTCCCTCCAGTACCGTACTCACTCGGGGTATCGCGAACCCTTCCCCCATTTGCCCTAACCTCTTAACTGTCCAATTTAGTTTTAACACTAGAACTACTGAGATTTTTTTATGCCTATGAAAATAGGCTTAAACGAGTCAGAATGACTCGTTTATACCTAATATTCGAATCACTTTTTCTGAGAATAATATAAACCACTCTTTGCGTAATAAAAAATTCCGACAACGTCGTTCTTTTCTAATTTCACATATGAAATAATATTGCAGTATAATAACCGGAAAGAATTTTATTTAGAATTTAAACTAAAAATAATACTGGCAAAACTGTTGCAATATTAATTAGTTGTTCTAGTGTTAACACTAAACCTACCAATCAGCGGTCGAATGACCGTTTTCAATGTCTCAATGTTTCAAAAAAATCTCTAATATGGTAACAGAGGACTTAAATTGCAGAGTTTAATATTTTGTCTCTTCAACATTACAATTTAAAATAGAATTATAAAAATTCATCTGGAATTATACTATTTTTAAAATACTTAAAACCCTCCAATATATTACCAAAGAACTGAAATTACAGAATTTAATATTCCTCCTTCAACAATTCAACAAATTAAAACCAACTTCTTTCCTACTAACATATTCGTAATACAATTTCTATTACTTCAATATTTCACTCTTCCCAAAAGAAATGCGATTCCACTTTGCCAGTGTATGAACTCTTTTGATTGCTGCCTCTATCAGCTACTCTAATAACTGTACCGCTAGTAGAGCAGCGCGGAAAGTATAAGGCATGCACGAACGAGCCACTGACAATGCGGACTTCCCGGCGAGCGGAATCCACGGGGAAAGAGAGCTGCGAGCTAGCCTGTCTGTTATATCAGACAGCCTCTTTTCCAATTGCGAGCCTGGGAAAACATTAACTGTCCCGATTATGTATCGCGAGCACCGCCGCGCCGTTGCATTCGTCTACAGTTTGCGTACGCAACAGACAGTTGCGAATGAACTATTTATAAATAAATATATTACAAAGTATATTATATTAGAAATAATTTGTTATAACTGCAATGAAAGGTAATACACAGTTAAAAATGAAGAATACATTAATTTCTGAATATGTCTAAATATATTATATAAATAACTGCTTATATTTATATTATAAATTATTTGTATTATAAATAACTAGTTATATTTATAATATAAATAATTTATTATAATTCCAATGAAAGGTATGTGTTCATTTGTAATTATATATTGCGCACGCAGACTGTAGATGAATATAAATATGAATAATTTATAATATATTTATAAATATTTGTAATATAAATAGTTTATCTCTTTGCACTCAACTGGTGCGTCTGAGTCACCAAGATAAATGGAAAATAAGAAATCTCGAGTGCAAAGGGTAATTGCAAGAAAAAAATTGATTACTTTTCCTAATACGAATATCATTTTTATCTCGTTTAATAGTGAAAAGTATTCAACCAGACAAATTATAAATTATGAAATATTGCAATATTTATTGCGAATACTGGATGTTTCAAAATTGATTGCATGTCGCGCGGAATAAAAGAAATAAAAACTATTTAAACTAATTAAAAACGACATTAACACTGAAAAATCCGAACTATTTGCAACGACAGTTTCAACAACGTATTATTCACGAAATTCATTTATTATTAATCGCCAAATTAGATAGTCGCAACAACTTATTATTCATTGAATTCATTTAATATTAATCGCCAGATTAGAATTGTAATACCACAATTCCGCGTTTAATTGGACGGAATATTATATTAATTATACGTGATATTACATGCTAACACTAATGAATTCGAAGGCAAGTTGCATCAGCGTTGGGCGCGTACATATCCGACAATTCAAATCATTGCCGAGCACAATGATGATGCCTGAATATTAATGCGAGCGAGTGCGTGGCCAAGCATGTGACTGACGGTGGAGGATCGCGTTAATGATCTGCGACGCAACACGATTTCTTAAACCGGCCGCGCCAGTCTAAACAATAACACTGGCGCCAGCGACCGGCGATGATCATGACGATGCTGGAGCGATCGCGAGATCCCCCGCGTCACTCCAAGTGCACCGCTCATTAACTCCTGATTGTGTCTTGATTCATTAAGTTCTTTGTAGTTTTATATTGTTTCTGATTCATATGATGTTTGAAGTGTATTTTAGAAAATGGGTGATTGGTAGAAATGAATTTAACCCTTTTAGTGCCAACTGAAAATGTTGTAGTTATGTGAAGAATGTCGAATTTGACGAATTTATGAAGGTTTGGGAAAAAGCTCGTAAAAAACAGAATAAGAATGATATTTAGAAAATTTAAAAAGGAGCATATTAAATAAAAAGAGATTAAAGTAATGCCAATTGTGTTTCAATATTTGTTGAAATTATACAAATATCGTAAACATAAAGCATTACAAAAAACAGAAAAATTAATTTCCTTTCTACAAACAATTTTTTGCATTGTTTTCCAACGAAATTGGACCATTTATAATGTTTTATAAATTTATTTCGAAGTAGATTCTCGCAATGCAAATAGTAAGGGTTAAATCATTTTCCTTTTTATAATTAATTCCGTTCGAAATTATATTATCACTTTGCGATATAACTTTTTCTCCACCGATTACCCAGTTAAATAAAAGTATCAACAAACAAAATTCCCAACTCGAAATCCACCAGGTGGAATCAAAACAAAACCATATATTTCTTGCATTGTCATGCGAAACGGTGTCGAAAATGGCATTTAAATCTCGCATCGATAATCCAATGCTAGATTCCAAGAACAAAAACCAGACTTTTTCACTATCTTCCAAGAAAAAAAAGCAAACCAACCATAAATAACGATTCCTACGTCAAAGCGGTCAGCAGCGCGAACTAGTTTTCGTACGCAGAGTTTCAAGCGTGTGTGTGTGTGTGTGCGAAAGAGAGAAGGACAAGCGGCGCGCGTTGTATCTTGATGGGTGCGATTGCTCGGCGAATCAGCAGACTTTATCTCGGCGGCATTGAGCGGTGCAACAACAACAACAACGCTCGGCCGCGACAGAGAGAGAGAGAGAAATAAGAAGAAGCAGTGTTGAGTGCGAGTGTGTGTGTGTGTTTCGGAGTGCGCGCGCCGCCCGATAAGCAAACAATGAAATCGACGTTGGGGTTTGGTGCGGCGCGCGTGTGGCAAGTGGCAGCCGACGCGACGACAACGACCAGCGTTCATCTGCGCAGTACACGTATTTATATATACAAACGCATCAATGTTTTTTCACGACTCTTTCTCTCTTTCGATCTTTCTCTTCTCCCCCTTTTCCTCTTGTTTCCAGAGTCGCCGCTTTTCTTTTGCTTTTCTTTTGCTCCACTTTTGCGCTTTCGCCTCCCCTTCTTATCTCCGACGACGACGGTGACGACGCCGTCGCTCCTCTTACCGAGCAATTGTCCGCCCAGACTTTCTTCCAGCCTTCGCTCAATAACACGATTGTTCCACCGAGCACTCGTCTGCCATCGCGGGCAACAGAGACTCTTCGGGTTCTTCAAGCAGATATTCGTTGTGGATGGCTTTTGCTTTGGTTTTCTTTGGTTTGCAAGTAGTGCTGTTCGTTGTAGTTTTTGGTAAATGTAATGTTGGTTGTTGATTGTAATTTGTTGATTTTTTTCAAACAACCAATTGTGGTTGTTGATTATGATTGTAAACAGAATGCTTTGGAGTTTTTGTATTGTTGAATTTCGTTTGTGGAATATTTTTGTTGGTCTTTGAGATGCGAAATATTTCAATTTTTTTTTTATTGTAACAGAATAATAAAATTCTTTGCTTCGATTGGAAAAACCAATAATTTTGAATGTATTCTTAATGATATATGAAAATGCAAATGATTCCATGGAAAAGATAGCTTTTGCTGTATTAGATTTTTCAAAAAAATTGCCTTGCGAATTTCGAAACACTTAGATGTAAAACTGGCTGTCAATCGCAATCATTACAAATACTTTGGAGTTTTTGTAATATCAAATTTCGTTCATGGAATACTTTCATTAATTTCTGAGGTACAACATATTCAAATTTATCTTTAACTGAACCCAAAATAATACAAGAATTCTTTGTTTCGTCTAGAAAACCAATAACTTTCGATTGATTCTCACCTTTTCCTACTAAATTGTGACCATATTCATTCTTCAATTTTTCAAATACATTTTTTGATGAATAAAACATATTTCAAAATATTTTATTGTTCAATATTTTCAAAGCCTGTTGAGTTGTGAGTTCTCCCGCAATTACGCGTGCTTCGGCGGGCGGGCTTGCAACAGAGGCGGCGATTACAGCGATTTAAACAAATTTCAGGCTGATCGACTGTATTTCGGATGACTCACACTCGCCATGGAAAAGTGGGGTCGGCCACGATTAAGTCACCGCGTTACGAAATTAACGGTACCAAAGCGCGCGCGCGCGCGTGTGCCTGGGATTTCCATGAAGAGTAATATGTCCCTAATACTACTTCTTCCTATTTGCTCTTTCGTAATATAATTATATAACCATCTATGATTGCCATATATTTCCACAGGCATTACTATCATCATTACGCATCCTGAATTATGCTACTGTAATTGTACCACCTATGACTTTGCTAATCTTTTCTATCCACATTGAACGAATGTTATTTATAAATGCAGAATTTCTAATTAGCGCTATTTTTATTACCATTTCTTTGCAAATTTTCAATTAATATTGCAACAGTCTTGCTAGTATTATTTTTAATTTGAATTCTAAATAATATTCTTCGAGGTTATTATAATGCAATACTATTCAATATGAAAATATAGAAAAGAATGACGTTATCAACATTTTTTATTATCTAAAGGGTGAATTATATTATTTTTATAATTCTCCTCATATATTTCATGAAAACCCAGTGTTTCAGTAATAGAATATTCAGAAACTGTGATTATAAATGCGGAATTTCTAATAAGCGCTATTTATATTGCTATTCCTTCGCAACTTTTCAATTAATATTGCAATAGTCTTGCTAGCATTAGTTTTAATTTAAATTCCAACTAATATTCTTCCAGGTTATTATAATGCAATATTATTCCAAATGTAAATAAGTAATTTACACAGAAAAAACGATATTATCGACATTTTTATTATTCAAAGAGCCAATTATATTACTTTTATAATTCTCCTCGTATATTTCATGGAAACCCAGCGTTTGACTAATAAAAAATTCGGAAAATCTGATTCGAACGATCGAAAGTTCTACTTTCAAATAAGTCCTAGACAAAAAAGAAGAGAGGTGTTCCCTTCGTGAGAACCAGTGATGCGCCTTTCCTGGGCAGCGGCCAACGAACCCCGAGTCTCAAGTTTAAAGGTCGTTTGCCCTAAAGTATTCGGGTGGCGAGCGATCAAGGCGAGCGAGCGCCGAGCGAGCCAAGGAAAACGGAAAGCTCGTTCCTAAAAGTGACGGAGCTTCCTTTCGCAATCCTAGCTGCTCGAAATTCTAATGACTCGATCGGTCAAACAACTCTTTCACTTATTCGATTGGCACACACCTATGAATTTCTTCTCTACTTATTTATTTGTTTGAGCTGTTTATCTTGAAAGTGCTCAAAGTCCATTTGTCTGTTGGAATGTTATACGTAAGTTTTTTATTTCATTTAAACGCGAATTTTTTAATATATCAGTTTCAATATGAATCATTTATTTTTATGCATAACAGTCAATTAACTGGTTTCAAAGTTCAATTCTACCAAGCATTTTCATTTCGTTCTTATATTTAATTAACAATTAACTGTAACTGAATGGGAAGAATATCAGCTTTACTTTATAAATACCAATAGCCATTTAAAAAAATGTAAATAAACATCCGTTACAGTTCCAGGCAAATCATAAGTTACATCATTTTCGAGCCTTACATCAAATATCGAGCTATAAATCTTTTGCAATTTTTTCGGAACAAGCAAATCTAAAAAAAACCACTTAATTTCAAATAAAAAAAGAACGTAAGATTTAAACGTAAAAAACAACGCTTAACTTGAAGCAACTTATTATAAGAAAAACGCTTAAGACTTTCAGTACCCAAGTTGTAAATTCGTAATTCTTTCATACAATTTATTATAAATATTTATTAACGTTCTTTGAGTCGAAATAAATATGTTTGTAAATATTTGGGTGTCACTGAGTTGTGAATGACGTAGCACAGTAAAAACTGGCGAGCAATTAAAATTTGATAAAATATCACCCAGCATTCGCGTCGAATTGTTAGTCGCAAACAGTGCGAATGCGTGGCACGTCGAAGTTTTCCGGATTGCTCGAGGCAATTATTGCTATTGGCGGGGGCCTCCGCTCGCGCGAAGTCAATCTAGCAGTTTATTGCGCCAGCCGGCAGCAGCAGCAGCAGCAGCCTTGTCGGCCGACCATAATGTTATTGGATCATTCACTTAAGCCACCGCTAACGCAATTATGCGCCCGCTCGAGAAAAGTGACGCCTGTCGAAAGCGAGAAATCATGCGACTTAGCAAAAATCTCTTTTTTCACATTAAAAATGCGAGGTATAAAAATGTCGGAAGTCGTAAATACTTTGAATTTTAAGAACGTCGCGCGCGCCTCTAGCGGCGGACATTGTAAACTCAATTTCAGGTGTCGCGGAAACGCGAAACGTAATTCGAGTAAGAAAATATGTTATGAAATTCATAACGCTGTAATAATAAAGAATATTTCGATTGGAACATCTGTTTCCTCATCACGTGTCATATAATTTGGCAAAATCAACTGAAAACCTTATACAACAGGTTATGGTTACTTTCTGGGGGAAGGAAATGAAATTGACCTTCTCATTTTGTCTCCATATAAATCCTGTTATAAATCGGTGCTAACGACAGGTTCTTGCTGTATTTGCGTACCAGCGTAAGAAACCTAGGACTTCTTACTGTATTTATATAACAGGTCAACTTCTTAGCCGAGGCATTCGATAGAAAAACCTCGCATTACAACTTCCAATTGCTCTCCAACGAGAAACAATCGACCAATACTCAAATATACACAAATATACAAAATTATATGTAGTACAATTTTATATTGTATTCTGATATACTTTATATTATACATAAAAAAAAATTGTTCGGTTAAAATCTGTCGATGCGAAACATGGCAATGATAATTTAAAATTTCAACGAAAACGTAAACATTGAAACGAAAAACAAATATTTTGATTGGCAGTAACGCAGCAAAGTACAATTTGCCAATTTCTCGAGAGTTCTTTTTATTTCGCTCGATTTGATCGTATGAAATATAAAATATAAATAAATACCAAATATATTGCAATATAATTATACACAAGAAAATGATTCAGTTAGAATCCGCCGATGAGAAACACACCAGCGATAATTTAAAATTCCAAGCAAAAGGCAAACACTGAAACGAAAAACAAATCCCTCGACCGTCAGTAAGACAGCAGAGTACAATTTGTCAATTTCTCGACAGTTCTCTTTATTCCGCTCGACTTGATCGAGATCATCGAGCAGTCGAGCATTCTGTTTTCTTTGGAAGAACAAGCTTGATTAGTGACAGCCGGGAGAGGAAGTGGCGACGGCGAGGGCGACGGCGGCGGCGGCGGCGGATGCGTGCAAATTTGCAGCTTGATTAAACAGGGATTTCGCGGGAAAGACAGAGGAATGTCAGACGGTCGCGATGAAGAAGCTGCTGCTGCTGCTGCCGGTTCGTTTAATCGGCAAATAAACAGTGCGCCGGAGTTTCGATCGGCGGCGAGCAACGCGAAACGTCAAACAGCACTTAACCACACAAAGCAGAGTGTTATCAAGAAAGAAAGAAAAAAAAGAGAAGAAGCGTGGAATAACAAGAGAAGCTTCTAATCGATATCGAATACCGCTTCTGTTTGCGGAGGGAACATGGCGACACTTCCGCCAATCGTCGACCTTGAAAAAATCCAAGATGGAAGCAACTTCACCCGCCACTTTTGCATCGACTTGTATATTATTTCCCGCGTATCTTCCACCGGGAATACGACCACGAACTTTGTCCACTTTCCGCCCCTCCCCGCCCCTCCTCTCCCCTCTTTCTCGCCAGATACGTTGTCGTTCTACACGATTTATTTAATTGATTAGTTGAATCAATTGTTCTCTCGCTCGAAGCCCCCGCCGACCGTTCAATAGGCTGCTCTTTGTTCTCCGGTGATTTATGTAATTGCGATAGTCGAAATCGAGTGGTCGCACAGATTAACAGTCGGATTTATTCGCCCTCGAGAGATTGTTCCTATGAAATATATGTTTGTTTATCGGAGCTTGTAAAGTTCTTGTTTTCACGCCGAAGTCTTTCCCGCGCTTTTGAATAATTTCTTGGTACAATACGGCAATTAGTCGATGCTTGTAATAATATCGCAGTGTTTCGCTTAATTATGCGTCACTCGGTGTATTTGCCGAATGACACACAATCGATAGCGATACCTGCGTTAAATCACTCGGCGGTGACTCAATAACTCGCGAACCTAACCCCTAATTCGACTCGAGAATATTTAACTCGACCATCGGTGAAATGACCGAGTGAAAAGCGAAATATAAATAAAACTAAAAATATCCGAGAGTCGAAAGCACGTTTGTCGTAGTCATTGACGCCGATTTGTTATTTCCAATGAGTCAACGCGTCAGCAGGGTTTTCCTTCAGCGCGCGCGCGCGCGAGAGAGAGACGTCTCCCGCGCGCCACCTCGTCACTGAATCCCACCGAGCTCGCGTCGCTTGTAAAAACCAGCGTAAGAATCGTCGACGAGTGCTAGCAGAGGAGGAAAGTGCGCGACAGAATTGACAGAGAATCGAGGAAATAAACGAAGGAAAGAAACCGAGAAGAAGTCATTTTGCATAGGAATAATAAATATTGGGTTGTTCGGAAAGTAATTTTTTTTTCGTGAGAATTTGAGGAGCCCATATGTCGAGCTTTGAGGTTAAACCTAGGCGTTTTAAGTGGTCATTAACAGTTGAATTCGAGAAATTTCAATATATAACTAAAAAACTGGATGTTAACACTAGGTTTGCGAGACCCGTCATTTCGACGGATTTCTGATTTCAAGAGATTTTATGCTGATGATTATTTATACAATTCTACAAAATTTTAAATTCTAAATTCTACAAAATGTTATTGTTTTTAAATGAAATCAATCGTTTTTATTTAAGAACATCAATTTGACTGGTGTCTGTAAAGATAGGTACAAAAAATGTCCGTAAACCTAGTGTTAAAGGAGCGAGAATCTTCTTGGGCTCAGAGCGGATTACTTGTGCAAATGTGCGCGCGACTGATTGCGCGTTTCATTAGCTCGCAAGTAAGCCGCCGAGGCAGTCATGTGAGAAAGAGTCGCATGACTCTCCTGTATAGAGGCGCCGGTGTTAAAATTGATCCATCCACATATCCAGTGACGATGCGCGCCAGACATTCTTTCGCCAGAGCTTTCCGAACGAAGTAAACACAGCGCTCTATTGTCAGCACGTTGCTCTGTATAGAAAGAGGAGACACAGCGTATACGAGGAGAAGCGTGTGTCTCATTGGCGCGCTCGATCATGAATCATTAACCCTCGTGAACTTTTGTGGACGCGCCACCAGAGACACGCATTGTCCGATCTTCGAAAAAGAGCTGCTGCCATCTGTGTCATTAAATGGCAGGCAATATTGGAGCGTGGAGAAAAAGAATTTCGATCTTTCTATAAATTTTATAATTACTATTCCACTTAACCCTCTAAAAATTAATTCGTTTATTCAAAGATATCTTAAGCGATTATGTTATAGGAATTAAAGTTAAATAAAAATTCGACTGGAGTAGAAAGCGCGGTGACAGTGGTTGATGCATGCGGCACTGGCGCACGCACTGCCCACTCGTCCACACACACACACACAGAGAGGCGGCGAGCACCTGAACTTTGAAATTGGCACGGCGCCACGCGGGAAGTGCGCAATTCCGCTCGACCGCATAGACCGCGGCGGCGGCGGCAGCAACGCGCGTGCACCAAGTGCGCGCCGATACCGGGAAGAATAATTCTGGCCGTCCGGTCTGCGGGGGTGCAATGTTAATAAACTCGAAAACAAGGGAGACGTAGCTCGGAGAAAGCAGCGCTGACGCACACCAGCGACGAAAACAACAACAACAACAACCAGTCGAAACGCACGTCGACTCTTGAATGGCAGGCAATCCGATCGACTACAAACACACTTCGTAACAACCGCCACTGAAATACAACAGATAACTCCATCTTTTATCCTCGCATTATCTCTGGAAATACCCTCGCCTGTGCTTCCCCTCTCTCTCGATCGGTAAAATACCGTTAATTCGAGTTCGGGAATAACCGATGGCGCGCGAAGATACGTGGGGATGAGATTTCACACGGTGGGCCGATATTACGTCAGTTAGCTCGAGTGGTTTCGAGGCAAGTGCCAGCCGCCCCATAGGGAGGGCGCGAACACAATGGAAAGAGCGGACGGACAGGTTGCAACCTGCGCGCTGCGACACTCGACACAGCGCTCGGAGGAACCACGTGAAGAGAAGGCGCGCGCTCTCGCCGTTGACACTTGCCGTAAGCAGACACGCAGGCAGGCACAAGTCGACGATACCAAAACAAAAGGGGGCGACTCACCACGCTGCCGCGCGAAGGAAGAAGGCTCGTTCACGTTGTTGGTGGTCTGGTGCTCCTCCAACACCAGGGGAATCGTCATCCTGAGTAGTTACCTTTAACTGGCACAAGTCCCACCGACGAAAGGAAGAATTATTGGTCAATTGTTCCGAGGTCTCGCGGACCTTATTCGATCGAGCTGCTGTATCTCTGTTTCTCAGAGTCTGAGAGAGTCTCTCGGCTGAGTGGTGCTCTGCTGGTAGATGCACGGCGGCGCGCGGCACGACTCAAACTGAACTTTGAGTCGGAGGAAGGGGGCGGCGTGCAGCAGCGCACCGATCAGATGCATCGGAGGCGCGTCGTCGTCGCCTGGTGTCGTCGCGTGTTCCGTTCGCCTTCTTTGTCAAGGGGACGAGGCGGCGGCGGGCGTCCACGTCGTCCACGACGCTCTTAGCGCGAGCGAGAGAGAAAGAGAGAGAGAGAGAGCCAAGATAGCGACGTGCAACGTACTGCATGCTCGATGCCGCGTCGCCGGCCAAGCATCGTGTGTAGCACTGACTTACTCCGAACGTGTTCCCGCCGGTTTATGAAGAGAACCTCTCTTTCCCTGGCTTCACTCGCCTCCTCGCTCGCTCGCTTCCACTCGCGACGCGCGCGCCCACCCTCTGCGCATGTGTTGTCCCCCTGTGTGAATGCACTCGAGAGCGGCCACGCACTTCTCGCCTATGTTGACACGCGTACACCACGATAACGCGGTAGATAACCAACCGAGGACGAAAAACGGCGCATTTTCTCTCCCAGGATCATTGCACGGAGTTATAGGTTCGTTCACGTTCGCGGTGATTCGTGTGTCAGTCAATCGTTTCTCTTCTAGCTCAACTTCCTTCCTATCTCCGGTTGAGTCAGCCCAGTGCTTTCCGAGCATAAGTAGGCCACATTCCGGTGCCCGTACCGTTTCGACTTGGACGCGTTTGTTTGGGTTTCGCTTTCGGGCAACGTGGAACTGTGCTCTTGAAGGTTCACGCTGCTGCTGCTACGATTTATAACTGTTTGAATTCTATCTTTCGAGGTGCAAAGTCGAATATTCGTGCGAGACCGATGAGATACGTTTTGAAGCGAGTGAACGCGGCAGGCAGGCTTATGTTTTACTGGCGAAGCGTTCGAGAGTCACTCGAACTGAATCACTCTCGATTCGAGGAACTTGACTAATACGAGGCAGGCAGATTGTGTCTATCAGAGTTCTGAGAGGTTCCAGTGGGGCCCTCGTTTTTCAGCCGGGCTTCTTCCCCCACGTTCTCTCGGAGCCACCAATTTTTCCAGATCATCGGCGCATGCACGCGATGATGCTTCTGCGCCGAGCACGCTCGCCCTCTCTGTTTATGTTTTCGCTCCTCGGAATAATAACAACAGAGAATTCGTAGCCCGATTGTGATATAACAGGCGGTTCGCTGTCATCTTCCACCGCGCTTCGTTCCTCCTCCTCCTCGTCGTCGTCGGCGCGGCTGCTTGTAATTGGCAATTGGGCGCGTGGTTGCGAGAAGTCAGCTGAGTAATATTGATATTTTCATCGAGCCGAGGCCGCTGCATCCGATGACATTGGGAATGCGTGGGTGTGTCTGGGCGGACAGTGCGGAGAGAGCGTCTTCTCCTCGCGGTGATAATAGCCGGCGCGAGCGAGTTCGGGGACCGATTGATGAGTTTACAATAAATTCGCTCTCTCCCTTTTTCTGTCGCGCGCGCAGCCGAGCAGCCTTCTGTTTTTCTATCTCTGCTCGCTTTGTTCCTTTGAGAGAACTGAGTCGCGCTTCGCAGAGAGAGAGAGAGAAAGAGAAAGATGTGTGTATCGCGGCTGTCATTAACCCCTGGAATTCGGAGACGAGGCCATCCGAGTGTCCGTCGAAGTGTACGCTTATATTTCTATACAGGGTGTCCCACGTAATTCGGTCATTAAATATTCCATGTTTTTGATAATGGAAAGAAACATTCTCTGATAATTCTTCATTTGTATTCTTGATTTCTACATTCGTTAATACTTCAGTGAATGATTTTAACTTATAATAGTTCTAATTTTCAATTAAGTAAACACTTAAAAATGCTAATTATAAATACGGCGAATTTTTAATACGTAAGATCAGACACACAGGTGTCAGGCGCACATTATCTAATTATGTACTCAAAGATTAACGTTAACTAAAAAAAGTCGTTTTTGATAATGGAAAGAAACCTCGTTTCAAAACATTCTTTGTAATATTCATGAATTCTTTGTTCATACTAATAAATTTCAAATTCATTACTATTTCAGTGAATAATTTTGACTTAAAATAATTTTTATTTTCAACTAATTGATAAAACATACTTATCATAATTATTGCGAATTTTTAATACGAAAGATTATTCACACAGCTGTCAGGCGCAGATTATCTAATTATGTATTCAAAGATTAACATTAATTAATAAAAAAAGAAGTCTGTGCATAATTCACGGTTTTAATAACGGAAAGAAACATCGTTTGAAAACATTCTTTGTAATATTCATTAATTCTTGATTCATACTAATGAATCCTAAATTCATTACTACTTCAGGAAATAATTTAAAAATATAATAGTTCTGATTTTCAATGAATTAAGTAAACACTTAAAAATGCTAATCATAAATACTGCGAATTTTTAATTAATGAAAGATCATTCACACAGGTGTCAGCCGCACATTATCTAATTACGTACTCAAAGATGAGCCTCAACTAATAAAAAAAGAAGTCTGCGTTGACTTGTTGGCACGCATAATGCGAGCTGGCAGTGAGCCTGGCGTGCACTTACTACGCTCGACAACGATCTGCCAATTAAGAGGATGATGAATCAAAAGCTGTTAACGATCGGGGGAAGAAGACAGTGTGCGCGCGCGCGCGCGCGCGATGTGTACGCCGATTCGACGCGCCGATAAAGATATCTCCGCTGATGCGATAGCTGTTATTGTTGTTTCAATAGGCCGCCGTTGCCGCCGCCGCCGGCGCATAAACTGCTACCTTTTAACTTTCCGATCTTTTATCTTATTGTTTTAACATTGCGAGCTGTTTGCCCGGGCGAAATTCGCCCTGCTCCACTGACTGAGCGCGGGTTACCGAGCGCGAAAACAAAAGTTTCGAGCGGCCTTTTTTTACGCTACTCGAAACCAACCACTCGAATGACTCGGTGCGCTCGTGTTAAGAATAAATATTAAGTAGAGCGAACAAAGGCGCAATGAGATGAGACGATGATGATGACTCCGACCAATTGAGAAACAAGTGTAACGCTGGTGGAGCAATATTTGATTATTGCACTTTTATTAAGTCTTGGTGAGTTTGTTGGGTTTCTTCGGAGTTATGTATCTTCGTTAATGTCTTTTATAATCAATGATAAATCGAGAATAAAAAATAATAATTAGTAAATTAATAATAAAAAGTAATAGAGGATATATAATTCCGGAGAAACTTACCAAACTTACTAAGATTTAATGAAAGTGCAATAATTATATATTTTCTTCGATTCAGTCGTATAATAGTTAAAGATTTCAGAAATAAGAGAATTGTTTGAGGTAGTTAATACGAACTTTTAATTATGGAAGTTTAGAACCACAATGGAAACTGTGGTTATAATGCGGTTATAGTAGTTAAGAGACACTTAAGATTCGAGAAAGTTATAACAATAATCAACAATAAAGGCTTACTAATATAGGTAATAGAAAGTTGGTAAAGTTTGAATGTAATCTTGACATAAATAAATCATAGTAAAGTAAATTATAGTAGTTTGTAAAGCGTAAATGTAATCTTGACATAAATAAATTAAACTAAAGTAAACTTTAGGAGTTTGTAAAGCGTAAATGTAATCTTGAAACAAGTAAATTGTGGTATAAACTTGAGAGACCGTAACATAACCTGTTACATATGTTCAGAAGAAATAATGAAACTGCTTCAATTGGAGTATTAAGTTACTTTCCCAAGTTATTTCTATGTTAGAATTGCGAGATGCGATCAGTGCAATTAAATGAATTAATTCAGACGATAACCAGCAATAATTCCGATGCAATTGTAAGACAGAACTAATTGATAACTGCGCATCCTAAATGGATTTGTTCGTTCTGTAAACTTTAATCGTATCTTGTTGAGAGAAAGACAAGCACGTCCTACTTCCTTCGAGTATTATCGCGATCCGCGCGCAATGAAATCTTAAGAATGTTTACCCGCTGAAAAAGTGCCCGCTATGCGCGCGCGCGCTCGCGCGTTGTTTCTCTCTCTCTCCATATAAATAAGTCGCACGTACATACGCACCGGCGGCGCACTTATCGAAAGCAAAAAAATAAATCGACCGCAGAGCGACAATAAATCTTTGGGAGTTCCCAACACGTTGCGGATCCAATTATTCTAAGAGTATAAAACTGTTTTGTGGCAGTAAAGAAGATTCGTATGTTCGTTTTTGTAGATTGTAGGAATTCGAAAATTCCTGCTTGAAATATTCAATTTGATGGAAAAGATGTAAACTAATGTATTTATAATGCAAAATATATGTAAAACAAAATATTTATCATGACAGGTTTAAAAGAAAATATTTTAAATATAATCGTTGGTATTAATATATGAGAAATATTGAATTTGACGGCAAAAGATGTAAACCAACATATTTATAAAACGAAATATATGTAAAACAAAATATTTATTACAGCAGGTTTGAAAGAAAATATTTTTAATATAATCGTTGTTATTAATATATGAGTAAACTAAAACATTTGTAAACCAAAATATTTCTCATAACAGGTTTAAAAGAAAAGATTTTAAATATAATCGTTGCTATTAAAATTTATTCTTTTTTCTAAATAGATAAAAATCAATTTGAAGAATTCAATTGTTGCATTGTTCGAAAATTTCCTTATCCAAGTAAACAAATTCTCTGATTAGATCGGATAAACGGGACAACAGTACATTCATTGGAAATGGGTCAATGACACTGTGACACAGTATCACTGCAGTCTATCCACATATAGAATATGTAAAGTCCCAGTAATGTAATTACTGTGCGTTATGTATGCGTATTATGCAGAGTGTAAATCCGGAGCTATCTGCAATTTAAAGCAACGGTTGTTGAAGCTTCAAAACGAACTGGAAAATATTGTACACTCATTCGTATTAAAATCCGATGTCGAGAATTGAAATAAACGAAAAACTAAACGGTAAAGTGTTAAGTTAGTTAAGTGAACTTGTTGAAATATTTTCAAGTGTTAATAGTGAATATTAACAGGGGAAAAACAGTTCAATTTTGTGGTATTGGAATTGCATAAGATTCTCTTATTTCTTCAGTTATTCATAATAGAATCCTTTGTTGAACGATTGTCCAATAAATATTATACTTATAATAAGTAATAATAAATGTACGAATCGATAGAGGCAGAAACAAAGGGATCGAAATAAGAGTGCGATTCATCACCGCAGCTAATTGGTAGTTGGATTAGTAACACTTTACTAAACAGTAAAGTGTTAAGCTAGTTAACCTCTTAACTGTGGAATTTAGTTTTAAAAATCGCCCACACAGTGCGGAATTAAAATTAAGCAAATGCAAGTACGACAAGTATACACGTCAACCGCACCACAATAAAAATTTGGTTCGACGTGTATACACATCAAACGCACTTAATTGGTTAAGAAAGTTGCTGAAATATTTAAAAGTGCTACCAGTGAATATTAACAAGGGAAAAGCAGTTCAATTTTGTGATATTGGAATTGCATAAGATTCTCCTACATTATCAATATTGCACCAGATCGTCCCACATTTCATCAGTTTTTCATAATAGAATCCTTTGTTGAACGATTGTCAAATAAATATTATACTTATAATAAGTAATAATAAATGTACGAATCGATAGAGGTAGAAACAAAGGGATCAAAATAAGAGTGCGAGTGGTCACCGCAGCCGATTAGTAGTTGGATTAGTAAAGTGTTAAGTTAGTTAAGTGAACTTGCTGAAATATTTTAAAGTGTTACCGGTAAATATTAGCAGAGGAAAAACATTTCTATTTAGTGATATTGGAATTGCATAAGATTCTCCTACATTATCAATATTGCACCACAACATTCCACATTTCATCAGTTTTTCATAATAGAATCCTTTGTTGAACGATTGTCAAATAAATATTATACTTATAACAAGTAATAATAAATGTACGAATCGATAGAAGCAGAAACAAAGGGATCGAAATAAGAGTGCGAGTGGTCAGCGCAGCGGATTGGTAGTCGGATCAATAAATGCGCGATAGATCGAAGGGGTACTCACCACTCTCGCGCTGACGTCAGCCTTGCGACGAGCGAGCGAGCGAGCGATGATTCATCGGATTTCTGGCGCGTCATTCGCCGCCGGCAGCGGCGTCCACTGTCGCAAGCGGTGCACACTGGCTTTCCTCGGATCAGCGCAATCCACATCTCATTGCGTCGCCCGATAATCACATCGCAATTGCGCACTTCTCCGAGGAGAGTCCGCCTCGCCGCAACTCCACTAGCACCGTTTTGAAAGAGGAAAGCCGGCCGCCATCTTGCCACCGAGCGTTTCAAACTCCGATGGCGCATTAGAGGAGAAATAACGTCGCGCGACAACTCGACAATTCGGTCGCCCACTTGACTCACTCGGTGCGAGCGTTCGCGGATGCTTAGATGCGCGAAAGAAATGATACTGCCGAGTGATTTGAATGATGCGATTGCTAGAATTCCTGAGCGACACTGGCAGCACGCAACACTAGCTTAAATTGCACTTTCACGCCGGATACTGGTGGCGCCGTTCCGCTAGAAGCGAGAGCCCTCTGCTGGCGCCGGATGAAAGCTAAGCCCGCGAAATTTGAAAGGCATATTTCGTTCTACTTGTTGTTAATCTTAATTCTGTTATAATATATATAATATAATAATCGGTGTAATTCATTTATAATATAATCTACTCTAAGCTAATAAATAATTTAATATTATTTCTGGTTTACTTCTCAAAAATATACACGATTTTCAATGTTTTATAGTAATTTTGATTTTAAATAGTTCACACATGACGTTTGCTGGAAGTCACATAATACAAACAGATTTATCGCGTTCTTTATTATTCGATCGCTTCAATTGAACGTCGAGGCAACTTCAAACCCAATTATGGAGCGCACATGACAAGCCGTAAATTCAAAAGTGTATTTTAAACAAAATTCACAGTTTTATATTCATAATCAAAATATTTATGGATTATGCGCGGGTTTCGGTGGTGTTTCGGTGCTAGTGGTTGATTTAAGTGCTTGCGATGTCAGGGAAAAAGAAGTCTGATGGAAGATCGTCGGGATTGGGAAGAGGTCGGAAAACAGAGTCATCACCCTCATCGGCAAAATCATCTAGTTTCTTATCACGCAAACGGTAAGTCGTTATTTAGTTGCAATATTTTGTATTTATTTTTTGTTATATTTATTATTAATTTAATTTATATTATTTTAATTGTAGTATTTATTATTAATTAAAGTTTTTATTTAATTTGCATGCTTGTATAATAAATTATACTATATGTATAGAAAATTAACCAATATGGAGTCCATAAGAATTACACTTTATTTATAATCATACAATGCATAATTAATACTTTTCCGATATAACACAGCATTGTGCAACTATAAATTATGTAATCAGTATGACATAAATTGAATGATACTCCATTAGTTGGATCAAGAATTTATTGTATTGATACTATGTAACGTTCACAGGTATTTCTAGGTTTGAAGTATGAAACGTACTTTATATAATACTTATTATATATCCCAGTAAATATCAAAGCAAGATTTTATCATTTTTGCTTGAAATAGGTCTGCCACGTAATATTTCACCATAATTAGGTGGTGGAAAGCATTAATATGCGATGTTTCTGTGAAATAATTGTGTTTAAAGTTGCTCGTATTAACCTCAATCCAGATATTGCGGATACTTAAGGACCAAATATTATAACACAGGATTATTAAAGTTAAACAATATTTCTTTCCGCTTATTAAAAAATAACAATTTAATTAAGTAAAGCGAGTTGATTTCTTGCAACGAGCTGCTCATTATTGACTCAGCATTAACACGCGATTGGTTTGCTAAGCAAGGCAAAGTTTCTCCGCGGCGAAATGAGCGACCGAATTAAAACAAGCATCATTTAATTTCGACGAATTGAAAGAGACGCGCATTTTGCGAAGTGGGTCACGCGAGGTGGTCGCGTATTTTGCACGATCTCGTGCAATAACTGTTTTGAATGAAAATCGCGACGAATGCGCGCGCGCTGCCTAGTTACTGCGCAATTCCATTGAGAGCAGTGGTGCCCTGTTCGAAACATGAGAACAAGCCTTTTCATTTCAAGTTCTGCGATTATCAATTATCAATTGAAAGGTTTCTCAGATGGATTTAAATTTTATCGAGAATATCGCGCATAATGTAATCTGGCACTCAACGTGAGTCAGCGATTGTGCATATATTTATATACTTTTGTCGTCGCGATATATGACGAGCTTCGGCGAACGTCATCGCGTCACGTGTCACGCGACTCTCTGCACTGATCGCACCGCTTTTGAAACGTATTTACGAATATGTAATTTCAACTAATTATTTCTACGACGACCACAAGAATTTGAATGAATTTATTAGATGATAGTAAAGCGTGAAGTTCGTAGGATACAAGGAGCATCGTTCGATCTTCCTTCAATTATTCCATCGCGCGAAACGAACGACGATCTCGCGGTATGCGCGGTGGCAATTACTGCGCGGCGACGATCAATTTCTAGAATGAACGGGAACGAAAAATCCCCTACCACGACGACGGCGCGTTGCATAACCGAGTGGCCATTTCAGTGTTGCTGCGAGCCAGTCAGCGAACAGTTACTACGAGCGGAGTGAACCGAGCGTTTCACCTACCATTTCTTTGCGATTGCGAGCGCCTAACAAGCGATAACACGAGAAAACATGCCGCGACGAGGACGTGCTTCAACTAGGAGGTAAGTCCGCATCCGTTTTATCATTCCCGCGGCGTACTACTTCACAATATTCACTTCGAGCGTTAACATTACATCATTTTCCTGCTATCATCCTCGGGCAACGTGACCGCGACGTAAAACTATATCCCATCCACGTTGCGCACCGATCTTACCATTGTCCCGTTATTGCTCGCAGCCCCATTTCACCGCCAATCGGAGATTCCGAAGCGGGTATTACGGTGGTCGGTGTTCGATTTGCGCGGCGCACCTTGGGTGTAGTTGCGTTCTCGCCGATCACGTAGCAGTAATAAAGTGTCATTAAAGTAGCAGGAAACGGTGCGATCCTTTGCGAAAGCAATCACCGATATTACGTGCGAGTACCGCTCGAATGTGATTGTTAAACGATGACGAAGTGGATATTGAAAAATCGTTCATATAATTCATATTGTTGTTGATTCTCTTTCTCTGTGTACGTGTCTCTATAAGAGTAATGATATTAATTTCTTTCAGCGCATCTCCAATGAGCAGAGCACCGGCTCCGGTCCCAGCGAGAGCACCGGCACCAGCACCTGCTCCGGCGCAAACACCAATGGTGGCTCAGCCACAACAGCCTTCTCTCTTCGGACAGATGGCTGCTACCGCTGGTGGCGTAGCCATTGGCTCAGCCGTTGGACACACCGTTGGACATGCCCTCACTGGTATGTTCAGTGGTGGCTCCAGCGAGGCTGCCGCTGCCCCAGCTGCAGCGGCACCAGCTCAGGCACCCATGCAACAATCCGCACCAGCCACCGGTGCGTGTGCCTTTGAGATCAAACAGTTCCTGTCCTGCGCCGAGTCACAGTCCGACCTGACCCTCTGCGAGGGCTTCAAGGAAGCTATGCGCCAATGCAAAACATCCGCTGGTACGCTATCTTAATCTCTCTGGCATCTTTGTCTTTATCTTATTGCTCTTTAATCCTCTGCTAGGTTTACTAATGACGAGCAATCTTTTTCTTTCCAGGCATGGTTTAAAGTATTCCTTCTACAACACAGTATGTAACGCGATTCGATCTAGGATTCAATTTAGTAGATGCCAGTTCTTCTATTTTACATGATGCAAGGAGAGAAAGAGAGAGAGAGGTCCTTGCGGCAAAGTGAGGCAGGTAGTAATTAATACTGCGACAAGTCGACGAATAATACTACGCGTAGAGCGATCAGTAATATCGAAATTCTTTGTGAAAGTTGTTTACTAATTTGGAAACAGTGTTTCCGCGCTTTCGATTGTCTAATTAAATTGTAAATTCCCGGATGAAAGTTCCGATGTACATGTGAATTATTAATGAATAAATTGGTTTTGTTCTGATTTCCTGTGCCTTTCCTTCTCGTTCCCCTTGTCCTTGGTAAACCCGGTTGTAACAAAAGCTTTTGTGCTCCACAAATATTTCCGTACTGTGTTTCACTTATATAAGGGATTGCTGGCCTTGAACAAGTAGCCAAAATGAAGAGCGTTTGAACCGTCGAGCGATACGGACTAATTTATACGTTGCGTCATTGCTCCGAACTTGATAAGTAATAATGCGAAAGCAACTTGGCTCTTCAAGTATATAACAAATAAATAAGAATGTTCGACAAACATTGATTGCGTCAGAAATTGCAAAACTATTACATATATGTATGCTGAACATAGAATTATATCTATCATTATCTTATATTGGAAGCATTATATGTTGAAAGAAGTGTACGTAGTTGCAATTGTGCCGAGCAATCGACTGTTGTTCCAGGTTCAAATCGGCGCCTGCTGCTGGGGCGACGACGACCGCCGCTGCGGCGCCGGCTGCCGAAAGCGTCGCGCGACACACTCACCCTGAACAACCATCCCCCGCTCGAATTGCCGCTAGCACAGCGGCCGGTGTAACTGTTGGCTCTATCGTAGTGAGTTTAATACAGCCAATCATATTCACTTCGATCTTCTATATTTTGTAACATTATGAATAATTTCTCTCGTACACAAGGGACACGCGATTGGCAATGTTCTGTCTTCCGTCTTCGGCTTGGCGCCCACCAAAACCAATGGTGTCCCAGTGCAAGAGGACACCTACGAAAGTTGCACTGCAGAGTTCCAAGAGTTTTACAATTGCGCTTTGAAGAATGAGAAGCTCGACAATTGCAAGACCTTCCACGATATGTGGATGAAGTGTCAAAGCAAGAAGTGCGATGAGGATGACTGATGATAGAAAGAGTATTGCGAGAGTGAAGGAAAGGTTTGTAGCGGATTATAATGAAGGATTTGTTACCAATAGTGAGGAGCATCGAGGAGTAATGATTTATGAACATAGTTTATTAATTTAATGCGTTTTTCCAAGACGACTGTATACTCGATCAAAGGAGGCAGTTAAATGTGCAAGAAAAGTAACATGGTAGACTATCTCTTTTCTGTGTTCAAAACACGCATCACCACAAAACCGGCAACGGTCGCTACCACCATTCCCAAGCCGGCCTTCCACCAGACAATGGAATCCCCTTGCATCAGTCCAAACTGATTAATATGCCTGGAAGAAGAAAAGTCAGAATCACTCGATCGAGAATCAATAAGATATGAGGGGAGTGTTGCGCCATGATAAACCCTGCCAACGATTCAAGCAATGGTAACGTCTGAGTGGATCAGGGCACGCATGGTAAATCATAGATGCTGATAGATTATTGCGGAAAGGAAATCTTAATCGTATAAATGGAGGTCTTATCATGCGCAGGGCCACGGCAAAAGTTGAAAAGAAGCCAACAAAGATCTTGGATATGAGAAAGGGCAGTGAAAAAAAGAAATCGATCCTAGAAAAATCTCGACTGCATCATGCACTCATGCACAATCAACCGTGAAGAAATAAGGGGAGAGAGAAAGAAAGAGAGAGAAAGATGTGCGCTTGAAAAATGGCGTGGTGGCGCGCTCGCCCCCACGCAAAGGCAAACTTTAATGAGAAAGAGCAACCTTGTAAATGAACTCCACCACTGAGTGGGTGAGGGTTTCAGAAACAACATGTGGACCATACGCCCCAAAGAACTGAAAAGAGCCAAGACCTTGTTGTTACGATAGATTGGCCGCATCAATGACTCATTTAATCTCGACCTCTATGTTACGTGCACGTAGGTGTAAGTGAAGAAAACCGTGACTTTACGAGAGAGAGGCCGCGTACAAGCTTACGCTGTGAATTACATGTTTGTAGGACAAAAATTCAGACCAACCTGTCTCTGTAAAATAATACCCATGCTCCTTGAAAGCGGCTAAACATGAAATCTTTCTGTTAGTGCCTAATGCTCATTCTGTATAATCGTATAGTCTATTTCTTTCAAAGGCAATAGCAAGGGAAACACAACTGGAGAAATACGAGAGTAAGACCGCGATGGATAGAAACGAACCGAATTAATACAGCGGAGATTAACGCCGGGGTCTCTACGCGTAGTTTTACTTTGAAGGGTCAATCAGAGTAGCCTTAGCATCCACGCACACCCAAGACTTTTTGTTGCTTGATAGACATTTGTCAACCGTTCATCGATCTGATAAACGAGTTAATTCAACTATCAATCAACTAGAAATCTAGCGTGTGTGCCTTATTCTTAATTAAGGATTTATCTGGAGCATCTTAATAGACTAGCTACTCGATACATAATCAATGTTGTATCCAAAGGCATTGAACTTACGGGAAAGCTGCCATTGTCGCGAGCTTCACGAAGATCTCACGTCGAACTGTCCGAGAAATGCTGTACGCTTGCGGTGGCATCAGTTTGTACTTATTGCAGAAATTGACCGGCTGAAGTAAGTACTCTTGTTTCACTTCAGAAAGGTCGCTCTTATTCGCTACTATAAGAACTGGTATCTTACTGTCTGCGAAGTATTTCTGAAAGGGCATTTACTTCACCTTACTCCGTCCATCTCTGACGTATCTGCCGGAAAACTAGGCGGCGCGGATACTCACAATATAAATTCGCGCAATGTATTCGAACGATTTCGGATTGCTGGCGTCGTAGACGAGAGCTGCCGCGTCACAATGGATTTGCGCTGGCATAAGTGCGTCCTGCACATTCATTATGTTTATATCTCTCAGGATTATTGTCTTCTCTTGACCGTACACGTGCACCGTATTCACGGTAATGTGGGCATTCGTCGGTACGGACTCATCGGTCAGCTTCTGCAATGGCAGAGGAATGTTTTGAGTAATTCGAAGTATAGATTGTTAATAACAGTAGCTGATGTTAACTGAGGCATACGCACCTCAAGTTTGGGGTCAACAAACGTTCTACATAATGTCGTCTTCCCACTAGATTTCGGGCCGATTACGTGACAAGTATAAACATTCCTGCTCGACTGTTTCTTCGCCAGATCCAACTTCTTGTCGCGAGTAACTAAAACCGCACTCGTCTGACACTCATTATTATACATATTGTACCCTAAATACGCCATATACTCCAAAGTCCTTCGCACGTTTGTCAACGTCAATAGCGCCCATTGGCACATGTAGCCTTGAAACGTTATCCAACCCTGGGAAATTTATGATCGTTCATTGTAGTTAATACCGTTTAGAAAGAGCGGTAAGGTTTATGCACACATTGATAACGATTCGATATCAACCTTCTCGTTGGTAGGAACCGTGTACTTGTATTCGTCCCCCCACGGCGGAGTTGAACATCGTGAAAACAATGCTTCCAGTTCGGGAGGTGATAAGGCACCATCGCGATCCCGATCATGTTGCATGAACAATAGCGTTAAAAATTCTTGCCCTTTGTGCGACAGTTCGGTCGAGCAACCGGGCGGAACCTTTAATCTAAGTAACAAGATGACAGAAGTTCTTAGAACAATACACGTGGATCGAAGAGTAGTTTTTCTAGAGATTTGTTTACTTACGGAGGATGAATATAATCTTTGGACATTTCTAACTCATTATCATAGCCGAACTTTCGTAAGACAGCCCAGGTAGTCTCGTTTCTACCACGCTGAATAAATAAACACTGGAGGTACATAAAACCTGCAATTTTCGTGATAAGTTTTGATCTGTCTTTGATGTAATTTGATGGTATTAATGGGAGAGTAGACGAGCTCACCTTTCATAGTAATACAACCATTATAAACACCATCGTTAATATTCTTCGACAGCACAGCTTTCACATCTTCAAGCACTTGTGGCTGCAATGGCGTGTTAAAGCACCATTGCTGAAATGCATTTAATTCCATATCATTCAGCAAGCCATCGTTGTCCAAGTCGCAAATCTGCGCAGAACACATTAGTTACATTTCCTTCCTCAACATTTCAACGAGATTCTCAAGAATATCGCCAAGACTCACTTTAAAAATTCTTTGCAAAGCAATTTTACATTCCTCGGTAAGCTAAAACCAACGAACAACAGTGATTACAAAGTAACGTTTCTCGCGAAGCGTAATGTTCATATTTACTTGGAGATTAAATTCTACCTCTTGCGTGTCATAATTATAGAGGGGAGTAGTTGGGTGCAGAACAGCTTTCTGTGCATAATAAAACGTCTCCGAGACATTCTGCAGTGTCTTCGCGGAGCACTACAAGAACACAAGCAGTTACAATTCAGTCCAACTTGGCCGCATACCACAAAGTACACACAATTAAAGACATCTACCTCGATACAACTCTCGATCTCCGTGAATTCTTTCATTATAGGATACACCGTCTGAAAGTACAAATCCAAGTGACACTCATTACTTTTTCTACAACAACGATCCGCTACATTCTCACTACACAGACCTCGATAGTAGAATAATCAACAAGGTCGATCTTATTGCCAACGAGGACAACGGGGCACCGACTGTTAGGCGAGCACCTTCTGATCATAGGTAACCAATACGTAGCAGCCCTATCAAGGGTGTCCTCATCCTCAACGGAGTACACCACGCATATGACGTGCGCCTTCTGTATCTCTTCGGCGAGATGGTCCTCTGTCTGCTCGGCAGCTGAAAAGCATCGTACGCTCTGAGTATCAGTGAGAGACTAATCAGAACGGAGTGTAGAGATGAAGTGCAACTAGTAGTAGTTAGATACCGGAGTAATCGACGATATGCGTGGGCACCTGTTCCGGCGTGACGTCGGCCGGTATCGTGATCTCCTCGGCCTTGTTGGGCACATCCTCGGCGTACTCCTCGCTGACGAGAGACAAGATCAAGGAGGTCTTGCCTACGCCTCTCTCGCCGATCAGCAGGATCCTAACGTTGCGCCGAGGCGCGACTGGCCGTTGCACCATCCTCACTTGCCACGACTAGCTCTCTCAATCGGCTGGGATCATCGGCGGCTCCTTCACCGCCTAACACCTCAACGAAAGCATTCTGAACGAAGGAAGATGTCCCTCTGACCGCGCGTCGCACTACTTTGGAAGCACTCTCTTCTCCTTTCTATAATTTCGCTACGCTCTCGCCCTTTAACCTATCGCACGCGCACCTAACCAGCACAGTGCACCAGAGAGGCGGCCAGGCCTGGAAACCGAGGGCCTCCTCACACTCTCGTCTCGCTAATACCCCAGAATCTCTTACGTAGACATTTTTATCAGCGATCGTGATCGCACCAGGACGACGACGACGATGCTGATGATGGTGATGATGATCGTAGTTAAGCCAACAAGCAGCGGCGCTACCACCACCAGCAACTTGCCCTCGGCGTGCCAAACCGCTCGGAGGAGAGAATCTCTCTTCTGCTCTCTCGCGCACATTCGCTCCGGTTTGAACTTGCGCCTGCCTCGAGGGTGGCCTTTTCAAGGTTACGCCCAGCACCTCCGATGACAGTCTCTGTGTATCCTATATACACCGACGCACACGTGCCACACCGCCAAATATCTACGTCCAGCTCTCTTCTCTCGCTCCCCGGTATGAATCTATCTCTGTGTGTGTGTGTGTGTCGGATCTCATACACATGGATTGCTCTCGGAGCGTGTGCGCCTGTGTGTGTCGGAGTCGCCGGAGAACCCACGGACGGTCCGGCTCCCCCGGGGTTCCTTGTTATGAAATAACAAGCCAGTCAAGGGAATGCCGGGAATCATGCGTTAATAGAATCGCGTTCGCTTTCTAGTCTTTGGATTGCTTTTAGTCGCTGTTGTGGTAGGTTCGAAATGGAATTGAATGGAGAGTCGGCGCTGCCATTTGAATATTGATGAGAATTCTGGTTCTCCAGTTGTTACTCCGTGTCGCCCGCCAGCGTAATCGATAGCGCCAAAACATTTTCGCTCTTTTAGCGGACCTCTGCGAACATTTGTACAATGTGTGCGTGGGTGTGTCTGTGTACACACGCACTCGGCCCTGTCCTTAGTGAGGATCGATCGCATATCTTCTCTCTCTCGCTCGCTCTTGCTCGCAACACTGCTTCCTATGAACGTATGAACCGACTCTAATAATAGAGCGACGCTCAATTTGCCGGGTGCGATTTTTACCTTGATCTTATCGGGACCTCCAGGATCGAGCGTCCAGGGGAGCCGCTCTAGTAAACTCCGCCGACTTTCCTATTCATGGTCAAGCGCGCCTTTGAAGTATCATTGCACGCGCGCTCACCGAAACGCTCTGATTTTCGAGATAATCGCGATTGTTCGCTTTATTTATGAGTGGCTTAACCCTTTGATTGCTATGAGCGCACATATGCGTCCGGTAAGAACCATCGGAGGCTTCGATCGTTTTTGTTTCTGTGTAGAGTACTGATTTTATTATACTTATTATCTCTTTCGGGCATGATGGGATTAAAAACGTCCCACCTTTTTGGTGTACGGTAAAGCACGGTGAGACATTTTTACACCCACCTCGAAATATTTCAATAGTTGCATGCGTATAGCTTTATAATTAGTCTTTTGTTTAATTTAAACTCCGAAAAATGTCTGTGCAACATGGGTGTATTTCTTCTCTGAAATCCTGTGCCTCAAAAAGTTATACGAGGCATTTATTTTGAAAGTGACCTAAGTCCATTTATACTTAAAAGCGTAATATGTGATTTATATATTTTTGTATTATTTATATATTTATACAAATATATATATATGGAAATAATCAAAGTTCGTTTATATTAAAATTGAAATATTAAAGAATTCGTGGTTTAATAGAAATTGAAAATAAATGTATAAGATATACCAATTGACAAATGAATTTAGGCCACTTTCAAAATAAGCGGCACATATGTTCCATTTTTCAATGTTCAATATGCAAATACATACATCACACTTATCAAATTTTGGTATTTTAAAACTTTACCATTGACGAATAAACAATGTATATCGAAAATAAAAAATGAAAGAAATTTTAATTTTGATGTGAATAAAGTAACAGTAATTGGATTCTGTACCATATTATAATTGAATACACCGCCGAACAGATTCAGATTGCGCGAAAAAGTATTCAGTCCCCAGCGATAGTTATTGCACTTCTGAAAATACTTTGCGAATCGTTGACTCGAACTTCGAGATTAAATATTGTACAATTTTCGAAGAATTCTCGTGGCATTTTATTAACAACTGCGCAGGAGGATATAAACTAATATCCCTTAATATTTATAACGAAGGGTTTGTAAACAGTAAACGTTGGAGTATTTTTAAATATTTCTTTAACCTTTCGACCGCCGCTTGGCGCTTCAGCACCTTTGACTTTTCTTAAAAAAAGCTATCTTACCCAGCCTCACCCGACTGACATTTCGCGCGGACGTTAACAATATCTTAATTCAATGAATAATATGTTGATGCGAGTATCTTTCAACGACGTAGGACTCTACACGCCATTATTTTCGAAATTTGGAAATTACTATTGGAATCCTGATAAATTTATAGACAATAATAACTAACAAAGAAAATACCGAAGAACAGAAATCTTTTAAATTACGATATTAAATCCCAGTTGAGAAAAAGGAAGCTCGAAATATGCCGTGCGATTGTTACCGCGAGTAATTAGCGGCGAAGGGAAAGTTCGAAGTGGTCGCGAAAATGATCACGCGCTAAGTGAAGCGAACAAGAGAAGAACCCGGCTTTTTCTTCGCTGGAATATATCCTCTCCGGGCGAAGCGCAGGCGCACTCGCACTCCGATAACAAGGAAAGGGTTAGATCCACGTCCCATATGCTGAGCGACCGCGGTCAAGTATGATTCTCTTCGCGCTGATAACGAACGCAGCTGATTAATTGTCAGAGGGCATATTTTCGGGTAGAGAACGGTGCAGTGTAGGCCAATGACATCCGCTTATCGGCCCGCTTGCAAATCAGCAGCCAATATACGATACTTTTGCGAAATCCGCTTCTATTGGGCATAATTTATCGGCAGATTTCGGCACTGGTTGCCGCGCGCGCGCGAGCGCGCAGCCAATGACGAAAATATTCGATAATACCAAAGTCTTCCCTTTAATGATCGACGTACACACAAGCGTGACGAATCAGCGCAGCCTTGCCGGAATCAATGACAAATACTGTTCTATTCTTTTTACGTATATATTCGCACACATTTGTACACGATTCGAGTATGCATTGACACGGAACGCAAGTGTCACGTCACTTTCGACGTTATGTGCAAATACACCTTCATCGTTGCGGACATTTGGCATACAATTGACACTGCCACACAAGCATATTGTACGAGAAAGAGTTATCATTTACTAATTTAACACTTTTATACGTTGCCGCAGGTCGAATTAAAGCATATTTTTAACCTCTCAACGGCTATTTAAACGCAGTCTTTGTAAAAAAAAGTCATTTGTAACTTTAGTATTATTTAAAATATTAACCAGTTTATTTTATAACTTTAAATAGGTCTGTTTCCAATATTTGGAGTAACGAAATACTATTTCGATCCAAACTAACCAATTACAGAATAAAAGAGCTTGAGAACCCAGAAATAAATATGTATGTTTAAAGAAATATACGAAAATAGAAGAATACATTATTTCAATTTCAATTATCAAAAATTATTTCTTTAAAAAGTCACATGTACGTGAGTTCGGCCGATAACCGCTGGTATACGTGAGGCAGCGGCCGTCAAAGTGTTAAGAAAGCGACTTTTAGCGTGCGATCGAATCGACGAATTGAAAGTCACTAACAATTAGCCAATAATTGCTTGTCGAAAACCTGGTCAGAATCTTTTTGGGCGATGCCAATCGAACTTTTCCACTTAGCCGCCGCAGGGGGCGACGCGAAAACACACTGTCCGATGACAGAGCTTGGAAAGTCAACAAGATGATAACCCCTGCATTCACGTGCGTGTGTACCTAGCCGTGAGAGCTCGTTAAGCATTATCGCTCATTAGTATTGAGTTGCGGAAAGATACAGATAATTCCGTTACTTGACAAAACTTCATTTATATTTCACTTTCAGTTGAAATACAGATAATAGGTTATAGGACATGACTGTCAATATTGTTGGTTAACCTATGAGTTGGCGCAATTCTGCTGCAAAGTTATCATTAATAATTCTATTGTATTAATATGATGGTTCAATAAAGATAATTAATTATATTTATATTTATCTGCATTTTCGTATAATTATATTTATTTTATAGCACTATTAAACGCGATTAGAAGGCTAACAAAATTTACGAAATTTTTGCATTGCCTTGCATGCAATTTCGCTCACGAAAGAAATCGACGATCACGCTCGAGTTGCTTTTACGAAGTGTTAAACAACTGATAAGCGGCGACGTTGTTGAAAATAAGAGGAAAGTGACCACTCGATAGGAGGATCCTCTTCACTATGTCAAATTAATAAAATTCTATTGAAAGAAACCGGAAACTTCCTTTCTATTCGAAGTTTCTAATGTCTTTTGTTGATTCGTAATAAAGCAACTTTTCATTCGGTTCTAATTAAGCACATTTCTTCGGGAAGTAATGCGAGAGATGTGTTTAGAGATCGAAAATGGATTTATCGATAATTATATTAGGATATTGTAAGATTGCGTTTTTCTGCATATGAAATAAATATGCGTTTTTAACAGTCAATAAATATTCTGAATATTATATTACTATATGTAAACTGAAAAATTAAAGAGTATTACAAAATACTTATGAAGTGTCATTCATTTCCACCCCATTATTCCCCAGAGCCAATTTATACAAATACGAAGTTTGCAATTAACAAATCTATACCACTTTTTCTATTATTGTCTTACGTATCACCTAAGCCATTAAACATACTTACGGTGCATCGAAATCCAGAATGCAATGACAAGAGCAGATACACTCGCACAAACATCCGCGATCTCCCGATAACGAGCTTTCGAATACCCGAAGAGGACTTCGAGAAGTAGAACTAATTCGCCGTCATCTTCACTCTTCGCTACTAAGTTCTAAGGGTTGAAAGTTAGAAATTCCGGGAAAAGGATTCGATTTTCGTGTCCCATCCTCGAGGAGTTTAATAATCGGGAGTGCAATAATCGGTAACCTTCGATCGTTCGAGCGTGGTTCGAGGGATATCGCGGGTAGACAGCGAAATCGAGAGGGAGGAGGGTCGCGCCAGGTCGCCGATAATAGCCTGGTGCTCGATACGATTTTCGTATAAAAGCATGCCCGAGCGCTCCAGTCAGCATCGCACCGGTCTTCCCATTGGATCTAACAATGAGGTGCACAATTGTTCTCTTGGCTCTCGTGGCTTACGTCTCGGCGATCCCGCCACCCGTAATCAAACAGCGTGCCGGTAAGTAGTCAACTCTACTTCTACCTAGTCAACTTCAGCTAGCTCGACTCATCGAGTTTCCTGAGCTCCTCTACTCGAAAGCTTCTAATTCTTTGAGCATATCTAGTTCGATGAATATGAGAAACGTTTAGAGAAACGCATCCATTGATTCTTCATCCTGTGCAATTTGACTTCAATTGTCAACCCCTTTGTATTCCTATTACTTTATTACTGTTTCGTAGTTGCTATTGTTTATTGTTCGCTATTACTTGTTTCACATATTTGTTTGCTATGATTTACCATCGGGATTCATCAATATCGATCTTTACTATTGCATTTTACCGATTCCTCTGGGAATCGGGACTAGAATCGTTCTTCAATATGGTGTTCTTCCTTTACAGCTGATCAGGAAACGCTGAGCAAACAGCAGGATGTGATCTCCTTGCTGCAGCAGGTATCCGGCAAGATCCCGAACGAGCAGCTCCAGGTACTTGGCACCAACTATGACATCGAGAACAACTACCACCAATACCAGAACCCGATCATCGTCAAGTACTACGTGGGCAGTGTTAAGGCTGGTCTGGTCCAACCCCAAGGCACACCTTTCGGCAGCTCGCTCAGCCAGCTGCGCAAGGAAGTCTCCCTTCTCTCGCAGATCTTGATCGGCGCCAAGGACTACCAAACCTTCCTGAGCACCGCCGCCTGGGCACATGTCCATGTCAACGAAGTACAATTCGTGCAGGCTTTGATCAGCGCTGTCCTCCTCCGCCCCGACACCCAGGGCGTCATTGTCCCACCAATCTACGAAATCTTCCCCCAACATCACTTGGACTCGAGAATCATCCAGGAGGCTCAAGACGTCAGCGTCCAGGGCATCCAGAACGTTGTCATCCCCGTCAACTACTCCGCACACCTCCCACACGGTGAACACCAGCTCTCCTACTTCACCCAGGACATCGGCCTCGCTAACTACTACAACTACGTCAACCTCGCTGGATCCATCCTCGGACAGGTTAGTAGTTTTTCTAGGGTTTGTTTGTTAGTAATGGGAGTTGAGAGAAAGAGAGGTTAATCGATCGATCGACGCAGGGTCAGCAACAGACACCAGTCTCGCAGTACCAGCAACCTGGCGTAGGACAGTACAAGCAACAGTCGGTACAGGAACAGCAGGGCAACATTGGACATGGATCCCAGTACTACTACCTCCACCAGCAGCTTTTGGCTCACTACGAACTGAACCGTCTCTCCAACGGACTCGGACCCATCCCCGACGTCGACTACGAGAAGATCGAATCCCCCTACCAGCCACATCTCCGCCACTTGAACGGTCTCGAATTCCCTGGACGCCCACATGTCTTGGAACAGCCGCAACACAACCAGCAACTCGTCCAGAAGGTCCACACTCTTCTGCAGAGACTGATCGACGCCATCGATGCCGGACACGTCATCACACCACAGGGATCTTTCCTCTCGCTCTACCAGCCCCAGGGTCTTAACATCCTCGGAGAACTCATCGAAGGAACCGGCAAGAGCGTCAACCCACTGTTAGTTCAGCTTTCTTTTAGTCAGGGTTTTATGTTCGAGAGGAGATCGATGGAGGATGCTAATTTCATTGGTTGATCGATAGGTACTACGGAAGCCTCCAGGCCGTCGCCCGCAAACTCCTCGGTAACGCACCTGAGGTCCAGAACATCTGGGACTACACACCATCCGTCCTCGAACTCGGCGAAACCGCTGTCCATGACCCAGCCTTCTACCAGCTCTACAAACAAGTGATCCAGCTCTTCCAGCAATACCAATCCGCTCTGCCCCCACACCAATACAGCGACCTCGTCCTCCCTGGAGTCAGCATCCAGAACGTAGACATCAGCCAGCTTTCCACCGTCTTCACCGACTTCTTCGTCAACTTGGACTCCGTCACTGGCCAGCAAGGACCCCACCATCCAGAGTCCCATCACATCAAGGCACACCTCAAGAGGTTGGACCACAAACCCTATGAATACCAGATCACAGTCCAGAGCGAACAGAGCGTACCCGGCGCCGTCGTCCGCGTCTACCTTGGACCGAAATACGATTACGAAGGCAAACCCATCAGCATCTCGCAGCACAGGCATCTCTTCGTTGAAATCGACCAGTTCGTCCAGAATCGTATGTATCACTTCGTAGAGTAGTTTAATGGCTTTCTTTTGGAATGATTGGTATTAATGTGGAATATCCTTTGACTTACAGTCCAGCCAGGTGACAATGTCATCGTCAGGCACTCGCAGCAAGCCCCAGGCAAGAGCCACGACCACCCATCCATCGATGAGATCCAGCAGCATGTTGAGGACGCCATCCGCTCCCAGGAGCCACTGTACATAACCGAAGTAAGAGTTTGTTCATGCTTCACTTCGAGCATGATTTGATAGAAGATCGATTGGTATTAATTCGATCTTTTTCATCTTACAGCCGCACCAGATCTTCAACTTCCCTGCTAGGCTGGCTCTTCCTAAGGGTCAACCCCAAGGTTTCCCACTCCAGCTCCTCGTCGTGATCTCCGGCCAAGGCCAACAGCAAGTGCCCTACGGACCAATCGTTCCTGAGGAACACCAGACCTACCAGCCCGAGCACTTCCAGATCGTCGATGAATTGCACGTCCAGCAGCAGCAACAGCAGCAAGTACCACACCTCCCAGGAGTCCAGCAATCCGTCGAAGTCCTCCCTGAGAACTTGGTCGCCAGCCAACAAGGAATCCAAGGTCCTTTGCTTCGTCGCAAGAGGGATACCCAGACATCGTACAGCGTCACTCACCATATCCATCATTTGTTCTTTGCAGCCGTGAGAAGCCACTATGCCGACCTTTACACTAAGCACCACGGACAGTACCCGTATCCCCAGAGCCACATCCAGATCGGACAGGGAGTTCAGCCACTCTCGATCCAGGGCCAGCACTATGTACAACACTTGGGACAGCAGCAGCAGCAGCAACAGTTCGGACAGCAACACCAGCAGCAACAGCAGCCAGGCTTCCAACAATTGCCCCAGTACCAACAAGGCCAGCAGGTTCAACAGGGACAACAGCAACTTCCTCAGGGACAACAATACGTCGGCCAGCAGCAATACCAATACCAACCACAACAGCAAGTCTTCCACGGCCAACAGCAGCCCCAGCAGCCCCAGCAGCTCCAGCAGCAGCAGCTCCAACAGCAGCAGCTCCAGCAGCAACAATTGCACCAGCCACAGCTCCAACAACAGCAACAGCACCAGTACCAAGGACAGCAACAAGTGAAATACCAACAGCAGCCACAGTTCCACATTCTCCAGCAACTGCCGATCGTCAAGTCCGGAGTCCAATACGGAGTCCATGGCGTTCAGGTCGGACAACAAGGCACACCCGTCCAGGTAGTCCAAGGCGTCTACCAGACACCCCAGGGACCAATCGTCGCCAGCGGACAGCAGCACTACGGAGGATACCAGGGCATCTACGCCCAAGGACAAATCGTCCAGGACCAAAGCGTCAACGAATACTACCAAGGCAAGCACATCTCCGAGGTGATCGGAGGTGGCATCTCCCTCGACGGCAAGCCTCTCGGCTTCCCTCTGGACAGACCTCTGACACCAGGCGCACTCAGCGTGCCCAACATCTTCGTCAAGGACGTATTCGTCTACCACGAGGGACAACCCACTAGCGAAGTCTCCCAGTAAATTACGTTCCTAACGTTAACAGGATGCGACTAAGCGCTCTCTGAGTATCGTTATTTCTCTTAAAGTCACGAAACTTGATGTAAGACAGCAACGAATAAATTGCTCTAAAGAGCAAGAATTATATATCGCTTTGATCTTCGATTGTACACCTTCACACCTTTCCATTCCTTCACCGATCTTCTCCTTTGCGCACACTTGGGTTACATTTGTGCTAGAATCAATTTTAATCATTCGGTAGTCATGAATTCAGCTCATTCACATTGCGGTTTTATTAACAAATTTGATCAACACTTATTGACAAAAATATTAAAATAGTACTCCGTCTTCGGCATTTGGTATGTAGACTCCCAGGTATAAAGTTCCTCTCTCCGTTGTCATTCCCGCTGTTCATGATTTATTCTCCAGTCATCATCTCCATGAATTCTGTAATATAATAGGAAACATTCAAGTTAGTCTTACGAATACGTGAATCACCAAGAATCAAGTAAAATCGCGATGAAAACTATTCAAAATTTCTGTAAATCTGATGTTATATAACTTAGACACCATCATTACGAGTTCGAGTGTACTATTAATGACTCGGCACAGTAAGAATTTCGGAATGACGTAATAATAGAACGAATGGTAAAATTTAAATGCGTACCATCGAAATCCACAGTGCCGGAACCGTCAGTGTCGATCTCAGCGATGATTCCGTCAAGATCTGAGTTGGTGAGTTTGTCATCGAGAGCGGCGAGGATCTCTTTCAAGGTGGCAGTGGTGATGTATCCGTTACCCTCGCGATCGTAGAGACGGAAGGCTTCCTTGAGTTCCTCCTGCATCGCTTCGGCATCTTCCTCCTCGAGGAATCGGCCGGCGATCCTGCAGAAGCCGTCGAAGTTTACTTTGCCGGCACCCTCGGGATCGTTCTCCTGGATGATCGAGTTCAACTCGGCGTCATCGAATAGCTGGCCCATTGTGTTCAAGATCGTCGAGATCTTCAAGGTGTCGATGAAACCACTCTTCGTCGTGTCGAACATTTGGAATGCCTTGCGCATCACTGCTACCTTTTGCTCGTCTTCTTCCTGCAAATCATCGCATACCGTAAACCTTCCTGTTTCAGTAATTTAAGTCAGCGTTTCTTCATGTTAATAGACAAATGGATTTTGCAATTCGCATGATTGTTCTGTTTGTTATAAGTTAAGAATTAAGGGAAATGTTACTGCAGTTGTGTAACATGTGATATTGATATTGAATTGTTAACTCGTTGTAATTAACAAACGGTGATGCGTATTGCAATGTTCATTTGTACTAGTACTTATTATGTTAACTTCAAGAATTGCTAGTATAAATTAATGATGCACGAACAGTTACACCCTGTATGCGTTAAACATGGTTGAATCATCTTTCCCATCATTCTGTGTGACCACTTTCCACATAATTATTCTTAGAAAACTTGAAAAGCCACCGATGAAAACCCCGGAACATTTTCGAATTCGATTTCGCCAACATCTCAAAATGTTAACTTCCAAATTTCATTTCAAATAAACGAATCACTATAAATTGTACGAAGATTGTTCACATAAATTACACGAAAAAAAGATACGACTAGAAACAGCACGACAAGATAAAAACACTATAAATTATTGGAGATTCTCGAGAGCGAAGATTGAAAATGAAGAGCACAGTAAATCTTTCTGGGAATCAATTGGGCCCGAGTGGAAGTAGAGTGTTCGTGTAGGGTTGTTAGAAGAAGTTGTATTCTGAGGAGTGAAGTCTTACCATGGTGGCAGTTTCCTCGTACGACGGACGGCGAATACCTGAGGAGCGTCGGCTCTTCCGTCCCGGTATAAAGACATCCTCCACGTCTGCTAAAGCAGCTAGAAAGCTTGCGGGGCGCGCAAAAATAGAGCGCCGCGACGAAAAATGAGATATGTTATAAGTGGTTGCCTCCGCGTACTCGGAAGGTCGGCCAGTATATCACCCGGCCACCGCACCTTCGAGACCCCAATAATCTTCGGCATACCTAATCGATCCACCAATTATGCAATCCTCCCCTTTCAATCTTCCCTTTATTATTTCAGCTGCATCGCTTCCGACATCAAAAGTCCTCTGCTGCCTTCCCTTTCGATTTCTGTCAATCAATTCCAGATGTATCTTCATCCTTCCAATATTAGATCGTTGTTGAGTGAACATTTCTTACTTGCGATGTATCGCACAGCTTTCATGCTTCCCTTATTGCTGTACTTTCAATTATCGCGAGCGTTTATAATCCGTTTCTACTTTAAGTGTGTTATACAATAGGGAACTATTTTGTGTCATTTTCGTGTTATGAACGCGTTATGAATTGTTGGACACGATCATATTAATAATCTTCGACATATCTATAGACCACCATTTATACAATCTCGTTTGAAGTTCATTTTATTATTTCAGCTGCAGTTATCGAACTTCTGAAGTTCCACAGAGTTCTCTTTGATCTTCTTCGTGTCAATCAATTCCAGATAAATCTGGTTGGTTTCAACATTAGAAATCCATTTAATGATTGCTTCATTGCTACATTTTCAATTATCACGAGTTTCGTATAATTCGTTCTTAAGTATTACACTTTCTGAGTATTATACAACAACAAATTATAAATAATCATATGTATTATAAATAACTCATACCGATTGTCTAAGAAATTTCAAAAATGAATTCTCACTGTTAAAATTGTAATATAATGAGACAGTTTTGTTACCTAACACTCGAATGTGTCTACAAAGTCTTCATTTCTGTCTGTGTCATTCGGTGTCTTCTAAGAGAGAGAATGAGTGACGAGCTGATTTCTCTTAAGGCTGAACTGGCACGTTGAGAGGAAGTGTCGATGCATTATTCGCGAGGATCATCGGCACTGGTAGTGAATGGCCGAATGAGAGAATCGAATTATAAGGAATTTCATTCATGAGCTCGAATAAAAAAGGGCTAGGCATGAGAGAGCGCGTCAGTTGGCAGCGGGTGCGCCTTCCCCAACGAGGATTTATGCGGATCAGTGCTATAGAGGCTGGCGAATTTCTCAATCGGATGCTGCGCCCCACCGCCGCCGCCGTCTTCCCCTCCTCGCATCCTGTGGGCGGCGTGGTGGTCATGCGGCATTTAGTCAGGAGATTGAAATTTTAATAAAGCGCGTCGGCCGCACAGTGTGACTGACGAAAATACCCTCGGACGATAGTGTCACTCCACGATGAGCGAACCCTTCTGCACAGAGAGCCGATGATTATTTTTAGGCGAAACAAATGCGACCCCTCATTCTCCCACGGCGGACACACGTTTACGTAAATCTCAGGATAATTTGCGGTTAATAGCAACTTCAATTCAAACTTACTTCATTTACACTACTTGTAATAAGATTATCATCAGTCAAATTGATAGAATCAATTGTTACATTAAATATTACTATTCATTTCAATGTTAAAATTTGTTAGTTTATATTGCGACAAATATAGTAACTTTATTATACTAGAAAGATTTCTGATCATACAGTTATTCTCTAATCACAGATTTGTGAACACGAAAACGAAAGAGTCATCGATTCATCAATACTTCCGCTGCTAAAACATGACAAATTGCCACGGTTTAAATAGTTCCACCGATATGTTTCAGTCACTCAATCAAATACAGTTAATTTCGACATTGCCAAGAACGATTTGCCAAATCGCACCATCCGAGAAAAATTCAGGGCGCGCGCGCGTCTACCCAGGTATTTTTAGGGTGGTGGTGTGTGTGTGTGTAACAATTTCTGCCTGATAACGGAAATACCTTGGTTGCGGCGCGGTAATAGACACGTCGCTCATCTCGCAAGCGGAGAGGACTGCGCCGATCGCCCACGCGATGTGCTTGCAAACTATTGCAACGCCTCTATCCTATTACCACCTGGCATGGATGGCACCACCATGCCAAACTATAACGGGTCCACTGTCCTCGAGATTTCGTGCGAACGCCACTCGACCTCAAACTCTCTCCCCTTACGTTTCTCCAGCACCGCCGCGCCGCGACGCACGCGGCAGACGCGATCGCTCATACCGCACACCTGTGCCACCTTAATTGAACCTAAAAGTGGAGACATTCATTAGACGTTGAATAATTGTCGTTTTAATTTGAAATATATTTGTTTAATATGAGATTGATTATTGAGTGAGTTGTATAATGAGATCAATGGCTCTAATCGAAGCTTTAAAGCAGGGATGGCCAAGCATGAATAATATAAGGTCACGATTAATAATAATCGTGGAGAAAAATTCGTGATTATTTGTAATCGTGGAGAAAAATCCGTGATTATTTATAACCGCGGAGAAAAAATTGTGACTAGTTGTAAATTACAAATAATCACGAATTCGAATGATTCAAAGTTGAATATTTCAAATTCGAATGAGTAAAGTATTCAATTCGAAGTTTTCAGCTTCGAATCATTCGAATTCGATGTATTCGACTTCGAATCATTCGAAATCGAAGTATTCACTTTGAATCATTCGAATTCGTGATTATTTGTAAATTACAAATAATCACAATTTTTTCTCCACGATTACAAATAATCACGAATTCGAATGATTCAAAGTTGAATATTTCAAATTCGAACGAGTAAAGTATTCAATTCGAAGTTCTCAACTTCGAATCATTCGAATTCGATGTATTCGAGTTCGAATCATTCGAATTCGTGATTATTTGTAAATTACAAATAATCACAATTTTTTCTCCACGATTACAAATAATCACGAATTCGAATGATTCAAAGTTCAATATTTCAAATTCGAATGAGTAAAGTATTCAATTCGAAGTTTTCAACTTCGAATCAGTCGAATTCGATGTATTCGACTTCGAATCATTCGAAATCGAAGTATTCACTTTGAATCATTCGAATTCGTGATTATTTGTAAATTACAAAATAATCACAATTTTTTCTCCACGATTACAAATAATGACGAATTTTTCTCCACGATTATTAGTAATCATGACCTTAAGAGGCAAGTTTCGATATAGGCGATCAATGAATAGCTGTTGTATTGGCAAAGGGTCGAGACGGTACATGCGACCAACATGTTTAGCCATGTCCGCAGTCATCGATCTAATACATCTAGTCGCATCGTAGCACAGTTTGATCTGATTTGCTGGCGGCGGACTATGTCTACATACATCTGGCAGGTGCACAGCATTAAGCCTTTGATTAATTATACTGTAATTCGACATTAGACCGTCCACTTAACTCGACGCTGGCTTTACAAATCGCGCCGCAAATTGCTGTTGCAACTGCTCCTATTGCAAGTAAGTGATCGGTGATTTCTCCTAGATCGCGAAAAAAGGTAGTTGGCACAAAAATAGTGAGGAATTTACGCGGTCTTACTAAATAGACGGTGCGAATGCAAAAGCTACTATACGAATAGTTGACCGAGAGGAATGTGCTTCGGCTGCTATTTGCAGAGAGATTTTTGACGAGTTCGCAAACCAGCTAATAATAATTCACCCTTTTTGTTATATAGTTGCGTTAATACGGAAAGCTGGTCGGAGCCTCTCTCGTCCTCTATGTTGAGCGGCTTCCCATTGAGCCGATTTGGAATCGATGACGAGACGGTCCAGACAGCCTCGGCCTCGGGCGGGGCACGTTTTGCGCGTAAATTAGTCTCATTAGAAATATTTTTGGATCGGCGATGCATCATCGGCCGCGAATGATTTCCACGTTGCGGTTGCTTGCTTGGCTCATCGAGTTCGTGCCGCTTTTCATAGTGCTGCGCCGCCCGATAGTTAACGCCCGTTAGGATACAGACAGGAGAGCGCCCCGCTATTTTCCCCGGTTTTTCTTTCACCGTCATGTCATTGGCCTCGTGCCACACATCCTAATATAGTAGCGGCACTCCCCGACACCTTCGTAACGCCTATCTTTACAAGCGTTTACCTCCTCGGACATCACTCACTGGAAATCATTCCCTGCTCGCATTAATCATTTTCCCCGAAGACGCCTAACAGCTGCTTGCTAGCAGAATGATTTCGACGTAAAACTACAAATTTTGTCGAATTCGTCTTTCAAATACCTGTTGATTGTGGTGTTTGGTTGTTTCGAATTTCGAGAGAAATGTGTTCGGAATGTACAAATGTGGTTTTACTTTTATCAATCAAAATCGATATTAGTGCGTGTGATTTATGGTTAAAGGATCGATGTCGTCGAGAATGCAGGATGCATTACGCCAATGAAGTGAAACAGTAACCTTCGAGAATTAACGGCTGAATGTATTCCGAATGCAAATGAATAATGCATTGCCAGTCAAATTGCGGGACTATTGAATTCAATTGCATTCCTGCATGAACAATGTGTTCGCTTGATAATGAAGCTTTAATTCCTCTCCGACTTCGCTTCGCGACGAACTTTCAAAGAACGATGTCTTGTATAACGCTAGAACGAACGTTACTGCATGAAAATATTCCAGTGAATAATTTAGCCTCGTTTGAAACTGATGGATTCATTCGTTATCGAAGAGTTGTTTTGTCAGAATTCCTAGAATCGTGAAGGAGCAAAAACGAGCGGTGGAAACCAGCTGATTCGTTCGGAGTCTCGATCGCGATTGCGCCTCTTCCGTGAAGTTTGGCAGAAGCAGTCAGAGAACGCATCAGAGTGCACATAGACAATAGATAATCCTAGATAAGTGCTCCAATTCTCGAGTTTCTCTGGTTTCATCTAAATCTGCAACTTCAATATCTAATACTGCGAAGTTCCGAGCAACCAATCACACTCGCCGATGAAAATGCGAATTCATGCGATGCTAGCTTTGAACGATAAGACTACGCTCACGTGATCAGGCGCATAAGAAAAGCATTGGTCACGTGACCGTGGCAACGCAAGTTTCGCAACGTTGGTGCTTTGTCCGAAGGGTATATCTTGCAAATCCGAGGGTTCGTGCTTGCAAATAGAGCTTTTCGAATGCGAGAAGAGCTTTCGAGTGCTCGGCAGGCGGCTGCGAATGCTCGCCTTGCGGAACACAAACTTTACTGGGGCCACGGCACGGATAGGCTCGTGTGCTATATAATCGAACATACTCGATACCGGGTGCTCCGAAAATTCCGTACGAACAGAGCGCCGTTCAACGAAATAAAATGTTTTATTCCTTCAACCTTCCATCTTCTCTTTACAGGATTTATAAGAAATCACGAACGATCTTTAAACTCCAGCTTAATATATAATACAATTTTTCAACCCGTCGAATGAAATTTTATATTCCGATTATTTGATCATTCAGTTAATATACTTTCCGTTTTAATTTTCAATTTTTAAAGTACAGCAAATGAATTCCTTTTGCGTTATATACCAGGGGCGCTTTGTTATAAATATGAATTATATATACAAAATTAAAATATATATGACAGATATATAGAACTGAGATGAGAGGAGTGCGTGTCCATACTTGCGTAGAACCCGGTAGAGGCTCTCTCCACACAATATAGGCTATATATGTATGTCAGCGAGGTGGTGTGCTCTCGCGGTGTATGTGCGACTGTGGTGTGGATCAGGGAAGCGCTTAAATATTAATCGGGGGCTACGGATGTTTTTGCCGGAGTGACGGTCGGCGCGTGATGGACCGGGCGATCTCGCCAGTGCGAGGGTATCAGGACTGCGCCGGGAATTGAGGGAAGCGTGCCCGAGGCGCGGAGCGTGCCGCACAACACACCACTTGCAAATAAGCAGCGCCGAATGGACGCGGCCATGTTTTCTGGTAGCAGAAATCCTGCCCATTAATAATTCCTCAATCGTGGACCAGCTAGTGGAGCGTGCAGAATGCCGAAATGCGAGGTGACGGCGAAGTTTCTACCCGCTACGTTCGCGTGGATGATACTCATCGGCACCACCACACTCTTCTTCTGCTTCCCGTAAGTTCATCACCATTCACGCCACCCTCTCTCTCTCTCTCTCTCTCTCTCTCTCGCTCTTTCTTTCTCGCTGAAGCGAGAGCGAGAGGAGCATAGACCAAGAGAGAAAGAGAGAAACGGAGTGGAACAGTATGCCTTTGCCAAGCATTGCCTGCTTCCATGTGTACCAAAGTCAGGTTTGTCTATGCCATGTCTACTAGTTCGAATACTCAGAAGGATCTTCGGTTCCAGGTGCCAGTATTATGTCTTTCGATGGGGCGCTCTCGTCCCCATCACCCAAGGCGTCATTACCTTCATTGTAATCACAAACTTCGCACTCGCCACCTTTATGGATCCCGGTGTCATACCTAAGGGTATGTTCGAATTCTATGTTGAGATTGAATTGACGTTTTCGTTGGGGATGCGTTGTATGATGGTATTGTTTTTGGACGGCCGTAGCACCACCGTACGAAGACAGAGAGGACGACTTCCATACCCCGCTTTACAAGAGCGTGGAGATCAATGGTATTACGATTCGCGTGAAATGGTGCACCACTTGTAAGTTTTATAGACCGCCGAGATGTTCCCATTGCAGTATCTGCAACCATTGCATTGAGGTTGGTAGCACATAAGCCGTCCCGATACATGATTTCACACAGTGCGTGCGTGCGCTGAGGAGTTCCTAATGAGCGCTGGGGATCGTTGCAGACATTCGATCATCACTGCCCGTGGCTGAATAACTGCATCGGAAGGAGGAATTACAGATTCTTCTTCTTCCTCCTGCTCTCTCTGTGTTGCCACATGATCAGTATATTCGGCTTCTGCCTCTACTTCGTGCTACAACAGAAGCAGCAGTTCACCGATGTCAATAGCATTATAACGTATCCTTTTCACGAGCTTCTTTAACCATCCGTTTCCTTCGAGTGGTTTCTACGATTTGCGCGATTTGGCTTCTGTCGATGTTTTCCTTAAATCGAAACGTAGCTTCGTGATTATGGGTGTGGTGATGATTTTATTCATTCCCATCGTCGGTCTCACTGGATTCCACGTGATGCTAGTATCGCTGGGTCGCACCACCAACGAACAGGTAACGGGTAAATTTAACGGAGGGTATAACCCATTCTCCCAGGGCTGCTTACACAATTGCTGTTACACACAATTTGGACCACAGTATCCGAGGTAAAGAACTCAGTATATATAGTTACTCCGTATAATCTGTACGAGCATATGTCTCTAATTTTGGGCGTTCGCGCGCCTGTGTGTTTACAGTTTAATTAAGCCGGAAAAGTATACAGGAAAACGACGCGGGGCTTGTCCATCCGAGATATCTACCATAGGCACGAACCAGGTAAAGACCTACATGGATAGCAGCAATGGTGTTAGAAATGCCAGTTCAAATGCTTACAATAAGGTAAGAGCTAGTGCGACATTGCTTCCTCATTCTCATATCACGTGTACAAATCTCATAAGGATCTCTCCTGCATATATCACATCTCATAGCCCCTTCGATACACTGTTATTCGCTTTCGTAGCCGCGGCTAGAAGCAGGCAACTTTCGCCGCCGCCGCAGCAGCAACAGCAACAGCAGCAGCAGCTCGATTTCTTTCGCATTTCTGTTAGGTTTGCCAGCTTCTGTAGGATGTGCGTAAACTTGCACGTTGAATAGTATGTAGTAGTGTGTATTCGATTGCAATTGGTCGTGTTGTGCGGTTTCGTACCGCACCTTTATATATATCTATATCTATATACTTATTATATATGACCCCTCTTCTCTTTAGAGCAGTGTTTCGAGCAATGGTTCAAGTTCCACTAGTGGACTTTTAGATATATGCTTTTGAAACCCCAACGAGTCCCGCCCCAGTTTCCCCGATCCTTGAAACTATGTACCATATATATGAAAGGTACGAAAAGGTGGAGGTGCTGTTTTGAGGGGAGGTACAAGTAGCCATTCGAATTTCAGTTGTCCCCGGGTAGAGATGGCTCTGACACGGATATGGAGCCGACGGCGTCGCAGTCGGCAGACTGCGAGCCCACGCCTCCGCTCCAAAGACACAGCTCCAAGAGTAATTTCTTCCTGCCATCTGTGGAGAACAGTGATTCTCCGAGGCACCCACCGGCAGCACAGCATCGCCATCCGATCCACTACGGTCGTGGCAGCCCGCATCCGAGGCCAAGGTAAACAGAGACTTAGAATGGTTCGAAAGTAGCATACGTTCGGTGGTGATTGGGCAGTTAGTTCACGCATTGGTCGGATATAGCTATAGGGGAATGAACGGTTCTCGAAGCCATACACCCGACCCGTTATCGCCAGAAGCAAGTGGATCACCTACCACTGCTTCTCAGCGAGGTGAAGGTCAAGGCGGTGCCAGTCCAACGATGCAACAACGTATCAAAGCTATTGGGGTACCGACTCCACTTGCGATTTCCAGTTCTATTCGCAGGTACATCATGCTCGTTTGCTTCGCGATATATCTGCCGCATTAATATACCGATATCCCTAATATTCTATAGACATCTATATATATATATATATATATATACATTTGAAAAGTTGCTCTGCAAGTCCAATGTAACATATTTTTGCGTGTCGTCCAATTAACGATTTCTAGCCACATATATATATGCATATATTATACATATAGATCTATATTTATACATATCCGTTATGCTCCGCGGAAACACTTGCAAATACCGTCGAGATAACAGCGATTATGAATTGGTTGCTCTTGTATGACTGTATCTCGCGGTGTTCCTACATTGCACTATGATTCTATCGACAAGTAGAGAGCAAGAGGGAAGCGCCGCACTAGCAAATAGTTGATATTGCATCTCTTGAGCACGCTACCAATATATATACATATACAGAGTGAACGATCTCCCTTTTTGATATATATATATATCCTCTATATTGCTGCCTCTCGGTGTGGTGTGAGCCTGTTATATCTCAAACTTCCCATCCCTCACTGTAAACACCTCACTCTTGCTCTTATTCTTTCTCCTACTTTCTCGCCACTATTCTCTTCACTTTCCAAAAAACGATGGAGGAGGAACGCGACAGAGAGAGAGAGAGAGAGAGATAAAGAAAGGGCCGCCGCGGTCTAGCTCTCACGAATCAAATATCGTAGAGAATTAGTTTCTTCTGCATGTACATATTACGAGATATATGGTATATAGATAAGTTTGTGTCCCACTGCAGGGGGTGGTAACTGCAAGGAGCTGCTTTCTACCATCATGTTGCAACCTACTGCAGGTAAACACGAACTTCATCCTTCGAGGACATTTCGTAGTTTAAAGTTATGCTTTCTTGCATACATATATATATCTATTCATATTTATATATATATACTTAAAGATGAGTATATTTGGACATAAATTTATATACATATTTATATATCTAAAGAAAATATATATGTATATTCTTTCACACCGATCCGTTGGAACACGTACACGAGCACAGTTAGGCACACACGCACACACACACACCCACACCCACACCTATACACAGTATATTCCTGCGTTCGCTACCTTTTTACTTTTACTTGGATAGATGCTAATTTCGTATAACAGGAATGATGCGCTGCTCTCTCTCCTGTATGTCCCGCCAGAGCCGTGTTTGTATGGCTACAATGCTCAGCACTCGCATCTCTCTCTATATATATATATTCAACTTGGTTCACTGTACCGTGCATTTGTGATAATTTCAAAAGTCTAATGCGCCGCCGGGCAGCAAACTGCAAATGACGCGGTCTCTGTTGCAGATCGAACCCAGGCACGCCGACGCAGGTTCGTCGGCCGGATTTTATAGGGGTGAACGAGACGCCGACATACTATGATGTGCAGCAAGCAAACAACACCAGTGTAGCCAGTCACGGCAGAGGCACAGCCGTGACTGGCTACAGTCCACAGCGGCGTTTCCTCTCGGAGAACGAGCTAGCCAGACAGGGTGCGGAACAACATCCGTACTCGAGAACGAACAATACCGTCGACAACATTCGAGAGCTCGCGAGCTCTCCCCATCGGGGCGTTTACATGTGGAAGGACAATTCCCCCGGCAGCTATCCCGCACCGGTCTCGAGCGCGGCTCCCACCACCCATCAGTCTCCCTCGCAAAGACCACCGCCGCCCTATGACTACTACCGCTCGAATCCGACCAGTCCGACCCAATCTTACACAAACGCACCGCGTGCTGCGTACCACCCCGCGAGCAGAGGTGGAGTGCCGGTCTTCCCGCCACACCAACCCCATCAATCGCCACAAGTCAAGCGGAAAGCCACCATGGTGACGCCGACCACACCGACCTCGGGCGACGCACGGCGTAGGCCCATGTCCTTTGTCAGAGCCCTCGAGATGACGGACTCGATAGAGATGGCCCAGAGATCGACCACGCCAACACCCGACCGGGCCAGTGTCTACGATATGAACTATGAGATATCGGTATAGCAGCCCACAGTACGGCTCTCAGCTTTGTCCTGCGGCCGCACCAAGAGTCTCTCACAACTACCGACCTTGCGTATCGCCAGCACGAGCAAGGACAAGCCAGGCGCCGCATACGAAATATCCGTCTAAATGAAACTTCTTCGCGTCATGAAGCAGCTATACATCCTATATCTTATGGTATACGCCTGGTCGCGGTATCACACGTTCTTCCGGTCCATACACGATGCATTGCTGGTATCCTCCCGGCGCAACATCACCTCGATTGATATCGACGATTTCGCCGCGAGGGGAAGAAAGGCGTCGACACTGCGCACACTACTCCCCTTGGGTTTTTTCGGGCAATGTGTGCTTGCGCACTGTATTAGATAACGGGTATACACACTCAGCACACTTGCGAGTAATGATCGAGCTCCTATGAAGGCGAGCCAGAGTTTTTCATTATGAACAGTCGAGTGAAGGGTTCCTGTGGTCCTTCGTGCACTACTTCGCCAATGGAGCGCATTTCAAAGAGCAACGGGATAGCGCGATCTCTCATCTTCACGAGGATGATCGCGCTATCGACGTAAGACTGTCGTGTCGTGTCATGCTGTTAGCAATATTTTTGGTTCGAGTTATTTGGTGAACAAAAAAAAACAACAACAACAAGTATTAGAGTAAATGACTTGCACGGGCTAAGTCGCGTTCGTCTCTCCCGGAAGGAAAATGAGTGTGAAGATGAAGTGCGAGCGCTCGGAGCCGATTGACGAAGGAAGCATTCGGGAATTGCACGATATGCCGTCAACGAAAGTATCGCCGAGCGCTCAGGGAAAGAATGCTAAGCAGACTACCCCCTCCCTCCCCCTCCCCCTCCCCTCCCTACCCCCTCCCAACAGTCGAGCCTCATGCTTGGCAGAAGCAATTCTATTTTTTAATGTACATTAAGGTCAGTTTAGATTTTTATACAGTAACCTCGTGACTCAACTTCTAGGAAGGTGGCGTCGATTGCGCGTTGTTCTTTTCGTTGTCGCCCACTCCTTGTTTCTTCTTCCTCGGTTAATAATTGTCTACGAAACGATGCATGATTTGACAAGCAACACGAATATATAGGGATCACAGTTGCGTATACTGCAAGACGCTTGCTTGCGAACGAGAGGATGGCGCCTTGCTCTCCCTTCGCCGCGAAGGGAGGGCGAAGCGATAGTTTTCTTTGGCTAGGAGTCGTCCGCGGTGCCGCGCGATTCGAGAATCCGCCGGTGCATGCCCACCGACTCCTATCTCAGTTAGTGCAAGAACAGAGAGTCCGTGTCCAGTTTAACAAAGTTACTTAATCAACTTAAGTCATTATCAGGATAGAATAACAAATTCTGTGTAAAATAATCGTGAAATGTGTAGTAAACAAATTTTTAATATACATATTTAACAATATTTATACGTAAATAATAAAAGAATATAAGACTTTATAATTTCCATTTGTTTGTTGACGAAGGATGATTTTACTACCGACCGTGCCCACTAACAGAGAAAACACTTGGTTTATCACGGGGACGAGAATACAGCAAGCGAAGGAGAGCACGAGAGACAGAGAATGACCGTTTTCGCGTATGGAGGGCTGCGAGAGTCCACGTCTGAATGTGAAAACTGCATGAATGAACGCTGGTACATATACATACACACACATGTATATATATATATACGATATATATTTTCAGTAGCAGCGGCGAGTATTAAGGGGAGGAATGCCGAGAACTCGGGCCGCGATCGACGAAGCCAAGAAAGTGTCAGCGCTACTCGACGCTCCAGATTTTGTTAAACCACATCGGAGACTACTTTTGTACTATAAATGTGTGTGTGTATGTGTGTATGCACAGCTCGCGAGAAAATTCCTTGCTGTATATTGTCGATCACTGCTGTTAAGTTTGTATTATAACGCCCCGCTGCTTAACGAGAATTGCATGTGGGTTCTTTCTGTATCCATGTATTTGTATGTGAGACCAATATTAACGAGTATAGAGGCAGGCTTCATAAATTAATGGGAATTACGAGAGACCGTCCGCGAGACCGTCATCGTAAGAGGATTGTGTACGCGCTCAATTAACGGCCAACGGATGATCGGATGATTAATTGTTAAATAGCACATATCGTACCGCATAGTACCCAATTCATCGAACATCGAACGAAGAATGAAACACTTGTAGCCAACACTCGCATAGTCGGATGATGTGTCTGAGAGGAACCGAAAGAAAGAAAGAAAGAAAGATACACAGATAGGAAGATGAAGGTAGAGAGAAAAGGAAAGCGGACAATGTGAAATCCCGCTTTTTAAACTACCGTTGCTTCGCAAGGCGCGCGCGCGCGCGCCCGCCGCCCACTACCTATGAGTTTCTCTTTCGCAGAAAATCATTGGCCACCTTTCCTTTCGACTATTTTGTTCAGCCCAAACCGTGCCAAAATGCAAGCCGGCGAGACAGGCAGATTCGAATCGAATGGCTGCGTGTGTGTGAATTAAACGACAGGCAAGCAGGCAGGAAGACGATAGAGATCAACGAGGGGAACAGAACCAAATACGAGAAGCGTTCGCACGAATTGATTTCTAGATTTACTTACTCGTGTAAGGTGTGGCAAATGTTTAGTGTTTATAAATCGGTGTACTTGTACATAATGGACGATGGTAACAAACAAACAAACAAAAAAAAGAAACCAATGGAAACCAAAACCAACACACGGTGGAAACACAATGCTCGTTACTACTACGATTGAAGTGTACATACATATACATTTCGGTACTTACGTATCGCTGCAGCAGTCTACGAAATAAACCACATGAAATCCAGCCTGATACCTGTCTCTTCTCGTGTTACCCTCGACTATTTTTGTTTCGCTAAGCCTCGTAATAGTAATTAGCACTTTCCACAGCTACTAGCACATTTCTCGAATCAAACTTTTTTATTAAATCACTAACCGGAGAAAGAACTAGTAATTCTGTCTAATTTTCTAAAAGTTGAGTTTGTAATTTAATACGCCGAATCGATCTGAATCAAAAGATCGAGGGTTCCTAAATGCACTAATAGATGCACCACTGCGGCGCCACAATCGACATTCGATTGTCAGCTATACAGATGTCGCACCTACGAATGCAAAGGGCGGGCAATACGAACCAAGGACCAGTAGAGATTGGTAACGAAACAAAGGTTTATTAAAGATTTATTTATTAAATTTTAAACCATTATTTATCTACCCTTTTAATGCCAGACAACCGTTTTTAATAGGCCACGTGTTTCTCTCCCCCTCCTCCACCTTGGGAAATGAACGCCTCCATCCCAACCGAGTCTCGACGCGATGTTCGTCGCGATTCTCAGGAACTATCGAATCAACAATAAGTAAACGCGTGATTCGCAAAGGTCAACTTAAGGGCGGCTAGATCTCCGACTTTCCTCATGGCGGCCTGGCAGTTCTGGTTAAACGCCGCCGCCGCTGCTGCTGCCCGGTGGTGTGTGTCTGCTGTCGCTCTGGCAGTAAAAGGGTTCGATCTACAAGCAATCACTGAAAGAACCTTCCTACGCGTAACTGACAATGAGCACGGCCTATCAAATCACCTGGTTGCTTGGTACAGGCTCATCCAAAACTCTACTTCCAGGCTCTCATCTACTGATGCACAACTTAATCATCCCCGAGAAATACATGCAACCTAATACTCACGTTTTCTCAAATAGTATTAACAGTATTATCTTCCGCGAACGCAGATAAGACGTGATTGAAGTTCGATAGTCTGTTGGAATAATAGAATAGCAATATTGGAGTCTCTTTGAAATATGAATTAATTAACAATAAGAATAGATAGTTCGTACGTGATGCCCGAAAGTAGAAGGTACGAATGAGCCTGTACATTTCTAATGCGTCGTTTGTCGCGTCTTATTCCGTGAGAGACTCTGTTCGGCGTCGAGGCTTTCGCAAGCGCTGTCTAATGCATGCACGACCTCTCTCCAACACATCGATCGCCAGTCAATAATATCCAATAGATAATACACGTTACGGTAGTAGTTTTCTCACCTGCTCTCGCTCTCTCTCTCACTCTCTCTTTCGTTCGCTCGCTTTCTCTCTCGCTCGCTCTCTCTCTCTCTTTCTATTTATTATCGTTTGATTAGTTGCACTAGCCTTGATTGTCGGCATTTAAGGGCTGCTGGGCGGGCAGCGTGTATGGCGACGTGCGACTCTCGAGTCGGGCGCGCTTTACTCCTCGATCAACCTTCTCCCCGCTAGAGATTCACGTGTAATCAAACCTTATCGACGAATTCGCTCGAGTTTTAAGTTTTATTTGGAAGTAAATCTTGTTAATGGAAACTGGATTACGGCTCTATCTAAATGTACCAGTGGCCCTTCCCTCTCGCCAGATTATCATCGAGACTGGTTCGGAGACTTTTACGGCGCGCCAATATTCCGCTTGGTTTCGCATTGATCGAGGCATTTGTGGATCAATCGAGACTGATCGAGGAGTGACACGACAGAAGGGCGTGATCTCCTTTGCGCGTGACGAGGTTCGTTCGCGAGTAATAAGGGTTGCAGCTGCAGCTGACAATTTGTAGTTGCACCGGCGACAAATCATACGGGGCGCTTTAAGAAAGTGTTGACTTTGTGTGAAATAATAGGAATCTCTGCCTGGGAGTTAATGTAATATATGCTTTTTTAGAGGCGGTTTTGGCAAATGAGAGTAATGATTAAAGTTCGACTTTGATATTTCTGTGACGAAGAAGCCGCTGGGTACAAATTGCCTGTGCAGCTGCGGCCCGTGTCTAGTGTTAACCATGGAATCATTATCCTAATAACATGTCGTGCGGCTCCCGTATCGCGTAGACCACAGTATAGTACAGCTTATCGACTAATACAAAGGATCAACGAACGACAAACAAGAACACCGTTTAAACCCCGCTGACATCCGCAACCTTCTCGCACATCCGCGCGCACAACCAATCATCCGGGTCAGTGACCTCCAGAATTCTCCGCCGTCGAGTTTAACAATGTGACATTAATAAAATTCTGATAAACTTATTTGAACAATCATGCAACGCCACTTCGAGTCAAATGTCGCTAAAGCGAGATTTTATCTTACTGAATTGTTGAATCGTATCTATTCGGTCGTATAACATTTTCCGGCGAAGTCGATTAGTCAGTCATCGATTCCCGATTGATGGCGAGATGCGTGAGAAAATTGTGGACGCGAATATACAAAGATCGAGTCGATGACACGGATGGGACATCGGTTTTGAAGGGCTGACGCCCTCGAACAACACGGGCTTTTTCCTCGTATGAGTAGTATGTATGTATGTAGAAGAGATTATGGTACATAGACTAGGCGCCAAGCTGTACAACACGAAACTTAAGGGTAGACGCTTACTAGCTTCCAACTATTACCGGCGACATGTCGCTCGACGTCTATTTCTTTCACTCCTTCTCTCCCTCTCTCTTTTCATCTGTCTGACTGACTGATTGGTGGGGTCGGGCTGGATAATCATCATCGCATTCCAAAAGACGAGGAGGCACCGGTTGTTTGCAATGGTGGTCGCGCGCGTAAGGCGTTGCAATTACATTGGAAAGTCGTCTCCAATTATATTGTATTACTTTCAGACGATCGAGAAGCAAGAACTGAGCGGATGTATGTAAAGCTCACCGTTATATACCAATCAGTTCCCGTGACAACAAATCTCGAATGAAAACACAGTCGCGCACTCGGTGAGAGAGCGCGAGGACGCCTATCAAAGAAGCGCATATCGATCGTAGAGCAACTAAACGTTCGTTCAATTAGCCGAGAAGAGAAAGTGGTAATTGAATATTAGAGGGACCACCATTGGCACTTCGCAGGAACGGTGCATCCGCAAGCTTGCAAGCTCGCAGCGTAGGCCTCTCGTGTAATATCAGATAGTGGGGTTTTAATTGCGCGGTGCTCTCTCTTTTTCTCGCGATAGGAAAAAACGTAATGAGTGAGCTTGCAAGCCCTCGATAAGCTCGATACTTTCGTGGAATGTACCCTCCTCGGTTCCCCGTAGGGGTATGATCTCTATAAAAAGTGCTACTTGGGATCAGTGGATAGACACTGGCTTCCCCGATATCGCGTAACGTTATTCAAAAATCTCCCTGCTTCCCCCTTCACTTGGAATCGGCCTTCGCTCCAAGCGAGCAATAATAACGTGGGACCTTTTGTTTTTGTCGTCGTGTAACAAAAGAGTCGACAGGACGAAGGCACCGATCTCCGACCATTAACCAGTGAGTTCGCTGAGTCATTGGAGAGTCGAACAAGGTGTAGCGGATACATTAGAAAGTGGTCAAAAAATGAGTGCCTGCATCCTACGAATTCATGATCACGAGCTTGCAAGCTCTAGGCAAGCCTGGCCTAATTACTTCTCGTCCTATCTACGTCGGTACCAGCCGGGCTGGACCCATTAAGAGGTGCCTAACTAGAACGTGCTGTAAGTACGCACGTTCAGAGAGAAAAAGGGGGTGGGGTGGTGGGGTGGTGGGGGCGGAGGGCGGGGGGTGAGTAAGATTTATTCGTAGCAAAGAGGAATCCGCAGGCTGATACAGGCGACTGTGATATACAATGTTTAACTTGTATTACTCATACAAACATTATACATTAACTCGTGTGTCTCTCGCTCGCTCATTAACATCTCACACGCACGCACGCACCCTCTCTACCTGTCGCTCTCGTATTCGCTCGCTCGCTCGCTTTCACACGTTAACGCTTACTTAAACCTTAATACCTTGGATTGACATGGAACAACATCTCGGTTCTCGAGAGCCCGATTCGAACAGGCGTTACTTTGTGCCGCCCTGGAGACGCCACGGCGGCGCAGGGCGACGGGCACCGAAGTCCGGCAGGACGACGGTACTCAACGCGGCGATCCAGCAAGAGGCTGGTACTGGTGTCAGCACTAGAAATAACGAGTGGGTTGTCGGCTTGAGGCACTAGGAGGCGTCCAGGGCGAGGCACTCGGCGAGGAAGTCCTCCATGGAACGATAAGCGTGCTCCAGCACGCCTGATAAGGCGTGGTCTTCGTCCGCGTAACTCTGCAACGTTAATTGAGTACTCTGTGAATCACTCACTTGCTTCTTATGGCGGCTATCATCGCTTTTTCGAGATAACTAGCCTCGGAATTCTGTTGTGAGGAATATAATGAATCAAGGAGTAATTACCTGGTACCTAAAGATGACTCCGGCTTCGGAGAGAGCCTTGGCGAATGCGACCCCGTGGGTGTACGGTGCAGTAAGGTCGGCCAGGCCGTGAAGAAGGTAGAGACTGTGACTGGGTACCAGCCGTGCCCGTTGTGTTAAGTCCGCCTCCACGTAACCCTTATAGTTCTCGGCTGGGGCGCCGAGTACGCGTTCCGTGAAAGCTGAATCTTAATTTTAAGATAGTTTCAATTAACATAAATGCCAATCGTGAGGTACAAGTGCTGGAAAATAGTACGCACTGTAGTAGAGCCAGTCCGCTATGGGGTTGACGGCGACCCCGCACTTGAAAACGTTCTCTTGACTGCCGAGGACCATGGCGGTGACGTAGCCCCCGTAACCCCAACCCCAGACACCGACACGTGTCACGTCGAGGTATTTCAGGGTTTTTAGAAGGTGCCTCAGGACTGTCAGCTGATCCTGCACCTCGACGCCGCCGATTCTTCGGAAGAGATCCTTTTTCCCTTGACCTCTGGCACCCCTCACGTCTAATCTTACGTAGACAACGTCGTTGTGGCTGGACATGTAAGTGCCCCAGTCGATTTTGAAGCGGTCTGTCACCGCCTCGCTCCCTGGACGACCGTTTACCTCGACGAGAACGGGAAACGCGGCGTCCCGCAGCTCCTCTCGCCACGAGGGCGGCAAGAGGAGCTGCACTTGCGCCTTCCAGCCTTGCGGCAGTGGCACCTACACGAAAAATGGATCACAGATGTTTTAATTTCCGGTTTTATTATAATTCAGTACCTAAGAATTAAAGAGCTGTGTGTTTTTATTTTATTTATACTAAAATACCTCGAAGCTTCTTCTAGTAGGCAGCGCCAATTGCGAGAGTTTATCGGCACGTGCGATTCGTGTGTCGTAGAGTACGCGAATCATTTTGTGTGTACTCATCATGTGCACTCCAGCCAATGGGAGTCCGGGACCCTCGCAGTGTAAAACATAGTAACCCGAGGATTCGTCCTCCATCGGTGGACTCACAGACGCTCCAAAATGAGTGCAATTGGTGTAGTAAAATCTAGGAAACACGAATAAGAATCGTTTCTATTCACTTTTTGTCATGAGTGGTGTAATTATTGATAAAAACAGATCATTTCTGGGTGAAGGGAACGTTTGAAAAGTGTGCGAACTCACCTACTGCTCCACAGAACTTCACCGAGATCGCAGGTGACGCAGAGCGGCTCCAATCGTCGAGGATCATCCGCTGTGGGGTCTCGCACCACGTAGAGATGTTTCTGACCAGGTCTCCTCTCCCTGGTGCCCAAGTAATACACGAGATGAGCCCTGGTGTCCCATGCCAGGATCTCACTGACCTACCAAGAAAATAAATATCATAAACCATAAACTCTCGCAATAACAATGAAAATTCTCGCCCCAAAAAGTCCATCAGACTCTTCTATGCACTGCTAGACCGAAAATTGGAAATGCCGCAATGCCGTGGGCCAGGAAAAATAGGAAACAAGGTGGAAACGAAACTGCTCGAGGACATAGCGATCGAGTGAGCCGAACGGATGAATATGAATATGACAATAAAACTCGTATGAATACGAATGCGATAGTGGGGAAAGATATAAATATGGTGATAAAAATTTACGAGCGACCGACCGTCTGGTTGAAGTATTCAGCGGTGTTCGTTAGAGTCTTATCTTCTTTAAATTGGTGATTTACATGTGACGCTGGGGAGACGCAGTATATTTAATTGCGCGGCGCCCGAGTGTTCTCGGTGACGGCGCCGTCCGATGAATTACCTCGTAACGACCGTGCGAGAGCACAGCTATCCTCTGCTGGGTGAGGGTGACGTGCTTGATGTGGGTGAAGTGTTCCTTGTCACCTTCTTGGACCGAAGCCAGCAGGAGGAAGCTGTCGCCGTCGGGCGAGAAGAGCGGGTGCGGCTGTGCGTCGAGCCATTGGCCCTCCGGTGCCCGCTCGGAGTGCGTCTCCTCGCACTCCCAGAGTGGTCCGCGACAGGCAGACACCACCGAGAGATTCTGCGAGCGCGTCATCCACACCACTGCGATCTGCAAGGCGTCGTCGCCCACCCATCCCGCGGAGATTAAATAATATTCCCTGAAATTATACAATAATTACAATTAACATATAAACCTTCACTTCTAAAACTAGGTATTCACAACTTTATCAGATTTGTATATTTTAAAGGGACTTCTTTAAGATTAATACTAAATGTTCTACTAACTGTCCATCCAAAGCCGGCGGCGGTTTCAACTTCGTCCTGAAGGCTGCGGTGGAATTGGTCGTGCTGGTGTTGCCAGTGATATTAGGACTGCTCATATTCGTTAATTCCATGACCCAAAGATCGACCTCCGGATTAGGCGATCCAGGCGTCGGATACCTGACAGACCTCGAGGGTGGGAAGGATCCTCTGCGCGACGAGCCCAGCGGACTAGAACTGGCGCCATCCTGGCCGAGAGTGGTGCCGAACCAGGGGAATTCCAAAGCGGAGACTTTGGTGTCGTTGAAGCTGGCGTAAAGCAGATGAGTGCCATCGGGACTTGGCCAGGCGGCTTCCGGCCTTGGCATTACTTCCTCCTGGTACAACCAATCGGGCACCCCGTTGTAGATGACGCCTGGCACCCCGGTCTCCGTTAACCTGGCGTCCTCGCTCGCCGACGGCGCCATTCGCAGGTAGATATCGTTCTCGGATATCATCAGGAGGCCGGTCGTATTTCCCAGCCAGGCGGCGTGCTGCAACCTTGTCTGCTGCATGCGACGCGACGCGTGCAACCGCAGCGGCGTGTGGTGGCTGCGGCATTCACCAGGCATTCGTTCATTATAGTACGTGGCTTTCTCTCCTATTACATTTGCTCCTGGCGTGCGTTACCGACAAAGTGATAGACAGGAGCTCGAAAATCTCTTGAATATCGAATAGTCTATTAATACTAGAACTACTGGGATTCTTTTGTGCCCATGAAAATAGGTATAAATCAGTCATTTTTACTGGTTTTGGTAGTTCTAGTGTTAAATAGTTTATAATGGAGTAATCTAGATGTTATTAGCTGTAAGAGAAAGTTCTGTCGTATTTGAACACGTGTGCTCTACAGAAATACACGACAGAACTTTCCCTTATAGCTAATATAATCCTAAACATTTATAAATGATTTTTATTCACGCAGCTAATATTCCACAATTTTTATATATATCGTACTCTTTCTCTATTATCACTAATATGGACCGTTTATTTTGAAAGTGCTGTCAGTCCATTTTCTCTTGTTTCGAGGAAAGTAAATGTTGGCATATCATAGCATAAGTCTGGCAATATTTCTACTAATTCATCAATATATAATGAAATTATATAAATTTGTTTTAGGCCAATTGAACTAGAATAATGCATATTTACGGGCTGCGAATGGATTTACGTCACTTTTAAAATAAACGATCGATGTATTAATTAATACTTACTCATTGGTGACGTCATACACGGTGTAGTGCGCAGTAAAAGTATGCCTGAACACCTGGGGAATAAGAGAAAAGAACAATTATGTAAGAAATATATATAAACATATTAAAAGTACTAATAAACTGTTATGTAAGAGAAACAATTATAAATGAATTCACTCTGACAGTATCAAATAACAGCCTTCGTAACTGGCAAAGGGTAATTAAGTAAAGCTTGACAAATATACCGCCGAGAGAAAACTGAAGTCGTTCGGCTGAACTCGTTCAATAAATATTAATCGAACTAGCTTTTATTTTCCAGGGTAATCCAGGTGGCTTCCGGTTTATTTATCGGGGCGGGCGGTTTAATAGCGTTCGATTACTTTTGGCTACTAGCGCGGCGCTGTCCTCACTAATTTATTAGGCAGTATTGCATTAACGGTGAGAGAGAGAGAGAGAGAGAGAGAAAGAGAGAGAGCGGATGGCAGAGGCGGCCGTTAGCGTATGTCTCGTAAATTGTCGTTAACAGGCTCGTTATACGCTCTAACGCGAGCGTGACGGCCTCCAGGAACGTCATCAATCCCCGCTCTATTCAGCGCTCCGATCAAGCAAGAAATCGTATCAGAGCCTCCATTCTTCCCCGGGCACTTGACGCGCTAATTCTAATCGGCTCGTGGAAACTTGCCCGCGCGGCGCGCCGCCTCGTAAAGGAGTAAGGAATTTAATATCGAATTCAGGGAAATAAGTGGGAGACTCGGAAAAATTGTTAAGGGAAATTGCTTAATATTGCATATCAGTTTTCCTTATTCAAGTTCTTATGGAAAATTTCTTATTATTGGTTATCATTCATTGTGTATTCGCAGCTCTGTTATAAATGTGTATAGAAAATATAAATGTTGATTAGTTGCAATGCACGAATATCGATTTATATAATAATGAATAAAAAGAATTATTGTTGATAATAACTTCGTAACAATAACTAGCAATGTCGGATAACAAATTACAATAATTATTACTTTATTTCATTTTATTTATAAATCTCTCGATTCACATAATTATAATTGTTTCTTTCAAAATGTTTCTCTCTGATCTTTTTCTAGAAAATCATAGATTAGAAAGTTAATATCACCAACAAGAATGACATTCAATAAACAAGTTGTTAAGTTACGTAAGACAACATAAATGTTTTCAAATGTTGTCTTTCAAATAAATGTTTCTCTCTTATCTTTTTTTTTTAAATTATAAATTTGAAAGTTAATATCGCCAAAAGGATTGACATTTAATCAACAAGTTGTTAAGTTACGTAAGACAAAATAAATGTTTTCAAATGTTGTCTTTCAAATAAATGTTTCTCTCTCATCTTTTTCTATAAAATCATAAATTTCAAAGTTAATATCACCAAAAGAAATGACATTTCATAAACAAGTTCTTTCTTTAATCAACAAATTGTTGACTTAACAAGTTGTTAAGTTACGTAGGACATTCCGTAGACAAACTAGGTCAACCTTTGCATGCTCGTCAGACTTTACATCTACTCACCGGTTTGACATTGTGCTTGAAGAGTACGTAGCGCAAGTCGCCGCTGCACTGGTACCCTTGAACGTTGAGTTGTCTCTGTAACGAAATTCGTTTGTCCAATTAAACCAGACTCCAGCGAAATCATCTTTCAATAGAAATTCCGAAGCGGTACAATACTTTCGCGTCATTGAAATCGCTGGTATTAAATGATTCCCTGCCGAATACCAATAATAACGAACAATGAATAATTAATAATAAATCACTGAAACCTCAGTGAAATCTTCTGAATAAAAACACGAAGTATAATCTTGTTAACTCTTTCGCATTAAATAAGTCATTAAATGAATCTGCCTTAACAATTATTAATAAATCATCCACCAATAAATTTTAAGTGAAGTTCTTTAATAGTAAATAATTACCTCCTCTGAGTTAACAATTGCCCGTATTTTTGAATGGTTATTCTTCATTAAGACTGAAACCTCAGTGAGATGTTCTCAATAAAAACACAAAGTGTAATCCTATTAATTCTCTCGTACTAAATGACTCAATAACAATTATCAATAAATCATCCACCAATCAATCTCAAGTGGAACCCTTCAGTCAACAATTCCCACATTTGCGAATCACTGGTTCTAATTACGATAATTTCATTAATCAAATAGAAACTGCGCTAATGAGTCCCAGTTAATATTTAACTACTTCATTGATTACCAAATACCAATAATAACGTACAATGAATAATTTCGTAAATCTTAAACTGTATTTCTGGATGGTTATTCTTAATTAACACTAAAGCTTCAGTGAGATGTTCCCAATAAAAGTACAAGTATAATCTTGTTAATTTGTTGGTATTAAATAACTCATTAAACGAATCCACCTTAACAATGATCAATAAATCTCAAGTGGAACCTTTTAGTCAACAATTACCTCCTCTGAATTAACAATCACTCGTATTTCTGACTGATTATTCTTAATTAACACTAAAACTTCAGTGAAATGTCCTCAATAAAAACACAAAGTATAATCTTGCTAATTATTTCGTATTAAATAATTCATTAAACGAATCCACCTTAACAATGATCAATAAATCTCGAGTGGCACTCTTCAGTCAACAATTACTCACATTTACAAATCACTGTTTCTAATTACAATAATACGATTAATCGAGTAGGAACTGCGCTAATGGATTTCAGTTAATATTGAACTACTTCATTGGGGCTCGTTAGGGCCGCCAGACGCAGACACATACCACTGGCCGGTTTCACTTGGCGGTGTCTGACCAGCGATTGACTCGCACCACTGCGAAAGTCAGTGGTTGTTCGAAGTTCGTAACACAGCTGTGTGTGTGTGTGTGTGCGAAGCGTTAAGTGGAGGCGATCGAAAAGCACCGGCGGTGCCACTTGCAAATAGACTTAATGGACCAAGTGCTCCGGCGAATATGCACTTTATTGAGCCGCCAACCAACTCATAATGACACCGAGCGCTCTCTCGCACGTGTCCCGGGGAAACATATGCGCCGCACGTGACTCTCCGCGACAACGCCACGTGGACTGCGCCCTCGTTTCTTGTTATGAATGCCGGCTTAATTACACACCCACCGCCTAAGTTATCTAAGACCTCATGAACGATTCAATGACGGTTTAATTGAGTTACGATAGAGTCCAGTTCGTTGAATAACGAACTTGTGTTGACTGAATTATTTAGAGTTCTGCCAGGAAGTCTTGTGGGTAATTCAATGACAGTTGAGATGAGTTATGTTAGATTGAGTGAGTTATGATTTTTGCTGTCATACAATGTTTTTTAATTACAATGAACGATTCAATGACGCTCTAATTGAGTTACGATAGAGCTCAGTTCTGCGAGGAATTCTTGTGCATAATTCAATGACAGTACAGGTAAGTTATGTTAAATTGAGTGAGTTACTTCTTTGCTGTAATATAATATTTTTAATTACAATGAAGCCTGCAGGAATGACAGTGATAAATAATAGATGATAGTATAATTGGGTTGATTGGGAAATCAATTTACTTAGCTATTTTTTGTTATAAGACAATGTTTTGAATTAATGCGTGAGAAGTAGCTTGCAGAAATTCAACTAATAAGTGACAAGTGATAGAACTATTGAGTTGGATTGAAAGCTAATTTACTTAGCAATTTTTTTCCATTATAATACAATGTTTTTAATTAACACGCGATAAACAGCTTGCAAAAATTCAAGTAATAAGCAAAGAAGGAAGAAATCGTAAAGAATGACAATTCAATTACTAACTAACTTAAGACTTAGCGGCCTCGACTCACTGACAGCCTGCGAGCCAGGCTGCGTTACAGTTAACCAGCCAATTCAATTATACTGGCTGACTGACTTGGCACTGTCTAACTCAACAACAACGTAATTCAATTACGCTGCATTAAGTCAGTTATTCCTCTATGCGGGAATCCCCTTAGCTCGCTCGGACGGAGCGGAAGTGAGACGTACCGCAGCAGAGCAGACATTCAAATAATACGTGACGAATGGAAAGGAAGACGCGCGTCGAATCCTCGCCGAAAGAGGATACATTCTGAGCGAGACGATGTACAGGGTGATTCACGTATAATTGAAATATTTTTATACCCGAATTTTATAAACGTAATAAAATTAGTGGACATTAATTATATTAAGCATAGAATGTAAAATATATTTTTCGATGATTTGTGAAACATTTGTGTGTAGTTGAAATTGCTAAATAATTTATAATTATCCTATGAATGTGGCAATATAAATTAAATGTACTGCATAAAATGCAGAAGTATTGTAAAATAATGGTGTACAATAAAAGATACTAAATTATTAAAAAATGTTGTAGTAACATATGTCAAAAATAGTAAAACTGTTAAAATTTCCTAAACAAATTACAATTTCGGAAGTATTGGGAAACAATCATGTATAATAAAAGCTACAAAACTATTAAAAAATATTGTAGTAACATAAATCAAAAATAGTAAAACTTAAAATTTCCTAGATAAATTACAATTTCAGAGGTATTATAAAACAACCGCGAACAATAAAAGCCATTAAATTATTTAAAAAATTGTTAGTAACATAAATCAAAAACAGTAAAACTGTTAAAATTCCTGAATAAATTACAATATCACAGATACTACAAGACAATCCTATACAATAGAAGCAACTAAATTAAAAAATATTCTAACACCATAAATCAAAGATAGTAAACCCGTTAAAATTCCCGGATAAATTACAATTGGCCTGTTTTCAGCGGGGAATAAATTGGGTAATATTGATTCATCGGCAGTGAATCATCCTGTACATAGAATGGTAGAGGAGGAATCGGCGGGTAAGGCACAGACCGCTTGAAATAAATCGGGTTGGAACATTGGAGAAGTTGGTGTGCGGGTAGCTGGGTGGCTCCTTTTGTTTTACGAGGAGCAGCCGGCCCGGAAGAGCGTATCGACGATAGATAAGAACTCTTCTTGGAAAGCAGTCTCTCTTTCTCTTTCCCCCTTCCATTTCCCCTTCCCGTTCTCTTTCTCTTTCTCTCCATAGATTTGCCCATAACCTCGAAGCCCAGCTGGCGAGCGATATACATACGCACATTCCACCCGTGTGTCCGTGTGCCGACGACGTCGCCGACGCTGCCGCCGCCGACGCCGCCGCAATGCTCTATTGATCTCGGCGCTTGTCTCTATCGCCCCGTTATTGCTCGCCTGTCCAATTCAATCGCGGCTTAACTCCATTCGAGCTGTCCTCGCCGACCGAGGAATATGTCCACCCTTAATGCCCTGGCACGCCCCCACCCCACTCCAACTCCAACTCCAACCGTCGTATTTTTTAAATATATGTTCGAAAGAAATGGAAGATTTTTGTATTTGAAATGTGAATGGTTTGACGGTGGATTTTGGATGGTTTTTGTTGGAGAAGGCTGATTTGTGATTGGGAAGTTTGATATTTGTTTGGTGTCATTTGATAAAATATAATTAGTAATACAATATTTGGGTGTTAGAAATTTGAATTTGTTGAACCGTGTAGAACTTCGAACCCTGGCAATTGTGATTGTTTTATGCTAAAGTAAAATTCCTTGAAATCAAATAAAAATCCTGTATTAAACTATAGTACAATATGTTGCCAAATACCTTCGAGACAAACTAAGTGTCAAAGCTCTTCTAAGTGAAAATAAAATTTCTTAAAATTCTTATACTAAATCATAACAATTTCCTTGTTCAGACACTAAGCTTTATGTTTCGAAATCCTTTGCAATCCTTTGAAGACCTTCGCCAAACATCTTCAAATTCGAAAAGATAGCAAACTACTAAACTTTTGTTAGAAAATCAGACCTAGGCATAGGAATGTAGAGTAACCCTCGTGGAAGTACCGCAGGCCAATTCTCCCCTTCAGGGAAGAGCCAAGGTGTTATAATTCCAATATTCTAGTAAAAACTATACTAATAATCATAGTATACATAGAATATAATTATAGTTATCTAACAAATCACCTAATCTATACACACTTAACAAATGTACTCTTGATATTGAGATTCCAAAATATTTGTATTCTGCATTTTTTCGTTGGCGCTACGCTATAGTTTTTATAGAGTTTATAGAGTATTATAGAGTAGAATCTAGAGCACAGACCATTATAGCTATAATTTATAGAGTATTGTAGAGCAGAATCTAGAGCATAGAACATTATAGCTACAATTTATAGAGTATTATGGAGTAAAATCTAGAGCATAGAGAACTATAGCTATAATTTATAGAGTATTATGGAGTAGAATCTAGAGCATAGAGAACTATAGCTATAATTTATAGGGTATTATAGAGTAAAATCTAGAGCATATGTAGACCATTATAGCTATAATTTATAGAGTATTATAGAGTAGAATTTAGAGCGTAGACCATTATAGCTACAATTTATAGAGTATTATAGAACAGAATCTAGAGCATAGAGAACTATAGCTACAATTTATAGAGTATTATGGAGTAGAATCTAGAGCACAGACCATTATAGCTATAGTTTTTTGAGTATTATAGAGCAGAATCTAGAGCATAGACCATTATAGCTATATTTTATAGAGTATGATAGAATAGAATCTAGAGCAAAGAACATTATAGCTACAGTTTTTTGAGTATTATAGACTAAAATCTAGAGTATAGACCATTATAGCTATAGTTTTTTGAGTATTATAGAGTAGAATTTAGAGTATAAAGCCCTATAGCTATCATCTATAGAGTATTATAGAGCAGAATCTAGAGCATAGACCATTATAGCTACAATTTATAGAGTAATTATAGAATAGAGCCAAGAACATCGAGTATTATAGCCATAGTCTATCAAGTAGTTATAAACCATAATCCAGGCCGTAGATTATACTCTGTACTCTAAATTCTAGAGTATAAAGCATCACAGCTATAATTTCTATGAAAGTTATAGAATACATATAGTCAGTATATAACTTACGAGAGTATGATTGGAGACGAGGAGGGAGACGGAATTGTTGCTGGTGTCGAGGAGAGTGAGGGAGCCGTCATCGGCTTGGTAGACAAACTTGTCGTGGGAGACCCAAGTCGGCGGTAGCCGATGCGGCGTTAGGTCATCGCGAAGGCACTCGTCCAGGGTGAGCCGTCGCCCGCTCCAGTAAAGCAGCTCGTCCACGTACCTGCCGGTCATTTTCTACTTCGTCATTACGACCACCTCTCACTTTCTCATTAGAGCCCCCTTACGCCACTCTCTTCTGTTTCGCAACGAAAATGGCAACCTTCTCTCATCCTAAATGCTTCCTTCGCTATCGTACACTAGCTACCGTGGAATTGGTAACTTCGACATTGCAACTTTGGTGTAACTCCAGTTTCAAAGTTTTGGGGCAGTTGGTGAATGTAGATTGTAGAGGGTCGTGCTTTTGTGTGGCGTTGGAGGTGTAATATTGAAATAGGAGTCACTCGAAATAGTAGTGTAAAATTGAAATACCAAAATATCAAACGAATGAAGTATATTTTGAAAATACTACTATAATAATATTAGTGAATAGCTATATCATAAATTACTGTATAATAAACAAATAAAATGATATCAAATATAATTTATAAAATGATATCAAAATGTAATTTTATTCGTGAGGTTTCATAGATAACTCAAAATACTATTTGGAATAATTTGACTTGTGATAGGTTTGGTAAGAATTTGTACATTTGAATTTGACATTATACCTTCAATTTTGGGAGTCATTTGATGGGAATCATATTTCTTAAAAGAGAAAACTGTCTCCTCCAAGAAAATATGTTTCTATTTCAAGACAAAAATTGTCTTTTCTAAAAACAGTTTTGTTTTCTTATATCATTTATTATTAATATTATTTCTCTAATAGTTCTTAACAAAAATATCATAAATATCCTTTAGAAATACAATAATAAAATTGAAACAAAGAAAATAAAAATGTTTGTACGATCTATGCGCAAGAAAATAGCGCAAATTTTGAACTTTTCATTTATTATGAATGTATTTCGAATATTTCATTGATTATGTGATATGTACTCACCCGAGGAGGTAAATGGCGGTGACAATGCCGGCGATCACAAAACCGATCACCAGGAGGGAGAAGATTATGCTGCGCCAATTGTGGCCACCCTCCGCGTACGTGAGATCCTGTGAACGGGCGACACCACCACAAATTAAATTTCATGACGGCTTCCCCACCACACGTCAACTACTGACTCCCTCGCCATTGACTTCAAACCGCCACGTTCAATCATTACAATCGCTTCCTTCTAATTTCCGTTTGGACAAATATCACTCCAAAATATCATATTCATCGTTCACTATTTGTTTAAACATTTCCAATTTCGAATAAAGTTAAATTAAGAATATATAGTGAAATAGAAATGAAATAGAACGTAAAGTTAGTAAAAAGTAAATCGATCTGCAAATTTAAATCCTAGAAATTGGGTTTTTGATTAAAATTTCCAATTCCTTTTTTCATTGATAATGATTGACAGGATTGAATTATTCAAATCAAACTAATATCAAACACCGTCGAATTAAAAATATTTAATCTACAAAATCAAATCAAATATAAAAAAACTAAATCACTTCTCGAATTTAAATCTTCCAAGTTGGGAGTATAATTGAAATATCCAATCGCTTGCCAATTACTAATGACTGACAAAGCCCAATTATTAAAATCAAACTAATATGAAACGCCGTCGAATTAAAAATATCTCTTCTAGAAAATCAAATCAAATACAAAAAAGTAAATCAGTTTCCGAATTCAAATCTTCCAAGTTGTGAGTACAATTGAAATATCCAATCGCTTGCCAATTACTACTGATTGTCGTGTTGGTATTAAGTAAACGGCGAGGCAGTCGCATAATGCAGAAGCAGGGGATACGGACATGCAGGACACTGGAGATGGTAATCAGGATAGTTGACAGATTGTAGGTGATTCATTATAGGAATGTCGACAACATCGTACCAGCGGACAATTACGATCGCTAATTAACACTGTCATGCTCCGATAATTGCCTCCTAGTTCGGCTCGATTGCCATCGGCCACTTCGGTTTTGTGTCCCCATGCGCCCCTAACTTCCAGTCGACTCTACTATCTATGTTCTATCTGCCACTGTTCGATCACTGTTTTTGTCATTGATAGTGCGTTCTCGGTTCTTGCGATTGATCTTTGTCGATGTTCACTGAGTTTTATTGTTCAATATCTTTTTGTCGATCTGAGAATATTGTTGGATAATTCTAGTTTTGTGTCAGGTGTCAATAATTTAACCCTTTACACTCGAGACTTCCCATTTTCCATTTATTTTGGTGACTCTGAGTCACCACTCGAGTGCAAAGCGTTAAATTAGCTGTCGTTAGATAATTTAGAAATAAAACAATTATGGTAGATGATTTGGTAATTTAGAAATAAAACCGGCGTCAGGAGTCAGTAATTTAAATTATGCCACGCTAGATATTTTTAAAATAAAACAATTGTGATAGACAATTTGGTAATTTAAAAATAAAACAGGTGTCAAGCGTCAATAATTTAAATTATGCCTGGTTAGGTAATTCAAAAGTAACACAATTAATAACAGTAATAAATACATATCTAAACTCAATGATATTTTTATGCTATTTTCTACGGTTGGCTATTCATTCGATCTTCAACTAATAACAAATGCAAATACCGATTAAAAAATCGCTGGTTCTATCAAAATATCTTGGTTTCAAGAATTTCGGAATGATAGATGAGTTAATTTCTCTGATGGTTCGATGAATCAGAGAGCGAGTGGAGGACAATACTCGGCAAGATTTCCATTTGCTAAGTATCGGCTGTGAGAATGCGATCACGGAGAAGGTGGAGGAGCGCGCCAATGCGGCGCGCAGAAAGACAGAAAGAGAGAGAGAGAGCTCTCTCTCTGCGCGAGTCATCGTAAGTCAGGAAACCGCAAATACCAATTTCCGAAAGTTTGCCAAAACTTTCGCTATGAAGTATGTTACAGAGGCTCGCTTGGAAGCCGAGTTTTTCTGACGGATTTCCCACGCCCACTTCTTCTTCCTCTCTTTTTTTTTTTTTCTTCTTCCCAAGAGCGAATCCTGCTTCCCCTCGCGGTCGGATGGAATGCGAGCTCTTCCGCCAAGTTTTCCCTTTAGGAAACCGTTTAAAGCGCCTCCTCGCGAATAATTCGTTAGTTCGCCAAAGAGAGAGAGAGAGATGGCTGCCGAAATTCATGGCGCTCCTTGAGAAACCACCACCGCGCCAACTTCCGCTTCCGTAATGCCTGGTCGTCGCTCGAGTGTTAACTCTTTCGAGGATCGCCAAAAGAAAGGAAAGACAAGTACGATCGCAAGGATTATATTTCCAGTGTGTGTGCTTCCGGCCAACTGCAGTCTCCTTTGCTTCTCCCTAAGTTTTATTTCACCCTCTCAGTTCAGAGTCAATTGAAAACTTGACGAAGTTTCGTTTATTGTCGGCCGTAGCTTTGCAGGATTAGCCGCAGTCGTTGGAGTGTATAGAAAATAACGGGAATGAAGAGAAATTGGAGGCAGTTTATTAATTGCAGAGTTTAAATTAAGCTTTCTTAATAAGAAAGGATTTTATTAGTAAAAAATACTGCATTATTTCTTTATCATTTATCGTTTCTCTTATATTTATAAATAATCCATTATTTCTTTTTAAATATTCTTTATGACCAATACTTTATTAATAATGCATAATAATTAATAACAAAACGTTGTACTAAATAGGAACACTGTGCTGTTTGTGTATCATTGACTGTTTCTCTTGTACAGAGTAATTCACTTGCCTTTGAATCAGCACTGTACTACTCCACTTTTACTTAGACATTTAGGTATTTTATATTATGCTCATTATAGATATGTATGTAGAAAAGAATTGGCAAAAATAAGCGGATCATTAAAACCACCTAATGATTAGGGAAATTAAGGAAAAGTAGGTGGATAGTTAAAATCATTAAATAATTACGGAAATGGGGAAATCAATGAAACATAAGTGATAATTATATCAGGTTTTTTTTATTATTAGATTAGAGAAAGATTTAAGATTGGATTATAAACTAGATAAGAGATAAATATTATTGAATAATTCATAATTATCATCACTGATAATTGTGTGTATTCAACAATAGTGATTGAAAGGGAACTGAAACAGCCTGTGCAATTACCGAGTTATTGATAAATGAGGCATTTATTTTGAAAGTGACCTAAGTCCATTTATACTTAAAAGCGTAATATGTGATTTATATATTTTTGTATTATTTATATATTTATACAAATATATATATATATGGAAATAATCAAAGTCCATTTATATTAAAATTGAAATATTAAAGAATTCGTGGTTTAATAGAAATAGAAAATAAATGTATAAGATATACCAATTGACAAATGGATTTAGGCCACTTTCAAAGTAAGCGGCACAAATCTTGACTAAAATCTATCATCCCCAGTAACAAACCACTTTGTTATTGTAACTGTAACACATTTCGCTTTGGTGGGGGAGAATCACTTGTACGGCGTGTAAACCGGATGGGAAAGAGAAGAGGCGGCGAGCAGGCGAGCATAGGAAGATGATGGCGAGGATTGAATCGACGAAAGCCCGGCACTTAGTAAGGCAAACAAAGGGCGGTGTGGTGGAGGAGGAGCCGGCGCGGCGGAGAGAGCTAATAGGTGATCAAACACACACTACTGTTGGAATGATGCTCCGAGGGTGCCGCCGGAAACCGGCTCGCCAGCAGCTGCCGGATTATAAACTCTAATCGGCTGCTGCTGCTGCTGCTGCTGCTGCATATGCTAGCAGTGCCAATATCGGCGGCGGCGCCGGCTTCGTACGCCTCGGATAAACGCATTATCGGGCAATACAGCCGAAATCAATATCGGCGATGATGCTTTCCTCTGAGAGCGAACAACATCCGACGAATCCCCAGGAATATCAAGCGACGCACGCGTCTGTTAGTTCGCACAGCATCTGACAAAATTGTTGTCGCAATCTGCGAAACGGCCGCCAAGCAAACAATGAAGTTTGATAGCATACAATACAGTTAATGTGCAAGATTGTTTTAGGGGGTTGCGAGAGGGTGTCTTCCTCCCCTAAAAAGGGCCTTTTAACACTAGAACTACTGAGATTTTTTTATGAAAATAGGTATAAACAAGTCAGTCTGACTCGTTTTAGTAGTTCTAGTGTTAAAAAGCCGTCCATGCTGGCTGTGCATGATAGCATATTTCACTTTCCATCCGACGAGTGTTTTATAGATTGTGACAACTATTTTGTCGGATGCTGTACAGTGCGCGGTGGATCATAAGAAATGCGGACAAAGTCATTTTTCCTGCTCTTTGCGCATTCAAAGTGTCAGGCTTTAATATTGAGTTATAGGAAGTACAAATATATTCAAGTGAGTGACGAACAATAACAAGATCTTATTAACCGTTTGAGTCCCACGGCGGCGAAGTGTTGTTTTCAAAGGAATTGTAAAAACATCTTGATGGATCATTAATGACTTGCAATTTTCGAAGGATCGCACTTGTTAACTTTTCAAAAAAAACCAATCAACAGTTTTGAGTACTAAAATCATTCCTTAAATAACTCCTAAGAAAATAATAACATCCTTTTCATGAATTAATTTCATGGTTCATTAATAGTTTCCAATCCTTTACATAATCATTACCTTTGCTTTCACATACGATTATCTCATCGCGAGCTATTTAATTCGATGTACCCACTGAACAAGAGAAACGATTGGTGTATTTTGCGAGTACGTTCGAAGTGGAAATTGATTCGGAGCAGGCAATTTTCGAAGGATCGCAGTGGTTAATTAATTTTTAAGGAAGTACTGATGATCAAACCAGTCAGGAGTTTTGTTACGCAGAATGAATATTTCCCAAATCAGTTTTAAAGAAACTGCAAAACCACTTTGCTGGTTCATTAATGATTTCCAATCATTTACATAATCATTATCTTTGCTTTCACATAACATTATCTCACCGCGAGCTATTTAATTCGATGTACCCACTGAACAAGAGAAACGATTGGTGTATTTTGCGAGTACGTTCGAAGTGGAAATTGATTCGGAGCAGGTGGAATCAGTAGATTGACCAGGGCGGCGGAGTGTCAGAGTGACGAGAGTGCGACTCCGAGGAAAGCTGTCGAAACCAAGTGAAGATGGACGATCACTCTCTCCCCTTTCCCTCTCCACCGCCCCCCATCGGCCAATTTCAGAATCTGCCGGGAGGAAGACCGCGAAATTGCGGCGAATTCCTCGTCGACACGCCCGGGAATTAATGGCGCGACCCTGCCGATCCATTGTTCTGCTTTGTTGCCGCGCGATATTGCGCTGAATTTCAAGCTAACAGGGCTCAGAATTCAAAATCGATCGGATGTTCACCGATGTCGATAATGTCATCTGTTTTTGGTGGAAGAGTGACAGTTTTTCTATAGTTGAGGTGAAAGTTTTGAGGTTAAATATATTTTGTATTTTTGCTGTTGTGTTTTATTGGTTTATTGAAGCAAAATATTAATGAATGATAGTTTGCTGTATTTGAGTCGAAGGTTTTGACGTCAAATATATTTTTTACTTTTGCTATTATGTTTTATTTCTTTTTTGCAGTAAAATATTATTAAATGATAGTTTTCTGTATTTGAGTCGAAGCTTTCAAGATTAACAATATGTTGCATTTTTGCTATTATGTTTTCTTCGTTTATTAAAGCAAGATATGAATGTCTGATAGTTTTAAAACAAATTGAATCAAACGATAAATTCAAAAAAGTATTCTTTTCAGAGAACTGTTTTCCTTTTTTTGACACCCTGTTAAAATCGTGCCAATAACAGTTGTTACTAACACGCGCACACCACCTGTTTTTGTTGGACGAGTGACAGTTTTTTGCGCTCGACTCGAAGCTTTCGAAATTAAACATATGCGTTTGCCTTTGTACTTTTGCTGTTGTGCTTCATTCGTTTATCGAAGTAAAATATTAACGAATATTAGTTTTAAAACAAATTGAATCGAACGATAAATTTGAAAAAAACATCCTTTTCACAGAATTGTTTCCCCCTTTTTTTTTTGACATCCTGTTAAAACCGCGTCAATAACAGCTGTCACTAACACACACACACACACACATATGTCCATCCACGCGTATTATTTCCAACGAAAATAATTCCCGGCGATATTTTCATCGAGTTGTGGTCGAACAGTAAAAATTCGCAATTTTCTTGGCCGATGAAAGAAATAATCAAAACTGTGAATAAACTATTTTTGTTTATTATCATTTATTTAACGTTGGTTTAAGAAATAAATTATTATTATTGAAATGGTGAGTTAACTTTTACGAGGTTAATAATAATTAATTTAATAATTAAATCTGTCAATAAACTATCTTTGTTTATTGCCATTTATTTAACGTTGGTTTAAGAAACAAACTATTATTATTGAAATAGTGAGTTAACTTTTACGAAGTTAATAATAATTAATTTAATAATTAAATCTGTCAATAAACTATTATTATTGAAATGGTGAGTTAACTTTTACGAAGTTAATAATAATTAACTTCAACCCTTGCATTATAATTTCTCGGCTTCTTAGTTCGCGACATTGTTTTTCCACTGTTGGCGTAAGTCAGGCGAAAGCAAGATGGTGGAACGCAATTAGTTTATGCAGGCAATTTCAAGCCCGGAGCAATCGCCGAATTAAGGAAGTTCCGGTGCTGGTCTAAGCACCATTAATTTTCGGCGGTAAACAGCGAGGCTACATTTGGAAGTTCGGAAATCGATCCGATCCGCCCGAAGGCGCCGCGCCGCGCCGCGCCGCTCGCCAACTCGATAACTTCGTTAACACATTCGAGATTGCCGATAAATAAGCTAGTTGGACTTCAAAGCTCTCCAGGAAATATCAGCAGTTTCGTTCGCCACGCCGGAGTGAATATTTCCCTGATCAGTTTCGAAGAAACTGCAAAAACATCTTGTCGGTTCATTAATGATTTCCAAGCTTCGAAGGATCGCAGTGGTTAATTAATTTTTAAGTAAATTTTCGTAAATAAATCTGTCAGAAGTTTTGTTCACCAGAGTGAATATTTCTGGAATTATTTTCAAAGAAACTGCAAAAACGTCTTGTAGGTTTATTAATTAATGATTTCCAACTTTCAAAGGATCGCACTTGTTAATTAATTTTTAAGTAAATATTCGTAAATAAAACAGCCAGCAATTTCGTTTACCAAAGTGAATATTTCCTCAGTCATTTTCAAAGAAACTGCAAAAACACCAAGTTAGTTCATTAACGATTTCCAATTTTCGAAGGATCGCACATAATTAATTTTTTAAATAAATACTGACGAACAAAGCAATCAACAGTTTTGATTACTAAAATCGTTCTTTAAATAATTCCCAATAAAATAGTAACATCTTCTTCATGAAATAATTAATTATATTTCTAATAACGATTTCATTAATAGGAATAACAAAATGTGAGGGTATTGTAAACGCAATGCAGTAATTGCGCAACCGATAAATCAAACTAGAATCGAAAGTTTGGAAGAGCTCGAACTCGCGAATTAATTAAGTATACTTCTAACAAAGATCTCATTAATAAGAATAATAAGATGTGAGGATATTGTAAACGCAATACAGTAATTGCGTCAACGATAAATCAAACTAGAATCGAAAGTTTGGAAGAGCTCGAATCGCGAATTAATTAAGTATACTTCTACCAAAGATCTGATTAATAACATTAACAAAATGTGAAGGTATTGTAAACGCAATACAGTAATTGCACCACCGATAAATCAAACTAGAATCGAAAGTTTGGAAGAGCTCGGACTGGCGAATTCTTGGCGGTGCTTTTATCGGTGTGTGGGCCGCCGATGTAAATTGACAAACGATCGACTGGTGATCTTTCGAGAGCGGGTAATCGCTTTTCGACGACTTGTTTATCTCGGGAAATAATCGTTCTTCCTCTTTCCGCGAGGATCGATCGACGCGCTGACCTCCGATACTTCAAGCTGCATGGCTCGCTCGCCCCGAAAAACAAGCATAAAGAATTCCACCCGTCCGCCTCGCCCGCCTCTACACACATACATACATACAGGACTCTCCAAAAATAGTGTCCCCGTACTTTAAACTGTTTTTCCTAGATTGGTCATTTAAATTTGCACAACATTTCCTGTTGTCGGATTTATTTCTATGAAAGGAACGTTAGTAAATAATTTTAGGAGCACTGAAAGAATTAAAAATGCAAAAATAGTTCAATTTATTTCTATGAAAGGAATATTAGTAAGTAATTTTAGGTGTAATAAAAGAATTAAAAATTTAGAATATAACCTATATTGTCAATTTTTACATAATTTTGTTGGTCCAACGGAAAACGAGGAACGAATTATAGTAATTTAGAATTTTATATTATTCTTCTACATATATTGTATATTTACAATTATAGTGAAGTCGAATTTTAATGAAACCTAGTGTTTTTTTTAAAATTATTTATTATAGAAATAAATATGACTGAAAGAAATATGTGTTTCATATTTTCATTAAACTCTAATCAAAGTATTACAAATCTAGTATTAACAATATCACGAATTCCCCACTAAAATTCGCGATAACCAGAAGACAACAAAAACACCCATAAAATCATTCGTGCAACAAACCATTTAACATGAAACTCATCCCAACAAAAAATCCTTATTCTTTAATATACATTTATAAATATTCATCGGGGCGCCAGCTCGCACAAAGAGAACATTGCGCAGCAAAATTGGATGGCAGGAAGTATACAAGAATTCTCATCGGAATTATTTCCTCAGAATGCGATAGACCGGCGATTTTCCCGCGCATTTTTCCCGCCGCTTTGTGAAAGCGAGAAGCGCAGGCAGATGCATTAGTTTCGTACATGCGTGGCTAATGCATTCGGCTGACAGGATTGCTGCCAGACACACACATGCACGAACACACCTACAACTTTGTAGAGACGCAGATAGAAGTGTCGCGGAGTTGTGCGGGAATTCGAAATCGCCCGTTTTTGAGAGGCATCCCCGGAAATGACACTCTCCGCCGAACGACAGGCGCACACTCCTCCCATTTCCAGTGGGATTTTCAGCCCTTTGCACCCATCGAATCCTCTACTTCCCAACGACAATAAAATCGAGCCTTTCCACTTTCGCGTATACTATGCCACTGTAAATAGTTAGACTTTCCTCGATTGGTTAATCCATTTATTCGAAGTAATTTGATGAGGTGAAATAAGTGGAGGGTGAGCTTGTTTTTGGAAGATCGATGTTTGGTATTTTCTGAATTTGTATTTCAATCGTAATTCGTTTGTATTGTGTTATTATAAATTATATGGTAATATCTTTTCGGTGTTTTATGAATTTTGTATTTTAATCATAAATTGTTTGTAGCTGATATTATAAATTACATGGCAAATTTTGTTAAAATTTGTGTTAAAGCATATATTTTTTCTCATCCCTGGCTGGTTAATAAAAATAAATTGAGGGTAGGTTTGTTTTTGGAAGATCGTAGTTTTGAATTTTGTATTTTAATCGTAAATTGTTTGTGCCTGTTATTATAAATTGTGCGATAAACTTTTTTTATAATCTATTTGTTATATTTAATATTAAATAAAGTGTATATTTGTTCTGATCTCTGCCTGATTAATTTGTCGAGGTGAAATAAATAGAGAGTGAATTGCTTTTTGGAGGATCGTTTGTTTGGCGTTTTATAAACTTTGTATTTTACAAACAAAGCGTATAATTTTTCAGATTTCTACCCGATTTTTTATTTCGATACTAGCGCGGAAAACATTAAAAGAAAAATATCGAAATCGCATATTTCCAGCTATATTTTTCAACGAGAGAACGAAACGAACGAGTGCATCGTTGAATTGAATTTAAAAAGCGGTCATTATTCAACATGCTACGTTTAGCATTAAACGTAACACATTTCGCCTGTAATGAAGTTGCAACGCGCGGCGTAGTCGCTTAAAAAAAAGAGAGTTCCGCAATCCGCGCGTGACTAAAGATGACTTTCCAGCTGTAAAACGAAGCGGAAATAAAAATGCGGCCAAGATTTGTCGCTGCTTTGCCGCCACACACACACACACGGAAATACGAGAGAAAGGATTAAAGCCGCGCGAGCGCACATTCACCGGAGTATACACCGAACGAAAAAAAAACCGTATTCGCGCACCAAGTACTTTCGGGGGAAAAAAGTTCTTGAAGACGATAAATTTCGTTGCAGGCGACACTTTTCTGCTTTACGAAAATTGTACTAAATAACTTGATTGCGCTGGCATTTTTGTAAAAGAAATGTGGAAGATAAAGTGTAGAAGATTTTTCCAAAAAAAGAGGAAGTTCTTTAATAGTAATGATGCACTTGTTTCTTTCGTTCTTGTTAAAACTAGAGATGTTAATTTATGATTCTTTTATTGTTCTCTAAATCTTTCTTTATACATTTGTTTACTGTTTATTTATAGATATGTATAATAAAATAACAAAATTATCACAATTATTAAATAACTGAAAAAAAATATAATTATTAAAATGTGGTAGTTATACTGTTATATTATACTATTTTACACTGTTATATATATTTGTATAAATATGGCTGCATAAATATATGAATGAAATTATCACTAGAATTTCATCATTTTAATTTTAATTTTACAATTTCAAAATTATAACTACAATTATATTTGTATAAAATATACAAATATGTATTTACACATAATATAAATACAAATAAACAGTCGATGCAGTTACACTTCCAAAGAAGAAATGTTCCTTTTTAAACCAACATAAATGTTGCTGGAACATTTTGCAGCTGAAATGTAGTTGAGAGAGCATTTGGGAGTGGTGTGTGTTCGCGAAACGCGCTCTTCGCCGAGTGTGGTTCGGGCGGATGGTGGTGCGTGCGTGTAATTCCCGAGTTCGGTATTCCGTATGGCTCTTTCGGGAGAGGACGCTATTGAGCCCCGGCGTCGGTGGCGTCGGTGGCGGCGGTGGCGGCGCGAGCCATATCTGCCCAGGATTGCATTGGGATTATTCCATTGTGGCGTTCTCGTTCTCTCTTTCGTTCTCTGCCATTGGCGGCGGAATCCGAGAGAAAACGAACAAGCGAAGAACCGCAACGGCAGAGTTCTGGGGGTTGAAACGGCGAAAGGGGGGGGGGGCGGAAATGTTGGCCGACCGGAAAGAGAACTCGCACGTAGTATCGCGAGCATTGCCCGCCGCGTATAACAATCGCGCACTCGGCGAGGGTGCGCGCCGTCTTTCAACAGCCCACCAATTCACAACCATTTCCCACCCCCCACCCCGCTAGAATCGCCATCCGCCGCCATTCACCCCCTCGTCGACAACCCATCCGCAGCCGATTTAGTATTTGCACGATCGGAAATAGCCCGGCGATAATGCACCCGCCGCGTGGATTTCCCCTGGTTTTTACGCTCCCGTTTCTTTCGCCGCCGGATACAAAGCTGATACACGGATATGCTGAAGTTTGTTCTTATGGTGGAACGAAGTTGTATTTCAATATATTTGTATAGTATAATAGTTGTATTTTATTTAAAGTTGTATTTGTGTAAAGTTGTATTTCTTATGGTGGAATAAATTTGTATGTATAATTATTCGGTGTGAATCAAATGAAAGATATTTGTATGGAAGAGAAATTGGAATTGAAAGCTATCGTTCGGTGATATTGGAATTTAAGTAATTTAAACGACTTTTGATATTATTAATTTATAATTTATAGAATTTTGGATCGTTTATTTTAAAAGTGGCCTAAATCCGTTTGCCAATTTACTATTCTTGACTGTAGTAACGTGTACAATTTTGTTCTTTAGTATTTCTTATATTTATTTATAGTTCTTCAATAATAAGATTTAATTTTAATATAATTTCAATTTAAATATCAACGGATAAATTCCACATCAGCTGATTTGTTTTTTTCAATCGCAATCTAAACTGTGTCATCTAAATAAAAATACTTGTTCCCACGCAGAACCAAAGTATTCTATTATTCTCGCATAAAAACAACATAAAAGATAGAAACATTGGCCGTAAATAAAATATATTTACATCGCATGTTTCTATTGGCCGCGAGACAGGAATAACAAGAGGCACGATATCGCGTATTAATTGGAGATGCAAACAGAGGAGTGTATTTGTGAGCAACACTCTGTTTACATTGCAATTGCGAGCTTTTATTTCTCGCTGGGAGGCTCTGTCAATAAATATTCATAAGTGGAGGAGCAATAAATATTGATAACAAATGCGGCCAGCCGGTTGATCGACGGAAAACCTGCAATTTATAAAGCTAGTCGTCGTTCTTGTATGTGTATGTGTGTGTGTGTGTGTGTGTTGAATTGTCACATAAATTTTCTGCGGCAGCTTCGTCCACGGTTGAAGCGCGCGCGCCATTTGTCAGCAGTCGAAAAAGTGCCGCGAAACGAAACTACAGCCTGTTCGCTTCCCTCGCTTTTTTCCCCCACCACCGCCACTTCCCTCTTCGTTCTTTGTTCTTTGTTCTTCTGACACGCAGCTCGAGCATAGTTTCGCTTTCACTCTTTTGCTTTTTGGCGAGCGGCAATCGAGAGCGACGGTAAATGTTGACGCACCGTCGAGATGACGCACGGTCACTGCACGCAATCAAATTCTTATGACCACATTGGCGAGCTTGTCGAAAAAGTGCGCGCCTCTCGAAGACCTGTTTTTCGGACACCGAGATTTCCTTTGTTCCACTGCTAAGATTCGCTTTTTTACCATGCGCAATTTTTGTAATTATTTAATAATAGGTTTTCGTTAGTTGTTTTAAAGTCGAAATAGTTATAAGCATTGAAATAATTTTGAAAGTTTTAACATTAAAATTGAATTACTATTAAAAGTGAAACTTTACGCGGGAAAAACAATTAGAAGTGAAAATCAGAGAAAATATCTCACTGCTTTGTTATATTTTTTTACAAGGCAGAGCTTTATTGGCGCCTGTTAAATAAATCAGTTACACGAATTGAAATGATTTACAAACGAAAGCATAAGTAAAAATTGAAAGGTGTGTTATAGGTTATAAGTATTGAAATACGTGAAATTTTACGCGGGAAAAACAAAGCAGAAGTTTATTTGGAATAATTGAAGGTAAATTAAAACCGAACGGAAACGAATGCGATAAACGAAAATCAAATAAAATATCTCGCTGCTTTTGTTATGTTTTTCTACCAGGCAGAGTTTTATCGGTGCCTGTTAAATAAATCAGTTACACGAATCGAAATAATTTCCGAACAATAGCGTAAGTAAAAATTGAAAAGGGGCGGACTTTACGCAGGGATAAACAGAAGTTCATTTGCAATAAATAAACGACAGGAAATCTAAGCGATAACTGAAAATCAGATATGAATTCGCCGGTTCATTGGAGCAGAAATAATGATTGGATCAGTGGGTTGATAATACAGTGGAAGGGTTCACAATCATGATGAATCGTGCCTCCGCACGGACTACTTTAAATAACGCAGTAAAACGCAAACTTTAATCTCCAATCGCCTCATTACATCTCCACTTCCTATTAAATCACCGTATCTCCTCTCCTTCTCTCAAATTACATGCACCCAAACATCCATTCTCAGAAAACAATCCTCACTACGAACCCTTTATCATTTTATTAAATTTAAACATGGATGTTTATAATATTTATAATGGATTATGTCTTTCTTATTTATCTAAGGACGATAATCTTCTTGATTTTGAAGGTGATATAAGATTAATATCATTTTTTGCTAACTTTTGCTAGCTTTCTAACTTTTTGCTAACCCTTTATCGTCGTATTAAATTTAGACTTGGATGTTTATAATGTTTATAATAGATTGCCATTAAGTCTTTCTTCTTTATCCGAGGATGATAGTCTTTTCGATTTTGAAGGTTATGTAAGATTAATATAGTCTTTTGTTTCTTGTGGTGACTGAGAGCAGACATAAAACCGGAACAGTAAAAAAGCTTTCGTATCTAAGAGTAGACATTCGACTGTAAAGGGCTAAACGAGGTTAGGTTTCCATTACTCCTCGAAACAGGACGCCAATTAACTGACAGTAACAAATAACCTTTAAACACGTTCTTTTCAAAACTAACAATCCCAAACTACACCAATCATATTCTCCAAAAGCGCAGGATTACACGTGACACAGAGAATTCATAGGTTAGGTTTCCCCGAGAGCGTAACCACAAAACCCGGTGGGAGCTTTGGAAAGTGAGTATTTGTGAGGAGCGTATCAAAGGACGAAAGGGAAAGAGGGTGGTGGAAGGGCGAGGTCGAGGACGATTTAAGGGAAAATTCGAAAAGGCAAAGTAACGAGGAAGCTTGCGATAAGCGTGCGCCAAACTGCGGCAATGCTTCTTCCCGTCGGCGGAAAAGTGGCGTCGCGCTACGCCGTCGAGAGAGCCAATGAGGGGGCGCGCTCTGATGCGATAACGCTCCGTTTATTGGCCAGCTAAGTGCCTCGAGTGCGAGGAGTGGGGGGCGAGAGAGAGGGGAATTCGAAGGGAGAATCGAGCTTCGTCGGAGCTTTATCGTTCTTGGGAATGCCGGAACACACGCCGGAATTACAACGGCTGTCGCACGTGCTTCCTTGTACTCTCCGATTCGAGAAGTCGCCACCGCTTGAAACGGCACCGCCGTTTGCGCGTTGCACTGGAATTCCATTGTCCCGGATGATGGCACTCCTTCCACAGCCCGCTAAATAGCCTTGCCAAATGGCCGGCGGATAAACATTTTATGCCAACACGTGCGCACGCGCGCGCGTGGAATCGATCGATGTTAGTAACAAATGTGGTTAAACAGTAATTCATAATTAACTTGATATTGAAATAAATGTATAAGAACAGTATTAATTTCAAGGAATCCTGATGCTAGAATAAATAAATAATTCACAAATTAACTGCTAAATACAATCTGATATTGTAATGCAAAATAATTTTGTTTTAAATTATTGTAATAGTGTATACATCAGTTTATTTCGTACCAACAAATCTGGCGGTCTGAAAATTGAATGCTATAAACAAACAATTGAATACTATAATGCAAAATAATTTTGCCATGAATTATTCCAATAATTTATACATCATTATCGTTAATATCAATAAATCTAATGGTCCGAAAATTAATTATTACTGCCCTTTATTATTGCATAATATTTATGAATTTTCAAGTCAGTTTAGAAACAATTGAACAATCGTGTTATAACGCTAGTCATACAGGAATGTATGAACATTTTTGGGAATAGTACCAGTTGTGTACTACGAGTGTTACTATTTGAATTGAGGCTCTAGTGAAGCATGTGTCGCAGAGAGGATGTTGGTGCTAGGCAAACATTTGATTCTGGCCCTTTCTGCCAAGTTGCCTGCAGTTACTAGCGCAGTACACGTTTGTTAGTTAGCTAAGTAATATCCGGAAACAAATATCCATCTACCATCTTTAGTCATTTCAGTGCGAATCTAACCTCTCTTCTAGATTCATATCTCTTTTTTTAAGAGAGATGGTTTGATTAATACTTTTTAATATTGGCTGAAGTAAATAAATAACTAAAGTTTGTATCTCTGTAAAAATATTGGATATCCTACATTTGGAAAGCTGTCATTTTTGTGCGAATCTAACCTCTCTTTCAAATTCATATCGCTATTTTTTTTAGACGCGATTTAATTAATATTATTTAATATTGACTGAAATACATAAACAATAAAGCTTGTATCCTACAGTTGGAAAGCAATCATTTTTGTGCGAATCTAACCTCTCTTTCAGATTCATATCGCTATTTTTTTGGAGACGCGATTTAATCAATATTATTTAGTATTGGCTGAAGTACATAAACAATAAAGCTTGTATCTCCGTAAGAATATTAAATATCCGACATTTTGAAAGCAATAATATTGCGAACCTAACCTCTCTTCATTCACGTCTCAATATTTCTGAGACATAAAATAACTAATATTATTTAATATCTGTCGAAAGAAATAAATCACAAAAGCTTGTATCTCCGTAGAAATATTGGATATCCAACATTTGGAAAGCAATGATTTCCGGGCGCATAAAAGTCGTATGAAAATGGGAATATTGGGCGGACTTTTGCCGGCCAATGGGACAGCCGGCCGGCAGGATATATTCATGCGAATTACTGCAGTATATCGAGTGCCACCGTAGCGCGGCTGGTGAATGCAGATTACATGAATTCATACGCGGCTCTATGTTATACATACATAGACAGAAAGAGAGAAGCACACAGACACAGACACATATGTACTGTGTGAGTTGATATGAATGGGAGGGAAGGAGAGTGCCAAGTGTTGGCGCGCGCGCGCGAAAATTGGCCGATATTACGAGGTGGGAATCTCTAGAGCGCACACCTGTACGTGCTCCATTAAACCAGACCTAATTCCCCCCACTCCTTCCATCTCCCACCTGTGTTCTGTCATCGCCGCGGCGCTCTCGCCATCTACCGGAACGCCACTTCGTTCTCAGGTGATACGTCATTGCGACGAAACTCGGGATTTCACGTTACCAAGATATTTCAATGGTACGAGTCATTTTGAGTTCGCATTTTTGGAGAATATTGGGTTTATATTTCTAATATGATTGATTGTTTCTGTGGTGCTTGTTGACGTTTTTTGGAAGTTCAAAGGAGTTTTTTTAGAATTTCGTTTTTGAGGGGTAAAAGAACTTTAATAGAATGAAGTTTTATTGGGTGGTTACTAGCAATAATAAATATCGAGGGATTAGAAAGAAAATGTTGTAGATTAATCCAATGACTATTTATATTATCGGACACTTTTCATCAAAAAGGAAGCTCAACACTATTTATTATAGCACGTGCTTCAAAGAACTCCTGTTAAGTGAATAAAATCTCATAACGTCCAAAAAAAAACGTGGACGAACCAAAACCAAAGATATTTCCAACTAATTTAATAACAATTTATATTGCTAAATATTTTTGACAAACGAAAACAAGGTACTTGTTGGTACTTTGACTCGTTAACAAGGTAGAATGTTGTAACATACAATAAAAAATACGTACGACCAAACAAGAAGATATTGTTATTAATGTAACAAGAATTCCTACTTCTCGCAAAGGAAAACTTGAGCGATTTTACTATCAATTACAACACACACACGCGGGGAAAAAAGTCTCGTTAACAAGATAGAATGTGCGGTAATGAGGAAGAAAAAGCCGAGAGAGATAGAGGAGGCTGTTCGGGGTTGCCAGAGGACAAATTCAATTGGCGGAAGTGGGAAAGGGCCGGGCGGTAAAACTCGTAATGGGTTTTTCGCTTATCTTCGGAGAGCGCTGTGGGAGTGTTGGCCATCGATGTCGAGGTTAGTTAGCGCGGCTGACATAGAGCGAGAGCCGAGCTCGACCACTCGCGCACCAACCAACCAACCAAGCAACGCGCTCTCTGCTTCTCCGCCTCGGGGATGAAGAGGAGCGAAAGCGGACCTTCCTTCTACGCTTGTCAAAGCGGATTCACCAAAGCTCACAACGAAAAGAGACCCACTGACGATGACACACACACACACAGGCAAGTTTGTAGTAAAAGGTGGCGAAGAAGGATGAAGAAGAAGCCGACGAAAGCGTCCGACAGAACGGTGCCGACGACGACGACGACGACGCTTCGAGCCGGATTAACCCGACGCGTTTGAGAAACGCGACTCGACTGAGCAGCCTCTTTTCTGGCAAACCTTCTGGCTTATTGCCTTCCACCTTCTACCAGCCACTCGTCTTCTTCCTCGCCTTCTCGCACGCCTTCGCCTTCGCCTTCTTCTTCCACGCATTTCGCTTACCACTTCCCTTCACTTTCTTAGATATTATAGGGTTTTCGGTTTAACACGTTCGCGGATAGTAAAAGTTTTAGAGAGGTGCAATTGACAGTGGTTTTATTTTTAAATTCATTGTGATATCCGACATTTGATTAAAGACAGTTTATAAGAGTAGTCGGATTATCGTATTTTAATCGTTGTATACAATGAATGCTATAGCATCCATGACAACACAGATTAAGTAAGGTTATACAAAATTAAATTCAAAATAAGTGACTTTAAGATTTGAATGCTATAGCATTCATGTCCGCGAACGTGTTAATAAATACACTTTTGGTTATGTTATAGAGTTGTATTTTCTTTAGATAACTACGTCTTTCTTCGTTCAATATTATAAACGGATTAACCATCAGAACACAGTGCTTCTAAATTTTGAATTCTTTCATTACGTCTAAAAATATTTATTAACGTCCTTTTCGTAGACATAAATCGAACTACTTCTAAATTTTTAATTCTTTAATTACACCTACAATTATTTACTAACGCCCTTTTCACAGTAATAAATGTAACTACTTCTAGATTTTTAATTCTTTCATTGCACGTAAAAATAGTGATTAACATTCGTTTGCACGTCTTTCATGTCAACAGGTACATTCAAAAACGATCGGGTTTCCTCATTTCTGATGAAATGACCGCCGAAACGAATGGAAAACAAGTGTTACAAATACTGCGATGGATTCAATTTTCACTGTATTAGGCCAAGTAACCCAATACACTTCGCATTTATTGCTTGCCCCCGCAACTTGAAAGGACTTAATTCTCCTAAAGTTCCAGTGGTTGCACAGATCGGAGATTTATCTCGTGAAATTTTCGAACGCTTCGTCATCAGATATTGATAGAGTCGGTTTAATGTTAGGGATTGTTTGTGTTTGGCTTTGTACAAATAAACGGGAGGTTATGTATTGTAATGCTTTATGGATATTATTGTTAGATTTTATTACTGGACGCGATGTGTTTTGGTGGAATAAGCTGTTTGCTGCGTTTTAGTATCAGATTTAATGTGATGTGATATTCGGAGTGAAAGACAGCAACCAGATTTATTAACTTCCACAGATATAATTCAAATATAATATAAACTTTTATATTTAAATTTTATCAACAATCAAATTCTTCTACTATTCAATCCGATGTGATATTCTGAATAAAATATAGTATTCAGATTTATTAACTTTTTGAGATATAATTCAAATATAATATAAACTTTTACATTTATATTATACCAACAATCAAATTTTGCACTATTTCGTGTGATGTGGTATTCTAAATAAAAGATGGCAACCAGATTTATTAACTTTTTGACACATAATTTAAATATAATATAAACTTTTATATTTATATTTTATTAACAATCAAATTCTTCCACTATTTAATGCGTTCTCATATTTAGAATAAAAAATAGCAATCAGATTTATTAACTTCTTGACACATAATTCAAATATAATGCAAATTTTCCCATTTACAATTTACCAACAATAAAATTCTTCCTACTTTTTTCACTTTCAAACAATCCATTTTTAAATTCTCACAAGTACCTTATATTTCGATTAACACCAGGAAGGTTATGGTTCCCATTGAACCGATTGAGTTCTAAAAGCAGCCGAGTTATGAAACGAATAAATGCTGAGTTACACGAAGCGCGTACGTGTATTTTCGTTGCTCTCTTACGCGCCCTCCCGCGCATCTTACCACCTTGCGACACGCATACACACACACACACACGCGTGTGTGGAGACGTGCGTAGATGGCCGAGGTTTATATTTAAACCAGTCATTGTCAGTATGGATATAGATCGAGATTGATGCTGCAACTGGCGTCCGAGTGTCTTGAGCTATTGCTCGAATTAGTTCGGAAGCACTCGCGCGCACACGCGCGCAAAGCTTTTCTGCTCGTTACATTTGACGAGAGGCGGAAAATCGTTTTGAACGCCTTTGGTTTATTTACCGAGCGTCGACAATTGATATCCCGTTCGGGAATCACTGTGCGTCATTGAGTTACATCGGGAATTGGCAGGCATAACGGAAGTATGCGGAAGAGGAGGATGTTTCAATTTGGATCTTCCGGTACGGAAATGATAAATGTCTGTGTGTGTGAATAGAAGTGGAACAGGTGTTTTGGAGTAATGTTTCGTTGGATTTGGCAGAGAAAGTTTATTGGAAAAGGGAAGAAATCATTAATTGTGGTTGATAAGTTGTTTAATAACTTTGTTATTCAATTTTATATTCCAAAATTCTTCCTGACCTTTCTTGTAATTTATAATATACATTTATTTTATAAATATTCTTCCCGTTTTACTTATTTGTTTGTTCTAAAATTTATATTTCTTTAATAGAACGTAACAATCGTAATCAGCTTGAGAATACCGAAATGTTTCGCGTGGTGTTGTTGAGGTTAGGTTAAAGAATAGCATTCGAGACAAAAATTAGCGATCTGATTAAATTTTGCAATGTTTATATTTCTGATTCTAATTCTCGTTAATTCTAGTTTTAATTATTCTCCATCAAACACCAACATTTATTATTTTCCACTTGATTAAAAGCACAGCAATCAGCTGGAAAACACCAAAATCTTTGGCGGGATGTTGAGGTTAGGGCGAACAATGGCATTTGAGAACAAATTTAACGATCTAAATAAAATTATTAATATAGTATTTAACTAAATTTTCCAATATTTGTATTTCTCTCTTTAATCTTTAATAAGTCTACTTTTAATAATTCTCTAACACACACCAACATGCATTATTTTCGATATTTACATTTCTCTCTTTAATCTTCAATAATCCTACTTTTAATTATTCTCCAAGGCACACCAACATTCATAATCTCGCAGTCGCTTGAAAGCACAGCAGCCAGCAGCCAGCTGGAGAATAGCAAAATCTTTCGCGGGATGTTGCTGAGGTTAGGATGAAGGGTGGCATTTGGGGTGGAAGCCTGCGGAGTTTATTCCCACAGTGACTAGAAGAGGAGCAAAGCGGAGCGGAGAGGAGAGCGGAGAGGAGAGGAGAGGAAAGTACGCGTGGGCGAGGCCTTTCATGAATAAATCTGCATGCGTCGGAATATTTGCGCGCGCGCGCGCGCGCTCGCCCGTTTGTAGCGAAGAGGAGCCACCGCCGCCACGCACGAGCCGTGCAAATGCAAACATTCCGCTCGACACGCTTGTATGTATGCATTTGCCCCGGCGTGCCGTGGCTCCTGCATAATTTCAATTAGGCAGCTTTAACGTATTAGTTCAACCACTCGACATTGCCCGTACCTCGAATCTCAATCTTTCCTCTCATTCGAGGAATCCTAAGGAATTGTTTCTTGGCGATTCTTCATGAATATTCTTTTTCTTAGCAATTTTATTGGTAGTGGAAATATTAAGGGATTTTTGGAAATTTGTTATGAATTGGCAATTTTCATTGGTATCAACCTTTTTATTCCAAGAATAACAAAGAATTGTTTCTTGGCGATTCTTCATGAATATTCTTTTTCTTAGCAATTTTATTGGTAGTGGAAATATTAAGGGATTTTTGGAAATTTGTTATGAATTGGCAATTTTCATTGGTATCAACCTTTTTATTGCAAGAATAACAAAGAATTGTTTCTTGGCGATTCTTCATGAATATTGATTTTCTTAGCAATTTTATTGGTAGTGGAAATATTAAGGGATTTTTGGAAATTTGTTATCAATCGGCAATTTTCATTGAAGGAATAATAAAGAATTGTTTCTTGTCAATTGTTCACGAATACTCTTTTTCTTAGCAATTTTGTTGGCAATGGAAATATTAAGGGAATTTTGGAAACTTGTTTTCAATTGGCAATTTTCATTGTAATCAACCTTTTTATGGCAGGAATAATAAGAAATTTTTTCTTGTCAATTGTTCATGAATATTCGTTTTCTTAGCAACTTTATTGGCAATGGAAATATTTAGAGATTTTTAAAAACTTGTTATAAATTCACAATTTTCATATGAAACATAATACTACGAAGAACAGTGCCTTAGAAAGTACAGAAATACTTCATCAAAGTCAGTTTATGAATATAATAATTCTTTCTGACATAATACGAAATATTAAAAATTATTTATTACGAGCAGTTAACATATTTACAAAATATCTCTTTATTTCTAATGTAACTCTTTAACTTTTTATTATACAATGTGTAATATAATTTAAAATAATTCTTTCATTAACACATCCTACCACGAACATTAATCATACAACCAACCAATATTACAATTAACCTAAAATCCTATTTCGAAAAATTCCCAAAATCCATTTAACTCCAACAAACGCGACAAGTGTTCCGCGACATCCGCTGTAATCGAACACCAATCGAACGTTATGTAAACGGGAGCATGGCGAAGAGAGTCGATTACACCCGGCATAGAAACAGAAAGCCGGGATCTTCGACAAGGCAATGTGTGCCTGTGTGTGTCGATGATGAGTAATGACACTCGAGAATGCCAATGACGTTAACCAACGGCGCAATTGCGCCCCCCCCCCCTGCCAGTCTAATTCGCGGAAGTTCGGGCTTTGATTGGGAGAATTGGCGAATTGGGTCGACGGGCCCGGAATTCCCAATCCTTGAAAGAGACAACGATTGTGCCACAGTGCGTGCGCGCGTGTGTGTGTGCGAGGGCGCGAAACGAGTCTGACGAAGTTTAAAGAAATTTGCGAATTTATTTCGTTCGCGCCTCGCGTGCTCAATCCTTGTTTCGACGCGCTTTTTTTTGTTCCGCCGATTGGCAACAGTGAATTCTTCATTTCGTTTTTTATTATCGCAATTGTTTAATATGAAACGTTCGTGTTAGAAATAAAAATAGAAATTTAGAATTCTTTTTGTTACTATTTAAATGTTCCTTGCGCAGTTGTTGCAGTTTTAAATTAACTATAAACTTTCTTCAAATTTTATTGCATAAGTGGACATTTTTTCGCTTACTTTTTTGTAGAAGTAATCACTTAAATAAACAAACTGGTACCTTTTTTGTTCGGCCGATTGGCAACACTGAGTTCTTCATTTCGTTTTTATTATCGCAATTGTTTAATATGAAACGTTCGTGTTAGAAATAAAAATAGAAATTTAGAATTCTTTTCGGTGTTATTTAAATGTTACTTTGTATTTGCATTTGTTGCAATGTTAGATTAACAAGCTTTATTTCATTATTGGTAATTTCTTCGCTTGTGGTAGATGTAATCATTTAAATCAACAAACCGGTCACTTTTGTGTTCTGTCGAGATTAGTCACATTGAATCTTTCATTTCTTTTTTTATTATTGCAATTATTTAACACTAATGATTCTTGTTCGAAATAAAAATGTAAACCTATAATTCTTTTCATTATTATTTAAATGTTACTTTGTGCATTTGCTGCAGTGTTAAATAAACAAGCTTTATTTCATAACTGTTCCTTTGTTTGCTTACCATTTGGTAGAACTAATCATTGAAATAAACAAACTAGTACGTTTGGCGTGAAATACACGTGAAAATTGTATACATTGTTCGATCTACGTGGCCGTTAATTGGTGATCTAATTGAGGAGAGTTTTGTGACAGTGCTTGCGTGTCAGGCTTTCGAAGACACCTACGTACACACAGACACAGAGACAGACAAAAGACACAGAACACACACAGACAGAGACAGAGAGAAACAGAGTGATTCGAATTCGCATGCTACGAGGTGTGTGTATTCTCGACGAGCGGTGCTGTCTCGGATTAATCGCTGCATTGGAATTCGTCTCATGACTCCCTTTAACCCCCGGCTTTTCTCCCGATGACTCCGGAGACGACACAGCAATGCGCCTACTCCGATTTCAACACCCGCGAGCCCCAATTCAGCGATCCAGATCGCGACTCAATGCAGAAATGCCGGGGAAACAATAGCGAATTGTGACAGTAACAAATGGTGGAGCGGTTGAAATATATACAAGAATAATTTGGTATATTTGTTTTGTGTTTATTTGAATTATTGTTTGATATTTGTATTTTTCTATTCCTATGTTTAGACTTTTCGATATCAAAATCTTTCGGAGGGAATAATTTAATACAGTGTTGTGTAAAAATTGATTTTGGTTAATTGTTATTCTCAATTATGACAGTTGTACATTGTGGAGCAATTAAAATAGATATACAAAAATAATTTGACATATTTTTATTCTATTTAGTTGAAGCATTGTCCAATTTTTTAATTTTACTATTCCAATATTTAGACTTCTCAATGCCAAAATAGTTTGGAAGGACAAATTCAATACTAGTTTATTTAAAAACTCATTTTTGTTTATTGTTATTTCCAATTGTGACAGTAACAAATGATGGAACACTCGAAATATAGTATACAAAATTCATTTTATATATTTATTTATATTCTATTTACTTGAATGATTCTCTAACATTTATGTTTTTCTATTCCAATATTTAGACTTTTCAATGCCAAAATCTTTTGCAAGGAAAAATTCAATACTAGTTTTATTTAACAATTGATTACCATACATTGTTATCCTCAATTATGACAGTAACAAATAATAGAGCAATCAAAATCTACGTTTCAGACGAGGAGTGAAATGAGCACACGAAAAGTAAATCGGTCAGATTTACGGAAGCCTTTAGTAAACACTGGAAAAATGAAATTTCGAAAGGCTCGAACGAATAGTCGTATTTCATCGACACAATAAATCCAGTGCCTTTTTCCAATTGCTTTAATGCATCAATGTCGGATTCCGGGAATCAATGTGTATGCAGTTCCATTATTTTAAACGAACTGGTTCAATTGGAAAACAAATAATTGGATAAAACTAGTATTGTAAGAGAAGAACTTAATAGTCTGTGCTAATTAAAGGAAACTTCAATTTCGATCCTTCTACACTCGAAAATTTATGTGTTCAGTTATTACAAACACATACAAAAATTTGTATCTTTCAAATCAATGAGGAAATATCTTTGCTTCTTCCTTTATTAATAATCATATCATATTTCGAACACAAAATTTTCTTTAAATTCAATCAAATTATATTTCAAACAAATTCGTTAAAAACCAAATTCATCTTACAGATTATTTAGAATGCTCCAAAACAACTAAACAACCGGCATTTCTGCAATCCTAGAAAAGGTGAGCTACGAGACACACATGCTGCTGGAACCTGACTGTGACGAACATAATACATATGTTCATCGATAGTTGGTCATACCCATGTAGGAATTGCCCACCATGAATCGGATCCCAGTGTGGGGCGCCATATGGCTGCCCGTAGTTGACCCATCATGGGCAAGATACATGGACCATAAATGGGCGCCAAACTTGCGGCCCCAAAATAGGGAATTCCCTATTTGAGGCGTATTAGAGGATCACATAATAGGCCCAGATAGGAATTTCCTTGCATGCAATGCATAGACTTTATAATTCACATATAGAAATAAATGAAATTGGGAAATGTTAATAATTGTAATAGGAATATATGTTAATAACTATTATAGGAAGGATTGGCTCATATGGGAAAAGATAATTAGCCCATATGGAAAAAGGTAACGGATTGGCAATATTGAGGAACGGGATCCCCTACTGGGATCCTATTAGGGATTTCCCTAATTGGGCCCGGCGCCATCTATGGCCCATAGGGTCCCCATATTGGTACGAACTTATCACCGTCGTCTACCATGGCGGAGCCCAATTGGACTTATGGACTAATAGGATCCTATTAGGGATTTCCCTACTGGGGTCCGGGCCCATGTATGGCCCATCATAGGGTCCCCATATTGGTACGAACTTATCCCCTGTCAACTATGGCAGAGCCCAATTGGACAGTCAAACTTGTGTCCACGGAAGACGTAGGGCAGCCGAATGAGTCCCCACAGTGGGCCCATTGTATTTTCTTACATGGGTAAAAGAGCGAGATGAGTTGTGTCAGAAGTAGGCTAATATTCGATGGATTTAGTTATGGTAGAAGTGTTTGACGACGAGTACGATGATCGGTGGATCGAGTGAGAGTGAGAGTGAGAAGGATAGAGAGAGAGAGAGACTGAGAAATTGATCGAGAAGAGAGAGACTGGAGCGCTGGAGCGATTTACCTCTTTTACCTGGGCTGACTTTGACCGGGGATCGGCGACCTGGACGGTCTCGTCTGGAGGCAGCCGCCAGGAGTTCCGCTCGATGTTGACGCTGGCGTTCATAGCGGCCTCCTCCTCCTCCAGCTCCTCCTCGGCCTCTGCCGTCGCCGCCGACGCCGACGCTCGCCGCCGCCGCCGCTGCTGCCTTCACGCGCTCCTCCTCGCTCCTTACCGCTCCGGCACTTGCTTCCTCTGGCCGCGGGAACACCAGCGATCGCGCGAGGTCCCCAGGGTAACAACCCCCCCGCCACTCCTGGGGCCGAGCTCACCGCCCCGCCAATCCACACTTCCTCACCTGCAACATTCATTACAATCCTAGGTTATTACTTTTGGTTTCTAATCATAGTTTTTGGAAACCACATTCAACTACCAATCCACACTTTCTTGTTTGCAAAATTAATTGTCATTCTAGTTTACTACTAACAACCTGATAGTTTTTATGGAACCACATTGAACCACCAATCCACACTTCCTCACCTGCAACATTCATTACAATCCTAGGTTATTAATTTGTTTTTAGTGATAGTTTTTGTTAAACCACATTGAACCACCAATCCACAGTCCTCTACTTGCGAAATTAATTGTGATTTTAGTTTACTACTGTTTTTTATTTTTCCTGATAGTTTTTGTGGAACCACGTTAAACCACCTGTCCACAGTTCCTTACTTGTAAAGTTAATTGTGGTTCTAGGTTATTACTTCTGGTTTTTAGTGATAGTTCTTGGGAATCACGTTAAACCATCAATCCACAGTCCTCTATTGGCAAAATTAATTGTGATTCTAGCTTATTGTTATTGGTTTTCCTGATAGTTTTTGTGGAGCTATATTAAACCACCAATCTACACAACCTCATATACAAATGTTACACTTTATTAATATTTATTACGCAAATGTTACACTTTATTTATTAATACTATTATTAATATTTTAAAACATTCATTTATTGCATTTTATTTCTTTCTTAAATAAAACACCATATGACTTAGTTATAAGTGTGATTATCAGTGTAAAATCGCAGTAAAAATGGCACCTTGAATCAACATTATTTATTAATCTAATTATCAGTAATTCTACAAAGTTCATTAATATTACGAGAGACTTTCAGAGTACAGTAACAGTAATTTTAGAGAGCGTAATATATTTCATTTCCTTTTCAAATACAATACCACATAATTTAATGAATTTAATTATCTTAATTAAAGCTGTTACATTATAAAAGAATGTTCCCTGCTCTACATTGAGCTACAGTGCTCTATTCCAGCAGGATATAGCAGTAAAGATTGCGCCTTAAACAAGCATTTTTGAGGGAGCCTTGTATGCCGAAGTCATTGAGTTCGGAATGCGAGTGAAAGAGAGTCGAGAGAGGAGTCGAGAGAGGAGTCGAGAGAGGAGTTGCAGCTCCTCTCGAGGAAGTTTTCCATTCTGAATGCTTTCTCATCCGGCGCTCGATCAGCCTGAGAAAGCTCGCGGGGATAAACCGAGCGAACGGATCCGTCGGATTCCCTTTCAGGTAAACAGAAGGAGCTACGGATCGCTGCCGCCGCCGCCGCTTCCAACTTTCAAGGTAGAAGTGACCTCCTCTCAAACCTCCTCTCAATTCGAGCCCTCTTTCCCTATACATACACGCCATGTATAAACTCCAACTTAAGGAGAAGAAAAAAAGAAACACAAATTGAGTGCAACATTTTCTTGCTTATTCCCGGGAAAGATATGTTGGATTCTATCCTATAGCATTCACGCTTTGTTTCTGTTATTTATATTTGATAAGTTCAGTCGTCTCGTCCACAATGATGTTTATATGTCTCTAAATCTGTCATAATGTTTCATTCGTCACCGGTCATCCAAACAGTTAAGATTAAATAAAGTTATATTCGTTTCCTAAGTATTTCATTATTTCATACTGATTTCTACGGGAAAAAAATCACTTTTCAACAAAATATACATATTGAGTGTCTTAAGTTATTTAGTAAAGAAAATCATCCTATGTGCAACATATGTAATATCTGCTGGCTATTATAGTATTACATTATTCAACTGTCTTCTTTTTTAAAACTTAAAGAGAAAAACACTGTATAAGCAACAGTTTTGCCGAAATTCTTAACAAAGGAAAGAAAGACACACATGACTGTAATCAAAGAAATTTAATAATACTATTGTAAATACAGGGTGAGTCACTTGCCTTTGAATCACCACCAAAAATTGGATATTTTCGATGGCCAATAATATGGGGGAAAAAAAATGTTGAGCTGGGGCTTTGAAATTTATATCACATCTTCCCTGATGCAAGGGGAGACTCCCCACCAAATTTCAGCCCCGGAAAATGTCGGGAAGTCCAAAAAATATGGGAAAAACCAGCGAAAATTCCGAAAAAATCGAACTTTAAAGGCAGTTTCTTTAGTGTTCTCAATAGAAATCCGGACTTTTTTCGACGGATTTCTTGTTTTCTATCCGTTTTCATTCATAAACAATCGATTCCTGAAGAAAACACCCGAGTTCGGGGACCTTCGAAAAATCGTGAAAAAATCTGAAGGGTACCCTTAAGAAAAATTTGCCGAAAAAAAGATTTTGAGCTAGGGCTCTGCAATTTTTATGGTATCTTCCTTGATGCAAAAAAACATTACCCACCAAATTTCAGTCCCGGGGAAGGTCGGGAAGTCCACCAAAAAAAATAAAAACCGTCAAAAATGAGCAAAAATGGACTTTTCTGGACGGTTTTTCGACCCGTTTTCGTTGCAAATCCGGACTTTTTTTCACGGATTCTTTGTTCTCTATCCACCCTGATACGAAAACAATCAAAATATCCCGGGTTCGGTCGATTTTGAGAAACTTTAAAAAATTGACCATTTTCGAGGGTGGAAAATAGGTGAAAAGCTAAACTTTGAGCTAGGGCTCTGAAATTTATATCACTTCTTCCTTGACGCAACGGCACATTCTCCACCAAATTTCAGTGCCGGGGAAGGTCGGCAAGTCCACCAAAAAAAATAAGGGCTAGGAGAGTTCTAATTCAAAGGCAAGTGAATCACCCTGTACATATGATAATCGTATGTATGTATAAGCTTGTGTATATGTACAATCAAAATCCAAATGGTGTAACCGAATTGAGTCCCAAAGGGGAATGTGTTAGTAATGAACAATAAAAAGAAATGATAAATCAAGTGTAATCTTTTGATGTTTAGTTGCGAGAGAAATCTATCGGATGTAATATTTTGTTGATTATTTATAAGCAGAAAACACTGACAATATTTTATTAATTATTCACAAGGAAAATATATCGAATGTAATATTTATTGCACGATAAAAATTTGCCACGACAGACAATAAAAATCCGCAATCTTGCCAAAGTGAACAAAAGCATCGCAACTGTATAAAATCCTTTGCGAAGAATTGATCGCAGGTGAATCGGCTCGCGAGACAAAATCGAAGCAAGCAACACTTGGAAGGAACTTGTACCGAGCGTGACAGAATTCCAGGATGTCCGGCAGTTTCGATCGGCCAATTACCGTGGAGCTTTCGGAGTAGTAGGGACTTAATCGGGAAAATCCGGAGAGGGTGGATTGCAGATGGCTGCGAAAGCCGAGTTAGAAAAGTCCGGCGGAAGTGCTGGACGGCCGGGCTTGAAATGTATTTCTTTCGGCGGCGAAGTTAACTCTCGGCCGAGAGAGAAGAGAGTTGCCAAGTGTGTTTCTTCTTTCTGCGAGAAGCCACTTTAAACTCACGCGTATCAACGCGGCCCAGAGAATTCCCGAGTAGTCGCGCTCGCTTCCGCAACTACTCACAGCAAGGAGACAATGATTCTTTTAAACGGCTTACTCGAACGAGACCGTTTATCTTAGAGGAGAGCTATTTCCGCCGATAATAACAAATTGCCGCTCATCCAGTCGAAGTTAGATAAAGCCAACTCCAAAGACACAGCAGACTTATTGCCAGCGAGGATTCAACCGCTCGTGTAAAACAAACTGCTTTCCTTTAAGTTTATTATTGTCCAATAAATAATCCAAAATAATTGTCACAATCTACAAAATGATGCATGACTTTTTCAAAGATAACAAATTGCCGCTGATCCAGTCGAAGTTAGATAAAGTCAACTCCAAAGACACAGCAGACTTATTGCCAGCGAGGATTCAACCGCTCCTGTAAAACAAACTGCTTTACCTGGAGTTTATTATTGTCCAATAAATATTTCAAAATAATTGTCACAATCTACAAAATGATTGCCGCCTTTTTCAAAGCCCCACTTTATCTCTTTTGGTGGCAAACAAAAATATCGCACGCATACAAAGAATACCATAACTATAAAACATGAACAAAATTGCAAGACAATTACTATTGATTTTTGTCCAATTTAGTTTACTTATGTTATATCTATTAAGAATGTAATTGTTTTTAAATTAAATTAATTTTAAAGAAAATAAGTATTCGTAAACCTAGTATTAATCTTGTATAAAATTAAAAATCAAGACTATCGTTCTCAAATAATGGAGAAATACTTAATGGCAATTCATTATATACATAATAAACATCCATGTCTAAATTTAATACAACCGCAAAGGGTTAACGGATGTTAGCAAGCATGTTAAAGCGGAGAAGGAATACAACAAATTGAAATGCTTGATTTCGAATCAATGTTCAACGAAACATTCCCATAACATCGCATATTATTGTTCTACTATTACATCATTCTATTATCACATTAGAATTAATTCAGTTCCTAATAAAGCGTTAAACAATAGCATCGACACAATTCCACAGTTAATTAATACACACAAACATAAGACGAGCACATTGCGCACCAATTACAATTTGCAGTGTACTTCAGTAATGTTGCACAATTAATTAACTGCAATTCCCTGTGTGCTACTTAACGAAACGGTGAAAATGAAGGAAAATTCGTTCGAATTTCGGGGGCGCTCGAGAATCAGTTTAACAGCAATTTCTCGGCTTTTTGCTTGGCGGGAGTTGCGGCTGCCGCTTTTTGCAAACAGCGCGGGAATTCCTCGGTCGGCCGGAAATTGCGCGTAGAAGATAATTAAGGCGGACAAACTGTTGTTTGCGCGTATGTGTGTGCGTGTGTTTCTGTCTGCGGTTGTGTGTTTCGAGGGTTGGTTTGCGCCCCCGCCGTTACAAATCAATTGGAAAATTAACGCTGGCAACGCGCGCGCGCAATCACCGTTTCAGTTTTACGCTCGAGTAATTCAATTAAGGCGGACATTTCGCCGGCGCGTGTCCGTTCGATTGCGATACAATGCCCCGCTGGTTATTAGTTCAGTTTTTCCCTGCCGATTTCGCCGCAACAGGGAGAGTTCGATGACCTTAGAATTCGCTCGGGTTAATCAACGAACCAGTGGAACATCACTTTTTGCAGTATTTCTCCTGTTAACCCTTTTAGTGCGAAAGTATTACACATGTGCGAGGAATACCGCACCAATTTAACGAAGTTGGTTTTTGGGAAAAAGCTCATAAAGAAACAAAATAAGAATGATATTTACAAAACTCAAAAAGTGGCTTATTACGAAATAAAGGAAGACTAAAGTAATGTCAATTATATTTCAATCTTTGTTGAAAATCATATGAAGAACAGACATATAAAACATTGTGAAAAACAAAAATTAATTTCTCCTTTACAAACAATATTTGAATCCAAAAATAATTTTTGGAACGAAATTAAACTATTTATGTCATCGTTTGGTTCTAAAAGGGTTAAATTAAACGAATAAATAAAAAGTCGATTATTTTCTGTAAAATGATCACTTTTTACATTTTATTATTCTTTATATTCTCTCTATAAAATTGTTTATAATTTTTTCTATTGACACCTTTTTATTAAATCATAGAATATTGCAAAAAACCTCGTCTTAAAATAAAACATAAAAAAATCGCGCGAAAAAATAATGTCAATTTATTAAATTCCTCGCTCAAGTAAGTACTTCGAAGAGTATTTGTTTCAGCAAATGATTTTCCAGTTTGAGACTTGTTTCTTTTTGTTGCCCCCAATTGCCGATTCAGTCTTTCGTTACGCAACAATTGAAATGTGCAATGGAAGAATAGGTGGGTGGTAAAGAGAGAGAGAGAGGGAGTGGAAGAGAGAATGGAAGGGAAGGTGATAGGTCTGGGCAGTGTTGGCAGGCACTCGCTAGCTCGCTCGCAACCGATGGCTTTTGCGCGCCTGGGGACATTCCGAAAATACTCAAAATGCCGAAGCGCGCTCGCGCAACCACTCTCTCTCTCTCTCTTTCTGTCTCTGTGTGTACAAACAAAGGGCGAGGATGTGCACTGGAGAGGCAGCGAGACCGGCTGCTGGCCTCGTTTCACATTTCGAGTCAAGTGCATCTGCACCTGCCATGCAGCAGAGAAGCAGCTTTCGACAGTAAATCCTCGCGGAAATGGAGCCAACATCATCGCTAAATGGACTTTCCAGCAGTTTTAATTGACCACTCGCGAAAGCATTCCCATTCACTTTCCAATGCCCAGCGCCCCTCTTTTCAATGTCCTCTGGACTGAATTAATGATTCGAATAGTTTCCGTCCATCTTCCCTTTGGCTTCTTTTTAGAAAAGCTCTCAATTGGATTTTTCGAAAGGATATTACGAGTCTAATTTCGCTAGTGTTCTTTTTCGTGTGATTTAATGAACAGTGTAAAAGCGATGGGAATTTTCTTAGTCATCGATATTAAGGGATATAATTCACTTTTTGGGATGAACGCTTCTTTTAACTCTTTCAGACAGCTGCAAAATGGTCCAGCGAGCCTCGAAACCGCGCAATAAATAGAAAACTTCTTCATAAGCTGGTTTTTGTATAATTATTTCTATCAATAGGAACGAAATAATAAAAGTAAGGACAATTTTCTTCAAACAGATTTCTTTTAAAATCGTACTGCGTACCGTGGACTTTTACTGACCACCAATCAGAAATCTGCAAGTATGTGCAATTCTTATTATTATAGTCTTCAAATCTGTACTTCTGCTTTTCAGAAAATGTAAGTTAGAAGGCGGAACTCGCTGGGACTTTTCTTAGAACTCTAAAACAAATGTGATATGAATAATGAAAATTATTTTAAAAAATGTAATAATTCGATATTGAGGGCCGAACAACAATTTTCAAGCCTGCCATTTTGTTCACCAGCAAGCGGCAATCTTTTACTACATTTTTGGGACACCTTGTAGAAGATGCTCACAATTTGATCCCGTTACAAATTTTGTTCCCTTTCTGTCTCTAACACCTTTGGAATCTTCTTTCCTTCTTCCTTTCTAATTCTCTTATCCATTTTACTATTTTCACGCGTTTCCTCCCGCTCGCTCTATTTCTGTGATTTAACGTTCGGGGTGTTCTCAGGTTTACTAGGGTTAAAAGGATTAAGAATTATTATCGACATAGCTGCTGCTTTTCAGGAGCGCCGAATTCTCGCTAGAATTCGCTGGCTCGAAGTAGGACAATTAAATGTCCGAAATTAAATCGAGACATTTAAGAAAGGCAGGAGTAAGGATCGGCCCAATTGAATTGCACGCCGGGCTGAATACTAATCGGGGGCCAACGGAACTCGAGAACATAATTTAACGAGCGAGCGAATCTCTCCCGAGAATAGTACATCAGAGAGCGAGGGAGGGTTAAGTCGCTCCCCGTTCACAGGAGAGTGCAGGAAGAGTCTCGTTATCGAAGGGAGGAAGTAAGAATTCTTCCGCAATGTTACATTAGAAAAGAATTTTTTCTATTCTATATTTAATTACAGTACAATATTTCACTAGAGAATGAATCAACATTATTTATTAATCTCGCTAGTGATAATTGTATATACAAAGTTCATTAATGTCAGGAGACATTTAATTTATGGATTTCGTATAATTAAATGTTACCGTACAATTGAGTTAATTTCGTTATTTTAAGCAGAACTGTTACTGGATTAGAGATTGGATTAGATTGGATTTATTTCATTCTGAGGCCGAAACATAGAAGCAGAAAGCAAACAAGAATTGTTCCGCAATGTTACATTACAAAAGAATTTTTTCTATTCTATATTTAATTACAGTACAATATTTCACGAGAGAATGAATCAACATTATTTATTAATCTCGCTAGTGATAATTGTATATACAAAGTTCATTAATGTCAGGAGACATTTAATTTATGGATTTCGTATAATTAAATGTTACCGTACAATTGAGTTAATTTCGTTATTTTAAGCAGAACTGTTACTGGATTAGAGATTGGATTAGATTGGATTTATTTCATTCTGAGGCCGAAACATAGAAGCAGAAAGCAAACAAGAATTGTTCCGCAATGTTACATTACAAAAGAATTTTTTCTATTCTATATTTAATTACAGTACAATATTTCACTAGAGAATGGCATCTCTGCAACAATGAATCAACATTATTTATTAATCTCACTAGCGATAATTGTGCATACAAAGTTCATTAATGTCAGGAGACATTCAATTTATGTATTTCGTATGGTTAAATAAATTACCGTACAATTGAAATAATTTATTTGTTCTAATTAGAACTGTTACTGTATTAGAGATTGGATTAGATTCGATTTATTTCATTCCACGGCTGAAATACATGTATAATATTATTAGAATATTAATTGTTCTTCGTATTATTTGCGTCAACAAGCAATGAAATGCCAAAAAATATCATATTATATATATATCTGCTTTAAATTATTTCTAATATCTGTAATTTATTTCTAAGATCTTCTTATTATTCATCATTCACTCGAATATATTTCTACTTTTTATAATTCAGTATTAAAATCCTTTCGAGATACTTTGAATTCATGAACAGAGCTGGGGGGAAGAATTTCCTGGGCGTTTTTCGTGATCCACTATGCGAGGGCGAGCGGTTCTTTCAACTTCTCGCGAGCTGCCTGAATTTCTGGACGAAGCCGCAACCTACATCGGACGAAATTCGACTCTTCCAACATTCAGCCAACATCGCCGCTGCCGCCACTCCTACAACTTTTCATCCCCTTTTCTCTAATAACTCGGACTCGTTCATTGTACGAAAAATAATCTCGCGCTTTTTTTTCTCGCTCGCTCCCTCTCGAAATTTTGCAAATCCTCCGCGAGCACTCTTTTGTAAGGGATGGAATTCGAAGGATGTGCCATAAAATGTGATCGATAAAGCCGATACGGTTTTAGATTATTTGACTATGATTGCATTTATTGGTCCAGGAGAGGCGCCAATTCAATTATTCGCCGGAGTTGTTAATGTCGAATGAATGTGATTTGCAATTTGTAAGTTGATTAGGTCGGATACACGCGCGAATAGAGTTAGAGCGGGTTTAATGTAGTGTGCAAACCTCGTCAGATGTCATTAATAGCATCCGATAATTACTTGGATTGCCAAATAAACGAGTATACCGAAGCAGCTCGTAATTTAGAAGCCCATGGGGTCTGTGATTACAATAATTCTGGCGAAGCTAATCCCAACTTTTAAGTTAATCACGAGTATACTCGTTAGAAAGAAAAATAATTTACCTTTTCTTATAAAAATCATCATTACAAAATATAATTCATCTCTTAAAATAAAGAAATCAAATAGCCAATAATTCTTTGCATTTTTGCAGTTCAAATAAATGAATTAAAATTAAAAATATAAAAGAAGATAAACATTTTTAATGACAAAGTTGACCGTTAAAGATTTAACTGCGCTGTGATTTTAGTATGAGGGATGAACGGCGAAGGGTGGAGGACGTCGTTCCCGGTGACGTTGGAGGATGTTACGTCAGTGGTGCGAGAGTAGAAAAATCAAATACCTTTTATACTATAAAAACGTTCATTATCATAATACGTATAAAATATAATTCTTCTCTTAAAATGAAGAAATCAAATATCTAATAACTTTTTGCATCGTTAACATACGAATAAACCATTCAAAATTACAACTATATGTAGAACCACATAAACATATTCAAAAACCGAAGTCAACCATTAAAGATTTAAGTGCGCTACACTTTTAATATGAGGGGTGAGTGTCGAAGGGGTTGCGAAGGGCGGAGAGGACGTTGTTTCCAGGACGTTTTAGGATGTTACGTCAATGCGACAGTAGAAAAATCAAATACCTTTTACACCATAAAAACGTTCATTATCATAACAAAATATAATTCTCTTAAAATAACGAAAATGCAAACAAATTAATCAAAATTTCAACTATATGTATGTATAGGCAGATAAACGTTATCAAAAACAAATAAATATATATTTTCAAAAACCGAGGTCAACCATTAAAGATTTAACTGCGCTACGGTTAAGGGGTGAGTGTCGACGGGGTTGCGAACGGAAAAACGGACGTTGTTCCCGGTGACATTAAAGGGTGTTACGTCAATGCGACAGTAGAAAAATCAAATACCTTTTACACCATAAAAACATTCCTTATCATAACAAAATATAATTCTCTTAAAATAACGAAAATGCAAACAAATTAATCAAAATTTCAACTATATGTATGTATAGGCAGATAAACGTTATCAAAAACAAATAAATATATATTTTCAAAAACAGAGGTCAACCATTAAAGATTTAACTGCGCTACGATTAAGGGGTGAGTGTCGACGGGGTTGCGAAGGGCGGAGAGGACGTTGTTCCCGGTGACGTTAGCGGGGGATGCTGCTGGTGTGTTACGTCAGTGGTGGCGCAGAGAGTATACGTGGGTCTCTCGATCGACTGGCGGTGGGAAGGGGAGGGGGAGGGCTCGGCGAGGACGCCGCGTCGCAGAGCGGGTGGGGCGAGGTAGCATCTCTGACGCAAAATAAGGTCGGCCACCTCGGATTTCATTCATCAGTCACAGTGGCGACCACCGCGACACCTCACCGCTCGCCTAACACGATTCATATTTCTTTCTCACCTGCTCGCTCTCTCTTACATCTCCAAACCTTTCTTCCCCCACTTTTTCATATTTACTTGTTTTAACCCTTTTGTTACTGTTGATATTTTAAAAGTATACTGTGAATTATATTTTAGACTTGAAATCTCGTTGATTGAAATCAGCGTTCTTTGAAAATGGTGTATTTTATTGTTATACGTGTAAGACTGTAATTAAAAGAGCGCCGAAATAAATGTTTTAGAATCTCAATCTTAAGAGAACAATTGTCCAAACCGAAATAAGTCAAGTAACATTATTGTATTATCTTTTACGTTGTGAAATTTATATATTCGAATGTTTTATACGTCGATGATTGACGAAAGTAGAAAGAAATTTGAGTGTATGCTATGATACATTATGCTAGTATTACCAAAAGTACGTATAACACGTTTTCTCTAATAACTAACGCTTTCCAACAATTTATAACCTCCAAAACGCGATTATACGCTATCCACAATCGATTCCTGACAATATTAAATATGGAAACTAGAAAGAAATTTGAGTGTAAACTATGATACATTATGCTAGCATTACCAAAAGTACGTATAACACGTTTTCTCTCATAACTAACACTTTCCAAGAGTTTATAACCTCCAAAACTCAATTAATAATATGGAAATTGGAAAGAAATTTGAGTGTATGCTACAATACATTATGCTAGTATTACCAAAATTATGAAAACCACGTTTTCTCTCACAACTAACCAACTATCCACGAATTTATAACCTCCAAAACTCAATTACACACTATCCAAAATCGATTCCTGTCGATCTCCACATCACTAAAGTACGAAATTCAAGGAACTCCGGTGGACCCCCCTGCCGCGCGATTTCCAATTTCGAATTCGCCACTCGAGGAGACTAATCGCAGTTGGAGAACAATCGAATTAGGCGGTCGAGGATTACAGAGTCGCGCGATTGTTTCGGGCGGTATAGTGGCGCCAGAATAATTAAAGGTAAATCGGGCTCTCCGGCTGCGCTCTATGTACGGAGAAGCGAAGCAACTAATCCGATTGATAAGATTTGAATGGCGGCACAACAGGTAGTCCCGCGAATTAATAAAGCGATTAGAGGAGTGGAGGAGGAGTGGGGGAAGCCAGAGGGAGCCACATTCTCCACACGAAGCTCTCTCCGAGGCTAGCGGTGGAATTAGTTTAGTTAAATGAACGCAACGCTCGCCAGGATTTCACTCCGAGACGTATTGTTACTGCCGGGCATTATGATTAATGAGCGGCTAATTGTTTCCCTAGTTCCACGCCTGTCCGGATTATGTCTCCGTTCTAGTATTTAGCGATCCTGCGAATCCTACTGTGCAGCCTGGAATTCGCATGCTATCATAATTTTCGAATAAATATCACGAATTTCGAGTAGAAACCGCTGATTACACAGAGTAAGTTTCATTAATTGTAGTTAATCCTTAAAGCTTGGAAATCAAATATTAGAACAATTAAATAAATCACAATTGTGTGGTTGAAATTCGCTAATTGCACGGAGTAATTCCAATTAATTGTAACTCATCCTTAAAGCTTGGAAATCTAATATTAGAACAATTAAATGAATTATAATTGCGTGTATGACAGTAACCGGCATAATTTCTGTTAGTGTAATAGAAAGTTATTAACTAACAGATTTTTATTCTATTATTGCTCGATTTGCCACTCGCATAGTTCTCAAATAAATATCACGAATTTTGATTGAAACTCGCTGATTACAAGGAATAAATGAAATTAATTCTAATTCATTGTTAAAACTTGGAAATCAAATATTAGAACAATTAGATAAATTAGAATTCTGTGTACTTTAATAAATAGCGTTTACAGATTTACTTGGTTACATACGAATCCTACATTTCTTGTTTTCAAGAGCAAAAGCGAAACTCAACGATATTGAAAAAATGCGGAGCGAAAAAAAGGCGGAAAACTGGGGGAAAAAACCCTGGTATTTGGTAGCGAGTGGAGTGGCGAGAAAGGAGTGAAGCGCTGTTCACTCGGCCTCGAAACAATGGGAAGCTGCTGTGCGGCCGGTTTGCTGACGCGACTCGAAAACCGCCTCTGGACCATCTCTCGATCCGATCCGATCCGATCGGATCGGATCGACGTGGACGCGAGCGACCGAGCAGCGGAAAAAAGCCAGCCGAACCAGACAATTGCTCGATCGAGCTGCTGCATGCTGACTTCGCAACAACCGACCTGCTGGTCAAACTCGACACTCCATGCCCCCCCACCCGCCAGATCTAACCTCTAATGCGCACCCCTCGCGATAATGCATCCTTGATAAATTCCAACTCGGACGCGTCCACGTCAACCGCTGAGAGCGTTACAGTGTTCATCTGTCGATTGGTGACCGCTCTGTTGTGCGCATTTCGAATGCCTTCCAATTACTTGTTTGGGTGATATTTGTCAAGGGATTGTTGTGATAAATTTCGTTAAGAATAAAGAACGAATAATGTAATTAATTTATAAATAATGTAAATAATAATCGAAATGTTAGCGTGATGATAAATAAAAAACACACATCTCTACCGTTTCATTCTGTCGATTGGTGACCGCTCTGTTGTGCGCATTTTCAATGCCTTCCAACTAATTATTTACGTAATATTTGTCAAGGGATTGTTGTGACAAATTTTGTTATGATTGAAAAACAACTAATGTAATTAATAATCGTAATGTGGCGTGACAATAAATTTAAAAGAAACACATCTCTGGCATTTCTTTCTTAATTATTCTCATAAAATTTGTTATGAATAAAGAACAGTTAATGTAATTAATAATCGTAATGTGGCGTGACAATAATAAAAAACACATCTCTGCCGTTTCTTTCTGTCAATTGTTAACCGCTCTGTTGTGCGCCTTTTGAATGCCTTCCAATTACTTGTTTATGTGATATTTGTCAAGGAATTATTGTGATAAATTTTGTTATGAACAAAGAACAACTAATATGACTAATAATCGTAATATGGCGTGACAACAATAAAAAAAAACACATCTCTGCCGTTGCTTTCTGCAAAAGTACAAGCGTCAGTGGCCACTTTTTTTTCTGGCGTCACAGATTTGTTGGTAGCTCGGCGTGCGCGCCCCTTTGAAAGAGCACCGCACCGAAAAGCGGGTATACCAGGCAAAAGCAGGGCGCTAATTAGGTTAAGAATGGAATGGAAAGTTATAGGGGCCTTTTTTCCTCTTAAACATTCATACGCGATGGATTAATTTCAGGGCTTTTGCCCGGCCGCAAGAGTAAGTACGCAGCAGCACGCCCGGCCGGAAGTTCGGGGCAGGGGAAAGTGCGAGATGAAAGAGAGAGAGGGAGAGAGAGAGAGAGAGAGAGAGAGAACGTTACGCGGAGTAGCTCTCGCAATCGATCAACTCGAACACTATAGCCGAATGGAATGAGGCTGCTCGAGCATCCCTGAATATTCCTAATGAAAATCCAATGAACCGTTCCGAGAGCACCGCGTAATGAGCTCTATCAGTGTGTGTAGTTGGCTCCTCCTCCTGCAGCAGCAACCTAACCTCCAACTCCGCTCCCCGCCAAGCTAATCTCCACAAAGGGACTTTTAACGTTCTAACTAGCAGCTCCTACAACTTTTAATTCCCGATTCAAAAGCCAGGAAGCAAGGAGTCCTTAAATAATTAATACTAATACTATTACTGCCGTTAAATGTTAAAGTAAGAATTATTAATCCCTTTGACTACGGCGAAATCCAAGGGAGAACGTTAATTTCAACCAACGAGATTCTAGCGGTGATAAATGCAATCTTAATGGATTTTTAGGATGCCTAAAGACGCCAGTAGTTAAGAAGGTTATTTATTTCAGCTTGGAAGAATATTAGAATATTATTAATAATTAATAGAAAGATTTGAAATTGGTCGAGCTCGAATTTCAGATTGAATTTTGAAGAAAGCAATTAATCATTTATAAATAACGAACTAAATATATCTGTGGTGATTAACAGTAGTTTATATAATAAATAGAACATTCCCGAGCGACCCCTTTTTCGAGCATCGAGATTCTCCAAGCGTCTTACGCGTCCACATAATTAAAGAAATCCTTGGTTTCTCCTTTTATTAAGATATAATGAGTGCAATCTATTCTCCGAGGGTTTTTTTTTTTAATGAAACGCGTTGAGAGCTGTGGAACAAAGCTGATGTTTAGACAATCGGGATTATAGGGTGGAGGCGAACGAAAACGAGAGCGTGTTGCAAAGCCTCGGCTTTCGCGGGGATATCCGGTGCAGCAACAGCGTCGGCAATAATAAAGCTGGCTTACTGCAAGTGTTCCCTGGTAATCTCCGGGCCAACCGAAACGACACTGACTCCACCTATACGGACCTCCTTCGCACTCCCTGCTCGCCTGCCCGCCTGCCCGCTGCTCGCTCTACATATTTGCAAACCTGATTACGTCAGACTCGAATCCGCCCGACATCCTCCAATCCGACGGACACACCACGCTTCCCGCTTTTTGTAACATAACCTCGCACAAATCCTCGACCCTTCTCATTTTAAGCGACAAGAACTGCGGAATTTATTCAGCTTCGATGTTTCAATGAATTTTATTATGCGAATTTTAATGCGAGCCTTGTAATATGTCGAAGTTTAATGGAATTATAATTGTAAGCGTGGAAGGTTGGGGTTTGGTTTATTTGTTTTATTGGTTCGTTTGATATTCCGTTCAGTCCTGGAAATTTGAGTGAATAGAGACTTTATTGTGTGATAATATGTACTTGATAATGAATTAGTCACAGATATCTTTAATATGTTTTGTTACAATGGAATCAATATTGCAAGTTACTGCCAAAGATGACGAATGTATAATTTATTATAAATATTAAAACTGTAGAGAGTAAGAATACCCATTTAGTTATTTTTATATAAAAATAGGAATAATCAATAAAAATTCCTGTCGACTTTGAAGCAAATAATTGTAATAAATACAAAATATAAGTTTTACATATTTTCTTATGGCAATTAGGATGACGGGCGAGTAAAATTACGGTTTTAACGAGCAGTATAATAATGACAATTAGGGCGAACGTGACTTTTGAGAAGGAAAGGACTAACAATCCTCATTAAGATATTTTTAATAACAATGAATGAGGTACAATTGACATATTCAAAATGATTAATCAACAGGAATTCCTGTCAATTCTAAAGCAAATAATTCTAACAAGTATAAATACAAGTTTTACATATTTTGCGTGTAAAATGACAACTTTAACGAGCAGTCTAATAATGACAATTAGAGCGAGCGTGGCTTTTGGAGGAGCATTGTCGAATCGAAAAAGGGGTCGTGAGAAGAGAAGGAAAGAACTAACAATCCTCATTTAGTCACTTCTAACAACAATGAATGCGCTAAACTTGACAAAAGTACTCAAAATGAATAATTAATAAAAGCAGATATGATAGTTGTCCTAACAAACATAAATATAACTTTTCCATATTCCGCTATGTCAATATGATAATGCCGCGCGTGTAAAATGACAACTTTAACGAGCTGCATAATAATGACAATTAGGGCGAGCGTGGCTTTTGGAGGAGCGTTGTCGAAGAGAAGGAAAGTAGGAAGAAGAGTCGAGAGAAAGAGAGAGAGAATCGAGCTGAGAAAACATGGCTTGAGTCAACAGACGTTTCATTCGAGGGCGGACGTCGATAGCAGCACATCGACGAGCGCCCCTTCAATGCGATGCATACGTGTATCGACGCCGCCACGCGGAAGCGACGCCGCCGTCGTCGTCGTCGTCGCCGCCGCTATTTGCCGCACGCTTTTAATGAAAATAGCACTTGGCGGGCGACGCCACCGAATGGGAACCGCTTGCCGATCAGCCGATTCGAGATACAGCTCGTTTCAAATTGCTAACGCTCGATTTTCAGCGGGGCGAATCCGATTCGAGAGACCCTCGGTGGTTTCGTTCGAGAGTCGCCAATACTGCCTTTCAGTTGGCCGAAATTGTGCTGGCTTTCGCTGTTACTTCGATTCTCTCTTTGCTCGCCGCGATTTGCTCAATCGCTCGGAAAACTCGAATTCGAATCGGCAATCGGATGTTGATTCTCTCGTCGATGCAGTTTTCAAATAAAGTAATAAAAGTAAGAGAGAACTAATCTTGAAAGACAAGTTGCGTAAACTAAGTCACATTTTATACTTAGAATGCATAATAATAAATAAATATTCATGTGCAATATTAAATTGTATCAAAGACTAATTAATTAATATTGCAAAAATGAATAATCAATAAAAATTCCTATCAATTCTGAATCAAAAAGTTGCGGTAAATACAAAATATAAGTTTTACATATTTTCTTTTTCCATTTTATAAAAATGTGTTTTAATTACCAGATGTATTTTTAACTTATAAAATCATTAAGATTCGCAGTTATTTTTGGTGGATTCGACGCTCACTTTTGAAACGATCTGTAGAAATGCTTGCACCTGTGCATGGGAGCGCGCACGTCAAACGGGAAGATGGGAAATCCCTGATACAAGTCGAGCGTTCTATTCTATCGTGATATTTGTTGGTTTTCCGCTCGTCTCCTGATACATTATTCCTCCGCTTCAGCCAACGCCGGCATCGCTCGGTAATGCCAGCAAGGAAATCTTGTTCGAGCTCGTTTTCCGCTCTATCGTTGATCCTTATTTCCCTCGAAATGCCACCACTTCTCCAATTCTCCCTAAAAGTCCCTCGAACCACTTGTCTGCGCGCACGAAATGATCCATCGCGAATTAGCTTAAATTTGAATCGAATTATGATGATAAACTTTTGTTTTATAATAAAATTATACTGTCAAAAATAGTATAACAATGATGGTTTTGCGAGAAAACAATGGAATTGTTATGGGAACTTCGAATTCGACTTGATCGATGTCGATTTTTAATTATTACAATTGATTGTACTGTTTATATTTATTTATATTTGTTTGTATTTGATGGTCAAAAGTTATGACGTGGTTTTAAAATGGTCATTCGAAAGGACCTCATTTGTACCACTTTTATTTTCGTTTATACTTGATGGGGTAAAAAGTTAAAGTTGAATTCTTCCTTGTAATTTAAATTACTCTTTTAATAAAACATTCAATGGACTTAAAGTTGAAAAACTTAAGGCTAAATTCTTCCTTATAATTTAAATTATTCTTTTACTAAAATATTCAATGGACTTAAAGTTGACTTCAGCAATTAACAAATAGCAATCATAATATAACATATTACATAACAGTATAACCTTTTTAGAAAGTTGTTTGGATGCTGCAAGCGGTCCACATAACCGCAATATCTTTGTCGCGCCATTACGTGTGCGTCGTTCATCTTGCAAGCTGAGACAGGCTTGCTACGAGTTGCGACGTGTTCCAGACGATTTTCGGAGAATCGGCAGCCCCTCTTCTCGCCTGCGTCGCACATTATATGAGATAAGGGGAGCAGCCGTGTCAGTTTCAGCAGAACCCTTTGGGCGAGGGTCGCCTTAATAAAAAGTGTTACATTCCGACACGAAAAATACGCTGTTGTTATAATAAAAACTCTCGATAATTAGCGATAATAATACAATATTTAGAAATTTATTATGTTTGGTGGGTTAAATTTCAGGAATTGATTTAATTCCAATGTTATATTAAAACCTATTAAGTTTTTGTTATAATATTTGTATTAATTTTTACGATTATAGTAAAATGTATACTAATAATCGTAATAAAAAATAATGTGTTTATTATAATAGCGACGTGTATGCGTCGAATTATAATACCTGCGTATCTATAATTATAATTTTGTAATAAATCTTCTTTGTGTGTGCTGGCACAATTTTCTCGTTTTCCATCAACTGCTAATCGAGAGTTAATCATTGGCCTAAGTATGCCCTAGGAGGAAATCTATCTCTTCTAAGAGATCCTCTTCCATCAAGAAGAGGTGGTTCTTCATCAGGAGAAAGATACTGCCTTTTCATTAGCTCGATCTTTTGTAAACTGGCCAATCGTTGTTTCCTTCTCTCCCTCTCTCGCTCGTTTCGTCTTCGACCCTTCGTTCTACGAGAGTTTCGTGCTTGGAGCTCCAGCTGACCCGTTTCCCTCGTTCAAACATTTCTCCGGTATCGCAAACCAGCCAGGACGAATCACACACAGACACAGAGAGAGAGAGAGAGAGACAGGCACACAGAGACACTTTCTCGGTTGTCTGTGCGGGCTCGAAATTGCTTTCTGCCGGACATCGTTTAATTTAATCGCGCCGCCAGCAGAGCCGAGTGAGTCTCTCGAGCAGCTCTCTCCCCAGTAACTTCGAGCGCCTTCATCTCCCTCCTTCCAAATTGTCCACACTCTCCTCCTCCTCGCTGTTATATTACTCGGCGCGGAGAGGGAAAGCCTCGAAACTCCGATCTCGTTCGGCAGAATGGGAACCTTCGGTACGATGACTCGTAGATTGTACTATTGACACTATGCGTAATATTTCCGGAATTAGTGCTGCTGCGAACGGAAGTGGAACTCTGCCGTTAACCGACTGTTTTGAATGGGATCGAATGTTCCGGTAGGTCTCAGTATTTTCGAATTTTCTTGAGTAGCTATTTATTTCTTTAGTGTTTAACACTTTCGTCGCCCAAGTTACAAATTTTTAAGTCTTCGCCACACCTTCTTAAAAATGTTTATTAACGTCATTTTTGTCGAAATATGTCTGTGAATAGATTTTTTAGATGGGTTCAAGTGTCACCCATTTATGGGTGACGCGGCGACGAACGTGTTAATGATAGTGTTTAATGATCAGGTATATAATTTTGCGGTTGTCACACATCTATTAATTCTTTGACCACAGCGAAATCTAAGGGAGAACGCTAATTTCAACTGACGAGATTTTAGCTGTGATGAATGCAATCTTAATGGACTTTTCGAGCGCTTATAGCCATTAACAGTGTTACAAATGTAAAATTTCAATGCATCAAAATGCATTAAAATTGCATTTGTCGCAGTTAAAATCTCGTGAATTGGAATTAGCATTCTCCTTTAAATTTCGCCATAGTGAAAGCATTAATAATCGCTTGTTTTGGTAAATCTTCCGAATAAAAAACGACTTTTAAATCAAATCAAAATGATTATACAGAAATTTAATCTCTTTAGTATCACAAGAGAAAATACTCTCGCAATTACCAGTAGAATTACATAAAAGTAATGAAAGATTGGAGGTGGTGCGAAACTGGTGCAATCGGAGAGTCAGCATTAATGGTTGATTGGAAGGTGCGATTATTGTCGCACTCACTTCTCCCTCGAATCCATCAGGGACGCCCGAGAGAGCACTCTTCGCTCTACAAAAGTTCGATGAGCTTTCTCCTTCTCTCCTTCTCTCTCTTCAGATTCCACCGTCATTCGCCGTGAATTAAGCTCTCGTCGTCGAGGCAGCGAGGGGAAGAACTGAAGAACGTTCGGAGGGAATCTCAGATTTCATGGGACATTTCGCCCGCGATAAGCGGATTAGTGGGGTGTGCGGGGATCTGATTAAGGGCAGGTGGGCTCTGATCAGGGCGTACTTTCCCTCGATTCTCACGAACCCCCTTCGTTACTGCCTCGCCATTTCCTTCCCACCATTTCTACTGGCTCTTTCATGTATAACATATCATTGTTCGATACAAATTCTTTTACATCCCTCCGTACATTACAATTAATTGGTAAAATGATTATAATAAAAAAGGTTTGTAATATAAAATGTTTAAAATATTTGTATATTGTAATATAAAATGTTTAGAATATTTTTATATTGCAATATGAAATGTTTAGAATATTGTATAATACTAATTTTTTATTTAAACTTTTGACTACGGTGAAATCTGAGGGAGAATGCTAAGTTCAACTAACGAGATTTGAGCTGTGACAAGTGCAATCTTAACAATTTCGACGCCCAAGTTGCAAATTTTGAACTCTATCGTTACAACCTTGTTCAAGATGTTTATTAACGTTATTTTTGACGGAATAAATATGGATGTGAATAGATGTTCGAGTGTCACTCAGATATGTCAGTGTAGTGATTAATATAATAAGAAATGCTCATTTGGATAATAATAAAAAAATTATAGATTTATATTTTTATTCCTAACAAGTTTCAAACCGGTCAACTAACCTGAAAATTTCCTAACCTCACCGGCCGTAATTCGTACACTTATAGTGACAATGAATGCGATAGAACTGACATATTCAAAACGAATAATCAATCATTTTCGGAGCAAATAGTTGTGATAAATACAAAATATAAGTTTTACATATTTTGCTATGTGAATATGACGATGACAGCAAAAATGAAAGAACCATAGATTTACATCTTCATTTCTAACAAGTTTCAAACCGGTCAACTAACCTAAAAACGTTCCTAACCTAACTGTGCATAATTTCGGGTGCACTTATATGGTATACGTGACTGTGAAAAAGAAAGATGATGATGGATGACTGACGTTTGAGTTATGAGGGCAAGTCATGATTCAAAGGCAAGTGATTCCACCCTGTAGGGTCTCCTCGCGCGCGCTTTGACTTTCTCTCAAAGCTCGCGCATTCCCGATGCACCGCGTGCATCCTCTCTGTATGTGTATATTTACGATGTTTGTGTTCGCTCGAAGGCTCCTTCGGGATGAAACGGCGCTCCCGCTCGCTGGCACGCGTTATTACGGCCGCTAGTTCGATTCCGATGGCTCGAGCGCAACTGGGCACCTTGCCAACGAGAACTTCGAATGTGTCGGTGCGCGCGTGTTTGTGTGTTTGTGCAAGGCACAACATCATCGCTCGTTTCAGTTAGCTGCACGTAGTATGTACAGGGTGATTCAGTTGTATTTGAATCAGAACTCGCCTAACCTCACTTTTACTAGATATTTATTTAATTGTACTGTACATTCTCTATTTAACAATAGGCTGTTTATTGAATATTTTGCGAAGTTTTAATATCGACTTACTTTCAATGAATAGCAACGTAAGGAGAACATATTTTACTATATTATATTTATAAGGGAATGTTGTATATAACTGGTTTCTTCAAGGTGAAATTTCATGTCCAAGTTAACATAACTCAAACATGTAAAAGTATAAATGCGTAAAATACAGAGAAATGTTGGGAAATGTTTGAGAATAATTTCAATTTCTAGGTTATTTATGATTTCATATGCAACAGTGGTGACTCAAAGGCAAGTGAGCTCTCCTAACCCCACTTTTACTAGACATCTATTTAATTATATTATATATTCTCTATTTAACAATAGACTGTTTTAAATTATGTACTCCATTGGAGCGAACATTTTACGACGTTCCAACGACAATTTTCTCTGAATGCATAGCAGCGTAAAGAGAAAATATTTGATTCTATTATATTTACAGTGAAATATTATAACTGGCAATAAGTGTACAAAATGCAGACAAATATTGAGAAACATTAGAGTAAAATTTGAATTCCTAGATTATTTCCAATGATTTTCTATGCAACAGTGTATGTTCGACAATGGCGATTCAAAGGGAAGTGAACCACCCTGTACATGGATTCTCCCGCGCCTTCCCTCTGACGTCTGCTATCATCACCGGGCGAGCGAGGCGGGGGGGAAAAAGTTGCGGTGGAATAAACAGAGCGTCGAGTTTAAGTATTTTAATGCTGACATTTTCAGAAATTCGCCGAAATTATTTTTATTCTTTATAAAGCAGAGAGGAACTGCGAGGTTGCATGACACACATTCCTCCGCCGCTCTTCCTAACCTCTTTCATTCCGCTCTTTTATACACTCCGGCGAATGACGATTATAATAAAAGTCGAAACTCTGTTTGAACACATCTTTATGTTCGAAAGCATTTGATTAGGTGGTATCATCTTCCTAGAATTGGCGGAGCATAAACTTTCTCGCGGAACTAGTTTCCATGGCATTAAAGATTTAACCTAAGAAATCTCATCGTCGTGGCTCAAGTAGGAGCGCACTACATTTTTCATAGCTTGTGCAATACGGCTCGGGTTGTAAACTTCGCATCCTTGATTCAAGTTTTACAGTTCTTCGTCGGAAGAATTAACGGGCAAGAGAGAGAGGCCTCTGTGTTGGGCGAGCAGGGGAATATATCCGCATTATAACCTATAAAAGCTAATTTCGCCGGGGCTTATAAGGTGGACCGACAGCCATGACTAGCTGGCTAAAAAAAGGTTCGGTTATTGTGCAGTTTACGGTGAGATACTGCTCAATTTGGCGAGGCCCTCTCGCGGCATAATCGTCAACTTGATTTAAGCTTTCGCATCGGACCCGCCTCCGAAGACGTTCTCTCCTCGCAAGCGCATCTCACATAACCTCTTCGATCCTCGCGCTCCACCAGAAAGCCAGTATGCTCGAACTTCCAACACTTAAATTTTAAAGGCTAACTTCCGCCCAACTTTCCTAACCAACAAACTTCCGCGAAACAGAAATATGCTTCGAGCAGAGCAAATATCCAAGGCGTTTAATACATAATAATCGGGGGGATTCCATTCGCTGCTGGATTTCCCTCCAAGATTCCTTATTCATTGAATGGTAGTTCGGCAGTCTGGCGGCGGAACTTCATTCGAGTTCGTTTAACCGAATCCCCGTGGAAGATAATCGGGTGGAATCCAGTTCATTCGCGATTCATTAGCTCTCTGCTTGCCCCTCTACTTTCAGAATCTCTCTCCCTCGTCAGACTAACTTTTTTCTCCTATCGTTCCCTTCCTTCTCGCGCTTTCCCACCCTTAATGGAGTCAGAGCGGACTCACGCGTTGGATTTCGCGTGAAGGGAGAGGGAAAACGGTGGGGAGAGAATCCCTTTTCGAGGGGAAGAAGTGAAGTCCTTTCATCGGAGCTCGAAAATGCCAGCAACCACCGACCGGTAGCCGCGGACTTGGCACCGGAAACTGGGAAAAAACGCGGTGGAGGGGTTGCCTGGCAGCGAGAGACGGAGAAAAAGTCCGAGAAAAATGGCTGGTTGGCCGCTTGCTAGATGGAAAGGGTGATGGGAGCGGCGGCGGTGGTGGGGGTTGGGACATGGACGGATAGTATGATGAAGTTAGAATCACGTTAGTCCGCCGGCGCTCGAAAGTTTTCCTATTATATTTTCGAAAGCGCGTTTGTCCTTCCCTTTGTTCCGCCGCCCCCGCCGCTCCACTTCCTGCCTGAGTGTCGGCCGCCTGTTTTTCGGTGGCGACTCGCCTGCCTCCCTCGCGAAATGTGGGTCGCCACCCCCCAGCAACTCCCTCCCTTTCGGAAACGTCACGGATCCAGCATCCTCCGCATGCATTCCCAGATGACGCGCTATACACGCCAATTCAGTCGAAATGAATTCGCTTTCATTTGACTTCGCTCGATTTTTCAATACAAGAATTTTCAAGCCTGCCATTTTGGTCTTCGGCACTTGTAATATTTTGTTACATTTTTGGGACACCCTGTATAGATTTCCTTTGGTAGAATATCTTGTGTAGATTTGGATGAAGTTTTAGTTTTGACTATTTGAGGGTTTTGTTTGGTTTTGTAGAATACGGATTGGAAATATTTTTAGCAACTTCGAAAAGGTACTCAATTCCCATTATAAATTTTGAATGGTTTTAAATTTTTCCATTGGGTCCCATTATAAATTTTTTCGAAATTCTTTAATGCTAACCATTGCTATTGCATAATTGATATTGCTAAATTTTAGTATGCCAAATTCGAATTTGGAAATGTAAGGTTAAAGGGGAGCACGTATGATTCAAACCACTCACCCAGTGATTCAGTCCCTTATTTCCCACTGAGAAACATTTGTCCGTTGCGGGAGGTCCTGCAAGAGACAATGAGACCATAAATAAATAACTCACAAGTTACTGAAACATAATCAACATTAAGTAAACTATGCAAAAACTATTTCATTTACGAAATTCAAACGATTTAATGTAATTATAGAGGAAATGGCCAAGAGTTCAAAGTGTTCTTTTAGTTCTCCAATCGGCTTCTTCTAATAAAATAACTCACAAGTTACTGAAACATAATCAACGATACATTAAGTAAACTATGCAAAACCTATTTCATTTACGAAAGTCAAATCACTCGATTTAATTAAAGAGAAAATTGCTAAGAGTTCAAAGTGTTCTTTTAGTTCTCGGATCGCCTTGAAAGTCAGCAAAAATCCTTTCAGTCAACGCAAAGTGGATGATTGCCAGTGAAAGGTGCTGCGGGAGGAGCTTCTCTCCAGAATCTCGTTCAATTTGGCAGTGTGTGTGTATGTGTGCGCGCCGCTGCTGCCAATACATTCTCCCGCCGGCAGCAGAAGATGTGACGAAGGATATAAGTTTAATAATATCTCGGTGCTCGAAAGGCGAGGCGGCGCGTGATTAATTGCTCGATCCCGGCGAAACGCTGACTAAACGCTTGCATATGCGCAGCTTTGACACTCGGCCGCCGCCGCCGCCCCCCCCCCCCCCCTGCTGCTGCACACGAGCATCCGCGTCACCCTAACCTCAAACCGACAGCCATCTCCTTCATACACTCGCTGCCGGTGCAATACTCGATGAAAGAATCTCGATGCTCGGACATGCCCTATTTATTATATAACCTACTGTCAATCACCACGGATATAGTTATTTCGTTGTGTAGATGATTAATTGCTTTCTTTAAAGTTCAATCTAAAATATGAGGACCACCAATTTGAAAGCTTTCTATTAATTATTAGTAATATTGTAATATTCTTTCAAGCTAAAATAAATTACTCTTTTAACTATTGGCCTCTTTAGGCGCTCGAAAAATCCATTAAGATTGACTTTATCATGTGTAAAATTCGAGGTCCACCAATTTCAAACCTATCCATTACTACAAATATTCCAAGTTCACACTTTACAATTGATTGTAAAGCCATTTAGAACTAAAAATTATATGTTTGTAGAAGTATGTATGATATAATCTTCTAGTATTCTTGCAAGAGTGTTGTCTATCTCAAAATAAATTTATAAAACATTATAAATGGTTTGATTTCCTTGCAACACAATCGAAAACATTATTTATAGATTTAAATATTGCTTGTAAAGGAGACAATTTTTATCTTTTTCCTAACGTTTTATATTTACGATATTCTTGCGATATTTTGATCGACATTAAAAGGGTTAAGGTTACATTTATCACAGTTAAAATCCCGTTAAAATTAGAATTCGCCCTTAAATTTCGTAATATAAATAACAAATAAAAATTAATACTAAAAAGATAAAGAAAACTGCAATATTGCAGTTCTTTTTACTTTCACACCAGTGCTGTGCAGTAATACTTTTGTCCCTGGAGGCAGTTTGCAACACAATTGAAAATTTATTTGTAGATTTCAATATTGCTTGTAAAAGAGACATTTTCTATATTTTTCCTAATATTTTATATTTATGGTATTTTTGACACAGTTGCGATAGTTTTAGTCGACATTAAAAGGGTTAAGATTACATTTATCAGAGTTGTAATTTGGGTTCGCCCTTAAAATTCGTAATATAAATAACAAATAAAAATGAATACTAAAAAGATAAAGAAAACTGCAATATTGCAGTTCTTTTTACTTTCACACCAGTGCTGTGCAGTAATACTTTTGTCCCTGGAGGCAGCTCGTATTTCCTGGCGGGCATCGGAGTGTCAGCACGAAATTAATAAGGAGCGCGCGGTGCGGTGTCTCGTGGCGGATGACAACAAGCTACAGGGGAACCCTTTCGGTGGGGAGGGGATGCTCTTTAGCGAGGGTTTAGGAGCTGTCGTTTGGCAGATAGTTAGGAAAAGATGGCATGCTGCCTCTGACATGTCCTTCTTTTGTCTATCGCGGCGGCCCAGCCAGACTTCCGAGGCTCCCTGCCGGTTAGTGTGTCGTCGCTCACGTAATTGGACACTCGGCGAGCAGCACCTCCGCTCCACTCGTCGAACGCCATGTTCCAACGCGCAACACTGATGCCATCTGCTTTTTCTCCTTGCTTTCTTTCTTTCTTTCTTTCTCTTTGACGAGACGGAAGGTTTGCTTCGTTAAAGCTCGAGAATGGATTTCGACGACCCTCGTCTTCCTCGAGCGAACTTGTCACAGTCGACACTGTCGACTTGACAGCCAGTTCTGATACTACTCAAATTCGGAAATCTGCTTCGCTGACGCTCGCGAATCCCTTTTACAGCCCTGTCTTCGGTTTAATCTCTCGGAAGATTCGTGGCGAACTGTCGACGCTGAATGATATGCCGATAGAAAATGCTAAGCAAAATCCGAAGAGGACATTTTAGGGATTTATTGGGAGGAATTTAACTCTGACTGCGGTGCGATCTTGGAATATTCGTACGTCAATTGTTGTGCTGCATATAGTATTTAAATTAAATGGTATTATTAAATGCAGGGGGTATATTTACGCTTTTCGTAGTCAAAAGGTTAATTTTATATAAATTAATAATTTTTGTAGCTCGATAATAAAAATAGTAATGTAAATTTGTCAACCATTGTCTAGGAAGGATTTATTGTATATTTACGTCTTTCGTATGTATTGAAAAATTTGTGAAGGCGCATATTTACGACTTTCGTAATTGAAGGGTTAATTTGTATACAAATTAATATTTCTTGTAACTTAATGATAAACATAGTAATGTTGTATATTTGTCAACCATACTCAAGGAAGAATGTATCGTATATTTACGTCTTTCGTAATCAAAGGGTTAACTTTGCATAAATTAATCATTCTTGCAGCTCAATAATAAAAATGGCAATGTTTTATATTTGCCAAGCATAGTCAAGGAAGAATTGATCGTATACGAGGAGAGTAACGCGAAAGAAAACTTGATTAGCAACTATGAAAGGAAAAGCATATTAACACGGTGGGGTAATGGATTTTGCGGGGAGTCGTCCGTCCCTCCGGAGAGCTTTAATACCATAACTCTTCCATCCAGGAACGTTCTGTCCTTTTGCGCGGGCTGGCAGCAACAAAGCTCTGCCAGCAGCAGCTCGAAATCGGCTATCACATGGATTCCCAATTGACAGAGGTGTGATTGGGAGCTTCCCTCCGAGAAGGTATCAGCATGCGTGTCATTGCTGGCGCAACAAATCGAATATCGAGCATTTTTGCGAGGCGAACGCGACGCGCGCGTGCTTCCTCTCTCTTTCTAGCGCGCATACATACATTCCCAGCGATTTTTCCCTCGCGATAAAACGTGCGCCCCCGCTGGAAAATAGAATTACTGCCATATAATATGACAAGCGGCCAACGAAAACTGAATTTCTCTCCGCCAGTTATTCCAGCCGGGAGGGAAAAAAGCACCCCCATAATACAAGCTTTTGATGTTTAATTACATGAAAAAGCCGAAGCCAGCCGTTTAACTCGCATTCTCCAAAAAGTACGCTTTGTAGGCTCGTTAATAATAAATTCCATCGAAATATTGGAAATATTTCACAGTTCTTCATTCCCGAATAACTTAATTTTAGCATCGAGCGAAAAAAACCAGCTTCAAAGACCAAGGTTGGAATTGAAGCGGGAGAAATTTCGATATTTCGAGGTTATAAATCCTTCGGATTCGCCGCTGGTTTTAACTCCAGCGGGGGATCGCTCGGCGAAAGATAAAAGCCCTGTAATTCGAGTAATTAGTCGCGGAGGGTTTGAGCGTGCGTGCGTTGCGAGGTTATGGAAGCCACCTTTTGCTTTCGGTTACAGAACTCTCGCTCCTTTGTGGCTTTAATGAGGAGGGATGAAAAAATACGAGCGAGGCCTTTGGGAAGCAAATCTTCCCTTCAGCTTGCCAACCCCTCTTCCTATCATATTCTCTTAATATTCACACACACACACGCACACTTTTATTGGAAGTCGAAAATGTTTCAAAGCCCCCGGAATCTGATAATCCGACAGCCTCGATTCGGATATGACAAAGTTCCGATTACAATCGCTGCCTTTGGAGATCCAGCCAGATACGCTTGGCACGTGTTCAGCCTTTAAACTTTATCGGGCGACGATCTCCTTCCCAGAAATTACCGCTCGCGACAGAGGGAGAGGGAGAGAGAAATCCTGGTCCAGGAAACTCGCATGCTTCCAGGTAGAAAGGGCCGAGAGCGAATCTCTTGGTAGACGATGCACGTGTCGAATTCTATCGCTCCCCTTCGTCAGACGAAACTAAACAATCGGTCGACGACTTTTTTTTCTTTCTCAGTAACTTGGAACGCTTGGGGCACTGTTTTATACTCTTACAGGAGGAAAGAATGAAGTAATTTTGTTTGTGTTATTGTGTAAGGAATTTATAGAGAAATTAGGATAAATTACTGTAAATTGATTCTTCTTCTCTAAACTTTAGTTCTCACTCACACCAATATAGTAAAAAAATAATAGTAATCTAATAAATCACAAACAATTAGTCACAAGCACATCCCTTATTGTAAGGAATTTATGTATTGGAAAATCTTATTTTCATGAATAAATGTACAATTTATTATTTTTATTAGGCATAATACTGTAAAATATTAGCAATAAAAAATTGTAAGACAATCGTAAAATGTTACCACTTTGACGGTCAACGTAAGAGTGTCTAAAATCCCGCCCAGCATAAGTTTTTCTACTCTAATTGTAAGTATTCGGGGGTTTGCCCAAAGAGGTTAGGTACGCAGAGCAACTTCTTTGTTGCCCGAAACATACTTATCGCCATCTCGAGTTTCATACCAATTATTTATATTATTTGTAGAAAATCCGCGTATGTTTGCGAGATCTTTCATTTATCGAATTACTAACCTAAAATATCAGTGGAATCGCCGAGTATCGCAAAAAGCAAATAAGTGTGATCGAATACACAGGCAAACAGGAATTATTTTCGCAATAATACAACGAAACCGAGAAATCCAAATGAACTTCTATTCCGATGCAGTGGTTCGCGCAAATTTCATACTGCGCGATTTTCGGCTAGCATTAAATTTAAATCGTCTCATTGTTTCCGTCCCAATTCGTACACACACACACAGACACAGCCAGACACGCGCGCGCGAGCGCTCTCTGAATCAGTGACCGAAGCCACCATATCAATACGTAACTGATACCTCAGCGCACTCTCTCTCGAAATAGGCCTTTAACACAATTCCGTATATTCGGCGACGATTATATTTAGAGCGCTAATCTACGTGTGACCCCAACTGTATTAGAGTTCTTGAGGAATTCTTTTAGCCCGGCAATTTTTAGCACCCGACTCCACTCGACTGTCTGACCAACTATTATTGTCAACGACCTCTAAATTTAATTGATTTTCGAAATCCGCCCGACCTCCTTTCCTCCCAACACCGCAATGTCCGCTCTAAAATGCTTATTTTCATCCCCTACATTCTTGATTATAAATATAAAATAAACCCAACAATAAATCTATGTTTTTTTATGGTTTTCATAAAAGATTATAATTTAATACACCACTGGATTTCTGTTTTGTGTACCTTAATATTAATTCGACATAAATAAATAAAGGAACAGGTGCAATCTCGGGGTATTCGCGTTAGTCGCTGCGCTGCGTACATTTAAATTAGAGGGCATTATTAAATGCACGGCGTATATTTACCCTTTTTCGTTAATCATTCTGGTGGCTTAATAATAAAAATGGTAGTGTTGTATATTTGTTAACAATAGTTAAGAAAGAATTTATCGTATATTTACGTTTTCCACAGTCAAAGGGTTAATTTTATATAAATTAATAATCTTGCGGCTCAATAATAAAAATGGTAATGTTGTATATTTGTCAACCATAATCAAGGATGAATTTATCGTATATTTACGCCATAATTAACTCCAGAATTCCCTCTGTAAAATGCTTATTTCCATCCCCTACATCTCTGATTAAAAACGTAAACCAAACCCAACAATAAATATATATTTTGTTATACTTTTCATAAAAGATGATACAATTCAATATACCACCACATTTCTATTTTCTATACTTAATATTAATTCGACATAAATAAATAAAGGAAATATAGGGTAAAACAGTAGATGGCTCGTGTTCCACGCGCAGCTGGAAAAGCCTGGCAAGATTAATGCGAAGCCCGGTGCAGTTCTTCGGCGCGCTCGCGCGCGAGAGAGGGAGAGGGTGGAGGAAGGAGTGGAGAACTCTAAGTAAAACGCAAAAGCACTGGGATTTATTATACTACGGTGCAAAATCTGGTATAATTTGTGGCTGCTTCTTAGTCGGACGTCCGAGGATGGTGGGCGGCGGCAACGGCGGCCATTAGATAGCGGTCGGGGTCGAGCAATTAATAACAGGGCGACAGAGGAGAATGGCTCGCTTATAACGTAATTGGCAGGCCTGATCCGTAAAGAGGAGCGAGGACGCGCGAGCGGGAGGAACTCTAGGCCGATATTTATGCAAATACCGCGTCGTTAGATGTTTGGATCGCAGCAGGTGCTGCACCGATAAAGACTCTCTCGTCGGAGAGAAAGCAAGAGAGAGAGAGAGAGAGAGAATTGCGGCTCATCGAAGCTACCACGTACCCCGGCAAATCGTGTCGCTTGTTCGTCTTATACGGAACGTGCCGCACCAACTTCCTCCGCCACCGACATAACCTAACCACTCGATATACATATATATTGTCTGCGAGGAGAGCTGACTTCGCTCGAATGTATTATGAAATCCGTCGCCAGAAAGGCATAGTTCGCCTCGACGTTCATTATGTAGAGAACACTGTACGCCTCTTCGTCGAACATAACCTAACTGGCAATACATTGCCGCCAATAGTAACTTGCGTCGAATCTATCATGAAAACCGTCGGATAAAAGGAAGCGTTGAATTTTTGAATCATTGTACTCGTGAAACATAACCTGTACAATGCATATTAAAGATTGGAGTCGAATGTATTATATTATGAAATCCTTCGGCAGAAAGGCATAGTTCGCCTCGACGTTCATTATGTACAACACAACCTAACCCGTCAATACAATACCGCCGCCAATAGTAACTTGTTTCGAATCTATCATGAACACAGTGTTGATATTTTGAATCATTATTAATGTCCTCGTGAAACATAACCTGTACAATGGACATTTGGAGGATTCGATTCGAATTTATAATGAATTCTTATTATTCTTCTGAATTACCTTTGCACTGTTCGATGGTGAGAATCGTCGCACGTCTCATGAAAATCACTGCTCACTTTGAACTACAAACACTTGTCACTTATTTCCACTATTATTCAAGATGCACGAATATCAGCATATTTCAATACTTCCAAGAAGATAACCTCCGAAAGTAGATTCCCAAGCACACTCAATTCTCAATAACAATAACACAGTCACTTTTTACCCAATCGTTGCAACTCATTCCCGATTTACCCGATCAAGACAAGCAAAGTATCTAATACAAAGCAGGTTTTACGGGTGACTGAGAAATTTACGAGAGTTTAAGTACTGTAGAAAAGAAGGGGCGGGCAGTGGGGTCTTAATTGCGCGAGAGTTAAGTCACCTTTAGTTTCCACATTTACCGGCCACTCGGGGAGTTTTACAATTCTTGGTGGGAGCTGCTGCGTTTAAGTACTTTGAAAGGGAGGTAAAAGGGGATAGATTACAATTGCTGGGAGGGAAAAGAAAGGGCTGGTGGAAGTCGGGTCGTCGGCTGGGAGAGAGTTCTCTCGCAAGCGGCCCGCGCCGGCTGAGCTTTCGACGCGAGAAGCTCCGTGGACGGGTTCGCGCTCCTCACTGAATAAACACGCTGCTGGTCCAGTGTCGCCTATTCTCCCTCTTCCCCACCCTCTTCTTCTTCTTCTTCCTCTCTCTTTCCCACTTCTCAACTATTTTCAGTCCCTTTCACTTCTCGACGACACTTTCCCCCTCCAGGCACATCCTCCTCTTCGCACTCTCTCGCTCCCTCTCAATCACGTTAGGCTTCTCTTCCTTACCCCTGAAGAAAGATATCGCGCTCCGCTCCCAGCGAGACTTCTGTGTATTCTGAGTGTTATTGGAGAGTAGAACGTTAAGAGATCGATTCTACAGTCACTTCTACTTTTCTAAATCTGTTTTACAATTGTTCTTTTAACTGTGAGATCTATTTTATCTCTTTATAAGATAATCTCTGTAGAACGTAGAAATCCTGCTGGATTTATAATAAGGAATCATGTACAGGGTGATTCACTTGCCTTGGACACAGAACTCTCCTAACCCCACTTTTACTAGACATCTATTTAATTATACTAGATATTCTCTGTTTAGCAATAGACTGTATTAAATTATGTAATCTGTTGAAGCGAATATTTTACCAAGTTTTTGCATCGACTTCCTTCGAATGGCTAGCAACGTAAGGAGAAAATATTTTATTATGTTATATTTATAGAGGAATATTATATATAACTGGTTTCTTCACGGTGACATTTCATGTGCGAGTTAACATAACTAAAACATGTAAAAGTCTAAATGCATAAAATGCAGACAAATATTGAGAAACATTTGAGTATAATTGAAATTTCTAGGTTATTTCTAATGATTTTCTATGGAACAGTGTATGCTCGACAGTGGTGATTCAAAGGCAAGTGACTCACCCTGTACGTATCTGAAATATTATTGAAGAACAGAACACTTCCATTTCGCTGTGTTACAGTTGTTTATATTAGCAACAAAATAAGAAAAACACTCTTTAACTCTTTCACTACGAAAGACGTATATCTTCGCCTTCACAAGTCCATCAATATATACGAAAGACGTAAATATACGCCTTGCATTTAATAAGGCCTTCTAATTTAAATATGCAGCGACTGACGTGCGAATAACGCGCCGTCCCTATTAATAAATTACATCAAGATCGCGGCGCAATCAAAGGGTTAACTCTGACGAAGTTTCCTCCAATAAAAATTGCGCTTTTTAACAGCTGTCTATCTTTTTCACGCCATCACCTTTTGCCCGGTTTCTCTCGCATCTTTATTCCGTTGGGGCTCTTTTCTCTTTTTCTTGGCTCGGCGCTGGTTTGCCAAGGGTGGCGCGAAGGTAATCCTGGCTTTTCAGCAGCATAACTTTAGTCGGCGGGCATTCTCGGCACGCGACACTCTCTCTTTCTCTCTCTCTCTCTCTTTCTCTCTCTCATTCTCGGTGCACCTCAGCCGAAATAGATGTGTATTTGCGTGTGGCGGAACGGTGGCTGCTGGGACGCCGGCGGACGGCGTCGTTTGTCGCGCGTACTTACGCTTTCTTCCACCGGCTTCCGCTGGTTCCAGCGCTCACACGAAGGCGTGCGCGTCGCGTCGTCCCTTCGCAGTCCTACTTCGCGGCGGGGATTGCGCGCTTTAATCGCTGGACAAATAAAGCGCGCCGGATTTAGTTGGCCGGCAGCATTGCGGACGTGCCGCTGCCCTCCAGCGACACTTAGTTTTACTTGGCTCTGCCACCTTCCCTCGGATCGCGCGAACCTCCTGCTTTCTGTTTATGCAGCGTTCTCGTTTTCCTAACCTCTTAATATGCAAATAAAATGGAATTTCGTATGAATGCGTACGAAAACTAGTTTTTAATTTGGCTCAATTGAATAATTATCTGCGAGCTGTTTTGATAAGTTAGATTCGTCAAAGTTTATAGAAACACATGAAGTGAATGACGATCCTCCTTATTGTATGTCAAAAGGAGTTAATATCGTTCTTTTTCTTGACTCGATGTTGTGATTAATTAATTGAATGATTATACTTTCGCGTAAATTTTGAGAGTACAAAACAAAACAAATATAATATGATGTTATTAGATGGAATACACAGAATAATTATAACCTATGTGGTTGTTTTAATTATACGCAAATGTTTCAAAATTCTTTTATTATACGAATCATTCTATACCTGAAATTTATGATTCTTTATGGTAACTTATATTGTAATTAAAGTTCTCTTTTAAGAATTAACATTACAAGCCACTGTAAAATAACAGGATTTCTCTAATTATCTTTGCTTGCAATTTTTTTAAGATATAATAATATATAATTTATAACATATAATTTAATATAAAATAATAAAAATAGAATTCAGATTGAAAAAATAGATTGTCACACGTGTTTATATACTTTTAGATGTTTCTGTGTGACTTTCGTCGGTGTTTGTATGTTTATAGAGCGGATTAAATATCCCCGAAAGTTCGAAACCGCCAAAACGAGGGAAGGAAGTGGTTCTCTATCGGATTGGCGTATCAGCAGGGAAATCCCTGAATGGCTCCCGTGTACCATTCAATAGCCGTAGGCCACACATACACGCCGAGCGCCACGAGTCAAAGATCGATCCTTCTCTGCCGAGCTCAGCCCGAGTGCGCTACACCACCTTTCAAAATCTCCCTCTGTCATCTCCACTTTAGATTTCGATGGCTATCTCGAATCATAACCTCGAATGTTCGTAGTACCAGAAACTATCTTTTGTTACGAAATAGTAAAACAAAGCGTATTTGAACGAAAGTGATATAAATTAATGTTTTTAAAGAGAAAAATGGATATCAATGGAATAATATTTAAATTACCTCGAATCATAACCTCGAATATTCGTAATACTAGAAACTATCTTTTGTTATGAAATAGTCAAAGAAAGAGCATTTGAACGAAAGTAATATAAATTAATGCTTGTAAAGAGAAAAATAGATGAAGATGGATTATTATTTAAATTATTTACACAGACTTTTTTCAAAAAAGATAAATAATGGAACCTAGAATATTGTAGAATGTAAAATAGATGTTTGAACGAGAATATTGCATTTTTTCAGCTTACATATGATCAATTTAAATATTAAATAAACCATTTACATTGAAAGTGATCGAAGTCCATTTATATTTAAATTACGATATTAAAGAATTTGCCTTTTAATAAAATGAAAAACATACATATAAAATACGAATAGACAAATAAACTTAGACAACTTTCAAAATAAGCAACTCAAATAATCTTGAAATAAAATAATTATTTTCCAGTTATAAAATTCTGGAAAAAGATGTAAGAAAGCGCCTGGACACACTCAATCTGGAGCATGTCGTCTCTTTCGTCTCTTTCCCATTCCACACAGGAATGGTTCGCACATAGTATAAAACTTAATTCGTCGGGGGTGTATAAAAACGGCGCGAGCGAAAGGGTTAAACGAGAGAAGTTTGCCATTTTAGAGCCTACGTGCCTGCATTGCCGGAATCTTTGGCGGGGAGGGCGGTTTCCATCGCGACGCGCCTTAAACCAGCGTCGTCGTAATGTCTTTACGAGACGTTTATGGCTGCCGGGGAAGCCTTCGCGGATTTCATACACAGACAGACTTTTACTGCGCCGGCTAAGAGTTATGCAGTTACGAAAGGAAGTGCTATTATTGTCCCTCGTATCCGGGATGAACTGATCTTTTGAAACCCGCTGTAGACACCCTGCAAGATCACCTTGCAGGTTAGAGTGCTGTGAAATAATAATCAAGTCTAATAAAAGAAAAGTTGGTACAAGAAAAATGTCTTGAAAGTATTTTGAAGGTTCGAGAGATCGAATTAATTAAGTACTTTTGTACTTAATGCTATTTATTACATAATTTTTCGCACTGCAGGTTAGAGTCCTGTGAAATAATAAAGTCTAATAAAGGAGAAGTTGCCATAAAAAAAATGTCTTGAAAGTATTTTGAAGGTTTGAGAGATCGAATTAATTAAGTACTTTTGTACTTAATGCTATTTAGTAGATAATTTTTGTTTTTTGTTTGATTTTCACGGATTTCTTATTAATTTGTATTCTTATTAATTTCTTTCAAATTTATACAGACAATTATTTATGCAATTCCAACAGATTTATATTAACTTATATTATGACTGTTAAGATTGTAACCGTTTTTACATTAAATTAATAATTATTTTTTAAAGAAAATACGTGGCATGTTTACAAAAGCAATTGCTATTAATGTCGTTCCAATTTATGCAATCCTAACAGATTTAATCAACTTATATTACGAAATTATTTATAGAAATTTTTAGGAATATATTTGAAAGAAAATACGTGGTTTTCTTTGCCCGTTAATTTGACAGGTGTTCATAAAGATAAGTATACAAAAATATCAGTAAACCCAGTGTTAACCCCTTCGAACCCTCTGCACATTGTAACGTACACAATACTTAATATACTTTAACTGTAATACTTTAAAAAATTCGTGTCTGAAGGGTTTAAGAAAGTAGTATTATTGTGCATGGTATTCGGGATGAGCGGATCTTTTGAAGGGCGCTGTAGACACCATGGGAGATCACCTTGCAGGTGAGAGAGAGAGAGAGGGCGAGGAGGGTTGATGGTTCCCATGGAGACGAGCTCTGGCCCGGTTATTTCCTAGGTCAGGGCCACTTCGATCTTCGCCACCCTCTCCCCTCTCTTATTCATAGCAGGCCTTTCTTCTTTCTTCTCCGGCGATTCCCTTTCTTCCTCTTCCTCTTCCTGCTCGGATAACAGGTGTCTTCCGTCTGCCTTTCCTTCTCTCTTTCTCTTTCTCTCTTTCGGTGGCACACATGTTCCTCTGGCATGCAATTCCGAGTGTCGCGATCCGATCCTTCCCCGATTAGATGTCCTCTTAGTCTCGCGGCGCAACCGAATTCCTTGAGTGCTCTCGCAATGGAAAAAGGCTTTCCTTCGGGGAGCTCGTGTTTTATTTCTAGTTTATTTTATATAATTTTATTTTGTGTATGCTCGTCCAGGTATGTTTTGTGCTTCGATAATATTGTGGATAATAATTTGATAAAATAAGATAAAATAAAAAATATGTGGATAATTATTTGCTCTTTGTATTAATAATGATTAGTAAAGATCATATATTGCATTATTAATTAAACATCGTCGAAATTTGCATACCATCAATATTACAGACTGAAAAAAAGGCTTTCCTTGAGGAGCTCGTATTTTATTTCTATTTTACTTTTATTTTATTTTATTTCTATTTTGTGTATGCTCGCCTGTGTATAATATTTTTATTCGAGGCTGCTTAAAAATTCTCCTATTTTATGCTTGGATAATATTGTGGATAGTAATTCCACAGTGAAGTGAAAAATTGTATTAAAATCAATGCCGAAAAATAGACAAACATTGCTCTTTATATTAATAATAATTATTACAGACTCAAAAAAAGGCTTTTCTTGGGGAGCTCGTATTTTATTTCTACTTTATTTTATTTTATATATACTCGTCCATGTATGTTTATTCGAGGCTGCTTGAAAATCTATAAATAGACGCACAAAGCTTTCCCTTATATCGGGCACGAAATTTTCGATATTTTTTTTACGCCCGGGAATTAAAATATACGAAGAGATTTGAAATTCCCCGGCGAGAATCTGCGAAACATTTCCCATATTTATTGAAGCGCCGCATACTATTATGAAGGGAATCGTTTGTCCGTCAGTATGTTCCACCGATAAACTCGAAAACGGCTGGTACAGATTTTAATCGGATTTCCCCCGTCGCGGCGTCGCGCGCGCGCACAGAATTATCATCCCAGGCGAATCATGAGGTAGAAAATATTGCAATATTTATCACTTATACCGAGTATTTCGCCTGTAATTCTGGAATCCATAAAAAAACTGAGAGAGAACGAAATACAAATCTTTCGAAGATTTTTGTAATATAAATAAATATGATCGAATCCAATAATACCACCCTCGTGACAACAAATAAACATTGCTATTATAACAGAAATATAATAACCATGTCAGGCATTAATAGATAAAAAGAAGGTTCGAGTCTTCTGTAATTTATTAAAAGAGCTGTTAAAAACATAGTAGTTGCATAAAAAAAAATGAGAGAACGAAAATATACTTTTTTCGAAGATTTTCGTAATAAAATTAAATATGTTCGAATCCAATAATACCAATAATAAAAGGTTCGAGTCTCCTGTGGTTTATTCAAATGGACGTTAATGACCTAGTAATTGCATAAAAAACATATGAGAACGAGATTAAACTTTCCTTGAAGATTTTTGCAATACAAATATTGTAATCTAATCCAACAATACCATTCCATAACAACAAATAAAGATTGCAATTATAAGCGAAATATACTAACAACATCGGGTATTAATAAATGGAAAGAAAGGTAGAGAAGCGTTCTGTGGTTTATCAGAAGGGGTGTTAATAGCAGAGTAATTAGATATCGGCGGCCAACATATGGGAAGCCGATACGTTACAGGCGGGTCGCGAGTGAATCGCGGGGATTAATAGCTGAAGAATGGCGTGTGTGTGTGTGTTCCCTTTATGAACATGGCGTCAGTGGAGGGGGGGAGGACAATGGGACTCCGCTGCGAGAGCGCAGCTCCAATGAACGGGGCTTTAATAAAATAATAATTACACCTTTGCGGCGGAATAACACGTCGGATTGGCGCGTCCAAGTCTGTGTCGGTGTATGTGTCAGTGTGTGCGCGCGCGTGTGACGCTTCCCAATTTATCCTGGATTCCTGGCGGGGCTCAATTGTGTCCGGCGCGGCGTCGCGGCTGCGCCGCTTAATCGCTTTCGACGGTAATTAAAACTGCAATAGCCGAGCGACACGCGTCCCACGGATTATGCCAGAATTATCTGCTCGGCCTCCACCTGCGCCGCACCTCCCCTCAACCCTCCCCTTCTCTTCTAATGCTTTAACTTTCATTACGAAATAGCCAGCCGATATACGCGCGCGCTGCAACGCCGCTCAGCTTGGAATTTCCAGCTGCCGCGGCGGCGGCTTAATGAACCCAAACAATTTTTCCTTATTAGCATCGCCCAGCTATAGCAGCCTCCTACAATTCTCGCTCGATCGTTACTGGATTAAGGTTTATCGGCGAATCCCTTGTCAATTTGAAGATCCCCGGCTATTGAAAGATTGCTTATTGCTGGTATGATTGTTTAAATTTCTCTCGTTCATTCGGATATTTTAAACTTCGAGATATGGGTAATATTGAATTCTTCACTGTGTTACTTGTTCGAAAGATGCCGATTGGTGCGAGGAAGGAATTTCGAGTTTGTTACGGTAATAAAAGAATTAATAGATAGAACCTCGCCAAATTGACAATCGTTTTTTCCAGCGTTTCCATTTTCTAATTAATTTCTAGTGATCGTAGTAAGTTTCTACCAAGCTACGGTTATGGGTTGGCAACTACAGAAATTAATAAACGAAACCCTGTCGACTTGAAAATCGCTTTTCTTAGTTTTTTCAAATCTAATTAATTTACAATGATCGTGATAATTTTATATCGACCCATACACGCATCATTGGGACTCCCAGTCCTTACAATCATTCCTTTACAGAATATCCTGCACCCTCGGATTCTCCGTGATTTACTCGAAAGGTAGCGACGACCTTATTCACCCTCGACGCTGTTAAAGTTCGTGCTGGGCTCCACCAGCTCCTTATCAGCGGCAATCTATCAAGGGGATGGAAAGTCGGCGCGGCACTTCCACGCGAGATATTCTTCCTCGGTTGGGACGATTCCGAGGGATTTCGGAAGGGTGGCGCGCGCGCGGTCCACGGGAATAATGCTGTTGGAAAGAAGGCGCGCGTATTACCGAGCGAAAGTCGAGAATCGATGTGGCCCTCCTCTTGACATGACGTCAACCTTAATCTCTTCCCTTGCAGTTCGCCCGAGTTTAACCTCCCTCGCGACCCTTCCACCCCCCCATTCAACCACCCACCACCTCCCTTAAGAGTCAGGGAGTCCGGGCGATTTTAAATTAATTATATTTAATGTTAGTGTTAATAATAGGAAATAAGTATGACAAAGTAAAGAATGTACAAGGAAGTCTAGTACTTTTGTATTGTTTTATATTCGTGAATATAAATATTAAATACTATGTATAATATATCAAAGTCAAGGAGTTTGGGCGATTTCAAATTAATTATATTTAATGTTAGTGCTAATAATGGTAAATAAGTATAAGAAAGGAAAGAATGTAAAAGGAAGTCCAATATTTTTGTATTGTTATATTCTTTTTATATTTACGAATTTTTATATTTATATTTATGAATATAAATGTCAATTACGACTTGCAATTATACCTCTTGAAAGTCTGCTATTAATTTCGGAACATTTTGTACAAGTGATGAATATTGCAGTATTTAGTATTGCAATATTTTTAATATGCAATATTTTATATTGATTAATTGTACCATGGTCGAAAATAGATATAAGAATTACTCTTGTATTTCTCGCCAATAAATACCGACAATATTATCCAAACAAATACTATTATTTGCTAAGTTGCTAATAATTGCTTGGGTAATAATTCCACACTGAAGTGAAAAATTGTATTAAAATCAATTTAAAAAAATAGACAAACATTCCTCTTCATATTAACAAAGACCAATAAAAATTATTAAGTCTCATACATTAAATTATTAATTAAACATCATCAAAACTTGCATACCATCATTTCTAGTTCAAAAACCCTCGCAAATGAACAAATAAAAAAGTCTATTCACTGTCAAACATCCCGAACAAATCAGTGACGACTAAATAGGCAATGTTACTGATAGAGAAGCTTGCTCGCTTTGAGGCAGCACTCGTCGAACTTAACCGAGCGGATGGAAGAACAATGATTCCTTTGGCATTCGAGGAGAGAATGGAAGAAGGCAGATGGAGGCGCCGCGTTAGGAATAGCATTGAGAAAAAAAAGGAGAAGTGAAGAGGAGGAGAAGAGGAGGAGGGAGAAACGGTGCCACGCTGAGAGGGCACTCGGTGAAAAAGACTCTTGGCGACGTCTTATTTCATGCGAGAGTACACGCGCGCCACCAACCTCTCGCCTCTCTCTGCGCGAGCGCCCTCTCGCACGCTCCCTTCATGCGCCGATCTTGTTAGCCCTGCAGAGATCTAAAAATAGCACCGGACAATCTATAATTGAAGGAGTCCCGCGAATTAGCCAGTCTCATCGACGTCTGTTGACTCTCTGTGTTTCTGTTAGTCCGCGACCTCCGACTTCCCATTGTTCCCTTCCCGGAGAATCGATCTCATTCCGCCGTCCTCCATCTTTGTTTGTCTTGTATTAAAATGATTCGGTCGGAAGGAAAACTCTGGTGAATTATTATTTCAATGGACGGTTATTTAATACTGTGATAGGAAAAAGAAAAGTATGCCTTTCTTGGTAACATTTTATACCAATTTGGTACCAATTTTTGATTATATAAATTATGAACTATAATTCTACAAATTCATAAAATACGAATTTAGAAATATTGAATTAAAAATATCGACTTTCTTGCTTTATAATTAAATTCTTTTTGTTAACCTCGCATTGGTTCGACGAAATCCGGGAAAATAGGTTAGGGTGATGTTCAAGAACAGTTGCAATACCAAAACTCCAAAATATCCAAAAAAGCAGTGCAACAATGTTCGGCTAATTTTCATTCCACGAGTTTGACTAGTGATATTCGTGTTGGTAGAAAATTTCTATCAACAGTCAGACTTTCCAAAGTACAGCAAGGGGTTAGTTTTACTCCGCGTTCGTTGTTCGTTGTTGTACGTCTATTTTATGAGTTTATAAATAAAATAATCAATAACTGAAATTCCAATGTCAATTTTTTCGATTTTCCTTTCTTATTCAAATAATAAATATACAAATTTATTGAAAAATATTGAAATTTTAGAGACTAATGTCATTCTAAACAGTTTATAATTTTCGACATAATAATAACAATTGAATTAATCGAATATTTCATCAGATTTTCCATCACAAAAACAATTACTGAATCCAATTAACATGTCAACATTTCAAATACCAAAAACGTCACTGTGCGCTTTGTATCATCGCACACAAAAACCGCCGTGCTTTTTTACCTCGCAATTCCGCGGCGGCAGCGAACTGGCGCGAGAGCTATTAATATTAGCGGTACAATTAGCAGTCGCGTTATCAGCAGTTATTATTGGCTGAGTACGCGGACGGGAGAGGATCGATCGAACGAGGACACACCTTTCAAACGAAACAGGTGATTGCGGCTGCTGGGAGCGACAATCGTAAACGGGGAATAATCCGCGCGAGCAATATTACTCATTCAGGAGATTTTATCCCGGTTGTTATTCCACTCGCGGATTCCTCCTCCTCCTCTTGTGTTTTCCTCCGTTGGATGCCGACCGATTGATTGCCGGCCATTCGCGCCATTGTTTCCGCGAATTCAGTCGCCAGATGCTTGTCGCGAGGACAACTTTCCCTGCCGTGAATCTCCGCTTTTCTTAATGCGCCTTCAAATTTATATGACACGTGAGGGATTTGATGTAATAAAACGTAGGATTGAATATCAATCGTAAAGTACAGTTGTATGAAGGCCACAGTCCATTCAAGAATTTTTCTGCCCTAAAGCTACCCTACATAACCTCCACGAGGTCTGATCTTTATTATTAGCTAAATAAGAATTAAGAAAAGTTCATTATAATGAAAGAAATTACTTATAATAAAAGTAGAAGAAATAATTATAATAAAGAGAAGTTGGCATAAAAAAAATTTATTGAAGGTCTTTCGAAGGTTTGTAGATGAGAGGATCGCTTGAAAGATCGAATTAAGTACTTTTGTATTTAATGATGTCTATTAAATAGTCTAGTTAACATACATAGAAAGTAATACTTCATCGTTTTAGCTTTAGATACTTCAGACCTTTCAGAGCACACTAAAATCAGTAGAAATTAGCGCAATTAAAAAACGAACCGACATAAATTAATCAAATTACTTAAATTAAATCTCTCGTAATTTTAACCAACTCTATTAATAATCCTCTTCAAATATTATCAACATAAAAGTAAATACTTTCATTCAACAAATTTGAAAAAATATCCCATCAATCATTGCTATTATTTATAAAACTATTTGCGTAAGAGTGACTTTTTAAAAACGAATCGTCGTCAATTAATAAAATTACTTAAATTAATTCTCTTGTAATTTAAGCCAACTGTATTAATAATCCTCTTCAAATATTATCAACATAAAAGTAAATACTTTCATTCAACAAATTTGAAAAAATATCCCATCAATCATTGCTATTATTTATAAAACAATTTGCGTAAGAGCAACTGTTTAAAAACGATGTGAAAAGACATCTGCCGATTATCGAATAGGGTGTCGGAAGGAAGCGAGAGCCAACCAGGAAAGAGGGTGTAATTGGGACGGGTGGAAACAAGCGGGAAAACGAATTCTGATCGTAGAAGAGAAGACCGAACCTAACCTAACCGAGCAAGTGAATACAGGCCGAGCACTAATTACTGCTTGGCGGAGTGAGTGCCCGTTCACGTCCGCCAACACACAGAAACACACACAGACAGAGAGAAAACAAAGCTGTAGAGTTGGCAATAAGCATGTGTTCATCTCGTTATCTGGCATCGACGTGGCAAAAATCGGAGATACACGAATGATTTCCGGCTCGCTTCGTTACACCCTCTTCGTCTCTCTTTCTCTCTTTCTCTCTTTGCAAGTGAGTGCAGTCAGTGTTCCGATGATTCGAGTGAGCAGCCTTCCAAAGAGACCAGCAGATCGAGCACTGTAACAGAGTTTACACTCTGATGGAAGAGTGGCAGTCTCTGTTTCAATTTTCTGCCAGCCTTTCAATCGATCCTTCAATGTCTTCCTTTGTCCGGCCGCTCTGATTATACTCGTGATTGTAAGTTCTGCACCGAATGAACTCGGCTCAATCTGTTGAATACTGGGCTTTATTGTAGATCAGGCTTTCTTGATGCAAACTGCCACTTTTTATTAATGTGGGGCTTTTTAAGTATCTTGTTAGTGAAGATAAAATATTTCATGAACTTTGGAATTTGATAAATCATTTTAAGTCTGGCAGGATTACATTTTTGAAACATAGTTCTTGATTGTCGATCATTCTCTGTTAATGTAAACTGTCACTTTTTATTAATGTGGGGATTTTTAAGTATCTTATTAGAGAAGATACAAAATTTAATGAACTTTCGAATTCGATAAATAATTTTAAGTCTGGCAGGATTATATTTTTGGAACATAGTTCTTGATTGTCGATCATACTCTGTTAATGTAAAAGGCCACTTTTTATTGTAGCATTAGGAATTTAAGGAATTGTAAAAATCGATAAATAATTTGAAATCTGGCAGAATTACATTTTTGGAACACAGCTCTTCAGTGTCGATCATTATCTGTTAATGTAAAAGACTACTTTTTATTATCGCATTAGAAATTTAAGGAATTGTTAAATTCGATAATTAATTTGAAATCTCCAAGGACTACATTTTTAGAACACAGTTCTAGACTTTTGATGATTTTTTGTTAATGCAAAGTCGCACCTTTTATTAATACAGGACTTTACTTACTTTACTTTACTTAATGAATTGTTAAATTTGATAAATAATTTTAACCCCGACAGGATTACGTTTTTGAAACACACTTTTTAATTGTCCATAATTTTTTGTTAATGCAGAGCTCTTCGAATATTTCACCCGTTTTCGAGTAGAGCTCGCGTGAAGCCGAAAAGTGAAGAATGGTAATGGTTAATTTCAATATGCAATTTTAATCCCGGCGCAATTAAAATGCTGTAATCCAAGCGACTGAAACGGCTTTCCAACGAGAATTTAACACTTCCCCGTCATTTTCGACTAACTATCCAACGCAATCCAATAAATGAAGCAATAACGCATCGAGCAACGCTAGTTAAAAAGTCATTTGCAAACAAAACGTAATTTTTATCATCTTCCTCGGTGGTTCCCAACTACTCTGCCATAAAGATCGACGAAAGAACAATACAGTCGTCGTTTTAGTGGTCGAAGGGAAGTATTAACAAGTTGGGCGAAGTTGGTAGCTGCTTTCCAGTCGATTTAGATGTTTTCCAAGGAAATTGTTAGCAGCCACAACAGAGAGCGGGTCGAATCGTCGAGCGTGGAATGCAAATTGAAATTAGAAGGGAAAAGAGGAAGGAAGGCAGGAAGCATCGGAGCCAGCTAATAAAAGGTTCTCGTGGAAAAGTTGGCGAAGAATGCTCGAAGCACTCGCCGGCCGAGAGAGCCCAGCCAGTTAAGGAACTTGCTAAGTTTCCCTTGGAAAAACTTACTCGCCGCTGATCGCTAATTACCGCGGCTTTCTCCGCGAAAGTGGTTAATTAAATTTTTAGGCCCCCGATCGCTCCGCTCCTCCTCGCCCTCCCGTAACTCTCTCGCTCGGTGACAGCTACTTCTACTCTTTTCTTATCGCACGCCTCGCAATTCGATAGTCTTCGTTATTAGCAAAATAATATTCGTTATTACGAAAATATAAAATAATCATATAAAAGTATAGAAAATGAAGACTGTTATTAAAGAAATTCGGTTAGAAATATTTTAAAGATTCCTAGGCAAGAAAATTCTATTAGAAATTGAATTAATCACTTTTGTATTTAATACTGTGTATCAAACAGTTTAGTCAACGTGTACAAAAACTAATACTTGCTGAATTGCACGCCTCGCAATTCGACACTCTTTGTTATTAGCAAAATAATATTCCTTATTACGAAAACATAAAATAATCATATAAAAGTATAGAAAATGAGAACTGATATTAAAGAAATTCTGTTAAAAATATTTTAAAGATTCGTAGACAAGAAAATTCAATGAGAAATTGAATTAATCACTTTTGTATTTAATGCTGTTTATAAAACAGTTTAGTTGACGTGCACAAAAACTAATACTTGCCGATTTTCGTTTTTGATGCTTCAGATATTTCAAAGGGCGTGTTAAAATCGTTGCTAATTAGCGCAATTACAGTTCGCATGAAGTAAAACTAGTAGGGATTAATTAAATTACTTGAAGTAATACTCTTATACTTTCAAGTAGCTGTATTAATTAGCTCTCGCTTTTTGAACTCTACACTTCGAGGAAGAGAAGTCCGAGTGGGTTAACTCGCGAGTTCAACAGCGTGAATAATTAAGTAGAAAGAGACCTATAATTACAACTATTATTAAAAACAAATTCTTTAACCTTTGTAGTGCCGAACGACGATATATGTTCTCCATCTTAAAATAAATTTATAAAACGTTATAAATGGTTTGATTTCGTTGCAACATAATTGAAAGAATTGTTTATGGACTTGAATATTGCTTATTAATTTTTATGTTATTTATAATGTTTTATTTTTATGATATTCTTCGCACAGGTGTCATATTTTTCGTCGCCATTAAAAGGGTTACAATAATACTCTGATACATCAAATTAGCCATATAAATAAATTCACTCTTCAAATCGTGCACTTGAAGAAAACAAATCTTTAAAATAAAAAACGAATTCTTCAAAATAATACTGTCATACATTTAATAACCCATATCAATAAATCCTCTCATCAAATCCTTCACTTGGAAGGCCAAAAATCGGAGAGAGGGTTAATTCGCGACCTCAGAATGGCGGCTAATTAACTAGAAAGAGGTCCATCGGATTCCCAGTGCTACTTTCCCGCGGGAGCACGCCGAGTTCGCAGTAGGGGGCGCGCGCGGCGCGGCGCGGCGCGTTTCACGGCCAGCGTCGAAAGTGCGCCAAATCGAAAACCAATAACGTATCGGTGAATCCGGCGGCGAACTGTATCACTGGCTGGCAGGCAGGAGGAAGCAGTGACGCAACTCGAGCTGTAATTAGCGAATCCATTCTCCAGCCGGGTGATGCTATCGCGTTAACGCCGGACATTAGCTCCCCAGGCGGCGCTAGTGGCCAACCAAGCTATCCTCGCCGACCATTAACCTCAATTATCTTAACCTCTCTTCAGGATTTTTCCCTGGCACCTCGCGTGTCCTAAGTATGCCGGCCGACATTAACTTGATTAAGCGTGACATCCGGCCGCGAATCTATCAGCTGATTGGCTCGAGACATGGAAATACCGGTTGGTGTGACCGCTCCCAGAAAGATCCGGCTGATGTCGCATAGAAATGTGGTTGCAATGTTTTCTTTCTATTATTGTCAGAAACGAAAGTTGTACAATATGAATATAAAATAGAAATATAAAAGTATGGCAGTGTGTTATATTTATAACTTGGTACGTTTTATAGTTAGCAGCAGTCTGAGTGATTTAAAATTAATTGTATTTAATGTTAGTGTTAATAATAGTAAATAACTACAAGAAAGAAAAGTATGTAAAAAGAACTGCAATATTTTTATACTGTTATACTCGTTTTATATTTATGAATATAAAATATAAAATACTATAATATATCGTAAATTATTTATTACAAATTAAGAGCTGTACAATGTAAATAAAAAAAGATTAAAACACTATAAAAGTATTGCAATCCTTTTTAAATCCTTTTTTCTATCTTCCAGTTAATTACTATTATTAACACTAACATTAAGTATAAGCTTAAAATCACCAAGACTGCTTTTAATTACAAAACGTCCCAAGTAAAATTGCGAGCATTCGAAACAATTTGAATCAACAACTTTCCAGACTACTGGGACACTAATGATACTCCATTCAGAGGCTCGCGGCAACTCGAAACTCCGACGAGGAGAGACACGTGCATTTAGCGGAGTGGATCGATCGATCGATATTTTATTTCCTTATCAATCAGGAGTTGCTCGTCGGTGGCGGCGGCGGTGGACTTTTGAAAGGGAAGCCGTCGTCGGTGTCGTTCCAATTAAAAGGGACGAAATATGGAGTGAGGGAGCGCCGAGGATTTCGGGGCAGCAAAAGGGTTTAGCCGGCTGTGTGGATTTAATCCCAAACGGAACTAGGACGAGAGAGAGAAAGAGAGAGGGGGATCATTAGCGGGCAAGGGTGATCTCCGGGTGGAAATTTCGCGAGTCGATATTAATAGGGGATCGAGGCACAGCACAGGCTTGGTAATGATGCGAGGGTTGGTTCGGGCATCGGTCCAGCAGCACTCGGCAACCAATCCAGGATCGATCATCCTTCGACAATGCGGCGGACTCCTCGAACCTAACCTCTACCAACCGCCCACCCACCTTAATCTTCAAACCTCTCTCTGAATCTCTCTGTCTCTCTTTTAATCCATCCACCCCACCTGCGGACAGCTCGCTTCAGGTTAAATCACGGGAACACCGAGGATCTCGGGAAATCCCTCTGCTATTCACTCGGTTCGGGGATCGATTTTTCCTTTCCTTTTCCCTCCAACTAGACACACACACTCTTGCACGAACAGATATTTCTGTCTTTCTTTGGAAACGCTGGTGAATTATTCTTTATTTAACTTTCCTTTATATTAGCTCCTTGTAGTGGTTTTTTAGTATCGTTAATTTAAGTTAGCGATGGTTTTTAAGATGACGGAATGTTGCATGGAATAATTACTGTTAATAATTTCGTGAAGATTTGTGAAGACGTTCTTGTAAAACTTGGAAAATTGAACTTATGAAATTCTGAAGATTAATATTTCTATCTAAAGTGAAAAATATTTACTATTTTTAAAATATTTATATATTTGAAAATAATAAATGTTTTATACTTTAGATAGAAATGTTAATCTGTAGAACGTTATAAGTTTAATTTTTAAAATATAATTGAACATCGCTAGAATTTTTTCTTTATTACTTTTTACTTTGGTTCAAGAAAATTATAACGAAATATCAGTAATAGTAAAGTTCACTGTTATATAATATTATTAACAATTGTCCAAAAGATATTATTCACCAGAATTAATTATAGAACCGATGAATAAAAATAGTTGGAAGGAAAATGTGATTCATACTTTGGAAAGTGAGATAGATATTCGCGAGTGGCTGGGGAATTGGCCGGGCATAGGTGTTTCCGTTCGAGGGTCTCAATTGCGGCAGTTCCCTTTTGTTTTTTAGCGGGCAAGTGCGCTATTTTCCCTGACTACCCTCTTTCAAATTAGAAGGGTCTCCGCGCCGAGAGACTGCGCCACCGCCACCCTCGCACCATTGTTGCCCTTCTTCCATTGTACTTTGGCGTCTTTACCTTTCTGACTCCGCTCGCTTCTCTCTCCTTCCCTTTCTTTCTCTCTTTCTTTTTCTCTGTCTGTCTGTCGCTTTCTCTCTCTCCCTTTCTTTTCAGGCTATGCAAGTTTCATTGCCGCGGGGAACTGCGCTCATCAAACCGGCGTCCTCGGCCTCCACTGTTTCCGATGCAAATGGTGCCACTGATTTTCGACCTTAAGGAAAAGCACCGTTCTAACCTCATTTCGAACTGGGGTCTTCGATGCTAGCATTCTATGGAATCGCTTTGTTTGGAAGAATTGTATGTCGGTGTTGGATATTTTTGGATTTCTTCTGAATTTATTTCTATTTTGAATTCGATTCGAGAATGATTTAACGATTTTGGTGGAAGTTTAAGCTTTGAAAGAATTTACTTTGACAGATGTTTTTGATGCAAATAGTGCCACTGATTTTCGACCTTAAGGAAAAGCCCCGTTCTAACCTCATTTCGAACTGGGGTCTTCGATGCTAGCATTCTATGGAATCGCTTTGTTTGGAACAATTGTGTCTCAATGTTGAATTTCTTCTGATTTTATTTCTATTTTGAATGAAATTCGAAAATGATTGAATGACTTTATTGAAAGTTTAACCTTTAAAAAAGCTCACTTTGGCAGAAACTCGATGAGATTCTAATAGGTTTTTCATTGACTTTAATGGCTGTGTAATTGCGTTAATTTGTCGGTGGGATTGTCGTGGATGCGAATGGATCAGGGGCATTGTTATTGGCGGCAATTAGCAACCGATATTCAGGGGAACCGGATGCCGCCGCTAGTTACAAGGGCCTACAAATTGTCCGGTCTACCCAGAACTCATCTTCAATGTAATCCGATGAGCGCGCCGCACGCGGAACATAATCGTATCACTGGAAACCGGTGTCGAGCGACGATGAATAGCGCGTGTTACGCTGCCATTTGAACACTGCGGTATCCAAACAATAAATGTCCCTCAATTCATAGAACATCGAAGGAATTCCCTTGTTTATTGTTGGCGAATATTTTGCATTCGTATCGGTGATTTGTTTATCTTTTGTCAATATAAAAGACAGAAATATGATGATCTTTTGGCATGACAAAAACCAGAAATATTGGACACAAATATGATGAATTTTTGTCATGACCAAAGACAGAAATATTAAACACAAACATGATGAATTTTTGTCATGGGAAAAAGCAGAAATATTACATACAAATATGATGATATTTGTCATGACAAAAGACAGAAATATTAAACACAAATATGATGATCTTTTGTTATTACAAACATCAGAAATATTAGACACGAATGTGTTGACTTTTGTCATGATAAAAGACACAAGTATTGGATACAAATATGAACTTTTGTCATCACAAAAGACAAAACTATTACACACAAATATTGCGAAGTTAAACAATCTTATCAATAAAATTTCTTGAAGCACTCATAATATTTTTATCGCGATCATAAATAATTCCTGTACTTTACAATATTATTCTTTCTGCTAATATTAATATACACAAAGCACTGAATCACTCACCAACAATGCTAAATAAAAAAATTCCCCGTTATCGTTCCACCCAGAAGACAGCTTTAAGTCTCTTTAAATTCCAATTGATCTTTGCTAGCCGGAGGAGTTGGGGGATCGCAAAATTCCCGATGCACGCAGGCAACGCAATTGCACAATAATTCAAGCGGGAGCGATGTTATATTGGAAAGTCATTCCGGAGAAAGCATTTTAACGAGCTATTTGCTATCGGAAATTTCGAATTCCCGAGGAAGGGTGGTGGAAGAAGGGGTGGAAGTGGGGGTTGCTGTTGCTGGTGGTGGTGCGCGCGCGATCGAATTCTTTCAGGAGGGTGGATGGAACGGAGAAAAGGGAATAAACGAGCGTCTTCTTCCCCCAAAGCTGTGGGGGGAAGAAGATCCTCCTCCTTCTGCCTTACTTTCGAGGAGAAATTTGTAAAAATATTTTCGGCCAACTTCGCTCCAACGCCAACCAGCCAGCCAGCCATTCCAAGGATACGTCGAACCGAAGTCAAAACTGCGATCGAAGAAACTCCACTTCGAAAACTTTAACATTGAAAGGTCGCGTATTTTCTGTAAAACGCGAGAAACATAATGCGCGCAACTGAGAATACCGCGGCAAATATAATACAGGGTGTTCCAAAAATTTGGTAAATCATTATAGTTGCCTTGTAGAGACGGCAATGAAAATGGCTGTTTTCAAATTTGAATATAACAAAAATTGAGGAAACTGTGATATAATTATTTTTGTGACTGATATAATTATTGCATTATTTCATAGAACTGAATATCCGTCGATCATTGGCTGTCTTTATGAATATAATATTGTAAATAATATACAGAATGCAGTGAAAAATAGAAAAACATTCGTGTATAATTTTGTGACAAAAGACAGAAATATTCGACACAAATATTGCGAAGTTAAACAATTCTACTCACATTTAATTCATGTACATTGTAATATTATTATATCTATAATTTAAATGAATTCAAGGAACATTGTTGTTACATAATGTTTTATGATATATTATATGAACCGTTTATTTTAAAAACGACCTAATTCCATTTATCCATTGATATTTTATACATATGTTTCTAATGTTATTAAAACGCCAATTCTTTAACATATCAATTTCAATATAAATAAATGGACTTAGCTTACTTTCAAAATAAACGACTAATATTTTACATCAACTGAAAGCCATTAAAAAAACAATAAATGTTCAAATCACCTAACAAAACAATCAACAACAATCCGCGCAACTTAAAACCCGCCACACATCCATGAAATTCTTTCCAGACCGTTCAACTAATTACATTTATCACCAACCATTCCAACTCTCCGCGTACATTTAAACTTTTAACCGCGATCATTAAATCGGCCGATAACGGACACCAGTATTTCACACTTGGTACGAGGGGTGCGAAAGCAGCGAGGAGGACATTTAAGACGGCGGCGGTGGCGGCGATCTCGCAAGAGAGACGCCAGGTGAGAAAAGCGTCGCGGCGTTTTACGATCGCAGTTAAAGGAACGTGACAGGTCCACTCTTTGAGGCTTGCGAGCTCGTAAAATTCACGGCGCACCTATTATTTCCCGAGGGCGGCGGCGGAGAGGAAGAGGAAGAGAAGAGGAGGAGTTGCTGCTCGCTTGGCACGCAAGATCGAGTAACTGGACCGCGGCGATGATTCCCGGAGGGCGAATGTGTGTTCGCCGCACCGATATTGCCCATAAAGCAAAGCGTCCCTGAGGAGAGAACCGCCGCTCCTGTTCCTCCTCCTCCTCCTCGGGAAGGACGTCGTTAAGCCGCCGACCTTTCTCCCACCGATTCTTCTCGCGCGACCGTACACATCATTGCTCGTCAGTGCTCTCGCCTCCTTTTCACCAGCGAATAATGATAGTGTGGCCGTTCGAAGTGTCGAGATAACGAGAATGGTCATATAAATGGAATAGTGGAGTGTTTCTTGCTGAGTATATTCGTGTATTTGGCAATTGTTTGTTATTATGGAGTTAGTGGTATTTATTTATTAGCATTCTCGTAACTATAGAATGTAGAGATACAAGGAAAAGTGGTTTATTTGTTGTTGATTACATTGACGTATTTGATAATTGTTTATTACTATGAAATTAGTGGTATTTATTTATTAGCATTTTCATGACTAAAGAATGTAGAGATACAAGGAAAAGTGGTTTATTTGTTGTTGACTATAATAAAATACGTTAAGTATTTGATAATTGTTTATTACTATGAAATTAGTGGTATTTATTTGTTAGCATTTTCATGACTAAAGAATGGTAATGGAGGCAACAAGAATGTGAAGATACAAAGAATAGTAGTTTGTTTATTATTGAATATATTGACGTATTCTATAATTGTTATATTATAATGAAATCAGTTGTATTTATATATTAGCACTTTCATGTCTAAAGATGGATTGTACGGATAATCAGAATGTGAAGATACAAAGAATAGCAGTTTGTTTGTTCTTGACTATTTTGACTTGTTAGATTATTGTTATATTATTATGAAATTATTACTATTTATTTATTAGCATTTTCATGACTAAAGACTGATACTATGGATAGTCGGAAAGTAAAGATATAAGCAATAATAATTTACTTAATGTTGACTATTTTGCCGTATTTAATAATTGTTACATTATAATGAAGCTAGTAGTATTAATTTATTACCATTCACGTGGCCAAATAATAATACTGGATATGATAAGAATGTAGAAATAGAAGAAATACTAATTTCTAATTTAAAATATTACTATTTATTTATTAACATTTCCATAACCAAAGAACAAAGTCATACTTAATCAAAATGTGACGATCCAACGAATACTAATTTCTTTGTCATCCCCCACATCGATGCATTCAACAACTCTTATACAACAAATTCAATATTTATTTATCAGCACTCTCATAGCTAGAAATGTTGTCTTTTATGGGAGCAGTGGAAAGTTGCGGTGGCTGGCGAGGAACAAGATGTACCGCGGGCGAAAAGGTGAGCGGGGGGGTGGGGGGTGGGGTGTCGGCGAGCGGAAATCTCGATATGCAGATTACGAGGGGGGTGAATATGGAGCATGCGGCACTCGTGCGGACTCCTCCACCACCCTCTCCTCTCTTCGTCCTTCCAGGACGTAGAATATTCAATTGCGAGGCTTTCGCTCGGCCAAAACCTCCCCAAAACGTTTTGCGAGGCTCGACCCAACCCCCAACCCCCAACTCACCCCCTCTGCCCGAGTAGCATCAGTGCCAGGGTTGCTCTTCAAATTTTTGGCAACCGCCCCATCCTCCCTCTCTTTCGCCCCTTTGGCCCAAACACTGAGCTTGACACTGAGGAAGCAATTTTCCCTCGTCCAATTTCCAAGCACCCCCCCACATACATACATACATAGCGACCGAGAAGAATCTGGTACAGCGATACACCTGCACCAGTTTCTGCATGCTCGACAAGTATCATTCTGTCGATCGTTTCTTATTTTCGGGAAGCTTTTTTATCATTCGTGATAGTATTATATTATAGCATTATTGGGGTGTGTATAATAATTTCGTGATAATTAAAGTGAAGTTGATTGTGTGGAAAACACAGAGGAAAGTGTAGGCTATAATAATGTTTAATAAAACATTGTAATATTATATTATATCGCTATTGGGGTGTGTATAATAATTTCGTGATAAATAAAGTAAGCTTGACTGAGGAAGTTATGGTTTATAATAATGTATAATAAAACATTGTAATATTTTACTATATCATTATTGGGGCACGTATAATAATTTCGTGATAATTAAAGTGTAGTTGATTGTGTAAAAAACACAGAGAAAATTCTAGGCTGTGAAACATTGTAATATTTTACTAATGTTAACAAGTCTTCAAAGACTAACTTTAAACATTTTAAAAACAATGAAAGATCTAGCTATACATTATTAACCCTTTGATTGATGGGGAACGCTAATTTCAACCGAGGACATTTTAGCTATGACAAATGCAATGTTAATGGATTTTTCGAGCGCCCAAAGTCGCCAATAGTAATCAAAGGGTTAAAAGATTTCTGCGACAAAGATAATTCCAACTAAATTCAATCATAAATTATCATTAAATTATAAATTTAATTTATCAAATTATTTACTAAGTTCAATGATTATCCACTTATCACGTACCAACTATAAATGCCCACCAATTTATTTAAATGAAGACCTATTCAATTCCAGAGAAAGAAGAAGTTATCACAGTTGAATGGTTGTTACGCCAGGAGAAATAACAGTGAGGAGGAAACAATTTCCCTAGGAGAGTCGGCTGATGATGATCGCGGATGAAGATCCCCGATTGGCTAGGACTTTGGAGTGAGTAGCGAAGGAGGAAAGTAGAAGCGTGCCAGCGCGGCGTCGCTCGCCGAGCTAAAAGCTACTCTCAGCCGCCGCTACTCATCGGCGTCCTCGAGATATTCGAAGAGGCCGCCGGAAGTAGCTGCTCCGTCGAAAGCCATCGTCCTTTTCAGTCGCTGATGCTCTCTCTTGCGTTCCTCTCTCTCTTGAATCGACTTCAGCGACGGAGTCCGCCCAGTCATTCGACGCTCTATGCTAATTCATGGATATTACCTTCGCCCGGTTTATTGACCCCCTCGAAATTTCAATTCCTCCTCCTCGAACTGTTGACCTCCGCCAACCACCCCTCTTTTTCCACCGCCGCGCCGCCAACCACCCTTCGTCCTTCTACTGGGAAAGTGATCCGGTTTAATCGCCAATCCAAAGTTAGATTTCCTAGCGCCGGCTTAATTGCTTTAATAGCTTCCTCCCTTTCTTCGTCCGCCCACTCTCTTTTTTTCCTTTCCACTGTTGAAATTTCTTCGGCGTTAAACTATCGTTGAAACATTTTGTGTATGGAAAATACCTTGTACATACTTTGTTTGGTACAAAAACCCCCCAAAAATTCTTTTCCAATAAGTAATAAATATTACTAATAAGTAATAAATGAATAAAATAAATGTCTGGCGTTCCTTTTATCATTTTCTTTTAAACCAGGATTAATATTTTTTTAAAGACGCAACATTCTAGCATGTAAGAGTCAGGGAAACTAATAAATAATGAATGAATAAATATACATCTTTCGACTTTAGTAATTGCTTTCTCTCCCAACAATAATCGACTCACGTGTATGGAAAATACCTTGTACACACTTTGTTCGGTGCAAAGCTCCCAATAAAGTTCACTCTTTCTCTCTTTCCAAGCTTTCCTGTTCGCAAGCGTCGCTTAAAATAGACGGGTAAATTTGGACGCTGATTGCAAAATTGATTGATTGCAAAATAGCACTGCGTTCGGTGGAATAAGAGCAACGGAGACTTGGGAGGAAAGCGGAACTTGATCCTGCTGGATTTTTTTAATCAAGCCTGGAGTCAAAAGTTCATCCAAGTTTGCGAAATTTGCTCGGGTATTAGCTTGGCAGATTTCATGGAGAACTAATAAGATTCAGAAATTGATTTTTTATTCTGACGGTGATTCGATTATTCAATTTTGTTAATATTAGGTCTTTTCTTCTGATCCAAAACAGTTTTCTTTAATTCAATTATAACGAAATCATTGCAATTCTCCTCCAACATAATTAACATCCCAATACCAATTAATAATCAATCTTTCTCAACACTTAATTAAAACTTACACTTAATGAACACTTAATCTTTCTAAATCTCCTCGAAGAATTCATTCCAATTCCAAATTTGTACTAATGCATTGAATGTCAAAAGAAAATCGGATCGGAGTGTGCGGTCGCCTAGAATTCGGCGAATGGGAAGGGAGCGGCTTTATCAGGGGAGAGTCCGAGGCGTAAAAATTGGGGCGTTGCAGGGAAAGAGCGGTGCGGGCATTCGGCGCACGTATCCCTGAAACTTGCCGGACAGTTTCAAATTCCGGGAGCACTTCTCACCCGCTGGCTCTCTCTCGGCGTCGAACTTATCCCTCCTCCTCCTCCTCCTGCTCTGGCCCTTATCTTTACGACAGGAATGATTTGCTTTAAAGCCGAATAAAAGCCGAAACTCCACTTACTTCCAGCCGAGGATCTTTCCGACCCAGCAACTTTGTGATGAACTGTACTCTCCTCTAAATAACAATTTCACTCAATTGTTGACATCTTAACGAGTCGTATGAAAATCTGTTCAGTGATAAAATATATGGTTTATGTGCAAAGTATAATAAAATATAATTTTATTATTTTAATGATATAATTGAAGTCTTTTGAATGAGGTGCTAGATATTAAACGAAGAAGAATTATCAAATCGCTAATGTATGTTAATATTACATGGTTTATATGTAAAGTAGAGCAGAATAGAATTTTATTATTGTAATGATATAATTGAAGTCTTTTAAATGAGGTGCTAGATATTAAACGAAGAACAATTATTAAAATGCTAATGTAAGTTAACACTAGACTTTACCAGGATTTTTTTCTACCCATGAAAACAGGTATAAACCAGTCATTTTCACTGGATTTGGTAAATCTAGTATTAATGTTATATTTTTTATATGCAAAGTATAATACAATTTAATTTTTATTATTTTAATAATATAATTGAAGCCTTTTAAATGAAGAGCTAAATATTAAACGAAGAAGAATTATCACATCGCTAATGTATGTTAATATTATATTTTTTATATCTAAATTATAGCAGAGTATAATTTTAATTATTTTAATAATATAATTGAAGTCTCTTGAAGAGAATATTAAATATCAAACGAAGAACAATCCTCACTACACTAATATAAATATATAGTTTACATCTAAAATATATCACAGTATGATTTTAATTGTTTCAATACCAATCGGTCTTTTAAACAAAGTGCAAAATATTAAACAAGAAAAGTATCATCAATACGCTAATATTTCCTTATTACAAATAAATGATAGTACAATAAACGATAATATTATGCGAATATTCAATTGGCTCGTCATGTTCTCTCTGTGTTGGCACGCGTGCAATCAGCATTTCCTCGACTTCCAAGGGATTTCCATTAAAAAGGGGGGGGCGAAGCCGCCTTTCACTGCCAATTGTTTTCGGTGAGCATTCAAATGAAGTGTTCGACTAGGTTCGCTGGCTCTAATTGATTGGTGGGGATCGACTTTCCGGCGAGCCCTTGAATACATAACACCGGGCGAATCCGGGCGGTGGGCATCGGCCAATCGCTTTCACCTCCCCCCCTTAAAAATTCATCACCTGGAAAGCGACGATTTATTGGCGAACGCTCTCCGCGATCGATCCTGTTTTAGATTAATTGACCAGTTTTCACCCCACTTTTGGGTGATAAATTTTTTAACTTTCCACGAAATATTTTTGTAGTATTAAACGGTGAAATCGTACTATTATTAATGACGGCGATTCCTGATCGATCGTTTGAGTTTTTTCGCTTTCGAATGGCAGACTGTGTTTGCCTTGGAATTGTCGAGCGTTCTTGTCTGCGTCGAATTGTATGAAAAAAAAATCGTTGAAGTATATTTATTGATGGTTAATTATATGAAATAATAAATTTCGAAGGTTGCATTCCCGTTTGTTAATTATTTTGTGTCTACTTAAAAATATTTTTACTTTATCACAGTAATAATTATAATCTGTTGGTTAATTATATGAAATAATGAGTTTTGAAGATTGTATCCCCGTTTGTTAATTATTGCAATAAGTTTAACATTTTGTGTGTACTTGAAAATATTTTTACTTTATCGCAGTCTGGTTAACTCACAGTTAACCAACTTTTAACTAGCTATGACTAACAAACGAACTCAAAGCTTCCAAATATCCAATATCACTGTATTAAATTAATGACACACGAAAGTTTGCATTCCGCATACGTATGTCCAACATGGCTGATTTAAATAAAGGAGACACGAATGTTTCCACCCTGTAAATGTACAACATTTATAATCAGTGGTAACTCCAACATGTCTGATTCCAAGTAAATTAATATCACAGGAAAGTTTACACCCCACATTTGCATAACAGCCATTAAAATCGCAGTTATAATACCAAGCGAGCTAATTAAAAGGGAAACGCATCAGTATTTATTTAAAGGAGACAAACGCGTGTGAGACATTTTCGGCGAGGAACATGTAAAGCCAACGAATGAGAGAGGAGAGAGTGCTAAGTGGGATTGGTGGCTTCTTCGGCCGGTTTGTGGCCAACTAGCAAAACCGAGGAGAATCGCGCGAGCTCGCCGCCCCCTCTCTCCCAAACCACAACAAGCCACTGCTTCCTACGCCTTTAAACGATGTAACTACGAATAATTAGTTCTGTCTCCGCGTTTCCCTTCTCGGGCGTAATTGCACACGGTAATTCCCTAACCAGGTGTTTGTAATAATAATACTAAAAGTTGAAATATGTCCTTTTTTGACGCAGGTCTTATTTTGTATTCTTGATTATTAATTGATTATTTTTAACGCCCAGAAACTGCAATGACGTTCTAAAAACGTCTTTAAAGCGCTTGATATTTGCGTCGTCTTTGGGATGTTCGTCAATATGCAAAAAAAGTCTCGCGGAGCTTTGACAAACGTTCGATCTTAGAAAATGGAACATTTTAACCCTTTAACTACGGCAAAATTTAAGGAATAATTTCGTTCATTTACGATTATATTCGCAATTTATAAGGATTTATTTGGCAGAATGAAAGCGAATGCATTAAAGCTCTTCATTTACCAATGAGTACAGGGTGAGTCACTTGCCTTTGAACCTCCACCAAAAATTAAATATGGGGAAAAAAAATTTTGAGTTGGGGCTCTGAAATTTATATCACATCTCCCTTGATGCGAGGGGAGACTCCCCACCAAATGTCAGCCCCGGAAAATGTCGGAAAGTCCAAAAAATATGGGAAAAACCAGCGAAAATGCCGAAAAAATCGAACTTTAAAGGCAGTTTTTTCAGTGTTTCCAATAGAAATCCGGACTTTTTTCGACGGATTTCTTGTCTTCTATCCGTTTTCATTCATAAACAATCGATTCCTGAAGAAAAAACCCAAGTTCGGGGACCTTCGAAAAATCGTGAAAAAATCTGAAGGGCTACCCCTTAAGAAAAATTTGCCGAAAAACAAATGTTGAGCTAGGGCTCTGGAATTTTTATGGCATCTTCCTCGATGTAAAAAAACATTACCCGTCAAATTTCAGCCCCGGGAAAGGTCTGGAAGTCCACCAAAAAAAATAAAAACCGTTAAAAGTGAGCAAAAATTGACTTTTCTGGACGGTTTTTCGACCCGTTTTCGTTGCAAATCCGGACTTTTTTTCACGGATTCCTTGTTTTATATCCACCCTGATACGAAAACAATCAAAATATCCCGGGTTCGGCCGATTTTGAGAAACTTGAAAAAATTGACGATTTTCGAGGGTCGAAAATAGGTGAAAACCTAAACTTCGAGCTAGGGCTCTGGATTTTTTATGGTATCTTCCTTAATGCAAAAAAACATTCTCCACCAAATTTCAGTCCCGCAGAAGGTTGGGAAGTCTACCAAAAAAAAGGGCTAGGAGAGTTCTGATTCAAAGGCAAGTGAATCACCCTGTACAATATTTCTGCGTTGTATTTCTACATTCACAGTTTTAAGCGAGATAAATTATAACAAAACTAAAATATTTGTTTTCTGGCAAAGGGGGAAAAAAAACATGTTCATGGATGAAAGCGAGCGGTTTGACTGTTAAGAGGGTGGCGCGACAATCATCCGAATGGCGGCAATAGAGGGACCGTAAATCGAGAGAAATGGATGTTCGGCGGAGACGGCGAGTTGGCGAAGGTATTGTACGAGCTTTCCCGAGGACGCAGCCTTCCATTCGAAGGCAATGGCCGCCAGTGGCATAAGCGCGTCCTCCCGTCAACGAAATTGATCGACAATGTTTTGATAGTTTGCGCTATCTCGCGACGACTCTCGAAGCTGCCTGACAAACGCTCGGGGAAACAGCTTCACTCAGACGCGAGCTCTCCGGATCAGATGGCCGACGACTAAAGTTATCAGTTTACTTAAAGTTTCCTTTCGTTCCTGGCAAACTCTGCCGCCGCGCCGCGCCGCGACGCTTAAGTAAAGTGGCATTTCTCCGCGCGGATCTCTCCGCCTCGCGAGACGCGAGCCATAATTACCGTTTCTTTCCGCTCCTGGATCTACGCGTCGCAAACGCTTACCCAGCTTTGTCTTTCTGCTTACGAATTGCGCAACTCGCACTCCAAACGTCGACTTATTAGACGCAATTTATCCAAGTATTTCTTTTAATTTCAACCGGTGGCTGTTGATTAATTGCAATCATTAAATAATCGAAGTAACTTAAAACCGTCGAGTTTAATCGATCGAATTTAAATCACTTCAGTTTGTGTTCATCGAAGTTAAAGAATTCGTGGATGCTGGAATTATTAAATTAGTGATTGTCTGTTCACCAATCAGAGCCACTATTTGTATAATACTGAATTAAAATCAACATAGCATCTTTATTAACATTATTTATATCAACAGATTAATATAATAATAATGTGCCGGTATAACATATTTTTATTAAATATAATGTATTTTATTATACATATTGTCTGGGATTTTCCTAAAAAGATATTATCTGGGTTTTCCCCAACATTATATTGTCTGGGATTTTCCCAAGAACATATTATCTGGAATTTTTCCAACATTATATTATCTGAGTTTTCCCCAACATTATATCGTCTGGGATTTTCCCTAACATTATATGTTAAATTCAACAAGAATAAAGCCAGATAACTAAAATTTCCCACTACTCGCTAGAAAAACTTCCAACCGCAATTTAAATATCGCATTTCGATTCTCGCTAAACCGCCGATATCCGCGGTGCAATAAAAACTATTTATATTTCCCGAACTTTCCCCTTATTACTTTGTATGGCGGGGGGGGGCGCCTGTGGCTCCATCTGGCCTGATTGCATCCGCCCACTCGTTGATGGGGAGCCTTAATTGCGCCGGGGCTTATTTATACTTTCTGGCAAGTCATCCTGCGGGCTAATTTCCCAGCTTAATGGGCCTCGCCGCTAATTCACCGTATTATCGACGTGCGCGTTAAAGCTCGAGTGGGCGAAACTTCTTCTTCTTCCTTTTCTCTTTTTAACGCACTCGATGCCACGCGTACTTTTCTGCCGCCCTTTTTTTCTCCTTTGTTTACGTAGCGGTATTCATCAACTGTTTAACTAATGCAATCCGCGGCGCCGATATTCCGTCAAGTGTACTTGTTTCGAATACTTTCATACTGTTTATGAATTGGAATTACTGTTTATTTAAAATATAAGTAGTATTTTCCCAAGAACATATTGTTGGGGATTTTCCTAAGAACATATTATCTGGGATTTTCCCAAGAACACATTGTCAGGGATAAATATTATTAAATATAATGTCTGACGTACTTTTTATCATTTACTTTTAAACCAGGATTAATATTTTTTTAAACATTCAACATTCTATCATGTAAGAGTCACAGAAATTAATAAATAACAAATATTACTAATAAATAATGAATTAATAAATATACATTTCTCGACTTTAGAAATTCCTTCGTCTCTAAACTGTCAATGAAACATTTTCTGTATGGAAAATACCTTGAACACTTTATTCAGTACAAAAACCCTCCAAAAAATTCTTTCCCAATAAATACCAAATAAATACACATATTTCGACTTTAGAAATTCTTTCCTCTCCCAACAATCATCGACACAAGTGTATGGAAAATACCTTGTAGACACTTTTATTCGGTCGAAAGATCCCAATAAAATTCCTGCCGACAAGGGAGCTTAACGTACATACGTTTCGCGAGCCACTTATTGGTCTACCTGGAGCGTGTATTTCCGGGCGACCAATCGGAGCCATGCAATATCCTCGATTTCGGACTCGATCTCAAAGGAATTGGCGGGTAAAACCCTTCCTGCTAGAACGGAGGAACATAACCTTTTGATTCGGTGGATGCGCTCCTCGAGTTTTTCAAAGGTAATACGAGCTAATCGAGCGCGAAGGAATTCCACTCGGTTTTGTTGGTATTCTGCCATCTCTGTGTGTACACATATGTCTGTGTATCTATTATTGGGCGGAAGGATGACAAGCGGCTTTATTCCCGCGGGAGAAAAGGCACACACACACACACACACACACACGCCAATCCAAAGATGATCGATCATTTTTAATACGCCTCCGTCATCCGCTACGTTAATCCCGACACGAGTGGATACTCCTACGATTAATTCTCACCCTCATTAATGGGAAATACGTCAATCATTAGTGTAAAAACAACCACTCTTCCTTATTTTACTTACATTCGCAGGGGCGGAGAATATCTGAAAAACTGATTAAACTTGGCAAGCTTGTTAATACTAGGCTTGGGTAATCGAAGTTTAATTAGTTCACTTAGTTCTAGTAATAGGAGAGAGTTTAATTTAAATATTAATTCTGCTATTGTGTTCGTCTTGAATTAATTGAATTGACTTTGCATTGAGAACTGACCTTGGTTCTAATTACTTGTTTAACCAGTGGTTAATTAAGCAAGCTTAAATGCAAACCGTCGACAAAATTCCAAAGGCTCCTATTCTCCGCCGATTATCGAGTCATTAATCAATCAAACGCCACTGCTAAGTTTGCGTTATATCGACAAGATGCTTTTATGTATTAGGAATTAGTTATTGGCAGACAATCGATCAATCAGTGGTGTCTCGTTAAGCGATAGAGGAAGCTTGAAAACGCCTATGGAAGGGAAAGTTTTCTTTATCGATGGACGCCAAGTCGATTCGTAGAAAAGGCTCGATGGTGCTCGGCAAACTTTTCCAATTATTTGGCGCTAATTAATTCGAGGCCAGTTCGAGCGAGAACAGTGCCGCTCGGCGGGGCCACAGTTACTCGCTCTCGAGCGTGGACAAAGTTACGAAATCATTATTCTTCTTCGAGGACTTCCTCACTGACGACCGGTGACATATCGCAGCTCTCGATCCATGGATTAATCAGTCGATTCTAATTAGTCCAGTTAAAATTCCTTTCGACTTTCATTCAGTCAGACTCGAACGTGAATAATATTGGATAAAAATCGATAATTAATTTAATATGCTAGTTTAATTAATTTTAGTTCATTCATCTTTTGATAATTATGATAGGAAACGAAATTTTGTGTATTTCTATAGAATTACAAGGTTATATTATTGTTGCGGTAATCCAGTCCACTATTTTTATTTTATTTCTGATTAACACAGATAAATTTCCTTTCGATTTTCATCCACCAAGAATAATACAGTATAAAAATTGATAATTAATTCAACATATTAATCAAATTAATTTAAGTTAATTCGTCTTTTGATAATTCCGACAGGAAATAAAATTTTAATCCTTTTTTCCTCATTGATACTGTCCTTTGTGTGTTCGTACAAGGTAATATTATTGTAGTACTAAGTACTCTAATCTACTATTTTTAATTTATTTCTAATTAGCACAATTAATTTCCTTTCGACTTTCATTTATCCAGTCTCAAACATGAATAATACTATATAAAAATCGATAATTAATTTAACATATTAATTAAATTAATTTTAGTTAATGCATCTTTTGATAATTCTCACAAGAATACAGTACAAAAATCGATAATTAATTCAACATAATAATTAAATCAATTCTAGTTAATTCATCTTTTGATAATTCTAACAGGAAATGATATTTAGGTCCCATTTCCGTTATTCGTACTGTCCTTTGTATGTTCGTACAGCATGACAAGGTAATATTATTGTAGTAGTACTGGAGGCTTTGTAGTGGATGTTCAGTGCGGTGTGAACGAAGCTTAAGAGAGCCCGGAGCGAAAGAGCAACAAACGCAGCGCAGTCTCCCGCTAGAAAGGGCGAAGCTGAAAACTTAGTTATCAGTTGGTCAGTCGTCGGGCTAACTCTGTCTCTCGCTCGCTTTATCTGATTGTTAAGCATATTGTCCGCGAACTCAGCCGACACTACACCCATCACACCTCCTGGCACCATTTCCCCCCCTCCCCCCCCCCCCCGCGCGCGCGCGCCCCGATCGAACAACTCTATTAACCAACTTCTCACTTCAACCAAGTCCGCCCTGACTTTCGACTCCCAAGACCTCCAACTTCCCGCAGACATGATAGCCCAACTACCGCAACCCTCCTTATATTCCAATGCGCTTAGGTTAGGTTTCCCTTTAGCTAATGAGATAGCTCAGACGTTTATTGAGACAGAATGCACATCTTCGTCTATCAATAATTTGTATAATCGATTCTCCAAGTTGAGATATTTATGTGGGATGATGAACTTTGTAATCTATATTTTGTTTTTGTTAGTTATAATAATTAATTCTAGTCATTTTGGTGATATGTACTATAACAGTTGTATGCACTTTGTGCCGAAGATCCATTAATATCCAATGTATTTCAATGCGCTTAGGTTAGGTTTCCCTTTAGGTAATGAAATAGCTGAGACGTTTATAGGAACAGAATGCGCATCTTCGTCTATCAATAATTTGTATAATCGATTCTCCAAGTTGAGACATTTATGTGGGATGATAAACTTTGTAATCTTTATTTTATTTTTGTTAGTTATAAGAACTAATTGCAGTTATTTTGATGACGTATATAATAATTCTGTGCAGTTGATAATCAAGAAACTTGTATCAAACACGTTTCTCTTATACCAAGTGGAGGATCCACTTATATCCAATGTGTTTCAATGCGCTTAGGTTAGGTTTGCCTTTAGGTAATAGGATAATTGTGCCATTTATGAGGACGGAATGCAAATCTTCGTCTATTAATAATTTAAATAACCAATACTCAAAATTGATGATACTGAATAATTATGTAGGACAATAAGAAATCTTGTAATATATATTTTGTTTTCGTTAGTTATAATTATTTTGATAACATATATAACAATGCTAATTCAAATGTGAGTGCATTGTCCTGTGCACTCGATGCTCAAGAAACTTGTATCAAACCCATTTCTCCCACATCAAGTAGATTATCTTGCACCAAACTATGCACTTTGTGATTCACTACTAGCGCAGTCTAGCGGTAAAGCATGCGAGAGTATCAAAACTATCAAAACCCCAGTAAAGACGTCCGATCGGGACAAAATCCGATTCCCAACAAGACTTCAGCTTTCAAGACGAATTTAGCCGAGGCGACGGAGAAATAATTTCCGCGGGATTTTTTGTTCCTTTTGCTTTTCATCATCCTTCATGGAGAAGAGAAGAAAAGGAAGGCGAAGAGATAAGGCACGTAGCTCTCTCTAATTTCGTGGACGAAGAACACCACCGCCGCCTCCGCCGCCGCCGCCGCCGCCGCAGCGAAATTCAAATTGGGGCAAACATTTAATTATAGCACGGCTAAATACGTGCCCGGTAACACTTGGAAGTGCATGCCTGCCGCGCGCCGTTCCTACGATATTATATCGGGGAAGTAGGAGGAAGGGGAAGAGCTCCGTTAATATTGCGGAGTCTATGATTCTGGCGCAGCGAGTGCGTAGATGGCGCCACCCGCGACGGCGCATCTAACCTATCGAAGTGAACGTACCGCGTTTATCTTGCGCTAGGCACAATTAGTAAGTTTCGTTCCTGCAGCAAGCAGATTGCTTATCAGTCGTTTGTCAGGAATGACCTTTTCGACTTTAATCACCTCGGGCAACATTAATATCAATAATAATGTCGTAGTTGACAAAGTGTAAAGCAGCTATGAAATGCCATTCAAATCATTATCATGTGTGTCAAGTTTCCCTTGTGTTCCCTTCGCTATATTATTCTGGAATAGCTAGCGGTTGATTGTTATCAGTCATTTGTCATATGAAAATGTAGAATAATTGTGGAATGTTATTGAAATAATTATCGAGACTTTTTATTGAAGTTTTGTTTCGTTTTCCTTTAGAATATCCAACATTCATTATAAACGACCTCTTCGACTTTCATTATTTCGACTCAACGTTATTATTATTAAAATTTAATTATTATAGCACTTTTTATTGCTTTATTTGTTTCTCCTGTACTATGTCATTTTGATATAGCAAACAGTTGATCAGCACTCAGTCATTTATCACATCATATCTGACAAATGACCGCTTCGACTTTCATGATTTCAACTCAGCGTTATTATTATAAAAATTTAATTATTATAGCACTTTTTATTGCTTTATTTGTTTCTGCTATACTATGTCATTTTGATGTAGCAAACAGTTGATCAGCACTCAGTAATTTGTCAGCTCATATCTGACAAATGACCGCTTCGACTTTAATTATTTCGATTCAACATTAATATGATGATTACGCAGCATATCAAATTGTACAATAATTGTGGAATGTTATTGAAATGAGTAACGATACTTTTTACTGAAGTTTTGTGTCGTTTTACTTTAAGATATCAATAATTTATTATAAATAACCGCTTCAACTGTGATCATTTCGACTCAACGTTATTATTATAAAAGTTTAATTATCACAGCACTTTTTCTTGAAGGAGTTTTATTGTTTTATTTGTTTCCCCTGTACTATGTCATTTTGATGTAGCAAACAGTTGATCAGCACTCAGTAATTTGTCAGCTCATATCTGACAAATGACCGCTTCGACTTTGATCACCTCGAGCAACATTAATATGGTGATTACGCAGGAGTGACGCTCGCCCGAATATATCCCTTGATGTATACGAACAATATTACCGCCGATGCATGCACACACACACACACACAGACGCCGCACGAACTACATCGTGTGCAAGTCATATGCGAAAAGCGTCACAAATGTTACGAATAGTAGGGCTCGCCGAAAATTGATTGCCTCATTTGTTTGGTAAGACTGACTACGCAACTACGTGACGGGCTTGCCATATTTGTTAAGCATTGCATTGCAAGCATATACGCGCTGATGGCCCGGAAATATCATGCGTCATTCGGATATGTATTCCACCTAGAATGCAATTCTACCAGCGAATTTTCCTCTGCATTACACATGTCCAATATCGGAAGTGGTACTTTGGCAATTCGGAGAAGAGAATCGAAAGGTAAAATGAGAGGATCTAATAAAAATCATAAGATTTATGTTAAATGTAAAAGTTATATTCATAGAAAAATATATTTATGTAACATTAAGAGGATTCTGTATATGATTTCGTAATTATTATATTCTTTTTAATTTATATAACGTTTATTGACAATAATGTTATATTAATAAAAATCGTAATATTTATGTTGAATATAAAAGTTATATTATAAAAAGATATATTTATGTAAAACTAACAGGATTCTATATATGATTTTTGAATGATTATATTCTTTATAATTTATATAACGTTTATTAAAAATAATGTTATATTGTTAGATTAATCTATTTGTAGCATTGACGTATAGTTTCGGTTATTGATATTTGCTAAGTTCGGTCCACATAATGTTTATATGTTTATAAGTCAGCCGCTTGCGATCAAGTTCAAATAAAGTTATATCTGTTTCCTGAAAGTCACACTAATTTCTGCGCAAAAGGAATCACTTTCGACATGTATAATGTTTGAGTGTTTTAAAATCATGTTCGTCTGTTCATTTCACATCAACCTGTTCATTGACAAAGTTAATAAAGTTCTAAGTTCTATTTTCTAACAAGTTTTAATTAATTCGTACGCGAAAATTCCACCAATATATTCCTCCGCGTCTAACATTAAACTGCAATAATCCGATCGGCAGATAACATTATTCATCATTCAGCAATTAGTAAACAGTTTATTATCCATTTTGAGCTGAGCAGTATTTTAGTATTTTGGCGAAAACTTTGCCCGAAAACAGATCGTAAATTACGATATCTTGATTGTGCGGCAGCAATGCGACACGATTGGGGGAATAACCTCGACGTTGCAACCTGCTTTCGAGTGTTTGCACACTTTGCAAATGCTATCAATTCGGGGAACAGCAGCGCTCGACGAGGCGTCCTAACCTCTCTTTACACACGGCACGCGTTGCGTGCGCCAACATGCTGTCAAGAAAGGAAAACATACGTCGCAGCAGACTTTCGCTAATTTCTCAGTCAATAATACTTGCGCGCGTCCAACTAAGATAACAAAGCATCAGCTGGCAGTTCTCATCGCCGGAATGACTAAGAGCGCACACAGCGCAGGTGTGCGACACTTTTACCGCGAGTGGAACAACAAATGGAATTATTGAGCCTCTCGGCAGTAGTTGCGCGTATAATTAAAACGCCACTTGATAACGGGTCGTTAAATGCTTTCACAATTACCGCTCGACTGCTGTGTGAGGGGTTTTCAGGAGGGGAAGAGAGGGTTGGCACTTTAAATATACGTAGACAGAGGCAGCAATAGCCGAGGAAGAGGTTAGGAACAAGCGGTAGCGCGACGCAATGAGTAGAACGCCAGCACGCGGGAATGTGATAATTAAATCCCCTTTGATAAATGAAACTTTCCGAAAACGCCTTCGCCCCCCGCTCCAGGACTCCTGCAGGATTCCGGGAAGAACGCCCGGAAGTTCCCTCTCAACTTCACGCGAGCCCAGAGAGAAATGTGCCAGTCGGCGACCTAACCTGATTTTTAACCGCTCTAAATTTCGCCCTTTCATTCTTGCAACTCCAATGAATTCCAGGGAATCTGTCTTTGCTGTTTGTTGACTCTTATGTTGGGTTGAAATAAATAATCGAAGAATTTGTAGAAAAAATTGGCACAATTGGAGAAAATAGTTGTTATAATGTGGAAAATGGCCGTCGTAGAGAAAGTGAAATTTGGCAGTGTTACATCCAGTACGTTTGATTTTTTAAAATCTCCTTTTAAAAAAGTGTCGTATACTGAATGTACATGCTACCAAATTTTCTTTTCTTTTGGGCAACCTTTTTCCAAATTGTGATAACTATTTGGATAACAAAAGTATCTAAGACGTTTATAAAAATATTTCAAACACCAAACTAAAACATTAACCTTGAATGAGTATCTAAATATATTTTGCAAACATTGCAAGTATTGGTCATCGAACAGCTGATTCTACTGAAATCGAAGAGGAGACAGTTCACACCGTTCGACCAATTGAGGTTAGTATTTCCGATGCGATTGGTCAGAGCACACAAATGCTCGAATAGTAAACAAAAGTAACTCTGTCGTTAATAAAAATACTTCAAACACCAAACTAAAACATTAACCTTGAATAATATCCAAATATATTTTGCAAACATTGCAAGTATTGGTCATCGAACAGCTGATTCTACTGAAATCGTAGACGAGACAGTTCACACCGTTCGACCAATTGAGGTTAGTATTTCCGACGCGATTGGTAATCGCGACATTTATCGATGAATCATGGAATGTCGGCGCAATTCGAAATAATATCTAATGCGTCGATAAATTGGCATTGGCGGGCAAGCGACGTGCATAATAGGAGCGGGCGAATTAGAGGGCCCGTGTGAATTAGAACGGGCCAATGGGAGGCGACAGGTTGCGGGGGCAGTCCGGCGCCACTGGTGTAATCAGTAATTAAAATCTATGCTTTATTGTCCGACTGCTGTTAATCCCGCCGGGACCTGTTTACACCTTTAAGGTCACTTAATCTCTGTGTAAATTGTGCAACGCTCATTTATTTGTATTGCAAAGCATTCCACGTGAAAGTGCGAATGTCTTTTTAACTGCAAATCACTATTGTAAACAAATTCTTATATCAAATACATTTATTAACCTTTTTAGTGCCGAACGGCGATGTTCGCCACATTTGTAAAAGTGTTGTCTATCTCAAAATAAATTTTATAAAACGTTACGAATAGTTTCATTTCGTTGCAACAAAATTCAGCAAATTGTTTATGGATCTAAATATTGCTTGTAGAAGAGACATTATTTTTTATCTTTTTCCAAATGTTTTATATTTATGATATTCTTGGCATAGCTGCGATATTTTTGTTCGGCACTGAAAGGGTTAATACAATTAAAATATTTCTGTATTTTTGAATAACGTATTTCTTCGACAAATGCCAAAGCAAATTCATAAAGCAAGTTCATAATGGAAGTACGAATGTCTATTAACACTAGATTTACCAGTTATTTTTACTAGTCTTGGTAAATCTAGTGTTAATACAATAAAAATATTTCTATATTTTTAAATAAAGTATTTCTTCAACAAACGCCAAAGCAAGTTCATAATAATGCAAAAATCCATTTAATGATTTAATTCTGCAAGAAAAAACACATTTTTACATTGTTATAAAGATTACTCTATTTCCTCTCGTTAATTCGTCAAACACCAACAATAAATAAACAAAACAGAAAAAAAGGTGTGTTATGACAAAGCGTGAGTGGTCGTCGAAGGGATGCGTGGAGAAGACCTCAACAGGTCAGCGGAAGAGAGGCGGAAACGAGGCGGACTCGAAAGTGTTAAATTAGCCGTGGGGTATGCCGATAACAGAGTTATCGGACATTATCGGCGCACTGTCTCCATCCACCACCAACGTGGCCATCCAGCGACGACGCATCCTTCTGCACAGCTTCCAGCTGGCACGTGTTCCTTCCCGCTGACACGTACACCACGCGAGCAGCCGCGCGACACCGCCGCGCCGCGCCGCAAGAATGCCGACGATCGCAAACCACCAATTGGGATCGGGCCCGCAATCTCCGAGCGCGCTTCGCACGTTAAAATTGTTGGATCGCGCGAGAAAAAGCTCCCCGCTTCGGATACTTGGCTGGGATTTCTACTCGCTCGTTTAACCCTTTAACTGCGCTATTACTCTGATATTCCGCTCTTTCCGTCCGCAAAACTTTTAGGCTCGACATCTTTTTTGTGGTCAATTTGAAAAGCATTGTAATGGAAAGACAAATCTTCTTATAACTTCTGATAACTGTTTACAGGTTAAAAGTTATCGATGACCTTTCTTTTAAACTTATTTTTAACCTCTAAAGAGCTTTGATTCAAAGATAACAAAAGTTTTGCCTTTTGAATATCATACAATTTGCATTGCCAAAACATATGGTTCATGTTCGCGGGTTCGAAATTGCCTTTTTGTCCGTGTTGTTTGAATGTTACAGAGTGATTTAGTCAGTAATTATAACTGATCCAGTAAAATATATGAATAATATATATAATGCTTTCAAACTCGTCTCTGCATTCCATATATTATACATAACATTATTCATAATCCATATAACACAGACACACAACGCTAATAAACCACTGAACTTTAACAGTACAAATACAATTCTATATTTTAACAAAAGGGATTAAATAATAACCTCAAAATCATAGATCAATAACACCCAACACTGTCAATATAAAGTTCTATTTTCGACTGTATAAAATTCCGCGTGTCAGGGAGATCATAAGCAGGCCTGAAGTAGTGAATCGAGTGAGTTTGTGCTAGCGAGAAAGCGGGTGCGCGAGGGAGGGAGGGAGAAAGGGAACAAAAGTGGCGCTGTTAGGCCGGCAAATAATGCCGTGGGTATCGCGGAGGAAAAGTCCTCGGATATGGCCGCGATAGGGAGAAATAGCGCGTGAAAGCACCGTGGAAATGGTGCACACTGATTCTTTCTAAGCGGCCGGATACCCTGAGCCTCGGAATTCGCACTGCTGCCACCCGGCAAACTTCCCACTCAGTTTATGCATTCTTATAGAGAGCCGACGATATAGCGCGATCTGCTGTCTGTCCTGTTCCTCCCAACATCCACGATCCTCATTGCCTGCTATTTTCGAGCTTCTCGACAGCGATAAAATTCTTCTGCTTTTCTGACATTTCTTGTGTCAGAATTCGTGATAGAATTGGATTAATCGTAAGAGTATGTTCCTTTTATTTTATAATTGTTCACTTGAATAATACCAATAAAAATATTCATATACAAACTACCATAACAATTCCTATTAAATTCTCAAGAAATTTATTAAATGGCCGGTGGGAATTTAATAAATTTCTTGAGAATTTAATAGATTTTTATTGCTGTTTAGAGCTCCTCGATGTGAGGGTTGTAAGGCCTCAAAGGATGTTTGCTCTGAGATGTGTTTCTGGTGAAACTTAATATTTTAATCAGCAGTCATAAGCCTGTATGGCTAATGACTGGAAATTACAGGTATTTACAAATGTTGAATGGAGTGTAATAGACACTCGAGATAACCGCTCGCGACAAGTTGTAATATGTGAGTCGCTTAATTTTGAGCGGGAGAATCCCTGCGCTAATTTATCCACACAGAGAATATACGTTGAAATGTCGAAAATAAGTGTTCGACTTTGATTCTAGGTGTAGTGGTTCGCACAGTAATGTTGGTTCTGAGTTTAGAAATTAAGTGCGGTAGTATATGTACGAAAATCGTGTCGAACCTAAAATCGGCGAATAGCTCCGATTGGCCAGCGGAAAGGAGTGAGGGAAAAAGCTAGGAAAGAGTGGAGAGCAGGAAACGGAAGAAGTGGCACCAAGAGTCTTGGTGCCCTTCAGGGGGAGGAAGGGTTTTTCCCTGGGCCAGGGAGGAGAGGTGAAGACGCTCGCCGCCTGGACGTACCTGAGCAATAAAATGGACTTCGCAGAAGTCATTAGAGTAAACTAGCCGGGTGAAAAATGTCATCTGCATGCCAGATGAGTAGCGGAGGATTTCGGCAATAAAATTAGAAAAGGCGCAGAGACTCAGAAGAGGAGAAAATCTATAGAAGGGCAATTAGCCTCTGCCGATGTGCGCTTGACAATTGGTAGGCATATGACGGCGGGTTACAGTTAAAATAATTATCGGAAGAAGTGAGCTTCGCAGTGTTTCGTATATGGGAATTAAGTCGGGAGTCTGGAAGCCTGAACATCCCGCCCACCTTGAACGCTCACGTTCAACTAATAGAATTGATATATATATGTGCACACTGTCAATAAAACATATTGAAAAATATGTGACAAGTGTGGCAGGCAAAGCTAGATAAATCTGTTCGGATATAATGAATTAAAGCTAAGCGTGAATATATAATCACTAATATAATGGTAATCGAATGATACTAAAATGAAATATTAACGTACTAAAAAATCTCAATAGAGATGCGTCATATGAAAAAATAAAGATAGCGCAAAATAGTTCGCAAAATATAGCGCAAATAAAATCAAAGTATATGACTAAAGTCGTGTCAAAAAACTTAAAAAATAATATAAAATAGTTATGGAAATGTCCATCATAGCTATTTAGGGGCATTGTCATCACAGGGGAGCACACATATTTTAGAAAGGGGCCTCTTCATAATTCCACCACTGGTTCTGATGGAGACGACCCGTACAACTGAATCCTTCCCGGGATGAGTATCAATGATTCTGCCCAGGCGCCAGCGAAGAGGGGGAAGGTTTTCCTCCCTGATGACGACCAAGGTCCCTGGTCCGATGTCAGAAGAGCAAGGTGTGGTCCACTTGGTGCGCTGCTGAAGCTGGTGCAGATATTCCGTCTGCCAACGGGCCCAGAAATGCTGCAGAATATGTTGCAGGAGCTGGAACCTTGTAAGGCGATTTAATTTGACCTCGCGTAGGTCAGGATGCGGCAATGCCGCCAATGCAGTCCCAATAAGAAAATGGCCCGGTGTAAGGGCTGAAAGATCGCTCGGATCATTGGAGATGGCGCAAAGTGGCCGAGAATTGAGGCAAGACTCTACCTGCGTTAGTATAGTATTGAGCTCTTCGTAAGTGAGCCGAGTTTCGCCAATGACCCTTTTCATGTGGTGTTTGGCAGATTTGACCGCGCTTTCCCACAAGCCCCCGAAGTTAGGACTACCGGGTGGAATTAAATGCCAGTCAATGCCCTCGGAGGTTAGAAATTTGCTAACCTTAGCATTGTGATTCTTATTGGATAAAAGAATTCCGAGAGTATTTAATTCATTGCGAGCGCCAACAAAATTTGTACCGTTATCGGAATATATGTTTTGGCATCGGCCTCTACGCGATATAAAGCGCCTGAAGCAATTTAAAAAGGATTCTGTGGACAGATCAGTAGCTAATTCTAAATGCACGGCCTTCGTCGAGAAGCACACAAATACGCATACATAGGTTTTAATAGCAGTGCGAGACCGAGAATATTCCTTAATAATAAAAGGCCCTGCGTAATCTACGCCGCAGGTAGAAAACGGACGAGAAGGTGTGACCCTATCAGCCGGTAGTTCGCCCATGAGGTATTGAGGGCTGACGGGCTTCACGCGAAAGCATTTGACGCAAGAGCGCAATACACTCTTAATTGCATTTTTACAAGACAGCGGCCAATATTTGGTGCGCAGAGATGCCATGACAGCATGACACCCAGCATGCAGTAGTCGAACGTGCTCTTGCCTAATTAACAGTTTGGTAAGCGGATGATTTGCAGGAAGAATCAAAGGGTGTTGTTGCTCATAAGGGATAGGAGCATTGCGCAGCCTACCGCCCACCCTGAGTAACCCGGCTTCATCCATAAAAGGATGCAAAGAAAGCAAATGGCTTTTCTTTGAGATCGACTGACCCTGAGAAAGTTGTTGGATCTCGGGCATGAAATGTTGCATCTGACACAGCCGAATAAGGGCATGTTCAGCGGCGAGTAATTCGCTTACAGTGAGCTCGTTTGATCTTGAAATAGTAGGCACTATGTGACTATTGGTCCCTGCTTTTCGATTGCGTTGGCGGGAACGCAAGAGATTACAAAATTTTAGACAATACGCAACAACCCTAAATAATTTCCTGACGCAAGAATACCTATCAAAAATAGTGACGTCAATGGCAGTCAAAGCGATCATCGCGACAGTTGTCTTCTTTTCCTCGGGTACTTCATTAACTTCCGTGTTTGCGTTGGGCCAGTGAGAAGGAGATTGGAGAAGCCAATCAGGTCCATGCCACCAAATATTAGAATTCCTCAATAAGGAGGGATTGATGCCCCGAGAAATGATGTCCGCCGGGTTGTCTGGTGATGGAACATGCCGCCATTCACCGGTTGTCCGGTCCTGAATCTTCGTCACGCGGTTGGCCACGAAAGTCCGCCATTTGGATGGTGACTCCTTAATCCAGCTGAGCACGATCATGGAATCCGTCCAGCAATATTCCTCTTCAATATTGAGGCAAAGGGCTGAGCGGACCTTGGCCATGAGTTTGGCTAGCAAAAGAGCGCCACACAATTCTAGCCGGGGAAGGCTGATAGTCTTGAGGGGTGCGACCTTTGATTTTGCGCACAATAGATGGCAACTTGTTGTTCCCTGGTCGTCAAGAGATCGCAAATATATCGCTGCCCCGTAGGCCTTCTCGGAGGCATCACAAAATCCATGCAATTGCACATGGCATGCGTCTCTTCCAAAGGCTGGACGTGGGATCCTGAGATCATTGAGAGAAATAAGTGATTCCCGAAAGTTCTGCCACTGGCTGTGGAGGTCCAGAGGCAAAGACTCGTCCCATTCGATGCGAAGCTCCCAAAGCCGTTGCATCAGGAGTTTGGCCTGAATTATTGCAGGTCCCAACAGACCCAATGGATCGAATATTTGGGCGATCGCAGAGAGTATGGTCCTCTTTGTAATTTGACGCTGGGATGGAGGTTGTACTGAATATTTAAGAGTATCCTCCTCAGGGTTCCAAAAAAGGCCCAAGGTCTTCGGGTCCTTATCTGCGTCAATGCTAACCATATCCTGGGTGTTAGCATGGTCCAAGACGCGAGCATCATTGGAAGCCCATTTCCTTAGCTCGAATCCCGACTGGGATAGCAGGTTGGAGATGTTCATCTTGAGGTGTTGCGCCTCTTGAATGGTGTCAGCGCCGGTGAGCAGGTCATCGACGTAAAAATCGCGAATGATCGCCTGACCGGCCAATGGGAAGTCGCTCAAAGCATTTTCGCCTACCTGACGCAATGCGCGTGTCGCGAGGTAGGACGCCGAAGCAGTGCCATACGTGACTGTGCGGAGTTCAAAAGTCTTAACGGCATCTGAGGGATCACGTCGCCACAAGATGCGTTGATAACGACAATGCTCTGATTTTATGCGAACCTGTCTATACATTTTAGCTATGTCTCCGGACAATACATACTTCGTTTTCCGGAAACGCAAAAGAATAGAGAATAGATCGTCCTGTACAGTGGGTCCAACGCGCTGAACCTGATTTAACGAAACTCCTGAGGAAGTCTTTGCCGAGCCATCAAATACGACGCGAAGCTTCGTTGTGGTGCTAGCAACCTTAAAGACCGCGTGGTGAGGCAAATAATACCCTGCCTTGCTTCCGCGCAATTCCTCGTTGGTAATTTCAGACATGTGTCCCAAATCTTCATACTCGGCCATAAATTTCGAATATTCATCTTTGAGTTGAGGAGTCTTTGATAATTTACGCTCCATCGCAAAAAGGCGTCTTTCGGCTATATGACGGGATTCGCCGAGTTCACTCAACCTGTCAGTAAAAGGAATACTGACGACAAATCGGCCATCGCGATCCCTAGTAGTAGTCCGATTGAAATGAACCTCGCACGGATCCGAGGGATCGATGGGAATAATGGGGGAATGTGGTGCGGACACCTCCTCAATATTCCAAAAACGCTGCAATTTGGAATGAAGTTCCTCATTGGTGGTAAGGTGACACATAATATTTGGTCCCTTTTTAATATGCGAGACGTCCATTTCGCCTGCTATAATCCATCCTAATTGGGTTTTTTGTAGGATTGGAAGCCCGCGACCTATCTTGTGCTGCCCGATGCAGATTAATTCCCAAAAAAGTCCGTTACCGATTAATAGATCCACTTCGCGTGGCACGGTAAACTGCGGATCAGCAAGGGAGAATTTGCTCGGAATTTGTAACGCCGCCTTGTCGATAGGGAAGTTCGGAATGTTGTCAGATATTTTATCAATCATTAGGCAAGAAATCGGCCGTTGAAACCCGTTGGTTCGCGATGCTAATAAGAGGTCCACCTTCCCACGAATAGCGTGAGAAGTGCGCCCAATCCCAGAAATATGAGTTTGCATTGGTTTAATGGGAAGATTCAATTTTTTAGCTAGGGATTCGGTAATAAAATTGGCTTGAGAGCCCTGATCAAGCAAAGCCCTACACTCATGTTTATTTCCCTGTGAGTCACGAATGTGAACAATGGCAGTAGACAGTAGGACAAACTGATTTCGACTATTATTTGTATGTGATAGTAGTGCTTGAGGAGCATCCTTAGAGCCTCCTGCTTGCGGAGTGGGAATGGCAGAATCGTTTTGCCTTTCAATAGGAGAAGTACTGTAATCCAAATGTACTAATGTGTGGTGGTTTTTTCCACACTTACGGCAATAAGACCGTGTGCAGGTTTTGTTTGTGTGCCCGGTTTGCAAACAATTGAAACATACTCTAAGTTTTACCGTTTTAGCGCGCCGAGCAGAGAGAGAGAGTTTGCCGAACTCATCACATTCGGCTAACCGATGCGTACCTCTGCACAGGGGACATGCAGAATCTATATTGACGACCATAGAAGTCGCGTTAGAGGGTCTCCTTTGCGGAGTGCTAGCATGATTTCCCTGCGCGAATCGTGTGTGCTGCGGGCGAAATTCACTAGCATGGTCCTCCAGCAGCCTAGAGTGCTGCTCAAGAAAATTAATTAGATCCCTAAACTTTCGTTTTTGAGTGATACTTTGACAAAACCGCTTCCACTCGTTTTTAGTTTGGGTATCTAATTTTGTGGAAACCAACCGAAGGAGCAATGTGTCCCAATGTTCGGTGGGTTCACCCAAGGCCTTCAATGCGGCTAAATGATTTGTCGCGTCATCTAATAGTTGTCGGAGCGCGACGTGTGAGGGTTTCTGTAATGACGGGAGTTCAAATAAGGCCTTTGTATGATGGTCTATTAAGGAGTTCGAATCCTCATACCGCTTTTTCAGTGCCTGCCAGGCCGCTAAATAATTGGCGTTGGAAATGCCCAACGAGCGAATGGCGCGCGCGGCAGTACCCGTGATGGAGGAATTTAAATAATGGAATTTTTGCAAATTCGTTAGGGCATCATTAAAATGAATGAGCGATTCATAGGATTCGCGGAAACGGACCCATTGGTCACGCTCACCGTTGAAGGTTGGTAAGCTTATAGTCGGCAATTTGATGGCTGGCGCGACTTCAGAAATTCCCGGAGAGCGATCTAGAGTGCGATTCAACGGCGCGTTGTTTTCGCCAAAGGCTTCTTGTTGCAAGTCCTTTACATATCGCCTAACCTTAGAGATAATCATGTGATAGTTGCCTTCAAATCGTACGCGCTCGTCCTCATTTTTGGTGGCTTCCTCTGCGTCAGCAGGATCGGCTAAGAACTCAATCTTATCCTGAACCCTCTCAAATTTATCCAATAGCTCTATGCTTTTCGCGAGCCTACTTTCTATGATATCAATGGGGGTGGAGTCATTTACTCCCTCATAAAATTTGTGAAAGCGGGTTAGCGCCGCCTTAATCTGAGCACGCTCGGCGATAAGGGCTTTCATTTCTGGCTCCATGATAATACCGATACTAACGCAAGAGTAGAATCGTACACAAAAAACTCAGCTCACCAATGCGTGGAGACAGCAATCTTCCTGGATGGTTGCGTGGTCCGAAGAGCAGCGTCGTTGGTTTGGTGGAAATAGGTCCGCCAACGATAAATATTGCTGCTTGTTGATCCTCGGCTGTCAAGCTCACAATCCAGTTATCCTTGATTCAAGGCAGAAGAAGGCTCCTTGGCTGGTGTTCCAAATGATTGGTGGATCAATGTGTCTACCAATCTTCAGATCACTGATGTTGCACAAACACTCGCGATATCCGGCTCGAAGGACCAATGTTTAGAGCTCCTCGATGTGAGGGTTGTAAGGCCTCAAAGGATGTTTGCTCTGAGATGTGTTTCTGGTGAAACTTAATATTTTAATCAGCAGTCATAAGCCTGTATGGCTAATGACTGGAAATTACAGGTATTTACAAATGTTGAATGGAGTGTAATAGACACTCGAGATAACCGCTCGCGACAAGTTGTAATATGTGAGTCGCTTAATTTTGAGCGGGAGAATCCCTGCGCTAATTTATCCACACAGAGAATATACGTTGAAATGTCGAAAATAAGTGTTCGACTTTGATTCTAGGTGTAGTGGTTCGCACAGTAATGTTGGTTCTGAGTTTAGAAATTAAGTGCGGTAGTATATGTACGAAAATCGTGTCGAACCTAAAATCGGCGAATAGCTCCGATTGGCCAGCGGAAAGGAGTGAGGGAAAAAGCTAGGAAAGAGTGGAGAGCAGGAAACGGAAGAAGTGGCACCAAGAGTCTTGGTGCCCTTCAGGGGGAGGAAGGGTTTTTCCCTGGGCCAGGGAGGAGAGGTGAAGACGCTCGCCGCCTGGACGTACCTGAGCAATAAAATGGACTTCGCAGAAGTCATTAGAGTAAACTAGCCGGGTGAAAAATGTCATCTGCATGCCAGATGAGTAGCGGAGGATTTCGGCAATAAAATTAGAAAAGGCGCAGAGACTCAGAAGAGGAGAAAATCTATAGAAGGGCAATTAGCCTCTGCCGATGTGCGCTTGACAATTGGTAGGCATATGACGGCGGGTTACAGTTAAAATAATTATCGGAAGAAGTGAGCTTCGCAGTGTTTCGTATATGGGAATTAAGTCGGGAGTCTGGAAGCCTGAACAATTGCAATTGTTCAAACGATCGATTATGAAATAAAAGCAACATACTCTCGATTTGTCGCATTCCCCCATTCCCAGTTTTAACATGATCGACGAAATAAGACGTCGTTGACCCAAGAATCGCTGGTTTATGTTAACAACACGTAAACTACCCCGCGCGTCCTCTTATAATGCATACTGGGTTGATGCATAAGCATTGTCTGTTACGCAACGGCTGAAATGCGTCCTCTCCATTTCATTTGGCGAGGGAAGAAAATTGCGTTGGAAACATAACCTCCACAGCAATCCAATACCACAAAGGAAATGCAAAATAATTGCAATATAAAATCGTTCACCTAACAATACAATTTATAACTTGGTTTAACACTGTAATTCGGCGCCACCCTGTATGTAAAGAGCGACTAAGAAGAGGAAGCGCGCAGCATCCGAGCTTTTATTCTTTTAATGGAAAGGCAGCGCTTTTCCCTCGGCTTCTGCTTCTGGATGATTCCGAGTGGCGAAATGCGCATCAGCGAGGAGCCAGCCAGCCAGCCAGCTCCGAGCAAAGGTATAACTCGCGTGCAGAGCCGAGAGGAGTGCACGCTTCCCTCCTCCAAATTACGCTTTGCGATGCCTCCTGTTACTCGGAAATATTCACCCTCCCCATAACCATATCCCAAGTTTTAAAAACCCCTAACATACCTGCTTACAAATACATCTACAATTTCGTCCGATCTCATCACCTCTGTCCGTAGAGAGCAATATTTCTACTAGTCTAGTGCAATCCCTAGAACTAGTCGTTGTTGTTACAAATTTTTTTATATATATATATTATATTTTTTATATATATCTGAATTTTTCTTATGCAGCTTTATACATATATATCTTTATATTTACATTCATAAAGTTACATATGTAAAATGATTATATGATGTTCAAGACTGATTAATCCTTCAGTGGATTACTAGCTTTAAATAAATAAAAAAATCGGAAATATCTCCCCTCTTTCGCCCCCCTTTCTCCACAAAGAACTCGATCCGACGGCGATGTTCCCTCCTGAAAACCCAGCTGGTGCAAAAGCAGCGCGCACCAACGCGACAAAGAGAATCTCGCCGCGAATCTTGAAGCGCAAAAAGGTAAGCGGCCCGCAACGACAGATTAATCTCTATGAAAGCAGAGAGAAGCCAGCGAGAGATTTTCGGCTGAGCCTTCGCCGCGAATTGAAGTTTTAATCAGTCCGGAATTCACGCGGCTGAGTTAATAAATGATTTTCAGAATGGTATTTACTTTGCTGATTTTTAAAAAATAGATGGAATTTTTTTGTCCGCGGATTATAGAACGTGTCTGTGTTGTGGTTTCATTAGTGGATATTTGGATTGGGAAATATAAAATGTATTCGTTAAGAATGGTTTATGAAGCAATGATGAGTTAATATTTCTTGAAAGCTTCAATCACATATCTCTTACACTTTCAATGGCCGTGTTCTGCTCGTTGGATAGCAATCTTTTTTAAAGCCGTTCATTAATTATCGACACATTAATTAAGCATGATCAGTTCGCCGGCGAAGAGGAGGAGACTGCTGCTGCACTGCCATTGGCGATAATTGGGACTCGAAAGGGAAATCTGGGAGTGTGCAATGCGTCGCTTTGGCCGAGAGAGAGACTCACTCCGGCTGACGTTCATTCGATTCTGCCGTTCGATTGGAAGTCCACTCAGCGGCGAAAGCGGCGAAACTGTATTAACAGAGTGGAACAAGGAGCGGAGAATGCGCGCGGACGCATGCGCCTCGCCGCGCCGCGTCGCGTCGCGCCGCCGGCATAATAAGCTTCTGGATACACGCGCCTGACAACTAATTGAAGGTGGTATCGACAGGATTAATCCGGAGAATTGCCAGACTGTCAGCTTTGCCCGCAAGACAAAGCCCGGTTGGCAACGCGTCGCCGTCCTCGCCACCTTTCAATGCCAATATTCGGACATTGTTGCACCGTTGCTTTTAGGTTAGCTTGACCCGAATTCATCTAATTAACCTCTTTCTCAGCGGAGGCCCTTAATTAACCCCGAATGCGGCGAGGCCTGCCATTTTTTGAAAGAGCCGCTCGAATTTTGCGGCAAACAGCACACAGATATTTGTCCCTGGCAGCGAGAGAGTGTTAAAAGCAAAGCGGCGTCCCCTAGAAAATCCGATTGTTTAAGACGCCGTCGTCGTCGGCCGAGCTGCGCTGTTTCCGCAATATTAGTGAAAGCCTCACGAAAACAGAGCCAAGTGTAACGGCAGTCGTTCGGAGCGGGCGGTGCCCTCGGAAATTTATGAAAACCCTTCTCGAACTCTCCCCTTCCACTCACTTCGACTTTAAACAGATTGTTTCTCTTTAAACAATGCTCTCTGGTATTTCTTCTCTTTTACTAATTGTCGTACTTTCGTTCTAAAGCGCTTTGTTACTTATCAGTTAAGACGCTATTGTTCCAACTGTATTATTCAACAAATGTTTAACTCTTCAATATTGTTTCATGGTTGGAAACAATGGTTTCAAATGAATGTTATTTAAACTGTACGTGCGTTATGCTAGAAGTATGATTGCAGCTTTGTAACAAATGACATTGTTCAGATTGCGATAAATGTCAGGTTTATATGAAGTGTGTGTAGTTTTGTGTTTATAGGAAATGCATCTTTGCATTTATCTGAAGTCACCGATTGATACATATGTTATGCTACAAGTATGATTACAGCTTTGCAAAAATGCTATTGTTGAGATTGCAATAAATGTCAAGTTTACACAAAAAGTAAGTTCACAGGGAAATGCATCTTTGTATTTATCCCAAGTCCGGATTAATGCATAAGTTATGCTGCAAATATAATTACAGCTTTATGACAAAATGCCATTGTTGAGATTGCAATAACCATCAAGTTTATACGAAAACTAAGTTCACAGGGAAATGCATCTTTGAATTAATACATAAGTTATGCTGCAAATATAATTACAGCTTTCTACCAAATGCCATTGTTGAGATTGCAATAAATATCAAGTTTATACGAAAACTAAGTTCAGAGGGAAACGCATCTTTATATTTATCCAAGGTTAAGTATTAATACATAAGTTATGCTGAAAATATAATTACAACTTTCTACCAAATGCCATTGTTGAGATTGCAATAAATATCAAGTTTATACGAAAACTAAGTTCAGAGGGAAATGCATCTTTGTATTTATCCGAAGTTAAGGAGACTGAAGTCAAGGATGATTTCCCGGCAGCGGTTGTGTACATGCTACTCGTGGCTTAACAAAGCATGCCAGGGCACGAAATGTATCTTACTTTAAGGCGTCGTCACGCAGCCGTTGACACGAGAATGTATGGCATGTCGAAAGCACGCCTCTCCTGTTCCGGGCGCCATATATCAAGCATAAATTCGCCCCTCTCGCTTGCCAATTGCGATAAAAAGCAGCAGGAAATTTAAAGCGCCCGACAAAAAAGCGCCGATCCTTCCCTCGCAAAGACCTGATTTCCATAGCGTGACTGCTAATGAGTGCCCGGGCGCGAATCATTCCTGGCCCCGCACTAGAAAAATCTAACGCGATCACAAGATATCCTAATTTTATTGTCAACTCACATTTAATGCTACAAACGTCTCGTTGTGATGCGATAACATATCTTCATTTCATATCAGATTGCAATTTAACACGAATATCAAACATTCCTGCAATTTGATAGTCAACTAACAGTTGACAATAAAAACATCTGATAACAAACATTAAATACAATTCCAAACACGATAAGATTATTATCGACAAACATCCAAGTGCGAAAAAGTTCGACAGCGCTTCGTTTAAAAAAACACTCTTCCCAGTGATATTCTACTGGCTCGGTATTGTTCTACCATTCCAAAGCAATCTCTCCATTCCAGTTACCAATTGCTTTGTCTCGAAGTCGATGCCGTTCCCAGTGACGCAATATTTTTTCGAACGCGCCGTTGCTTCGCGATACTTTACGAGGGCTTAACCTCAACATTGTAGCAATACTCCCACTAACCTCGACATAGGTTAACACTAGCTGAAGCACATCTGCGTCGAGCTCGACACTGACTATCACTGACTCAACTCAACCCAACTTCTACCTTCCATTACCAGCTCGAATACCACTTTGGCATCACCAGTTTCATTAACCAGTCGTACTTGCAATTGCTTACTTGTAATTGCGCACTATGTGGGGGATTTTTAAACCTAAATTCGACAGTGAACCCTTTGCACTCCGCAGGCGTCTGTCAGTCGGCAAAATGAATGGAAAGTGGGAAGTTGGGAGTGCAAAGGGTTAAGAGGTTAATTCGAGCCGGAAGGAAATGGACAGTGTGCGTGTCAGAGTTGTATGTCAAAGTGTTGGAAGCTTACCTCAGTGGAGGCGTCGGGAGGAACGCGGCAGCCAGCAGCAGGAGCAGCAGCAGCAGGAGGAGCAGGAGGAGGAGGAAGGACGGCAGGAAGGCGGTAGCTGGACGACGATCCTGGTGGCAGCCTCGGGTGAAGCTCGCCCGGGCGGCATGGCTCCCACCTCTTCGGCCTGATAGCTGCCCGCCACCAGCACCAGCGGTAGCACTCTACCAACTAGCACCAGTTTCCTTCTTCCTTCCGCGCCAATTGTCAACCTTCTTCCTACTTCTTCCACTCCTCCAAGGCGCCCGGGGATCCACGGAATCCTTACGAGTTCGCCGGATCTCAGCTCGCTTCTTCCCAATAAGGATTAAGGGAACACTTGGGGACACCGGACGAAGAGTTAGCTGCACAGACTCGACACCGAAAACTACTAGATAGCTTTCTCTCTCGCAGGCTAAGAATCTCGCGGCGAGTTTTCTCTCACTGAACAACCACTCTCTCTTACTCTCTCTCTATGTGTCTGTCTGTCTGTCTGTCTGTGTTTGGAGGTGCGGATATCCGATTGACGGTGAGATTGACAGAGAATGAGTGAGTGCGTGTGCGTGTGTGAGAGAGGAGAGAGGAGTGTCGCTGGTGGCAGGAGAGGTGCCGCCAGGGGCAAGATGAGAGAAGCCTGTAGGACAACGACGATGCGAGAGAGGGAGGCGAAGGAGAGAGCACGGAGAGCTAGGCACAGGACACGATGGCCTGGCCACTGCGCCGGCACTGAGGCTACGCCGCAGCCTCGGCCTCCTGGTACACCCACCCCCCAGCTACAACCCTCTTCTGCCCCTCTCTCTCTCATTCTCTCTCAACCAAACCAACCCCACTCACTCTCCCTCTCCTTCTATCGTTTGCACCCCCTCGCGCATCCCTCGCCCGACATCCGCGCTTCTACGCTCCTCTCGCTCCGGCTCGTTAAACCTCCTTCGAGCTCTCTCCTTCTCGCCAACGAAACCCACCCATACACACCTACGTATACAGAGAGAGTTCTGTTCTCGGAGCATCCTCGCTCTCGCTTCCAGTGGGAAAGCTTCGCCTCTCCTGGAGCACGAAAGAGAGGCGAGCTTCCCCGATTCCACGTCTCTCTGCGTACCGCTGCATATGATGATCTGCCTTTACGCTGAGATATGCTTCGTCCTCGCTATGCGCGAGTTCTGTTTCGTTGCTCCATCTAGTTGTACCTGAAAGTCCTTCTGTAGAGACTCTGTTCATTTTGTGTCCTCGGCTTTTAAGTGTGTCTGTGCGTTTGTGGTTTGGTTGTCGGTGGATTGTTCGACCGATGCTGGACAGTTGGGATTTTCTGTCTGGCTCGCGTTCGGATTAATGCTCCTCGCCTTTTGCGGCGTTTTATGTTTTATCCATGGTGCGCTCCTTGCTGCTGGCTCTGTTGGAAGAGGAGGAGGTGGAGGAGGAGGAGGAGGAAGGGGTTCCGCGTCTGCGTCAGTCGGGCTAACTGAGTTCGTACTCTTTCTTTCGCCCAGTTTCTCTCGCTCTGGGTGGTGTCTCTGTTCGCTGGCAGTGTTTCGCGCTCTCTTTTTCTCGTACGCTTTGGTCTTTCCTCTTGATCTGCTCTGCTCTGCTCTGCTCTGCTCTGCTCGCGTCCCTACGCGAGCGAGCGTCGCTTCAGTTTTACTCTCGCTCGATCTCTGCCGCAGCCTCTTCTACCAGCTCCCTCTCTTTCTCTTTATCTTTCTCGTACCTGAATACTGTGTTTTTTTCTCTTTTTCGTTCGTTCTTTGTGCTCCCCTTTGTCACTTTCTCTCTTGCGCTCTAAGAAAGACAGCACTGCTCTTACGGCTCTCGTGTTTTATGCTTCGTTCTCTAATTCTCACGGCGACGTCTTCCGATTGGGATTCCTGCACTCGAACAATCGATGCTACCTCTCATCTTCCTCTTGTTCGTCTTGAGAATCGTTTGCTTCTGTAAGCGAGGAATGCGGGAACAGTCGTTTAGGATTAAACGCACCACGCCCGCTCGAATGATTGCCTTGGGAATTTGATTTAACTGTACATTCACTTCCTTTCGTTCTTGAAATTAACAATTGAGTTATAGAATTCTGCTTTATTAACTGTATTATTTAAATTAACTGTACTAAGTTCAGTGTTCGTTAACACTAGAAAGACTGAAACTTAGTATATAACCTAAATTGCCAAAAGCAGTCGAAATGACTGCATTGTGAAAGAATAACTAATGTGTAAAGAAATTTATTTAAAATTAATTTTTAATTTCATTGTATAGTTTATTGAGCAACAAGCCTATTTACACGATGAAGTTTTTAATGCTAGCGTCAAAGTAACTTCCACAACGGTAATCGAAAACAATGAAAAATGTTATTTCAATACAGAGCCGAACTGGTCATATAAGAAATTTGCTTAATTCAATAATAAGAGTAATTTGATTATTTTAAATTTCCTAAGCAGTCGAAACGACTGCTTTTGGGCAATATAAGTATAACAAATATAAATGAAGAAGGGAGGAAGTAACTACAATTATTAATAAACGTATTTATATGTTGTACGAAAATTTACAAAATTCTAAAAAATTGTATCATTATATACATAATTGTTTTTCTAATTGAAATGAAAAAGCAGTGAAAATGACTTCCTTGGGCAATCTAGTGTTAAAACAGTTGGTTTCCTACGCTTTACTTGACCCATGCGAACTTTTGCGAGGGCATTGTTGTCGTTCGATATGGGATTTCGCGAAACGAATGCATACCAGCCACTCGTCCATCCGAAATCTATCGAATGCCGGTGGAGCAGCACCGCCAATCCTGCAAAGCCCTCGTCAAGCGAATCCCGAAACAACCAGCGCGAACGAAAGACAAAACACTTGGTTGCGGTGGAATAAAAGGGGGGTGGGAAAAAATTCGCATTATTTGTCGAAGCGCAGGAAAAGGCAACGTGCCGATTTGCGAATCAGGAGACTCGGCACGGAATTCATCAACTGCGTCCTGCAGATATTCTCTAGATTGATTTTGCCGCTTAACGAGTCCGAGTGTTGTACACAGGTGTGTGTGTGTGTGTCGAGCGTCGGTGTGCAGCACCTGTGTGCGGTGGCTGTCGATTTCAGGCTCGTCGCGTGTGTCGACAGTATAGAAAAGAGATGGCGATTCCCTTTTTTTCCCCGGCATTCGGGCGATGAAAGAGCGCATTTTCCGGCCACCAGCAACAACCCCTTAATCATCTCGCTCTCTCATCTCTCCCCCACTCTTTCTTCGCCGTACCCCCCCACCCCACCCCTACTTTGCTTTCTGTTCGCGCGCCATTCTCCCTACAGGGTGATACATTTCTCTTGGAATCCACGAGATTGCCGTTATATAATGTACTGCAAATGGTAAACGCTTTGAGGTTATGAATGATCAAATAATAATACAATATTAGATTGCAATAAATCCGATAAATCTTATTTATCTGACAAAATTTATAGTAGTTGGAAATATTCACTGATTAACATAAAAACGTAACTTTCTATAAGTTTTCTAACCTAACTCTTTCGTTTTACAACTCTTTCTCTTTTCATAGCCAAAAATAAATACGATCAGATTGATTTATTTATCAGAATAAGTATGAATTAAAAATGGTTGCTAATTCCAAAGGTATCACCCTGTACATGTCCCCTAACCTAACTCTTTCCCCCTTACGAGAGTTTTGCTCTTTTCATAGAGGGTTCTAGGGTGTGCGGCCACTCCTCTCTACTAATTATCTTGTCCCTCTCGCCTTACTAGCCTGAAATCTGATTACACGGCGAATAATGGAATAATGAGTGTCCGAGTTTCACCGGGCGACGGCGGCGGCGGCTTAGTGGTGGGGAGAAAACTTGGCGGAGATGCGAAGGAAGAGGGGAGTGGGGGGCGCGCGGAATGATTCCTCAAGAAATTCTCGGCTCCCTGTGACTTACTTCTCTGCATTTCTTCGTTAGTTTTCCTTGCGGAAGAGCATCTGGCATTCAAGAGCTTTCTTTCGGCGCTGCTGCTCCTCTCCCATTGGGAGAAATTGTTATTCTTAGTTATTCGGCGAATCTCCGCCTGATTACCAACCCGCAGCCGCCGGGTTCGGCTAGCTTACTATTCCTAACCTACCTTGCTATTCTTTTGAACGCGATCCCTCCGATTGGCTGCTCTTGGCCCTGTAACGCCCAGCTTCCCCGGGTATATAACAAGTTGCTACCTTGGAAATTCTATTGCGAAACCTTGCATTGTAATTATTCCAAGAGCGAGCTTACTCAATGGTTGTTAACTCTTGTCGGCTGATGAAAGGATTGCGGATTGTTTCTGTATTGCAATCCTTCTCGTTTCAATCGCATTCTACGATTCTTTTAATATCGAAATATTCTCTTGAATTATTGTTATCATTCTTTTATATTAACCTTCTTGTATTTAAAAGAAAAACTTTGAAATAATATCGATTTTAAAACAGTGTTTTCTTCGGTATAACAAAGACAATTCTTAGAATTCATTATTTAATTAAATTACTCATTCGTAGAATCAAATTATTAGCAAACTTCGTTTCCAGGAATGGCAAAGAGAATACAAAGAAAGAAAAAGTCCACAGTATTTGAATTTCACATTGATCTAATAATTCAAGAGAAATCCTTCTCATTGGACTGCTTCCAAGGAAGGATTCGGCTGTTATTTGTCGATCCGATGTGGAGTGTTATTCGTGTAGGGCGGTTCGGAGTGTTAGAGCGGGCGGAAATGAAAAATGGGCCGGTTTATAGGGCGGCGGCGTCGGTGGCGGCGTCGGCGGCGTCGGCGGAGGGTTAAACATCACAGGGATGCTTGGTGGTTCATAATTGGTATGCGCGGCAGTAACCTGCCACGGTGAGTAGTCATTTAATTAATCTGCTGGAGGAGCGACTCGAGGCAGATAACGTTTTCCGTCTGCTTAAAAATTAATCATGGCTGCCCCTCGCCTAATCAGGCTCCCCCCCCCCCCTCTTGTTTATCGAAGTACATCCTCCACCGATTTAATATCTTCCCAGTGCAATCAACGACCACTTTTCGGGCATACCGAATTCTTCTGAGATAAAACTACTTTTGATTATTATTGCAGGTTATGTGCACTGTTGTTTGTACGAATTTGGGACATCGATATTTTTATCGGACAGAGTTTGTCGTTTTATTGTAAAACGACAGTTAATTTATCGTAAAGGAATTTTTTAAAACAATTTATCGCGTTGTAAGTTATTTATAATATATTTGATATATTACTGTGAGTGTTATAAATAAATGCGAGGAAGATAAAATTTGCGAAGATAAAATTTGTATTATTTAATCTTCGTGTTTTTTCCTGCAGGTTATTTGCACTGTTGTTTATATCAATTTTTAGATAATTATTGATACCAAACGTTCTATGTTTATAAAGATCGTCGACATTTTTATCGGAAACAGTTCGTCGTTTTATTGTAAACAGTCAATTGATCGTAAAGGAATTTTTTGTAAAACAATTTATCGCATCATAAACTATTTGTAATATATTTAGTATATTACAAATAGTAATCATAGTAATAGTAAAATCATTAGTCAACGAAAACACTTTGTATTATTTAATCTTCCTGTTTTTTCCCTGCAGGTTACTTGCACTGTTCTTTGCATCAATTTTTCGATAATATTAAAATTGTTTGACTTTATAAAATTATTAGTCGACGAAAACAATTAGAATTATTTAATCTACCTGTTTCTCCGCGACAACTAAATACAAGAGAATCGCCAACGGCGAGAAGAACAATATTTCACCACTCTCGTGGCTGTCACGTATACACGTGATTTCGACAGCGACCAGTTACCAATCGCGTCACGTACACGTGGAGGTTCGCGTGGCCAATTTGAAATTAATGTCAAAGAAATGATTCACCACTCTTGCGTCACTGAATTCACACACTGTTTTCTTCCTTCTAATTCTTGCAAACCTTACTAACATTTGCCGATTACCATTTTCCTCAAAGAAGAATGCTATCAATCGGGGAAACTAGAATCGCTGGGAGTTTCCTGCGCGAACCGGAACAGAAACAAGAATGGCCTTTTAAAGGGGAAAAAGAGGTCTTAAGAAGGAGCGATTGGATCAAGAATACCTCAGCGCGGCGGCGGCAACGGCGACTTCGCGCAAAACTTATTGGCAACGATTGCTTCCCGAGAGGATATTTCCAGTCGATTTGTACTACTCTCTCTTCTTTCTCTCTCTCTCGTTCGAAGAAACATTCATTGCCATTGATTTCCACTCGGCTTTTATATTCCCTGTCCCAGCCGGCATGTAAACTGTATTCCCTTCGCGGCTGCAACGACGGCGAATGATGAAAACTGTGGCCGTGGAAATGCGCGCGCGCGCGCCCTCTTTTTTTATAGGCGCAGTTGTTGCCCGCTAAATAATTGGAATCCGGAATACCGTCGCGATGCGATATTATTGGAACGACTTCGATATATCGGCTTCGATATGTATCGATGTTAGTTCCAATAGTCCGATCGTGATAGGCGCGCGCCCGCGCACAATTTCACCCGATGTTGTCGAATATATATCCGATTAATTTTAATCCCACGCCTGTTGCCCGCTCCTTTCTTTTCACCTTCGTTCGCATTCGCCATTGTATTACATTCCAGCCGATTGGTCGTCGCGACGTTTTTTTGTTGCCTGTTGAAACTTTAAAGGAACAATGTACGTGATTTGATATTATAATATTATTACGATATTATATATTTTATTTTCTTTGCAATACTTATGGAAGGATCTTTTAATTCTTTCAGGGAATAACTGTGGTCGAAATTATAATTTCGTAAATGTTGTAACCGGCTCAATTTTTCATTCACCGGGAACAATAATTCTATGTTATATGATTGTATTATTATTATAATATTACTACGATATTATATATTATATTTTCTTTGCGATACTTTCACAAGATCTTTTGATTTTTTCAGACGATAACTGTGGTGGGAATTATAATTTCGTAAATGTTCCAATCGGCTCAATTTTTCATTCACCAGGGACAATAATTCGATATTATAATATTATATTATTATTCTAATATTATTACGATATTATATATTATATTTTCTTTGCGATACTTTGACAGGATCTTATAACTTTTTCAATGGATAAGTGTGGTCGAAATTGCAATTTGCTACAATTGTACGACTTAAAGTTACTGTTGAAACTTTGAAGGAACAATGCACGTGATTTGAAAAAAGGGAATCTGAAAAATAATGTTCGTTTGTACGAGTGTTTATGAATGGGTATTGCAACGCGTGGCATGAAACTATATTGTATCGCAATATGCAGTTATCCAGCTGGTAGTTTTCTGTTTGTGTATCATAACGCGAAAGCATCTTCCTTTGTCTCACGTTATGATACACTCTTTAATGGCTTTTAGTGCAGGACATTTTTCCTCCGAAGAAGAGAATCACTGGAACATTGCGGAAAATCGGGTTTTATATAATAGCAATGTTTAATGTTAAATAAATTCCAATTTCTTCATAGTGCGACCCTTTTGGAAACTTTTATTACAAGAATGAAAGCATTAAAAAACCAAATATGTATATTAATATATAAATTAATTGAAGTAAATATATTAAGGATGAATTTATAACCTCTTTTGTGACAATTACAAGAAAAGGACTAAAATCATCGCTTATCACAAAATATTTAACCTTAGAAAGACATTCCTTAAACGTATAAAAGTACCTAACCTTAAAAATAACAAAGCACTAGTTTTAATTATAATTACTAAGTTAGAAATGAATTTTAAAGATCCATTTATTAAAATCAGCAATAAACATATCCCTGGCAAAGCATGTCAATACTTATCCATCCCTTAACACTAGATTTACGGACGTTTCTGTATACCTCTCTTTATGGACACTTACTTTTATTGAAAGAAGCTATTCATTTAATTCAAACACAATTACAACCTTAGCAGACATAATATAAGTTACTTAAATCTGTCAGGATTGCACAAATAATTGTCACTAAAATTAGAAGAAAAATGACTAAGCTTTGTAATTTTGCGAATGAAGTCCGAAATCCATGAAAATGACGGCTGCCGTAAACCTAGTGTTAAACACATATCTAACCTCAAAAGTAGAAACAGCTTTCCTATTTCCCCGAACATAACAGACTCAAGGTGTGCATGGGGCAACTTTAACGGTGCACGGAAGCTCAACGCGGTCATGCAAAGTGCAAATGCAAGGGTTGTGCGGGCGTAAAGAAAGAGGGCGAAAGTCAGCAGCAACAGTAGCAGCAACAGTAGCAGTAGCAGTAGTCGGCGGGGACTTGGCGGCATTGATTTCCGGCAGTGAGAATCGCGGGGTGCGCGCGAGAGAGAGAGAGAGAGAGGGTTGCACGCGCGTCCTTGACTCGGGGCGGACCTTTCCATTTCCGGGGCCAAGGTCGTCCAGGTGCGAGATTAATCGTATAACAGCAGTCGCCGCCGCCGCCGCCGCCGCCGCGACGACCTTTGACGACGGAAGGACGAAGGAGAAGCGAGAGCCGAAGGATCCCCGCGATTATAGGCCACCGGAAACGACAGGCCTGTTCTTACCTCGAGGAGTTCTGCCACTTTGGTATTTAGTTCGCCTTCTAGGACGAAACGCCAGCCAGCCAGCCAGCCGCGTGCACTTGTTGGCTTCGCGGAGCCTCCGTGACTTGGGCCGCCCAGCTGCCACTCAATGATTATTTAAATCACACACTTTTGTCATTCGCCACGCCGCGCCGTGACAGTTACGATTGGCTAATTATTTGCGAGGTCGTACTCGCCACCGATTTCAATGACTTTGATTTATGTTATGGTGTGATTTCAGCTTTTACGTATAGTCACATGTGAGGGAAACTTGAAAGAAAAAGTTGTAGAGTTGTAAATTTAAATAATGTTTAAGTAGACTTGAATTAAACATATTTCTATTTCTATAAGAGATCAATTTTGAAAGGAAGAGCAATGGAAGGCAAAGTTGTAAAATTAATATATTGAAATAGATATCAAGAAGAATGATAAAATTAAAGGCTAATTAATTATGTAAATTTACTGATCAGTTATACGAATAAAAAGCGATGAGAATACAATTTTTCATTGTAATATTAGTATTATTTCATGGACGGATAATAGTTACACCGAATACGTTTGGTTTCCAGTTATAAATTTCAATAATGTTCAAGTAGACTTGAATTAAACATAAATATTTATATTACAGAAGCATAATAGAAGACAAAGTTGTAAAATGAATATCGAAATTATAATTTCGTAAATGTTCCAGTCGGCTCAATTTTTCATTCACCAGGAACAATAACTCTATGTTGTATGATTGCATTATTATTCTAATATTATTACGATATTATATATTATATTTTCCTTGCGATACTTTCGCAGGATCGTTTTAGTTTTTCAGTGGATAAGTGTGGTCGAAATTGCAATTTGCTACAATTGCACGAATTAAAGTTACTGTTGAAACTTTGATGGAACAATGCACGTGATTTGAAAAAAGGGAATCTGAAAAATAATGTTCTAATATTGCATTATTATCATTATTAATATTATCATTCCTATCACCTATTTATATTATTGCATTATTATCATTAATATTATCATTCCTGCTATTATTGATGGCTGATACTTCTGTTACCGTTGCCGGCTGTCAATCGAAATGCATAAAACTAAAAATGTGCAATTTGATGGATGCGCGTGTATGCAGCGGTAGTTCCAGTGGGAAGATCTTGCTGTACTCTTTCGAGTACTACTGACTCGTCGAAGGAATGGTGATCCTCTCTCTCTCTTTCGCTCTTTCTCCGGCGAGTGTTCTTGGCAAGTCGCTGGAGGACGATCGATCGGCCTCATAAATTTGCGAAAGGCGCCAAATATGCGAGCGCCTCTGACTACGGGGTTTAAAGCTTCCCACCTAGAAAATCCTGCCCGGGGAATGCGAAGGATATCGAGCATACGCCCGCTCAGCGCGATACCACGCAACCGGAAGAAATTAATGATCCTGAAACTATACAACCGAGAGATACAAGGAACAATGTGTTGTTCGATGCCCGAGTACGATTGACGCTTGAAATATCTGCCGATTGCTCGGGAAATCTTGTAAAAGTGATTTTGCCAGTGGTAGAATTAGAAAGTCGATTGAAAGAATCGTTTAAAAATAAAATTATTTGGTCATTTATAATACAATTCTTAATATAACGTAATTTTGGTTCTTTAAAATGTTGTTGTGGCTTTCGTTCCGATGCAGAAAGTGATTTTTGTTTAATATAATTTATTTATTACTAATTCGTCTTATTATTAAACACAGTATTATATGATTGACGCTTGAAATATGTGCCGATTACTCGGGAAATCTTGTAAAAGTGATTTTGCCAGTGGTAGAATTACTAAGTCGATTGAAAGAATCGTTTAAAAACAACATTACTTTGTCTTTAATAATACAATTCTTAACATAAGATAATTCTGTTCTTTAGAATGTTTTCTTTGGCTTTCGTTTTAGTGGAAAAAGTTATTTTTGTTTAAGATAATTTATTTATTACTAATTCGTTTTATTATTAAACACAGTATTATATGATTGACGCTTCAAATATGTGGCGATTGGTATCGAAATCTTCTAAAATGAATTTTGTAAGTGATACAATTATTAAATCGATTGCAAGAGTACTCAAAACAAATTTTGTTCGCAATTATCTTTTTTTGTTGTTCGTTGAAACGGAAAAACTTATTTTTATTTAGTTCAATTTATTCATTGTTAATTTATCCTATTTCGAAATTCTGTGCGCGCTATCTCAATATATAAACAGTATTAACATTTCCTTTCATTATTTCTTTAATTTTATTTACTTTGTCTCAATGAAAATAACTTTATTAGTGAAATATCGGCGCATACCGCAATTATTCCTGTATCGCATTTATATCAGCCATTTTCAGTGTTTAAAGTGGCAGAGTAGTTCGACTGCTCGCTCCGAATTTCCTTAATATGTTGAGTGGCTGCTCCGCCCAGGTAGTTCTCAATCATCCGAAACTTCGTCATGCGTGAATCATTTCAGCCGCGAGCGCGCTCTCAGAATTAGGCTGTTTCATCCTCTTCGGAAGTGACGTACGCAACCGCGTCAGAATCCATCGCGAGATTTGCAATTTACAGTTGATCCTTCGAAGGAGAATGACAGCGAAACCTACATATTTTTATATCCTTCGATAAAAAGTGCTTTCAAAATCCGATTTCGAACCACTCGTATGTGAATGTAAACCTGAGTCATCACTGCTGGAACAACCAAGAACTTTTTGCTGATGTCTTTGGGTTTTTTAAAAAAGGTGGCGGTTTGGAATAAATTTTTCTGCCACCAGGGATAATAATTCGATGTTTATGATTGTATTATTATTATAATGTTATTACGATATTATATATTGTATTTTTTCCGATACTGTGGGTTTAGTTAATAGTATTTTATTTGGCTTTAATTAATACTTTGGCTTTTAATTATCTTTTAATTTTTTCAGTGGATAAATGTGGTCAAAATTATAATGTTGTAAATGTTCCAGCCGGCTCAATTTTTCTGTCACCAATAATAATAATTCGATGTTATAATATTGTATTATTATTATAATATTATTACGATATTTTATATTATATTTTCTTTGCGATACTTTGGCTGGATTTTTTACATTTTTTCAGTGGATAAGTGTGGTCGAAATTATAATTTCATACAATTGTACGAATTAAAGTTATTCGCAAATAATAAAACTCCTACACTTGTCCACTGGAAAACAATTCAAAGACCCTGCCAAAGTATCGTAAAGAAAATATAATCTATAATTTCATAATAATATTTTAAAGAATGTTTAGTTTAAAGAAACTTCAAAGAATTTAAACAAATTTGAATTCGTACAATTTGGTCGAAATTATAATTTCATACAATTGTACAAATTAAAATTACACACAAATAATAAAACTACTAATCCAATAAAAAAGTTAAAAGAAGATCTTGTGAAAGTATCACAAAGGGAAAGAGTGTTGATTCGAATTTGATTGCGTGTCCAGGAAGGGAGACACGCACGAAGGGTTAACATCGAAGGCGTCTCACCGGAAGTGTCTGTGGGGCGGTGGAAGGGGTGGCTCGCGGGAGTGCTAGAAAGCAGTCGCTCGGCATGCATCAGGGGGAAGAAGTGGCGTGCGAATCGGCCATCAATAAGGCCCGCTCCTCGCCCGAAAATAGAGATACCTTGAACTATAGAAAGCCTCGGGGAAGACCTTAAAGATATGTAACTGCGCCGACTCCCTCCAATCCGACTGCATTTCGGCCCCGAAATTCGCCACTCCGCAAACTCTAATAACGCCCTCTAACTCAGATTGATCTCACCGAGTCTCCGCGGACACATCCCCTTCCTTCGTTATGTTACAACTACCACCAAACTTTCCCCGACATCTTTCCACCCTCCACCCTCCACTCTTCTCAGGGAATTACTCGCTTCTTGCATATTGTAATCAGTATGAATTTGATTATGTACTATGATTTAATCATTCCTGGAAGTTCGGAGTTCTATGTTCGTTTATTATCACTCGGAGAATGCATCTTTGGTATTCTTTTGGTTTTTTCAGTGATTAGTTGTAATATAAAATATGAATTATACTAGAATGTAATAAAAATTCGTATCTCTTATTTGATATACAATAAGAAATATACTAATCGCTGCCAATGTCAAAAAAATAAATTACTATTATTACATTTCACTATATTTGATTCATTTTACTTGAACATTATAAAAAATCGTATTTCCCATTTCATACACAACAAAAAATATCATACTAATTGCTTTCAATGAACAAAACACAAATTACTATTATTTATCCCACTATATTTAATTTATTTTACTGGAAGATAATAAAAATTCGTATTTCCCATTTCATATACAATAAATAATTTATTCACCGCTTCCAAAATGCAAAATGCATAAATTACTATTATAACATTCCACTATATTTCATTTATATTTCATAATACATATCATAACACATTTCATGTATGCATTCCTATGTACATATTGCGCATGCGACATAAAAACCTGCACAAAAGGTCCTAGACTTCCAACTGGGAAAGTCCGAGGCATTGAAGTTAGCATAAGTTAATGTTTATACAGTACACCAGCAGACAATGGACGCGCCACTGCACTCGGCTACTTTCCTACCTACACTATGCTTCATCCCAAGAGGGGGTGGTGGAGGAGGTGGGTGGCTTTGATGTACTCTCAAACTTACTCGCAGCGTTCTAAGGATATATGTGTGTATGCGGGTGGAAAGAGAAAGAGGGAGAGAAATAGGGAAAGAGAAAGAGAGAGAGAGAGAGGGTGGAAGCATTGTCAGGCGATTCCAGAGCATGCGACGACAATAGCGCATCCGGCCAACGCTATCTCCAACCATCCCCCACTCCGGCACACTGATTCCGCTCGCTGAGATACTTCCCTTTCCTCGATCACTTTCATGCACACCTGTCCACATGCATACTCCACGTCCGAACCGCTCGCCTACGAGAGTCCGATAGTTGGCCTCGTAAGACAAATGGCAGCGCGGCTATGTTAATCGCTCCTGAATTCCTACCGCTTCACTTTATTCGAGCTCTCTCGCTCTCTCGCGTTTGCCCTGAGAGTAAATCCCTTGGTGGATTTTGTCGTCGAAGTGTCCTTCTGTCGTTTGGTCTTTGTAGTGAAGAATGGCAATTACATTGCACAGTAAAAAGATTAAAGAATCGTGTTTTGGTTGGTTCTTGGTAGAGCAAAGATTCATTTTTAATTCGAGATTTTAGTTTTAATGGTGTTGAAAATATTTTTCGAGAGTATGAATTATTATTATTGATTGAGAGTTAGTAGAATTAGAATAAAAATCCAAGTGTGTTTAATATAATACAATATAAAAGCAGGTAAAAGTAGATAAATAATTAATAAAGAAATTATTATAACTCCAGGCATGAATTGAACAAAGGAAGAAGTAATTAATCAGTGCTGACAGTGGTCTTTTGATTGGTTTAGATATAGCAAAGACGAATTTTTATTTCGACATTTAATTTTTAATACTTATTGTCAATTGTGATTTAAAGATATGTTTTAATTAAAATAATGTATTATTATTGATTGAACGTTCCTTGGATTAAACTAAAAATGTTCCACGTCTAATTAATATAATATAATACAATACAAAAGTACACAAAAGTAGACCGAAGTAGAACATTCAAACTAGAACTATCAAAAGTGGTCTAACAACTAATAAAGAAATTCTAATTCAAGAAACTAAGTAGTAATTAATGGTCGCCTCTGCGAATTACTAAATTAATCAGTGTTATAATGACTCGCCGACAGAGGGGGCTTTCTTTTACGTGGGCGATGTGTGTGTGTCTTTGGATAAGGATCAGTGGGAGTTCTCGGGTGGGTTTTGCAAGGCTCTAACAGGCGGTCAATGGTTTTCGATCTTGCGATCCTGCATTTTAAATAAGAGTCTCTCTCTCTCTCTCTCTCTCTCTCTCTCGGCAAAGTCGAAGGCCGGGTTCGCGTGCCGGCTCGTCCTTGCCACGGACGTTTGCCGCTTATTAAACCAGCCGTTTAACCCCTCGCCTCAGACGCTTAACCCCCGCAAGAGAGAGAGAGAGAAAGAGAGAGATCCCAGAACGCGATAACCGAGGGCCTTAGCCCACTTCCCCCGGAGATCCATCGCTAATACCCTGACCCGATCAAGACATTCCTCGCCTTCCCCCTTCTCCTCCTCAACCGTCCGCCCAAACCACCAAACTTCCTTCTCTCACAATTCCACTGCCATGTCACCCGAATTCACCTGACACTCGAACGTCCCTTTACAGATATGCTTATTTTCACGAGAATAATTGTAATTAATATAATATAATACAATACAAAAGTACACAAAAGTGCACCGAAATAGAACATTCAAAAGTGGAACTATCAAAAGTAGTCGAACAACTAATAAAGAAATTCTAATCTCCAGACATCGATTCAAGAAACTAAGAAGTAATTAATGGTGGCCCCTGCGAATTACTAAATTGATCAGTGGTATATGCTTATTTTCACGAGAATTATTATAATACACATTTTTGACAAAGTGTAGTGAAGAGGTGAAAATTTGCAATTTTTGACAGTCAACGTGTTAAAGACTTTCGATTCTTCAATTCGAATTATAATGTTTTATTAACGTTAAATCTATCGGTTTTAAAACCTTTACTATCAACAGTCGATGGTAATTAAAAGTGATTGATATAAATAATATTTGTATAATAAAACAAAAAATTAAAATATCCCTTTAAATATTAAAAAGGATAATATATAATGTTTGTATTATTATAGCAATTTTATTTATATCGATGGTAATTAAAAGTGATCATTATAAATAAAATTGCTATAATAGTACAAGCACTCTATAGTATCCCTTTTAATTTTTAAATAGATATTTTAATGTTTCTGTATAATAAAGTATAAAATATAATTTCATTATATAATATATAATGTTTCTATTATTATACAAACTTTTTTGGGGGATGAGTTGTATTAAATCCATTATTATTTATAATGTACATAATATAAATTGTATGATATTATTCAGTTGCAATTATGAAATTGGTATTGGAGGGGAATAAGTTGATACAACACAGTTCTTGTAAATCTAAAGCTTTATTTATTGTTCGAACATTCTCGCTGAACATCCTGCGATTACCTAATGCGTCATTTCGATGGTCGTACAATAAATAGGCGATTGAACAGTTTGTTTGTTCTCGTACGACCTAGGAACCCCTCTGCGAAAGGATACACTCGAGAACAGTCGATTGCAACAGAGAGGAAATTGGGGAAAATAATTAACGATCTTGAAATCATTAATTGAAGAAGGGCTGACAGGAATTACTAGAAGCTATCGTTCGAATTCACTTATCTATTTCTATGTATTTTATACAAAGCGCTTTTCTCCATCTTTTAACAAATAATATAACGATCTTTTTTCAATAATATATTACTGCTCTTTATAGTTTCTCTGATTCGATGACCGAGGGTCACACTGATTTATCATTAACCCCTTTTGCGTAGTTTAACGAGTCTGACTTGTGATATAAATTTTGTACCAAGCACGAATATCCAAAATTAGACTCGTGGAATAAAAATTGAAAGAACATTGTTACATTTTTTGGATATTTTGGGAATTGGATATTAGAATTGTTCTTGAACATTCCTAACCTATTTTCCCGGATTCAGGGGTTAATACGAATGCAGGATTTCCCTCCTTTCGCACTCTCCTCGCAATACTCGGGAATTCTCACGATCGGCGAGAAGGCGATTGTCCCTTTCTTAACTAAGCACCGCTCACCAAACGTTTCCTTCCCATCAATCGACGAAAGAACCGTGCAACGAGGACACTCTTGACGATCGAATGTATTGGGATTCGAGATGCCCGAGGATATTTGAGAGCGTTCAAGGTCACTCGAAAGGCGTTTCCAAATGTTTGCTAGTCGACGAGCATCTTCGATAACATGTTCCGCCGCCGTCGCCGCCGCCGCCGCGGTAGAAGCTTTAACAACATTCCAAAAGTCCATCGATCGACCAGCTCGACAAATAACTTTCCATCACTTGGCACAAACTCGAACACCACTCTTCTTACTTCTCTTGGCAAACATTGTCCGCGTCATCCTCACTTCTCCCGTCCCTCCCAATTCTCGACTGAAACTGTCACTTGTCAGCTGTAACGCGTAACATGCAGCTAATTAACGCAATTGACATGGAAAAATTCAGTTGCAACATTAAAATGTATCAGTAAGAAGTGTTGGAAATTATTTTCTATTTCTATTTTGTGTTGTTGGATTGTATTGTACGCGATCTAGAGTTCTTGATAACGAAGCAGAAAATTGTTTTTAGTATTCGATATAACAAAAGGTAATTTATTAGCGGATATGTGGAGTAGCTTGGAACGACTTCTTATATTATATGTATTGCATATATAACATTGTGCAATTAAATTACAATACCACAAATAAACAACGAGTACTCTGACAAATTTCAACAAAAATAATAACAATAATAATTATCTCAGAAGTAAAATCGATCCAGCACAATTCCACATAAGATTGCAGAATTACAAATAAAGGATTATTCAATTACTCTTCAAAGGAATAAAACAAATAAGGGATAAACAAGGATAAACAAAGAATTACGAAATTATTCTTTAAAGGGAATAAAATTAACAACAGATAAACAAAGAATTCGTTCTTTAAAGGGAATAAAATTAACAAAAGGTAAACAAAGAATTATCAAATTATTCTTTAAAAGGAGTAAAATTAACAAAGTTAAACAAAGAATGATGAAATGATTTTCGACTTTCCCCTACAATTTCGTACAATCACATAAAAAGTCGACAGGTGGCGCAACACATACCTTAAAATAATTGCTCGAGGATGACATCAGTGGGTGCGCGGGAGATCGAAGCATCTGGTCCAGAATCGGTCCATGGTGTGGTAGAGATGAGCAGTGACGCCATACAATCCGTGGGTCTCGTCGGGGTAGCTGACTTGCTCGAACATGATGTCTTTCCTCACCAATGCCTTGCTCAACTCCATCGACTGTTGGTAGTGGACGTTGTCGTCGCCCGTACCGTGAATCAACATGTACTCCTTGCCGCGGATACCGTCGACCCGGCGCGTCACGTCCGACGCGTTGTAACCGGCCAGGTTGTCCTCCGGCGTCGGCAGGCACATGTAACGCTCCGTGTAAATCGAATCTGAACCCAGAAAATCGTCAGCGTCCACCAATGAAAAGATGTGGTGCGAAGCGAAGTGATGTGATTGATGATTATTTTTAGGTTTTTGAGATATTTTTGGGATATTTTGGGGATATTTTTTGGAACAATTTTGGAATATTTTGGGGATATTTTGGATCTTTATGCTCAGTGCTTTATACTTCAAATTTGAAAATTCTATCACAATAGAGTTGTTTATTGAAAATAAGAAGTCTATTTTAATACTAGGTTTATGGAGATTTTTGTATACCTTTATGCATTTTTGTATACTTTAAGAAATATACAATGTAAACCACGTATTTTCTTTTTAAAAAAACGATTAATTTAATTCAAAAACGATTAAAATCTTAACAGACGTAATATAAGTTGATTAAATCTGTTAAAATTGTTCAAATGATTGTCAGTATAAATAGAAAAAAAATTAATAGTAATTGTTTTTGTAATTTTGCTCATGAAGTCTGAAATTCAAAAAATGACCGGTCAAGTAAACCTAGTATTAATACGATTTTATCGTTTATACTGTAATATTTATTATTTCTACAAGTTATTTTAAGAGTAACACTGAATTTTCAAAGGATGGAAAGTCAAATTATAAAAGGATTAGAAGATTTTGTGTAAGGAATTATTGTATTAGAAAGAAACAAAGGGAAATCGGGAACTTTCAGACATATTAGATCACAATATTTAACTACTACTTCGTACGTGGATCTTATTAAAATTTCCCATCCTCGAGCAGAAGACCATTCGATCCGAAAATCGGGAATCCTCTTAACTTTACGGCTGCTTTCGAAGCGCAATCGAATTAGTGAAATACTTAGAGCGGAGATTCCTCAAAGAGATGAAAGAGTCCTCGAAATTTACGGCGAGGGGAAACTAATTTCCTTTATGGGCGGAATTTTTATTGAGAAATCTTTCCGCTTTACGGCGAGCTTCTCGAACTCACCGTAGTAGATCCAGGAGGTGACTGGCGCCACTGATATTCCGCATTTGAAGACGGAATCCTTGTCGGTCGCGAGGACCATCGCCGTCGCGAATCCACCGTAACTCCATCCCCAAATCCCCGTCCTGTTACCGTCTATCCACGGATACGTTTCCTGTAAGATCCTGTACAACCAACTCAATTCAGTTCTTCTTCTATTTCAGTTCTCCTTCAATATTTCTTATTGAATTTGTGAAACAAAAAGAATACTATACTTGGAACAAACTAAAGGATTTTATTTTCATATTTATTATTAATTTCTGAAATGTAAATCGTAAGTAATTCTTATTGATTTCTTCAAAAAGAAAGAATACTATAGTTGGAATAAATTAACGGTATCACAATAATTTCAATATTTGTTATCAATTTCTCAAATGTCTAACATAAATATAAAATGCTAAAATATAAACGAACGAACTCATTTTATTACTGCAATTAATATATAGCACTCGTACAGGCTGTTCCAAAATCAACAAAAAAATTGATAATAGATATGAGAAATCGTAGCATACATTGTTAATATTTGCAACAAATTATTTTCATAAATTTCACGTATACACAAAATGTCATCGAAACGATGATAGAAAGAACATGAATATTGAATTATTTTATATTTACTATAAATTACTATAGTAATTTATATTACCTACAAATTAGTTTACTATTCATTATTGTGAACAAATAAATTATTCGCATACTCAAAAAATATCATCAAGATAATGATAGAAAGAACATAAATATCAAATTAATTTATAGTAAATATAAATTATAGTAAATTCAAATTAATTTCATATTCATTATTGCGAACAAATCAATTATTCATCACAAATCAATCAAAATATCATCGAGACAATGATAGAGAGAAGAACTGTCATTGATATTATGGGCTCACCGTGTAACAGCGATTTGATCTTCGATTTCGACAGTGCCCATGCCGCGATATATCTCGAAGAGCATCTTACTGCCACGATAGGCTGATCCACGTCCGTCAATCCAGCCATAAATAACACTCCTGTTGGTGGTCATGTACGATTGGAAGCCGTAACTCGCTCCATCATTGATCCTTACGGTGTTCGGGCCGGCGTAACTGAAATCAGTTCGTGATAGGTCTCGCCTATTAATCCTCGACACACACGTAACATCACCTCGGCATTCATTTATTACTGCGCCACTGATTCTAGGTTTGTTCGTTCTGAATTTACCGGCCGAATCGTTCAAAGTTTATTTTGGAGAGTTTGGTTTGAGAATGATGAGATCGAATTTTTGGAGAAAGTTGTGGAAAATTGCGATGGAAATTGCGATGGAAAAAAATAGTAATAGTTGTAAAACAGTGTAAAATTGATATAAAATATTCGGATCGTAGTCAATTGTTTTACCGTTTTACAGTTTACTGTATTTCAATACTAAAACAATAATTTACTGTAATTACTATTTGGGAAAGTTGTGGAAAATTGTGATGGAAAATGACTGTAAATTAATGTGGGAAAAGAGCGGAAATATAATGGAAACTAGTAATAGTTATAAGTATTATATTGCGATGGAAATTGCGATGGAAAAAAATAGTAATAGTTGTAAAACAGTGTAAAATTGATATAAAATATTCGGATCGTAGTCAATTGTTTTACCGTTTTACAGTTTACTGTATTTCAATACTAAAACAATAATTTACTGTAATTACTATTTGGGAAAGTTGTGGAAAATTGTGATGGAAAATGACTGTAAATTAATGTGGGAAAAGAGCGTAAATATAACGGAAACTAGTAATAGTTATAAGTATTATATTGCGATGGAAATTGCGATGGAAAAAAATAGTAATAGTTGTAAACAGTGTAAAATTCATATAAAATATTCGGATCGTAGTCAATCGTTTTACCGTTTTACAGTTTACTGTATTTCAATACTAAAACACAATAATTTACTGTAATTACTATTTGGGGAAGTTGTGGAAAATTGTGATGGAAAGTGGCTGGAAATTAATGCGGAAAAAGAGCGTAAATATAATGGAAACTAGTAATAGTTAGAAGTATTATATTGGTTGCGATGTTATATTCCTGTATTTTAAGAAAAATAATATAAAAATAATCTCCTATATTTGAATCTTAGTCAATTCTTTTTACTGTTTTACAATTTACTATATTTCAATATTACAGCACAATAATTTATTATAATTGCTACAATGCAAAATAATGATAATAAATGCAACTGTAAGAAATACAATTTTTACTAACTTCGAAAAGGAGAAGTTACTCAATCGTTTTTTTAACAAAAATATTTCTATCACCACAAGTTATAATAAATATAATTGACAACAATACAAAAACAATAAAAAATCTACTATTACAATATCGCAATAGTACATCAATAAAATATCATGAAACTAATAACAAGATAAAGAAAAGAGCAATTAATACTTACACATTAATCAGCAAGGGGTATTTCTTAGTCTCATCAAAGTCGTGCGGCAGCAACAATCGGACTTTGCTGTCGTAGGAATTCGCACGAACATAGAAATCCTTAACGAGCGGCTGCGTGCGAAGAGCTACCTTCTGTCGCAGGTAGTCATTGTCCTCCCAGAGCGTCAATTCTTTATTAGTGATTGTGTCAAAGATCGCAACCACAGTCGGATCGGGCCCAGTGCACGATAGAACGTAGTGTGATTGGTTCATGGAGAAGGCGGCGCTTGCGTATGTGCAATTATTTCCTAATGACAACAGATTAAAATATCGCATATTTTATTTCCTTCTTTTATTATTTATATTATTATTGATTATACTTGATTGAGTATTATATATTTTATTATTTATATTGAAGTATATTCTTGAATATTTTTCATGTATATTTGTGATGATTTATGTTCAAAGGGATTAAAACTAGTGAAGTAGTATAATTGCACGTATGTTTCGGTACTAATGAAAATATGTTCAATTATCGCATATTATATTTGTTTCTTTTATTATTTATATTATTATTGATTATACTTGATTGAGTATTATTTATTTTGTCATTTATATTAAAGTATATTGTTGGTGATTTTTAATGTATATTTGCGATCATTCATATTTGAAGGGATTGAAACTAGTAATAATTCATGTTTTATTGCCCGCGAAATATTGACAGGCACCTTTGCGATGTTCCGAATTTTGTTTGTCTACTTTTTAATAAAGGATTTTGCGAAAGCACGTTACGGGAATACTGGTTTACCGGTCGCGGGGAAAGGCGAGCGTGTGAAACGGACTGAATATCACCGAGCGGAATTATTAAAACACTAATTTAGTGCCTTTAAACGAGAATTTGACAAGGATCGGCGGGAAGCGGGCGGGCGCGGGTGGGGGGAATGCGTGCGGCAGTTCAAATATTTGCAGGCAGCTGCCGCCACTGAGGTCGCCGCAATCAAAATTCACCGGCAGCGGCGGCGACGGCGGCAGCGGCGGCGCTCGACTATTTTATTCGTCGACGGTCAGACAAATAGGGGGCGCTCAAATATTTGAGTCGGCTCTAGCAGCCCTCTCTCTCTGATCCCTCGGCGCAGATCCCCTCATGAAATAGCCCGGCCGGAAATTCGCCCGGCTATTGCGAACGTCCGCCCATTTTCACCGGCTGCCGACGCAAATCGTGCGAAATTAACAGACGTCTTCGGATTATTAGTTCGAGTTGGCTAATTAGAGTTATTGGATCATAAATTGTTCGAGGTTTTCACTAATTCTACAATAGTTTTGCAAAGTTTAATTGCATATAAAAATTATTAAATCGAGACAAATAGATAACTAACTTTTCAGTTAGAACCAGTTGGTTCTAAATAACAATATTCTTTTTGCAATCTTAAGGGACGTCTTCGAATTATTTCTACAATAATTCTACAATAATTTTGCAAATTTTAGTCCCACATAAAAATCATTAATTCGAAAAGAAAAAATCGACAACTAAATTCTCGACTAAAACCGGTTACTTCTAAATAAATATTCTTTCTAAAATATTCCTCCTCAATAATTATCAATCATATTCGACCACAAATAACACCAATCAAATTCCAGGCACCATCCAAATATTTTCACCAAATATTTTCACAAACTCCCCCATTCACACCCCCAAAACCAAGGACTCACCTTCGGGAGTAAGAAAAGAGCAGGATAGGCAGACAGGTTTGCTGCGTCCATCGAGATCGACCACATACAAGTTCCTCTGTGAGGGTTTTCCGGGTGCAGTTGCGAGATAATAAATCTTCGCCCTGGCATTGTCAATCGCCTGGATGGAGACGACTTCGGAGGCGCCCGGTGTCAGATCCGTCTCTCTCGTCAGTTTACCGTCGACGTATTCGAACCTGGTCGCGTGGAGGAATCTGCCGGCGTCGGTGCCGGATTCTTGCAGCTTCAAGAGAACTGCGTATTCCTCGTGGAAGACGGGCTCCTGGATTCTTAGCCAGCCGTTCTTCTCCTCGTCGTGGAGGATGTTCTTCGCGTTCCCCTCGCTGTCGTAGACCACCGTCTCCGATTCGTTCTGCACGCGATTCGTCCACGTTGCCACCACTCGCTCGTCGTCCCACCAAGTCACTGTGTAGAGAATGTGATCTCTGCCGGAATAAATATATAAACATAAATATAAATATAAATATAAATATATAAACATAAATATTAATATAAATATAAATATAAATAGTTATTTATACTACGAATTTTATTTTTTAATATATAGTTTAAATACTGTTGGAAAGAATGGAATATGTTTTTGTGTTATATGTTCCACGTTTCTATATTGAATTTTAATTACTGTTAATTAATATGTAGATTATATGTCGTCTTATGTATTAATTATTTATATTGTATTGTATGCGATTCATCCACGTTGTTGCTAAATTATATGTTTATACAATATCAACACAAAAGAAACAACATATTCTGTTATAACAGGTCAGCTAATCATAATTAATAATGAATTAAAAAATACGCCTGTAACTACAACTGTTCTATTGCAATAGTATTTAATACGAATACTATTATACAATAATATTCAATATGACAACTATTATATGTACGACCAATTTTAAAAATTCGATAAAATAGTTATTGTTTATAGTATGTATTTCATTTTTTAATATAGTTTAAGTGTTGTTCGAAAGAGTGGAGTATATTTTTGTATTATATATTCGATACTTTTATATTGTATTCTAATTATTACTGATTTATATGTAGATTATAAATCATGTTATATATGTATTATTTATTGTATTGTATTGCAATCGTAAAAAAGAGGTCATTTTTGATAATTTATAAAAATGCCAGAATTCCAAGAATTACATACAAAACTTTAATTTAGTAAAACATGATACTTTTTGAAAGTAAAATATATTAGCTAAAAAATTAGTTTTAGAAAGGTAAACTCCGGAATATGTATATTTCTTTTACTGTCGCTGTACGACTATGTTTTGTTGTTCGCGGCGAGTATTAAGATTCCTCTCAGGATGCTCCAACGCAACGGGCTCACTTTCACTCGCTTTCTACCGAGTTCGGTGCAGGCGAGCCAGCCTACCGTTAATTTTCCAGGCGGCCACTCTAATTGCCATGCTAGATTGCAAGAAGAAGTTATGATTGAGATTGCTGTCGGCGGTGGTTCCCGCGGAAACCACAGTGTTCCCATTGATTGCCTCTCGCGGAAAAACTACTTAATAATAAGATAAACTAGAAGAAATAATAAGAAATAAGATATAGACATAAAATAAAAAAATAAGATATAAGAAAGGCAAAATAGACATAAAATAAAAAATAAGAAACAAGAAAGAAAAATAAAATAAAAGAATAAGAAGTAAAATAAATTACTTAACAAAGAACGCACAGTGCAATTTTTGCAAGATCTTGGGCAGAATTTCTTGGAAATCGGAGCCGAAAGGAGATCGAGAAGGCAGAGAGGAGAAAAGGGGCGGGAAAAATGGGAAGAAGAGCAGCCGGCAGGATTTCGTGATGCTTATCCCCACTTGGTTGCTAAATGTTGGCAAATAAGCCAAGCTGAGAACTCCGAATCGGATTATCCGAGCAGATAGAAATCCACTCTTCCGTGCCTTACGCCATGCTCGTCGCGAGAACAATGAGGATCTTATAATCCTTTTATCTTATTAAGTTAGGTTAAGTGAAAACTAAGGTAACGTCCTCGGAGCCGGTAAACTTCTCGCTTCTTTCTGCGCTACTTCTTCAATTTCGAAATTCTCCCTTATAAGGGATTTCGAAGAGTTCAAGCATTATTTAAAAGATGCGTTTTTTAACTAATATGACCAAATTAAATGACTAAGATTAAATGATTTAAAAATGGCAACTAAAGTATTTTATTTAAATATATGCTTCATTTTGCCGCTTTATGTAATTATTCAAATAAATACTGAGTATTACTTTATTATTTCTTTAATGTAACAGAAATGTATTAGTTTGAATAATTTTAAAAAGTCAGCCAAGACTTATTTAAATTGCAGTAACAATTACCAGAAACTCGTCTGCCATTTAATGATAATTATATTAAACCCCCAAGAATAATTAGTGTACGTTTCACTTACTTGCCGACGACGCTGACGGGAGCCTCCAACTTCACCAATTTCGATGACGGATTGGAAAGGTCAATAAGGTTCAAGTACACATCCGGGTTCCTGGTGCCCGACTGAAAAGTTGCGTTATAACTCACGCTATAATTCCAACCTGACATTCAAATCTTCCGCTCACAAATCGACATGAATTAACCTCAAAAACATATCTCGAAATTTATGGTGAAGCGGGCAATAAATCTGGATGAGTCAAAATGCAATGTCCGCTAAATCTAGATAAATCAAACTAAAATGCGATGTTCGCTAAATCAAAATAAATCAAACTAAAATGTCCTCTAAGTCTAAATAAATCGAAATAAATAAGATGTTCACTAAATCTAAATAAATCGAAATAAAACGTTCATTAAATTTAGATAAATCAAAATAAAATGCAATGTTCGTTAAACTTAGATAAATCAAACTAAAATTTCTTCCAAATTAGAGGCGCAGCAACACGCAAAGTAAGGTCTCAAAAAAAACTATCCACGAATTAGGAAGTTTCGGCTTTTTTGGGAGCGGATTTCAAAATGGAAAGTTTCGTCGGCTTTACCTTGGGATACCTGATCTTCATTGCGTTAGCGTATTGGTTTTCGAGGGAACCTGGTTCTCCGTAGTACATGAAGACTGCTTCGATGACCTCGGTGTCATTGAAGGTGGCAAAGGCGAGGTGCTTGCCGTCCGGGGAGAACCAGAGGGCCGAAGCTGTGCCCAGCACTTCCTCTGTTAATGAGAAAGAAAAGAAATCTACATTGGAACATTTATCCATTGCAAATCTGTGATACACAAAAAGCAATACATAGAAAGCATTAGGAATAGTTGCTACCATTTGTATTGCCATTTTTGAAGTCACAGATATGTTTTGTTTTATATTAACTTCATGTGATTATTATTGTGACAATCAATATTATTAAATAACGATAGACGTGGCGTTTGAATATCTTCATACATAGACAAGAAATAGAAAATATTACACACATTTGCATGCTTCTGTATTTCACACAAGTCATTTCTGAAATTAGAAACATTCTTTAATAGATAACGAATAATAAATAAAAATATCGAATTACAAATAATTGCATTCTACATTGCGCAAAAGCTATTTTTTAGATACAACACAAATTTTGTCTTCTCATTATTGTAATAATTAATGGGATTAAAATCACAATAAAACTGTGGTTTGTTTTAACTACGAAAAATAGAATAAAATAACAGTCAGTCACAGTTCACGTTCAAATTGTCAAAGGCATTATTGACGGAATCGTAGTCAGGGCAGAATTATCTGGAATCTTGGTTCTGATTTTATATTTAACAAAAGCCATTTTTGAACTTAGAAATATATGTTTTACTGAATAGCAAATGACGAATTACAAATAAAATTCTATTCATTCTATATTGGGCAGCGATTAAATAAAAAGGAATAATGAAAGAGATTAAAATCACAATAAAACCATGGCTTGTTTTAACAACGAAAAATATAATAAAATAGCAGTAAGTTACAGTTCACGCCGAAATTGTCGAAGGCATTATTAACGGAATCGTAGTCAGGGCAGAATTATCTGGAATCTTAGTTCGGATTCGGCATTAATTCATTAGCGTGGCTGCCGAGCGGGTTGGCGCGCTGCTCAAACAGCCATGAGTTTAATAGGAATGACCCCCGGGCTCATTAAAGTGTCAATCGTATTCCCGATCTCGATGTTTTAATCAAGTTTCAGGATCGCTCTAGTAGTATCTCTCGTTGACTTTAAGCGCCCGCTCGACTGAAAGCAAATCAGCGGCGGAGGTTTAAACAGTCTCTAAATACAGCGAGCTGCCTTGCCAGGAATAAAAAGAAGGTGAGTGCCACTAAGAAACTGGTCAAGGATTTGTTTCAGGAATGTGAACGGTGTTCGAAACGCGACATTTTCTGGTGGAATTCTGTCTTTCTTTCTCTTTCTAAAGTACCTTTAGAGAGAGAATGATTGGCTGATTCACTTGCCTTTTAATTAAGTAATACTAGCTCCTCTATCTGATCTCACCCGTTGATAATCATTTCATTTACACTTGTCTACAAAAATAATCTGACTTTCTAATATGTTTTTGGAAATATTGCTGTTATTTTTGGAACACTCTATATAAGTAATAAAGATTGCGAATAATTGGCTGATTCACTTGCCTTTTAATTAAGTAATACTAGCTCTTCTATCTGATCTCACCTGTTGATAATCATTTCATTTACACTTGTCTACAAAAATAATCTGACTTTCTAATATGTTTTTGGAAATATTGCTGTTATTTTTGGAACACTCTATATAAGTAATAAAGATTGCGAATAATTGGCTGATTCACTTGCCTTTTAATTAAGTAATACTAGCTCTTCTATCTGATCTCACCTGTTGATAATCATTTCATTTACACTTGTCTACAAAAATAATCTGACTTTCTAATATGTTTTTGGAAATATTGCTGTTATTTTTGGAACACTCTATATAAGTAATAAAGATTGCGAATGATTGGCTGATTCACTTGCCTTTTAATTAAGTAATACTAGCTCTTCTATCTGATCTCACCTGTTGATAATCATTTAATTTAAAGTTGTCTACAAAAATAATCTGACTTTCTAATATGTTTTTGGAAATATTGCTGTTATTCTTGGAACACTCTATATAAGTGATAAATATTGCGATATTTTATAATCCATTATTTGCAGAATGACAGTTTTAAATAGAAGAGAACATTGAGTTAAAATTGATTCAATAATTGTCCAATTTATCGCTAATAACTACAAATAAGAAAGATTGCCTTCTATTTGTGTATGACTATTAATACTGTAATATAATAATTTTATAAATTTAAAGTGATGTTATTATAGACAGCAATCTATAATCGAAATTTACCAAATCAAAGCCACATTTCACAGAATAATAATACTACAATAATACAGTAATATAAAATAACAATTTTATAAACACAAAATGATGTTACAGACAGCAATCTGTAATCGCAATTTACCAAATCAAAGCCACACCTACCAGAATAATAATACTACAATAATACAGTAATATAAAATAACAATTTTATAAACACAAAATGATGTTACAGACAGCAATCTGTAACCGCACTTTACCAAATCAAAGGCACACCTAACAGAATAATAATACTACAATAATACAGTAATATAACATAACAATGTTATAAACACAAAACGATGTTACAGACAGCAATCTGTAATCACACTTTACCAAATCAAAGGCAACTGTATCACCCTGTAGACATTCTCACTTTTTGCCTTTCAGCTGGTTTGTTTGCTGTTGTACGGGGAAGAAACAAAGGCGAGCGGGGTGGCCAAGAGCAGAAGCCAGATTCCCAGTTTCTCGCGGCTACTTCCGGACTTAACGCTAAACTATCTCTAAACAAAAGTATCTCTCCCATGGCTTTCACTGCAAAGTGAATTCCCTTGGCGCGCCCGGCTCCTTTGAGGACCTTGTTTCCGCCAGTGACGCCTGTTTTCGTTAAGCTGGCCTCGTTTCCTCTCTACAGGCTCACTCAAATCTACTGCTGTCCTCGAAAAGCTTCTTTTAGAAAATTCGACGACGAATGGGAGCTTTGGTTTTGAGAGAGATTATTTTCAAAGTTGTCAAAGAATTGCTTTACCAGCGAGTTAAAACGATGTGTTATTTTTGTAAAGGAAGATTCAATATTATTTTATTTTAAAATCACGTTATAAAATGGATAGAAAAGTTAAAAACATAAAATAATTACCCTTTTATAATTGTAGAGTTATACAATTATGCATTAAAATTGTAAAAGATACAAATAATTATAAAATTTGCCGGTCGAATCAATTATCCACTTGTTTTTCGAAACATTGAAAAAGTAAAATAATTACCCTTTTATAATGATAGAATTATAAGATTATACATTACAATCACAAAAGATTACAAATAATTATAAAATTATAAAATTTATAATTATAAAAGGGTAATTAAACTGGAATCATTCTAGTAGTACACAAAGGGCAACAAAGTTGAGATTAACCCGCAACAGTCACAATTCTCTGCTCCCGTAATTGACACTTTCAGGGATGTTTAAATTGTAGAAAGCAATTATGGGTGAATTGAGAGTTAAACACGATTCTACGAATTGCAGTACACCGCAATAGCAAGACGCTTTCACTCCCAACAGTAAATACAGATTACGTAGCTTCCTACTGGAATTTCGAAACGTTTACTATGCCAGCTGCAATTACGCTTCTCCTTTCCACGAAATCATTCAGAAGATTTGACATCGTTCGAAATAATTAAAACATAACAAATTAAAAGGATCTTAAATGTTTGCTTGGATTCCTACCTTGGTAAACCCAAACCATTGTAGACAAACATACGAAATTAAAAGAATTTTATATATTTAAATCAGGCATATCATTGTAATTAAAACAATTTTAAATATGTAAATCAGGCAAACTATTGTAGACAAACACAACAAATTCAAAGAATTATAAATATTTAAATCAGGCAAATCATTGTAAACAAACGCAACAAATTAAAAGAACTTTAAATATTTAAATCAGGCAAATCATTGTAAACAAACACAACAACTTAAAAGAATTTTAAATATTTAAATCTGGTACATCATTGTAAACATACACAATAAATTAAAAGGAATTTTAAATATTTAAATCAGGCACATAATTATAAGCAAACACAATAAATTAAAAGAATTTGAAATATTCATTTTGATTCCTACCTTCGTAAACCCAATCAGGCACTCCATTGTAGACAATAGCGTAGACACCGGTGTTTGTGATCCTGCGGACCTTCTTGTCCTCCTGTTCCAGATCGACGTAGTAGATGTCGTGGTCCTGAACGTAAGCCAGGGCGTTCTTCGTCGGCGACCACTTCGCCAGTGGTATCTCATCGCCGTTTGCGATTTGATGATACGTTCTTTAACAAATTCATTGACAAGTATAATTCATTTGTAATCAAACAATAATTTTATACACATTTTAATTCATAATAATTCAGTGGTAGAGAATTGGCAGAAATATATTATCATAGATATTACTTTTGAATGGATTGTTATAGTACGTCCTTTAAAAAATTCATTGGCAAATATATAATTCGAGTAATAATTGTATTCAAATTTTAATGCATAATAATTCAGTGATAGAGAATTGTAGAAATGTATTATTATAGATATTATTTTCAATGGATTGTTATAGTACGTCCTTTAAAAAATTCATCACATAATTATTCGTATTATTATTCCATTATTTGTACTCAAGTAATATCAGCAAATAGCGAATAATTATTTAAACAATAACCAACTAATCCTAGCATTAAAATTCTCTAATACTCAAGTCTGCGTTCTTCAATTAAACCTGTCACAAATAAATAAAAAATACTAGCATTAACAATTGAAATAAACAATTCCCCGGCAAATTTATCACAGAGTAAACAACCCTCGAGAGATCCAAATCAAACACTTGCTGTCTCTCAGACATATTTTTCTACGATCCCGCAATATTTATTCCGCCAAGTTTATCGGTCAATCACGAAATCCCTGTTTCCTGTCAATGCTTATCAAATAATCAAGCGGCGATCTTGTCGATACGTCGTCGCGAGATAAAAATCGAGCGCGGCGATCCACTTACTTCTGCTTGATGTCGTAGACGATGTACCTCTTGTAGGTGGAGTGCCTGTATCCCTGGGAACAAGCATTAAGGAGAGAAACTAAGTTGAGAGTTCGTCGGAATGAATGGAATCGATGACGATGAGAATGACGAGATGAGAACACTCACCGCGGTAATGTCGTAGGCGATCAGAGCGAAGGAACTGTCGTGGGAGAATTGTACCGTTGCTTGAGCGTAGTCGGCCTGGAACAATGTTCGGTGATATTAGTTTGTTGTTTGAGACATATTTTGCTAGAAGAATTTTGTAATAAGTTGTATTCATTGTAACAGGATAAGTTCTAGTATTTATCATTTCTTATAAAATGTATTTATACTCGACATATTTGTTGTGTCAAATTTGACAAGGGTGTAGCCAGGAATGAAGTAATTATGTGATTAAAGACTTAACAATATATTAATCGAATTTCTCAGATTGAATTAATTTACAAGAAGCAGTTCTATTAATTCTCTTATTCAACACATTTGTAGTGCCAAATTTGACAAAGATGTAGTCAAGATATAAATAATTATATGATTAAAGATTTAAAAATGTATACAGCGAATATTTCGAATTAAATTAATTTGCACGAAAAATTTCATAATATATGTTTACTGTGTTAAATAATTGCATTATGATTAGGATCAATACTTAATAAGTTCTATTTATTCTTTTATTCGACACATTTATATTGTCAAATTTGACAAGGATGTAGCCAAGAATTAAATAATTATACGATTAAAAGATTCAACAATATGTACATATCGAGTTTCTCGGATAAAATTAATTTAATAAAATAGAAATATAATTAATTAAAGTGCAAATATTTTCGCGACAATAATTCACATAATAGTAAAATGTTCACCCATTGTGGATTTAGTTAATATTACAAATCCTAATCAATCAATATTTTCAAATACAAATCTCCAAACAAGACTACTAATTATTAAAGTTCGATAATTGTATTCGTACTGAAAGTGATTTCCCATCGAACTCGCACTCAATAAAGTCGAGCAAGATTGGGTTTGTTGATCGCAGTGGTTACCGATCATTAAATCGCGGCGGAATCGATGATTGCCATGTTCGAGGCTCATCAGGGAAGAAGAAACATTTGGGTCAATGGGCCGCGGCGGCGGCGGCGGCGGCGGCAAGCGACGCGCCGAAATCAATCTTCCAATCGGCTCCGGTTATCGCCGGCGAGCATTACGACAGAGCGGCGAACCTGCCGATAAATCTTAGATTGCGCGGATCGATCGGAAGAGCGGGCCGATATTAATTTGTCGATAACGTCACTCAGAATTAAGGCCGCTGATATATCCGACTAGGTTGAAATTTTCGCGACCCGAATGCGCCGCTCAGAATACACAAAGCGCGATTCACTTTCCTTCCGAGGATTTCCTTGCCCGACCTGTCGCGCACACGCGCGCAAAACCCAACAGCGAGTCGCATCCAGGAAATCCTGCTTAATTAATGTACACGGAATTAACTAAGAAAGACGCCTTCCTGTTTAAATGCACGTGAAACGGATTACATTCAACATCTGCCTGGGAAAACAAAGGGGAAGCTGGGATCCTCTTTGTTTTCTTTTCGTTTAATTCAGGCGTCCTGCCACCGCCAAAGTTCTTTCTGTGATTGTTCGTCTGATGTGTTATCGTGAATTTTAAATAATTAATTAGGAGAAATAAAGTGTTGGTGAAATTTTCTATTATAATTCTTGTTGGTATGAAATATTAATGAAATATTAAATAATGTGACATTGTTTCAAAGAAAGAAGAAAATATATATTTTTCGATATTTTTGGTTGAATGTAATATTCATGTGACTTTTCTAAGTTTCATTATATTAATTAATTTCGCCCGGTTGAATCAATTATCCACTTGTTGTTCGTTCTTGTTTGAAATAAAAATGAATATATATATTTTTCGATATTTTTCGATGAATGCAACTTTCATTTAACTTCAAAACTAGTTCTAAATCAGACTAGAATAAATATTAAACTAATCCAATATTAGTTTATTATATAAAATAGAAACATTGAAAAGATAAAATAATTACACTTTTATAATGACAGAATTATAAAATTATGCATTAGAATTGTAAAAGACTTTAAACAATCAACAAATCCTCAAACAAAGAAATATTATCGAGAATGTGAAGGATTGGAGTTTACGAAATCCCATAACTCACTAGAGAATCTCGATGTAGTTCAATATTTACGCCGAAAAGTTGGACAATGGGATATAATCGGGAACGGCGGTGAGCGGAAGTTGGAAGCTCGCCGGAAGCTCACCCGCCGCCGCCGCCGCCGGTTACCAAGAACTAGCATCGATACTCACAGTAACCGCGCTGTCCAGGACGACTTTCACGCTGTTGGTTGGTACGTCGTATTCGAGGAGGTCGCCGGTGTATCCGTTCATGTAAAGTATGCCGGAATCACTCTTCCAAGTGCCATTGAACGGGAACGCCCTGTACCTCTGGCTGTAAGCCTCTTCCAAATTGAATGGTTGCCGCGTCCCATTCTCCGCCGCTTCCGACACCTTCGACTCGCTTTTCTCCACTACCCGTGGAACTGTCCAAACAGAGGAAATATGTTTAAAAAAAGGGTTAAAGTCGAAATTAAGTCGAATTTGTTAAGGGTGTTTCCTAATTTTCTTTTTATTAATTCAGTTTTGTTTGGGCGAATCAAGTATCCACTCGATTTTCGTTGTTATTGGAAATAAAAATGAAAATATATGTTTTTCGATTTTTTTGGATGCATACAACGTTCATTCAACTTTCTTAATTTAGTTATGTCTGATCCAATCAACTATCCACTTGTTCTTCGTTCTTCTTTGATATAAAAATGAAAATGTATATTTTTCGATTTCTTTGGGTGAATATAACCTTCACTTAACTTTCCCAATTTACTTGTTATTAATATATTTTTGCTTAGTAAAATCAACTGCTTTTCGTTCTTGTTGGAAATAAAACTGAAAACACATGTTTTTCGATAGTTTCCAATGACTGCAATCTTCAAAATTAATTATTTAAAATCGTTATTATAACTTTAATTGAAAGTCCTTGCTAAACACTGCTTTAATATACTCCATCAGATTTTACAACGAAGCGATTATAGTATTAGTGGGCTGGAATTATAAGAGGATGAGAGCTTAAAGTGTGACTCACTCGATTTAGCGGTGACAACGAGGAGCAGGTACGCTTGCAGCAGCACCGCCAGGATTATCTGAAACAAAATACGTTTCCATAAATAATGACTGCAGCCATATATTACATCCGCGTCTAGACATCCCCAAGAAACGAGGACACCAAGATGGCCAGAATATAATTAAGTAGTATAAATTATATGTGCATACAATATAAACACAAAAGACAACATATTCTGTTATAACAGGTCAGCCAATGATAATTAATTATAAATTAAAAAATATAAATATAACTGTTCTATTACAATAATATTTAATATAAAAACTATTATATGTAAGGCCGATTATACAAGTTTGATAAAATAGTTATTGTTTATAATATGTATTTAATTTTGTAATATAGTTTAAGTTGTGTTGGAAAGAGTGGAATATGTTTTCGTATTATATATTCGATGCTTTTATGTTGTACTTTAATTACTACTAATTTATAAATACATTATATATTATATTATGTATTAAATATTCATTTTAGAATTTACAAACTATAGATTTTATTACAACAGGTCAACTAATCCGAATTGATTATAAATCAAAAAATGTAAATATAACTATAACTGTATTATTACAATAATATTGTAATTGTTTACAATATGTTGCAATTGTTTTATTACAATAACATTTAATACAAATACTATTATATGTACAATTAATTATTCCATTCAAATTAAAGTAGTTCAACGCATTCAATGATTGTAATTTTATTCGAGCAGGTTGTACCACCCAGGCTTCCCCTCCAACGGCCGAAGGTTTAATCGGCGCAACCCCTCGTTGTTTTAAGAAGCCCCGGCAATTCTTATCTCGTATTAAGTATCCTCGCACTCGCCGCGGCCCGAGTCATTACGAATGCGCGCGCGCTCCGGATTCCTGAATGTCATTAAATTCCCGCGCGATTTTCTGTGTCACTCTTGGAAAGGTCGCAGACACTTCGAGATAGTTGGAACTTTGAAAATATTTTCATCAAATCATTGATGAAAATAATTAGACACTTTATTGCTTAGTGTTAACTAAGAAAAAGACAAAATCAGTGAAAAAGTGTTATAATCTAAAAAACTGCGTCAAATAGCAGTTTGATTTACTCGGAAAATTGTAACATTGACAAATAATTGAAAAACTAACGAAAAGATGTTAAATCCGTGGAAAAATAAAACGTAAAAATAATGCGCCAAGCAGTTTGATTTACTCAGAAAATTGTAACATTGACAAATGATTAGAAATGTTATTAGCTTTATTGTTAAGCGTCAACAAAGAAAAAGGCACGAAATAGTCTAAGAAGATTAAAATAGATAGTTGGATGTGGCTGGCGCTCTCGGTTTGCGTCACCGACTTATGCAAAGTCGTCAAGGCGGCTTTATTGTCTCGACTTGACCCACATGTTACGCTTCCTTTCCAGTGGCCCGCCAGTCTGCCCGATTTTCACGCGGAATACATTCTTAACACTGGGTTCACGGAACCCGTCATTTCAGACTCCAGTTAGCAGCATAATTACAAAAACAATTACGATTTATTTCCTTTCAAATTTAAGTTGACAATTATTTATGCAATTCTAACAGATTTAATTAACTTATATTGTGTTTGTTAAGATTGCAATTGCATTTTAAATTAAATCAACCGTTTTTATTTAATAAAGTACGTGATATAATTACAAAAACAATTGGTATTAATTTTTGTTCCAATTTATGCTGTCAATTATTTATGCAATTCTAACAGATTTCGTTAACTTGTGTTATATTTGTTAAGATTGCAGTTCCATTTTAAATTAAATCAATCGTTTTGGGGTCCGATCGGGCATTCCCTATTAGGGCGCCACCTGGGTAAACCAAACCAATTCCCGGCGATTTCATTTCTATCAGAGTATATCTAATCCTTAATTTGACACAAAAACTGCAGAAAGCAATATTCAAACAATAATAAAACAATACTAAATTTCCATTTGTACACGAAACTAATACAATAATATAATACAACTTTCATCAAAGTATTCATACATATTAATAAGAAAACTTTCTCCAGTCCAAGTGCATTGAAACTCTTACGCGTTATTACAATATTCCTTGCGTCCCCATAAATCATATCGCACATATCTCTGCATAATTTGCCTCCTTCAAAATTCCCCACCATGGGAAATTTTCGATCCGGCAGGATTACAGCGAGCATCACCGATTCAACGTGCGAATTTCCGAGAACACTGCGCGGAGTTAATGCATAAAATCCCGGCGAAAGTTAAGGGGTGGTGGGAGGGAGGAGAGGAGAGGAGAGGCTGGGAGGTTGTTCGAGGTCGCCGGAAGTTGGATGGAAGAGGGGTGGCAGCGGCGAAGGTAGGAGGGCGCTCGCAAATCTTCGAGATTTATGGGAGCGTAGGGCGAAAGGGGTTCATTTTCACCAGAAAGCCCTGAGCACAGTTTGGACCATGCTACTTCCGGCCGCGCACACACACACACATACACCACACCACCCCCTTAATTCGAGTATTTCCCTTCGAGGAAACACACCCTGTTCTCATTCCGCTCCCTCGAACTTCCACTGTCCCCACCCTCGAAAATTCCTCCGTAATGACAGCGAATTATTTGCGCTGAATTGTAATTGTATCCAGTTCGAAGTATATAAAATTGTAGGTTATGTGAAAGAGTTGATGTGGAATTGCAATAGGATTTTATTTTTTGGAGAGTTCGAGTTTTTCTATTTGAAAGAGAGAAGTGTAAATAAAGTTTAGAAGTAATGAATAATACGAAGAATATAAAATTGTAGGTTATGTGAAAGAGTAGATGTGGAATTGTAATAGGATTTTATTTTTTGGAGAGTTCGAGTTTTTCTATTTGAAAGAGAGAAGTGTAAATGAAGTTTATGAGTAATGAATAATACTAATATTAGAAATAATTTGTTAAATTAACTGATATTGCAACTTGTTAAAGAAAATTTAATAAATGTTAAAATAAATTGGTAAATGTTCCATACATTTACCAGTTTTCTATTTCTCGATGTTTATATTGGGTTGGCAAGAAACTAATTTCGATTTGCATAAACAGAAAATCAAAATTACTTTCTTTGGCAACCCAATACTTCATTTAACACTATTTACCCATTTAAATTTTATTACATCCGGCTAATAAAAAATATATACATAAACACACACAGTACAAAGTTACTAATTTTATATAAATTAATATACTAGCTATAAAAATGACACACACAAATTATATTCAATCTGACTGATCCAATATCTCAGTTAACAAAGTAAAAACTTCCCAATTACAAAAAGGAAGGAGAAACAAAAATTATGCAATCACACATGCCAGTATTATGAATAATCAGAAACGAGGAAGAGAAGTTTGCGGAAGCATCGTAAAATCGATGTCAACGGAAGAGAGACTGACACGATCGCCGGGTCACTCGTTATCGCTCCCAATTTTTACCATCGCTTTGATCATTTTCACTTGGAATTCCAGGCGTCATCGCGCAAAGGAAAGTCATGCGGTTCGCAGTAACAATAATCATTAGATTAATGTTGACAGTGTTATGAGAAATGCGGAAGGAAGTTATCATTTGACACGTAGTATTAATTAAGGAAGCCTGTGTGTCGATTAATGACACGTCATATCTATGCTAATGAGACTCTTCATTGGCCTGACACGCCAGCTAGTGTTACACGTTCTTTCGATCGACGAGGACATTTGAATATGTTGAATCCCTAAAAACCCGCATCGTCCATGCTGGTATACTAGAATCATTTGTTTTCGTAATGAATTTATCTACTCGGAATGAGATCATGGTCGTTTGTGGAAAAGTCGGCGGAGGAAATGTTGATTTCGATGCGAGAATAATGTTTTAGTAATGCTGTAATATTTTTAACTTGTCATTAACTAGTCGCAATACAGATAAATCTGTCTACTTAAAGTGAGTTCATAGTTGTTTGTGGAAATTCAGCAAAAGGAAAATTCATTTCAATATAAAATAATGTTTGAACAATTATTGTAATATTATTAATTTGTGATCAACTAGTCAGATAATAAAAATACAGATAAATCTGTCTACTCGAAGTCAGCAAAGGTAAAATTCATTTCAATATAAAAATAATATTTTAACAATTACTGTAATATAATTAACTTGCGATACAAATAAATCTCCAAATAATTTGCAATCTTCAAAAGAACAAAATATATTTTAAATATCGAATATTTGACAATGTAAACAAATAAAAGCAATCAATACACCTTTAATCGACTCTCATAATCAAACATCTCAAATTCCAAAACGTAATAATTCCAAAAATATCACAAAAACAGTAAATCATTGAAGCAATATTAAACATACTTCTCCCTGAAAATCATCGCGTGCATCTTACAAACTATTTAACTCATAGTTGGTTGGAAAGTGCGGAGCAACAAAGTCTTAACAAATTCCCTCATCCATCATTCATCCACTTGAAATGCAAGTCGCGCGCACTTCTCACTGTGTGACTATCCACACAAACGTATTCCAACTGCGTGTGTGTGTGAACGGCGAAGGAAACAAACGAGGCCGCGTCGCTTCGATTTCTTATGCGTGGCGGCCTTTTTTTATCATCGATCGCGCGATGATTCCGCATGCGACTTTCGCATGAAATGAACCTCCTTGGCCTTCAGCGAGACATTTACTCAGAGAGCGATTGCTATGCGGCAATCGGAGCGAATCAATCAATTAATGATTCGAAGAGACTGTCAACCAATTCTGAATATTACTTTTTTTATTTTTGTTACTAAATGTAATAGTGAAACTTTGTAGTCATTAAAATGGCACGAATGGTTTGAATGACAGATTGTATTTGAGTGATTCATTGAATCATTCATTTAATGATTTATTCAAACGATTGACTTTTATTGATTCGAGCAATTTTTCATGGAAACGATTAGTAAATTTATATTCTTTGAATGCCTTCATTTATCTATTTAATAAAACTTAGCAATTAAAATAACATAAATGATTAACTTTCATTAACTCGTCGATATTTCTAACATTTCTTTACATTCTATTTATTAACAAAAACGATGATTGGTTAATTTCAATGAATCTACACATTTCGCAATACAATCTTACAAAGGTCAATGACTCCGATTACTGACCATCTTGCAATTACGTGGCAACGGTGCAACAATATCAGCATTAATTTCCCATCAATCATTACTCACAATTAAGGCTAGCAGGTGTTTCCAATTACAAGGTTTGAATATTCCTCGATGATATCTCGACTTCATTCTCGTAAGAATGTTTTGCCAGGAGCATCCATTGGCGAACATATTTCATTAACGTCATTACACGCTAATTAACCGAGCGATCCTCCGTGAAAAGCGTGTCACGTTTGCCAAATGACACGATGACACTTCCGGCGAACGGGAAACTTCACTTTCACACCGTGAATTTCCGCGCGCGTGTCATTGCTCTTCTGCGTTTGAATTAAACTAGTTTTATGCAACGCATCCTGCGAAAGTTCACTTTTTAAGGTCTGCGCATTGTTGCGGAAAGTTAATGATTCCCGCGCTATAACTTATATTTATTCTGTTGATGTACGTGTGTTGAAACATTTTATTTTGTTTTTCCGATTATTTTATTGTACTAGTGCGCAAAGTTATTTATTAACGCATTGGTGCGGTAATGAGAAACGAATGATTAACTGTATTATGTTGTATTTTGTGTCAAATTCAAAGACGTACTGCATCCAACAAAATAGTTGTTACAATCTACAAAATAGTCATCAGATAAAAAGTGAAATATGGTATTACGTAAATATACTCGATACGCATGACTTTTTAACCCCTAGAAATTTTGAAAAAAATTTGCCCGAAAAATCCATTAAGATTGCATTCATCACAGCTAAAATCTCGTCAGTTAAAATTAGCATTTTCCTTTAGATTTCGCTGCAGTCAACTGGTTAAAAGGCCTCTTTTAGGGGAGAACACCCTTTTGCAACCCCTTTAACCTATTTGTATCATTAGAAAATACGCAAAAAAGGGCCGCGTCACCAGAAATTTTTTATTTCCAAATAGAGTGACTAGAAAATTGGAGTGCATATATGTGCTCCGGTGATAGTGGCCAGGAAAATTGAGCACTTATAATGCAAATAGGTTAAAAAGTCTTGCATATCGTGTGTGCATGGTAACAAACTTCATATTTTCTCTCGCGGCTTTTTTGCAGACTCTGACCATTATTTTGTCGGATGCTGTTTGTCAATATATTAATATTACAAGAAATCATACTTTGTTTTTTGTCGATTCATTCGAAGTGAACTTTCGCAGGATTAATTGCGTAAAACCTAGTTTTCTACTATAGTGCGCAAGGCAGCTAACCTCCAAACGCCATAATTGGATAATGAATTTGCATAATTCGCTTTATCATACGCGGCATTGACAGATGGACTCGTCTGATTATCAAAAAATACATTCAAATTCCAAATGCGTCCTTTTTTTAACACTAGTTTTACTGACGTTTCTGTGTACTTCTCTTTATGGACATTTATTTTCATTACAAGAAACTATTAATTTAATTTAAAGACAATTGCAATCTTAACAGACATAATACAAGTTAATTACTACATAATACATAATTTTTTTACACAATACAAGTTTATAACTTTCATTACTTAATACAAGTTATTATAAATTGGAAGAAAAATAATACCACTACGTTTTCGACTCATTCAGCAGTTTCACACGTCTGGAAATTCGCTACTTTTCTTTGTAATTTTGCTAATGAAATCCAAAATCCGTCAAAACGACGGGTGAAGTAAACCTAGCACTAATACCGCTACGTTTTCGTAGCTGGAAATTCGCTACTTTCCGCACTTGTGTCACAATATTCCACCAACGATGTCTTTCTTAGTTAACAAAAGCGATTCAACAATATCCTTTTTTACGCGAAACAAAGGCATCGCAACTGCGACGATATTATCCGCGAGTGTGTATTCGTAGGTTTGGCAAACAAGCGGGTGTCATCGCAAACGGTCGAGCGTGTGTTCGTTAGCGTCATTATAGCGTTAATTGTCCGAGGAGGAGGGAGCTGGTGGCAATGATCGGCGCGCACGGCCCACATATGGCGAACGACACGTTGACACTTCGACCGAACTTCACTCACGCGATCACTTTCCACGCTGACATTTTCCGCTTCTATTGTCCATTCAACTTTACAACAAGTTTCACTTACAAAAATATCCTTTTAACAATACAATATTTTTTCTAGTGGAAAGAAAGTCATATTTTATGATTGTCGAAGGATGGGAAATATCGTGTTGGAGAATTTCGCGAGTAGACACGTGTCCGAGGAAATGGGCGTCGTGTCACAGTGCAAGTGGCAAAGCGTCGCTTGTCCGCGTCGAGGCGTCGTCGTTAGAGTTAACGCAGGAAAGTCAGGGGAATCGTGCAGCGGCGGACGATAATACAGACGGTGCGCCAAGTGGACTAAAGCCGCGAGGAGCAAACTGGTTTTCCACCTAGTGAAAGTGTTGCAATCACGCGCGCGCTCGCGCGCTCGCCTTCACTTACAAAGCAAGGACTTGGATCAGCCAGCCGTAACATAATCCCGGAACCTTCCTCTGCCATACTTCAATCTTTACCGCGCATCATCCTTTCCTTTCTCTCTTCCTCAGTCGAATCGGCAAACTCCAAGTGTGTCACAAGTAAAAGTCGGTAATAATTATTTATTTGTGAAATAAGCACTTGTAACAGTCAAGTATAATATTTGTTATTTACAAATAAGTATAATTAAAATATATTTATTCGGAATGAATGAAGAATGCGAAAACTCCAAGTGTGTCACAAGTAAATGTCGGTAATGATTATTTATTTGTGAAATAAGCACTTGTATTAGCCAAGTATAATATTTGTTATTTATAAATCAATATAATTAAAGTATATTTATTCGGAATGAATGAAGAATGCGAAAACTCCAAGTGTGTCACAAGTAAAAGTCGGTAATGATTATTTATTTGTGAAATAAGCACTTGTATTAGTCAAGTATAATATTTCTTATTTTTAAAGTATATTTATTTGTAAAATAAGTACTTGTATCAGTCAAGTGTAATTTTCTTGTTTTATTTTTAATAATTATTACTGTAATTTCCATAGAAATTCAGTTTATTTGTAAAGTAACTGTGTTATTTATCATGACTTTCACTTTCATTCATAACTGCCTTCTTTAAATAAATACAGTCGAAGTTTTCGAAATATACATGAGTTAAGATCATTTATATATTGATTCTATTCAATCCTATCAAACACTACTTATAACATCATCACTGGCATTAATGAAAAATAAATAAAAAGGACACGAAACATAATCGAATAAAAAATAACTCATTTATTTTTAATTTGTTTTTAATAACTATAATTTTTTCCCAATCCAAACAAACTCCAATTACAATATCATTACTCGCATTAATAAAACGAATTAAAAATAACAAAACGTAATCGAATAAAACCTGTAATTTATTTATCTAATTCATTTTTCATTTATTTGTAATAACTATAACTTTCTTCCAATTCTAACAAACACCAATAAAAAATAATAAAAATGAATGAAAAGAGCTTGAAAAATAATTGACTAAAACCGAACTAATTTATTTATCGATTTATTTTTCATAAACATAACTTTTCTCCAATCCCAACAAACACTAATAACAACTAATAACAGAATAATAGAAATAAATGAAAAGAGCGTGAAAAATAATCGACTAAAACCTAACTGGAGATGCAAATGAACGGGAGAATCAGCGGAATGCGTTATCAATGCGAGATACACATTGAGGCGGCAGGTTGTTGCGCAAAGATTGCGCATACAAAAAAGGAGGACTAAGATGACGATAAAAGATGCGCGGCGCTGAGAGAGAAGAAGCAGCGTGCGCGCGCGCGAGATATCGAGGTTTGTCACCGCTCGGATTAACGAGGGGATCCACCGTAAACTCTGAGTCACATAAAAGTCCCGAAGTATCCTCAAGCGCGCGCGCGCGAGCGCGTGTTCTCAAAGAGGAATGGAAGTACTTCCCTCGGCGAAGTGCACTTCGCCCCGCAGCCTTAAGTAATCACGCCGTTGGAGGAGCGAGCGAGCCCTTTAAATCACGCGAGCGGAAGTCGAGAAACGCGAGATCATATTTAAAAGGCCCTATGCGTCCCTGACATAACCTTTCATCAGCCCTTTCTCTCACTAAGAAAGGCAGATGTTACACGGGACATTTTTTTCATCCAGAAAGAAAGCAGTTTTCTCATATTTTGGAATATAATGAGTGTGGAATGAGAGTTAATTAATTTGGTTAGTAAATAGATTGACAGAAGCGATTTTTGTGATATTTTAAAATTCAAGTTTAATGTTATTTTGTAGTATATTAGAGTTTATTTCTTTTTGTATTAATTATTACAATTAATAATAAATTCTACGAAATCTTTGATATTTTTTATAAAAACGACTTGAAGTTAGGATTCCAAAAATTCCCCCAAACTAAAAAGAACTCTCTAATGAATTGAGTGAACATCGATGACTAATTTCATTACTATAAACTCAAATTGGTTACACAAACCTCAAAATCTGACACGATCTTTCAAATTGGTCCAACTTACCAACCAAAATCAGTCTATCAATAAAACAAATTGAATCTTTGACGCTGTATTTTTGTTTCAAAATATCTATCTACTAACTCCCATTTAATTTATTTATTCTACCAGATAAAACACATTTTTCATTCATTATATAAAATATATTATATAAAATAACAACTACAATTTTTCCCGCGAAAGGTAATAAATTTCTAAACAACACTAACAAAGAAAGAAGAAATTTGAGACAAGTAGCATTTGCGCATAGCCAAACATATGTACTATTATATAAAACAATAACAACAATTTTCCCAGCGAAATAACAAATTTCTAAACAACACTAACAAAGATGGAATAAATTCGAAATGAATGGCGTTTGCGCATAGTCAAACTTAGTATTATACAAAACAACAACTACAATTTTCCCAGCGAAACCTAATAAATTTCTAAACAACACTAACAAAGAAAGAAGAAATTCGAAATGAGTAGCGTTTGCGCATAGTCAAACTTACCGCGTGTCGCGTCATTGGGAGATCGGCGCTGGCCAGGCGTCGAAGTTGTAGGAACGTTCTGCTCGATCGATGGATTGCAAGTGGTGGCTCTGGCTCGCTCGGTCGCGGGTTCGATCAGTCTCGATCGAGGAGGAATCGGCGCTGCTCGGCGAGGAATCTTAGCGGCACGCCGGACTCAGACTGATCCATCACGTACTTTCCCGGCGTGCTGGAAGTGGCAGGTGCTCCCACCTCCTACGAGAGACGCGGGACATAGTTCGGCGCGGGCGACGCCGACGACGACGCCGCCACCGGCGCCAGATCCTTTTCCTCCTTTCCGCGTGCCTCTCTCGCCCCCTCACCCTCCCCGGCGCGCGATCACCTCACTCCACCAACCACTCTGATCCCCGACGATTCCCTTGCTTTCTTCTTTATGGGAGAAAGGAAATATTTCACTTCCTTGTCGATGGAATTCTACTGCCAATTCGACTGAAAATTTAAGGTAAATTGTATATTAGTTTGACGTTTCTTATTGTTTTACACTTTAAGTGTTAACTCTTTAAGTTAACCTTTAAGTGTTAACTCTTTAAGTCAACCTTTAAGTACTACAACTCTTTGAGTTGTTTGTTGGCGATTGATTTTAACCCTGATATTTCATAACAATAAAAACATTCTTCTTTATATTACCATGTTTTTCAAATTCAAGAAAAAATAGGTCGAATCTAAAAGTATTGCACGTGGAGACAGCGAAATATCAGACTAATTGCGCACTTAACAGTGTTGTATTTCCCTGATATTTTAGATCTTTTTTTTAATATTTAAAATATCAGAGAAATAAAACATTATTCTATTTGTGATTTCCTAGCACCTATTTAAAATAATATGTTATGCAAATAATATTTTAGGTGTTTTTTAATATTGAAAACATCAAACAAATAAAATACTATTCTTCTCCTCATGTCAATTGTAATTATTTAAAACAGTGTGTTATGCAACTCGGATAAAAGCAGAGCACTCAAACCACTATTATAAATAATTGCTCGGATAGAACAACACATAAAGAGATTCGTTTTAGATCTGCTTTTCTCTTGGGAGTGTTTCTGGCATTTCTATTTTGAAATACAAGTATTGCATTGACTTTTATTGAAATGATTGCCGGCAGTGATATCTGCTCGGTTGCGATAACGCTGGCTCAGCGCTCCCCCAACTGGGAATCCTGTTTGGGAGTACAAACGCGCTTTGCTACTCTTCGCTCGGCTTGCCTGTCCTCTCCTCTCCTCTCTCACTCCTCTCCCATCAAGATCATACCTGCAACATCTGCGGGAATAATGCCTGTCAGTGCGCTTGCCATGCCAACTAGCATTAGCTGCGCTTGCCAATTTCGCCGGCCAATCATTTCGCCTGTTCTCCGATTTAGTGCTTTAGTGAGATATTCCCACTGATGTTATCATTGTTTCTGTAATTGTGTAATTTTGTAATAATTGTTATTTTAAAATTGTGGAGGGTTTCGTTATTGATAACTTTGTTTTGTTAATTGGAATGTAATGTTAAAGTTGAAATTTCAATGGTGAAACAATTGCACGAAATTTATGCAGTAGCAATTTGCTATGAACCAGCGATTTATTTTTGCTAATTGTTTTTGTAATTTGTGGAGAGTTTCGTTATTGTTTGTTATTGATTTTATTCGTTTTGTTAATTGCAATGTAAAATTACAATTGAAATGTAAATGGTGAAGCAATTGCACGAAATTTGTTATGCAGAAAGCGAATTAGAATTAATTCCTGTTCTAATATTTACCACGCAGTAGCAATTTGCTATGAACCAGCGATTTATTTTTGCTAATTGTTTTTGTAATTTGTGGTGAGTTTCCTTATTGTTTGATATTGATATTGTTTGTTTTGAAGCAATTGCGCGAAATTTATTATGCAGAAAGCGAATTAGAATTGTCAATTTCCATGTCCAATAAATCGATCGTAATTCAATTATACAGGAAGCCAATCGGAATTGACAATTCCTGGTCGATAATATCTACCACGCAGTAGTAGTTTCTCGTGAACCAGCAATTAGCAGAAATGGGAAAGCAACATCTGCAAATCTATAATTATCTATTCGCAGTAAACCAATACCGTACGAAATTTATACAGAAATATTTAACACACGAAAGCATTTCCCCATAAATTTACTATTATCAGAAACTAAATACCAATATCTACCAATTAGTATTAACTAGTAATAATTAGTGTTACGAATTTCAGAGCCATTTGCAGCATCCTATTATGCATTCCTGTTATCGAATTGTTAATTTCTATTTCAAACAGGCAAAAAGACATTGCAATGAATTTACAATTTTCAGTGATTCAACAACAACATTTGCTAATTGGTAATACAAATTTCACGATTATTTACCGCATCCTATTGTATTATGCGTTTATATTTCCGAATTATCAATTTACATTCCACCTAACACGCAAAAACACACACTGCAATAAATTAACAATTCCCAGCGATTCAACAAAAACATTTGCTAATTAGTATTACGAATTTCCAAGCGATTCACAGCATCCTTTTTGCATTTGGATTTCCGAATAATCAATTCCAATTCCTACCACGCAAAAACACACATTGCAAAAAACGAACAACTCCCAGAGACTCAATCACTTACATCTACTAATTAGTATAACAAATTTCCCAGCGATCCACGGCATCCTTTTTGCATTTGTATTTCCGAATTATCAATTCCAATTCCTAATACGCAAAAACACACATTGTAATAAATTAACAATTCCCAGCGATTCAACAATAACATTTGCTAATTAGTATTACGAATTTCCAAGCGATTCACAGCATCCTTTTTACATTTGTATTTCCGAATTATCAATTTCAATTGCTAACATGCAAAAACACACATTGCAAAAAACGAACAATTCCCAGAGACTCAATCACTTACATCTACTAATTAGTATAACAAATTTCCAAGCGATCCACGGCATCCTTTTTGCATTTGGATTTCCGAATTATCAATTCCAATTCCTACCACGCAAAAAGGCATTGAATTAAACGAACAATTCCCAGAAACCCAATCACTTACATCTACTAATTAGTATAACAAATTTCCAAGCGATCCGCAGCATCCGATAATGCAGAATGCGCACATGTAACGCGCGTATTCGAAGGTCGAGGTTTGATTACAGAGTGCAGGTCGAGCGCTGAGCGCTGAGACGAACCTCGCGTGAGACAACGATCTTTCACTTCCTAAGAGCGACGCGTCTGTGTCTCTGTGCAGCCGCGACGAAAGTAATTGGCCGCATGGGAATCGCTGCTGGTGTCACGTGGCGTCCGGTTATGATCATCAATATTCGCATTCCAGGCGGACACACACACACAGACACACACAGACACGCCTACGTCGAGAGAATTCCCTGAATGATAACGCTGTTTACAGATAGGCCTCTTGTTTCCAAACCGTCATCACGGATTATGCTCTACCATTAGTGCCGGTCTCATTAGTAACGAATGCCTCGTTGACCTTCGCTCACGCTGCTTTCAAACTCTTCCTCATTAATAAGGGAATTAATAATTTATGCTGTTGCTAATAATTGTATGCTGTTAATTACTAATAGTTTAATGCACAATTTTTTCATTCTTCATTCTTTAATAATAATAGTCTAAAAATCTATGTTGTTGCTGATAATTATATGCTATTAGTTGCTAATAGTTTAATGCAGAAAAATAATATTTTAGTTTTAGCCTAATTTTAAGTTGTAATTTATTTTTATTTTAGCTATTCTTATGGTTCAATCATTATTACGATTAATTATTACTTGAATTTTTATAGTGAAATATTTGAATAACTAGCAAGAATTAGTATTGTTAAACTAGAATTGAAATCAGATAATAACTGTTTGCTAGTGTTTAATGACCGGATCGATTATTCACTGTTAATCAGCTTGGCTTTAAGTTATAATTTATTTTCATTTCAGTTATTCTTATGGTGCAATAATTATTATAATTCATCGGCAGTTGAATTTTTACAGTCAGATATTTTAATGACAAATAAGAATTAGTATTGTTAAGCAAGAATTGAAATCAGATAATAACTGTTTGCTAGTGTTTAATGACCGGTTCGATTATTCACTGTCAATCAGTGGGTCCTTGATAGTGCGACCGAAAGCATTATTGACTGCCCAATTCAGCCGAGCCCTTTCAATCACTCTCAACCCGGGCATTAAATCGTGTTACAAAGAGTGTCTGGTTAATTAGCCCGATGACCCTTAACTAACTGACGTGGACACTTTCGACTTGGTAAGAAATAGCTGCCGATGTTTCCTAAGGCGCAATGACTCCGCCGCGAATGAAATTATTGTAGGCGAAAATTGCAAATTACTGCGAAAGCCTATAATTTTCGTTCACGTGGCCGCCGGATGTTCTTGGGAGTAAACGCTACGCCAAGCGGATGTCGAGATTAGAGATGCCGATTGTTTCCTAAGTGTGTCTCCACTGAAATTTGTAGGTTAGTCGCTTCACTGTTGCAACGAGCCACTCGTGGAAATTAGTATAATTACTTTGTGTCTTCTCAAGTTGATATTACAAAATTTCTATGATGATTTATAAAATCAGATTTAAAAATGGAAATTAAATAGCATATAATTAATATTGGGTCGAATGTTAATGACCTGTTACTTTGCGCAATATGTCATCGAAATTAAATAGTTCGTAATCAATATTGGGTCGAATGTTAATGATTTGCTACTTTGCGCAATATGTCATCGACATTTAAATATATCACGGATGTATGTTAATTAATATACGCGTATTAAGTGTGTCCGAAAATAGAGCGCTCGCGCATGCCCTAGTACGCAGCCGATAAATACTCCAACGTTGATGATGATTTAAAAAATTTCATTTCAAAAAGATATTATATAGAACTGCACATGTCGAGTGTCATTCCATCAGAATTCAAATACGACCCAAATTTATAGTAATTAATATATATAAAGCTGAATATACTTTATGTATAATGCAAAAATGACGTCCGAAAATAGAACGTTCGCATATCGTAACAAACTAGTCCGAAGCTAATGAATGACCCAACGGTGATGATAATTAGGGAAATCTCATAAAAAAAGAAATGTTGAAACGTCCCAAAGATATATATTAATTAATGTATAAATAATGCTAAATATACTTTATGGATAATGTAAGAAATGAGTGTTCAAAAATAGAGCACTCGTATATGGCACAATCTACTACGCGGTTAATAAATAGTCCAACCGTGATGATGTTTTAGAAACTCTCATTTGAAGAAAAGAAATTGAATAGAATTACACAAAATTCAATTATCAGAATTCAAATACGTCTCCAATATATGTTAAGTAATATATAAATAATTCTAAATATAGTTTATGGATAATTTAAGAAATGAGTGTTCAAAAATAGAGCACATGCATATGGTACAACCTACTACGCGGCTAATAAATAGTCCAACGGTGATGATATTTTAAAAAATCTCATTCGAAGAAGAGAAATTAAATAGAATTACACAAAATTCAAACACGTTCCAAACATATATATTAATTAATATATAAATATAGCTAAATATAGTTTATGGATAATATAAGAAATGAGTGTTGAAAAATAGAGGACACGCATATGGTACAACCTAGTACGCAGCTATAAATTAAATTCTCTTAATTTATAGTAAATGGTCCAGCGGCGTGGAGGGTTGGTGTCAGGAGGCACAGCTCGATGTGTAGGTCAATAGCGAGTTAAAGTCGTGTCGGTCACACTCTCTCTCTCTCTCTCCGTCTCCCGCGTCTCTATCGTGAACTGTCTAGCGAAGCGTTGCAGGCCGGCCGCGGTGTCCTCTGGAGTTCGACTGGAGAAGAGTCGAATATGACAGAGTCACCGCGACGACGCCGACGACGTCGACGACGAACGACAGAGTGACACTGGAGTGGCCACGTGACTGGCAATGCAGCGCGCGAGCAGCATCAGCTCTGCTCCAGCAACGTTTTCGTCCTCACCGCGACAACTCCAGCCAATCAACGAATCAAGTATAATTTTGCCAAGCACACCCGAGGGGTCCATTCTTCCCCTCGATACATCGCTCCTCCTCTTCCCAGTGGAGAGTCTCGATCACGCACTTAGACCATTGAACTTAGAGAGGAGTCGAGCGAACCTCCTCTCCTGCCGATGCAAATCAACTTCGACTCGAGTTTCGAGATTTATCGCTCCCGCCAATATGCCCCCCGAGATTCTTAATCAGCCACTTGCACCATTCAACTTCGAACTTGACGGCAGATTCGAATTCAAATGAACTTGGAATAGTGCTTGCTCGAACTTGGCAGAATTTTAATGGAGGTTAGATGGAAATTCGATGGGTTGGAGAACGGAATTTGGTATTAGAATTTAAGAGAATTTAGTTCTTTGTATAAGTCAATATCAATGGAACTTAAAAGAAACTTGTATACAACTTAATATACAACTTAATACTTAATACTTAATACTCAATATTTAATACTTAATACTTAAACTTAATACTTAAACTTAATACTTAAACTTAATACTTAAACTTAATACTTAAACTTAATACTTAAACTTAACACTCAATACTTAATACTTAATACTTAATACTTAATACTTAATAGTTAATATTCAATACTTAATACTTAAAACAATTTTAAAATTCTATGTCACAATGTTAGCACCTTGCCGCACGACTTTCTTCAATGTCTGAGCGCACGAGGCTTGAGTTACTGGAGCACTTACTCAAATTCAAGTAACTCGAGTAATGTCAACGAGGTCTCAAACGAGCGACCTGGTAGTTCTTGCTCCCATTCCAACTGCAGATCGAGATTAATTCTACACGTTGACCTTGCTTCACTTTTCCACTAATAGAACTGTGTTTGTCACGATTTTCATTCTGGTCACTGTGTTTGTTACAGCAAGATAAAGCAGGTATTACACAGAACTTGAAGCAGCACTTATGAATCGTTCTGTATGTTCATTGAGAGTGCATTGGATTCGTCTTATTAGTCGTGAAAGTGTTAATACGTGGAGTTTTACGAACGACGTTCGAAGGATTATTTTTATTTTCCAATGAATTTTTACGAATTCGAAAGAAAAGCCAGAAACAAATTTGTAATATTGAATTTGAAAGAGATTTGTATCTATTTGGTATTGTAATTTATTTTATATTATTAGAAATTATTAGAAATAATGGGAGTAAGAAGATGGAACTTTTAACTAAAGATAGCATTAGGCTTTGGTAGTAATTTGTTATTAAATTAATAAGTGGTGGTTATAAGCTTCGAATTAGTTGGAAAACGAACCGACAGTGCCACCTTTCGTGAACGGCGCACAACTCGACGTATCCACCGAAGAGAAAGAGTTAACACGATTCTCCGCAGTCTGATAATACACTTTCGAGATGTCCTCGGCTGAAAGTTCCTCTTTCACAGAAGCTTCCAGTAAACTCACTTATGCAATAAAGAATACGGGTAACGTCCATTATTTATATAATTCCTATAAGATATAACATTTTGATGAAAGAACAACTCAAATAGCACATAATTCTAATTCTGTAATTTCAAAGTTAATTATCAATCAAATCTAAATCGATGTACGATTATTCATATAATTATAATTATAAAAATGAATGAAATCACTGAAGTAATACTTACAAAAATTAAAATCGGTCAATATTAAAAGACAATCTATCACTTATAATTAATTTTCGTTATTATATTGTATTAGTTATAGTTACAATTGGTTTACTACCAAAAGACAATCTGTCATTTATAACCTCGAATTTTACAATATAAATGGAAAGCAACGTTGCCACCCCCTTTAACAAACTAAAGCATTATTAAATAAAATGATTTGTTGTATAATAACTTGTCGTTATTACATTATATTAATTATAGTTATAATTAATTCACTATCAAAAAACAATTTCACATTATAATTCTTCACTTATAATTAAAACTGTCATTTGTAACCTCGAATTTTACAATATAAATGGAAAAAGCAGCGGTTGACTTTATCGGCGCCACCCTCTTTGAGGCACCAAAGCCGCGAAGGCATGCAAAAGGCACCCCCGCTCTTTTCCTGTTCGCCAGTTTCCTCGGCGTCGGTGCGGTCGGCCGCCGAACGACGTCTCTTTGAATAGATATCTAGGAGCAGATAGACGCCCGACGTCGCGACGCACCACTCCCGAGCGCGCGTCGCGCACGTGAAAATCGCCAGTCGTGTTTTAGTGACGCTTTTGAAAATATTGCCGTGCGAGATTTCGAAATTCGAGCGTTTGAAAATTTGGAGATTTGATAATTCGCTGCGATGATCGAAAAAGGTTGATTGCGAGTGGGAATTCATTTTGTAAAAGCAGAACGTAAGTTTAGTCAATGTTGAATTGTTTTATTTAGATTATATAAATTGTTGTTATTAATTTCGACATTTATTAGTTTGAGTTTAAATTAAAATATTCGAGTGATTCAACTATTTCTGTATTTGTATTCTTTTACCTGTTTTGTATAAATAATTGGCAAAAATCTTCGAGTACATAAATTCAATAATTTCCCATGACTAATAACAAGCGTTTGTCACAATCTTTAAAAAAAAACAGTAATTTCTCAAAGAATAATTCGCGAATTAATTTCAGGAAAGCAGAGCTTAAATTTAGTCAATGTCGGGTTGTTATATTGGAAATTTATTGCTATAAACTTAAATACAATCATGAAGTGATTTAATTATTTCTATATTTGCATTATTTCTCCTGTTTTCCATAAACAACTGACAGAATTTACATAATAATAATTTATATGTTCAATAATTTCCTATGACGAATAACAATATTTGTCACAATCTTAAAAAACCGCTAATTTCCCCAAAAAATAATTAAGTAAATTTCTGTTAAACAAAAGCCCTCAAAGGAACCGAAAACAATATCACTCGCGCATGCTAGATTCATGGTGGTTGATTCGAGTGTGAGAAGTGCTGTGCGCGTATCGATGTAACAAGCCTACAACAAGTGCACTTTGCACCGACGAAACTTGGCGTTGCCGGCAGTCGACTTTAGTTCAGCCTCGACTGCCGCGCCAGTCGTTCCTTCGATTTTCCCTCGCATTCAATTTTAAATTCATAAACAATACAAATATTATTTAAATGAACATTGTATTATAAAACTTATGTGACACTCGCAACTTTGAAATATTGACAGGTGCTAATTTCGGTTGATCAAAACTATCAGCGGCGGACGTAATGACGACTGGCGTGACCTGAAGCAAAAGCGAGGATGAAGAAGAGCAAATCTACCTTCGACATCGTCGACGAGGTCTGCGGATGCTCGAAGATCTCCTCGATCGTCCTCAGAAAGGAGCTGCCGCACTTGCGCTCCACTTCCGGTGAGCAATTCTATTTATAATCCATCGTAATAATTAATATTCTAAAATATACAGCTAATCATTAATCCTTTTTCATTCCTTCGACGACCTATCACGTTTTCTCACAACAGAACTTTTTTTCTGTTTTGTTTATTTGTTGTTGGTGTTTCGTAAATCTTATGACAATTGAACAATGTGCTTCTTCATGTAGAATTAAATAATTCAATGAATTTTTGCATTTTTATGAACTTGCTTTGGCATTTGCCAAAGAAATACTTTAGTTAAAAATATAGAAATATTTTTATTGACCCTTTTATGCCAAGAATATCATAAATATAAAACAATATGAAAAAGATAAAAATCAATTTCTCGCTCACATGCAATATTCAAATCTATAAACAATTTTTTCAATTGTGTTGCAACGAAATTAAACCATTTATAACATTTTATAAATTTATTTTGTGATGGACAACACTTTTGCAAGTATTTCGGACAACGATATCTTGTCATTCGGCACTAAAAGGATTAATGTATACTTTGCAATTGTATAAAATTACAGTTGTGAGAATTCCCATTACGAAATCCTCGCAATTACCAACCTCTTACTAATTGCGAACTAACACGCTAATAATTTCGTGCTAATTCTTCATAACTCGAAGTTCTTTGTCTTACTTTCTCGTCAGAATTTTATTGTTCGCTTCAAATAAAAATTGAATCGATAATTGGTTCGATTATATTCTATTTTGAAATTACCCAGAATTAATAGGAAAAAAGTAAGGAAATCAAGTAAAAGACTCTGAATTACAGTCAATCCAAGTAGATTAGAGTCTTTGCGGAGGAATAAAATCATTAAGGAATGAGTTGCATTCTTTCGCGGGCTTTCCGGATGCCGAAGAGGCTGGGAGCTTTGTTTACGTGTCGCAGCCGGGATTCCTGGCGTTTCTAGCACGCGCTAATACGACCAGCGGCAGCTGATCTTGTTAGGGTTAATTTGACGGCATCGCAGCGCCCAAGCACACACACACACACACACACACACACCTTTTGCCCCAGTTTTTCGATCGTTCGAACGATATCATATCTGGGCCGAGTTTCGATAGGAAAGCTGATCGCAACCACCCCTCCCCTTGAAAAGTTGCATCATCATTAGAAAATTTATATTAAACGGTAATAATTTAATAAAATTTAACTCTGATTCTAATTCAATTCTAATGGAAGAGGAATTTTGTATTTGTGATTATATTTGTTATATTTATTTTAAAGTCCAATGTTAGTTTCAATATAACAGGTAATCAAATCATTTCAATATAATGAATTTTATTTAAAATCAGCCCAATCACAAAACATGTTCCTGTTTTAGTTATTATTGTTTCTATATTACGACCATAAAATTTATATTAAATGCCAATAAATTTTAATTCTTGATAATCTCAAGACAGTATAACTCTGATTCTAATTCAATTCTAATGGAAGAGGAATTTTGTATTTGTGATTATATTTGTTATATTTATTTTAAAGTCCGATGTTAGTTTCAACGTAACAGGTAATCAAATCATTTCAATATGTTGAATTTTATTTAAAATCAGCCCAATCACAAAACATGTTTCTGTTTTAGTTATTATTGTTTCTAGATTACGACCATAAAATTTATATTAAATGCCAATAAATTTTAATTCTTAATAATCTCAAGAAAATATAACTCTGATTCTAATTAAATTCTAATGGAAGAGGAATTTTGTATTTGCGATTCTATTTATTATATTTATTTTAAAGTTCAATCGAAGGAAAGGAATTTCCTTAAGTTTTCTAAGTTTCAGTCATAAGTACGACGAAGTTCCGCGGTCATTCATGTGTGCGAGAACCTTTCTAGAGCACGTGTGTGAATATCGACTGATCCTATTCACGGGTCACGCAATTCCCCAGGTGTCTGGCTCGGCATCGGCTCTAGCATGAAAACTAGCAGAAGGCGCGTCTTCCACGAAACTCTAACTCTTCGTTATCTTTCCTGAACTTGTCGACAGGGAATAATTGATACGAAGAATTCTAACAATTCCACACTTGTTACCCTTAATCAATTATTTAACTTAGCGTTACTGGTTTTTAATTCTCTAAAATCTTATTATAAGTAATTTATTTTAACACCGACTGCCAAAATTGCACAGTTTTGACTCTTCCACTAAACCTTGTTAAAAATGTTTATTAGTTATAGTTATATAGAATTGTTATTCTCATGAATGATTACAAAACCTCATCCCATTATGAAAAACTTAAACAAAATTCTGTCCACCGACAAAACAAATTAATTGTTTAAATCAATTTTGTTTCCTAACATTTGCTAATAATTTTAACTAAATCACAAATGAATAATTACAAAGTTTCATACGGATTATCAAAAACTTGAAGAAAATTCTTTCCACTCACAAGCCTGATTAATTTCGTTCCATTTCTTTCGAACAATATTGAAATAAATTTTCGATTCTCTCAACTTTCGTTGATAAATTTCGACGAAGAACAATGTTTCGGCGGCAAAGCGCTGTGGTCAAGTTGGAGAGTTTCGTGTTAAAGAGACCAGAAAGCGGAAGAAGGTTGGTGGGAGGGATCGATTGCTCCTCGTCGTCGTCGTCGTCGTCGGCGGCGAAAGAGTCGGTGGCCCAAGAAAGGAAGAGAATTGATCGGTTCATTAAAATAGAGTACATTGCTGGTCACTTCGAGAGCCGAGTTAGAAGCCTTCCAACAATAATACTTATTGCATTACTATCGGAATGTTACGCCTCGTTTCCGTGCGAAAAAGAAGAAGCAGAAACGAGCCACTGATACCAATCGCTGTACAAGTGGTCGGTATTGATCCCGCAATGGTAACGCCACTCTTTCAACCCCTAACACACATTCTCGGACTTGTGCATACTCCATTTTAGTTTTATGTTCACTGATTTCTATTTTTTCTGGCTGTTTCATTTGAGTTTCCTCTGATAAAATGCATCTTTATATACTTGTTTATTAAACTCCACTCTTCGCCCCTTTTTCGACACTCTTTCAACCCCTAACACACATTCTCTGACTTGTGTACACTCCATTTTAGTTTTATGTTCACTGGTTTCTATTTTTTCTGACTATTTTATTTGAGTTTCTTCTGATAAAATGCATCGTTATACACTTGTTTATTAGTAAACAGTGTAAATATTCTCATTCGTTGCACCTGTATTCTATTTTTAATTACGAACACAGTAAATGAAATTAAATTCAAAAGGTTCCATCCGTGCCAAAACGAACTGAATGCATCCTTATATATTAGTGTATTATTATACACATTTATTATTACATTTGCTGTTATTATATATTGTTCTCATTCTTGCAATTGCATTCTATTTTAATTAACAACCTAGTAAATACAATTAAATTCAAAATAGACGATTCTACTTGCGTCAAAATGAATATAACGCATCTTTATACATTAGTTTATTATTAAGCAATATAAATATTATTCTCGTTCATTGCAACTGCATTCTATTTTAAATTAACAACCTAGTAAATAAAATTACATTCAAAATAGACGGTTCTACCTGCGTCAAAACGAATAGAATGCATCGTTATACATTGATTTATTATTAAACAGTACAAATATTATTCTCAGTCATTGTAACTCCATCCTATTTTTAATTAACAACCTAGCAAATAAAATTAAATTTCAAGAACACAATACGTTACACAATACATTAATTTATCATTAAACAGTGTAAATTTTATTCTCATTCATTGCAACTGCATTCTATTTGTAATTAACAATCCAGTAAATAAACCTAAATTCAAAACGAACCTATAGAACTTTATTAATACAAAAAGAAATTAGCTTCCAAAACAGTAAGAACTAAAAGTAAGCCTACTTATAATTGACGTCAGAAGAAGCGTCGCTCGATGGAGTGGCATTTTATTGGCTCAATTTTCCCCGGGCGAATATCCGGCTTCCCCCTGTTAATAAACTTGGCGGGCGCGGGCGCGAGCGGGCATAGTTAAAGTTTACGAGCGGTAAAAAAGCGCTGAGTGCCAGCGGGAAAGCAATATCAACGATTTCGGGCGCCCGACACTCTTTATAAACCGCAACAGTTTCTAGCTTTTATAGCCCGCTTTCCGCTCTATTAGCGCGCAACTGGTTCACCCTTCTTTAGTGTGCGCGCGCCTCTATTTGAAACTCGAGGGCTTCCGAACTTAGCCATGCTTTAACCCTGCATGCGTGGAATTCACGTTATTTAAACGATAATATCGTTTTTAATGATTGTAATTAATGGTTTGTTGTAGGGAAAGTTGTGTTGTTTGAATGGGACAAATTTTACATGATTTGTATTGGATATAATAAATGAATATTAAATGATATAATAAATAATAAATGTATTAATGATTGTAATGAATAGTTTGTCACAGAGAAAGTTGTGTTGTTTGATTGGGACAAGTTTTACATGATTTGAATTGCATATAATAAATTTATATTTAAATGAAAGGATATTAAAGTGTATATAATATGTAATTGGAGCCAAAATATAAATTGTTAAACTATAACATTTGTCAGAGGCAACGCGTTTTCTATTTTACAATGCAAATTTGATGTCAGCCAAGTTGATTAACCAATTAATATTATAATTACTTTGATATTACACTTCCCTTAACACAACAAATATTTCTTGCCATATTTTATATTCTACAGATAATAATTTCATATAAAACACATTATAATCTATAATAAATCCACTCCTATTATTACAAATCATCCGAAACAAAAAATCCTTTTTTAAATACTTCGAAACTACAAAAGAATATATCAGCTACTGAAGAATAAAATGCAATCCTTTTGTTATACATTATCAAAAATAAAGGATACTCTTTTAAAGAAATTACAAATTACAAAAGTATATGTCAGATATTAAAAGATGAAACCCACACCTATTATTACAAATCATCAGAGATAAATAATACTTTTTTTAAATAATCCGAAACTCCAACAAAGTATGTCAGACATTAAAGAATGAAATATGCAATAATGAGAAACAAATGACAGAAGAGAGATCGAAGCGTCACAAATGTTATAGTCAATTGACTCGGCAGCAATGTCGGTCGTTCCAGCGTTAACTCACTTTCCCACCAAATCGATCTGAGCGTTGCCGCGACGGCTGCCGCCGCTTTCAAAAATAACGGGCGGCGCGCGTGCGAAGTGTTTCCTCCGGCGGAATCCGACGGAGGAGCGCAAGAATAGTCTCGACGGCCTCCTCTTCATCTGGCGGTCTTTCGAGATTCTCCAGTTTCCGCGCGAGCGCCGACCACCGCTCGTCTCACTCTCCTCGAATCCGCCTTCGAAATCATCCCTTTTCCTCGCTCAGCGATTTTATTAAATCTTCCAATCCAATCAATCGCCGGAAATGAGATTTAAATCAGTTATCAAAGTGTCCGGAAGAACTTCGTGCTATTTTTGGGAATTCGCGAAATTCGATTTTGGTTTTCCATTGTGAGAGATTCTATTAAAATATGGTGGTGTGTAATTGTATAATTGTAATAATATTTGATGAATAATTACAAGTTTATTGTAAGTGTAAAATGTTGTAGCTTCTGACAGTGTTAAAGAAACACTAAAAACAAATTCGAGGGCTTCGAAAATTGATAATTACATTAATTGCCTTGAAAAGAATTTATAAATAAATATAGTAAAAATTACTTGCATTATTGGACGATCACAAAAGACATTTGACATTCAAAAAATTGCATTAAATAAACGTAAAGGAATTTCCTAGCAAACCAACTAAAAATAGACTAATAAAAATACACAAGCCTGTAATTAAATCATAGTGTTATTTCCGTCAGTTTTCACGGACTTTTACTTCAACTGGACGAAACTAAAACTCTTTGAACTAATTACCCAGAATCACTGAGCGGAATAATGACAGACAAACTAACAATTTAATCTAAAAAATCTTAAATCGCCACTTCTAATTAATCCAATTTTACTATTTAATTACAATTAATGCAATCACTACAATACGTTTAATAAACTTATTTATTCATAATTATAATAATACAAAAAATAGCAATATAATTAATTAAAAACACACATTTATCTCCTCAAACTTCCCTTTGATCTTCCTTAATCGAATAACAAGTGGCACTCGAGGGCAGTTACTCGCCGGAAGCGAAGGAGCAAAGTGAGTTAAATGGCGGGCTGAAGAATTTCGCGCTATTTCTGGGAAGTGGAGTGCCCAGCGGAGAGAGGCATTGTGCGTACTGTGGAAAAGTGTGAACAATGACTGTGAAAGATGAGCCGGAGGAGCTCGGTGATCCTGAGCTGCTCTCACTCGACGACGCCGCGCCGACAACGAACAATGAGTGACAGTGCGCGCATTGTCTCCCGGGAATGAGAGAGAGAGTGCAGGGTCCTCCTTCCGGTCCCTGGACGAACTTCCCGCTGCTAGAATATTTATGCGTTTCTGCAACTCAAGAATTGTTGGGTATAAATATTCCTCGGACAAGGCAATTTTGTCTTTAGTGAAATTTAAATGGTAAAACTTAAATGTTTTAACGATTTCAATGAAGTTAAGTTAAAATTGAAATTAGGTTTTTAATGAAATTCAATTTAAATGTTAAACTGTTAAAATTTAAATGTTTGTCACGTTTATAAATGGATACATTAAATGTGTGTTAGTTTGTGATAAATTATTAACGATTTGTTTATGTAAATCGTATTATGTCTGTTGGATTTTGATAATAATATAATAATATAATAATATAATAGTTATTACTAGATACAATGTGATATCTTCAAAGAATAGTAAGGTTAACCTAAAAGGGCCAAGTCCATCAAGAAATTTATTTAAAACATAATAGGAAAATTCTGTAACTAAGATCGGGGCCTTAATTGAAACTTTACTTATAAAGTAGTAGTTCTTGCAAGATAAACATTCTAAATTAAATTTCCCAGCGATTTACATATAAAATAGTAATTCTTACAAGACGAAGACTATAATTTAAATTTCCTAGCGATTTACTTATAAAATAATAATTCTTACATGACGAAGATTATAATTTAAATTTCCCAGTAATTTACTCATAAAATAATAATTCTTACAAGATAAAAATTCTAATTTAAATTTCCCAGTAATTTACTCATAAAATACTACTTCTTACAAAACGAAGATTCTAATTTAAATTCCCCAACGATATCAAATCCAAGCTTAATTGAAAGGCTGAGTGGGCCCAAAGACCCAATAACAAACAATACAATCGACGAGAGACCGAGATAAGTCGGCTGAATCTAGGCAGTCTAGGCGGTTGGGTTCGCGTTCGGTCCGCCGTCGCGGCGGGGTGTCGCTTTCAGTCTGCTGCGTGTGGCGGGAGAGTAAAAGGGCCCCGGGGCCTCATCCGAGCCGGCAGGTGTAACACTCTTCTTTCCCCATTCACCGTTCCGCCGCTCGACACGCAACACACACGCGCGCTCGCGCTCGCGCTCGCTCCGCTCCTTTAGTACTCAGGAACAGAATCGAGAGAAGGTTGTGTGCTGCTGCTTTGCGGCTCTGGTTAACTTTTCCGTCGAACGTCTCGACCTACATATCGCCGAGGCGACGGCTTTGCCGCTACATTGCGCTTCGATCCGCCTCTAACCGCTGCCCTCGCGCCGCACTATCCAAACCCACTCGCCGATTGCACTCTCCGATCCTCCTCGAGTGAATGTTGTGATTAGAACGACGTGCGCAACTGTGATCGTCGAGGCGCGACCCGAAAAAGCAGCGATTTTTGGAATTTTATTTTTATATCCAAGTGTTTGATTTCATGGTAATGGAAAATTTGTAATTAATAATTGGGAAATAATTGTATGTTGGAATAGAGTCGAGTTTTATTTCAATATTGAAGTGTATCATTTTATAATAATGAAATATTTGTGATTAATCATTGGAAATGAATTATATATTGGACTAGAATCGAATTTTATTTCAATATCGAAGTGTTTGATTTTATAGCAACGAAATATTTGTGATTAATAATCGGAAGTTAATTATATATTCGAATAGAATCGCGCAAATATTTTGTGGTTGTTGAAAGAATAATGCAAGTGATTTTTGGGAACTTTGAAAATACGTTAATAAGTATATTAAATATTTTGGAAGGGATTTGATGGTAACATTGATAAAGATATGCCTGTAATTATCGACGAGAGTAAAAGACCCTTAATTTATTATTAATAATTTGGAATTCATTAATAAAACTAGTCTTGGAAGTAATTCCTACGAACCACTGAGCACAATTAACTCTAATAAACATACTAAACATCATAACAGTAATAAATTACTAAAATTAAATTCATCAAAATACATACAACTGTAATTAAACGAATATTACTGACACTTTTCATGTTTAATTAGACAAGAACAAGTCTCGAGAATAATTACCGGTGATTACCGAGAAGGATGATGAGACGATAGTGGAAGAATTTAAGGTGAGAGTGCGTGCATCGGTGCCGCTTCCGATTGCCGCGCGTTTCTCCAATAAAGCGTCTGCTAGCCGGTAGAAAGAGAGAGGCTCGCGAGGTTGCTCTAGTGGCACTCGGAGCGCGCGGTAAAAATACTATACGAAGCAAATAAACGGAGCGGGGCGCGCAACGCACGAAATCCAGTGACGTAGCTTACGCGGAAAAAAAGATGTGAGCCCAACACTCGCCGGAACTTTAAGCCCTGGCGAACTCTCCGCCTCGAGTGAAACTTGTGCGAGGCTCGAGATTCGAGCGGTGATTGGTGCAGTGCAGTGCAGTGCGAGTGAGTGGGATTTTGCCCTTCGTTGGAAAAACATCGGCAAAATGGTCTTTTTTGGAAGGAAAGAGAAACTGGAGGATCGCAGACTCCTCGCGAGCATGGACGCCATGAATGGCACGAAACTACATCAGATTGACAATGGTAAACACATTTTCGCCGCGTCTTTCATTGCCAGCCGATTTCAAAATCTATTATCCACGCTTTTAACAGTTTAGGAGAACCGGACGCTGTAAGTTCTCCGGCGCGCGATTACACGCGCGTTATGATTTATACTCGCTAAATATATTCGATGCTTGCCAAGGCGTACCAAGAATTTCGGCGAATATGTTTCATCAGTTAGAAAATAGGTCTTTATTTACCCTCAATTGTGGATTTGAAGAATCCTCAAAATTTCACTGCATTCCAATCGAATTCTTTTAGGAATACTTGATCGATATATTTTGTAATAATTCGTATATTGTTATAAAAGATTAGTTTTGTTTCCACGAATATGTTTCATCAGTTAGAAAATAGGTCTTTATTTACCCTCAATTGTGGATTTGAAGAATCCTCGAATTTTCACTGCATTCCAATGTGGAATTCTTTTCGAAATACTTCATCGATTTATTGTCTAATAATTGAGATATTATTATAAAAAATTGGTTCGTTTCCACAAATATGTTTCATCACTTAAAAAATAGTATTTTATTTACCCTCAATTGTGGATTTAATAATCCTCGAATTTTCACTGCATTCCAATGGAATTCTTTTACGAATATTTGATCGATATATTTTGTACTAATTAGAATATTATTATAAAAGATTGGCTTTGTTTCCACGAATATGTTTCATCATTTAAAAAGTAGTTTCTTATTGTGGATTTGAAGAATCCTCGAAATTTCACTGCTTTCCAACACGAAATTCTTTTAGAAATACTTTATAATAATGCGAATATTGTGATAAAAGATTGGTTTTGTTGCCGCGAGGTAAAATTGAAAATGGGGACAAGGCTTGTTATTTGAATAATAATTGAGTAATAGTGATTGACGAGGCCAGGGAATAATGGGGCAAACATTGTTCCGTGTAAGGTTCTGGACTGACAAATAGCCAGCTAATTGAAAGCCTCTTAGAGCTTGTCATTAGCGGCATAACACTCGAGGGACCCTTGAGCTTGCTCCAGATAGCACTTTCGACAGCCTCCGCACAAACCTGACATCATGTTTTGCGCCTCAAGTGCGCCACCCTCTTGAAATTGCAATCCGATTCCCTCGGGCATCTCCAATTATCGAGTTTTCAATTAAATATTTACAAACTCCTGGGAATACTAAATTAAGAAAGGATAATAATGATTGAAAGTGTTATAGTATTTTAGAACTAAGAATTCCTTCAATCCTTACTTAAATATGCTAGTTCATTAAACTTTCGCAATGAATTCCTCAATTATTTTTGAAATATATCAATTCTACTTTATTCTTATTTTAATTATTTTATTTTGGAAGTATTGAAATGTATCAAGATAAAAAAGACTTCTTTAAACCCTCACAAATAAGTTTAAAAGTTTTTCAAAGTAGAAAGAACTAAAACAGAGTTTCAAAAACTCTTCCAACTTCAGAGACACTGAATCCTGTCAAGATAAAAAAGATTTATCCACTCGCAAATACTTTCCCAAAACTATTAGACACGAACTACCATCGGAGGGTGCAGATAAAAGCTTTCAGCAATGAAAGTACCAATTCGACAAGTATTCGAAAGTAGAAAGAGTTTCAAAAATTCGAGGCATCTAACTTCAGCGATATTGAAACACGTCAAGATAAAAAAGATTTATCAAACCCCTGACAGATACTTTTCTAAAACGAACTACCATCGGAGGGTGCAGATAAAAGCTTTCGGCAATAAAAGTACCAATTCGACAAGTATTCGAAAGTAGAAAGAGTTTCAAAAATTTGAGACATCTAACTTCAGAGATATTGAAACACGTCAAGATAAAAAAGATTTATCCTAACCCCCTCGAATACTTCGCCAAAACTATTAGAGACGAACTACCATCGGAGGGTGTAGATAAAAGCTTTCCGCAATAAAAGTACCAATTCGACAAGTATTCGAAAGTAGAAAGGAATCTGACAAACTTGAGGCCTCTAACTTCAGTAATACAGAAACACGTGAAGATAAAAAAGATCTAACCTAACCCTCTCAAATACTTCGCCAAAACTATTAGAGACGAACTACCATCGGAGGGTTTCGATAAAAGCTTTCGGCAATAAAAGTACCAATTCGACAAGTATTCGAAAATAGAAAAGAATCTGAAAATTGTGAGGCATCCAACTTCAGTGGTATTAAATCCTGTTGAGATAAAAAAGATGTATCCTAACCCTCTCAAATACTTCGCCAAAACTATTAGAGACGAACTACCATCGGAGGGTTTCGATAAAAGGTTTCGGTGGTAGAAGGAGGGATTCGGGGAATGCTCGGAAGGAGTCTGTCGTGTCTGCCACCTGTGGCTGTCCGAATATTGATCGCGGCGAGTGCGGCCGGCGGCGAAGGATGGCCACAGCCACACCCGGACGTAAGCCGGCTCCGTCGCTTTTCCTAACCACTGCCATCCGACCGCGTCTCTCCCAGCCGAGGCTAAAAAACCGAATTCGCCGAGTCTTATAAAACAGCCGCGTGCCAGTGCGTTCTTCCGCACTCTGTCTCTGTGATTATGAAGAGTTGTGTGCTCGCTGTTCCAGCGGCGTTCATGCACGTACGCGAGAACTTGGAGGAGCTGGGCAAAGTCGCCGATGACACGGACCTGCTCTTCCTCAAGGGCCTACTCGACAGCCCCGTGGTCACTTCCCTCGTCAAGGTGAGTGCACACGCCACCACACGTTCCACACTCGCATCTCTCCCACGTATCCTCCACCAGTCGCTTCATACTAGCCAATACTCTATGCCGCACTACGCCACACTCCAAGCCACACTCTTCCACTAACCAATCGTCTTCTATACGTATTTCCTTTTCTCATCACTCTCTCACATCTTTTACCAGTTGCTGTGCTTCGGTTAGACTCTGTGTGTTAATCATTATTTCTTTTAAAGAGTAATATTATGATATCTGTCTTTGTTGCTAATTGTTTTTAATAATGTGAGACTTCTTGGTCTTCTTGACTAGGTTAGTTTTGGAACTGCCTGTATATTTAATAGATGACTCAATATTTTGTGTATATTAATAATTATTTCGTTTAACGCATAATATTATAGCATCTATCTTTCATAAAAATTGTTTTTAACAATGTCTAACTTAATTTCTTGGTGCCTTTAAGACTTCGTTACTTTTGGAACTCCCTGTATATATAATAGATGACGCAATATTTTGTAATCCGTAATTTATCTGTATCATAATTCCATGATATATTGTTGCAATTATATCTTTTTTAAACTAGAGTTACTTTTGGAACAGCCTGTATAACTAGAAGATATTATTACAATATTTCATAGCCTATAATTGGCCTGGGTGAGATCTTTATACAGGAGAGACAGACCTTGCTCTGAATATTATATCATCCCTGTTACATCATTTTTAAGAATGTTGCGGCATTTATAGCATTTTCGAATTTGTAAAAATAATATGGCAGAGCGTTCGGATAGTAGAAAGTTCGTAAGAGAGATTTCGTTGTACTTATAACACTTAATTCTGCCTTTTCACTTCCTCTTCGAGTTGCTTTTACTCTTCCTACCCACACACTGCACTTCCCACACGAATTTCTCGAGCTCGTCACTTCTCCCGCGCACCCTCACACACATTTGTCTGTAAGCCTTCCTTCCATGTATTGTACCGTTCGTCTCGGAAGCTGCCGGGCGCCCTAACCTTCATAATACTAACTCTCCCTTCAGATTTAGATACTCTAGAACGATTTTCACTGTATGTTTACAATTCCAATTCTCGGAGCTATTCCCCTTTACTGTAAATGGCACTGATCATTAACACGTTCGTAATAATTATTTTGAAAGCAAACATTCCTAAGTGCAGGGAAGATGTAACATTAGAGGAAAAAGTTCTAGGAAATATTTCGTTATTGGTTAATGGAATATCTGCCATTCCTAACCTATAACAGATCTATAATTATTTCACAATGTCTGCGTTTTTATACTCTCAAAGTATAAGCACAAGTATTTCTAAATATAGGAAACACAAAACACGGTAAACAGTTGCTAGAAATATTTCGTTATTAGTTCGTGGAATATCAAGCGGTTCAGGCATTCCTAACCTGTACGCGTCCGTGGCAGCCTGTACATAATAAGCGAATTAACTCGACAGAGAGAATGTGCGAACACACGTGACGCATGTTTACTACGCGAGCACGAGCACACGCAACATGGCAGTGCAGCGGAGCAAGTAGGGGGCTGAGTAACATATTTATGAACGTGCTACGGTTTACCTCGTAGTTGTCCGCGCAATTTATCCCCGCTATTTCCGACAGCCCTGCGATTCTGTTGCTTTAATATTGCATTAAAGTCGCCCCGTTTACTTTAACCAAAATAAAGTGCGAGGGCTTTTCCGGGATTTCTCTTTCTCGGATTTTCTCGTAACGTAGAGCATATTTAATTTTGAAATTATTGTATTTTTTTATTGGGAGAATATATAATAAATTCTAGGCAGGGTTAGAATTAATACTAAATCTTCCATGTATAATACAGAATTTTTTAACTATTATCCAATGAAGTATATTTCAAGAATTATCTGTTTAATATAAACGTTTACTCTCTATGATGCCCGCCAAAAATATTAACGATGGCAGACTGCGAACAGGCACTTAGTGGCACACGTGGCAGCCGTCAAGAGTCCACGTCGACGTCTCTTAACATCACTTTTTTCTCTCTCAACCTGGCATAACAGACTGAAAATAATCAAAGCGGTTAGTCACAATCGGGCGAGTAAACGCGCTCGGCCAGCGTTGATTTGTGAGGTTAATCCTAACTCTCGGAGGTGATAATTCGCCGCGTATGAGTAACTGCGAGCACTGCCGGCGGTTTTTAAAGCTCTCCGTTCATCATAAGCATAAATATCTACCGCGATCGTAAGTCTTTCGTCTCGTAAGTCTTTTATTCCCTGTCCAAATATACCTCGCCAATGATACTTTGCCTCTTCCGACATCAACGAAAGAAAACATATTTCTTTCCCCTTTGAATAGTATCAAAGTATTTTCGAACACACTGCCGGACACTGTCCGCGCCAGGTGGCAGTTTGTGCGAGTTTAGACACGCTGTTGATTCGACGGTCGTAAGGCGTCGCGATACACGCATGCTCAACACGAGTAGAACAACCATAAACAGCCGAAATTAAGGATTAATTCATTCAATTATAAACATCTCCCATATTTTTGTATTATTTATTATTTTATGTTTATTACTGTCACATCCCCCCTTTAAGGTATTAGTGACAATCACTTTAGATACAAAAGGCGACAAAATACTTGTCACAATCTAGAAAACGCTCACCGGATACAAAGTAAAATTTGGTGGCATGCAAAGCCGGTATGCATGACTTTTTAAAAGCTCTCTTTTAGAGGAGAACATCCTTTCAGAACTTCCTAAAAAGCTTCCATCGCGGATGTACATGCTATTAAATTTCACTTCCTGTCCGTCGACAATTTTGCAAATGTGATAACTATTTTGTCGGATGCTGTACATTGAATTACAGTAGTGCTTACTTCATTAGGAGACAATTTGGTTACTTCATTTGGATTTTGAGTATCTGCATAGATTTATACAATGGTTAATTGTACAGTATTATCATGTTTTATTGAATAGGTGTGCGTCTTTAAGAAAGTCCACAGCATTTTGATTATCACAAATTAAATTCACACATACAGTCAGATGTCTTTTAGTACAAAGAAAAACAAATTACAAACAAATAGTAGCCCAACTGATTCTTGTCATACCAGTGTGGTCATTCACTTATCTAACAAGAAAGAGAAAGAAAAGAGTAAGAAAGAGAGAGGGGAGTCATCCTTCGCACGTTTCAGTGGCGTCGCCGGTCGGCAAGCCCACATTCCGCAGCGTCTTGGCGGAGGGCCGAAGCGAAGGGCCCAAGCGGTGGGAGACGATGCAGGTATAAGGGGATTGAGGCCACGCGGCATAAAAAGGGCCTCTTTCCCTGGGAGTTTTGGGAGCGCGTACGACCGGTGTCGAAAAGTCGTTAAGCCGAAGCCGCCGCTGCCTTCATTTCCGGCTTGGCTGCGGTTGACTTAGCATGAGAACGCCGATCGCTCACACCACGCCGCACACCCTAACCTCTTCCCCTTGTATGCTTATACCTTTGCCGGGTGCTGCCGATCAGCCGTGAAAAGCGGGCCACGACACTGCCGTTGGATAATTGGCTCGTTTGAAAGGACGTGTCGAAAGGAAGGCGCGAACACAGCCAACTCTCCAGCTGAGAGCTCTAGATATTTTAATTTTCCTTGTTTATTTGGGTCGCTTGACCTGGCGGATGAACTGGTTTCCTGGCATCCATTTAAAATGATAACTTTATACAAGTCTGAGAACCTAATGATCTAATTTAATAATCTAATTCTTCGTTATTCAATTATTAGGTTAGCAACTAAGTTCCCGCCATTTTTAAAATTCTAACGTTTAAAAAACGGCGCGAACTTAATTGCGAACCTAATATTATTCAAATAAAGTTAAAATAAACCTCGATTTTAAATACAGGATTATTAATGGATGATTGATGGTTTGTTAAATGACAAGATCTTGAAACTATTCGAAAGTTGGCACGGATCCGAAGCCACATTATTATTGATGGCGAGACAATCTTGACTTGGCACCAATTAATCCACTGCGTCATTAGGATGGAGCAGTCAATGTTGGAACTAAACGCAGGCAAACCGAGCAAGAACTGTGGCAAGCACTTTGCTAATTACCAGAATCAATAATCGTCGGATTATCTCGTGGCAACCTTCCAAATCTCTCCAGCTGCACTTTCCATGTTCTTGGTGCGCTTACATAATTCGTACGTTACACGAACAAATGTGATAAATAAGAACTAATACAAACAAAACGAAATATAAAATTGTTTCTGCTAAATTCTGCTAGTATTTTGCAGTATGTTAAAATAATTCGAATATGGTACAAACAAATTTATATTTGTACATAACTGATTTATACAAATAACCGTAAATTAAACTATTAAATTTAAAACTATAATAAAAATGAATAAATAGTCAATTTCATTAATACTCGCAATATTAAAACAAATCAATATATTCGTCAAATTGAAAATGTTGTCAAAATTAAAGAATTCAAATACAAACTTCGTAAATGATTCAACTATTGCTTAACTTTCGTCGGCAAGTGCAGGCGGTGCTAGCTGATTCACAAATCGAGGCTACATCTAATTGCCAGTGACCTCTCGGTGAACCGTCCAATTGGCCGGGGTCGTGGTCGCAACCTTTGGGGTCGTCGTCGAGCTCGCGCTCGTCGCAGAAATCCCTCGACAAGTGGCAAAGTAGATCTGCTCATTGTTGGTTGAAGCTGACACCGTGAACGACCTCGACATTTGTGTGAGGTTCCATGTTAGTCACTTGCCATTGAATCACCAGTGTCGCATAAACGCTCTCGTAACTTTGGATAATTATAAATTATAAATTATAATATGAGATAATTATAAATTATCGAACACGTTAATTTCAGCACTCTTCCCTACTTTGTATATTTGAACTATGTTTATTAAATGTCCCCTAAATGATATTTCGCGTATGCTTTAATAATAAATTAATTTAATAAATAATAAATTCCGTTGCAAATATCCTAAAAAATCGCAAAGTTAGACTTTTCATTTCTTTTCAAGTTTAGCAAAGTAAATTTTACTTTCTAATATTATACTCTATTATAAATATAAACCATATTTGCATACTTTTTAAAACTACACTTAATAAATATTGGAATATTTTATATAATTCATATAATATAATATTAAACTAAAACTACTAAATAATTTATAAACTAATATTTCCATATTTTTAAGCAGATATGCACTTGATAAACATTGTAATATTTTATATAATTCATATAATACAATATTAAACTAAAATTACTAAATAATTCAGAAACATTCCATGTACACTAATTAATATCTGTGCTAATTCTGAATTAAATGAGTCATCCTGTACAAACAGGCTGACATGGTGCACCGTGCGAGTGACCAGTTCTACTTACACCAAATTCAAATGGTTGCTGCTTTTCCCACCAATATTACTAACCAGAACAGAATCGTACGCTGTATTTACATGTAGCGAGGATACGCAAGGCGCATATGGCGGCTTGTCTGTAATTTCAAACGCCACTGTAATCGCACTGAAAGGAAGGAGAGAAGAGGCGCGTGTGCGACAGACATGCACGTGCAAGTACCACTGACGTACCACTTGGACGAGTAACCCCATTGTGTAATAGATCTTTTTTTATTTTATTGTTTATGAGGGGTGAATAAGGGAAAGAATATAATATTCTATAATAACAATATAATAACAATAATATAACTATAATATAGAATAGTAAAAGAATAATATTGATCTTAAATAAACTCAAATAAAAAAATATTGTGGTGGTAAACCACAGTTATATAACTGTGGAATTTGTTACTTTACTTTTGCAATTCTTTTGAGTTTTGCAAGTATACTTGTTAGAGCATTTTAATTGCAGTGTAACTTTGTAGTATCTTAGTACTAATTCCCATAGGAAGAACTAGAATACTAGACAATGCTTGTCACACTTCCCACTTCAAAAGTAAAACATGTTAGGTAAAAGAAATTTTTCTGAGCCTTGCAAATAAATTTACACGAGAGAAAATAGGAGAAATCTTTCCTGCAACACTGACTTTGCAATTTTCATGCAAATGTAAAGGATAACATTTCTCACATTTTGTATTGCAGAACTAAAATATATGAAAGTAGACAACATTTATTTGAGCCTTAGCAATAAATTTATATAAGGAGAAATAGGAGAAACCTTTTCTGCAATACTAACAAAATGAAAATATATTAAAATAGACAACATTTATGTTGTCTCTTACAAACAAATGTACATAAGAAAAAGTAGGTGAAATCTTTTCTGCAACACTAACAAAACTAAATTAAATGACACAACATTTATTTTGTTTCTTTCAAATACCTTGACAGGAGTGCAACGTTAGTTTTAAGCATTGTATGTTAATGCGTGGCTTCACAGTATGCCAGTACTAGTTCCCAAGGGAAGAATTAGAGTAGCCGAGAATATCCCTCAGCGATTTCCCAGTGCAGGCTATTATAGTTAGCCTCAGAGGTGGCTGATCCTGCGTGGATATCGCGTAACGGATTCTCGAGTATCCTACGAAGGATCGGCGTCTCATGAAATCGACTTGCAGTAGTATCGCTGTCAACGACTCCCGCCACCTCTTTTTTCGCCCGGCCTCTTATATCAGCCGATTCGTCCCACTTTTCACGGCACGTCTACAGGACGACTCAAGAATGACTTTACATAAATCTGAACACTGAGAAAATCTCAACGAACTTCCCATGTATCAAATAGAATTCTTGCTAGTTATATTAAAATTTGGATGTATTGTTTCAACAATACAAAGTTGGTTACTACACTACAATTTTTATTAAATATTTATTAAATAAAAAAGATTACAATTTTTATTACATAAAAAAATGTGATTCTTAACCCTTTTACTGTATAATTAGTTTGATATTTCGTTCTTTCCACTGCAAAATGTTTAGATTCGACATTTTTGTAGCGTTAATTTGAAAAAAATTGAAATGTGAAGAAGAATCGTTTTTATTATTATAAAATACCAGGAATAAAATCAATCGCCAATAGACAATGACAGCAGTCAAAAGGTTAAATAAAATATCTGACCAAATATTGATAAAGATTAATTTATTTTATATTGAAGAAACCATTTATTAAACTTAGATATTAATTAACTTGAAAGGATGGAATTTCACACTCTGAAAATTTCTTTCTTTCTCACCTCAAAAAATCTTCAAAAACATTACTTTATTTTATATTGAAGAAACTAATGATTAAACTCAGATATCAATTAATTCCAAATAGTGAAATTCACCCTCTGAAAGTTTTCTTTCTTCTAACCTCAAAGTTTACATTCTCCCACCAATCGAACAGTTCGAAATCACAGGAAAGGATGCTCTGTTCGGACACGCGATGTCTCGAAATCGATTCACTCGGATGAGGAGTATCGAAGAAAGGGGGGTTCAGGTATTTCGAACCGGTCGCCGCCCGGGTAAAACTCGAACTCGTTCCCCATTGAGGACGGCGCGCCGTGCTTGAAGGTAGCCAAGTGTGGCGACGACGAAGGAAGCGCAGCCGGGAAATAAAGCGGGATATTGTGCCCGAATCCCACCTGTTTTCGGTTCCCTTTGGATTCGTGTTCCACTGCTCTCGAGCGAGTAAACGACTTCTCAATGCCAGCCGTCCAACTGCCAAGGTCGTTGACCCCCTTACGAAAACATTGACGCCCGTCGTGAATCGCTTGGTTCTGCCTAAAGAACAACGTCGAGTGCTTGACAGTCAAAGTTTCAATGGTATTATGGAAATTATGGGGTTTTGAATGTGATAAAGACTGTGTTTTAATGTATGATTTAGTTCCTTAGAGAAATTGTGGGGTTTCAATGATAATTGTGTTCACCGTTAATAGAAACGAAATACAGAAAAATTGTATCGTTGTAATTACAGCTAAACAAATGTAAAAATGTTTGAAATGTTTGAAATCAAACATTTTTCATTGTGATTTTAATGTTAAAAAATGAATATACATTTGATTGAAAATATTCACATATTGAATTGACAGTATTTTATCCACCATTAATAGAAATGAAATGTAAAAAAATTATATCGCTGTGGTTAACTATAGAAACGTGAGGAGTTTTGAAATCAAACATTTTTTATTGCGATTTTAATATTAAAAACTTATCATACATTTAATTGAAAATATAGAAAAATTGTAACACTGCAATTACAACTAAAGAAACGTGAAAAGTTTGAAAGCAAAAATTGAAAATGAAGGTTCCACGGTTTGACTTACAATTAGGAACGAAGCGCAGAGAAATTATATTGTTATAATTAACTAAACAAGAAGAGCTTGAAATCAAACATTCGTCATTGCGATTTTAATGTTAAAAACTTATCATACATTTAATTCACAATATTTGTACATTTAATTGAAAATATTCATACGTTCCATTGACAGTATTTGATTCGTCGAAGAAAGTATGAAGTTTTCACGGTTGAGCCAGAGTTGGGAACGAAGTGGAGGGAGATGGTATCGGCGCCGATCGGAACGAAAGATCTAGGCGAGTGTGTTCGCCCCACCTGCTTCATGGAAGTGGTTTCAGGTGTCGCGTTAGAATTACGCTCGGCTATCGTTCATTTAACCTGCCAAACAGTCTCGTGGCAAAAGCCGCCGATCTCGCCCAAACTTTCACGACTTTCTCCGTCATCTTTCTTATAGAAAACATTCTCCCAAAATAGTGAACGTTAAATTGATGACTCTGCTTTCTTTTTCTACTTGATGGCGATTTTAAATATTGCGAAGTTTTACTTTTATATTTTCTTTATTTGTACCCAATGTGCTACCAGAATTGAGACGCTCCTGTCCACGAGTTTGGATGCTAAATACCTTCGACAATCTCCCAACAAGTTTCCTCATTCGACCAAGGTTTCAAAATTATTTCGTGACTCTGGTAAAACTTGTCTGCTATTGAAAGAAAATTATGAGAATGATCTACCAACTTGTTTTCAGCGAAATAAAAATCTAGGTATTATAAATACATAAATTCATCGAGTATTATTATAACTTAAATAACTTTTAAAGTATTAAAGAATTTTTACTTGTCGATATTTATCATGATAATTATAATGCTAGAATTGTATAAATAATAGCTAATTTGGGGGAAATCTGCGTATGTAGCTTTTGATGACTGCAAACCAAATGGCAAAACTAAACAAAACTCTTCCATATAAATTTCAAACTTTATTCAATTAAAAATCGACCAAATCAAAATGTATCAAATATCTCCCAAAACAATTAAAAACACTCCCAAACAATCCAAGATAAAAATACGTTTGGCACGAATTCTAACAGATTTATTCAATAAAAATCGAGCAAATAAAAATATACCAAATATCCCCCAAAACAATTAAAAACAATGCCGAACAATGCAAGCTAAAAACAGGTTAGGGACGATTTGTAACCGAGAAGGCGTCCGTCCCTGAGGAGAGTTGGAAGCGCGCGTGGAGCGTCGGCGCATACCGGAGGCTCGGCAGAAGGGCCCCCACCTGTTCGGGAGCGGCGCGGCAGCGGCGAGGGCCCCGCGGAGGCTACGCTCCGACGGCTGGGACGGCGGCGTCAGTCGGCCTACACGTTCTCCACGAGTACGAGGAGGGGGCAAGGAAACGTCAGAGTATAGGCGCGGCAGTTTTCTGACGCCGCTTACTCCAGCAGGACACGATTGTTGCTCGCTCGTACGCGCGCGCGCGCCCTCGCTCTCTTTTTCTCTCGTCTCACATATCTCTCTCTCTCTCGTGAGAGAGAAAGAGAAAGATAGACTCGAGTCGAGTGGAGTTGCCTAGCCGGTCGGCCGCCACCCCAACCTTACAACCCTCCTCCCTGTTCACGATCGATACTAAACTCGCTCTCTCATAGACAGACAGAGAGAGAGAGAGTTTCTCGTGAAGAGATCCTTGCAACAAGCACGACCTCTGCCTCGCGCGCTCCTCTCCAGCTCAACACTCCTCATACTCTCGCTGGAATTCAACTCCTTTACTACGCTCGTAAATCGCCGCGCGCCCGCTCGTCCAACCGCCACACACTCTCCGACAGGTTAGAACACGCTTTTTCCCTATGTAAAACAGAAACTTGTTATTGGCGAGTGGAAATCCCTGTGCGTTGATACGTCGATAGTGGAGCAATCGTGGTTGGCGTGTCAGTTGTGTGAGTTTTCGAGGCTTTTTAGTGGTGCATCGGCTGATTCCACTGGCTGGCGGATTCTCCTTGGAACGAAGGGAAAGTTGATTCTGTGAGTAAGAGAGTTTCGCAGCGAAAACCCACCCAGCGATCGACTCGCCGCCGCCGCCCGGATAAACAGCCGTCTGTCGCGCGCCTGCCTCTTTCTACTTGGCAGCGAGCGGGCTACGCCTCGAATTGAAATTGTACGATGTGAGATTTCTCTGTGTCTGTGTGTCTCTTCTTGGTGGAATTGTTGGAGGAGGATGGTTTTGGAAAGAGGTCCTTGGTGATGGTCTGTCTCTCCATTTTGAAAGTGATTCGCATTCGCCTCTCCGAGTGGGTTAGGTCGACGGGCGTTCGTACAAGCAGCCGCAGTTGGTTCAGTTGGCTCTGCTATTTGCACGCCTTGAAATATTTCTCGTGTGTTGTTTGTTTAGTTATATATTGAACACAGTTTCAAGTTATTAACACTAAACATTCCATCGCGAGGTTTCTAACTTTCATTTTACAATGCATTTGCTTATTTCGTTCCTATTAAAATGAGAAAGTAGATTTATAATTCTTTTATTGTTATCTGAATGCTACTTTGTTCATTTATTGTCGTGTTAAATTAACAATTGGATATACTTGAATCAAACGAATATAAAATGTATTTCGTAACTGGTCATGTGACCGCTTACGGCAGAAATCGCCATATATGTATAAACAGCCGGTGCAGTTCGTGTTAATCATAGCTGAGAATACGACAATGTTGGTATTAACATTCATTCGTGCATTTTACCGGCAGTGTTAGTCAGTGTTAGTCAGTGTTCAGGTATGCCTTTGGCCTACTTGTAATTCTATCGCTACTTGCTATCGAGCTTTTCCTATGCACATGCTCTGCCTGCTCTACCAGCCAATTATCTTCCGGCAATTCTCATCTTATAATATCCAAAATTCGAGTTACATTTATTACAAAGTAAATAAATTATTACAAAGTCGAAGTAAATGAAACTTAAATATTGTAATTATGGTTGCTAGAATAAACTAATATTTTTCTACAATAATTTCGAGTTATATTGGTACTTTTGAAATTGAAATTAAAATATAATAAAAAGTCGAAGTAAATGAAGTTTAAATCTAATAATTTTGATTGCAAGAATAAACGAATATTTTTATACAATAATTTCGAGTTATATTTGCACTTTTGAAATTACATAATAAAAACTCGAAGTAAATGAAACTTAAATCTAATAATTTCGAAGTTCTATAAAGATTTGATCAGTCAAAATCAATGTTAGCTTTCCTAGAGTTAATCGACTTATTTCGTGTCAGTGCTCCCCGTTGCCGTTACACAAGACTGCAGGAATTCACTAGAGTTCTCATTCGAGGCTCGCCCGGTGTTCTATGCCAGCTGTTTTCCAAGCGGGCCGAGCGACAAATGTTCTGTAATTAATGTCGACGATAACACTGGCTGCTCGCTGCTCGCCGAGCGCGTCGAACACCTGAACCTCCAATTCCAACCGCGAGATATTCCCAATGATATTCCACTTTCCAGTTATTCAGGGTTAATCGCACAAGAAGTTGGAATTTATTAGTTACGAATCATTTGCGCTCAATGTTCCAGTATGTTATTATTATTGTTATTGCCGTAGAATTGCAGACAGGAATTCCAGTCTGTGGAAATTTAATGGTTTGAAAGTTTGTTGTTAATGACAACTTTTTGTATTTATCTTGTATTTTATTTAACTAATGACAATTCGAAATTAAGTCACTGCAATCGGAGTGAACACTTTCTAGCGATTTTCAACTTTTTCGTGTTAATAATTAAATTTAAAACAAGTAAGGGTGTTGCAAGTTACCTTTCACGATCTCTATAGAACTTTCCCTCGCCACTTTCATTCTGTCGTTGTATACACTGCAGAGAATGACGATTGTATTGAAAGTGGATGAAAGTCCTTTTGAATATTACAAATCTCAATATGAAATACAAATTGAATAATACAAATTATTTGAATACACAAAAATAAAAATTTCCAAAGGCTCTCTTTAAAATATATAAACAACATATTTTCAATTATCAATATTTTAATACATAATTCTCACCCTAATATAAATATAAATAAAATTGCGAACATAAAAACTTAATCAAAATAAATCCGTTAATTATTCAACACACATTTCTTCGACGATTTCGAATGACTCGGCTAATTCGAACGAGGCATAGCAATCGGCAGAAAGTCCGCTTGCACACACACACACACTCGGAGCGCAGGATGCGCGCGATGCATCAGGCAAACGTTCTCCACTTTTGCGCAACAGCTGTTGATTGATGGCAATGTCAACACAGCCATCTATAAACGAACTCGAAATCAGAGGGATTGCGTGCCGAGAATAAGGAACCACGTGTGTTTCCACGGCGCACTTTCTGCCGGCGATCGCCGCACCGCTAATTCCTGTGATTCCACGCATGAAATGCGCTTTGCCACTAATGATCCATGACTTTTCTTGAATTCGGATAATGCCAGACTTCCTTCCAAACGGATGTGACTAATTGCTGTGAGCATTTCTTATGAAATATTGCAAGTAATTCGTTGAGTTGAATCGTTAATTAATGTATAAGAATGTTGTTAATGATTGGTGTTTAATAATATCGACAAAATTTATAATAGGATCAAATTGTGAAGAGTCTTTATAAGATTGGCAAGATTTAATTCTGATTGGTCCATCCGTTTCAAAGTTGTTGTCAAAGTCATTTTATTGATTAGTTGGAAATTACTGAAATAACTGAAGCAACTTAAACGAAAGTTTAAAATTACATGAAATTTTCATTGAAAGTTTAATATTTATAAATTTGAAATCTTAATTAAATTTTCTTTGAAAGGTTACCGTAAACAAAATCGATGAAATTAATGGAAAATTGCAACTCCACCATTCATCAACGAAAAACGTTTTATCTTGATTCATTTAAATGCGAATAAAACAGTTGCTCGAGTGAAGAATAGCAAGAAGATTGGCAGAGGTGCGACAGTGAATGGTTGTCCAATCACGGGAAATAGCACGTGCACTTATAATGCATGCATGTGCGTCCGCGCCGGTGATTCCGCGATGATTCATCGCGATTCCAGGGAAGAAATGTCTTTCATAATTGCCAGCGGAGTAGTACGTGTGTGTGTGTCTACTCCTGCACACTCTCTGCCGATTGCGACAGGCATTCTTTCACTCGTTCTCTATTCAATTGATGACTGTCATTAGCCGTGGATCGCTGGTTTCTTCCACTCAATTTTCCACGTGCTTCATTCTTGCTTTTGATAGTTTGGTATTAAAACAATCGAAATTCATTTCGTAATATGCAATAATGCATTTTGGAAAAGCACGTGAAAGTGAATCTTGTGTATAAATAAAATAGTTGAAATTAATTTCGTAATATACAATATTGAATTTTGCAAAAAGAACGTACAACTATATCTTTCTATATAAATAAAACAATCGTAATCAATTTCGTAATATGTAATAATGCATTTTGGAAAAGCACGTGAAAGTGTGTATTTTTATATAAATAGAACCATCGAAATCAAATTTATAGTATGCAATATTGAATTTTGCAAAAAGGACGTACTATATCTTTCTATATAAAGCTATCGAAATCAATTTCGCAATATTCAATATTGAATCTCGTAAAAATACATAAAACTGTATCTTTCTATATAAATAAATTGATGAAGGAAACAAACATATAAAAACAGATCGAGAGACAGGAAATGTATAACACTGTGTAAACACAGTCGAAGAGAAATCAACGCCGCCGGTAAATTCGATTAACCAAACAACGAAAAAGATTGGAATCCTGCCAATATCTCTTAGCTGCCAGATGGCGGAGAGGTCATTTTACCGAGGAAGGCAGTGTCAACGAGGTTTGATTGGGTTAGTACTGAAGTAGACAAAGGGCATCGCTCGTTCTCGTTCTCGTTCTCCCGCGCACTAGCCAAGCCGATATAATGCGCCAACAATGAGCAAGTAATCATGAAAGTGGGTCGCTCGCGCGATGCTTGAAAAGCCACCTTCGAGCACACTTAATACCTGAAGCAGCCTTTCGCAATGAGTGCTTCGCCGGAGCTCTAAACTTCCTCGTTCAAATCTTCGCTCGTTTCTCATCCCATTTACAGAAAACTACGTCTAACCTAACATCGAAATAAACTTGTAAAATAGGAATAAAGATAGTTCTGCATTGTTGGATTTAGAGGTTTTATTTAGGGAAGGGAAATGTAAAGGTTTTTACAGTTCGAAGGCTATAACCTATAAGGTTATTATATTACCTATAACCTACAAGGGTAATATTATAGGTATAAGGTTATAGGTCGGTTCTACTGAAAAGGATGAACCTTCGCCCACAGTATGAGTAACATGTTTCTACCCTGTTGTCTTAGGCTTCCGTGGGTTTGTCAAGTTTCTGTATTATCTGTGTTGAGTTATGTCTCTCTGGTTTCTTCATTAGGAGAAGTCGAAACTAATGTAATTGCGTAACACGTAAATTTATTGTATAAGTATTAGGTTGGCAACTAATTGTAAGTTAATCAGCCCTCACATATGTCCGTTGTATTCGACGCTCAAAATGCGAGAGATCGAGTGTTCTTTTCTGTAGGTGTCGCACTTGTAGCTAAAGTTCACAGAATCTCAAGTCAAAGTATCTTTAATAATCTGACACTACAATGGAAATAAATGTCCTTGCAACAAGTCTCGCTTATACAAAATGCCATTTATACTCTTAAAACGCACACATAATAATTCTACCTCTTCCAAGTACTTTATTCGAATCGTAGAGAAGCACTGTAAGAAATAGAAACATTAGAACAAAGATGTACGTCTTCAGGACTTGCATTCAATTACCGTTCCGAGTTGTAAGCATTAACAGATGCTCGGTCTGGCCTTTATGGGAGAGCAGACGTGAACTTAGAAAGAGAAAGAGAAAGAGAAGGAGACCAAGGTTTCTCCGGTGTTGTGTCCCTTACGGTGGATTTAATGCGGAAACCCGTTTCGACTTTCACAAACTGGCCAGAGAGCCACTCTAGTCTGCTCCCTACGAGTACTAAGCAACAAGTCGCTACTTACCCAGACTCCATTTAAGTAGTAGAGTCTAGCGTGTAATCGCAATACCCAATTTGCACTGTTGCAACTTTTACTTTTGTCTACTCGTACAAATTCATGCTATGGAAAACTGTTTAGAAAATAATTTAGTATAAATAATTACTCATCGAAATAAGCAGTTTACAGAGTTGTAATGTTTATTTTTAGCTGCTTGTACAAACTAATGTTATAGAAATATTCGTTATAAACAATTACTCATCGAAATGCCCAATTTGTGGAGTTGTAGTTTTGACTTTCTACAAGCTAATATTATAGAAATTCTTTATTAAACCATTCATTATAAATAATCACTTTTATTTCCCATTCAATCATCGTTTCTATAACTGTACAACAAGTACACAGAGCCACTTTAACTTTTTACTAAGTTTTAACAAGGAAATCTCACAATTCTTACAATAAATCCTTCCAATCCTTCACTCTGACTTTCTGAAATCCTGGCAGTAATTGGAAAATCATCGTTTTCATAACTGTACAACGACAAATACAGAGTCATTTAACTTTTTGCTAAGTTTTAACAAGGAAATCTCACAATTCCTATAATAAGTCTTTACAATCCTTCACTCTGACTTTCTGCGATCCTATCCACAGTTTGATGTTCCAAAAAAGGGTTGGAAGTCTGCGAGAAAGATAGAATACAAGAAACCAGTTTGCGTAGATTTCGATTGGCTAACAGGCATCCTTTCTTTCTGTCAAGCAGGTCCAGGAACGACTGGAAGATCCTCCGGCGCACGTGGAGCCGGTATGTTCATCGGTCTGTGACATCGTCGACGAGGTCTGCCACGCGCTTCGATCCTCGAGGAACGATTGCGCCCGCGAATTGATCGGCCTGCTGAAAGGCCCGCACTTGAAGGCCCTCTTGGAAACCCACGACGCGGTCGTCCAAAGGAAGAGTTCGCCTTCCGAAGTGGAAGAACCGGTGGCCAGCATGCCCACCAACGAGAAGACCGAAGCTGTTAGGATGGTTGGCCTCAGGAGACAACCGGATGAGCCTCTAGTATGTCGGAGAATCCTCTTAGCTTCCTCTCAGACAACAATCCTCTTTAGAAGAGAATTCATTTTCTTTCTCACTGTTCTCACTTTCCCATTGCTCCTTGTTAAAATGATTTCACATAGCCTACTTTGTTTCTTCAATGTTTTCTAATTTTTGAATGTGTCATTAATAGTACACTAACAACAGTTTATATTCTCATTGTTTAGATTCGCTATATCTATTAATTAATAGTCTATCTTTATCTGTTTCCTTTCTCATTGTTCTTTACTAAGATTATTTCACATAGACTGCTTTGTTTCTTCAGTATTTTCTAAGTATTGAATATGTGATTTATAGTGCACTAACAAGAGTTTGTATGCTTGTTGTTTATATTTCCTATAATATATTTGATAATTAATAGCCTATCACTATCTATTTCCTTTCTCATTGTTCTTTACTAAGATCATTTCTTGTAGCCTGCTTTCTTTCTTCATTGTCTTCCAATTTTAGAATATGTAATTTGTATTATACTAACAACAGTTTGTATGCTCATTGTTTGTATTTGATATATTTGTCAATTAATAGTCTATCACTAACTGTTTCCTTTCTCATTCTTCTTTACTAAGATTATTTCACATAAACTGCTTTATTTCTTCAATGTCTTATAATTGTAGAATATGTAGTTTATAGTGAATCAGCAAGAGTTTACATGATCATTGTGATAAACAATAACTTATAACCTTCTTTGAGATTTATAAGCTCAACAACAAATGAAGAAGTCCATTTTAAAGTGAACTTTGAAGAAAGAGCAACAGAAATTCCTCAGTAAAATAGTATTTGGAATCATTGGAAGGCTGGCTACCAGGGTAACTTCCAAGTTTCCAAGTAGTATGTAGCCGATCTACTTTTAGAAGTTTAACATACCATCACGTGGTGGAATTCCCATTCGAATCGGCCGATTCGACGCACAGACACTTAGAGAAAAGGCGGAAATGCCACTTGCAGTTCATAAATAAGTCGCTCCGTTTATTATCCTCGCCACGTGGCTCGAGCGATTTCCCTCCTCCGAGGAGGAGAATGCCAAGTGCACTTTGCCTATTCGACTTAATCCAATCTTTGTAAAATCTTAATCTGTCGATTTTTTAAAATTCGTGGTAAACGATTCGAATTTGTATTATCACGATGTATGTTTAAGACTGCGTTCTTATTTATGTAAACTTGTGTAAACTTTGGTAATACTTTAAAAAGTTTACTCGTCAAAATATCCATTTTTTGATGTTCTAAATAATTTTTAGTACTCTCAAAATTTGCGCAAGGTTTACAACCTGGCGTTTTAATTTGACTAATAATATCAGTATTGGCTGTATTAATTGAATGCTTGATTACAGACTTTGCATAAACTTTGGGAGTGCATTTCTAGTATTGTTAAAGTTTACACGAGGTTTATAATCAAGCACTCAAATAGTACTGACAGTACGCAGCCATAACCTCATTGATCCAAACCATAAAAAAGCTACCCTCGTAACTCGCAAAATTAAGTTGCATCTCAATAAAGCACTTATATGAATTCCAAATTCGGAGGGAAAACAAATCGAAGAAAGAGCAGTGTTTACTCGAGGAGTGAATAATAGTGTCAGAAGTCGAAAGCTCCCGTTGTGAATAATGCTTTCTGAGAAGAGGGGCTTCCGGTGCTCACTCTTCTCTTCTCTGTAAACAGTTTCGCTTTCGCGAAGTTCATTAAAGTCACGGGAGTGTAATGACGTCTCGTATATTGCCAGTATTTCCGCGCTTATTTATCCTCGATTCTGCGCTCGCAGGGTTTGACGGTGCAGGTCGACGAAACTGGGAACTTGATAATCGCGAGGATACTCGGCGGAAGTACAGCGGCGAGGCAAGGCCTCGTTCGAACCGGAGAAGTGATCCTCGAGGTGAACGGCAAAGAGGTCCACAACCCCGACGAACTCCAGCAGGCCATACACGAGGCCAAAGAGAACCTCAGCCTAAAACTAGCGCCTGGAATCTCCTCCGACAGTAATCGGCCTATCAAATCCACGGTAGGCAAACCAAACAGTTATTCCTCCACTTTCTACTGTCTTGTAACAGTACTTATTCTAATCAATAGATTATTAAGATAGTTCGTATAAAAATATTATATACAAATGTTATTTTTAGTGTGTTTTATTGTTCTTCAAACTTTTATATTTTAGACATAATTTCTTCAGGATTTATTAAATAAAACTTATTTTTCAAACTATGCAGTTATTTCTGCACTTATATTATCTTTTAACAGTATTTATTCAAATCATTGTATTATTAGTACTGTCGATATGCAACTATTATATATAAATATTGTTATAATTATACCTTTATACTGTTTCCTATACTATTTTCTACAGTACATATTTATTCTTTGTATTCTTCTTCAAAATTTCGAATTTTAAGTATAATTACTTTAGAACTGTTATTTAAAAATAGTTATTTCTGCATTTGTGCTGTGTTTTAACAGTATTTATTTAAATCAATATATTATTAGTACAAATGTTATTTTTATTCTGTTGTACATACTCTTTTCTATACTATGTACTTATTGTTTTGTATTCAATGAAACTTACTTCAGGATTCATTAAATAAAACGTATCTTTCAATTGCAGTGTTATATGAGAGCGTTATTCGACTACAACCCGGCGGAAGACACTCTTTTACCATGCAGGGAGATCGGCCTGTCATTCCAGAAGGGCGACGTCCTGCAGATCGTGGACCAAGCGGATCCAAACTGGTGGCAAGCACGTCGCGCAGAAGGTGACGGCTTAGGTCCACCGGGTTTGATCCCATCGCTCGAACTCGAAGAGCGGAGAAAAGCATTCGTGCCACCGGAAGCCGACTTTGTCCACAAGATTAGCATCTGTGGCACCAGAATCTCCAAGAAGAAGAAGAGGAAAATGTATCAGTCGAAATCGAACGGCGAATTCGATGGCGCTGAATTACTCTTGTACGAGGAAGTCGCTAGAATGCCACCCTTCCGGCGCAAGACACTCGCTCTTGTTGGACCACGCGGTGTCGGACGTAGAACATTGAAGAACAGATTAATTAATAGTGACCCTGAGAAGTTCGGCACGATTGTTCCATGTAAGCCTTCAATGAACTTTTAGAGAAGTTTACTAGATTTATGCTGCTTTGATAAAATCGTATTTCATCCAAAGAATATTTTATCTTAAGGACAGTAATCATAATGATTAAAATCGCTCTAAAAATCCATTAAGATTGCATTTATCACAGCTAAAATCTCATCACTTGAAATTAGCGTTTTCCTTTAAATTTCGCTGTAGTCAAAGGCTTAAAAGAATTTTGTATACTTTATAGTTACGTCTCGGCCACCAAGGGTGCTCGAAGAAGATGGCAAGAGTTATTGGTTCACCGACCGCGATTCCATGGAACAGGACATCCTCGAGCATCGATATCTCGAGTACGGAGAACACGGTGGTCACCTTTACGGGACAAAATTGGACTCAGTGCGAGAATTAATCCGAGCGGGGAAGATGTGCGTGCTGGATTGCAGTCCTGCCGCCTTGAAAATCCTCCACAACAGCACGGAATTCATGCCATACGTGATTTTCATTGCGGCGCCCGGTATGGAGCAGCTCAAGTCATTGTACGACTTGGGCAGATCGACCGGAGCGAGCAGTCGAAACTTGACGGTAATTAAATGGAAAAAGCTCCTCCCCGAGTACAGCAATATTTCTAGCTATAATGCGTGGTCATGATTGCAAATGCATCCCTCTAATTGGAGATTTTCCTGCCAGTTATTTCATTGTAAAAGAGTAAGGACTCGGCTGAAAACGAAATTCGCTAGCCTAGGTAAACCTATCATATACATTTGTAGGATTTGTTTTCTCGCCCCAACTATACTTTGCATGCGCGTTCTACGTACTCTCATAGGAATTCATATTGTTTCCAATTGTACAAGACTTTCGGCATTCTCTACTTCTTCGTACTTGTTGTGCTGTCGTGGTCGTTTTCGTGCATGCGAAGATATTCCAGGCCTGTTTAATTCATTCGATTGGAGGTATTATTGCAGCTTGCGATGTAAATCGAGGAATCATTGGCGAGAGGAAGTAACTCTCATGATTATTGCGAATTCTCGCCGAGTTTTCGAATTTATTGACTGCTAGGTCCCACTTTTATTGGCATACGTCACACGATTCTTCATTCCGCCCCCCATTAGAATCTCTCCCGCCGCAGTTGTATTGTTTATTTAATTTCTCGTATGTATTTGATGTTGGTTATGCTAGTTTGACCGCCAGAGCTCCATCAGGTACAGCTCAAGGAGGGCCAGAACATTGGAGTCCCTCGCGTCGCTCTACGAGGTTTGTATCGCATGGCTTTCTCACATCCACCTTCTTTCTTTTGACTACTTCTTATTTACCACTTATCACATCCCAACCCACCACCACACCATTCTACAATCTGGTCTCAGCACTCGCTCGTCCAAGCTTCCCGCTCCAGCTTTAAGGAAGAGTCGAGCACCCGCTAATATCATAAACACACCGCGCAAATACCTGCATGCGAAAGCCTGAGGAATGCGCTCGAGAATCGTTGCGGTGGACTCGAGTCTGAGAATCGCAGCTAGCCTCAGGGAAGTCCACCTACCACTTGCGCAACTGAACTGTTAACCAATTGAACCCCTGTTAATCTCCAGCACCACGTCACTAATACTCAAAACTTCAAAGTAATTACGAAGTTGGCAGGTATCGCGAAGATGCTTTGAGACAGGATTTTTTCGTGCACAGGAGGACGATTTGAAGTCGACGTTGGAGGAGTCGGCGGCGTTGCAGCGGGCCTACGAGAAGTACATCGACATGGTGATCGTCAACGAGGACTTCGACAACACGTTCCGACAGGTGGTAGCAGCCCTGGACGCCCTCGCGACCGAGCACCAATGGGTCCCGGTCAATTGGATCTACTAAATTGACGCTAGCGTGAATCATATCCCGGATACAAGGGCCCGGCTGATTATTCAACTCGCTCTCGGCCATCGCTGGGAGCCAACGAATTGCACTACTGCCGAACAGGAACCTGCGTGATCGACCTCTCTCGTCTGCCGAGTGCACGTTTTCGCAGGCCAGGCAAACGAGAGCTCGACAACAAAAGGCAGACTCAAGTCTGGCATATCACTGACAATCAGTGCGTCCTCGGTGCAATATTGTTTCTATTGCATTTATATTATGTAAATGTACTTCGACTCCCACTAAAGTAGAACGCACTGACTGACCAGCGATGCCCGACGCGAACTTTTACTGTTCGAAACCAAATTTTCATACGCTCGTTGAGAGAGAAAGAGAGAGAGATATAGAAGTATATGTATATGAAGGATGTCGCCGCCGCGGAGGTGAATCCGGGAATCGTCGTCGACGCAGTCGGGCGACGAACGGCTGGGTGATGATGTCAAACGGAGTCGGATAGGGAAAGTAGTTGCGTAATTAGGCAACGTCATTTAGTCGATTTCGAACTCGATTGTACGTCGAAGAAAACTGTTACCTTTTGTTACTCTTCTATGTCTAATATAAACTGTATTAGTAAAGTTAGTCAAGTGCGCTACTAATGGAGACATGCTTGTTTGAAATATGTTTCTTGCAAACGTATTTAGAATACGCTGGATATTAAGATTCGCACTTCGCGCGAATTGCTTCACATACAACGAAATATCAAAGATAAAGGCGTTACGTACTGTGAAGGAAGTTAGAATTCGAAAGTGAAAGTAATTTTAGCGGGAGCGGTGATTCGGGAGGAATAATCGCGAGCTCGTTTGACATTTTGCACTCTGGGAGTAAGTCGTACGAATGATCGTCGAGAGTGTGTCTCGTTGCCGTTGATAGGAAGTACAACCGTAGAGTTTATTTCGTTTATTTTAAGTTCGCGAGCGACCCGTTGCACCGTGAAAATTCTATGCCATCAACACCGTACTTCTTCTTGTCCGGAAGCTATTCTTTACTTAATCAGTAATTAATAACAACGGTAGACATAAAAGATCTGAATGGAAGATTGCGAGACGGGTCGCTCGAGGTATAACATTAGACCGCCGTCCAATTATCGTTAGGGTTGATTTAGTTTTAATTTATAGTCCTCCCCGAAAGTCTTTTACACGTACTACTCATTTCATTGCTCGTCTTCGTAGGAGGTAATCTTCTTTTTACATGCGTTCAACACACATACATACTTGTACCGAGTCGAGATTTGAATCCCAATGGATTTCGAGGTTTACCAATGCGATCTTCGAAGATATTCACGATTGATTGAAATCTCGATGCGGAATGCGTAGGTCATTTATAGCGCTCGATGCACGATAAGCGTATTCCTGGCATAGAGTGCCTTAATCGCCCAGCCACGTGAGCAATAGGCTCGGGAAATCGAAAGATCTGCTGTGTATATCTTCAGTGGTTAAAAAGGTTTACTCACACGCGCCGAGTGTCTTTGGACAAATATTTCTTACAGAAGAAAACTCTTCTCGGTGAATAAATACATTTTCTTCAACAAGAAAGTGTCCTTTTTAAATCTACGATTCCTTAAAAGAGACTGTTTTCTTTTTTAAGAAATTTTCTAAAAATACTGGGCATGTTCTACCTTTTTTTATCCAATCCGTAGTTACTGGCAGACTCGGGTTTCACGTGAGTTCCCCCCACTAACGATGTGTCTTTTCTGGCAACGCCTGCTCTGCAACCGATCTACACCCAGGACACAGATTGCAACGCGCGTGTTCACTAGTTAAGCTATCGCTACACTATTTTTTCAGGCGAACGACATCTCCTGGCTCGCACCGCGCGACCATTTAGACATGATGAAATAAAGTTTACCGAGTATTTGTTACAAATAACTTATGCTTGTTGTATTTCTCTAACCTTTCCTTTCCCTTTGTATAAACTTCAATTTAGTGCAATGTTTCGATCTTTTCTTTCGTGAATAAATTCACATACATTTTGTAGTTCACTTTTGCAACTTTCCTATCTGGAAACGCAGACTTTGAATATAAACGAGCAATTTAAGTCGAATTTCTTAAATTATTTCTAAAATTCTTCCTTTCAATTATTTAAGGTTAGCGTTAAAGTGTTTAAATCGTTTAAATTCGCATAAGAAAACATTGTCGCAGCTAGTTTTGAATTTTGTTTTATATGAAAAGCTACCTTTAGAACGAGGGATATGTGGAGAAGCTTATCTATAATGGTTCGTGATCACTGGACGGAATGATTGGGAGCGCCATCAGTCAGTGTTGTTTGCTGTCAGGCACACGTATGCTTTGCGTCGTAGGAGAAGGCAATTTTGAAACTGTCTGACAGCAGGCCGCTGGCCACCAGTTTCTACTTGGCTCCTTTCTCGAGGAAGATGCACGTGTTACGCCAATTGGACGTGCATCCGAAAGTCTCCGAGGACGCGGATATCCTCGTGCGAACGTTCAGCGGTGCCGTCGGTAAACTAGCAGAAATCACCACCTTCCCCGGACGCCCAATCTCTCCTCTTTCTCGATCCCGAAATTCGCCGATAGTTAGGAAATCCCACCTGTTAGTCCTAGCTCTGAAAATCCTTCTCAACTTCGAGCGCATTCGAACGAATGAAATCTTCCACTTTTCATTTATCTTGGATGAAAAAGTGCAGTGGAATGCGACTCGGCGCGAGTTAGCCTCGCCGATTAGCATCGACTTGTTTTAATGTTTCTTCCTGTTTTAGGCTTTATTTAATTCAATCCACATAACTCCACTGCCAGATTTAAATTGACTTCGATCTAATTCGCATCCATCGATACGAATTTCTATTTTCTATGATTCATTGTTTACTATCGACGAATGTAAATAAAAGCGCGTAACCTGTTATTTGTTCTCCAAATGTTCTATTATTGATATAAAGAAATCGCGCTTGAAGTACTTATAAACTTCTAAAAGACCGGAGACTCTAAAAAACTAAATATCAAACTTAACAAGGTTTCTTGTTATCAATGTTTTAGCATTAGGCCTTCGGCGTATGCTTATCTGTCCTGTTACTGTATGCTAATTTATATATTTATCCATTGCAAATGATTGGATATTCCTGTTCAACTAACACAATGTTGCATTGAATATTTCATCCATGTGTGTGTCAATAATTGAAATACAAATGTTTGTTAATGTTGTGTTATTTCAATATCACTGGCAACATACATGGATACAAATGTACCTCATCCGAAGAATATCTCATCTATCGCGACATACTATGTTTTCAGTAACGATCGTTAGCACCGTAATCATGGGCATTTTGTTTTTATCCGAAGTCAATTATTACCTTACGCCAACTTTGAGTGAAGAATTATTTGTAGACACGTCCAGGGGTTCTAAGTTGAGGATTAATTTGGATCTAATTATACCTACGATATCTTGCGACTGTGAGTCATAATTTCTTTCTTCTGTGTGGTTTTCAATATCTCGATTGTAAGAATTAATAATGGAGAGCTTTTGTTATTCAGTACTCTCGTTAGACGCAATGGATACAACGGGCGAACAGCAGTTGCAAATAGAGCACAATATTTTTAAGAGAAGATTGGATCTGAACGGCAGGCCCATTGAAGATCCACAAAGGACAAGTATGTGCACTTTAACAGAGTAATAATGTAATAATTAAAGATCTAATGTAAATTATCTCTTTCTTTTCTAGATATTACTGACACAAAACGCAGTAAACGAGTGGAAAAGGTAACTATATATATAAATTTTGCAAGTATTTACTTAGTGGATTATAATTTATTGATTAATAGAATGGCACACTAATTTGTTTCAGACTCCTGACAACTCCACACAAGTAACATGTGGCGACTGCTACGGGGCAACTACGGAAGAAATAAAGTAAGGCCTATTATTTTCTTGTTGCACTCCAAAGTTTAGTTTACTAATTAATGACAGTCTAATGGAAATGTCTAAATCCAAAGATGCTGTAACACGTGCGAGGATGTTCGAGAAGCTTACAGGCTCAAACAATGGGCCTTACCAGATGCAACTATCATAAAACAATGCCAGAACGACAAATCTATAGAAAAGATGAAGCTGGCGTTTAGCCAAGGCTGTCAAATTTATGGGTACATGGAAGTTAACAGAGTCGGCGGCAAATTTCACATCGCTCCCGGAGACAGCGTTTCAGTGAATCATGAACATCGTGAGTTATACATTTCTATAAGCAGGTTTTTCTAAAAAAACTCACCAACTGCCCGAGTGTTCTTACACGATAAAAAAGGCTGTAAAAGAATTCGAGAAAATGCATATATTTCAGTCATTTACTTCACACTTCGCTCGTTAAAATGAAAAAGACAACAATGAAAAAGAAATAAGAAAGCCTGACTGCATTTCTACTACGCACGCTAAGTTGGTAAAGAAATTGTTATAACAGACACTGTAACATCATCGAATATTGATTACAGTTCACGATGTGCAGCCGTATACGTTGGCGCAGTTCAACTTGACGCACAAGATCCGCCATCTGAGCTTCGGCCTGAACATCCCAGGGAAGACTAATCCGATGGATGACACTATGGTTGTCGCACCAGAAGGTAAGACCTTGTTTATTTCAATGTGTCGTATAAGAAATCAACAATGCGCTCGCCTAGAGCGAGCCTTAACCAGATAAAAGTACTTGGTGCGTAGTAATCCGCCGACACTAGCAACGAATCCCTGTGCCTATTGACATAAATACGCCGAATGTACCGCCGGCTTGAATCATCATTTTGCCCACTTCGTTTATCAGTTCCCTTCCTCTCAGTCCGTACCTATTAAGAATCGTTGAAACTTGTGTTATGCGAGTTATAAGGTTTGTTCGGAGTGGCAGTTTGCTCAGTTTCCAACCATTTCCAACCAGTTTCCCAGATGCTTTTGTGCAAGTGCGTCTGCGCCTGATGGTTGGAAATGGTTGGAAACTGAGGAAACTGCCACTCCGAACAAACCTATAGTTAAACTTTGTTTGTCTGACTAAAATCTAGCGAAAGAGAATAAAACGATTGTATACCTAAGCGCCGAAAATCCACCGAATAGGCCTCCGGATGCCATGCCAACACAGGCACCGATTAGGAATCCAGTCTTTATCCTATCGAAACATGTTGGACCTTGCTGATAACCGCCTTGGATCACGGGCATTTTACTCTAGAAATATATCCTTAACTAAAATATTTTATTTCTCTACCACTAGCAATTGCCAATGAAGGAATAATCTTTAATATGCATTCGCGTATTGATTCGGCTGAATCTTCACTTCGATGAGCCATTTAAAACGAGAATAAACTTGTATATAATACAAAAGAACGAAATTATTTCTCGTTCGTGTATGATCGATTACAAAAGACGTCTCGTAAAAGTTTCGAGGTTATCCGGTGGGACTTGCAACTACTTTATCTCGTAATGCAGGCATTGTTAATGCAATGCAAACTTATTCCCATAGCTAACACTCACGAGTTAAGATTTCGGGTTGCGAGTACTCGTATGCTGTCTTTGCTTGGCGTAGGTTTATTTACGCTTGGAATCTCGCGATCGGATGGTTTTGCGGCAAGAATCCGGAAAACACGGGAAGGCGCCACGTTAGTTCGCTCGACTGATAAGTGGTCATCGACATCATGCTCCGTTTCCGGCAGAATTCGAATATAGATTCTATTTGAAGAGTAATTACGTAGCTAAGCGACGCATTAATATCATTAATACATTTCCTCTTGCAATTAAAAGCTCTAATTCCTCTAAGTGACAATGTTTTAATTAAATTAGTGTTATATTTCTTTGGATTGCAGGTGGAATGATGTTCTACTACTACATCAAGATCGTACCGACGACGTATGTGAGGGCGGACGGCTCGACTTTGTTAACAAACCAATTCTCAGTGACGAGGCACTCGAAGCTAAGATCGTCGATGACCGCGGAATTAGAAAAGATCCCCGGTGTTTTCTTCAGCTACGAGCTCAGCCCACTGATGGTCAAGTACACTGAGAAAGTGAAGTCATTCGGTCATTTCGCGACAAACACTTGTGCCATAATCGGTGGTGTCTTTACGGTAGCAGGCCTCATTGACTCTCTGCTTTATCATTCACTCCGAGCGATACAGAAGAAAATCGAGCTGGGAAAGTTCAATTGAACTATCCACTTATTGGTAGACACGAACAATAACGCGGCTACCACTAACATCAGATACAAAGATCTTTTCAATCACTCCGTTCGCGGAGGAGTCATTTCCATTTGTAAAGTATTCCCGAATGCTCCGAGTATGACTGTAATTGCGCGCTGAGAGCGAACAGTTTTTATCGTCGACCTAGCTAGCAACTTACGAGTAACCCCACGGATTTTCCTTGTAAGATACTCTTTTATGTGAGATGTATATACAACAACCAGATCTGCGCGGCTTTCGCACTATTTAAAGATAAGGGATGCGCCTATTGTATTAAACATTCTATTAAAAGAATTGTAATCTCTACAAGACAGTCTAATGGAAGCTTCATTGCCCGCCTTTCCTTCCAACTTTATTTTCAGAATGTCTTCAAGAAGTTATTGTACAGATCGATATCACATTTGGCAACCCCCTTACAGAACTCCTCGTCAGTTCCGCGAGTTACTTGCGAGGGTGCTATGTAGCCAGGTAAGTGAGGATTGTATTGAGCTTTGTTTAATTCCGTTAGAAACCTGTGTCTATTCTCCAATCTGTGCTTCTTGCAGAGGAGAATGTTGGAGTGCTTTAAAACCTCCTCGTGCGATAATTGCATCTCTTCCAGGGCATATATGCATGTCTCGGCCATTTGTTCCGTATCTGCAAATATGAGTGGTAATTATCACGAAAATCGCAGTTTACTTAATGTAATTTGTACTTTAATCCAACTGCTACGTTAATACTAACTTCTGGTAAATGCTGACGGCTGCGACAAAAATAATTGTTTCAGCTGAATCTTATCGAACTTGAGTACTTCCGTTATATAGCCTACAGTATTAAGGACTTTTCTATCCCTGGCAGTGATAACTCTCGGTTGGAGCGACACCACTTGTCTCAACTCTAATCCGTTCAGTTCAAACATATTTTGAATGGATCTCAGCTTGTCTTCCATTACTCTAATTGGTATTCCTAAAACATCTGACTTCTTTGTGATCATCATGCCGATCTGTTCCTTGTTAAACCCAATCACTTTGAGATATTTTATTCTAGATTGGAGGATCCTCAAATCCAACGTTAAAATCCTTGGATAATTGTTAATCACTCTAGCCAAGTCTGCCGGCTCCACACCATTGTCGTGTAAGAATTGTATCCTTGGCTTTAAGTCGCGTTCGAAGTCTAACTGTAAAATCCCTCTGAACGTATCTTCGTTTTTCTCAATCTTATACAACTTAACACCAAGTTTTGTTAATTGTTGGACCAGAGACGACCTTTCTGCAACGTATGCGAAGGTCCTCGGTGGATCCGTCAAAGGAACAACGTCGGAAACATCTTCTGTGCATTCGTCTAATGCGTTAGGGATCTCTAATTCAATATCCTCATTCGATATTCGACTTTTTCTATCGTTTAACAGTTCTGGCACTGCTGTGATTGTTTCAGTCTTCTGGATTTTTGTACAGTTTGCTTCAGCTTTTTTCTTGTCCTTTTTAATCTCGCTATTACTTTCCACGATTAAATAACTTTCTGGTCGCGATGTACCTTTCGAGACATTATTCTCGTTAATAATTGTGCTTTTACTTTCGCAGTATTTTCTTGTTCTCGTCGAACTCTGAACGAAACTGTCATTGGGAATATCCGTGCATTGTCGAAGTTGCCTTACTGTGTTTCTTCGACAAGTTCTCTGTGCAAAGGTGCACAAGTGTCGGAGCATTTTGTCGATTGCTATTAATGTATAAATCAATCATAAACAATAACAACAACTTTCACAATGTTACACTTTATTCTGCACGTTTTCTTCTGTACACAAAATTCCTTTTAGTATTTCATCACATGTTTACCGACGAATCAGTTACGTTTCGGTAAAACTTGTAATAATTAGTGTCAGTCTTCGCGTATAACTTAACTGACACGAAACAAACATTCATATAAATAATCCACGTTAGCTTCTGCCGATTATTCTGTAAAGTATAAAGAAATGATCTTCGGTTTTCATATGATTCGAAATTGGAAGAAAACTTTGCTGCCGAAAATGGCGGCAGCTAAGTAAACACAAGAACGAATCGAAAGCCAAGAAACGTTATTCGATAAACAAATCGTAATCTCATTGGCTCAGTGTTTTACTGAACGCATTTATCGAAAGTTCGAACTAGTTCGCACTTATTGCGTTTTGTGTAGTTCGTGACAAGCACATGCAGCCGCGAGCGACCGGTATATATGTATTCGTAAATCGGAACGCGGGTTAATTTAGCGAGTGGTCTGTGCGAGCGGCCGAAACTTTGAAGTTGACTACCAGTCGGTGTCAAGTGCCGATTCGAACGAATAATAACAAGATCGATGCAACTCCGAGGTTTCTTTAATGCGTGACTGTGAAGCCGGGAAGAGAAAATGGAGCGCACGAGTCTTGGGAATTCGTTGAGTAGGAATAGTCTGTCATCGCCGAGGAAACGCATGTCAATAGTGCAATCCTTAAAGAAAAACAGCTCGTAAGTTTCTCCTTTCTTTCGATCCTCTCACTTGTTTCTTTATTGTTTCTACTGAGATCAATGGAACAAATCACGAATTTCTCTCATCAAATTGCAACTATTATTTATCTAGTTTTTGTATGTTTCTTTTGGTGGATGTTACAGTGTTTTCTCTTTCCAGAGGCATAAGCGTGTCAGGACGTTCGAATCAGTCGGTGCAAGTAATATGCAGAACGCCGAGTCATGTGGTAGAAAGCTTTGGCTCTCCGCTGCCTGTCCTTGTAACGGAGGCTCTGACTTTTGTAGATAGGAATACAGCGGTCAGTGTTAATGTATCCGTGGATGGATGGGCTTGGCTCGTGCGTGGCCGCAGACTACTCGTCTGGCAATGCAAGACCACTATTCACGATCCTAAACAGAGGAGAACTTATAAAACTCAGTGTAGAGAATTACTCTTGCCGCAAAGCGATTTGGCTCATAAAGCAGATTGCATTGCGGTGTGGTTGCCGGCAGGCCATCAGGTTTGTATTAATTCTTGTTCATTAATCACTGTTACTTCTTAAAACCTTTTTTACAATTCCTTTCGATTCACTTTTTATATGATCTCATTCAAAGCACCACATTCTTCTATTTGTTGAAGTTTCTCCTGTTTTATAAAAGCACTTCTGTTTAATTTGAGCACCGTTATTTATAAATAAATATTTCTTAACAAGGTTTTCACACGCATAATTTATTAAACAGTATTTTCCAGTCATTGGACAAACTTTCACTATAGAATACTTATCCTCCTTCACAGGTACCGAGTTGCATGGCTGTGTCTCCGGAAGGTGTTGTTAGATATTGGGCGAGTGTCGCGTACGAGGGTTCTTCGGTAGAAACAAGCGCGGAACTCGCCGGGCAGGAAGTGAACTGCCTCACGTATGTTCCGGATCACGGTTGTATCTTAGCCACAACAACGTGTACGGTAGCACTGTTACAGCCACAGTTTGCTAACGGTAAAAGTAGTATATCGTGTCAAGTGCTGAGAACCAGCCAAGGTTGGCTGGGTGGAATAGGTCGCAGAATGACTTCACTTATTTTCGGAGCTATGCCACAATCTCCCGTAGAAGAAACTGTACATATTTTTACTATTGCTCAGAAATATATTTATTTAAGAATAATAAATACAAGTGAGATTAATGATGCTTGATTATTGTTATAGAAATTAGTGAAAGTGATTTGCACACCCTTGGGAGACAGAAGTTCCAGGGTGCTGATTTTAGCAGGCTCGTCGCTGCAGTACTGGTCCTTTTCGCACGGCGAGCAGGAGAAGATGGAATTTGACGAGGATATTGGCCACATTGTAACTCAGGCTTTCCAAAGGAAACTTTGGGTATGTATCAACAGTCGCTTGAATGTATATGCGATTAGTTATACCAGATGTTTAATTGTAGGAATCAAACGCATGCAATACACAAAGTATGGACACATGGCTGATCGATATGCAGGCATGCGACGAGGGCATAGTGTTTCTAATGATCGCACATTGTTCGGAAAAATCATTCGAAATTCATTTGGCACTTGGTAATGTTAACACTAAAATACAAATTCGTTTGTGCCGAGTGAGTCTATTATACTTTGTGGTTCTCTTTTATAGGCTTGATACCGCTCTCGGGTACCACATTAGGTAATACCTTCAAATGGTTTGTACCACTAAACAGTATTCAGTGGTTCTATCGAAGCGATTTGGAATCTTGTTACCGTTTCATTCTCTGTGGATGGGAAGCCATTCTATACAATCAGCACGAAGTACTCGTAGTGAATTGTAAGCGATTTCTTATTTCATTTCTAATCATAGATACAGAGAATTCTATTATTCCATTGCTTTCCATTATGATTTACGAATGGTGGCTGATGGAGATTGATGTTGCAGTTTTCTTTTGGTTTAGTTTTCGTGTCACTTTTGTAGGTACCGCGGAACACGACGAGGATAACATAGATTTAGTGAGCAGGGGAAAGGACAGTATTCTCGGTGGTGCTTTGTGTTCAGGAACGCCAGTTTTGTTTACGAAAAATTTTGGACTGGTTTCTGTTATGCCGACAGACTTCACTGCACAAGACTTTAACACGTTCGTTATTCAGTGCAACTCATTGCTTTCTCTAGCACACAGAAATCCGTGCCTTTCTTAAGTAATCAACGGGGCTTTTCATTTTAGAAATTATGCAAAATCCAACGACAATACTGATTACAGTTCTCAGACTAATGTAACACCGCAGAGCTTTACCACTCTTATTAGCAATGAGGAACTACAAGATATGTATTATAGTAACGACGGTAGCACGCAATTGAGAGCAGCGTTTCTTCTTAGCTTGCGGCAAAATAAGGTGTGTCGAAGTGCAAATACACTCTTGCAAAGTGTTTATGTAGGACAGTAATAATTGCAATTTATATTGATAGGCGCAATGCGATCAAATACTGACTCAACTCTTCCCTTTGCAAGAAGAACCGGTAATGGATATAGATGCAGCCCTCGATACTCTTGTTTTGAGAGTGGCGAAGGATTTAATAGATGATTATCCCGCAAATGATCCACGATGGTCCAACCATAGAGATTTGAGTAAGAAATCGATTTTATAGATCCCTAAGTTTTTTCTTTATTAACGTTATTTATTATTACAGGTATGACTATGAGTGCTGTGACTTCAATGCAAATTCCACATCAGTTAGAAGGGAAGGAAAAAGCTTTAGAATTATTTATATCGTTCCTTAAGAAACACAGTTTATGGAATAGAGTAAGTTCCGGTATTGCAACCTATTTCTTAAGAACTTAAAGTATCGGACAGCAATTAATACTTGACTTTTAATCAGTTTTGCGCTGTGACGTATCGCGGAATAATAATGTCCACATCGCACGTTCTTGGCGAATACGCGGAGAAAGTAATAGCAGCTTTAACGATATACAATCTTCAAAACAGGTATTCTTTTTTAAAAGTCCACTTTAAGTTTCCCGGAAAAAGAAGCCCTCATCGTCTAACTTCTATTTATTTAAGGCATCCGGACATAGTCAACACCGTTATAGAGAAAACTTTAGATTCGGAGTCTTATGTGTCGGACGAGCTTACGGCGAATGATATATTTTACCGCGAAGTAAGCAAGGTTCATTTGTTTTTGCCCACTCTGGTAAACAACGCTTGCGAAGTCACGCAATCTGAAAGACCGATACAACAAGTAGCGCAGTACATTATGCAAGTGAATGTGATATTGCTGGTATGTGTATTGGTAAATGAAAGAGCTCTCTTAAAATTAATATGAATTCTAATGTTCTCTCTTGTGTTATAAGGGCGTACTTCACGAAGTAGTAAAATATCGGCAATATAACGCCGAGATCTTCGTTCCTTCCAGATGTTCCACTGGCATTACGGAATATCTGCCATGGACAGCAGCAGTGGGCAAGCACGGATTGCGTAATTGCCTCACTACAATGGTACTCGAATGAAAATGATGATTTACTCAACTTTACTGGCAAAGTAAATCCTAGCAATTAATAATTGACTTTATTTCATAGCACAATATAACGCTGAAACATGGCGTAACCGGAACGAATGATTCCACAATTAGGAACGAATTGTATGAGCAACTAGTTAGTCTAATCGATTTAATCTTAGACGGTAGAAAGTGCCATTTGGAAAGTATCCGCGGTACAGAAAAGTTTGAGGTGCTTTTGAAGCAATATGAAACGGATAGAATGAATTTAATTCAACCACTGAGTAAGTATCCAATTAGGAATGGATAATGTTGAATGCGAACCAAAATTCAATAATATGCTTTCCATTTTGTAGTAAAAGATGAACAGTACGAAAATGCTGCTATGTTAGCCGAGAAGTATTGCGATTTCGGATCTCTCATACAAATATGTGAATTAACTAATAATAAGAATCGTCTGGACGGATACATCGAGAAGTTCGCATCGCAAGATTTCGTTGGCTTTCTATTCTCATGGTATGTAAAGGATGGAAAACAGGGCCAGCTGGTAGAACGATGCAGGCGTGGTGGCACTGTCGAGCTTACTGAGAAGTTATCCGAGCACCCTACGTTATCTTGGGTACAAGCTGCACTCACGAACGAGTTACGTTCCGCTGCAAATACACTTCATTGTTTAGCCACTGAAGAACAGGAGCTTGTCACTCGCAAAAAGGTATGATAAAAATGATGAAGTTCCTTCTATTAAGGTTTTAATAATACAGCATATAAAATTGCATAATTTCTTCTGTTCTAGACTATGCTTTCGCTTGCAAAATTAGCACTCCTTGCGTCTGACGAACCGGAGGATGGAGTTGCCGTTTGTATAAAGAGAATCGATAGCGAATTAGCCCTTATAGCACATCAAGAAGACTTGTCAACGCAAGTACTTACGACGTACGGTTACGATATTGAGAAATTGCGTGTACTTACACCAACGGAATTAATTACAGTACGTTCAGTCGTTGTAATATTATTCGACAGATCAATTGGCATGATTCTAATTGTCTTTTGTCTCCCGGATAGTTATACACGTCGGAAGACAACGCCATTGCAAACGAGTACGATTTTAAGAAAGCCCTAGATTTACTCGAGTATGTGGAACAAGAGGATGAGAAGTCATTTCTAAGGTTACGAATTTGGGCTCGCGCAGCAAAGAGAGACCAATGGGACACCGTGGGTAAAAATCCTGAACAGCAAGTGCAAGAAACTCTGTTCTTTAAGTTAATGGATCTAGCATATTTCATGGGTAAGATACACCGAGACTTATAGAATAGTTTTCTGATACTTTTCTAAATTGTAAAGAATTAATACATTCTATGTTTAATTGTTGCATAGGTGACAAGGCAGCGGACTTTCTTCCAAAGCTTGATATGCTCCTCATGGAACCTGAACTTGGCAGTTTAGCCGCCTCCAGTAGTTTCGAATTCCTTATAAAACTAGTATATGAATACGCATACCGTAATTATTAACTCCCTCGAGAGAGCTTCCCGATGATTACGATTGAAATTTGTATTTTTTTACTAATAAAGTATTACTACTAAGCTCATTGTAAAACAATAAGTCTCTTGCATTTCTATCAGTTTATTTATAAACTCTGTACAAATTCCTTAAGAGTAAGTAATAAAACTCTGCAATCCCTCAATATTGATTATGGCATCATTCGCGAGAATACTGTTTGGAATATTAACAATAGTACTAAATTCTCTTTACTTAGGAGATCTTGCGTGCTAATTGCATGAGAGTAAAATACCTGTACTCTCCTGATAATGAAGCGCACCTGATCCGGTGTTTTGCATTCTATCTCTGAAAACATAAAAACAATTATAATATTCATATTTATATATTTAACAAAAAAATCGTGGAATTTACCTGCACATTTGTAGAGAGACGTAACATTTTGCAATTGGTAATACGTATTGGGACACGCATTGTCTTCAGTGCATCTGTAATTATCTGTTAGATCGACATCCTTGTGACCGGCTAATTCTCTGCAGTATAAATTTTCCTTGGGCCCATCTGCATGAAAGCGATTCCAAGAGCAAAGGTTCATTGTTCCGTAGCCGAAAGTGTGTATCTGTAATTATGGAAATCATAGAAGAATCGTTGGAACTTAAATGTTTAAGATAAAAAGTTTATACGAACCCGTAATAAAATCTTCTTGGATTTTTGTCTCCAATGCGGATGTAATCTGTAAGTAATTACTTCCGAAGGACTTATGTAGCCTTCGGTCTCTGGAACCGATGTTTTACTTCCGTTAAAGAATCCTCGGTCAAGGACAGGTCGCAGTGTTCGAGGAACTAAATAAATAATTATCGTACAGAACTTTGTACCGCGTGATGGGAATTTTATATAAACAATGTGATGAATCTACCTGTCGCGAGATATTGCGTGATGGCATCGATGTTAGAGTTCTTTATCATAAAGTCCTCGTCGGATATCATGAAGTATTTGAACAGATTCGCATTGTACCGAGACGTATAATACACAAAGTGTACATCTGCAAAGAATTATGTAATTCTTAATATCTAACACATTACATTTATTGATCGCAACAATATTTACCAGGATGGTGTTCCTTTATCTCCTTTAACAATGTCAATCCATGCTCTTTTTCAGAGGGCGTCATATACGCCAGTGGAATTAAAAGAATAACGACTTGTCCAAGATCGCCGATAATTTCCTTGCTATAATTTTCCTGCCACGTTTTGTTCAAGTAACCATAAACACTTTGTAGTGTTCTGATATAATTAAATTGCGTTGGCCCTGATGACAAATGGAATTCGTAATTATCTCAGGCGGAAAAGTACTTCCACAGACTTACATGGAACTTGCTTGAAATTCGAAATAGTGTGAGAGGCGGTTGAAGGACTATTTGTCATATTGAGCAACCATTCGCCCGTTGTACTGTGTATGATTCCCATCTTCGAGCCGTACATCGACACATCCATGTCTTGAATCAGCACTCTGATAATAAATAATGTTTATTCTAATTAGTAGATTATCATTATCATCCACAGGATAATTGCAAAGGTGAGATTAAAATATAAACTTTTGACTACTCAAAGAGTCAAAATAAATGTATGCAAATCTGTTTTCCTAGTATTGCTATACAATAAAGTCTCCCTTACTTAATCAAGCACTGAACTATTTAACTTTCAAACAATTAAAATACACTCACGACATAAAATCGACGGTATACTCAATCGACCAGGATCCATCGAAAGCGATTATCGCTTCGACTTTTGGTTTATAAGATTGGCTATGACAAGGCAAATCCACAAGAAATCGTTGTTGGGTGTACTTGGAGAACTTCTCAATCGCATAGCCAACCATTCTTTGAAGAGCTTCAGGTGTCATGTAAGCGACACTTTTGCGATAAGCTAACAATTGGGAAACAGCGAAAGTCTGCTCGCTCAGGATTGTATTCGGCACTGCATGCGGATAATTCCTGACGCGCTCGCAAGCTTTGATATTCATATTAAAAACAATACCACCGCAGGAATAATACATGTCCAGGATTTGACTCAGTCGAAGACTATAAAAGTCTTGAATCCAAGTCTTTAAATTACTAGCAATAATCAAACCTGTAATACGAGTAATCAAATGTCGTTAACTAATTTATCTAATTTCTAATGTGTGGTATATTAGTTTGTTTTTTATTTTACCGTCAATTCCACCGAGTAATTCCGCTCTGGTCGCGTCGAAGTGATCATTTCGGACTGATAAGTAATAAACTGCAGGACGCATCGTACTGTTCCAGAATCCAGAGGCACCAAGCTCCATATCAGAGCCGACCAAAGGACCCTGATAAACCACCATCTCTGCCAGTTCACCTAATCCAATACATTTAGTAATTAACGCGAGTTTTTATTTTGAAAATTACGCAAAATTACGCAATACTGATCACAGTTCAAGAAAATTATAATATTCTAATTTACCTGCCACGGAAGTTAGCCAAACGCTGTCGAGTTTAGTCAACGAGGTCATCAAAGAGTGATGCCACATGGATCTCCCTTGGATCATCTCGTCTCTCGGTACTACCAAATCGACGTCGTCCTCGTTGTACTGGAAATCCTGTATGTTTTTGAAACCTGTATCATCAAATATCATAAAAAACCCTTTAATATTTCAGGTTTAAAAATATCTAAATACATCTAAATACATATAAATATATATAAATTAATTTTAAAAAATGTGAAAGGTTTGTATTCACCGGAAGAAGAATCAGTGGCAGCTAGCAGTTGGTTGACAGCGATGTTTTGTCGCTGAAGAGACGCAGCGATCGTTTCGATGATCACTCCAAGAGCAATTGTACCATAAGGGGTGTGAATGACTCCGTGTTCCTGCGGGCAGTCCCATTGTGTGGTTGTCGCCGTCCTACCTATAATAATATTCAGTCAATATTGCACTCATTATGGTTGATTTGGATCAATTGATTTTGCAAACAGAATTGTTATTTATCGAAATATCCAACTAACAATTCTTTTGCTACTGTTTTATTGTAAAACAAATGTATTTGCAATAATTTATACATTCATATCTTCGTTTTGTTATAATTCAACTATTATTGCCACTGTTAACTTTGCATTCAACTAACTAACTTTGTTTGCTAATTCAACTAATTTTGCATTCATTCAGTGAAATTATAATGACCCCTTTTAATTAATACCTGATATGCGATCGGAATTGTCTCTGCTGCAAGGCCTATCAGCATTCGACCCGCCAAAAGTCATAATCGTATTAGAAATGGCTCGGTGAAGAGTGCAGCGCTCTTCTTTCGTTAGAACTTCGTCTGGGAAGAGATCGGCGTTTCCTGGTACCAATTCTTCTGTCAATCTGTTCTTGGTGCGCTGTGGACCAGTGCCAGTGAACGGCAGAATCCCATTGTTCGCTGGGACACCGTCGTGGTATTCGATCCCATCGAATTTGAATCTAATAACATGTTAGTCGTTGTTTGTAAATTAATTGCGAATGAATTGAAAATTAATTACTAATAAAGTTCAATTCAATTGCAAAGAAATGGCATATAAATTGTATCTAAATTGTAAATAAATCGTAAATGAATCGTAAACAAATTCTAAATAAATTGTATCTGTAATTGTAAATAAATCGTAAATGAATTATAAAATCATTATTAATGAACCATAACTCAATTGTAAATAAATTGTATATGAATTGCATTCAAATTGTAAGCGAATCGTAAATGAATTGTAAATTAATTAATGGCAAAGTCCAATTATCTCTGAACGCTGGATAGCATCCAGACTATTTGCACTCGGCGTGGGAAGAGAATTATGACATCAGATTATCCCATCTGCATTTAGATTGGCTCGTTACCAGAGATAAGCGGTAACGAATCAATTAATGAGGGGTGCTCAACACACTGAAAATTTATCTATTATCTTCCGAGGACAATTTTACTTGTAATGAGTTAGTATTTCATTCCATTTCATTTATAATATTGAATTAACGGGTTAAACACTGATAATTGCATTCTCTATAACGCAATTTGATATTACAATAATTATTTACATTCAATTTAAATATAATAAAACAAAGTAACATTGAAGAACTTTAAATATTTCTAGATAATATGTGATATGTCAATATTTTTATATCTATTTCTCCAAAATAAAATAATTTACTTTGCAAATTGACTTTACCTGTGTAACAGGGCGGAAGAAAGGGTTTTCATATCAGTAGTGGTGTACGAATATCGTTCGACCTTCCTGATTATATCGACGAGGACCCGCAGGTTCAACGGCAGGGGAGCACTGACCTCGCTCCCGTTCATATAACATTCTCTCAAAGCCACTGGAATACTGACTGAGCCGTGCACCAAACATACTCCTACGAAATTCCAAAATTCATTATGTTAGAAAATCAAAAATAGAAATATAAGTGTTGCCTTTCATGGGGTAAAAAACCCCATAAACTTGGCCACACTGACGACAAAGATGTCCGAGAAAATCGCTTTTCTACTAACTTCAGCTTTGATTTCAATTCACATTGAGATTCCAATGCACTTACATTCAGCACTTTGTTACTTCTACGCCAAACGCATCGCATTTATTTCACACGTTTACATTATTAGGATTCTTCGTAGTCTTGCAGTTATTTTTTCACGATAATTACGTAATTATGAAACCGAAAAAACTCGAACATGTTTGAGACAGTTATTCGTAAACCTCCCAAACCTGACCACACTGACACAGCTAACCTGAAGGCGAGCGATGTCCGAGAGCATCGCACTTCTAACTAACTTCAGCCTTGACAACTGTAAGATTCACATTGAGATTCGAATGCACTTGTAATCTGCACTTTATTAAATCTACGCCAAATGCATCGCATTTATTTCGAGCGTCCACATTTTCCTAATCTTACAATTATTATCGCCGATAATTACGTAATCGCCAAACGGAAAGAACTCCGAGACAACTTCACAAAGCACTGGAAGCCACTTTCAAGGAGGTGTTCTACGTACCCAAGCAGAGGAATAATAATACTTTGTTAAACGCCATGTTCCTAGCATGACGCTCCTCCGGAAAAGTCAACGGCACATGTTGCACCTCCCCGATATCACAATCTCGGATCTAGCGGTGGTAATGAGTCAGAGGAGAGCGAGGCCTGCCTCTCTCGCCAATGAAGAAAGCCGAGCGACTGTCCTATTTCAATCCTGATAAGATAACTTCGGATTCGAAATACCTGTTCGCTATTTAACCAAGATTACACCCGCGATGCCTTCGCGATGAATCTTATTTTAATGCCGAGAGAATGACGAATTATATAAACTATGGATAAACTTTTTATTGCGGGGGTTGGAAAATCCTAGCATTACCTTTTAAAGTGTTAACAAAATACAGGAGGTTATTTTAATTATTTTTGAGTTATAAAAATTAGAATTATTAAGGGGTAGATCGCGTTGTTATTATCGGTTTAGGGGATGAGGAATGAATAAACTTTTAATTTCAAGGGTTGGAAGGTCCACGCATTTTCCTTTAAAGGGGTAACAAAATATAATCTAATTTAATTATTGTTAATTTATAAAAATTAGAATTATTCAAGGGGTGGATCACGTCACTATTATCGCTTAAGGGATGAGAAATAAATAAACCTTTAACATCAAGGGTTGAAAAATCCAAACATTTGCCTGTAAAGCAATAATAAAATACAAGAGTCCATTTTAATTAATTTTTATTTATAAACATTAGAATTATCAGGGGGTGGATCGCGTTGCTATTATCACTTAAGGGATGAGAAATAAATAAACCTTCAATATCAGGGGTTGAAAAGTCCAAGCATTTCCCTGTAAAGCAATAATGAAATAGAACTATTATAATTATTTTTTATTTATAGAAACTAGAATTATTGAAGGGGTGGATCGCGTTGCTATTATCAGTTAGGGGATGAGAAATGGATTGGTAATAGAGAGCAGGTGGGCAGAGCGTGCGGAGAGGGGCTCGTTACTCATAACGCGTGTATCATATCTTATCTGTTTTAGTGATGGTAGGTTTCACTATATCTCGACAAAGGTGTGGTGTAGTACTCGTTGAATGAATCTGAGAGCAGGTACCATTTATTCTCGTCGACAATTAGCCTCCTTAACAGCCCTTCGTTAATCTCTAATTATTCCCTATCACCTAACAAACATTTTCAAGTGATCTATTTTATATTGCCTATTTTTTATCGAATTCTATTATCAGATTTTCTTCATGCAACAGTGATATTTTATCCGCGTCTGATAGATCGGCTGGTAATAGTGCGTGTTTTCTACGTGTTGCAGTGTGCTATGCTCCAATCGCAAGGATTACCAGCAGTTTCCATTGATTCCCAATGATCAGAAAAATGATCAAGTTCCTCCTTGTTATTGGTATTATCGTAGGTAAGTTGTTTACAGTGCTTTTGTTCTTAATTCAATTTTTATCGAAGTTGTACGTGATTCATAATGCCAGAGAATTTTATTGCGACCTTTTTTGTGGTTAAGGAAGTAATTAATTAATTGTATATTTGTAATTCGCCTTTGCAGCGACACAAGCACAGGAAAATGCACTTCGCAATCTTCCGCCTGCTCTGCGCGAGTGTTACACCAACAAGTTCCTCCTCGAGAGGGACAACCGACTGCCGCACACCCTGAATTCCCTGCTGGCGATATTGCGCAAGGTGGAGAACACTCGGACACCCAATTTGGATCTGCGAACACTAACCATCGCCATTCTCCACGGGTGATTAGTCATTTGGATTGTAATCGATGCTTTTACAAAGATGTATTTTTCGATTGAGATGTATTTGATGGTTTGCAGCTATCGTCAGGATGGAATTGTCCCGAATCCTAATATTCCCATGTCAGATGGCGTCACACCCTTCGCGCCGAATGGCTTTCAATTCTTCAAACACGCCCAGACCCTTCGCTTTTTACCTGGCAATGCGATCAACTTCCCCAATAGTACTTTGACGGACATCGAAAGGGTGAGAATCGTACTTTTTCCTATTAAACTATTGCACTAACAATCAAAATATAATTCTCTATAATTCTATACTTATTACTTTTAATATTAAACGATTTTATTTAATTAAAATTGTAGTATTTACAACATATATTAAAATTGTAATATTTATTCTTCATATTAAGATTTTGCTTTAAGGGAAGATTAACAACTATACCAACAATGAAAATTTAATTCTCCATAATTCTAAACTTATTACTTCTAATATTAAATGATTTTATTTCATTTAAATTTTCATATTCACAACACATATTAAAATTGTATAAAACATAATATAATTCAATATTTACGAAATATATTAAAATTGTAATATTTACAAGTTGATATTAAAACTCTTCTTTAAGGGAAGATTAAAAAGTTCGACAATACTTTCAACAAAATCACAACTGTTTCCAGTGCACATTACACTTCATGATCTCATCAAGCGTGGAAGAGGACCAACGGGGTGACGAAGGTAGAGTGTGCAGGTTCGCCGGTGCTTACAGGCGCGCGAGGAGGAGTATCGAGAGCGACGATTCCACCAGCATAGCGAACGATGTGGAAACCTTATCTCCCGATGTAATGTAAGCTGGAACTTTAGATATAATAGGAGATAGCGTGTGTATCACAGGCTACGTTCTTCTTCTAACGGGCCGGCAACTACATATATGTAATGCCAGTCTAAAAGCATTATTGTACTTTCCAGCGAAATGATTACGAAACACAAAGAAGGCCCCACAGCGGCCACCGTTGATCCGAATTCGATGTATCCGGAATATCCTCATAATCATCCGCAAACATTGCAGATGTCGTCCTTCCCGAAAAGCAAGTGTCCTGTGGAAAATGGTGTTGTGAAAACTAGGTAAACGTGTGTTGGAACACTCGGGTTTTCTTGAATGAATTTTCTTACTGTTTTATAGTATCTTTTTTTGTAAGTAAAGTAAATTAAATTGTATGAAATTAATTTAATTCAACTTAATTTGAATTGAATTGCATTGAATTAAATTGCAGTGAATCGAATTGACTTAACTTAACTTAAATTGAATTGAATTGAGTTGGCTTAAGAAATTAAATAATTAAATTGCACGATATTGCAGTACAAATTTTCCACGAATACTCTTTTATAATGACGATATAATAATTTCTGGTCAGATGGGGTGGAGTTTCAGCTGGTTTGGTCCTCGCTGGAATTGCAGCGGGTCTCCAGCCGGAAACCGTCTCATTCCGAGAGTTGCAAGTGGACGAACCAAAGAAGAATTATTTCCCGTTGAATATGAGCGTCGATAACAGTATGCTCGTCACGTTAGCTGGTAATTAAAGGATTCAATATGACTTTGATTGATTATTCTAAAAAAAGTTTGATATAATAACGTTGGATGTGATTTAATAGGCGATTTAGCTGAGGTAGCATTGGTGCAAGGACCTCAACAAATGAAACCATCGATTGGAAATTACGGCAATTGGAATTCCACCGCTTTGCCGAAATGGTACTTCCTTAATAATAACGAGGACCTTGAATACACACTGGCGGAAGTAAAAGGAGGACTGGATGGTTTAATCCTTTCGAATGTGATTGATTCGTGGGATACAAAGATTTTTGGGTTGAAACTCTCGCAGGTCCTGGATATGTATTACAGTGGCCGTGGGCTTTTTGATTCTCAATACAGAGCTTGCAATCGCAGGACATTGCTGACAGCTGTCGCTCCGAATTCCACACTCAGTGCACAGGTACGCATTATCCTTTTTACTATTTTTTTTAAACATTATACAATGTCTTAAAATACAATGCTTTGGTACTTGAGTAAGAGGAGAAAATCTGAGTACTAACACAGAATTTTGCGATTTTTTCAAATGACAATAAAAGCAATGTTTTGAGTGGGAACATTCAATTTGCAATTATGCTAATGCTATCGCACACGAGCTAGTTTTATTTCTTTACTATTTATCACGCTATTTTTACAAATGAGTTGGTATATGTGGGCGTTCGAAATAAATCTAACTCGTCAGGGATTCCATGTAACAAAACGTAGAGTCTAATGTATTGCATTCGTAAACCTATTTTTAATTTTCTAACATCTTATATGACATTGTTTCTTTCAGGCATACAGCGCTGCTTTAGTGCTAAATGCAGATTTAACAACAGCCACTCTTGATTACTCCAAAATAGAACAGTTTGCCGTGGAAGCAACCAATGCTTTATTAAATTTTATACGTGAGTTATACTTGCTTTGGATAAGTGAAATATTTATGACTTAGAAATAATTAGAAATAGAAGTATTCAGAGAAATATTTTGATGATGAAAATATATTGCGTTTTTTCAGCCTCGTCAATGCCCGATGAAATAACTTGCGCCCAAGTTGACAAGATGAACGATTTCAATGAAGTTTCGGTTGACTTGACCATTATTCTCGATACCAATTGGCCTTTCGAATCGATCCAACCGATCCTCGCGTGGGTTTCTAAAATATAATTTAATACAGATCTCTTAATTCTTAATTTATATTTCGAAATTTATATTTCAGAACATTGCTTGATAATCTGGATATGAATCAGTTTAACAGTAATTATACAATTATAAACGGATACGACGGAAATGCTATGATCAACAGCACTTACGATATCCTCGAATTCTTCCAATTCAATTCGTCCGATTACGCGAACTGTAAGTCACGCAATTCTTTATTTAATACGTAAGTATTAATTTATATATTGCAATATAATATACAATTGTTCTAGTTACGCGTGGGTTCGATTTGTCGAAATCCCTGGAGAAACTGAACTGGAGACAATTGGATAAAATGGATTATGAACGCACAGCGGGTGTCGGTGGTGGAAGATCAAACGTAGTCTTAGTTATCCCTCATTTATCACACTTGCAAGATCCTGATAAAGAATTCTGCCTGCAGAAAATCCTAAAGATGCGAGAAGTTATTCCAGGTAAAAATACAGGACTTTCGATTATTATAATTAGTTTATTTACAACCGCTTTATTGCTAAAATGATTTTTATCGCAGATTTGACTTTACTTATCGCAACATACAGTTCAAAGGACACTTGGTCGAGTCTCGTGCGAGATTCGCAAAAGGACTTATTCTTAATTAACGTAGGCGACACACCAGAAGCATTAGCATCCCTCGAAGGTGTAATAACCAGGATCAAACAAGGTGAAACAAGACGACGATCTTTTAACGTTCTTTTCGTTGATTAACTTCTAATTAAACAATGTTTTCGTAGTGCCAAAACGTTTGTTCAATACCCAGTGTGGATCGGATTACATCACGCAAGGATCGAGCAGCTCATTCGATGATTACGTCGAACCGTACGGTATTAACTTTTACAGACTCCATCCTAATTATTTCTACAATACTGATACTACGAATGAGCCTACAGTCAAGGTAAGTTAATACAAAAAAATAAAAGGCAGTAATACAAAAACGCAGAGAATGTAATAATCTTCTTGCAGATTCAAGTGGCCATCGAAGGTTCATTAAGAGTGTGTTCCTCTCGGGATGTATTGCACTTGAACGCAACAGCAAATAGAGCAGCCGCATCCTGCACGACATTGAAGAACAATGTGCATAAAATCACGTTGTCCTGTGGCGATGCTTATCACATTCATGAGTGCCCGCCTCTTTATTTGTCTATCTCTGCGAATTCTTCGTTTTCTTCCTATTCGTGCACAGGTAATAAATTGATTTCTTACAGTGATTTTATGGAGAAGTAGAAGAAAGAACAACTTCTGATGATTTAGTATTATTTTCTGTTTCAGATCGCAATGCATGCCGCTTCCAGAATATGATAAAATATACTATTTCGTACGAGAACCTGGTGTGCGTTAGCAGTGGACACAGAGCAATCATGAACTCGGCTATTTTAGCATTAATTATAAGTTATATTTCTTATTACAATCTTTAACAGAACGCGAGATATCTCGCAAATTAATAGCATTGAAAGCAACAGTTAGGTTTTATACAATGCGTGTTCAAGTGTTTGGAGGATTTATAATTACACGCTGTAAATTTCTCGCCGCACACACTTGACCATCTTCGACGCGAATCGCGATGTAGTTGGTAGTGAATTAACAAGACAATAGATGGTTTGTAAATAATTTTTATACATGATATATTACAATGTAACAATATAGTAATGTATATTGTTAAACAAAAGGTCTACAGAGGGCGATTGAATGATCGATACCGCAAGCTACCATTTGCGGTTGGGCACCAATGTTCACCTATAGTTGGAATATGTCAGTTTAGTTCTGATCCTTTGAAAATTCATTTGATTTCTCTCGCTTTCAAATGATCTACTTACTTTCAATGGAAAGTATTGGTCGTTGAAGTTGCCTAATCCCAGTGAGCCGTATTTATTGCGCCCCCACATGTATAAGTCGCCTTTATTGGTCAAAGCTGCCAAGTGACTCATACCCGAGAATATTTTTATGACTTTGCTATCTTTATTGTACTCGTTCCTCCCGAATAAAACAGGCGGAATTATGGTTGGATTTGGGACTCGCTCCACCTGTGGCCCCAGTCCGAGTATACCATAGCCCCACACAAATACTTCTCCGAGATCTATGTGTTTATGTTATAATGATTATTAGGTTTTCAAAATACGTTCGGCTCCTTCCGAAAGATATTCTTAAATAAATACTTACTATTAAGAACCATGCAGAATGACCCACCCGCCGCAATATCCACAACATGACCCACTGCATTACCCAATTTCAATTCTGTAGCGATATTTACTTGATGCGTGTCGCCTTTATTCGGTAATTGACCGTATTCCGAATTGCCCCATCCGAACACTCGTCCTTTATCTAAAGTAATACATTGGACTTCTTAAAACAATTCAAATTCCCTTTGCAGGAATTCTTGAAAGAGTATTCTTTACCATTCAGAGCCAAAACACAATCGCAAACGCTCGCCACTTTCGTAATACGTTGACCTGCTAAATCCCCCTTTACTAAGCCCGGCCTGTATTCATTGTGATAATGCGCTAATCCAGTCTGTCCGTCGGCGCCCCAGCCAAACGCATATACTTCACCGGCTTCTGTCAAAAGTATGCTATTGAATAATAGTAAAGAAAATCAAGGATGTGGAAAACTGAATATGGCTCGTGCGAAAGGATCTCTGATACCTGTGATCTTGGCCAGCGGTCACAGCTTTGATTTTCTTTCCCTTGATATTCGGAATACGATGTACCACTCTGCTATTCTGGTAATTCTCATTCTCTATTATAGGCCTGCCACATTGGCCGTACGCGTTATTGCCTAGCGTGAATACACCCTCGTGCGTTAACACCAACAAATGTGCTCTGCCAGCACCTATGTCAAGTACTCTAGTGGAAGATTCTTGAATAGGCAAATTAATAGGTCTCGGCTGTCTTATCACACTATCTTTGTACTTGACATCCTTCGGATCGAAACCTATAAAATAATTATAATATTACTATGTATGATAAGAAAGTACTAGTAGTTTGCAATATTAATTACTAGGAAATCTTACCAATCTGCGAGTCTGTATTTATTCCAGATCCATACAAAATTTTCTTGTTGCTATTGTGAACGGCGAATGCTGTGAAGCCATAGCCGCAAGCGAGATGATGGATATTATTTTGTTCGCCAAATTTCAGACGCACCGGCTTCGTCACACAGCCCAAGCCATCCTTGTTTACTTTAGTCTTTTCAATTCCAAGCGCACCATGCTCAAAGAGACCCCAGACATACACACGACGTTCACCCGGTTTGCTTATCGGATACTGGAAGACTATTGTTAAACATTGCATTATTAATAAAGTCTTCGAAAACATCGAAATATTATTTCGAAATTCTTTTCTCGCGATTTTACCTGGCAAAACTTCAGTGGTGGTCTTTTCTTTTTCAGGTTTGGAGGAACTCAGTTGAAAGTTCCGGCAGTTTTTCGGCACGTTTCTCCTCAAGACGTTCCTGGCTGTGTTAAACATAATTTGTTTCGCAAGCCGTGTATTCCGAGGAATTGTTAAGATTGTATTATTCGTCCGGCTCGTTCTCAGTTGAAGCTGTCATTGGCATTTTCGCCGAGGAAATTCGGCATTTGTTGTTGCTTCGGAGCACTAGGAGCGCGAGGATCTCATCGTGTCTGAGACAGCCATTTGAACGCTAGCGTCAGCCGGAGTGTTCCGGTTTCGCGGCATTCTGTCCTTCGCCCTTCCTCTGCTTCCTGCTTCCCGCCACCATCTTTCCTTCGCCCGTTTTACATCCATTTTCTTCCATTTCGTGCTTGGAACCGAGCCGGGTAGCACGCGTTCGCAGGATTCTTCTGGTAAGGGCAATCTTAACTCACCTTTCCTTCCGGTAAAGTGGCTTGCATGCGCGTCTAGATAAACTTTGTAGAATCGTTTATCGCCGATAAGTGAACACATATCTACCCATGCCAATTTCTAGTATATGTTTCTTTGATTTCTGATCGATTCTTAGATCTGCGTAAACTTGATGTGGAAACCAAAGATATCCATATCCATGGCGCTTAATTAAGGCCGATTTTCTTCGTGAGAACATTTAACTATTCAGCATGTGAGTACGTCAACTTTAAGCGGGACTAGTTGCATATTTTGTTATTGCTTTAAAATAGTCGTAACTTTAGCATCCCTCAATTAAACGCTCTCTGCCGCGTGTTATATTCGGCAAACGTATACAGAACCTATTATACAACCAGTCGGGCTATTATAAACAATAAAAGTTGCACGTTCATCTTGCATTTTTATTCGATTATCGGTGTAAGTTAGCCGTTGAAAACTTGCCTTTAGCAAAGGCTTGCGCGTCTATGAAATAAAGCGACGCTCGTGTGGCACGTGGCTGTGTTCTTTGGCTTCGACCATTAGAAATTGCGTCAGATCTATTCGACCGCCTTCCGCGCGCATATCATGTAATCTTGTTGTCTTTTCAGATTTATTCATAACAACTAAGAATTCCAACTGACAATTTATCAGAGGACTTCGGAATATAAATGACTTTTCGTTTTGCAGGTTAAGGACGTTGTTGAAGGGACTCCGGCATTTGCAATGCGGGTGTGTATATTATATCTGCTTCTTTTTCAATATTCATAATTCACCTCCTGTTTTGGCATGCCTCCACGTTGCTTATCAGTGGAGCATGAATGCTTATGGGAGGAAGAGCAACGTGAATATGCCTTCGGAATCCACACAGTGCTGTCTGGAGCCGTTTCTCTATGTTCACGACAGTTTTATAGTAGTATTTTGTATTTGAGTTATTCTTTCGCTATTGTCCGCTATAAGAATTCATCTTTATTTCGTAGGCCACACAATCCAGCAGCCACCCAAATCTTACCCGCCCTTGGGTATTACCAAACAAGACAACAGTACGCGGACTACAGAAGATTCCCCCAAAGAGATAGAGACAATGCTTTCGAGGAAGATCAGTACGAAGATGAATCGTACAATCGGAAGCCAACGTATGACAGGCAGAGAAGGTTCCCTCAAAGAGGTGGACAGAATGCTTTCGAGGAAGATCATTACGAAGATGAATCGTCGTATAGTCAGAAGCCATCGTATGGCAGGAATGATAGGTACACACAAAATCGAGGATATGGCCAGAATAATAGATTCAACCAGAATTTCTATCAAAGGCAACAACAAAGGGGTCCGAGATACGATCCACAGAGCCTTTTCGAATTCAAACGGATAGATTGGAACACAGAAAACTTGTCAGAATGCAAGAGAATAGATTACACGCCACATCCCAATGTTGAGAGCCGTTCGGTCGAAGAAGTCGATGAATTTCGAGAGACGAATGAAGTAAAAATAAGCGGCTCGCATCTGAAGCCTATATTATCGTTCGATGAGGCAAATTTCTGCGAGGAGACTATGAGTATACTGAAAAGGAAAGGCTGGGACAAACCTACCGTTATACAAGCCGAAACGTGGCCTATAATTCTTGCGAATCAGAATCTGGTGGGAATATGTCACACTGGCAGTGGAAAGACATTGTGCTACGTTTTACCTGCACTGGAACATATTAGAAGGCAGCAAGAGAATAAGATTGAAAACATCGACCTTGACACTTACACGTACAAGCCATTCGCGTTAGTTGTTGTTCCAACAAGAGAACTGGCCTTACAGGTCTTACACGTTATAAGGGATTTCTCCACAAACAAAATATCGAGTGTCGCCGTGTTCGGTGGTGTAAAAGACCGTTGGTACCTTACACACGTAGAAGACGGAGTAGACATTTGTGTCGCCACTCCTGGTAGATTGTTAGCTCTGCTTCAGCAGAATAAGATAAATCTGAAGAATTGTACGTACCTGGTCTTGGATGAAGCAGATACAATGTTGGACATGGGTTTCGAGCAAAGTGTTAGGTCTATCATGAGTCAATGCAGGCCAGATCGACAGCTTCTGATGTGGACAGCCACGTGGGACGCCGACATTCAAGGTTTAGCCCGCTCGTACTTAAATAAACACGCGGTTGTTCATATTGGCTCGTCGGATCAAACACCCAATCAAAATATCACCCAGAACGTCATGGTGTGTGATGAGCACCAGAAGTTGATCGAGTACGTATAAAAAAGCAATCAGCGTTTTAAGAGAAACAACATAAGCCTACTCATTATCTATTTAACATTATAATGATGAGACTCCTATATGACAATGCAGTGATTTTACTTTCTTGTCCTCTAAGAAGAACTGAACATGATTAGTCCAATAGTAATGCGTCACTAGTTTTGTCAAGATCTATAAATAAATGTTCTTTCAGGGTGAAAAATATTCTCAAAAATATCTATGAATCCGGCACCTCCGGAAAAACAATACTCTTTGCGAATACAAGGGAGAACGTTGAAAGGCTGTACCGTGTTGTAAAGCATATGGGTCTCAGATCGCTTTTATTGCATGGTCCAATGCAGCAATACACGAGGGAAATGACTATTAAAGGTAAGTCTGTTTTGAATTCGAACTTGCCAGTATTATGGAATTAAACATTTCAAGACTGAGAAACACTGTTTTTGCGTGCTTGAACTATAGCGAATGTAATGTTTCAGAATTTATGAGGACGCCTGGAGCTGTTCTTGTAGCAACTGATGTGGCATCGCGGGGTTTAGGTAAGAAAGCACAGCTTTGCATTAATTAGGGCCGAATCATTAGGCAATAACGAAGTTTCGTGTTCAACCGGAATTATTTCACAGACATCGATGGCGTGGACTACATAATCAATTACGACTTTCCAACTGTCGTGAAAACTTACGTACACAGGATCGGAAGGTGCGGGCGTAAGGACGTTCGTGGTACAAGTTACACTTTCTTAACGGAAGAGGACAAAAGGCATGCGGACGACTTAGTCGAATTGCTCGAGCTGAGCAAGCAAGAGGTCCCAGCCGAGTTACAAGCGATGACTAGGAAAAGATGTAGGTCCACCGAGAATTGAAACAAGTTTTAATCCAAACTAGTTTCACTATTCCTGATGTCTATTTTTATTTTGCAGCACATTCACACCATCATCGCGGGCAACGTCGTTTTTAAAGCGGTTAGCCGACAAACATTTTTTGTACACGCTATCACTTCATCATTACGATTCGAAACCAAAGTATTCTTCGCTGATCAAAGATGTGTTTGGATCCTCTTGTAATACCAAAAAGGAAACTACTCTCATCTCTCATGCATTTGATAAGACGTGCGGTAAAACCAACGTGAATAGTAATAGTGTATCTGTTTTTCGATGCACGCCACTTCTGTACATATACTTTTAGAGTTTACTATAGCGCAAATTTCTCCCTCTTTACCGCACTACACATGTAAAGTAATAAACGGAAACTGTCCTATTACTTTGTTATAAATATTATTTAAGATCAGGGTGAAAATGATTCTATGAACAAGGACGTATTATTATATATAGTCGTATGTTAATTTATGAATAAAAAGAGTGTGGCGGAAATTGTTACTACTAACTACACCCTTTCCCACCCTGCCTTCGATTTCTGGGTTTACACACCTATGACTAAACTGATTACATTCGTGATTATTGAATCTTGGGCGCTCTCGTATATATGGGCAATGTAAATTTATGTTTACACAAAAAAATAACAGGATTTTTGCCGTCCCTTATTATAATAATAGATTTTAAACTACGGGCTTTCAACACTAAATCTACCGAGACTTTTTATACCTGTATTTTCATTGAAAACGGTCATTTGACTGGCAATTGGTAGGTTCAGCGTTAAATAATACTGATTTCGGTGTCACCCACTTTCTGTACTGCATATATAGCTTTTTCGCGGATATTTTACTAAGTACCGGCATTTTGGCACCACATGCACAGTGGACATGTGCAGAAGGGAGAGCCGGGCGGTCACGTGGTACAGCTGACACTATAGTCGATTGTTGTCGTGTGGTTGTCGGCTATAGCTAGTGTCCAGTGTATTGTAACCTTATTATCTACGTTTAAACCAGTGACGAAGTTTGGAATACCGCGGCAATCAAGTTTCCGATGATTTAATACGAAGAATCGAATTTCCGCTCTTTCAGGGATGGTAAGATCAGTAGAAATTTCCCTGACACCGATTAACCTTGGATTGAACTAGTAATGATTGCACTTTCATTTAACACGAAAGTTATAAAGATTCCTGAGATATAATGGCATTAAAGATAACAAGTGTTTCTGGCTTAAGACATATGTTTTCTAGTTTTGTTCAAGTTGAGAGAAGGAAGGAACGAAGTCTGTTCTTATGATTCTTCTCTACTTTTCTATACAGGCTTCAAACGATGGCATACCACCACCGGCAACAGTGCCTGGATTTCCAGCGGCAACTCCAAACATTGCGTCCAGCTTTGTACCACCTATCATGCCGACGGCTCCTTTTATTCCACCACCTAGTTTACCGCCAGGACCACCTGGCATAATGCCTCCCCAATTTTCTATTCCACCGCCTGGTTTTAGCTTCCCAATAACGGCAGCACCGCCACCAGAAGCTGGTGTCATCGCTGCCGCGCCTCAGATAACAGCACCGGGTATACCGGCGCCTGCTCCTATTGCTGGTGAACCGGGTGCCGCTGGTACGCCAGTTATAGCATCGGACAAGAAAACTGATTGGACGGAGCATAAAGCGCCTGATGGCAGAACGTACTATTATAATAGCATCACTAAACAGTCCCTGTGGGAGAAGCCGGATGAATTAAAGACGCCCAGTGAATTGTTATTATCGCAATGCCCCTGGAAGGAATACAAGTCGGAGAATGGAAAGGTTTATTATCACAATGTAAATACTAAGGAATCGAGGTGGACCATTCCTACGGAATTAGAGGAACTCAAGACAAGAATTGCGGCGGAGGAGGCTGCAGCGGCTGCCGCTGCGGTTGTGGCAAGTGCCACGAATACGTATGTATCCAAGATACGAGTGTATGATGATCGAAATGATAGGAGGAAACATGTTAGGTCTTCTTGAATTTCCAGAATGGTTCCTGTAGCGATGCAGCATTTATCTCCCAATATAGCGACAATATCACAGACGAGTACACCGGAGCCCGGAGGAAAGTCTGCGATAGAGCAAGCAATGGCTGCTACATTAGCAGCAATAAATATTCCCACGCCACCTACAAAGCCAGATGACGATAGCAATTCTGCTAAAGGATCCGCTAACGATAGCAGAACTAGCACACCTGAGCCAAAGATGCAGTTTAAGGATAAGAAAGAAGCGATCGAGGCTTTCAAAGAACTGCTTAGGGAAAGAGATGTTCCGTCGAACGCAACTTGGGAGCAGGCTGTGAAGCTGATTCAAAGTGATCCGCGTTATCCTCAAATGAAGAAACTGAACGAACGTAAACAAGCGTTCAATGCTTATAAAACACAAAAACTTAAGGAGGAACGTGAACAGGAAAGACTAAGGTAAGGAAAGACTTTCACGTGCATATTCATTTGGTGTTAATTAAGAATTATATTTCGAACGACAGGTTGAAGAAGGCAAAGGAAGATTTGGAGCAATTCTTGTTAGAAAATGATAAAATGACGAGTACCACGAAGTATTATAAGTGCGAGGAACTGTATGGAAATCTGGAAGTGTGGAGATCCGTGGGTGATTCTGATCGCCGCGATATATACGAAGATGTCATTTTCAATTTAGCTAAGCGCGAGAAAGAGGAAGCTAAGCAACTTAAAAAGAGGAACACTAAGAGGCTAGCACAAGTCTTGGATACTATGACAGACGTTACCTATAGAACAACGTGGCAAGAGGCACAGGCTTTATTGTTACAACACTCGTCCTTCGCGGAGGATGCCGACTTATTGGAAATGGACAAAGAGGATGCATTGCTTGTTTTCGAAAATCATATTCGACAATTAGAAAAGGACGAGGAGGAAGAGAAGGAACGAGAGAAAAAGCGGAAGAAGCGACAGGAGAGAAAAAATCGAGATGGTTTCATAGTACGTTACAATTTCTTTGTAGAACCGTATTCGGTGAAATGCACTTTTAGCAGAAATCCCTTCATTCGAATTTACCTTGCAGAGCCTACTTGACGAACTTCACGAACAAGGGAAATTAACATCAATGTCGCTTTGGGTAGAATTGTATCCAATGTTATCTGCTGACTTAAGGTTTTCAGCTATGCTCGGTCAACCTGGTTCTACTCCGCTCGACCTCTTTAAATTTTATGTCGAGGACCTTAAATCCAGGTTCCACGATGAGAAGAAGATCATCAGGGAAATCTTGAAGGATAAGAACTTCGAAGTGCAAGTGAATACGACGTTCGAGGAATTTGCAACTGTGGTGTGCGAGGATAGAAAGAGTGCGACATTGGACGCGGGTAATGTGAAGCTGACATATAACTTATTGCTCGAGAAAGCTGAAGCCCGGGAGAAGGAGCGGGTGAAGGAAGAAACAAGGAAGTTCAAGAAGTTAGAGACTGGTTTCAAGAATCTATTAAAGACACTCAATGTGGATTATCAAATGAGCTGGGAAGACGTGAGAACTAAAATCGAAGAGGAGGCCGACTTCAAAGCAATCACATTGGAAAGCGAGCGTGTTCGAATTTTCAAGGAGTACCAGCACGAGTTGGAGGAGAGTTGTAGTCACCACCATATTAGAAGTAAAAAGAAGAAGGCTAAGAAAGTGAAACGGAAGTCACGTTCCCGCTCTCATAGTGTATGTACAAATTCATCACACTATTAACGAATGAATTCGCAACTCGTAACTCTAATGCTCTCCCACATATCTTTAGGAATCCGAAGGTAGCGAGAAAGGATTAAAAAAGAAGCGGCATAAATCGCGGTCTCCAAGTGTTCCAAGTAAATCGGACAGTTCGGAATCAGACACACGGAAATCAAAGCGAAAGAAGAACAAAAAGAAGCGAGGCCGTAGTCATTCTGTAAGTTCCAGTTATTCTTATAACTTTTTCTCATTGACTTCCTCCCGGAGTCTAAATATTACTCACTCTTGCAACGATCATTATGTCCATAATTTACTTTTACTTTTTGCTCCCAAAGCGATCACACTCTAGGCTACCTTCTTCCGAGGAATCACCTGAACGAAAGCGAAAGGAGGAGAAACATAGGAGAGCCTCGGCACATAGTGAAGGTTCTGTGACGGAGAACAATGAGCATCACGAGCTTTCGGAAGACGAGCTCGAAAAGCAGCGAGCGCAGTTGCTGCGTGAATTACAGATGCAACAGGAGGAGAACTAACGTGTTAAATTACCGATTCGGTATAATGAATGTTCGTCGGACAATACTATTAAATTAAATGACTACACTATCCCATTCCTCTACGATCTTCCGTCGATAGTGCGTGTGGCCAGCGGGGCAAAGAGTCCCCCTTAATTCTTGGTTCACGAACTTATAAATCACGGGACATTTTGCAAAAATAGTTTCTCTTACATAATGTGTACCTAGTTGAAGTGTGCATCTCAAATATACACTTTTCTATAAATAAGTGTAAGCATTCACTGCGTTGTCAAGATTTTCGTGCGTCCCGTTTTTATCCCGGCTGTTACAACCCTCGCGGTGAAGTCGCAACAAGAAAATTAATCAACAGGACTCAAGTAATTAACAATTCATCATCTCCAGTAAAAATCCAGTACATAAAACATCCCAAAAATCGTAATCTTTAAACGATCGCACGAAAAATTCACAGTAAAATTCAACATAAAACTATCTATAAATAGTATAAAAATTTCTCGAACATACGTCGTCGTATCAATCCTTATTCACCAGGCATGAGACAAACAAGCATTCCCGCGGAGCACAAAGGCATGTTATCAAACTTTCGGGGCTATCAAGCCTTTCAATTTCTATTAACCAATATAAAAGTCGGCAACCCGCGCTCGCGCGGAATGCAGGATCGGATCTCGGGCGCAGTGCTCTCGTCGGCTACCTGCACTATTTTTAAACCGAGAGTGCGATTACTGCAATTTGTTGAAGAAAACAGGCAGTACAAAACAATAGCGATTACTTCGGGTGGTGTGATGAATGGGGTTCAAGGATGAACATTCGGGCAAATTGCGAGGGGGCATTAGTCGGATGCGTGAGAGAGAGAAAGAGAGCGAGAGCGAGCGAGAGAGGGTTCGGTGGTGGGGAAAGAGTTGGGAATGGCGTTACGGCCCTGGCTAGCAGTCGAATTCGGGGAGGGTGGGGAAGATGGGGGGATCGGCTAACCATTTGCTCGATGGTGGCCGCGGCGGTCTCTCTCGCAGCCTCGGGAATTCGGTACACAACACGTCGATCCTCTCCGCCGGGCATCTGATCCGCTAGGTAGTACCTACTGCTCGACTGACATCGCGCCAGGCAGTACGTGCACGGGAGAGCGAAGAAGTCTGCCTAGGATTGCCGCACGAAAGCACGGAGAGGCAGACGAACAGGAAAGCGAGAGAACGAAAGACAAAGCGAAACAGAGAGACCGAAAGAAACTGAGACAGAGCGAGAGAGAGAGAAAGGGAAAGAGGAGATATAGATAGAGGTGGATGTGAATCAATCAGCGGAGAATTCAGGAAGAGAGCCGACACCGCCACCGAAACAATGCTGACTCTTTGCCGACAGGCCTTGATATGTAACAGTCAAAAGTGAGTAGCGACCACCGAAATCCGCTACGTTACACGACGTTCGCCGTTTACTAGCCGTAGAGATGCCCCCCCAAAGATTCGCAGCGGGGCAATCCTTGCTCGCCGCCGCCTTTCGAGTGCCTTTTCGTTTGCTTGTTCAATTTTGCTTGAGAGCTTCGGATCGAGCGAGAGAGTGTGTGTTTCCGCGGAGGAGAGTTATATTGATTATTCTCGCGCATTGACACGGCCGGGGCACGTTGGAAAGAGGCCGTCGTCGAGGACGAGGAAACGGGCGGTCTTTTCGGAACTAGTCCGTAGCACCTTTTGTTAGCCACCGTGCCAGAGTACTTGTTATTGGTAGCCGCGGTACTTTGCTACGCTCCTTCTCTCCGCTGTCCTACTCGCACTCGCACACCTTCGTAGCTAACGCGCGCCTCCTCCTCCTCCTCCTCCACGTTCTTCTTCTCTTTCGTTATTCAGCACGTTCGCTCGCTCGCTCGCTCGTTCAGTAAAAGGGTTCGGGCCGAGATTTGGGGAATTTCCATTGGCAAGCCGGCGAGCACTGCCACTGACAGATCCTCCGCCGACACATTTTCCTCGCTCTACCCTGACATTTCTCTCATCATGCTTTCCCCCGTGTGTCGCTTTCATTCGCCAGTTATTAGCTGCGCTAGTTTCGTGTCGCAGCAGACGAACGCCAGCACGCTTCTCCACTCTCGTTTTCTTTCGCCAGGTGTGCGGATACCGCTCGCGTCGCCCGGTGACCAACGAGCGCGCACGCACGCACGCTTCTTCTCTCCATCGCTCGAAAATACTACGACATGCTTGTTTTTTCCGCCTCGCCTTTCTAGATTGTTTTCTGTTATTGCTTCTGTTTCTAGCCAAGGTCCCATTCAAGGTGTCCGCATAATTATCACGGCCAAGGTGTCAGTCTCGTCGCTGGTGTATTTCTGGAACGGCAAAGAAGCGATCGCGGATCTCTTCGTGATTCATGTCGAGCGTTTAACGCGAACGCGCGCGCGGCGCGGCGCGGCGTGGCCTTGGCGAATGACACTCTTCTTTTTTTTCTTTTCGTAGGTGCTCGCGTGCATTTACACCGCGCCACCATCTGTTACACCCGCGAGAAATTTGCTTATCTCTCTCGCTCGCGGATAACTGCAATCGTTTTTACGAGTTCTTTATTGTAATTTCCGTTGACACGCTGAATTTACTGCCTTTCAATAATCGAGAGTAATATTTTATCGCTCTCGTATTACATGGGAAGCTATCGCTTAGGGTTAGCTTCTTACATGCTGCTTCTCGTGTTTGTTAATGGGAGTATGATTGATATTGCGGCTCATTTGTCATAATTAGCTGGCGTAGGGCGATAACTGCCGTAACGGAGGTCATTCATATTATGTTACGTAATGGGGCGCGACATCGTATGGGTCGGACATGTATGAACAAGTCGAAAATAACGATGCCTCTTATTGGAGCATGCGAGCTTCCTTCGTATTAGCGTACCACCAAATACCATGAGGTTCGACCCCCTAGCAAAATATTTGCGTCAATCATTCCTGATTGCTCGGAATACTTGTTTGCAGTGCAAGCGAGGGTTGCCGGCACTTGTCACACCATAAGTAAAGGGTCTTACGTTAGAGTGAGAGAGATAAGGCCGAGAACACACAAAGAGCTTTAAGTCGAGTGTGTACAGAAATGTGTACCGATGATAAAGGCAGAGATTTCCTCAGCCAAATATTTGTTTGCAGATGCAACTACATTATCGCTCGACAATTGATACAATGTATTCGATGCGAAACAAACAGATAGCATTATTCCGGGCGCATTATCGCCAGAGTTATTTTCATCTTTCGGCAAATGTCAATAAACTCATTAGTGATTATTGAAGAATGTAATCGGAGTGGAAATATTCTCTCGGTTGAAACAGGGTTACTGCGAGGTGTTTGGGAACGATCGTTCCAGTGGCGAATCCACCGGAATTCCCATTGGAAAATGAGCCGCTCCTTAGCTACAAGAAGGGCAGCCCGGAGCGGGCCCAGCTCGAGAAGGTCCTCGACAAGATGTCGAGCGAGTGCGAGGAAGTTCCATTGGTCATCGGAGACAAGGAAATCAAGACTGATCTTTGTAAATACCAAGTGATGGTATGTAATGGAAAGTAGTAGGGATTCTGTTGGAGATAGAACTATATCGTCCTTTTCTTTGCAGCCCCATAATCACAAGGCGAAGATCGCAAAGTATTACTGGGCAACGCCAGATCTGATTAAGAAGGCAATCGATGTTGCGGTAAAAGCACAACGCGATTGGGAGAAAGTGCCGATCGAGAAGCGCTTGGAAATCTGGCTGCGGGCAGCTGATCTCATGTCGAAGGAGTACAGGCAGCAGTTGAACGCTGCCACAATGCTGGGCCAGAGCAAGACTGTCATTCAAGCGGAGATCGACAGTGCCGCGGAATTGATTGACTTCTTTAAGATGCACGGCTACTTTGCCAAGGAGGCCTTAAAGTATCAACCAATCTCACCGAACCGCAAGGAGACCTTGAATTCCATGAGGTATCGTGGAATGGATGGTTTCGTTGCGGCAGTGTCGCCATTTAATTTCACTGCCATAGGCGGCAATCTCAGTTACACACCAGCACTTATGGTTGGTGGTTGTTTATTGAGCGAATACCAATTATATGAAGTTATTCTCTAATTCTGTCGCCATTCTTTTAGGGTAATTCTGTTCTCTGGAAACCATCAGATACTGCATTACTTTCTAACTGGTGGATCTTTAAGATATGCAGGGAGGCTGGCGTGCCTCCTGGTGTAGTCAATTTTGTCCCTTGCGATGGTCCCGTTTTCGGCGACAATATCACCGCCTCGCCATACTTGTCTGGTATAAACTTCACCGGCTCTGTGCCCACTTTCAATCGTCTATGGATGCAAGTCGGCAAGAATTTAGGGAAGTACAAGAATTATCCAAAGATAGTTGGCGAATGCGGTGGCAAGAACTATCACTTTGTCCATCCGAGCGCCGATCCACTGTCAGTTGTTAATGGAACAATAAGGAGCGCATTCGAGTACAATGGTCAGAAATGTTCTGCCTGTAGTAGAATGTATGCGCCGGAATCGTTGTGGGGACAGGTGAACATAGTTTAGAATTACGTATATCTGATGTTTATGATCGTAGGGATAATATTTGACTTATTTATATTTTACTTCAGATTAAGGACGGCCTTTTATCCATTCGCGATAAGCTCACCGTCGGTGACGTAAGGGACTTTACGAAGTACACTGGAGCTGTGATAGATGCAAAGGCATTTAAGAGAATTACCGGGTACATCGAGCACGCGAAGAAATCTTCGCATTTGGAAATCATAGGAGGCGGACAATACGACGACTCGTAAGTAATATCTTTATAAAGAATTGTGATATGTATTGGTTGAGTTGTTTACGTAATATTTGTGGTCATTCCTGGCGCAGCAAGGGATACTTCATTCAGCCGACAATAGTAGTAACCAAAGATCCAATGGACAAGATAATGACTGAAGAAATTTTCGGGCCAGTTCTCACTATTTACGTGTACAAAGATTCCGCTCTCAAGGAGACCATGAAACTAGTAGAATCTTCGACGCCCTATGCGTTGACTGGCGCAATATTTTCGCAAGACGAGTAAGTTGGACAGCGATAAATGAAGGGTGAAGTATTGCAATGAGTCTCGTGTCATTTGGCTATAACATAAATTGTCTGTTGCAGAAAATGGGCAAGGGAAGCGTTGGAAGAGTTCAAGTACACCGCTGGCAACTTTTACGTGAATGACAAGTCGACAGGCTCGGTAGTTGGCCAGCAGCCATTCGGTGGCAGTCGAATGTCCGGCACCAACGATAAAGCTGGTGGGCCGCATTACGCCCTTCGTTGGGCGTCGCCCCAGGCGATCAAAGAAACCTTCGTTCCTCTTCGTGAATACGATTACGAATACATGAAATCTTAAACGCCGGTGTCGATGAAGGAGGGTCACAAAAGATCACTGTCAAATGCCGTTAGGTACTGACCAGTGGTATTTTACGCTACGAATCGGAGAAAGCTGTTCATAGTTTATTGTAAAGATGACAGACATAATTATGCATTTTCTTATTACGGGGGATAACTCGTGAACTGGGAATGAATTGCTCCTGACGCACGCGCGACGCCGGGTTACTTGGCGCTTTCTAGAAATTGGTTCAATAAGACGGGGAAAGCTTGCGTACACATTGCCATTCACGAAGAAGTCTAATCTGGCTTCAAGCAGAGTCAGAGAATTCGATGGTTGGTATTTTCTCTGTACCAATCGGGGTCACGCTTCGTCGAGCCGCAATTCGGTATCCGCTTGCCTCGGATGCAGGCACACAACCAGAGTCAGTCAGATGCAAGAGAGTATTAATTTCGTACTACTTCGCTAAGCTGTGACATACACTTACCCCGTAATACTCGCTGCCAGTAGATTGCAAGGATGTTGACATGCAACTTGTGGCACGTAGCGTCTACAATATACTGTTAAGATGAATTTTCAGTACAATAACACTATCGTATCTCAGGTATTACTTATACATATACACGTGGTCGGAATAAAGTGGCATTTCCTCACTGGGCACCATTCAAACGGATTTCATTCGTCGAGCTGTTACGATCATTTACAACGTTCTGTTACCGGCATATAGTTCAATCGTGAGAGTGTCAGAGAATCACGGTGAATGTCGCTCGCATTACGCGCATTTACTTTATCCTTGTAACTTCACCCCTTTTTTTTAAAAACAGATTTTTACGTAGGTCCTTTAGAAGGCCGACGCGCGGCGCATCGTACCAGTGCAGCTTCAATTTGCTTCGTTTTTACCGTGTATTTTATAGAGGGATGTGTATAAAGCGATAGCGAGAGAGCGAGAGAGAATGTGCGCGACCACAGCAGGAAACAGAAGTTACCTTTAAATTGTGTTGTCACACCCGGTCGTCGATCGATCGGGCATGTTATTGTTAAACAGTGTGGTTGAGACGATGCGTCTCACTAATCAAGCGGTGATTACTAACTAAATATACGATGATATGTTAGATACTGTGGCTGATGTTGCGATGTAATTTATTTTAAGTGTACCATAGCAATAAAGGGGAATGTATAATTCTACATGTGCGATACATGAAATCATAAAGCACACCCGGATATCATTGCTATTACTCGTCTCTACGTCACGAGCATTTGATTATTTTTCATGACATACTTGTCAGATACATTTCATCCCCCGTCTTCGACTCTGACCCATGACAATACGCCTGGAGTTTACGCGAATGGAATTAAAGAGTGCGAGTACAAGTGTACGAATAGACTTGCTGAACACTTCGAGACAGCAGGCACTTTTCCACACTTTAAAGGTGAATACTTTATAAATACAGTTGTGGTTTCCAAATACTATATTATAAGACTCCGATTTATAGGAATAAACAGTTTCTATCTAACCCTTGTCAATCGTATTCAATTGTACAATTCGAATGATGAAGAATTAAAAAGAGCTGGTTTAAGAATAAGTCATTCATTATTTCGTAGAGAAGTGTCATTTCTTTCGCAGTAATCGATCGTAGTTCATATACCGGTGACAGGTATAACCGGCATCGGGCAAAGCATCGTTCTGCTTTGTGTAAAACTGTACTCAATTACAATTGTCACAGGTACAAACGAGAAAAAATAGGTCACGTTCCATCTTCGTCACGTAATCAGCATTTGTACGATAATCATTTGGTTTCATGCTCATTTCTTTGTAACATTTGTCTTTCTGCGCCGGCTGTCGCAATGTTATTGTTCTAGTCGAGTGATTGCTTCTTATGATTCGATCTAATTATGTACAGTGACAGATGGTAGCCGAGCGATTCTGTTATTAGTCACACGTGACACCTTCCATTTACCGAGGTAAGCAAGGTATATTTCTGCGGCATTGGAAGTGGGCAAGAAAGTGGGGATGGAACGAGAATCCCTCTACCCGGGCGGACACGGGTAGGGTAGATCGCAGTCGTCCAGAGGACGTCAAGGAAGGAAGAGGGTGATCGAGTAGTTCTCGGGGAATCAGCGTTAATGGTTCGAGCGAAGATTTTTCCTATGTGGCTCACCTGGCTGGCTTTTTACCAACTTCTCTCTTACGAGCTCTTCTCGAAAGCGCTTACTCAAATCAAGATTCTCACCTCACCCGATGAGCCGATCGGCGGACGTCTCCGCTCTTCTCGTCACTCCTCGCCAGTTGCTTTTTTCCCACCGGTCATCCATCTTTTAGTGCTTCGCACTTCTCTTCTTCATCGTCTTCTTAGCGTTCCTTGGCCCTGTTTCTTTTACTTTGCCCAATCCAAGCTTGCGGACTTCTCAGCTTGAGCCCTTTCAGATCGCCTCGGACTTTTTCCACCCTGGCTAAATGGCCAGTTTTTCCAAGCCAGCTCGGAAGCCGCTGGACCATCTTGCTCCCCGTCGCGTAGAGTCCTTCCTTTCTCCCGGCTAATCTGAAATTGACGTAATGATGATAGATGCGCGCGCCTAAAATTAACGAGCTTTTGTGTCCGGATACGCGGTGACGCGCAACTGCTAACAAACTCCCTTTTTTAACATGGGGGAAATCCTTATGGATCCCTTTAACTACCTTTTAATCAGAGCTTACGCAATTTCTCGATTAATTTTACATCTTTCGTGCATAGTGTTACAACGGTTTCAAACAAAACAAGGAATTCTTGTTTTATTAACACGTTCCGTGCCACGTGTACCATTTGTGGTGCACGCTAAACTTGATCTGCAGGCCACGTGTACCATAAATGGTACACGCAGATATATTTATTTACTGCGCTGAAAACATATGTTTTATGGCAAATTGCCTATAATTAGGGATAAAAAGTAAGAGTTGTATCACTCGATCAATACAAAAAATTAGAAAATGAATGAGTAAACTAATGAGAGTTAACAATAGAAACTTGTTTTTCAACAGAAACGAATGAAAAACAAACAATGTTATCTCTGTATATTTACTGCCTCTTTTGTTAAATATTCTATTTCCCTCACGTTTTACTGAACAAATTCGAATACAACACGTTCTTTTTACTAATCGAAAATTTTCGAACTGACTGACCTTTGAAGTCAATCTGATCGCAGCGCCACGTGTACCACAAATGGTACACAGTGTGGTAACTACTCTAAACAAGCTAATTACATATGGATTGATGATACAATGACACATTATGTGATAATATATCCATTTTTAGTGAAAACAACAAATGGCCTGGAGATCATGTCGGGAAAAAACGGCTTGGCACGGAACGTGTTAAGCAACAATATGAACTATTGTAAATAGATGTAGATAGGAACGGACAGATAATAATTATAAGGCACTCCTCTGATTACTAGTTTACAGAGCGATGCAATCGTCAAACGTGTTTAGTATGTTCTCTCCTCGGTATTCCGTGGTGCGTCTTCGTTCGCCTAATTCGGAGGCAGCGGGTGCGCGTTGTCTGTCGCATAGTAATACGAGAGAGAGAGACGTCCTAGGGATAGTGCGATCTGATCACGAACCAAGCAAACACGTGCAGTTCCGCGCGAAGATTATTCGCCCAGAGACATATTGATTATTCGGCTGCTCGGCTTGCTATTGTGTTATGAGATCTCTCGCGGAGCGCGAAGGAACTTTGTCGTATCCATGTTGGCAACCCTTTGAACTCTAGTTGCTGACAAGCTATATCTAGTTTCAAGTCCTCCTTTCATTAGTTCACCCTTTCGTACTTAAGAGCAGGCACACCTTGGAACTCCTCTGCTCCGTGACGTATCTTCGTGCGTGAAGGGTCACTTTGTCGATTATCGTTCTGCCTTGCTGAATGGATTATAACATCTGTCCCTCTGACATTCCTTTGTCGAGGGTGATATTTCTTTCATTCGAATTAAACTATTGTAGTTTAGTTTTATTTCTGTTGAACTTTTGATGTTAACACTAACAAGGGGTGCTTGTCAGGAGCGGAACACCAAATGGGTTGAAAAAAATTGAGGATGTACAGTTCGACCCCCTAAACAAAACCCTGTAACACTTTTTCAGAATACGTCTTGGTTACGGAGAAAAAAATTCGCGATATAGTCAACTAAGTCAACTAAGAAATAGTTGTGTAGCCTGTTTATAGCCTGAGTAATGATTTTGCGAAATACCTTTTTGTAATCCAATTTCTAATTACTCGTCTAATAACAAATAATGTGATATTTATGTTGAAATTTACTCTTTACGCATGTCTGGAAAAACTACTTCGACCTCTCTGCTATCCTGGAACGCGAGAATTTGTTAATAATATAAAGATTGTATACACTACATGACCGATCTATGCCAATTTTTTCTCGTCAACCAGGGCACATTCTGAAAAAGTGTTATGGGGTTCTGTTTAGATGGTCGAACTGTACAGCATCCGACAAAATAGTTGTCACAATCAGCAAAATTTAATAGCATGTACAGGGTGAGTCACTTGCCTTTGAATTAGAACTCTCCTATCCCACTTTTACTAGACATCTATTTAATTATACTATATACATTCTCCATTTAACAATAGACTCTATTAAATTATGTAGTAAGTTATGTAATAATGGGTATATTATATTTGTAATTTTCATTTTGTTATAGTTATATTTGTCAATTTTATTTGAATTATATAATATTTCTAATTTTAATTATTGGTAGATTTTGCTTTTGATTCCAAGTTAAATGCATCAGCTTGTATGTACGAGTTCCAATAATACTGAAAATAAATCGTAACGAAATAAAGCGAAAATAGTACCAATTGAAATATCCTTCACCAGAACAAGGCAAACCTTCCACTCGAGCCTGATTTATTCAATCGAAAAACAAACAAACACACACACAGAGACATGAGTATGTATAGAGAGGGCAGGTTGTAGGAAGCGTAATAGGACGCAATTTCGAAACAGTCGAAGCAGACAATAGCGAGTGCGCCGAGGCGTAAATCACGAGAGGCGGGCAGCTCTAAGGGCGAAGGGCCTCCGGAGTGGCGAAAACGAAGGCGAGAGCCGACATTGGAGAGTGGTGTGTGCAAGTGCATATCTTAATTACAATATTCCCAAGGGCTGAAACACAGGACTCTTGGCTGGTTGGCCGTGGGATCGGCGAGCTGGTGCTGCTGCTGCTGGTGGTGTACGCTTCTCCCTCTGTCGGCCCTTCCAAGCCAGCTTGTAGGAATTTAATTAATTTGCCAGTGGCGAGGAGGCGGCGGCGGTGGTGGTGGTGGTGGTGGGCCTTCGCTCGCTCGTTGTCGCCACTCTGAAATATTGTATCCTTCCTCGGCAACGCTTTAAAACCCGGTACTACTACAGTATCTTCCTCTCGTGCACGCGGTATCGCCTTTGCGTCCACCCAAAACCGCGTCCCTTCTCCTTTTCCTTTCAATCTCGACCTCATTCTTCCCTTATTATTGAAACTACATGCTCCTTTTGTTAGAAAATTAGAAGTAGGCATGGAAATGCATGTGTAGAGCAGACCTCGTGGAGGTGCTGCTCGGTACCTCTCCCCTTCGGGGAAAAGCCAGGCAGTCGTAAACCTCCTAACCTAACCACGCTGACACAGCTAACCTGACGGCGAGCGATGTCCGAGAGCATCACTCTTGGATAGACTTTGGCTTCGACACGACTCTACTCTTCAACGGATATTTCAATACATTTATACTCCACGTTTTACTTGATCAAATCCCTGACGTGTCAGATTTATTCCACGCACCCACCAACACAACTTAAGACGCCGTATAGTCGCACAGCTTATTATTGAAACTACATGCTCCTATAATCGAAAGGCCTGCGCACACTAACTGTGACAGAGCTGCGCGTTTATGGGGTCAACGCAGATATGTCGAGTATGCATAGAATGGACCGTGCGAATGTGTAATCGTCGATTTACTCGTATTCTTGTTAGTACTGTTATTGCATTAGTGATCGCGCGATGTTAGTACGAATGATAAATAATATATTATTGTAGGATTGTCATGTTATCAATTATTATTACTTAACTTAGTAATATAATTAACGTGGAATGTTTGTATTGAATTTTTACGTGTTGCACTTTCCATTGACTATCATTCATTATAAATTTCAATGCCATCTCATTATTTTCATTTCTGACAGCAACCCCTTTAAAACTAGAATTTGAAAACTTTTGCATAAATTGTGAATGCGTGTGAATTTCTTTATATGTGTGTTTAGGCTGAAAGATCGACGTGTGTATTGGGATGTTTGGGATTGGCTGAAAGGTAGAAGATTAGGAATAAATGTGATTGGCGAGTGCGTGGCTCAGCGAATCTGTATATAAGAGGTGTGAATCTGAAGGGCGTAAGAGAGAAGTCGAACCTGTTGTTATTGCGTGGTCGAAAGCGAGCGTAAAGAAGGCAGAGTGCGAACCGACGAACGTTGAAAAGAGTGCAAGAGAACAAGTGTATATTCAAATAAAGAGCGAATATTGAAAAAACCTACATTATTTTAGTGTAAACAATTTTATAGAGAATTGTGATATCTGTTTTCTTCAAGAGGACCATTGGAAAGAACGAAATAGTTGGAGTCCACCCACATCAATCGAATAGGAAAAAGCGATGAATAGGATAAACTGACGATCGAAGAAAACAGTTTCGAATGGTTATGTTTCAATACTAGATGCATACAAAATAAAGCATACTTGCTATGCATATATTGATAGCTGACCAGAGTGTTTTTCAGAGAAGCGGGTACGCGTGAAAGTTAAACAGAGCCAGTGGAAGCCCTCTGCGCACGGATGTGTAATAGGTAAATAGAACGGTGGATTCGTGCAAACTTTATGGAGTCCCGGCTGACGAGAGAAGCAAGAATGCAGGATGCCGAGTGGAATTACTGGGAACATTGGTTAGTCCAAGCAACGGATTACACGTCGGCGCTCCACTCTCGAATTAATATCGCGTGCATTGGCCACATAAACGATACCTTTTCTGCGCGCGTTCACCTAGCTATCTTTGCCTCATTCAATTTGACCGTCTCATGTTGAATTACCTTATCTCAAAAAGCGATCTACCTCCAGCTGAAAGGGGCAAGAAGTTGGGATGACGAGGAGGCCGCAAGTACCCTTGCATGATCCACTCGAATGATAACGCCACCGAGAAGTATCACTTATCCAAGATCGAGCTGCACCTATACCTTCTTACCTCTGCTTCCCTCCTTGTAAATGGTAATCGAAAACTCTTCGATCGAACCAACTACTCGATGCATGCGGCTCCAATTAAAAATCTACCTAAGAATCCAATTGTATATCAACAGGGAATTTCAAGAATTCACTTCGACTGCTTTGTTTTTGCAGAGAAAAGATTCCTCTCGCAAAAACATTCTGTTAGGAATTTAATTTTATACATATGAGATTTGCTAAATATCCAAGAAGAAAATAAGATGACCTGCAATAACAGAGCAACTAACAAGGGTTGCTTGTGAGGAGCGGAACACCAAATGGATTGAAAAAAAATTGGGGATGTACGGTTCGACCCTCTAAACAGAACCCTATAACACTTTTTCAGAATGCGCCCTGGTTACCGAGAAAAAAATGAGTGAATATTGATAGATAGCGTAGCCTTATGTTATTAAGAGGTATGGTCTGGAGTGGAACACCAATTGGGCTGAAAACATTTGTGTACGTACAGCATGCGACAAAATAGTTGTCACAATTGTAAGGCAAGAATGTAAGGGCGCAAATGCGAAGTTCAATTCTCCGTATTCCGTCTGGCCTTTGTGCCCGATCAGTAGAGAGGGGGTCAGACCTGCCGATCTTTTTATATTTCGCAACACGGTTGGGGATGGCTCAGTGTTCAGTGGCAACCCAACAGTGTCGGGCGAGTGTGCCAATTGGGGTTGAATATTGAGACAAAGAATAAAGGAAAATCCTGACAAACTAACTCTCTTAACCCTTTCTACCATATCCCTACACAATCTGCAAAACAGCCACCAGACAAAAAATTAAGTTTTGTAGTATGTAGACACGATATGCAAAACTTTTTTAGGGGGTTGCGAGAGAAAGCCTCCTCCCCCACAAGAGGGCTTTTACAAAGTCATGTATAACAGGTGCGCATAGTACAAAATTTCACTTTTTATTCAGCGAACATTTTCTAGATTGTGACAACTATTTTGTCGGCTGCTGTATATTGTATTTCTGTAGCGTAATACAATGGAAGAACAAGAAGGGCAGAAGGAATTGTCCTATGATTGTCGAAATTGAAGAAGTGACTGGAAGAAATGATCCGATCGAGAGATGAGAGTGGGGGCGAAAGAAGTGGCTGGAGGTGTTCCATTAGCTGTTAAGTTAAGCCGGAAATTCCCAGGCCGGAAACTCCCCAGCCGCAAGCAAGGAAGCGAAGCTCGTGGGAGAAGAAAGTCGGCGGAGGAAAGCGATCGTGGAAGATGAAGGGTGCAGCCTTGAGAGAAAAGGATTTATAAGGATCTAGTTGGCGGGATGCACCTTCCACGTGGCTGGCATTGCCAGAGAGAGAGAGTTTGTTTAACACCTCTTATGAAGTGGAGCTCGCTGAAAAAGGATTCAATTAAAAACGAGCCAGCCAATTACCAACTCTCGCTTCTTCCCGCACTTATATCCTTTCTTCTCCGGGATTTATTTCGTCAGCGTTGCCGCTCGCGTCATAAATCGTCCTTGTTTCGCCTAGCATTAATCTTGTTTTTCCTTCCAGGTACACCTGCACCATGGAATAATGGTCCCTTGGGAATTTCTCTGTGAAAGTAATTAAAACTAGACACTACGAGGTTCGTCATCATTACCTTCGAAATGAATTGTAAAATACAAAGATAGTTGATCGGCGAGCGATAGAATGTTCTAATATGAGAAATGGAATTTTGCAGGTTAGTCGGGGCCGGACGATGAATCATTCGGTTATCGACTTAGGATTAGCATGTGCAATCTCACGTCCAAGTAATATCTATGCCGAAGTTCTATCCTTTCTATCCGGGTAACACCGTTAGTTCCCTCGCGACCGCTTTCCGTTGGTTCACAATCCAGCTGAAAACCCGGTCGGGATTGATCTAGTTCCTTTTTGGTGGTAACTAGTTTAGCCATTCATTATAGATTCACATAGCCGCAGGAAGCCTAAAGAGAGAGAGAGTGAGAGAGAGAGAGTGGAGCAGCGCTGCAGCAAAGCACTGCCTCTTTCACTGAGCCTCTCTCTATTCGAGATCGATTTCACCGGTTAAGCCCGTCGAGAGATCCGATCAACTGCTCCCTCCGGCTAGACCTCGGCCAAACGATAGGAGGATTATTTTCTTCCCCCCAAAGAACAGTCCTGATCATCGGATCATTCAATAGTCTGCACTTACTGACAATAATCAGACCAGAAAACAACTCTCTCTCTCTCTCTCTCCCAGAATCGACAACAATCAAATCACTAGAACGCTGAAATCTGCTTAACCCTTTCGGTACGAGCGGTGAATATATTCAGCCAACGCCTGACGCTTCCTACATTAGGATGTTTACATATAATGAGCCATTTATGTTGAAAGTGACCGAAGTCCATTTATACTTAAAAGCATAACTTATAATTTATATACTTTTGTATTATTTATATATTTATACAAATATACATTTGGAAATAATCAAAGTCCACTTATATTAAAATTGAAATATTAACGAATTCGTGTTTTAATAGAAATTGAAAATAAATGTATCAGATATAGCAATTGACAAATGGATTTAGGCCACTTTCAAAATAAGCGGTCCAATTATGTCTACATTTATGTTGTATTCATGGCAACCCATTGCCATTATTTGGCATTTGTTTTAATTGGAAAGTGGTGAGGAAATGTGGTCCGCGGTATATTCGAATGTTTAATTGTAGAGTTCACAAAAAGAATATCTTTATTCACACTTATGTATTACAGGTGGTACTTTTCTCTATGAATGCTAATTCGGCAGTGAGCCAACAAAATGACAATTAAAAATGTAATATACCCATTATTACATAACTTACTACAGAATTTAATACAGTCTATTGATAACTAGAGAATATATAGTATAATGAAATAGATGTCTAGTAAAAGTGGGGTTAGGAAGAGTTCTGATTCAAAGGCAACTGAATCACCCTGTACACTTTGCGTTATTATAGGATAACCAAATTGATCTGTCAAATCAAGAGTATATCTGACTACAGAGTAAGGAATGCCTGCTACTTGTCAGCCTAACCAAACCGAGTCTAACGGATTAATAAATAAAAAAATTGATTAATCGACTGCCGGTCGATAAGCGCTGGGGAGAAAAAGTCGATTAATCGACTACCGCTCGGTAAAGTGTTAATAAACAATCGCACATATGTATCGGGTAAATGTTTGCGATGCACGAATTTTTATTCCATTCAATAACACACACACAGAGGATTTGTTTGATCTAATCACTCAATGAGAGATATCGAGTGGTTGAATTGTTTCGGTTCTGCTTTGGATTGCTGTAAGTCGCGTGGCTACGCGATAGTGAATGGAGGCTGTTATCGTATCAGGTTTTCAAGTAGCTACACAATCTCGTCAATCTCTCAGCGAAGCTCTCTCACTTTCAATCAGTCCGCCGGCACTTAATCTCTATCCAAACTGGCGCGTATATCAGAGAGAGAGAGTGCAGGGCTACTTGAGATTCGTTGTCGTGATCGTGTGCCGTTCAGTCAAGATCAATCGAGATCAATCGAAACAAGAGGGAATCGGGAGTGTCGAGTGGGATACTCGAAAATTTGAGGCACGAGTCTGAACGACGCTTTATTGGTTCGAGGCGAGGAGGGGAACTGCCTCCAACGGGAAGAATACGGCGCGGAGCGTCGGGACGCGGGGGTAGGAACGAAAGAAGGGTGGAAACATGCAGCAGCAGCCGGCAATGGGATTTGGTGACAAGTCGATTTGCCGAGGAGTAAAGTTCTCGGATTCAACGTCGCCCCGACGTGCGCCCCGAAGGCGACGCGACGCCACCGCCACCCTACCTTCGACGTCCTCTTCCTCTTTCACAGCCGCTTTCACCGCCCTCAACAATGTCTATGGGAAAATTTGAGACGTTCAATTGGCCGCATGCGGAATACCGATGATTCCACCCGGAAACCAGAAGCGAATCCTCGCCACCCTCCGCCACCCTCTAACAAAGAGCTGCTGGCGTATGCTGGCGGAGAAAATTGCAGCAGCCTCCAATCATGAGAGTACATGCGATGTAACAGAAAAATTCTTTTGCCAGTTCGAAATCGAAGAAATCTCATTTCTATAGCTATGTAAATAATAAACTAGTGATTCTTACTCGCGATAAATAAACTACTCCACAAAATTAGCGGGTCACTTTATTTCGTCCGAAAATTGCCAATATTTGAACAGCTGTAACTTCGTGAAAACAAATCGTACAATAATGTATCTTGGGTTCCTCTAATGCTGGCAGAACACGTTTGATTCAAGTAACGACAAAATGATTGAAAAAAATCGAAAATCGGGTTTTCATACCTCTTTATAAAGAGGAAGCTTCGCTCTAGCAGCGCCTGTAAATGGAAATGCGAGAAAGAAATCTAGAAGCTCCATAGAGTGTCTTGAAATTATGACATTTCGAAGGAGAGAAGGGAGCATCAAACTTTTGCGATTATGTAGAAGAAACATTATTGTTGGAAAAATTAGGATCCAAGGTTTTTAAAGTAGAAGCTTGGCGCTTTAAAATGAGCGTGTGCACATTATTGTACGATTCTTTTTTTGCACGAAGTTACAGCTGCTCAAACATTGGCAATTTTCGGAGAAAATAAAGTGACCCGTTAATTTTGTGGAGTAGTGTAGATTGTTACCGTAGGAAATATGAGATGTGCGATTGAAGAAGATGTCTCGAAACGATTGAACTGGAAGTGTCAGTTTGAGAGAGGAAAGGTGGAATCGGTGTGGAGGTAAGCGTGGCTTTAACCTCGAGTCAATCGTGGGGAAAAACAGGCGGTGTGTCGTTCGATAGAACGGCGTCGTCCCCATAATATCACAGTCCTTTGAAAGGTCAGCGGCGCCCGTGCGATTCCGCCGATCCTATCGAATCCTTTGACCCCGCCTTTCCACCACCCCGAGTAGCCTTCTCCGTTAACACGATATTTACGAATCGCCCTCACCCTCGCTCCTACTTTCTTCTCTAGCTCACTGTCTCTGTGTGTGTGTATGGGAAACACCTCCCCATCTGTGCGAACACTCTTCTCTTCCAACGGATGCAATTCTTCCGAGAAGGAATGCGCGCCAACGCAACAACAGTAGTAGACAAGGTTTTATAGCGGCGATCTTTCATCTCCTGGCTGAAAGAGGATGTTCTCGTCGCAGTCATTCGAGCAGTTCTCTACTAGTCAGAAGTGGTGGAAGCCTGGCGCGAGCTCGGCAATCCAGTTGATGAGACATCAGAGTGAAAGTCGTGGAGAGACCGCTGGTAGGAAAGATCCGCTCGAAAGAAGTTCGGGGTGACAGGAAGGAGAGCTTAGGATGGAGACGAAGCTGAGGCTGAATGTATTCCGATGCAAGTGAAGCCCCTCAATCAATAGGTGGAGACAGGATACCTTAGGGAAGCTATCCTCCCAGCCAGAGAACTCCCATCGAATCCCTTCCTCCTATCCATTACCAAACCCCCATTCACCAGTACGGCCAGAACGGCCCTCGATACGACTCCGGCAATGACGAATCGAATCCATATTCCTTCGCTCTCCCAGTGTCATTAGTACCAAGCCATTGTCATCAGGGATGGCCAAGTATGAATAATATAAGGTCATGGTTACTCATAATCGTGGAGAACAATACGCGATTATTTGTAAACGTGGAGAAAAATACGCGATTATTTGTAATCGTGGAGAAAAATCCGTGATTATTTGTAATTTACAAATAATCACGGATTCGAATGATTCAAAGTGAATACTTCGATCTTGAATGATTCGAAGTCGAATACAACGAATCTGAATGATTTGAATTCGAACGATTGAAAATTGAATACTTCGAATTCGAACGGTTCAAAGTTCAATATTTCGAATTCGAATGGTTCAAAGTTGAATATTTCAATTTCGAATGATTCAAAGTTGAATATTTCGATTTCGAATAATTCAAAGCTGAATACTTCGATCTCGAATGATTCGAAGTCGAATACAACGAATCTGAATGATTTGAATTCGAACGATTGAAAATTGAATACTTCGAATTCGAACGATTCAAAGTTCAATATTTGGAATTCGAATGATTCAAAGTTGAATATTTCAATTTCGAATGATTCAAAGTTGAATACTTCGAATTCGAATAATTCAAAGCTGAATACTTCGATCTCGAATGATTCGAAGTTGAATACAACGAATCTGAATGATTTGAATTCGAACGATTGAAAATTGAATACTTCGAATTCGAACGATTCAAAGTTGAATATTTGGAATTCGAATGATTCAAAGTTGAATATTTCAATTTTGAACGATTCAAAGTTGAATACTTCGAATTCGAATAATTCAAAGCTGAATACTTCGAATTCGAATAATTCAAAGCTGAATACTTCGATCTCGAATGATTCGAAGTCGAATACAACGAATCTGAATGATTTGAATTCGAACGATTCAAAGTTGAATATTTCGATCTCGAATAATTCAAAGCTGAATACTTCGATCTCGAATGATTCGAATACATTACTCATTCAAATTTGAAATATTCAACTTTGAAGCATTCGAATTCGTGATTATTTGTAATTCACAAATAATCACTATTTTTCTCCGCGATTATTATTAATCATGACCTTATATTATTCATGCTTGCCCATCCCTGATTTTGACCCACCACTGCTGTTGCTGACCTGCCAACTAGCTGGCGAAGGAATGCTTTCACCAGCATTGCCAAGCAGTAGTCGAGTCCTTCCTCAGTTTCAACTGAATCAGCTCACTTGTTATCTGATTAGAATCGGACCCTGTGCTCCATCTTAACACTACTCATCAGACTCGTCAATTATATCACTTGGTATATTATTAGAGGAATACAATTCTGTTGCGACATAGGAAGAACGTGTCATTTCTTGAATTTCGAGTGAGCCAGTCTGAAATTCTGTCTAACAGCGATCTTGGCGAGCCTCTGCTGTGGAATATATGAGATCTCGTCGAGCTTAAGCAATCGCTGACAGTGACGATCGTTGGTCCTCTCGAGGACACTGTCGATAGGAGATGCAGGGCGGAGGAGAGTCTCCGGGAGAGTGGGAGGATCGGAGTGGTGTCCCTTGGTCTCAGTCGACTTTTCCTCGGTGAGTGGCTTGGCGCGATGCCGCGCGACAAAATGGTCCAACGGATTGAGACACTCGATTTGAAGGGTCCTCGTGTGGCGATCGCAAAGTGCCGGCTCGCTCTCCTTCACGAAGTCAAAGAGACCGCAACTCAGCTTCCCACCTCCTAGGACCACCCTCGTCCTCGAATCCGGTAGGTTCAGCTGCATCGAGTTCAAGATGACCTCGCCCGGTGGGTAATTGATACCGTATCGGCTTCGTAAACTGGCCTCGAATGCTTTGAATCTGTACCAGTCATAGTTCCAGCTGATGTCGAGCACCGGCACTGCTCGCTCTGCCTTCACGAAGCTCGAGGAATGCGTCGCTGGCGGAAGGAAGGTCTTACGACTGGCAGCTTTGATCACTGATTCCGGAGATAAGACTGGCGAGGAAGATGTTGGTCGCAGTTGGGCGACTATCACTCTTGATTCCGTGGTCGGACTGAACGATATTGACTCCTTCGGGTAATATTGAAGAATCTCTGGTGCTGCCTGTTCCACTTGTCTTATGTACTTGGACCATAGTGAGAGGAGGGGCTTCAACAAGTTGCTTAACTTCTTTGAGTTTGCCTATCGTGGAATTTCTTAATTAGCCTCCCGCCAAAGTCTCTCTAATTATCAAAGTCATGATGGTGTAGAAGTTGGAAGGTACGCACGATGAATGTGTGTAATTGGAGAAGAAAGGGAATTGCCAAGATGAGAGTGAACGCTACGGCACCGATGGCTTCCATGACAGAGAGGAGGATGCACAAGTTTTATTCTCTTGGGAGTGCACAGCAGATGAAGACGAGATTGATAGAGAAGATTAGAGGAATCTGACCGTCTGCCTTGGATCGAAGTGTCCGCGTTTCCTAGTCATCTTAGCCGGCGGTGGGCTACATAGCCCTTGTTTCAGAGGAACGCCGACATTGGCATTGAAATGTCATCGAAATCCGAAGTTATGCGCGAGTCGCATACTCCAATAAATCGAGAATCAAAACTCGCTGTTTAGCAATTGTTCCGAGTGAAGGAAACAGGTATGAAAAAGCTCTGCCACGAAAATGAAACGCCAGGGAAAAAGCCAGTGGAGCGGTGCGCTTCATATTTCGAGAGGATTTGGAAAATATGTCGGACTGAAAAATATTTGCCCGCGGCAGAGCATCCGACTGCTTTCATTTATTGACTCAAGCAAATTTCTCATAAATCTCTGGGCAGCGAAACGTTGCTGCGATCTGTAAACAGGGTTGCATCCACTGCACACGCTCTCCGCCGTTCACCGAGGGCAAAAATGGCACGCGCGACATAGAGACGCGGCATAAAACCCCTCATTAATACACCCTCTGTAAACTTCGACACACGTTTCCAGCTTTATTCGCGAAACACAACCTATTTTTGTATTCCGGCTGGCGCTCTGCCCGGCCCAACGCCGCGCCGCCGCGACGCCACCCTATGCACCACCCTCGAATTACCAAGCATCGGACGCAACACTACTATTCAATGCAGCCCAGCAGCCCGTTCAATCGTATTACGAAAATCATAATGTAATCGTCAATAGTATAATCACGTCCGCCATCTCAATAATACTGTATAAAAAACACGGCTGCACGCAATGTGAACAATATTTAAAAAATTATCTATCCAGCACGCACTTTTTACGCAAGACTTTTTTCGAGGTTGCGAAAGTATGCGAAGCTCCCCTAAAAGTGGATCTTTAAAAAGTCATGTATTAAAGGCGTACATAGTACAAAATTGCACTTTTTATTCAACGACCATTTTGTAGGTTGTGACAGTCTGCGAAATGACCGCCGAACAAAAAGTGAAATTTGATAGCATGTACAGCATCCGACAAAGTAGTTGTCACAATCTAGAAAACGTTCGCTCAACAAAAAGTGAAATTTTGTACTATGCGCACCTGTTGTACATGACTTTGTAAAATCCCCCTTTTAAGGGAGGAGGCTTTCTGTCGCAACCCCCTAAAAAAGTTTTGCATATCGTGTCTATATGCTACCAAACTTAATTGTTTGTCCAGTGGCTGTTTCGCAGATTGTGACAACTAGTTTGTCGGATGCTGTACACCCGGTATGATGACTTTCGAAGAGCTCCATTTTAGGGGAGGCTTTCCTCCTGTGCTGCCCCCTAAAAAAGTCTTGCGCACCGAGTGTACAGGGTGAATCACATACATCCTGGTCAAGAAATGCCGGTATTATCGACAAGTGTCAGCAAAATCGGTAAAACTATGTCGATAATACCGGCATTTCTTGACCAGGATGTACAGCATCCGACAAAATAGTTGTCACAATCTACAAAACGATCGTCGAACAAAAAGTTAAATATCGTATTATGTACATCCGGTGCGCATGACTTTTTAAAAGCCCCTTTTTAGGGGAGGAGGCCTTCTGTCGCAACCTCCTAAAAAAGCTTCGCATACCGTGTGTAAATGCTATCAAACTTTACTTTTTGTTTGGCAGCTGTTTTGATTGTGACAACTATTTTGTCGGATGCTGTATGTGATTCACCCTGTACATCCTACCAAATTTCACTTTCTATCCGCCGGCAGTTTTGCAGATCGCGACAACTATTTTGTCGAATGCTGTACATTCAATGATAGCAATGGATAGCAAGGATCGAGCGTCATTAATTCAAAGGAAGGATTCATCGGGCCAAATGAAGTACCGGCGAGTCTCGCATTCTGCAGTTCCATTTATCAATCAGCAGCCAACCTAAGCGCACTGACACGCAACTTTTGATTGCGCGAGTGAATAGTCGCATGAGTGACGACTGACTAGCCAGAAGGCTCGCGTTGACACGCAACTAGTTCACTCGAGAATCTCAGCTGAGAAACGAGCAGTCACCCAATCCTACAGGCTGATTCATTTGTTTCGAATCAACATTCTGATGGTAGAGGGGGAAATTTTAAGCAATTCAAGCTCCTATTATGTTCGATAATGGATGAGTAAGGTGGTGGGACATGTAAAATAAGAGGGGATTGTAATTTGAAAAATAATAAGATGTTCTGATTTATTGCTTTGTAATGTCCGGTGCTATTTACAATTATGTACAGGGTGTCTTTAATCCAATTACGATAGGTTTTCTATATTACATCGTTACAATTTAATATCAACTAATGATGTATAATGCTTTTCTGTGTAAAGGGTGATTCACTTGCCTTTGAATCAGAACTCTCTTAGCCCACTTTTACTAGACGTCTATTTAATTATACTATGTACATTCTCTGTTTAACAATAGACTGTATTAAATTATCGACTTCCTTCGAATGAGTAGCAACGTAAGGAGAAAATATTTTATTATATTATATTTACAGTGGAATATTAAATATAACTGGCTTCCGCAGGCTGAAATTTCATGTGCGATTTAACACAACTGAAACATGTAAGAGTCCAAATGCATAAAACGCAGACAAATGTTGCGAAACATTCGAGTACAATTTAAACGTCTAGGTTATTTATGATTTTCTATGGAACAGTGCATATTCGACAATGGCGATTCAAACGCAACTCACTCTGTACGTTTCCCGTAAACTTGAAAATACCCCAACTACTTTTAACACTTTCGACGCCGAAGTTGCAAATTTTTAACTCTTGCGCCACACCTTGTTGCAAACGTTCATTAACGTTAATTTTGTCGAAATAAATATGTCTCCATCAGATGTTCGAGTGTCACCCAAATATGGGTTAAATGGCGCCAAACGTTTTAAATCGAGCTATACATTATCAATACTAGCAACAAACTTTCGCAGTCTATTATTTTCCAAGTGAAATTATTACAAAAAGCTACAACTGTTCCAGAATATACAAGTATCCGCTAACAAGGACGCATAGGTAACACGAAAGGCGACTGAGTCATCCTATACAGAGCGATGGTAATCTTGTCTGTGGAGCGAGCGGCTTTGAGGCGACTTGTCTCTGACAGGCCGTCGACTTACCAACGACTTAACAATGCCAACGAGAGACGCACTAGGCATACAGAATACGTGCATCGAACACACACACACTCTCGAGACAGAAACAGAGATATAGATAGATAGAGAAGGAGAGAGGTGAGCGGCCACGGTAGAAGAGCACACATTCGGAGGTTATTAACGGGCGCTAATTCCCTGCTGTCGATAAGGGGATCCCCGATGGTGGTGGTGGTGGTGGTGGGGGGAAAGGCTTGAGCGGGGGAACGGTGTCGAAGTTAGATAGTGGCGCGCGCCGTGCCGCTGGCAACGAGATAATCCGTTATGCAGAGTTGCCACGGCATATTGACACTCGGCCGGCTTCGACTACCTTGGTCATTAGGCGCATTAGCTTGCATTGTGCAAGCCAGCGAGGCCGCCCGATGACAATCGGGATTGCCCACGGCGGGCGGCGGCGGGCGGCGCCTACCTCCTATAAAATAATCAGCTAATATAGGAGAGAGGGCGCGCTTGTTCCCTTCCTCGCTCACTCCCTCGCTCGTTGGCTCCTGCTGCCTTCGTCGAATATTATTCGGGCGTTCCGATATCGTTTCGCATCGGTATTCCGTTGGTTCAGCAGTGCACGATCTAGGTTGGGCTTGTATAGTCAGCGCATCAGCACGCTCGCTCGCTCTACGTGAGCTTCGGTCATTTCCGAGCGATGAAACGCGAATTAGATATTGGCCGAAGCTTACCGGCGTGCGCTCGGTAAATTAGATTGCGCGCCCTCCGGGCGAATTCGTTCGCGGCGCACGTGGACCGGAGAAGGAAGGAGTTTTCTCTCTCTCTCGTTCACTCTCCATTGGTCTATCTTTCTCGCTCGGGGTTTTTGGAGAGTGCGAGGGAGAATCGGTAAGCATTCTCGCGGTGTGTGAGAAGAATGGCAGAGTCGTATCTTCTGTCGAACGAGGCTTTAATTTTACATGATTATTGTCGGGATGGCTGCAGTTCTAATGCGAGAGTATTGTTGGATGAATTGAGTATCGAGGTTATGGTCAAAGTTTGAAGTAAGAATGTTAGTGGTGGGTGTTTAATGCGACTAGTTAATTGCGTGTCAGTGTCTGAAAGTTTATAATCAATGCTTGCTATTCCCACAGGCTTCTGTTTCCTTAGAAGGGGCAAGGAAAAAAGGAAAGCGAAAGTAGTGTGGTGGGAAAGGAAAGAATAAGTAGAAGAGAGAGGAGTGTGTATAACATTCCTCGTCGATCACGGGACCGGAGTTTTCCTCGGGTGCGGTCAAAAAGAAAGTCACTCGAGTATTCTCGCCTATTTGATGAGCTGCGCGCTGAATTTCTTTGTGTTTTTCAATTAAGTTAGCCAAAGGAGCCGGCTGGTGGCAAAGGCTGCGCCTGTTCAACTTTTCCTCGCCTTCGTTGAAAGGCACCCGGCACTCACTACTCCCGTCGCTCCACCCCCGCCCCCGCCTTTTCTCCGACTCCTTCTTTTCGCACCCCCTCTCTTTTCAGAAGGTGTGAAACCCTGCGATCGTTCTTTCAATGAGGAAACCCTCCTCGCTCCACGAGAGTGTTTCTACGATAGTCTCTCCGCCACCCGTTCCTCTCTTTCTCTCTCTGATTTGTCGCCGCTGTTGTTCTCTCGCAGCATTGCTATTTCCCTCGTCCAGAGACGCGAAAACCTCGCGGTTTCTTTAGGCGTTTTGTCTCGTTTGAGGTAAACTCTTTGAAATGTCCTACAAAACGCTAATTTTAACAGGATATTTTCGTTTCAGCCATTCGTTCCACCAAGTTGATTTATGTACGCTGGATATTAACACGAATAGTACGTTCTTATTTTCCCTCGACCGTATTAGAACACCGTGAAAGGGACAAAGTGGAGAATCTTGTCACGCGTCATATGTCTGACTTAAACTTTAATTATTAAAGTTCAAACTCATGTAAGTTGTCGTTGCAGAGCATTTGTTCTCGCCAAATTCCGGCGGTGTTCATTGAGATTTATTTCGACTTTGGACAGGTCCATTTAAATTCTGAGAATAGTCGATCGCATGCGTGATTTCGCATTAAAAAAAGGTATATTCCCTCAACAATGTTATCGTTAGTTCTAAGGCTCGCATTACATTTATCGAAGGGATCTCTGAATTCGTTTCAGGTCAGTTTCGAAGAAAAAGCGTGATTACCAGCAAAACAATACGTAATAACATTGCGGCTGTTTCAGCCCGGCAGTGCAGCATACAATACTGGAGTAGCATAGACTATACTATACAATATACATGTATACACACGGTGGCACGCTAGACTGCAGATGCGTGAACATTCGAAGCGGCATTAGCGGGCAGCCTTAATTAATATTTAACTTGGTGAGAGCAGGCGCACACCAGTAGCGCGGTGGCTTATTTATTGCGCTTTGTGTCGGCTAGAGTGTAAACCGAGGCCGAGTGCTAGTGATAGGCGGCTGCGGCCCCAATTAATTTCCAATTTGTACATAGAGATCACTGAAGAGACCAACCAATTCGCATTGCCAACCGAGAGAGAGAGGGGGAAATAGAGGAGGAATTCTGCCTCTGTTTATTTACCACTTGGGCTAATTTTCCTATCGACGACTGGAGAGAAGCGTGCCCGCCCGCCGGCGAACCCCTTCAGCCTGTCTAACTGAATCATTGCTGGCAGCGTCGCCCGATGATTTATCTATCCTTTCGGGAGGAAAAGTAAATTACACCGAGGACCTGCTTGCTTCCCTATTAAGTGTTTTCAAACGACAGCCGCCAGTGCTGGCTCGCGCGCGCGCGCACGCTCATCAAATACGAATTTAGCCGGGCGGAAATTATCTTCCGGTAATTTTCTTTAGTGCCCTCCGTACACGCCGGCGCTTACTCGCACACGGACATACACGCGCGTCCACCTGCTCGTTCTTGTGCGGCTTGCCATTAATTAGGAGAGGTCATTCTGCGAGCTCCGCTATAGTCTGAGACAGTCTACTTTGGGCCATGATTGGAGTGGTTCGTTCCACGGCGAACCTGATGATTCCCAGTGAATGAAGAATCTTTCCGAGAGCTTATTCTCCCAGATTGGAATATTGATCCTATTGATAGACTAATTTATTATGACACAGAATTAATAGAATAGAAATGATAGAATTCATAGGATCTACATATAGAATAATATTATTATAGATATTCAGTTTAGTTATGATTAGATTCTTAAATTGGAGTCTCATTCATCCTTAATTCTGACAGAGATAATACAGTTATTCATCTATGAACTAGTACAATTATTATTAATTCATCCAAGATTTTTTAACAAAATACAGTTAAATCCAAGTAGTCTTTGATAAGTTTACTTCGATAGTGTATACTCTCGCATAGCAATGCAAGCCCATTCATTTTGATAATTTCCGGCAGGTCGTGCGGGATTAATATCAATCAATTAGTGATTTAGGTGTCGGCGACACCAGTGGAAATGATGTCAGCACGAGTGTTGTTTAAGTCGCGTGACATCGCCATCAGATACGTACAGTTGAGGTGTTCGCTTGGCTTGATACATTACGGCAAACCCGCGGTTTCAAATAAACGGCCTCTGTACTCTCTTGCGTTGGTCTTGTGTTCTCTCTCTTTCTCTGTGCTCGTCGAGATTAAATCTGAGACGCCATTGTTTTTCCAGCGAGATTAAATCTCTGGGTGTTGCAGGGGTCGGCTATGCCGGGGGCAGCGGCAGCTCCAGGACGACGCTGGAGAGCTGGAAAGGAAAGAAGGAAGTGGTGGTGCGGCGCGCACGGGACATAATGTGTCGCGTACCCAGGCTCGCCCTCTTTCTCTCTCGTCTCTTGCACTTCCGCATTTCCCTCCTTCTCTCGTCCCTCTCGCCACGTAAGTACGTGTGTCAGCTAATCTCGACGTAAAAGCTCGCCGACTTTGCCGAAGCAGCGCCGCTAAATCCGCTTCGCGGTTCGTGCCACGAAAAATTCCCACCGAAAAAGGAACCCAATTAGTGAACTGCGCTCGCTTCCCCTCTTTCTCTCTTTCTCTCTGTCTTTGGACTTGCTTTCTCTGTTAATGTCTGTGCTGTTCCCGCTCATTCTAGTTCCCTCTGTGTTTCAGTATTTCTCCGCTGGAGTCTGGCCGCACCGCGCAGCGCCGCACTCCGCAAGATCTGGAAAAAGGAGCGGCAGGAAAAATAGGAGAGGACTTAAGACACCGGGATTAAGAGCGTTTCCGTTTCTTCGGGGCCGATGTTGCCCCCCGCCGCCCTCGGAATCCCCCTGTTTCGCTTCGCTCTCTTCTTCCCCCCTTAGCACTAATTGCGACGGTGCGCCCGCTCCTAATCTGCTCGAGTCAATTTGCAGAATTATACGCTGATAATTGGCGCGCTCGAACTCTTCCTGAAATTCCCCAGGCTTTCACCGAGTGGCAGTGGATATTTCTCTCGGAGAGATCTTTCACTGAGAACGCACCTTTAGATTGTTAGTTTCGACTTTTAGAAGCGCGAGTAATCTAAATGGAGTTTTATTATTTAAGATCGACTAGAGTTCGATGAAATGACGTTCTCTCTGTGTCGGTGGGATTGGCTTTGTTGTTGTGTACTTCGTTTACTTGGCCGACGTATCGAGTAGAGTATTAGTTTTAATACGTTTGAAGTCGTTGAAAGGGCAGTGGGGAATTATTAAGTTGCCAGATCAAAGTAGAGAGGAGAAGGAAATGGAAATCGCTACCTTCTATTGTATTCCTGTTGGGATGGAGCGTATCGCCTTTGCTTTTCCTTTCGAAGTTGCTTCTTTTTTGAAGCAGCGAGGGTTACTCGCCTCGGGTTCACTGTTTTCTTCGAGGCTTCCTTCCGCCCGAGCGACTCCCCTCGCATCGGCCTTTGATTCATGCTGAATTGTATATAAATTGGCTCGACTAAATTGGAAACCGCAGCTTTGTTGCTGCACTTCTTTTCCTTTGGCTTCTCTCGAACTCCCTCGTATCTGTCCTGGTCAGACTCTTTCCTACTGATCACTAATACAGTTGACGCGAACCGCTTGGATTTATTGCCGAGTCCCGCTGAAACTCGTTCCTCCTCGAGTACGACGCAATTCGAGGCTGCTAAAGCTTTCGTAATACTGCAGCCGACATTTAAGTAGTCTCTTTAATCTCTCGAGTTTCCTATTCGATCGGATAATCGATCTTTAATACAGAATCTTTTGACCTCAATACACATTCCCATCAAAAGTCACTTTGTAAAATACTCAAAATAGCACACTCTCAAATTCTTTCGCAATACTTCGCAATTTACGCGACTCTGCTCTCCGAAAAAGCAGCCAACTCACAATGAAACATTGTAAAATTATATTCCAGCGGGAGTAGCAATGAAATATCGCTTTTAATTTGCCGTGCGGAAATTTGTCGCGGGCCCCCCTCGCTCGTCAAACGTGTCAGGGTGTCAAGTGACTGCAGGACCAATCAGCCAGGCGACTTCTATTCTTCCAATTGCGTCAATGATCCAGCTGTTGTAATTTCGAAATCAGGCCTTTGGAAATAGGTTCGCGCGTCGATGAGTGCTCCCAGCGAATCAACAAGTCTCGGATCTTAATTGAATATTTCTTTCTACCCATTCTAAGTTTCAATTCTATCATTTTATCTTTAATTCTTAGGACATAAGTTATTTTCATTAAACCGCACAGACATATACAATTTTCCTTATATAGGAACATAATAGTTGATAGCTTTATTTAATAATCAAGGGCATTCTTGCACTAATTTCAAATACTTACTTAACATTCCAACATACTCACACTTCATTATTAAAACCCTAGCATGCCACATTGACTCTCGAACGTCAATTCTCCACTCTTTAGTCCTACACTAACACAAACATCCAGCGTACAATTAGCGTGAATCAAAGGGGGTTCTCTGAAAGCAAAACGGAGATAGAAAGGGAGGTCGAGCGAGGAGGGTTGAGAGGGTGGATTTCGAGGGAGTGTGTAGTTATCATGGTAGAAGAAGGGTGGTGGGCGAGCGAGCGAGCGATTCCAGCCACGAAGGAGAGTATAGATGGATATCAGGGACGGTCGGATTTAATATATGTGGAGGCCGATTCGCCCGGAATTAATTAAGACTGTTCCGCAAACGTCGATTACCATCGTTCCCGAAATGTCCGATAAGGAAGAGCTCTCCCTGGCTCAGCCGCCGCCGCCGCCGCCGCCGCCGGCTGAGATTTACTCCCTCCTTTCTTGCCAAAGGAAATTCCTCCAAATGATTTGGCCACGTCTCTCTCGCTCTCTCTCTCTCTGCCCACCATTCTCCCTGCCATTCGATTTAACCGAGCGATTATCTTTATGACGATTTTTGATCGAATTACCGGATACTGCCGATCTAATTCCCTCGGCTGCCGCCCTCGGAGACTATCATCGATATCCGTGTATAGGAATCTATGTGTATGTACTTCGGATTCAGTGATATACGTATTATATGTAAAAAGTTAGTATGATTGGTGTTCGCTGTTGAATTTTATATTTTAATAAATGTAATGAATTGTAAAAACGTTTATAATTTGTGATAAGATATTATTAATATGATTGATCGTAAGAACTATGTGCAAGCATTTATTATATTTACAGATGTATTCTATTTATCTGCTCGGTTCTTTTCACCGACCAGACGGAGATGAATCTAAGCAAACATTTGTTTCCTAGCAGCTTTTACGACGGAAGCTATTTTTCTTCTTTATTTATTATGTCACACAATTTCCGTGTTGTTCGTATATTCTTCTAATTTTATATTTTCAATCTCGAATGTCAATTGAAAGTATTTATAATTAAGGAAAATTATTAGAATGACGATTTGGGAGAGGGAATTAATTAAGAAATCGAAAGAGATATTAATTCATTAACGGATCACTAAATTCTCAATTGAAAGCCCGGAGTGTCAAATCGAACAGTCTAAGAAAAGGTCAAAACTCTCAGAGATCGATTGCTTCAGAGATCGCACACAGAAATAGAAGGAAACTGAGGAATATTCGAGGGAATCGCATGAAGAATGCCACGAATCCGATCCGCGTTGGTTTCATTCTCCGCTAAGCATTCTGTGCGTAGTGGTTTAGAAAGCGAGTGGGAGAGCTCGGAAGCCTCTCCTCGATTGTATCTTCTCTCGACGCGATGCAAGTAACCCAGTTCTAAGTGTTCCGCGAGCTGCGCTCGATTGGAGAGAGAGACATTTTTCCAACGAGACACACAACTCGCTCGCTCGCTTAAGATCTTGGCAAATAAATCTCTCCCTTTTCCTTCGCATTATCTAGAGCGGCTTTCATCGCCCGTTCCCACCCCAACCCCCCTTAAACTCCCTTACGCTCTGCCAAGTGCGTTTCGTGTAACTGCCACTTGACTTCTCAATGGGACCTCGAATATAAACTCGATACAATGCCAGTCGAGAACTTATTTAACCTAGAATTACTTCACCTATTCTCGATTCTATTATTATTGTGGCTATTCATTGACGTGAAATATAAGAGTAATTTTTTATGATCAAGGAATGATCAAGGAAGAAGATTTACCAAGACCAGTCAAAATGATTGGTTTATACCTATTTTCAGGGGCAAAAAACAATCCTGGTAAATCTAGTGTTAAAAATAAATTTCGCTTTGATTAAAGAAATTTGGAATTTTTAGAACATATTCCTATCCTTATATCATACATATCTATCCTATAAAAATATTTCTAATAAAAATATTATAATAATAATTGAATTTATCAAATACATTTATCATACCACAACAAATGAATATGTCAGTCCATAGAAAATGCTAGTCGAGAACTTATTTAACCTAGTATTACTTTGCCTACTCTCGATTCTATTATTATTGTGGCTATTTATTGATGTGACATATAAGAGCAATTCTTTACCTTGTTTTCGAGTGTCTCGATCGAAGTACAATTAATCAATGCGGGATTGTGTCGTTGCGCAAAACTTAACCCTTTGCACTCCGTACTTCCCATTTTCCATTACTTTTGGTGCCTGAGAGGGGACAACGGAGTGCAAAGGGTTAATTTAAGGAAAACACTGCGAAGTAGTCAACGGCACATTCACGCACTACCTTAAAACAGGAATTATCTAGGAATTATCTACTCCTGTAATATGTTATATGTGTTTCCGAACCCTCACTTTTACAATCGAACTGATTGTAGCGCCACCTGCGCCATAAGTGATACAGGATGTGATGACAATTTTAAAGAAGCTAATTACTTGTGGTTTGATAATGTGAGGAAATATACTTATTCTTACCATAATATACACATTTTTAGAGTAACTATTAGAGCCTTTTCCATTATTAAGGTAAATATTAATAGGTTTGTGATCCGCAGACCTATCAGCGACACACGACCCAAGTGGCATCACGCGGCCACCGAAACAATTAGACAATGCCAGTATTACCGATGATTCCATCGTAAACAGCTGGTTCCTCGTCTAGTGCATCGACCTGTAAGTACTTGAACTCCTTTACACAAATATCAATTCAATTATTATAATCGAACGATGAATGTCACATTACAAAAAACAAAAGAATCCACCCGCCAAATATCGCGTAGCAATTAGTCGAAAGTCTCCATCAAGCACTTTCCAACTAGATAGTAACGATCGACATGAATTATACGAGCGTGACATAATTGAATAGGCAAAGCGATCGAAAAGGTCTAGAAATGGAAGGAACTCGATTACCACGCGAGAGTATTTCAAACAGGCGAACCGCCAATGGAAAATGCATGCAAATGAGTGAGTGAGTGAGTGGGAGAAGGAGAAAAGGGGGGCGGAAAATTAAATAAGCATTTCTGAGCTACAGGTAAATTACTCTGGGAAACGAGGAGTAGAGGTGGGAGGGGGCGGCGGTGGTTCTGCGGTGTGGCAAGCACGAAATCCCCCCCGATTTCTATCTGGCGAGCGATCCCATTAACAGTCATGCTCCGGCTGAAATCGTGTCCCGGCTTGCTGGAATATAAAAGCAATCTTAATTCGCGGTCCCGTAGCTGGCCGATGAGGCGCTGGCCATCCAAATTGTCGGATTAATCGGGTTTAGCGGTCGCCGGCCTCGCTCGCTAAATCCTAAATAGAAGCCGAAATTTCCATATTGCCGCACGCTTTACCAACAAAGCCTCTCTCCGCCTACCTATCTCTGTTTCGCACTCTCTCTCTCTCTGTATTTGTCTCTCTATCGCAGTGTGTGTGTGTGTCGTTGGTTCGTTCTGTGGGAGAGAATTCTAGGTTAGACACGCGTCCACCCATCTGACCCTCGCCAATTCAGCCTGAAATGGAAGTGCGCAATGATATCGTCTGGCGAATGAACCCTCCGTCTATGTACTTATCGAGGTATAAACCCTTCAACCCTTTTCATCTGTAATTCAGGCCTAATAAGACGCTAATCCGACATTCAATCAACCGTAAACATATATGTAGGGATTTGTACTCTGGGCACAGCATCTGGGAAAATAGTTGACACTATCTGCGAAATGAATAGAAAGTAATTAGGTAAATGTTCAACCGGTATGCAAGAGTTTTATATAATTTTGTGTTTGTTTTTGTGGGATTTGTGGGTGGAAGGATGAGTTAGAATCGTAGATCAATTTTTAACAAATTAAATTACAATTTCGAATGAAAATTGCAACAGACGAAAAACAAAGTGTTTATGATCTTTTTAACAGCGACGATTCCAAATAACAAAAGCGATACAAGGAAAAAAGTAAATATTTTCATAGTCGATTTTTAGAAAATCGTATTGGGAACCATTTTCCTTACTTTAAACTTACTTTCCACATAGAACGATATAATTTTATTTGAATTTTTGTGGGATTTGTGAATGGAAGAATGAGTTAGAATTGTCAATCAATTTTTAACAATCTAAAATTACAATTTCGAATAGAAAATTTTAACCGACGAGAAACAAAGCGTTTATGACCTTTTTAACAGCGTCGATTCCAAATAACTAAAGCGATACAAGAAAAAAAGTAAATATTTTCCTAGTCGATCTTAAAAAAATCGTATCGAGAAACATCTTTAAACTTACTTCCCACATAGAACAGTCGACTTGCACTCGTCGCCTCGGCTTTCCGTTTATGCTTTTGCATAAACTAAACAGTACAACAATACTTGAGAGAATGGAAGGAAGGAGAGGATTGTTTCTCGATGTTATCACCGGAAGACACAGAGGTTCTGCGGCAAGAGTCGCGCTCGAAGTAAATAAGAGAGAGAAAGAGAGTAGCACTCGAAGAGGAGAAGAAGGAGTCGATCGGCGCGAAAGTGGTCTCGAGTCAATCGGCTGGAGATTTGAATCTCGACAGAACGAGCGGAAAAGAAAGGACATCAGAGCTCTGAAACGTAGATCGACAGCAGCAGCAGCATCCGTGTGGAATCGAATTCAGTTGGGTGAGGTCTTCTCTTAAAGATGGAGAAGAGCCGCCGCGCGCTCCTTGATGTACTTGGATCATTAGGGAGACAGGTTCTGCTCAATTGAAAGCATACTGATTAACTGAGCCCACCCACTCCCAAGCCTTACCTACACTTTCGATCGTTAGTCGATAACCAGTAAGATTGATAGCTCTTACGCTGAGAATGCTCGAGTTCTTGAGATCGATATTTTACTTTCGTTTCATAACTAATCTTACTAGTTTTTGTTGTATTTGAAGAAGACAATGTTTATAAGGTTCTGCAATTGCTGGATAAATTTTCTTGAAGTTTATTGAAATAATAGACTTTGAAATTGGCAGTTTTAATATGTGCGAGATTAGAAACTCTTCACATTAGCGATTTTAACGACTTAACTTTCCTGTAGAATCCTATAAAAAATTAATACATGTTTTATTGATATTGTAAGAACGCGTAGAAATTTTGGCAGAATTTTTCACCAACTTCATTTAGTTCACATTCCTTCACACTACGGTTTTTAACAGAGAAACCAACAGACACTCATTAAAATTCTATAATTCCCTTCTTTCCATTTTTCTATAATCTCAAAGACATTCCAAACAATTTACTGTTTCGTATCAAACAAAAGTATTAAGATAACTGCAAGGAAAAGTCGTTTTTATACTTTCGCTCGACACTTTAGAAGGACAATCTTTACGTGGTTGTGCAATTGTTTGCCAAATTATCTTCAACTTGACCGTGCCATTTTTGAGATAACGAACTTCGAAATTGGCACATTTAATACGCGCGGCATATCCAAAAGCCGCCACTCAGTCACACTTAATTTCCATTCCCCACTTATCCCCACTAAAGGTCTCAACAATTCCCGAGAATCAAACGAAAGCATGAAAGACAAACGATCCAACTACATCTCTGCGTGCGCACTTGACGGACTTCCTGTCGCCAGATGTACAGTCTCTGATATCGCAGCGTATGATAATGAGAAGGCGGATGGCTCGCGGCGCGGCGCGGCGCGGGGGTGGAGAGAAAGGGGTGCCTTCAAAGGAGCTTCGAATCGGCGGGAGTGCTCGCCAGACAATTTTCTACAAGTGGTCCGTTCGCTCTTTTTGCGGTTTATGCGAGCCTCTTGTTATTCATGGCCGAGAGAAAGGAAGGAAGACAGGAAGGAAGGAAGGAAGGAAGGAAGGCCAAGGAGGAGTACTTCAGGTCAGAGGGAGAAGGAGATCTCGTTTCGCTCGTTCAGGAATTGTTTGCATAATAGCGCTGCTCCAAGAGAGAGCGAGAAAGAGAGAATAAGACAGAGAGAGGGAGTTACGGTTGCTTAATGATCCGATCTCATCAACTACCGCCTTTCGTTTTAATCTCGATCCCTCTTATACAGAGGTCATCCTCGCTACTCTTAATCTCCCGCTGGCCTTCTCTAAACCCTCCACCTCTTTCATCATTCACCACTCACTCTCTTTCTCTTTCTAGTTCTTTATCCTTTTTCACGGGTTCTCTTCGTCTTTGCACATTTTTTTCGCCGTCTCGTTTGCCAATTTTTTCTTCCACCCTCTCCTTGCCGCGCACTCTCTCTCTCTTTCATCCCCCTCGCGCGCGCGCGCCCCCTTCGGGGCATTCCAGCTTGGTTTTTATGGCCTCGTTTAAGAGCTCCCCTTCCACCACCCTCGTTCCTTTCAATCCCCCACCGCCCTCTGTAATCAGTTACCAGGCCGAAGGGCTGGTCGAGTGTTTAATTATGGGATTAGTCTCCTCGCACATGCCTTTCACGGCCACCTTCAAGTAGTTTGCCGGGCAATTTTCGTGGAAGCTTGTATTGTTCTTGGGATTGTTTCAGTTTGTGCTGATGATTGTGAGGAAGATCGATTTTTGGGGGGTTGAAATGATTTGGTTCGTGTTGGATTTTAGTGGCTGGTTTTATTGAGACCTCTTCTATCTTTATTTGAGGGTGGAATAGTTGGGCTTTCCTTGGGTGACTTGTCGATGTTCGTTTAGACGTTTCCCTTGTGCCATGGCTGTGGGAATGAATCAAGGAAGAAGTGTTTCGAAGTGGAGCTTCTTTGGGGGTGTAAACGATCTTCGAGAGCACTTTGTACTTTCCATTGAAAATGAGATCGTATTTAACACTAGATTTAACAAGACCAGTCGAAATGACTGGTTTACACCTATTTTCATGGGCATAAAACAATCCTGGTAAATCTAGTGTTAAAAATAGATTTCTATTTCATTAAAGAATTTTGAAATTTTTAGAACATATCCTATAAAGTAAATATTTAACTTCTTAACTGTGGAATTTAGTTTTAAAAATGCCCCACACAGCGCGGAATTAAAATTAATGCAAGTTATAAAATTAATGTAAACGATCTTCGAAGAGCACTTTGTACTTTGCATTGAAAATGAGATCGTATTTAACACTAGATTTAACAAGACCAATCAAACTGACTGGTTTACACCTATTTTCATAGGCATAAAGAAGTCCTGGTAAATCTAGTGTTAAAAATAGATTTCTCTTTCATTAAAGAAATTTGAAATTTTTCAAATATTTCCTATAAAGTAAATATTTAACCTCTTAACTGTGAAATTTAGTTTTAAAAATCGCCCACACAGTGCGGAATTAAAATTAAGCAATTGCAAGTACGACGAGTTATCACATCAAACGCACTTAACTGGTTAATACAAATATTTTAATAATAACATAATTTATCAAATAAATTTATCATAGCTTAGTAAATGAATGTATCTCTTCATTGAAAAAATTTCAATTCGAATATCACTTGTGGATTATCCAAAAAGAGACTCTGCATTTCATACGATCTTTCAGTAGTATAACACGACTTTCGTCAGACACTCGCCAGTAGTATAACTCCGTCGGAGTCAGACGCGCGCGATTCCTTATTACCAGTTATAAAACCGAATTACAAACCAAAGAGTGTACAATATCTCGTACGAAATTTTACATCGTCATTTTCACCCCTCACTTTTGCATAGTCGATGAGCGAAGGGTTGAGTGAGTGTGTAAAAGGGTTGGGGATGGTTGGGTTGGGTTGGAGGGATCTATCGAGAAAGAGTCTGCCGGCGATTGGAGAGACAGGCAAAGGGAATGCTGGGACAAAGGGTCTTCGGCTCTTCTTCCATGGGACGACGGCTTTCACTGGCCCTCTTCTAGCTCCTTTTTTTAAACAATTAAAATGCCTTTCAAGAGCTGTCTGGCCGCTCGTTCTGCGCGACAGGACCATTAAGACGTTGCCATCCCCTTCTTTCACCTGCTTTCTGGGAGCTGTCTGTGCGCGAAGAGAAGGGAGTGAAGCGAAATCCTTCGGAGAGAGAGAGAGTGAGAAAGAGAGAAGAAGGGTCGATTGTCCTTAGAGGGACTCGGTATGCCAGGATATAAACGATACTCGAGCACATCGATTTACTCGGCCACCTTATGTAAACTGGCGCTGCTGGCGCTCGCACCGATTAAATGTGGTCGGCCCTCGGGCACTCCCGCTATCTTAAGAATGCAATAATAGTTCGACGAGAGTGTGCAACCAATAACCGGCAGTCCCCCGGAATACCTGCTCCTCTCCTTCTCTCCTTCTCTCTCCTTCTCTCTCTGTGTGTGTTCCAGTGATACATAATTCCAAGTAGCTCCCGGCGCTCCCGCATTCTTACCCTCCAACCCTCCAACCCTCCACCGAGCCCCTTACTTTAATCTGCCCGATCGGCTCGAGTATCCTGGAAATGTGTGGCGCGGCTAATAAAGTAGTATTAATCTTTTGACTCGCCCCACTTTCAATGGGGAGCTCGACATTTTACCATGGAAGTTTTCAAACAAGTATCTTCTTCGCTAAGTTTTCTGGAGGATTTGTGGGGGATGAAGAATAGGACTTGTTTATCTGTGTTTGGGAAAGATATTGCTAGAGTTTTTGTGTTGAATGTTTTGTTTTAGATGGAACAATAATAGTATAAATGATATAAAATGCAATTTTTAAAACAAGTATCTTGGCAAAGTTTTATGGAGAATTTGTAGAGGAAAAAGATTTAGACTTGTTTATCTGTGTTTGAGAAAGACATTGCTAGTGTTTTTGTGTTGAATGTTTTGTTTTAGATGGAACAATAATAGTATAAATGATATAAAATGCAATTTTTAAAACAAGTGCCTTGGCAAAGTTTTTCAAAGGATTTCTATGCGGAAAAGGATTAGATTGATTGATTCATAAATAAATATGAAACATATTATTAATGTTTTTGCATTGAACCTTTTATTTTAGATGAAAAAATAATAGTATAAATGACACACATGTTATTCGAAGTTTTTTCTATGAAAAGATGCATTCATTACCTAAACTATCATACACTCACTTGATAAATTGTATTATTATTAAAACATTTGTATTAAAAATTCATTCTATAGGATATATTCTAAAAACTCCAAATTTGTTCGACCAAAAAGAAATCTGTTTTTAATTACGCGCTCACATTCAATGCAAAATACAAAGTGTTTTCGAAATAGCATAAATATATAAATAATATAATATAAATAATATAAATAACAGAAATAGTATAAATGATAGCTTATCGAATCACAGTAACATTTCGCAATCCGCCGACGATTTTTTTTCTCCCCATTTTTCCTGATAATATTACAGCATCCGTGTGTCCCGGGGATGATCGCGCTTCACTTTGCCGCGCAAGCACACGTGCGCCTGATAACTCTGGCCCCGCCAGAGTTATCAAGTATCGTCTCTCCCGGCGGGAACAATGTTTCCTTTGGCGAGATCGAATTCCCTTCCCCGGCGCCGCGTGAAGAGCTCTTTTAATTATAAAAAATTAATTTGCACTAGTCAAAAGCGAGAAGGAAATCTCGACTATTTCGAAATCTATATTTTCTCGCCCTCTTACAAAGTTAATATTAATTTTGATAAAAATGACACGTTGTTTAATATCTGTATTTTTGGAAACTTTAATGATACGAAAGTTGTCGTTGACAGAATTGTCGTATTTAATGATCAACGATCTGTTTCCATAATTTCTAAGATATTCTTAGAATTCCTTCGACATTTTTCTCGAAAGGCTCAGTCGAAAGGTTCTGTCATTTTGGATATGAACTGTGAATATTGCTACTAGTAATTGAGGATTTAATTATACGCCTTGTGTAAACTTTGACAATGTTGGAAAAGATTTTTTATGTTGTAAATCATTTCCAGTACTGTCAAAGTTTATGCAATGTTTATAACAAATAAGCAACGACTAGTAAAAAAGCGAGACTAAAATTTCGACTCTTTCAAACCCATATTTTCTTTCTTTCACAGAGTTAATCAACGTTGCCAGTACTTGTAACTTTAACAATACTTGAATTCTTGAAAACTTCAAGCATTCGAAAACGATCATTAACAGGACCTTTACAGACGCCAGTCAAATTGATGTTCTTAAATAAAAACGATTGCTTCCATTTAAAAATAAGTACAATCTTAACAGGATTGCATAAATGATTGTCAGGATTCCATAAATAATTACAGGATTGCATAAATAATTGTAAAGTGGTAGAAAATTAATAACTGTTTCCGTAATTACGAAATCAAAAATCCCTCAAAATAACGAATCCCTTAAACCCAGTGTTAACAATCAACGAATAATTTCCACAATTTCTAAGATATCCTTCGCACTTTTGCAATTTCTTCGACATCCTTCTTTAAAGGCTCACTGAGAAGGTTCCGTCATTCCTCGGCGCACTGATTAAGCGAATTTCCCAGTACCATTTTTCTCCCGGCAAATAAGCCTGGACGCTCATGGACCACAGGATTAACGGGTGGCGGGAGCGTTGGCGTTGAGGGGGTGGGTGGGCGTCGCGACGCCAGGGAGAGTAATTAGGCGGCCGAGTAATACTTGGTTTACGTTTCCAGGCGTCTCTCTCCCTCTCTCTCTTTCTGGCTAGCGAGTGAAAGCAAATGTATAAAGTTCGACGAGTTCCTGCCGTGCGACAACTCTCTTTCTCTCTATTTCACTCCCCTTTCTCCCTCTCTCTCTCTCTCTCTCTCTCTCTTTGGCTGGTCTCTGCTCTAAAGATAGAGCAGAGCGATTCGACGCGGAAAATTACTCGCGAATGATGAGGGAACCTCGAAGACGTTGGGGTTGCTCGGCTAGGTCAGGGGGTGAAGAAGAAGAGGAAGGGGTTGGGGTTGGGGGTGGAAAAAGCTGGAGAAAAGTGAAGTTCCGCCGGCGGCTTTATACAGCGCCGAGAGCCCAGCACTGGAAATAAGAAATGTCATTAAAGTTTCTCCTTCGACCATGTGTCGATTCTTTTCCTATCACCTTCCTGGCAACTCTCTCTCCCCTTTTCCAACCCACCCCTTCTTCTTTCCAACCCCCCACGCTTTTCATCCATCCGCCGCACTTTCTTCTTTGCCTCTCTTTCTCCTGATTATTCTTCCGCCTTCTCTTCTCGCACTCTTTCGTCCCTCGAGTTCCGGCTTAGACCTTGTTGTCATTGCTCGCCTCGGCGACGCTTATCTGCATCGCGCAATCGGAAAGTCTCCCCAACCACCGTCGCCGTCGCCGCCGTCGCCGCCGCCTTCCGAAAACTGTTTGCTAGCAGTCAACATTTGCTGATTGTGGATGTACAGATTGTTTCGCGGAACAAGGAGGACTGTTGGTTGTTTCCGAGGGTCGTTTAATCCTGTTTTAGATTTTGCCCGGGGCCAAAAGTTTGCTCGGTTGACAGTCATGTTGGGCTTGCTTTTGATATTCAATCGGTGGTGGTGTTTTTCGTCGGTTTTTAGGGGAATTTTTTGTGGGAATTCTTGCGGTGTTTCTTGAATGATATATTATTGAATACAATTTTATATATACAACTTTTTAAAACAATTATTATTGAGAATTACAATTTTAATTTTGCAAATACAATGTCAATGATAGTAAAACAATAAAGTTGATAAATTTTTAAGCCCTTGGAGTATGATTTAGTTCGACGAAATTAAAAAAAACCAGGTCAGAGTGTTCAAAAATAGTTGCAACATTGTTCGTCCAATTCTCATTCCACGATTCTAACTCATGATATTTATATTTAGTGCAAAATTAAAATACAAATTACACTCATCAATATATCGCAAACGGTTAACAAAGTAAAATGCAAATTCCAGATCAGAATTCCACAAACTTTCTTTCAAATATAAATTCGGAAAAACGGGTCAGAGTGTTCAAGAACAGTTGCAACACTCAATCCCCAAAACATCCATAAAAAACAATGCAACATTGTTCGCCAATTTTCATTCCACGATTCTAACTCGTGTTATTCACATTTAATACAAAATTAAATCACAAATCAACTTCATCAAAATATCGCAAAGGATTAAAAAAGTAAAATAAAAATTCCACAAACTTTCCTCCAAACTTTTCTACTTTCTAATATTCAAACACCAAATAAAAACAAGAAAGGCTCCTCTCCTTGGACATCCAGCAGACATTGCGAGAAGGAATGCGACGCGAGTGGTAATTGCGGAGTGCGATTGCTTATTCGAAGTGGCCGATATACAGGCTTTGTTAGTCGAGCGTCGACGGCGGCGGCGTCGGCGGCGTCGTCGGCGGCGACGACAGATTCCAGTCGAACAAAGCCTCTCGTTTCGGCGGGCCGACAGCCGCCCTTAGCACGTGCCGGGACTCGCCGAGCAGGAAGTCAGCTCGCATGAATATTGCAGGATCGCAATCCAACGGCAGAGCTTTCCTACGCCGACTTTCCATTCTCCCTCGCTTTGATTCCCGAGCCTATTCTCTTCCCACCCTGCTTCTCCCGTTTTTTATTGTTTTATTGGCTATTACACATATTCTTCATTTTTTTAAAGCACGATATTATTGTTTTGACCAGTTTTTTATTATTTATTGTTTTTATAGATGATAAAGAGAATGTGGACAATAATTGGGAGACATTTGAGTATAGTAAAAGTTAATAGATAATTTATAATTGTAGACTATGCTTTTGCGTGGAAGATAATTGTTAATATTTTTTGTATTGCATATATTCTTTCATTCTTTTATAATACGATATTACTGTTTTATCCAGTGTTTTGTTATATAATAATTAATAGCCAATAAGAGCCAATTATAGTTGGAAGATATTTCAGTATAATTAAAGCCCTAAAGTAGAAGTTCAATTTTCCTAATATTTTATGCATTATATGCTCTCCACCGGCTGCTTTTCCTTTTTCATTATTTATATTATCCGTTACTGATATTATTTAATTCTTCATTAAATTGTAAAAAAAGCAAGTAGATCTGTTTGAATTCTCATAAGTGTTGTTGATGTCAGCCTTTAGGAAATTGCCCAAAAAAATTAAAATATATCATTGAAAAACGAAAGTCAAACCACAATTCAATAATAATACAAATATTCAAAAATCGATCAAGCGAATCTTTTGTAATGCCGATGTGATGAGACGCGAAGTACAACAATGCTGATCGAAAGGGTGTGAATCATTGAAAAATGAAACACTATTCAATAATAATACAAATATTAAGAAATCGATTAAACCATTTGTTCTTAATGCCAATGCAATAAGACGCGAAGTACAACAATGCTGATTGAAAGGGTGTGGATGAGAGCATATGTGGGGTGGCTGGTTGGCGAAGATTGTCAAAGGGCTTTCCCAGTTCCCTTCTGGCAGAGGCGGCTGGTGCAGCAGCAGCAGCAGCTGCTGCTGCACCAGGTTGACAACAGGTTGAAGACGCGCGCAAGCGCGCTCGCGCGCGCCTCGGCGATCCAGCGCTATTTCCTCGTCGCTTTTCATGCATGAAATATGCATCGAAACGGCTCTGGTTATCCTCAATATTTCAGGCGGCCGGCAGCGCGAGCCTCGCTGAATTTAAAAGACTCTTCTCAAACGCCTCCCTTTCTATTTCGCCCGCCACCCCCTTCTTTCCACCCTTCCCCTTTTCTACGGCTCGTTTTGCCATTGTGACTCGCACTGCTTGCTTGCTTGCTTGCTTGCTTGCTTGCTTGCTTGCTTGCTTGCTTCGGCTTGGCATGCATCCCTCCAATCCTGCTTCCCTCTGTTTTCAGACAAGATCCCTGAATTTCACAGCAATCTCCTCGATTAACTGTCACTGATTTTGACGCGCATCTACTTTTATTTGACATTAACCCTTTCACTACGAAAGACATATATATATGATTTCACGAGTCTTTCAATTTATACGAAAGACGTAAATATACGGCTTTATTAAATTAGCACACATTTAATTTACAAGGGAAATATTTATTTCAATACTATTTCATTATTTATTTTATTATTATTGGTATAATAATAATATTGTAATACTACTAATATAATTCCACTACCATTTAATAATTATTACACCAGAATAATATATAACAATATTATATAGTAATAATATTAAAATAGTAGTATAATTATATTATATAATAGTAATATTATTATACCACTATTTCATTTCATTACAATTATTATTATTAATTAATCCACGAATACATTACGTCTTACAATTCCATCGAAGTACTCTCAGACGCGAAGCTTTCCTCGCAGCAGAGAGAAATATTCCTTCGCTCGGCTTATAATTATTTCCTGAGGCGGATCGACGGTGGTGGAGGAGAGGCGGCTGTAATGCGATATGGTGACAGGAATAATAATCAGCCGGGTGTTTCGTGTCCTGCCGGTTTTCATCGGGCGACGCGACCACGGTGGACCGAGGTGGAATTCGTCGGCGTCGCGCGGCGTCGCGCGGATGCCCAGTTATTCGAGGGTGCACGCGATCCCTGTTGCATTCCAGCGGCGCCCTCCCTCCTCTCTTTCTCCGAGATATTTAATATAGTTCGATCCGAGAGATGCGCTTACATGCACTCGGCGTATCTCTCTGCGAGGCGAGACTGTCCGACGGAGAGCTGCGGACAATTTTCGTCGGGAAATTCGATCTTACGAGTTAATAGGAAATTATGGGTGATTTGGAGATTTATTTTGGTTTGTTTTGTTTAGTCATTCTTTTAGTGTTAATAGAGTAGAATTAGAATAGAATTCTATGTAATAATTTGGGAAAAAGATCGTAACAAACAAAATTAGAATGATATTTATGACATTCGAAAAAGAGTATATTACAGAATAAAGAGAGAACAATGTAATAACAATTGTATTTAAATATTTGTTGAAAATTATACGAATAACATAAATAGAAAACATTATGAAAAACAGTAAAATTAATTTGTCTTTTACAAATAATATTTAAATGTGTGACGAATTTTGTTCACTGTTTTGCAACGAAATTAAACCATTTATAATGTTTATAACGTTTTTATTTAGTACAAAATCCAGGTTCCAATATTCCATTCGACAATATTTCATTATTAATTCCCTCCAATCAACTTCCATCAGTAAATTCTGTATTTTTCTCTGTTCAACTACTCAAATAATTATAAAAAATTCGCCAAACTATTATCGATCGACAAAAAAACTATTACATTCGTAACACTATCTTTATCATTCCTCCAACATACAATAATGACATAAATAATAATGACTCTCAAATGCAATTCAAAGGCAATCACTACTACATTCGTAACACTATCTTTATCATTCGCCCAACATACAATAATGCCGTAAATAATGACTCTCAAATGCAATTCAAAGGCAATAACATTTTCTCGCCGACCAATCCCTCCTTCACTCACCGTCTTCAATTAGCGGTGGAAGTATTTACGAGGTGGACGGCATATTTTCATCTCATTAAGGAGAGGCCACAGGTCGACGGTTTGAAATTCTCCGGGGCGCAGCGAGGAGGGGGTTGAATTCGGTGTCCGCTCGAACGGCTATTCCGTTTCGTTAAGCAATTCCAGCGCGTTTCGTCCGATAACGTCCTGGCTGGGGCTCTCATAACAAATGAATTTATTCCCGGCCGACTGCTAGTTCCCCGAGGCGCGCTGATGCTGCCTGGCCAGCGAACGCTGGACCACCCTCTCTTACGCGCTACCGGCGGGGGTGGAAAGCGGGCGGGGTGGTTGACGGGTGCTCGAGCGGAAAATTTAGAGGGAGCGCGCCCGCGGCGGCACGCTCACCAGATATAGCCCCGGAAACGACCAGCTTCGCAGAATTTCGGATCCTTTTTACCCCCGAACCACCCCCTTCCGCCCACCCCTATCGCACTAGCGACGCTTTTTTCCGCTCGGCGACCGCCATGCTGTGTTTGCACAATGTTTAATCTCGAATTAAAAACGGCCCGAAGCCCCCAACACACACACACACACACTCGTTCTCACTCTCTCTCTCCCCCACCGAATCAAGCTTTCCTCGTTGCTCTCATTTTTTTAATTATATTCTATGCCATTGTTGTATGGTGCGACTGCCTTTCGATGTGGAAGTAGTGTTAATATTGTCGGTAGTGGGTGAGCAGTCGAGTGTAAGCTTTGGGTAAAGTTTGACACTGCTTGGAAAGGTTTGGTTGTGAAAGTATTGCATTTTTTGGTTTTAAATCGTTTTGGGATTTTCAAAGTTTAGGCAAGGTTTATGATTGAGCGTTTGATTAATAATAGTAGTATTGGTGGCATATATTTGAATAGGGGCCCAATAAGCAAAGATTATTAATAATATAATTATAGTAAAGTTATTATATATTTATATAGTAAAGTAATTATAGTTTTCGTTTTTTTCTCCCACAAATTTAACATTAATTTCGCCAAAGAATTACACATTGTTCGATACCTGCATCTCCGAAAGCTTCAATGATACAAAAATTATTATAAACTTCATAACCGAGCATTCAATTAAAAATAGCAGTATTGGCAGTACATATCCGAATAGATATTGAATTATTGTATATATAATTATTACATATTGCTATATCGAATATATAATACTTGACGTGTTTTATTTTAAACAGGAATTTTGGATCACGAAGTTGCTCTTAAAACGCTTTTTTTAGTCTTAATCGAGAATCAATTATAATTATATAACATTCTTCAGTATTGTCATTAAGAAAGCAGTCATTTCTCATGGGAAGACGCGTTTCGAAATATGATTCCCGGCGACTGGCATTGGCCGAGTGGCGACGAGCACGAAGGTGGCGACTTCTCACGGTTGGTCGTCGAGGATAGGAAAAAAGCGGGGGGTGGTGCAGAATGAAGAGGGGGTTGCGGAGGAAGAAGCTCGAAGGGAAAGAAAGTCTGTCGTCGGGACGCTTGTCGATATTCCGCGCGCGTACCTCGCAAACGAGATTCCGAGCGGAAGGAAGCGTGCTCGAGAGAGTGGCGTGCTGGAGGGGGAAGAAAAGGGGGGTCCCGAGAAATTTTCAGCCTCGCAGCCTGTTCCAAGCGTCGTCGTCGTCGTCGTCGTCGTCCTGGCGCATCCCCGCAGTCGGCGTCGTCAAGACGGACGTTACACGTACTGCAAACTATCCTGGCTCATTGTGACCGCCATGATGGGAACGTCGCCGCTTTTCCACCCTCGTTCCTTGATCTTTCCCTTCTCTCGTCGAATCGCACCCCCTTTTTCGCCCCTCTCTTTCTCGGGGATGATTTCGACCAGGCCGACGATTTGCAAGGACCGTTTTCCTAAGGACGAATGCAGTCGAATCGCGCCCCTTTTAATCCCACTTCGACCCCATTTCCACCCCTCACTTATCCACTTATCAACTGCTAGAATTGTAATTTCAATAGAAATCGACATATTCTTTATTGTTTCTTTACTTAAGCCTTTCGGAACGATGGACTTTTTCAAAAAGGGTGCTTAATAGAACTCAGTACTGTTGTAAAAGGGCAACGGGTGGTGTATAAGAAACAAGGCTCGTAACCTCTTTTGAAGCGCATCTCGAATAACGCGTACATAACTCGCAGTCAGTCCATTTTTTTATAAAGACATTTTAAGCATTAAAAAAGAACTATATTGATAAAATATCTGCCGGATATGTGATCGTACCCAAACGGTTAATCTTCTAAGTATTTATACATTTGTTTAATACAATCTTATGCTAGAAACTATAACCATAAGAAAATGAAATATATAAAGAAGTGCAATCTTATATAAAATATAAGAAATATAAGATTTTATATTTCTAGATAAATTTCTAGATAGATAAAATATAAGATCTTATATAAAATATAACCAGATTGACTGAAAACTCCCCTAAAACATCAACGCAGCACAAACACCCCATAGAATTCTATTCTTCATCCATCATACTAAACAAACAAATGACAACAGCAAATGAACAAACAAATACCATAACCTCATCATTAACCCTCGACATACCATTCACGCGCACACAGTCGAATCCTGACATGCTAACAACCCTTAAGAGGCAAGCAATTCGTCAAAGCATCCGCACAATCTGCACCCTCCCTTCACCGTCGAAGGGGGTGAGTGATGAAAAATGATTCAGGGATTCGAAGCGACTGGGATCGGGCTTCCAACAATAACCGGGATGACTACTCCAAGTAGAAGAAGAAGAAGAAGGGGGGGGTGGGGTGGTTGGGCGTTAAGAGGGGGTGGGAATGGACCGCAGAGAAGAGGGGCGAGTGGCGGAGGAGCGGGGAGGAGGCTTCCTCGCGGCGCATTAACCTTAACGACCTTTTAGCGAGTCCTTTTTCGCGACGAAGGCGAAAACCAGCAGCCCCCGTCCGTCGGGGGTGGTGGTGGTGGTAGGAAAATGGGGGTGCTGGATGAGCTCGGAGAGGGCAGATCTTTTTTTTCCGCCGGTTCCTGAGATTGCCGTGTCGCCAGCTCAGCGCCTCTTAATGTTGGCTTTTTCCACTCCCTCTCTCCTTTCACCCTTCTACTCGACTCCCGTCACTCTGCCACCACCCCTCTTTTACCACCCCCACCCCCTCAACCTTGCCACTATCTACATCTTTGCTTCTACCATGGAAATTCGTAGACTCCTCGCGTTGCTTTTACAATGTTTTTGCCTGCGAGAACCTTTATGCACTTGTTTGCTACTCTTTTGCGGAATAAGGGCTTGTTCTTGCCGGGGAGGAATAGCTGATTTTTTAATTGCGCTTGGGAAATGCTTGCCGGTTGTTATGGGTTTATGGTGGTCCCTCGGAATTGTTCGCTCGCTTTTATCAGTCTCCTTTTGTACTTGTTTTGGTTCTTGTTACTCGAAAGATTAACCCTTTTGGTGGCGACCAAAAATATCGCAGCTATGCGAAGAATGCTATAAATATGAAATATTATGAAAAACGTAAAAATTAATTTCTCTTTTATAATATATAGACAATTCTTTCAATTGTGTTGCAGTGAAATTAAACCATTTATAACGTTTTATAAATTTACTTTGGAATACCGAATATTATTAATTTGGAATATTAATATATTTGCTACATACCATTGACATTAACATTCATATTAATATTATTATTGTCTTCAAGTTAAACTTATCTTCACTTATATTAATAACAAAACGAAATTAATGCTATTTTAAATTATTGAAAACAATTTTTCAATTGTGCTGCAACGAAATTCAACCATTTATAACATTTTATAAATTTACTTTGGAATAGAGAACACTCTTCGCAAGTGTTGCGAACAATAATATATCGTCGTTCGGCACTAAAAGGGTTAATATTATTATAACATTACTATTAACATTATTAATAATAATAAATAAAAATACTACTAATATATTCGCTATGTAACATTAATCTTAATATTATTGCTGTCTTCAAATTAAAATTACCTTCACTTATATTAATAATAAAACGAAATTACCACTATTTTAAATTATCGAAGACGATGAACTACTTGTCCCGACTTGCTCCGCTGGTCCAGCGAGCTTCTCACGCCTGCAAAGACACAGAGAGAGAGAGAGAGAGAGAGAGAGAGAGAAAGCAGGACTTTATTAATGGTGTCTGAGCTGGCGGTGGCGCGAGGAGCTGCGAAATAAAGTGCGAGAGATATATGAGGCGGCTCTAATTCACTGGCTAGTCAGCGAGTAATAAGGATTACAACATACCTGCAATTTAGCCGGGGCCACCTAAACTCCTCGAGCGTCTTAATCCGCGCGACCGGTTCAAGATGTTTACGGGGGTCCTACTCGACAAAGTTTTGATCCACAGGGCTGACGGCTTATCAGCGATTATTGCAACTGCGAACATGCAACATTCAACAAAGCAATGAGAAATAAACGTGTGGGAAAAATGCGTAGAAAACTAGGTTTTAATTGTGGATTCGATGATTATTAATACGAGCGGATTATGAGCGATTATTGCAAGTGCGAACATGCTACATTCAACAAAGCAATGAGAAATAAACGTGTGGGAAAAATGCGTAGGAAACTAGGTTTTAATTATGGAATTGATGATTATTAATACGAGCGGATTATGAGCGATTATTGCAAGTGCGAACATGCAACATTCAACAAAGCAATGACAAATAAACGTGTGGGAAAAGTGCGTAGAAAACTAGGTTTAATTGTGGATTCGATGATTATTAATACGAGCGGATTATGAGCGATTATTGCAAGTGCGAACATGCAACATTCAACAAAGCAATGACAAATAAACGTGTGGGAAAAATGCGTAGGAAACTAGGTTTTAATTATGGATTTGATGATTATTCACTTGAACTAATAATAAGCTTAATTATTCATTCGATCCAACAATGAAGATATAGAACAAATTTGTAGAAAAGTATGGGTTTTAATTATGGATTCCATAATTATTAATGTAGCCTAACAACAAACTTAATCATTCATTTAATCTAATAATAAACATATCAAAAAAACACAGAGAAAGCTGTGAACTCTAGTTATGGATCTGATAATTATTAATTTAATTCAATAACAATCGTACAAAGCAACAATCTACGTAATAAAAACACAATCACAAATGTACATGTTCATTTTTACCATAAACAAAAGAAACCAATTAATTGATCAAGTGTTAATACAATTATTATTAATCCTAACAATACATTTACTTACATATTAATAATAAATATTATTATTACTCAGTTAAATATTATTAATAAATGTCCACAGCAGAAAATCCCAAGGATAGCTCGAGAAGGACAAGGAAAAGTGGCGCTCGAAAGGAACAAGGTCAAAGGTAGGGAAGACACGCAATATAAGTGGAGTGAGAGAAGTATGCCTGGCGAGCGACAGGGAGGAAGCTCCTTCCTGACAGAAGGAGGAGCATTAAAGAATTAGGCCGGCAAAGTGTCGCGAAGTTGTCGGGGCTCCTGCCTCCAGCGGATACACCGAGATTCCTCCCTTCTGACGAGAGAATAAGAAAGAGAGAGAGAAAGAGAGAGAGATTTAACGTGAGATTGTAAACTGGCGAGTGTCACGGGACACGGTCTACCTGGATATTAAAGGGTATTCAGAATGTCTGCCAGCTCTGTGACTTTCAATATAGCAGTGGTGGGAATCCTTTTCCTCCTCTCGTGGCACGCAGCATCCTTCTTTCCCTCTCTCTCTGGCGCGCGCTCCTGTTACTCCTGCCTGCCTCGCTGCCACCTTATCCCCCACGGGCGCGCGCGGTATTACCAGCTTAGAAATATCATAATATCGGCTGCGACGTGTTTCCCAGATATTGAATTTTGAACAGGACCGAGTTCCTCCTTCTTCCTCTCGCGTCTCCGGAGTTCTCGTTCTCCTTTTTCATCTTTCTTTCGAGACACCGAACAAGCAGATCCTTGGAAGGCGAGTGTCCCGCCGCGCCCAGGTGCTACTGGCGCCCCGAAAAATACAGGCGATGTTACACCGGCGCGCGCGGCCCTCCCGCTATCCTTAAGATCTTAATCCCTTTGGGAAGAGCGTGGCTCTCCCGGCAGAAAGGAACTCTCTTAAAAGGAAGGATACTTCATAATTAAAGGGGAAAAAATCCCGGGATCAACGCGATCGTATTAAGAAGACAAATTTCATTTATTCTTGTATTATTGTTGCCCAAATTTGTGAGAGAAAAAATCCTAAGATTAACGTGATCGTTAAAAGACAAATTTCATTTATCATTTCTTTATTGTTTTCCTATTTCTTATACTGCATTTTTTATAATGCCTCATTCTTTTGACGGAAATATATTTGACAGATTTACATTTGCCGTAAAATATATATATTTGTTATATTTTTAGATATATTTACAAAGGTACACGTGGCACGGAACTTATTAAGGGATGTTCGTAATAACAGTTTTATTACTCTGTAATAAGAGTCAATTCAAATCGTATTCTTTCACACTAAATTTATCGATAATAAAACCCAACAGGTACTCATTAAATTTCCATAATTCCTCTCTTTCCATCTTTCTACAATCTCAAAGACATTCCATGCAATTTTGAACTATTTCGCCACAAACAAAAATATTAAATACCATCAATGATAATTTTGTTCATATCTAATTCTAAATATAAATATATGAAATATTTAGAATATAAATATTAAATATTAATATTTAAGTAATTTTAAATAGTACTGTGTCCTCCAATTCTTCTTATCTTCCCATTCAACTTTCCCCCTCTCCGCCCTTCGGTAACTCGGCTATCATTACTCAGGGCCTGGAATCGGGCGTGACTTAATTGCGCTAATTAACTGATATTCCTGAATAACTGGCGCGCGCGCGCGCGGCCCCTTCAATCCACCGGGAGCCGGCCTTTGCACGCTAAGAGTTATCGGAGGCTGAAGTACTTATCGGGGGGATTGGCTATCTTAATGACTCCGTTACGCTCAAGAAGCTACCCTATTTTCACGTATTACTGCTACTGGAATTCAATTGCTTTACTTGAACCAGTCAAAGAAGTAACAGAAAAGAGCTATTTGTATGAATTGGATGAATTATGAATGGTAAAAGTATTCGAAATCGACGTTTTTATTTGGAAATACTAGGAAAATTCGATTTTTTAACAGAATTAATTTACAGTATTTTAATTAGTGAATTTAGATTGTTATAATAACACTTGAGGCATCCTGTAAATATTAGAAAAATTCGATTTTTTGAAAGATTTAATTATCTACATTAAAAGATTTGAAGTATAATATTTAAATTTGTTCTGATGAGTGGTTTTAGATTGTAATAATAGTAACATAGTCAGACTAACAGTGAGAGCAAAGAATTAGGTTTTTTATTACTTTCTATAATTACAAATTGATGTAATAATAACACTATGATTATAGAAAAGACAGATAATCATCAAAGTAACAATGAGAGTAAACAATTGTTTCTTTTGTTACTTTGTATAATTACAAATTGACGAAATAATAACACTACGATTATAAAAGAGGCAACACAATTATTATACTAACAATGAGAGTAAACAATTGAACTTCCAACGAAGCGAATCGCAAGGAATTCCGATGAAATGCATCGCCGGCAACACGAGAGTCCTATATAACGATCGTCCTCACAGGCATCCTGGCTCCGAAAACTCAATTCGCCGAGTAATTAGCAATCTTGGGGAAGGGAAGAGAGAAGAGAGAGAAGAGAGAGAAGAGACTGGTCCATTCGATAAAAATTCCACGATCTCGCGCGAAAGGAGGAGGAGGATTTGCGAGGTTTTAAAGCCGAGTAGGCAGACGAATGCACCTTCGTTCGGAGGTTCGTCGGTTTTTCCAGGGCTGCGGGAAAAAAGCGGCTCGCGCTCCTCCTTTGAGACGCCGCGGCGCGGCGCGGCGCGCGGCGACGAGTCGCTCGTCGTCGCTAACTTGCAAAAAGTCGCCAAAGCGCCTTGAAGCTCTCTCTCTCTCTTTCTCTTTCTGGCAGAGAGCTTTCCACCAGCTCGTGTTCCGGATTAACTTTATAATAAGTTCCTCGCGAGGATGGCGAACGAACGCGCGAGCGAGCGAGCGACGAGGAACGTGTAAATCAAAGGATGCAATTAATCGGACCTTGATTGCAATACTTCCCGGACTTTCAATATCCAATTCCAGCTGGGAAAAGGCCAGCGGCCTTTTCCCTGTCCCAACTACTCTCCGCTTCAACCCCCTTCAACCCCCTTCAAACCCCCTCGAGCGCCCTCCCACCTTTTACCACTGACACTTTCATGGTGTTATCCTTGTCGAAGTTAATATCCTGCTCTGATACGACTCTGTTACGCCCGATGAAACCGTCCGTGAACTAGAATTGTTATCTCCACGGTGTCCCGCCTCGGACTTCCTCGTCGATAACTTGACGAATTGCACTCCCGTCTGGTAATTGTAGCTTTGGAATTAAAAATAGTTTGTTGGTTATTTGAGTTTTGATATAATTTGTAATTTAATGCGAAAGTTTGTGTGTAGAATAGCGCTTGGATAATAATACAAAATGATATGTTTATCAATCAAAAGCGACAATGTTTGCTAAAAAACATCGCGATTGTTTGCAACAATAAATAGCACAGATTAATCACAACTGTCAGTGATTTAACAACAAAGAGAATATACTATTGGAAGCTCTATTTTTTTACTTCATATTTATACTAGTATTTTTCGGAAATAATTACTTCCTTTTCGATCTAAGAACTTGAAATTTATATTTTTTTATATTACAGTCTTTGAAAGAACAAATCCTAACAATATTTACTGATATATTTCATTATTAAACATCAGTACATACTTATCAATCAAAAGCGCCAATATTTACTAAAAAAAATCGCGGTTGTTTGCAACAATAAATAGCACAGATTAATCACAACTGTCTGTGATTTGTCAAACAAAGAATGATATATTTCTATTTTCACTTTTAATAAGAATAATATGAAACTACAATTAAATCAAATGTGATTCGTTTGGATTACAACGAGATGATATTTCAAGTTAGCTCTCTTAGTAGTAGAGCTAATTTTAAAAACTTGTGAAACATTGAAAAGTTTCACAATATATTTCCAAATTCGAAGGTACATTCTAATGTACTGACAAAGTTACGGTTAAGATTCTTGACTGGTCAAGATTGGAGGGAATAGTTGGGGTTTTATTCGGCGAGTGGTCCAGCTTGTTTCGTGAGAGGAAGGAGGTTGCTTGAGCGCGGAGATGTAAATGGAGTTGATGGGCGCGCGGGCGCGCGCGAGAGGACGCCCGCTCGACCGCCCACTTCGTTATTAATACGAGGGAATATTCATGGGAGGAAGAACGGCAAAATTGGCGAAAGATCGCCGGGCGTCAAAAAGGGGGCCGCCGGGAGTCTCTTTGTGCGTCGCGGGCATATTGCGAAATTATACGAGTGGGCCTTTTCAATGGGAGCCCTCTCTGCTCGCGGGGACCTTTGAGGCCTCTTTTATAACCGGCCTGAAGGATCACCATTTCAAAAAGCCCTCCTTCCGCGACCCCCTCCCTCTAATTCCACCCCTTTGCCCCGGCAGCCTTTCATGCAACCGGATATCCTCTCGCTCCCCCACCCCTCGCCCAGTTGCATCTGCCAACAGGCCCTCAGAAGAATCTCACTGTTCTTTCTTCTTGGCATCCATGCGTCATAGACAAAGAGAATTCTTTTTATTAGCAAGACATATATTCATTAGGAATGCTATAATAAACTTTATCTATTCTCTTGCAAATCAAATACAATCGAAGGATTAATATATCACATAAGAATCTCACTATTCTTTCTTCTTGGCATCCATGCGTCATAGACAAAGAGAATTCTTTTTATTAGCAAGACACATATTCATTGGGAATGTTATAATAAAATTTACTAATTCTCTCGCAAACCAAATACAATATCGAATAACTCAATCGAAGGATTAATATAATATAAAGCCTAAAAAATAAAGAAAAACTAAATCAACAAATATAACTCACGGAAATCCTCGGCGATCCCAAAGAACTACAAAAGTCGGCTGACCGAAATATTTTCGGGCATATAGAAAAAAGCTAGTATAAATATGGAGTCGATTTGATTAAATAAATATATAACTTTTGATTAATAAATATATAGTGATATTTAATATTAAAATATGTCACGAAACATTGCTAAGATTTATTGTTTCAAAGATTGCAATAGAGGAAGTAATTATTTGCAAAAAAACTAGTATAAATATCAAGTCAATTTAATTAAAGGATTGATTATTATTGTCTTGACAAAGATAGAGCTTTCTATATTATCCTTTTTCCTTCGCTGCGACACTGATTCCCAAAGACAACCCACCAACAAGCAACAATGAGTGCACGAAACATTGCTTCATCCATTAGAACTTGGCCAGTAAATTTCTCGAGTCATAATGCATGCAGCGGGAATATGGATTGTCTTGGTAAAGGGTTAACCTGCATGAGACCTCAAATGTCGTGAGGGTGCGGGGGTGGCTGGCAGGTTGGCTGGCTTGTCCGCCGGTTTCAGTTTCCTCTGGGAGGGGGATGGATTTATGGCGGGAGTGCGTGACGATGGGACGATTAGAGGGCGGCCGTGCGCCCTCCACCTCCACCCTCCACCCTCCACGAGAAAAGACAGAGTCGACGAGCATCGAAGCCACCCGGAAGCCGGAAGAGGAGACGAGCTGAGCAACCAGTTAGAAGACTCCTAAAAGCGGCCACCGCCACCGCCGCCAAGGGGTGGAAGTGGAAAGGAGGTGGAGAAGCTGCCTCGTAGGATCCTCGTGCAAGAGATAATTTCACTGATCGCAGGAAGGATATCAAGCATCCGCGCTTCCCGATATGCACTATTGAGGCATTCTCTTTATGTGGCGGTGTGTGTACAGGGTGATTCAAGTGTCGTTGATTCATCAAAACTGTCAGAAATGAAATATTTGTGGGATAATAAAAAATAATTCAGTTTTTATTATATCAGCAATTTTCTTTGGACAATGTTGGAGAATTCTATATTCGTATATGTACAGGGTGATTCAAATGTTTTTGAATTAAATCCGCCAGAAATGAAATATTATTTGTAGGATAATAAAAAATTCGATACTTTTTATTATATCAGCAATTTTCTTTTGACAATGTCGAAGAATTCTATATTTGAATGTGTACAGGGTGATTCAAATGTCGTTGAATGAAAACTGTCAGAAATGAAGTATTATTTGTAGGATATTAAAAAATTATTTTCCTCGCGCAATTTCGAAGAACTCTACATACATTTGTGCCTCTACAGGCTCATTTAGATGAATTTAAAATCACTCCTATTAAATCCGAACTGTTACAAAAATAATTATAAATCATAAATTATTCCTCCTCAAACAAACACGAATATTCTCCAACTAAAAATATTCTCTTCCACCGTTCCCCATTTTTATTCCAACCCCTTCCAACGACAGTACCAACCACTCAATAAAACATTCTCCCCACGAAGCTACTTTGTACTCGCGATGGTATTATTATGCACACTGTATATTAATCAGAGGATTAACTACATAATTACAGGCCCGATAAAAAAGTCTCGGTAGTACGACAGTTACGATTCTAAGGCGACTGAATCGGCCTGTACACACCTTCTTACGAAGCTAGGTAGAAAAAAAGGGCCCGCACGGATTTCCAGGCGGCGCTGCTGTTGCTCTCCTCGGCGAGGGAGAGGGAAAGAGAGAGAGAAGGAGAGGGAGAGAGCGTGTGCCTTGGGAAGCGAGCCTAATGGGAAGTGGAGGCTTAATTACGGGTTCGGGCCGGATATTAAGGGTATGCACGGCAGCCCACTATAAACGTTGCAGGCATCGTCGAATGCACACACGTACACATCCTCTCTCTCACTCACTCTCTCTCGCTCTCTCTTAGTTTGCCAGTGTGCAATATATAGGCTGCGCCGCACGCTCTGCCTCTCTGCTTCTGTCTAATGGCCAAAATTGACTGAGCCCGGCAACATGGAAGCAGAAAGGGCCCTCCGCCTCGACCGATCCACTGTGCCTCGAGTTCCGCTGCCGGTCTCCCGCCAGACTTTTCTCTTGTTCTGCTAATAACCCTGTAATTGGTAATGTGTCCAGGAAAGACAGTTTTTCATTTGTCGCGTATTGCAATGTTTTATATTTATATATTTTAGATTTATATTGGGTTGTATATTGTGAGTATTGCGATTCTTTTTTATGTTTTGGTTGTTATGTTTGTCTTACAATTAAATAGGAGAAAGTATTGACCGAAGGAATTTTTTTAATAATAGTAAACTTCTTCTTTAATTTTTATTGAAATAGTATTAGATTGTTTTGGGTGATTGATTTCTAAAGATTTATTTATAAGTGTTGTATTATTATATGCATTTATATGTGTTTCGAAAGATAGTTGATTAATTCATATCTAATTTTATTTATAATATTTATTATACATAATACTAATATAATCTATAATAATTATAAATAAGATTAGATGAGAATAAAAACCATTCGAATTAATCAACAATCTTTTAAAGACACACATGAAACAAATTACTTAAAATAATCTCGAATTACTTTAAACAAAATTGAAAAAGAATTTTACCTGGAAAATCTTCGAAATTTCAAGAATACAATTCGCAAAATTCTTTGGTCATCCCGTGGCGTGTGTGTGTGTGTGCGAAACGGTTAGAAGAGATGCGCCGGATAAGAAGGGTCGAACCACCCTCTACGTGGAATTCCTGGCGCAAGGATAGCGCGGGGGTTGCAGGAGATTCCCCCGAGGGTGGTGGGGCGGACGAGTATGCGGCATTAAAAGGCCATAATTCAAATTCCCCGTGGCAGCTCCAAAATAAACCAATTAGGCTTCCCATATAAGCGGATATTAAGATCCTGACCGGAGATATAACCCGCTCGCCAACCCCCTTCTATGGGATTCCCTCGAAAGACAGCGGATCCCGCACGCAAAATCACATGCTAGACTTCGATTAACGCCACCGCGAATATGCCCGGGAAAAAGTTCATCAAAGTCTGCCAAAAATATACTTAATTAGTTTATGTTTATTTATATGTGGATTTTATTTGTATTATTTATTTGTACTATTTGTAGATTTATTTGGGGAAAAATTCGTAAATAATACGAATTTACTTGAGAATTATCAAAGCTTTCATTTTGAGATAATCGACAATGCAAAGTTGTGCTGTTATTGTTGTGTTTTGTATAAATGGTTGGTGAAATATTACGCGACCCTTTTGATGGGCCGAGGGTCGAAAAGGTTCTCTTTGATAAATCTATTATCTCACCGAGCTTATTTCAAATCTGTAAGGCTAGCAATCCTAATTAAGCCCTTGGCTATCATGACTGATTATAGAAACGATTGTGGGGGGATTATAAATATTATAATCTTTATAATATAATACAATAAATATTATGTTTCATTTATAATTCTTTTTTTAAAATGGAACTAAAATAAAAATTTTTATACGATGGATCGAAAGTCAAAAAGGTTCCCTAAAATGAATCTATTATCTCATCTTATTTCAAATCTGCAAGAAATTATAAATAATACAATCTTCATAATACAATAAAATAAATATTGTTTCATTTATAATTCTTTCCCTAAAATAGAACGAAATAATACTTTCGAGCGTCCCAGTTTGGAAGCAACGAATAATTTCCCAGTGAGAATTCCTTCGATCTACAATGCGTTAGAAATGAGAAGTTGGCGTGCGTCTTAAATGTGGATGGCTTATCGCGGAAGGGTGGGGGTACTTTGAGGTTTGACGAATGCCAGAGGCCTACTCTCCCATCTAGCCGGAGCTAATTAGCTCCGGCACCGAAACCTGCCTTTGCGGAGGTCACCTCCGAGCACACTATCCCCCACCCAACCCCAACCAACCCCCAACCAACCCCCAACCAACCCCCTCTCAGACTCTAATAGAGAAACAGGTGCCTTTGATAGCTGTTTAACGTTCGAAATGGCTGTCAAAGCCAGTTAAAACTAGGCTCGCCCGGCTTTTCATTCGGCCAAGACTTTGCTTTCAGCCACCAATCATGCCGTGTCACGAGGAATTAATCATGCGGCCGTAAGAACTATCTCTGAAATTTGTGTAAAGTGGGGAAAAAGTTACTCAGTTTTTGGGGAAAAGTGCTCTTAATCAAGAGAACTTTTCTTTTTCAGTGGATACAAGTTTTCTTGGAAGAGAGGGCTTTCTTTGTTAAGGCTTTAATGGTGTAACTTACCTTTTGCTGTAAAAGAACTTTTTCTATTCTTATAAAAATATTTTTACATGCCAGAAAATGAATTAGAATTACTAGAAATTGATTGTACTCGTTATTGGTTGATTTTAGTGATTCAAGATGAGTTTTAACAAAAGAAATCGCTCTTTTAAAAGGTTAAACGAGAAACCTTTTCTCTCTGACTAAAAATACGATTTTATAAAGAAGAAAGTTTTTCTATCTCAAGAAACCAAATCATTTTCTTGAAGGAGACTGCTTCTTCTCTAATACTAGATTTACAAGATCCCTCATTTTGACGGATTCACGACTACACTCGCAAAATTACAAGACAATTACTATTCATTTTTGTCCGATTTATACTGACAATTATTTATGCAATCCTGAGAATTCATTATTTAATATCACTATATATTTATCAATCAAAAGCGCCAATGTTTGCTAAAAGAAATCGCTCGAACTTTAAAGATAACAAGAGTTCGGAAATCTAGTATTAATAAAACTTCATTCCAAAAATACCGGATGTGCCAACACTTATTTCAGCGAGCGTGTGTATGTGTTTCAAGAGGAAGCAAGAAACATCATTGTTGACCAGACGACTGAACTTATCAAATATAAATAACAGAAGCTAAGCGTGAAGGTGATTTATGCTGACAATTATTTATACATTCCTGAGAAGGTTTATTCACCTATATTTACTCAAATATTTCATTATTAAATATCACTATATATTTATCAATCAAAAGCGCCAATGTTTGCTAAAAAAAATCGCTCGAACTTTAAAGATAACAAGTGTTCGTAAATCTAGTATTAATAAAACTTCATTCCAAAAATACCGGATGTACCAACACTTATTTCAACGAGCGTGTGTATGTGTTTCAAGAGGGAAGCAAGTGGTGGGGTTGTTGGCGGGAAATGTTTCAGAACGGCAGTCGACTTCATCGGTGCGCGGCGAGTTTCCTTACGGTTCCTCGGCTGGGGTAACATAATTATGTTAATGAAAACATCGCTATGGTAATGCCTGTTACGTATGCGGGTATCGTTGAAATGAGATAGGAGGGCGGCGGGCGGCGGAGCCCTTATCCTCTCCTGGTTTACTATCGCCAGCCGGCAACCAGTATACCGCGAGGTTATGTTTTCAATGCTGGCGCAAGCCAGCCATCGCGATGATTTACACTCCGATATCATTAAACCTTTCGCTCCCACCATCCACCACCACTTATGATTGTTCCCATTTCTTCCACTTGAATTGCAAAATCCTAACCTGCCGCGCCAAGGCCCTGCTAAACAACCCTGCTATTTCAACATGTTTAATTAGTGTGTCAAGAGAACGCTTCGGCAGTGTAACAGTAGTGCAGTAGTACTAATTGTTAACGAGGTTAAAGTGGATTTAGTGGAAGCATCGATTGATAAAACTATTTCAATTTCGAAATCTGACGGATGCAAATAATAGTATTGTAAATTGGAAACGAGGTTTGAGTACAGATTTGTTGAAACAATTGATTGATTAAACTATTTTAATTTAGAAATGCGATGGGAATAACAGAGAAATGTTTTGGAGGTTGCAAATAACAGTGTTGTAAATTGGAAACGTGGTTTTTAAATGGATTTATTGAAACAATCAATTGACAAACTATTTCAATGATAATTTACAAATGCGAGGGAAATAATGCAGAAACTTTTTCGAGGGTGTAAATAACAATGTTCTAAATTGTAAAGGAGGTTTAACTAGATTTAGTAAAACAATCAATTGTCAAAATATTGCAATAAAAAAGGAGAAACTTTTTCGAGGGTTTAAATAACATAATCTTGCAAACTGTAAACGGAATTTTAACTGGGTTCATTAAAACAATCAATTGACAAACTATATCACTGATAATTTATAAATGCGATAGAAATAATGTAGAAACATCTTCGACGATATAATTAACAATCTTCTAAACTGTCAACAAGGTTTAAATCCATTTATCAAAGACAATTACTATCAAAAATCCAATGAACATTTCTGTATTACTACAACAATATCAAGCCCCGAAATACTCGAATTATCCTTCACTCATTGCACATTGGATTTCGCCGATTACCGCGCCATCCAATCTCTTGCGGGCCTCGGAGGTGCGCGCACTTTACAAATGATAATTCGATTACACTCGCTCCCGTTAAATAAGGAGCCGTCAATGTAAGTGAATTTCTGAGTGAGGGCGCACCTAAGGCCGGGTAAAAGCGTGGTGCGCCAGGCGTATCGAATTAGAGCGATAATTACGTGGCAATAATTAAGTTATTGAGCGGAGGTAACTCGGCAGTTAGAGGGGTCCTTTATTTAGGTAATCTCGGCGGGCGTCGGCGGGCGTCGGCTATAAAACAGCTGCGGGGGCCGAATGGCATCGAGTGATAATACCCGGCTTTTACAACTTTTATCGCGCAATATTGTTTTAGTGGCTTATCTCGATTTTCTCCCCCCACTCCGCTACTTTTAACTGTATTATCGAGCAACCTGGAAAGCCAGTGCCAGTCGAAGGGAGAAGGGAGAAGGGAGAAGGCGTGCTGGTGGTAGTGGGGGATGAAAGAGAAGGGCTGGTGCAACTTTATCCCTGTATTAAAGATTATACCCGGTTATTATGTGCCTGTGCTACGCCTCTTAAACGTCTCTCACCCTCCCTTTCAGGGATTAACTCGCCGATATCGAGCAATTCGACCGTTCATTTTGACAGTGATCTAAGTCCATTTGCAGCGCGTAAATATACAGTGTTTTAGTTAAAATCGCCTGAGAGTTATTTATATAATCGAATTACGTATTCAGAAATCAGTTGAAATACTGATAGATTTGATTTAATTACTTGACAGATATGCTAACATTTAATTCTCTCGAAATAAGAGAAAATGGAGTTACGCCACTTTCAAAATAAACGCTCCAATTCTTGCGTCCACCGCTTCAACTCCTATCTTTCCTCTCGCGCGTGTTAGGAATTTAGGAATAAATGTTAGCCTCTTGGAGCTTTTTCAATCGTGTCCGTTATTCGTCAAATTCTAGATTAGATTGATTTATTCAACTCAACTTTAATTTAATAATTAATAAAGTGTAAAAATCTAATACAACGAGGAGCCTAAACTCGTAGTCTTATTTCTATTAAACCCTCATTATTATTTTCACCAGACATGCACCCGATTTCTTTTCCTACAGTAACGTTCGAAATAAAGAATGTAGAAATCTAAGTAGAAATGTACAGCATCCGACAAAATACATAGTTTGTCACAATCTGCGAAACAGCCACTAGAGAAAAAATTAAGTTTGGCAGCATGAAGTCACGATATGCAAGACTTTTTTAGGGGGTTGCGAGAGAAAGCTTCCTCCCCTAAAAGGGGGCTTTTACAAAGTCATGTATAACAGGTGCGCATAGTACAAAATTGCACTTTTTGTTCAGCGAACATTTTCCAGATTGTGACAAGTATTTTGTCGGATGGTGTAAATGTAGAAAACTAGAAATCTAAGTGCTCCAAAGTCCTCTCGCGCGCGCGCCAAAGAGAAATGTTTCCCGGTCATTCGATATGTCCGATGTGGAATCAATTAGTGGTTATTGGGCTTTAGACGGAAATATTATGTGTCTCTAATTCAGCCAGTGCTAGAATTTATAATCGGGTGTTAAATGTTATTTGGTCGGTTCTTTGGACACATTGATCCTGTATTTCGATGATTGAATTTCGACGGGGGTTCTATTATTAAATCACTGACAGTTGTGATTAATCCGCGCTATTTACTGCGGCAAACAATCGCGATTCCTTACTAAATATTGGCGGTATTGATTAGTAAATATATATAGTGATATTTAATAATGAAACATGTGAGTAAATATTATTAGGATTTGTTGTTTTAGAGATTGTTATATAGAAAAAGGGAGATTTTGAGTTTTCAAATCGAAAAGGAACTAATTACTTAGAAAAAAAGTAGTATAAATATCAAGTAAATTTGATTAAAGGATCGATGGTTATAGTGTTCGCAAAAATAGAGCTTTCTATAGAATATTTTCTTTGCTTGATAAATTACTGACAGTTAAATATAGCGACATTTATTAATGAAATATCTGAATAAATATTGTTAAATTGTTCTTTTAAAGATTGTAATAAGGAAAAATAGAGATTCTGCGTTCTTAGATCGAAGAGGTAATAATCATTTACAAACAAGTACTATAAATATGATGTCAATTTGATTAAAGGTTATAGCGTACTCAAAAATAGAGCTTTCGATATCATATTTTCTTTGCTTGATAATTCACTGGCAGTTCCAATCCTATTTAATAATCAAATATGTGAGTAAATATCGTTAGGATTTCTTGCTTTAAAGATCGCAATTTAAAAAACTATATATTTTGAGTTCTTAGATCGGAGAGCTAGTAATTATTTGGAGAAGGCATTGTTTCTGGGAATTGAGGGCTGTGATAATGACGGCGTTATTGCCGTGTCGAGTGGAGTACATCGGTAATATGCACTTAAGGCTCAAGGGGGTTTTACCAATGTGGCATAACTTGATTGCTCGACGCCGTGCGCGCGGCGGCCACGACGACGACGACTGTGCGGTCCAATTTATAATAGCTCTCGCTCCAATTTCGAGCGCCACATTGTTGCTCTAGGGTAATTCGAGTGTCCTGTTACCGGGCAGCCCCTCGCGCAGCCCCTCCAATTTAATTGCGCGCCACGACAAGTTCATCGGCCTCTGAATACCGCTCGGAACATCCGGACACCCCATGAAACAAGCGACCCTCCTCCCGCGTACCAGCAGATTTTGAAATTTCCACGAGGAACCTGTAAAGTAAAAGGAAAATGTCGATTTTTAATATTGCATTTCTTGAGATATTTTTGCAATGGAAAGAAATGAATGAATTAATGTTAAGTACGACGGTCGATTCAGAAATACAAAATAGAAATGAAATATTAAATTAGTTAAAGCTCGGAACATCCGAACACCCCATGAAACAAGCGACCCTCTTCCCGCGTACCAGCAGATTTTGAAATTTCCATGAGGAACCTGTAAAGTAAAAGGAAAATGTCGATTTTTAATATTGCGTTTCTTGAGATATTTTTGCAGTGGAAAGAAATGAATGAATTAATGTTAAGTACGACGGTCGATTCAGAAATACAAAATAGAAATAAAATATTGAATTAGTTAAAATGATGTTATTTTTGGCGGGAAGATATTTAAGAAAGAAGGCCATCGAAATACCGAAATAAAAAGGTAATGTAACATTGCGAATCCTTGTCAGGTGGAAATGAAAATCAACTTCGAGAGACACCGAGCCAACTGAAATAAATCCCAGCCGGTAAATTTCCAGGAAAACAAATCTCGGCCAACGTTATAAACTCGTAATAAACCACGCCACAACTAATCCAATAATAACTACCAACCGCAAGAAAATTGTCCGTGTAAATACGGCAAGCTTCATCGAATTTCTCGCTGCCGTTTTGGGACCGCGCTTTTTTTTCCACTTGGAGTACAAAGTGTGAATATTATTTCTAGGTTTGCTTTCAATACGTAAATAAATCGTATATCTATTGAACTTGCAATATTCAGTGAAAATACAGTCAATTAATTAATGCTACCATAAACAATATTAACAGAAGTCAGTGTACAATAATTTTTGCCCACTGAAAGTAGAAAGTGTGAATATTATTTCTAGGTTTGCTTTCAATAAATAAATAAATTGTATATCCATTGAACTTACAATATTCGGTGAAAATACAGTCAATTAATTAACGATACCATAAACAATATTAACAGAATCAGAATCCAATAATTTCTTCCTACAATAATTTTTACAATAATGTTTTCTGACAGTAACTTTTATCAGAGTACAATACATTTTTTTAAATCAATTAATTAACACCACCATAAGCAATATTAACAGAAGTCAGTCTACAATAACGTTTTCTGACAGTAACATTAGTCAGTATACAATAAATTCTTTTTCCCCGCAACTACAAACGATCACAAAGCAACTCTCTCTCTCTCTTTCTCTCTTTCTCTCTGGGGCTAATTGTTGCCAGGAGGATTTCGAAGTGTGTCAGTGGCGTGAGTTGGTAGGAAAACCTGGCGGAAGTAAGTCGTGTCTGAGACAGAGCCTCTCTCGAAAGCAGGAGCGGGCTGCTTGCTCGAGGGTGTGTGGAGGCTGAAGGAGTTAATAGCTGGCGAGTGGATAGTTTGGGGGGGTGGAAAAGGGTGGAAGGGGAAATCGGAGACTAATGTGTGCGCTACTTGTGCGCGACTGGCAGCGGAGAGGTCGAGGATGCTTGAAGGAGCCGGCCTCGTCATAAGGAGCCCAGTAAAAATTACAAATCCCAGCCATATATCTCCCATGAGGATCGCCTGCTACTGACTCACCTACCCTTCAACCCTTCCCACCAGTTTTCTTTCTGTCGAAGTTTCGGTGTCATTCGAATTTTTGTAGGTGTCGTGATAATTATTGTTGGAAGTATTATTTTCTGGTGGATATTAATATATTATTTCTCTACTGTTTTCTATTTTTCAACCGTTCCCACTAGTTTTTTTTCTGTCGAAGTTTCGGTGTCATTCGAATTTTTGTCGATGTTGTGATAATTATCGTTGGAAGTTTTATTTTCTGGTGGATATTAATATATTATTTTTCTACTGTTTTCTATCTTTCAACCCTTCCCACTAGTTTTCTTTCTATGGAAGTTTCGGTGTGATTCGAATTTTAGTCGATGTTGTGATAATTATTGTTGGAAGTATTATTTTCTGGTGGATATTAATATATTATTTCTCTATCTTTCCTACCCTTCCCACTAGTTTTCTTTCTATGGAAGTTTCGGTGTCATTCGAATTTTTGTAGGTGTCGTGATAATTATCGTTGGAAGTTTTATTTTCTGGTGGATATTAATATATTATTTTTCTACTGTTTTCTATCTTTCAACCCTTCCCACTAGTTTTCTTTCTGTCGAAGTTTCGGTGTCATTCGAATTTTCGTCGGTGTCGTGATAATTATTGTTGGAAGTTTTATTTTCTGGTGGATATTAATATATTATTTCTCTACTGTTTTCTATCTTTCAACCCTTTCCACTAGTTTTCTTTCTATGGAAGTTTCGGCTGATTCGAATTTTAATCGATGTTGCGATAATTATCGTTGGAAGTATTATTTTCTGGTGGATATTAATATATTATTTTTCTACTCTTTCCTACCCTCCAACCCTTCCCCCATTCTTTTTTTCAATGGAAGTTTTAGAGTGATTCTAATTTTCGTCGATATCGCGATAATTATTATTGTTCGAAATAATATTTTCTGATGGATATTAATATCAGGGGATTATAATATTATTTTTCTTCTGTTTCCTACCCTTCAACCCTTCAATCCTTCCACCACTTTTCTTTCCATAAGACTTTCAAAGTTATACTAATTTTCGTTTATATTGCGTTAATCACTCCTGTTAGAAATATTATTTTGTAGTGGATATTAACATTACTGTCAAGGATTAATATATTATTTCTGTTTTTGAACTTTAAATATATTCTAGAAATATTTTTGATAATAGGTATGAATAACTTCCCATTGCTAGTACAATATATTTTGTATTATTTAATTTCTTTACCTTAATTTCTAACACTTCAAAATTACACGAATCATTATTATCACACCGAATCCTTAAACAACCCAACATCACCAATACTAAATCCTAACACCATACTTACACCCTGCATTCCCAGAAACTCTAATACAACATTCACAAACCTACCACCACCCAATTATTATTCCCTTAAATCGTACGATATTGACGTAGATTAATTACTGCTGGATATACGCCGAATGACTTAATGACTCGAGTCCCGTTTAGGTGGTGGGGGTTGGGTGGCGTTCGGCTCATTTGGGAAATCCAATCGCGTAATTATGCTAGGGCGAGCTGAAGCGACGACACAGAGAGGGAGAGAGAGATGGCCGAATGCGCACATACACACACACAGACAGTGAGAGAGAGAGAACGTGGCAGGGCGACTATCGGCAGCGTATATTCCGCGTGGAAGGCTGAATTGTCTTACTGTCATGCACAGCCAGCCGTTCGTGCTCGGCTAACACGCTCGTTCGCATGCAAGATGCCGCGCGCGCCTTAATGCACACGCCAGCCAGCTAGCAGCCTGCAACTACTCTGCCCGACCGCCCCCCTTTTCCCAAATTCCCCACCCCCTTCCACCCCCTTTCCACCCCTTTCCACCCCTTTCCACGCCGCGCCCAACTGTAAGAAAAATGTTTTGCGCTCCCGGATTAGACACTCACCTAATCAGGATTATCGCATTATTCCTCGGACGTGTTCCCCACCGGCCGGCAAGAAGCAACTCGCCTCGATTTATCTTTGCTCCGCGGGCTCCTCTGATTATTCGGGATTTCATTTGAATTTCATTGTTATTAAGATTTAATGATGTTTTTGGGGAAATTGAGGTGAAATATTTGTAGAGAAAGTTTGGGAGAGAAAGGAGGGAAAGTTGTTTTGGAAATCAGTGATATGTTTAAAAAAATTATTTTGAATCTGTTGTTAGTTATAGTGTTGATCAATGATATTAACATTGTTGATCGGTGGATTTGCTATTATTGTTATTATACTAAATTTAATTATTATTAAGATTCACTGCTATTTTGGGAGAATCATGGTGTAATATTTGTATAGAAATTTTAAAAGGTTAAGTATGAAAAGTTGTTTTGCAAATGAATATTACGTATGGCATGCTAAATGAATTATTTGGACCCTGTTGTTAATTGCAGTGTCAATCATAATACTAGCATTTTTAAGGACATCGTGGTGTAATATACGTACAGAAATTTTAGAAGATTTTTTTCTAAAAAAGAGTAATACGTTAAATAAATGATTACGTCTCCCTTTTTTGCTTTCATGTTAGTATAATAATAGTGTTAAAAATATTAGCATTGTTTGTCGGCAGGTTCACTGTTTATCATTATTGCACTGAATTTAATCATATCGGTGTTGATTAATTAATACTAAATCTACGCTTAACGACCCAGCGAGAGAGAAAGAGGAGTATCAAGGAAAATCTGTCGTTTTCCGGGGAATAATTGAAAGGAGGGGGCGGAGGCGGCGGCGGCGACGTAGCTGGCTAAATACGAGGACGGCGCTAATACAACTTTAAAATGGTCCTCCGGGTTAATTACTCGATTATTGCGTGTCTCGAGCCGCGCTCGCCCGTTAACGGGGGCCGAGCTTTAAATAAGTGTGCACCACCACCGCCGCCGCCACCCTCTTCTTGGCTCGCTAAGTGATTACATAATTCTCGTCCCCGCTAATGTCCACCGCCGGCGCGTTGCTGTCCGTTTAATTAAAATGTTTGCGGCCGCCACGGAAAATTAGCGCCGAAATAAGAAGCCCGCCGCCGGCTGGAAGCCTGATTTATAAGAAAAAGGATCCCTCTCGGATCGGCCTCTTCGACCTCGCTATAATTAAAGAACAAAACTTCAAGGTGCTTCGAACCGTTCGAGAGTCATTAAAAGGTCAATGATTAACCTCTTGACTTAATAATTATTTTGCAAAAGTGCGAAAAGTTCTGAGTATTAATATTCCCTCGTATTCGTATTATTAATTATATAATAGTTCTATTAAACATTTCTTTATACAAAACGTATTATTTATTAAATTGAATACAGTGATTGTACGATAATTCTATTAACTAATTGTATTAACACTTTCTTATGTTAGTAAGGAGATATTCGTGTTGGAAATTATTATTATTTATTTTTAGAGAATACTTCAAGTTAAGAGGTTAAAAACTGTAATTTCAATAATTGTTGATTACCAAACAATTGTTCCTTGTCTATATTAACCCTTTTGTAACCCTGTCTTAACCCTTAAATATGAAACATTATGAAAAAGATCAAAATTAATCTCTCTTTTGCAAGCAATATTTAAATCCAAAAGGGTCAAAGAACATCCGAAAATACTTGAATAAAACATTTTCTCTCAAAGCTCAGTCTGAGCATCGAACAATCCGCAAATTGTTCACTATCACCGAGGAAACACTCGCGCGAAGAAATGGGAAGGCAGGAAGAAACTTGCTTCGACTGGCAATCAGTGGGTGGTTTGAGGCTAGCGTTAACTTGAACGGGAAGAATCGCCGACACAGAGAAAGAGAGAAAGAGAAAGAGAGATGAAGAGTCTTATCAAAATTGGAGTTCGAGGCAGAAGAGATCACGCGAGCCTTTTCGCAGCGGTGGCTCCCCCCGCTTCCGGAAGTGACGTTGCCAGAGAAAGAGGAAGAGGGGGAAGAAGAGGAAGGCGAAGGGGTTTGAGGGAGCTAAACAGGGAGGTCGAAGTTGCGCGGAGATTAGTGGCGGGAAGAGGTGGAGGAGGAGGAGGAAGCAGCGCGCAAAAAGAGATGAAGCCAGCGAGATATACTCGTTCCCGGAATGCTCGGAGCCCTTCCGATAAGGCTCGCCGGGTAATGAGTAATAGGCTGCTTATTTTCAAAGTTCCTTTCGTGCCTCCTTGGATGACTTCCATCGCCATTCACCGGTGCTGCGAGAGAGAGAAAGAGCGCGGTTTTCGGAGGCGGGGATTGGCTCCGAAAGTGGCCGCCACGGCAGATAATACTATTAATTTACTTCCAAGAATCGTAAAATTACGATGAAACTTTAAATTGGATATTTTATCTGGGAATCTCGCCCCGTTCCGCATTCGCTTCCATGTGCCTTCTGCAAGAGGGTGGTGGTGGTGGTGGTGGCAGAGTTACTCTTTTCGTTCCGTTCTCACCCCTTTCCTTCGACTCGCGCGAGACCATCCACCGCCGTTTTATCTCACTCCTTACAGTCGCCATTTTATATTTACTTCATTGCCTTTTCACTGCTCGCCAAATATATTCATATATATTTTAAATCTAATAATTTCTGTTGAAGTCTTTCGCTCGTAAAAGAGAGATTAATTCGTATCTTTTTCATAATGTTTTATATTTAAAGTATTCTTTGCACACCTGTGATATTTCTAGTGGGCACTAAAAGGGTTAATATAGACAAGGAACAATTGTTTGGTAATTAACGATTATTGAAATTACAGTTTTTACCGCTTTTGCCACCGGTCGGCGAAGAGGATTGTGGTGGCAGAGTTACTCTTTTCGTTCCGTTCTCACCCCTTTCCTTCGACTCGCGAGACCATCCACCGCCGTTTTATCTTTCACCTTACAGTCGCCATTTTATATTTACTTCATTGCCTTTTCATTGCTCGCCAAATATATCCATATATATTTTAAATCTAATAATTTCTGTTGACGTCTTTCGCTGAAATGGATTGGTGTTTGTCGAGGATTACACTTCGAATGTGGATCTCTAATTTGCAAGTCCGCCGGTTGTTCCTGAATAATTCTAATCCCAGCTGAATTGAATTAAGATAATATTGCAGGGAACGCGAGAGAATTATTGTAGTAAAATGTTAGAAGATTTGTTGGTAATTAATTCAGATTATAATAAAGAAAGGTACGCAAAAGAATATATTTTACAAGGATATCTCCTATAAATATTTCTTTCTTTCACAAAATTCTTTTATCAAGGATATCTATATATTAATATGAACTTTATATTAATAATAGTATAACTTAGTTATTGCAAAAATACATTAATATTGCATTTATCCCAGCTAAAATCCCTTCAGTTCTTCATTAGCATTCTCCCTTAAATTTCGCCATAGTCAAAGGATTAATAATAGTCTTCTTTAATAAGAAATAATAATAATTTCCAACACGAATATCTTCTCATTAACATAAGGCAGTGTTAATACAATTACTTAATATAATCATCATACAATCAGTATATTAAATTTAATAAATAATACATTAAAATAATAATACATAATACACATAATGAAATGTATTATTTTATTAATATTCCCTCGTATTTGTATTATTAATTATACAACTACATTAAAAATGTATTTATATACAATGTAGTATTTATTAAATTTAATATTGATTATATGATAATTATATGAACTAATTATATTAATACTGTTTTATGTTGATAAGGAAATACTCGTGTTGGAAATTATTATTATTCATTATTAGAGAATACTATTTTCAACTCTTCGACTATGGCGAAATTTAAGGGAGAAGACTATTTACAACTAAATCAATTTTTAATATAGTTATTCTATAATTAATAATAGAAACACGAGAGAATATGAATAACTACAAGCGCCAATTAAAGATGGCCGCTCTCGATGGTGTAATTGCGAGGTGCGGTGAGTCGCAGGTGGCAATTGGTCCCAAGCGGATAGCGGCGGTCGGTTCAGGACAAGCAAGAGTTCCGGAGGCGGCGAGCCACCGCGGGAACAACTTGACTGGAGCCGGCCGGCCGGCCGGCTTGGTTCGCCACCAGGCCCGACGCAAACTTCCTTTACACTTCACGAGCAAGTTGGCTCGCTCGATGGTCAGCTTCACAATCAACCTAACGTTAAACTGTTTCTCCAGTTCGCGTACAATTTCCTCGGAGAAAGCTGATTTCCGATTTTGAATATGATTGGTTGGATGATTGGGGTTTTGAGATGTTTGAGAGGATTGCGATTGTATAATATTATATTATACAACATAATATTATTACAATATATCATATTTGTTTTAATGTATAATATTACACTTTTCTTGTAATATTAAGTTTAAGGGTTGATTTTTATATGGCTGGTGAAAATAATTTTAATATTGCTGGAATTAACGTTGATATTGTGTTATGGGAGAATCGTTCGTGGGATGTGTTCGGTTGTTAATAGGTGTTAATGTATAAGTAATTCTTATTAACTACCATTTAGTATGACGAAATCGGGAAAAAGAGGTCAAACTGATGTTAAAAAACAGTTGTAATACCCAATTCCCAAAATTTCAAAAGATATTGCAATAATATTACTCCAATCTTGATACAAAATTTGTATCACGTGTCAAACACGTCAAAGTACGGCAAAAAGTAAAATAAATAAATCGTGTCTCCAGCAACAATAAAATACCCATGTTTTACTATAAAAACTTTTATCTATTGCAGTTTAATTTCTGCTTGAATTCTAAACGATTCTTTCTTCAAGGCGTTAATTTCCAACGGGTTAATAAATAAATCGTGTCTCGAGAAATTAGAAAATAGCGCTGTTTTACTATAAGAACTCTTATTCTTTCTTGCACAGAACACTTTCTCTTTCAACTATTCCTACATTATTTACCCATTACAATTCTATTTCTACTTGAATTACAAACAATTCCTTGCTCAAGGCGTTAATTTCAATTCCTCGATTAGAAATGTCGAAATCTATCAAAGCAGCGAGGCTCGTCGCAAGATTCTCTAGGATCCATCGAATTTTCTGGTTTTCTATCAGAAAGAGAGGGAAAGGGAGGGAAAGGGAGGGAGAGAGAGAGAGGGAGAGTGAGTGGCGAGAGGAGGAAAAAATCGGATTGTCCAGTTTGTTGGAGCGGCAGTGCTGACTGGGCGGGCTATAGTAATACAGTAATACATCAGAGGCTTACCGAGCCCTCAAACGTAAAATACCCATCTAACCCAACCGCACGAAAACCACCCTCTCCACACACACACACACAGACACACACAGAGTGGGCAACTGGCCTTTTATACAGCGAGCAGCAGCGTGCAAACTCGTTTCGCGCGCCCAACCGCCGCGCCGCGCCGGCCGAATTCTTTGGCCGAGGACATTCCTATTTTCCTATTTCCCCGATGTCGCACAGGTAATACCTGGCTCGCTAGGATTTCTCTTGGATGGTTGGCACTCTCACTCGCCAGAGAAAGAGAGAGAGAGAAAGAGAGAGATTTCGATCGCGCTTTTACCCCAACTTCGACTGCTAACTCGGAATAAACGGACACCGCAGCAATGCCGAGGTATCAGTTTGACGGATCGAGCGGCCAATCGACGCGGACTAATACTCCGGCTAGCCTCGAGAGCACAGGATATACAATCCAGCCAAGTAATGGAAATCTAGCTCGCCGAGTGTCCCAGTCTTCGATATGTTTTTTTGAGAATTTTGGGGTTGTTTAGAGAGATGCGGTGAAAGTGGCTTTTGGTAAATGGGATTGCGTTCAATCGAATTTATATAGTTTATATAACAGTTTATAATTGTAGGATTGTTAACGAGACAGACTGCGAGCGCTTGCAATGTCGCTAGTGAACTCCGAAAACGAGTGTATGTTAAAATAAAGGAAAAACTGAAAAATCCTATATATTTATGAAAAGTTTTAAAACTCTATTTTTAAAGTGGTTGCTGTCAGAAATCCATTGAAATTTATAATGAATGATAGTCAATGGAAAGTGCGACTCCCTTCAAAGTTTTAACTTGCGTTTCACCAATGAAAATTCAATACAAACATTCCACATTAATTATATTACTAAGTTAAGTAATAATAATAGACAAAAATTTACTTTCTGTCCCACTACAAAAAATGAAATATAAATACTCCAAATTAATTCTATAATTTGAAAAGTCCTGAAAGTTCTGTGTCAGCTCTCGTACCGTGCAAATAATAAATTAGCAAATTAAAAATATCAATAGGAAAGTTGATTAGGAGACGAAGAAGGAACATCAGGATCAAGAGAGGGCTAATTAAAGTAAGGGCAGAAAGGCAGAAGGGGTTGCTAAGTAGTCCATTCTGAGGTTCTAAGAGTGCCGAATTCGAGCTAATGCGAGAGCAAGGGGTGGGAAAAAGAGCGCGAGGGATGGCAGCCCTTCTGACAAGAACGAAAGAAAGAAAGAAAGAAAGGAAGTTCCGGAAGGCCGGTTGCGATAATATTCCGCGAGCGAATTCCGGAGTATTTCGCCTTAGTGAGATGTCGGCCTGGAAAACAATGCGGCCCACGTAGCCGAAGCCGAGGAATCAAATGGCGCTGGAATACTAAACACGAAGAGGATGATGAGGAGGAGAGGAGGAGAGAGGAGAGGAGAGGAGAGCTGTGGCGCTCGCGAGAGGCCGAAGAGGCCACGGGAAATACTTACTCTCTCTCTGGCGAGCCAATGTTCCTCTTCTTCCTCCTCTCGCGTTTGGACGCGCACGTACCGCACCGTGACTCACTATTCTCGCCGACTACGTTTGCCTGCCTGCCTGCTACGTGCTTCACTCCATTCTGCTTAATACATTAATTGTCCACCGGCGAGCCTCGATGCTACTTCGGTTTGCCATTCTTTACGGGTATTCTTTATTTTATACTACTAGAAATGACGTTTCAACCGCGTGCGAAGGATTTTGTTCCATCCCTTGGGATTTGTGTAGGGTTGTATTAACTTTGTTTTTATTTGGAGCAATAATAATGGACGTGCTCAATTTCATTCTGTGTAACAGAATGTTAAAAATGTTTATTAACGTCATACTATTTTTGTATAAGTTTATTTTTACTTAAAGCAATAATAATGGACGTGCTTCACTCCATTCTGCTTAATACATTAATTGTCCACCGGCGAGCCTCGATGCTACTTCGGTTTGCCATTCTTTACGGGTATTCTTTATTTTATACTACTAGAAATGACGTTCCAACCGCGTGCGAAGGATTTTATTCCATCCCTTGGGATTTGTGTAGGGTTGTATTAACTTTGTTTTTATTTGGAGCAATAATAATGGACGTGCTCAATTTTATTCTGTGTAACAGAATGTTAAAAATGTTTATTAACGTGTTTTTTGTGGAAATAAATATGGTGTGAGTATCGTAATAATATGTAACTCTATTTTTATTTAAAGCAATAATGATGGACGTGCTTTATTCTATTCCGCGTAACATAATTTAAGTGCTCAAGTTGCAAATTTTTAATTCTTTCACTATTCTTTAAAAATGTGTTTAACTTTATTTTTGTAGAAATAAATATATTGTAGGTGACATGATAATACGTAACTTGATTTTTTGTTAAAGCAATAATAAAGGAACGATTATTCTATTCCTATATTAATTCAAGTATACGCATAAAATTTCTATTGAAAAATGATTAATATTCTAAATTCAAAAGTTAACCTTTTTACCCTGTTTTTGATTTAAAATCTCACTGACTAAACGAAAATCAGCCTACAAAATAATAAGCATTAGAAAATCGTAAAAATTCAAGTTCCTTTTATAAAAAATTGAGTATGAAAAGGGTGAAAGATAATAATTAGGAATAATAGGAAGGAATCGATCATTCTTTGGAGTGTGGTATCAGTGGGGAGCTCTCGGCGGAGGGGAAGCTGGAGATTGACAGGGTGAGAAAGAAGCGAGGTACGGAATTAATGGAGCAGGGTCGCGAGCGTCGTCGGACATGACAGTAACCAAAATCAAACATCGCTCGATCGCGCTGCCTTCAATACCTGTCGCTTTTCTCCTCCTCCTCCTCCTCCTCCTCTGCAAAGGTTACGAAAATGAAGGAAGAGGGTGTCCTCCGCCACGTCACTCGCCTCTTCCCTCTTTGACAGGCGACGATCCCCCGCCAATTTGCACTGACTTCCTGCCAGAAATTATTCCAGCTCTCCCGACAAATCCCCGGAGAAAGGAGGCTTGCATTCGTGAAAAATGATGATCCCCATGATACCGCTAATGGAAAGAAAGCACCGTCGAGATTTCATAATTAGTGCTCCGAATGACAATGCATTATATTGAAATTATTCCATTTGTTTGGACACTGGAAATATTTACTGCGATAATTAATTAAAAATTGAGCTGTTTAGTTTGAAAGTGGCCTAAGTCCATTTAAAATAGTAAAGTTGTACAATTTGACCCAAACTGTTTAATACCTTAATGTAAATAAAAATGGACTTAGATCACTTTCAAAATAAACACTCCAATTATTCCAGTGATTATTATTCCAATTTACATTTTTACAATTATTCCACTTTCAAGAACTACTAAATACCAACAAAAAATAACTTCTCTTCCCACACAATAAACAGTTTCCATGACAAAGTCCTTCAAAAATAAATGCAAATATCAAACATTCCACTATTTTCAAATACACTCACACAGATGGACTTCCCTGAAATTCCTAAAGAGACTTTTAAAGAAGGCAAAATCTTGCGAAGCCGCGCGATATTAGAATCACGAGGGTTCGACGGGCGATCGGGGCAGCTGGCGGAAGTAAGCGCGCAAAGAATCCGGCGGTGCTGCGAGGCGAGTTCCGGGCGAGAGGAATTAGCGGGAAATCGGGGCGAGAATCGGCAAGCAGTGCCGTTGGACGAAAAGAGAAAGAAAAAGGGGGGTGAAAGAAGAGTGGCCGAGAAGAGTGGCGAATGCCAAGAATCTCGAAGCGGGTGTGAGAAGACTCGAGCGGCGAAGAGGAAGTTCCCTGGCGAAATCAAAGGGGAGCACTGAGAGGTTAGGTTTCCCTCTCTTTCTCTGCCAATACGTTTTTCTCGGATAACGAACACTCCCGCCAGCTAATGCGCTCCCGAAATACAAGGGAGAGTCCGAGCCCCATAACCTTCCCATTGAGAAAGAACCACTCGGAATTTCGCCAGGGCTACCCTTCCCCTTTGACCCCATTAATCAGACCACTCGGCAGAGTCCCGCGCCAACTAGCAGAATATATTTATGTACCAACACTTGCAACAGCCGACATAAAACTTTCACTTTGGTTTCTAGAAAAGTTGCAACGTCAATAATTAATTTATGAATTTTGTATTTTATTGTGTATTTTTCTGAATGCAATATTCTGAATATTGTAATATATAATGTTTTCTGAATGTAATAATCCAAGAACCAAGCGAATCAATTCACTCCTTCAGTAGATATGATTATTTATCTTTATTTCTTTATGCTTTGGATTATTTATTGTATCGTTGTATTTTAGTAGAAGGTAAAATATAACGAGTGTAGATATAAATATATAGAAATCTAGATTAATATAGATTGTCTGCTCTAAAAGTGTAATTATTTCAGTAGAGTGTAAAATATAATTAGTACAGATATAAATATAAATTAATATACATCACCACAACTAAGTTTTATCAAAGCTTTCTTTTATGATCAGTACATCTTTTGCAAAACTCTGTTCAATTAAAAGTTTTTTATTCAGCCATAAATCATGAAACCTTTAAAAATGCCTGATTAACACTCTTAATTGAATTCCCATGCGATCTATAATAGAATAAAAATTCAAATAACTCCACACTCCTTTTCATAATTCTATATTATATTCTACATCTCGTTATTCGAAGATCCTCGGATTTCCGTGAAAATCACTAGATAAGTTCTGTCTCAACTGGAAGCTAACAACTCTAATTTCGCGGAGGCCCTTCAGGCTTGTCTCGGAGTTTTGCCGGTAAGAGGTGCGCGGAGCGGTTTATCAATTGGTGGGAGTGTGGAATTCAAAGACGGCTGGCATTGATCGGAAGGAGCGCTCCAAGAAGACTTGGCGGCTTCCAAAGTGGGCAATGCCGATTCATCGGTAAATCGACGGCACAAAGGCTGCCGCGGCTACCTGCGGCTACATTCTAATGATGCCTGGTTTACCTCCGGCCAAATGTACCTTTTACCTGATGAAAGCGAGGAAGAAGTGCGATACTTCTCTCGCCGAGCACTCCGCAGCCCTTTATCGCCCTTTATCGCATTCTTTTGCACCACTTCTTTGAGAAATTTCGAGTTAATCGAATTTCGAAGTCGGTAAAAATAGCAGTAAATTATTGGCGATTAAACTGTAGTGGAAATATTCAAAATTCCAGGGTTCCCTGAATAATAATTTAATAGAGTAAAATATAGAAAAATTGTTCGAATAATTTGTATAGGGTGAGTCACTTGCCTTTGAATTACCACCAAAAATTGGATATTTTCGATGGCCAAAAATATGGAGAACAAAAAATTTGGAGCTGGGGCTCTGAAATTTATATCACATCTTGCTTGATGCAAGGGGAGACTCCCCACCAAATGTCAGCCCCGGAAAATGCCGGGAAGTCCAAAAAATATGGGAAAAACCAGCGAAAATTCCAAAAGAATTGAACTTTAAAGACAGTTTTTTTAGTGTTTTCGATAGAAATCCGGACTTTTTCGACGGATTTCTTGTTTTCTATCCGTTTTCATTCACAAACAATCGATTCCCGAAGAAAAAACCCGAGTTCGGGGACCTTCGAAAAATCGTGAAAAAATCTAAAGGAGTACCCTTAAGAAAAATTTACTGAAAAAAAAATTTTGAGCTAGGGTTGTGAAATTTTTATGGTATCTTCCTTGATGCAAAAAAACATTACCCACCAAATTTTAGCCCCGGGGAAGGTCGGGAAGTCCACCAAAAAAAATAAAAACCGTCAAAAATGAGCAAAAATGGACTTTTCTGAGCGGTTTTTCGACCCGTTTCCGTTGAAAATCCGGACTTTTTTTCAGGGATTCTTTGTTCTCTATCCACTCTGATACGAAAACAATCAAAATATCTCGGGTTCGGCCGATTTTGAGAAACTTGAAAAAATTGAGCATTTTCGAGGGTCGAAAATAGGTGAAAATCTAAACTTTGAGCTAGGGCTCTGAAATTTATATCACTTCTTCCTTGACGCAAGGACACATTCTCCACCAAATTTCAGTCCCGGGGAAGGTCGGGAAGTCCACCAAAAAAATAAGGGCTAGTAGAGTTCTGATTCAAAGGCAAGTGAATCACCCTGTACACTAACAATAATATACTAATTTATACGAACACGATTTAATAACTAAATAATTCCAATAATACAAAGAATTCTTAATATCTGACATCTATTTAATTATCGAAACTATTATTGAAAGCTATCATAACTTATTTCATATGAGAATACTCTGAATTTCAATGATAGTCTCTGGAAATTGAAGTTTCATTGGTCGGGAGGGGGGCGGTAGAACTAGTTATTTGGGAGGGTGAGGGGGGTGAGAGCGAGGGATTTCGCGGAGCGGCCAAAGAGTCATGGAGGACCGGAGGCCCGATTTTCCTCGACTGGAAGTTATGATGGACTACCGGAACTGCGGGTTCAATGTTTCGGCATGCTTTTGACAGGCTTTCCCTTGCCGGCGATATGCAACACTACGAATAGTTTCCTCCTGTTGCATATCCCGCTTTCCTTCTTCCATCTCTCTCTCTCTCGCACTCGCGCTTTCGAAACTAGCCGCTTGCTTCCTCGACGAGGATTACTGTGAACCGCCGAAACTATTTCCTAATTGATCGGGATCATCGAGCCAGAATGATCTGCGGCCGGCGAGGAAAAGCGGCCGGAAATATGTCGAACTAATATTGCAGGAAGAGAGGGCGCGCGCGCGTGCCTGCTGCCGCGTTGCTCTCCGCTTCGCCTCATCCTCATCCTTCACATGCTTCGATAATTAACTTGGGGAATTTCGCCTCGACGCAGAAATTCTTTTTTCCGCCCGCGAGAATTCCCGGAACTCCGCTGTTTATGTGTATGTGTATGTGTGTATGTGTGGATCGGTAATATCGGCGAATTATCCAAGCGCGATAAGAGGATCGCTGAATTCGAGTGACGCGTTCCTCGAATATTTTTTCATCCTTTTTATGTGTGTGTGTGTGTTTTAGTTTATCGGCGAGGAAATGACGATTCCTCGCCGGCCGCGAAACAGGAAAAACTCGACGCGATCCGGCAAATTATTCCGATGCAGTTGTGTGTGTGTGCGCGCGCGCGCGCATGACGCTCCACTAGAAATGGGAATTTAAAGTAATCACCGCGCCAATGACGTTAAATCGGAACAATAATTTCCTCGGCGATTTAATGTCTCGTCCGAACACTCACGCGCCAACAGCACGCCTGTAATTACTGCTCGAACATACACGTATAACGCGCGCGCGCGCGCACGCGGTATATTCTGTAATGGAAATTATTGCGTCGCCCTCCGCAAAATGACAGTGTTGTAAAAGGACATGAAATGCATTAAGGAAACATCATCAGGACGTCAATTAATATAATATTTGCCTATTGATTATTCGTACATTATCATAAATCGTGGTTTTGTCATTCAAAAGAGTATTTAAACATTTCATTGGCATAAATCATCTGCTGTTTTTATTATTCACAACAGTATTTAATATTTAGTATTTAATACAATATTTGTCTATTGATTATTCGTACATTATTATGTTTTCATTAATCTATAAACTAAGTATTTAAAACAATTAACCGTTCAACTAAACAATACTGCAACAACAATTTATAAGTCCTGCATTCTATCTTGCAAATTGATTAAAGTGTAATTGTTATTACACTATTGTCCAGTTGGAATTGATAATTTATTTTAATGCGACTTCAATAATTAACAAAGTAAGCAGATGTACGAACAAAACTAATACGATACAAGCGAGAATGAAAGCATCGGTCGAGCGAGTTCCAATTAAAATTGAACACAGTGAGTGGAAGTTATTGCTGTGACCACTGTAAAATGACAGAGTTGTAAAAGGACATGAAATGAATTAAGGAAACATCATCAGGAAATCAATTAATATATTTGTTTATTCATTATTTCTACATAATCATAAATCGTTTGCTGGTTTTATTATTCAATAAACTACAGTAACAATTTATAAATCTTTTATTCTATCTTGTAAATGATTAAAGTGTAATTATTATTACACTATTGTCTAATTCGAATACAACTTAATATAATATTTGTCTATTGATTATTTATGCATTATCACAAATCATCTGCTAGCTTTATTACTCAATGAACTAAACAATACTACAATAACAATTTATAAATCTTACTGTAATTGTTATTACACTATTATCCCCTTCGAATTGATAATTAATTCGAATACAGCTTGATTAACTACCAAAATCACAGTGCACACGACCACCAAAACTAAAACATTACAAAGCGAGAATGAAAGTATCGGTGGTGCGAGTTGCAATTAAACTGGAAGAGAGGGAAGAGAGGGGGTAGCTGGGAAATAGGAGAATCGGGAAGGATCGGCTCGGATTGTAAATCGGCAGCGAGGTGTGCTGTAAGTCCGGCGAGGTTTTGCCAGGCATAAAGCTGCCTGGCGCGCAAGGCATGTGCGTCCCGATCAGGCTCGATTTGTTTAATGGATCCGAATTTAATATCCGGCGGGGTGGGTGGGCGCGTACTCGATGTTCCGATCGGCGGCAGTGCTCTCGAGCGCCGGTGCTTTAGCGTTCACGCTTCCCTGCTAATCGGCTGTCGCATTGCATCCGACGCCGCCGCGCCGCGCCGCGCCGCTCCGAGCAACGAAAGGACCGAAATCCTCCCGCATGCTGGACACGCGCGCGCGCGGCGGGTTTTAGCCCGCGTGCCACACCCGGCTTCATTCGTAATTACGATCGCGCAAATATTAATCGCTTTATAGAAAAAGCTTCCCTCTCGTCCGTCCTTCTCTCTCTCTCGTGGTTGACGTCCGAGCTGTTCGACCTCTTCAATGAGAACTCTGCCAGTAGAAATCCAGCTTTTTTCGGGTAACTTATATGTCATGTCGTTGTATTTTAGTAGAGCTTAAAATATTCTCAGTGTAGATATAAATATGTGTATAGAAATCTATATTAATAGAGATTGACTGGTTTAAAAGCTTAGTTATTTGTATGTGACATGGATTATATTATGTCATTGTATATTAGTAGAATGTAACGTTTAATTAGCGTAGATATAAATATGGAGAAATCTAGATTAATACAAATTAATATAGATTGACTGTTTTAAAAACTTAGTTATTTCCATGAGACATGAATTATATATTACATTGTTATATTTTAGTAGAAAGTAAAATATAATCAGTATAAATATAAATATATAGAAATCTAAATTAATATAGATTGATTCCCTTAAAAGTTCAGATATTTCTATGAGACATTCGACATTACATTGTTGTATATTAGCAGACTATAAACTATAATTACTACAAATATAAATATATCAAAACATAAATTAATACAAATCACCAAAACTAAGTTTTATCAAAGCTTCTTTTTACGATCAATACATCACTCGCAAAAACGACGATATGCGAAATGAATGGTTAAACAATTCTCTTCCCCATGATTGACACTTATTAAAAGTATTGAAATTGATAAACATTAGAGGGGATCTCTGTTGAGAAGTGAAGAGTTTACGAATGCATGGACGGGTGGGTGTTTTAGCCAGGCGCGAGCGGCTTCATTCGTAATTACGATCGCGCAAATATTAATCGCTTTATAGAAAAAGCTTGCCTCTCGTCGGAGTTCCTCTTTCGTGCTTCTCTTCTCTCTGCTTTCGACATCGGCGCTGCTGTTTTCGACCTCTCTCCCAACGAGAGAGAAAGAGAGAAAGAGAGAGGAAGAGAGAGCTGCTTTCATTTTAATCCAGTCGAATGCGACAGTCACTCACTCGCCGATACCGATGCGCGCTCTACACTTGTAATTCCACCTTCTGTACTTGGCAAACCATGCGAGAGAGAGAAAGAGAGAGAGAGAGAGAGAGAGCACGCTGCGCTTCAAAGCTTTATTTATTCCCCGAAAATGTCGGCTCTGCCTTTTGCAGTTTTGCGATCGCGCCACTCCTACTACTCCTACAACTTCGCTCTCGTTTTTTTTTACTCCTCCGAAACATTGAACGTCACCGGGCGCACTCGAAAATATTGGCTCCCCGGGCCGAATTCTTGTAAAACTTTATGAGGAAATAAAGCTCGACTTCGAAATCGAAGGTAGAAATAGTCGGAAGTGTGTTTTAAAATAATCTAGTAATAAATGCAAATCTTGAATTCTCGAGTTTCTTGATAGAAGGGATTACATTTATGTGAAAAAATTAATGTAATCTAAGAAATAAAGATAAATCGAAACAGATTTATTATTAATTTCCTACAAGAAGGACTTACAGGATTGAAAATAAAATAGAAGGATTCAGATATAAAAGGATATAAACAACTATAGAAGCGATTATATTTATTTTAAAGATAAATGTATTCGAACAAATAAATATACTTTGCAAGAGATTTATTATTAATTTCTTACAAGGATTTTCAAGATTGAAAATAAAATAGAAAAAGCCAAATATAAAAGGATAGAAGTGATTACATTTACGTAACAAATAAATGTAATTTAACAAATAAAGATACCTCGACACAGATTTATTATTAATTTCTTACAAGAGAATCTTAGAGGATTAAAAATAAAATGGAAGAATTCAGATGTAAAAAGATATAAAGAGCTATAAAAACGATTAAGTACATTTACGTAAAAAAAATAAATGCAATCTAACAAATAAACATACGTCGACACAGATTTATTATTGATTTCTTACAAGGATTTACAAGATCGGAAATAAAATGGAAGAATTCACAATGTAAAAGGATCGAAGGGACAAAGTCGTGGGACACGAGAGCGAAATCCGTCAAGATTGGCGGCGTCATTTTACAATTGTCTGGGCGCTTACAAGTTAAAAGGGCGACTTTGGAGGGTTCGAGGGTGTCGAAGCCGATTTGAGGGGAGCTGTCGCGCGGGGATCGGTAAGAAGTGACAGTAAAAGGGCCGCGAATCTCTGAGACAGTGCGTGCGTGCGTGCGTGTGGCGGAGACGCGATCGTCTGGAAATCGGCCGATGGGAATCCTTGCCGAATGTATATCTCGTGTGAATATCGTCCTGGGACCTCGAGGATCGGCAGCACGTGCCAGCACCACCTCACCAATTCAGACTGTTGCGTTCAACTTCCCCCTTTACAATCTACCCTCTAAAGGTTCATTCACATTCAAACCAGTCATTCTTTCGATTCTAAATCATTTTAAGTCGAAGAGATCGGTAAAAGTATATGAAAATATTGTAATAGTTATTTTAAAAGGCGATTTTATAGTTGTTTGATATATTTATTTAAAGTTGCTCAATGTTTTTGTTGATGAAGTTGTTTATATGTTGATAAAAATAGGAACAGAATATTAATATAGATAATACAAATATTAATGTAGTTAGTGTAGAAAATGAAAATAATATCGAAATTTACAGAGAATCATGTCAATAATTACTGCAGTTCTCTTACAAATTTCAATTCATTTGCCTCTACAGTTTTCGAATAATCAATGTCGAAAAATCTAATCTTTTGACAACGAGAGCAGAGGATACTGTTTATGGCTTAAAAATATTTAATACAATAACCATTTATAATAGCATTTATGAATAACCAGGCTAAGTTTCAAAAGTATCTTCTGTTTGACAGTACAGAGATAAAAGTAATTTATAAAAACAGGTGTGACATAGCACAAGCTTAATTACAAATTGAATTATCGCACTCAAAAATTGCTTTTATTATAATTTGACAAGGTCTGAAAATTTTGTGTAAGGGCTCCTTAAATAATAATAATCGTAAAAAATGTAGATTCTGTTCCACCAATAAAAAAAATACAACTATTCTAAATTTATTGTATTATTAAATTGTATAACTAAATTAAGTATATTAAAAATGAATATAAATATTCTATGCAACTTTTCCGATCCAACCAGAAGCGTTTCATGTAATGTGAGTCGACCTTAAAATCCTCCTTCATCTGAACTTAACATGCCTGTCTCTCCGACTCGCAGCATACACACACACACCTTTGCGAGGGTGTTTCACCTCATCGTGGCGCATTCGCTGCGCAAGTCGGCCCCGAGGAGCCTTTTTTCCACGGCTCTTATTTGACAGGTGACGCGGGTAATGGAATATCGCGGTGCGGCGCGTGGCGTCGCGACGCCCTTGATTTCGTCCCCGGGAAAAGTTCAGTCAATCGTACATACGCGTGTCGTGAGACGCCATTTTACGCGGCTCTTACTCCGCGGACGTGTCAGCTGAACACGGAATATTTCGAATTTATATTTTCCACCGACATCCGACTATTCTTGACATTCTTTTAATTTATATTTATGATAATAAATGTGAATTAAATAATATGTAAAGATGAGAGAGAGTTTTTCTGGAATTACTGTTATAGAAAAAGTGAAATTATTTTTGCAGTAAAATGTAACAAGCATAGATATAAATAAAAATATTTAGATTACTATAGATTAACTACTTTACTTTAAACTTACATTTAAGATTGGATGAAAGAGATGTTTTTTGAAATTACTGATTAGATTTTGAATCAATTATATTGTTATGGAAAAAATTTAATTCTATTTGAGTAATGTTTAACAAATATACATATAAATATACTCAAGATGAAAAAACTCAGTCAGAATTTCAAACTTAACAAACACCTTTCATACTTTCTTACAATAATGAAAATGACAATGGATTCGTGGCAAAAGTGTTTAAATAAATTCAGTTAATTTCAATGAGTGAGATTAAGTGGAGCGATAGATAATCAAAGTGGATCTATCTATTCGGGCGTCTATATCGGTATTGAGTCTGATTTACGGCCGATCATCTTGATCTGCTGGATCGCGCGCGGATCGAATCAAACTTTTAATCTGATTAGAAGGCGGCCACTGGCGCGTCCCTGTGGTGGCCGAACTCTATGCCCAACTGCCGCTCCTCCACCAACCGGAATTTATCTTCCACAACTTCTTCTCTTATCGCTCGCCGTCGACGAAAAACTAGCCGGGACAGATTTATCCGCAGGCGTCCCCGGCAAACTGAGTCCACGGCCTAGTTTTAGTCCGCTCTATGATAATCGAGAAAATGAACGCACACTTGTACATACCGATGTGGGTGAAATCGAGGCTATTTGGGTCGCAAGTCCTTCGAGCCTATTGAACTCTCCTCCATTCAATCAGATATCCACGCAATTCAAATGTGTTGGTGGTGGAATGAATGGAGTTCGATCGTATTTGGAACTCGAATGTGTTACATTTTAGTGTAATGGACTTGAAAGTTTTGTACTCGAATATATTGAATTTGAAATAAAAGAAATTCGTATTGGAACTCTAATTTATTGGAACTCTAATCTGTTGAATGCAATGCATTGGAACTCGAATGTGTTAAATTTCAGTTCACCGAATTTGAATGTATTGCACTCGAATGCATGGAATTTGAAATGAAAGGAATCCGTACTGGAACTCTAATTTGCTGGAACTCGAATATATTAAATTTCAGTCCACTGAATTCGAATCTATTGCACTCGAACGTATGGAATTTCAAATGAAAGGAATTCGATCTGTTGGAACTCTAATTCACTGGAACTCTAATATATTGAATGCAACGCATTGCAGTCAGAACGTCTAGAATTTCAGTGCACTGAATTCATATGTATTGAACTCGAATACATTGAATTTCAAATGACAGGAATTCGATCTATTGGAACTCTAATGCATTGAATGCGACGCATTTGAATCCAAATGTATCAACTGCAAACCCATTGCAACCCGAACGCCTTAAACGTAAAACGCGCAGAACTCGAATGCATTGGAACTCGAAAGCACTAAACACAAATCACATTTAGATCCAAACTTACCAAACATCGCACACCAATCCAAACGGACTAAATCAAATACCCAGAACTCTAAAATACAGGAGAATTACAACACCGCTGAAAAAGTCAGAACTAAGAAAGGCTTGACAGGTGTCCTTGGCGATCCATTTTGCAATCCCTCGAAGGGGACTCTTTCCATTGCAAGGAGAAGCGAGTGGGTCGTTGAACTCTCATCTCTGGGCTTACGCGCGTGCATCCTCGTTGCGATACGAATTCCCCGCACTCCGGCGCACTCAGAGAACGAAACGAGGGAGAGAGAAAAGTTGGCGGCGGCGGTGGCGGCGTCGGTGGCGTCTGCCAACCCCGTCGAAATATGAAAGCGCGTATCCTGACGTTTCCTTTAATATTCTTTCGGGCGACCGCCTCCGAGAGGACGAGAGAAAACTCTGCAAAATAGAAGATCCCCATTCTCCCGAGAGACGAATGGCGAGGGAAGAAAGACATGCCGGCTGATATGGCATCCTGAAAGGAATAACATAGCTAGAGAATAAATTAAAGCCAGCTCGCTCTCCTGGCAAACTCCAAATCGCCTGATAAGAAACAAACGAACCTCGCCAACTTTCAAACTCATATCATTTCATTCTCTACCAAACACACAATATATAATTATAGTTTTCTGCCTTTGATATTTTAGTTATTAATTATTCGTAAATAAATCTAACTGACTTGACACTAGTATTAATTTGTTGCCGTACTTTGACAAGTCTGACTTGTAATATAAATTTTGTCGAATGAAGATTGGGCAAACATTGTTGCATTATTTTTGTTGGATATTTTGGGATTAGGTATAACAATTCTCCTTAAAAATCACTCTGACCTGTTTTTTCAGGTTTCGTCGAACTAAAATTATAGCAAGGTGTTAATTCTATTTCTATTCATATAATCCAACAGTCATCGACATAATGTCTCTATCTTCATATCAGAAAACTCCTTTCATCCTTAGACGAATTTCTAATAACTAATTCAAAAATAATATACACCAAAAGATCAGTCGATGTAGAGAAAATAATTCATACGCATCTAGAAAAAAGGGTTTCGCGTAGGAATTCCGAGTTGAAGAAGACGATGGAGGAAATTTAAGAGGACTCTGGAGAAGCAGAGATGCGGAATTTGCATAGGTCGCAGTAGAAATGCTCTTGCACGGACACACACAGCCACACATAAACACAGAGAAAGCTAGTGAAACAGACACACACACACATACACAATAAGTAAGAGGAAGAGAAAGCTCAACGAGGCGCAAGTCCACCGAGAAAAAGGGGTATCCGTAACGCGTGCATATGTCCTCTCTTTAGCGCAGCTTCAGCGGAAAGCCCGAACAAAAGGGGACACCGCTGTGAGTCGTCTCCTCCACCGGAAGCGGATGTGGAAAGGGGACGGGAAGATGCCGGGCGAGGAGCAAGCGGCTGTAAAACGGCGAACGCCACGCTGCTCCTGAAAGGAAGATGCTGGTGCGGATGCGTGTGGCCCGCCGCCGACAAAAGTCAGGCCATCCCTGGAAAAAGGCTAATGCCGCGGGGACCACTTCACTGCCACCTTTGCAAATCGTTGTCCTCCAATGAATGCCAACGGCTAAAGAGCCCCTTGACGTGTGATTGGACACTTTTTCTCGAAGCTTTTTTTTATATATATTTCATAGTCATTTTTAGGCGTTTCAATATATTTTTATTTATATTTAATTGGAATGATGAAGTGAAATTTAATTCGAATTAAATATAAATGACTCGGATTAAGTTCAGTAATAATACTGACATAAAATATTAAAAGTAAAGGAAGTAAAAAAGTCATAAAACTTAAATTAGATTCGAGAACAATTTTTTTTAAACTTTAACTCAAATAATTTCTTAATTCTTGCACATATAAGTGTATGAATTAATGGTGCAGTGTGTTATGAAAGATAATCATTGAGAGAAATGGTGAAAAGTGTTGAATTTGGGATTTACTAAATTGACCCTCGCAATTTTCGATCGAGTCTATTTAAAGTTAACTGCCAAATATAACTCTGGAGTTACCTGAACTGGAAGTCCAGGATATCCATTTGGTATTCATGGTTATTGATTAATGGGTATTCGTTTTGTTGGCGTAATACGAGATTTGCGGATTTCGATCCCTGTCATTTCACTTGCCGGCGTACAACACGACGGAATTTTGGAAAAAATGTCAAACCTATGAAGAAACATATAAAAAGTACCAAGGAAAAATATACAAAATAAAAATAGGCCCTTCTAATTGTAAACGAAATTTTAACTCTTATTTGACAAACTCGAAATACAAAATTCACACTCTCTCCATAAAAAAACTACCAACAAACCTCTGAAACAATTACGAGCAATAACTTTTTGCGTCGTTAAAACAATATTCTTACGAACAAAAATTATAATAAATGAATTATACTTTACTTCATTTTAACCACACAAGACAGACATCTTTGAAAAAACAGTCGACCATTAAATAGTTAAATAACTTAGAAGCGATGAATCTCTGGTGGGACGGGAAAAGTCATCGGGCGGCGGTGGCGGCGGCGGCGTCGGGTTAGTTGGGGCAAAATGACGGCGCAATCTATGTTCGCTTTGGAGGCAAGTGTGGTGTCGGGGCGAGTAGCAGCCGCCGCCAGTTCCGGCATACATTATACTAATTCCCCGGGCCGATGTAACTTGCAGGCTGCTAAGACATTAGTATAAACCAACCGCGGCCGCCGCGACTAGTAAATCTCGGCGAGCACAGAAATACGTGGCGCCCCCTTTCCCGCGCGCGCCTCCTTTCCCGCCGCAAGCCCCTTCGTCGCCACAATCCCTTCGCTGCTACTATGGGACACGTACACCTACCACTCACACCACCTCACCCCTCTTTCCGCCCCCCCATTTGCGCATACACGTACAGGACTACCCATAAGAAGTGTCGCACTCACGCGAGGGAAATTAGGAAGGCAAGAAGTCCGCCACCGGCCTCGTAGATTGCCGCGCCATCTACATTGGACAGCGATATGAATGGAGAATGTGCGCCCCCTGGAGTTTCGATGATTATTTTCGGGGTTAGATCATCCTCTGAATGTTATTTCTCTGCGGGATTTTTATAAGCTAGTATTGAAAGGATAATATTGCTCTTTTTTTGGTTATTGTAATGAAGAGAATGTTGGAATTCTTTGGTATTTTGTAGGTTATGATTTAATATGAGAAATGCAATTTGGATGTCATACAATAAAGAATGCAAGCATGCTTGGATTGCAGTCAATTTGGAATTCTATATTTTTGCAATATTAATTCAACGTAATATTTTTTTCCGATATAAAATTTGAAACATATTTCTCGCACATTTACAATCAGTGCTTGTAGACTCATGAAGATTAATAAGTGGATTGTGCAATCGAAATTTAAAACTGTGCGTTGTTCCAATTCAAATTAACTCGACATTCGTAATAAACAAATGCACATTTTCAAAATGTCTGTGAATTGATTATTAAGATACAATTATGAATACCTTTGGTACAATTATTATCAATGCAAAATTTAAAATAAACAAAGCCACATTTGCAAAATTTCTAAGTACAATTATGAATACCACAGGTACAATTATTATCAACCCAAAATTCGAAATAAACAAATGGACATTTTCCAAATGTCTAACAATTGATAATTAAGAAGAGCCTGCATTCCTAGGTGGTCCTGTATCCAAACACACCGCGTACACCATCAGCCAAGTCTGTCGCGCTCGGCGCACACACAGACAAGTACACACCCACACAAAGATAGTAATACACAGTGACAGTGTGGAAGGAAGCTACTGGTTTTGCTCGTAAACTTGTCGTGTTCCCAGCGACTCAATGAACCCCGCGGTGTTCCCGGTCTCCTCTGCCGATTAAACGCCAGATTAACCCCTTCTCTCACCCCCTTTTCGGGAGCGCCCTTTCTTCCCCCTGCGCCACTCGAGCCAGCCCAACACTCCTAACTAGAGCGACACACTGGCGCAATGTCCTCTGATACTTTAATCTACGATTTCCCTGGGACCCCTTCGCTTTTCTACTTTGCCAACTTGCATCTCCAAACCCTTTTTACCCTGCTTTTATTTTTAATAATGCATTTTTTAATTGGGATAGTAGAAAATTGATTTTTGAAGTTCTACATTAAATAAATCTGCTTTTGATTAACCAAATGTCTTCGACAGTTTTTTTCTTTTTACCTTTTTTATTGTTAATAATGCATTTTGTTTTAATTGGGATAGGAGATAAGTTATTATTTTTTGGTGCAATGAACATTGGTGCAATGTTCTGTAATATTATAATCTACAATTTCACTGAAAGTTATGATAACAATCTTTGTTGGATTCTGTAATTAGTAATAATAAGATTTCGTAAGAAGGGATTGATGTGCCAGTCAATTCAATTTTTTATTATTTATCAGGTTGCTACCATTTTTTAATTATATTAGTATGAGTGTGAATTAAAGTTTAGGGTGGAACAGGAGTAATTTATATTTCTATATTAAAAAAAGAATTCGTCGAACCTGCTAAGTAAGATTAGAAATTACTTTTGGCCATCCAAGCAAAAATCCTATGCTTATATACACAGATTTCATATTTTTCAACAGCTAGTTGTTTCAATTCTCATTTAATTAGTTAGCCCGCTTGTACATTTAATGATAAAAGCGGGAGAAAAAAGGGGGATGACTTGAAAAGGGGCGACTTACCTGAATCAGGCCGAAATCTTCGAGGATTTTAGGCTGAAGAGGTAAACATGTTTGGCGGTAATCTCCTCGAACGGCGACACACTTTCGCACACCAGTTCGTGGCTGATTTAAAGATAAGCCAGTTTTTGCGCGCGCGCCGCCGTCGCAGCACCGCGTCGCAGCTAATTAACGGGGCCGCTTGACGCTCGGCAAGGAGAGCGCTTATATGCGTCAAGGAAAAAGAGGCCGCGCTGCCGGAGATTAAGATAATTAATGTGTCATTTCCTTACTTCCAGTCGGCCGCCTCGAGAATTGCCGCCGCATCTATGAAAACCTTCATCGTTAATGGATCATCCTGATATTCCTCGAATATGCTCCTTTTAGTAAAAAGCTTTTTATCAAAATTGAAAATCCACTTTTATTTTCTGCTGTAATGAAAGAGACAATTTGGGAATTGAAAGGATGGAAGAGAAAACTGTTTTAAATGAAGTATTATTGTTAAATTTCAGTGTTAAAACAAATGAAAAATATTTACTATCTGTAACTTCGACAATATTCTGTTTATAATATTTATTTATTGTCACGTACACAATACAGATATATTATAAATATGTAAAGTCACTTTTCACACGATATCTTAAATCTAAATTAACTTTAGTAATATTTAATAAATACTCTTTCAAAAATGAAAATGAGAATAACAAATACTCATTGAAATATAATCGAATAAAGTAAGAGATTTATATTCCAAGACAGACAGAATAAAATAGAAACATACAAGGATTAATCTGAAGGAATAAAATCCGTGGCTATCGCAAGGATAGACAACGATGCGAATACGGTTCGTCGGAAATATCATTGGCAGAGAGAAAGCTCGAATTTATCTTGGTCCGATAGGAACGAACTTGGCATGGGAATCGCTCGGCAAGCTCGATGGGCTTCTTTTGCCATCGCTCTTTCCTCTCTCTCTTTCCCTCTCTCTTTGCGGTCCGAAGACGGAAGCTGGGTTAGAAAAGAGGGCGCGCGACGCGGGCCAGCACTCACTCTCGCCCGACACTCTCACGTACGGCGAATATTTCGTCTGGCGGAGAAATTCGGGTAAACAGATTCCTCGCCAGGCCGAATTCCCGATCGATAAACACACCCTTCGACCTTCCCGGACAACTACTGCCTCTATTTTCGAGCCTATTCCTTATGTGAGTCATCCGAGCAATAATTCTAACCTCAAAGATTTATACCGTCTTGAATGAAAGGTTTATTCGATTTATTCGCTAGTGTTATAATTAGGGGTTCTGAGAATTATTTGTTTAAGATATTCGTAACAGTGGGTGCAATTCGACGTCACTTTTAGATTTATCAATTCTTCTTTAATAATTATGTATATTAAGTAAGCCAATCAGAGTATCGAGTCGTTTCTGAGGTGTAGGCTCAAAAGCTGCTTATGTGAGTCATCTGACTAATAATTCTAACCTCAAAGATTTATTCCGTCTTGAATGAAAGGTTATGTAAAGCAGATATTAGAAATTGCAATTTCGGAATATGAAATGTTTGAGGGTTGGAGATTACAATTGTTAAAGAATGCAAATGTGGAATATGAAATATTTAAGGGTTGGAGATTACAATTTTAGTAATTCAATGATTGCATGATTCATAGGAAAAATTACGTCAAAAGTAATAATCAATTAAACAATTCCATTGGGAGAATTGATGCAATTCTGAAGATACAAAGTGTAATTACCCCTGCGAGATCTACTCAATAAGTAATATTAAATTCTACAGAAGCTTCTAATGTAACTAAACAACTATCGAGAACTCGAAATATATAATTTCAACTAAAAATCGAGAAGTACCAAAAAACAAATTCATAAAACAATTCGTGCATATATTGCAACAAAAACCAAGGCAAACACTTCCAAATAAATAATCACATTAACGTTAAGATTAGATTTGACATATTTATTAAATCTGATTATAACATTAATTAAGTTTACGTTCGAAATAAGAATACTAGGTAAAGTCGTACAGCTAGGAAAGTCGGCGCCAACAAGTCGGACACGGTTCATTCGGATGAGATCGATCGGCTCGAATTCCCGAAGCAACGAACCACCCTCTCTCTTGGAGAGAGAGCAAGAAAGAAAGAGAAGGGATGATGCGTGTGGCTTTGCCGCGAGCGGAGGAGAAACGTTGCGCTTAAATCACTTGTATCTCGCAGCGAGCGGAAGAACCTTCCAGCTGCACAAGCGAGGGAACAAGGGGAGGAAGAAGAGCAAGCAGCGTCGTCGTCGTCGACTAAGGAAAACGTCCTCTGGCGTCGGAGGAGATCCCAGTCGTCTCTGGGATCTTTGGCGCCGCGTCTCGACGCGTCCGCCAAATGTAGTCGTGGCTAGTCCGAGCGGCGCCGCTTACAGCTTCCATGTAGACTGGGAGGCGCCGCCGCCGCCGGGACGCCTCGCTCCTGGCGCCAGAGATTCTCCGAGCGCAGCGTCCTCCTCGTCGTCCTTCCTTCTCTTCACGCACCACTCACTCCGAGTAATTCGTTCCTCTTATTTCAGGGATGATACTTGGACCGCCGCGCCGCTTCTTTATGCCTCTATCAATTCTCATTGCTCCATTTCCCATTCCATCGATCGATACTCTCTGCTACGCTTTTTTTTTGCCTGCCGCTGCTGTTTTTTTTTTATTATTAATGTGTCTGCCGTTTCAGAGCGATGGCTGTTGCGCGAGTTTGAATTCGTTTTATTTGGCTAACATATGAAATATAAAATATAGAATACGTCAAATAAAGATTAAAGTACAAAAGTATTTAATGGACGTTATAATATACTTTAAATCCATAATGTGGAGGGTGTAAATAGTATTCTCTTTAGGGGTGGAATTCTAAAGTGGTAGAATGAAATTGTCTAACTATTATTGCTTTTCGTTGATTAATTACCTCGATTTATGTTGCTGCTTTCGGAGTTTGAAATCGTTTTATTTGGCTAGCATATTAAATATAAAATATAGAATACGTCAAATAAAGATTAAAGTACAAAAGTATTTAATGGACGTTATAATATACTTTAAATCCATAATGTGGAGGGTGTAAATAGTATTCTCTTTAGGGGTGGAATTCTAAAGTGATAGAACGAAATTGTCGAACTATTATTGCTTTTCCTTTATTAATTACCTCGATTTATGTTGGTGCTTTCGGAGTTTGAATTCGTTTTATTTGGCTAGCGTATGAAATATAAAATATAAAATACGTCAAATAAAGATTAAAGCACAAAAGTATTTAATGGACGTTATAATATACTTTACATCCATAATGTGGAGGGTGTAAATAGTATTCTCTTTAGGGGTGGAATTCTAAAGTGATAGAACGAAATTGTCGAACTATTAATGCTTTTCCTTTGTTAATTACCTCGATTTATGTTGGTGCTTTCGGAGTTTGCTTACACTGTTGTAAGCAACATTTTGCTTACTGTAAGCAACGTTGCTTATATTGTTTACACCCCAAATATAAACTATCCAAAAATTGACGAAAACATATTCAAAGATAGTGACAGGTTTATGATCGAATTGGACCAGAAATATAAATGACGATTTAATTAAGGAAATGGCAGACGAAAAAGTGGAGGCCAGCGCGAACTAAACGACGACTGGTCGCGGGAACGTCTTGGCTAATTGAAGGAAGGGACACAAGGAGGAGGAGGCTGGGAGCGAGCGGAGGAAGCGGGCCATGCAAAACTGAGGGGAATTCTAATTTTTCTGTAACTCGCAACTGCCAGGCTCTCGCTGCCGCTCGCCTGTCCTCGTAATTAAAGTGCACTGTTCCCGCGGTATGAACGGACATTTCATGCATTTCCGTCCTCGGTAAGACAAACCCTTGCCTGATAGGAGGAACCCTCGCCCTTTTTCTACTGTCTGCCGCGCGACCAGGGAATCTAGGGTCGCGCGGTACGGAAAACCAAGAGAGAAAAGGACGAGCTCTCCCAGCGAGAATTCTATCCCCGTTTACAACGCGTCTCCGTGACGACTCTGTACTTATACGGATGAATATTTAACAGCCCTTTAAACAATCCTTTTGGAAGCCTCTTCTCCTACCTGAATATGCGAGTTAATGGTAATACTTGATGATTGCTGTCTTAGTATTAATAATCTGCTTCGAATTAACAAAATGCCTTCGACAGTTTTACTCTTTTTCACCCTGTTTTTAATTTTGATAATGTCTTTTTTTTAAATTGGGGTAGTAAAGATGTTATAATAAGTTATTAATATTTCGAGTTCTTGATTGAATAAATCTGCTCTGAATTAACAAAATGCCTTCGACAATTCTTTTCTTTTTTGCACTTTGTTAGTTTTAATATTGCATTTTCTTAAATTAAGATAAAAGAGATGTTATAAGTTAGTCATTTTTCAAATTCTTGATTGAATAAAAATCTGCTTTGAATTAACAAAACGTCTTCGACATTTTTTCTCTTTTTTATACTTTAGTACTTTTAACATTGCAGTTTTTTAATTGGCATAGAAGAGAAGTTATAATGAGTGACTAACTTTTCAAATCTTCGATTGGACAAAAATCTGTTTTGAATTAACAAAACGTCTTCGACAATTTTTCACTTTTTCACCCTTCTTTGTTTCAATATTGCATTATTTTTTAATTGGCATAGAAGAGACGTTATAATGAGTGATTAATTTCTGAAATTCTCGACTGAATAAATCTGTTTTATTATTCACCAGCGAGTTTTCATATTAATTTTACTTTCCGTCCTGTTGAACTGCGTGGGGGTGGGGGGTGGTGGGTTGTCTTGGTGCGTTACACTTTTGCCGCCGCGCCGCCTGTTTTTCCCATTTCGCCTGCAATCGCTTCCGACTGGATAAATGTATGAAATGCAAATACACCGACGTCAATTGAACTCGCGCATTCCCGAATCGAGCGGGAGTGACAGTTGCGCGCTCGCGCGCCACCAAAAGCGAATAATTGTAATCGAACTACGCAAACAGGATGTAAATTATAATGGATTCGAGAGTATGGAATTGCGCTCGACGGAAGTAAATAGGCGCATTAATAATTCCGGACAACGGAACGTGAACGATGAACTCCTTTTTTTCTCTGCAAATATAATTCATATAAAGAGTGCCAAAATTAAGTTCCCAAATTAAATTATTTTCATTTTTGTCATTCTTCTGTCTTAAAAAAGTTGTGAAACTATTACAATGAAATCGCCAGATGATAAAAAGGAATATTTATATCTACGCTGGATGGCGCTGACATTGATTTAATTTACAAAAAAACTAAGTTGCTGCACTAAGTTGTCGCACTTTTCTGCGCCACCAACAAAATTCATATAAGAGTGTCAAAATCAACTTTTTAAATTCAATCATTTTGATCTTTGTCATTCTTCTGTCCCAAAAGAGTTGTGAAACTATTACAATGAAATCGCCAGATGATAAAAAGGAATATTTATATCTACGCTGGATGGCGCTAAGATTGATTTAATTTACAGAAAAATAGGTGAAATTAGCAAAGTTTCATCACAATCGGATGAATGGTATAGGAATACATAAAGTACAAACAAACATTTATTTTTATATACATACATATATATATATAGATCGTAAATTGTAATACAATTTGTAGAAAAATCGAAGTAGAAGATCGAACAATTTATAATAAAAATCGTAGAATAGAACCTTTAAAAAGTCCAAGTGGCTTGCACCAAGTTTTTGAATACGCCAGAATCGGATTTCTCCATGGTTCTGTCGGCCGGCAATCCGACATTCGGTCGGAAACAGCGGTTCATTGTTGGTACAATTGACTTCCGGCCATATCGGAAGCGCGTGATACTTGGAACTTTATAAAGCCCCGGTGGAAAAAGCGAGCACTGCGAAAGCGAAGGGAAGAGAAGAGAAGAGAAGGGCTTTCAGCAGCTGTAAAAATTTTACGACGCCCGCGTTATTTCCTATCTATTGCTCTTTGTTTACCCGTAAAAGCCGACGACGCCGACGACGCCGACGACGCCCGCCTGGTTATCACGCTCGCCCGCCGCACTCCGCGACACGGATTGTTTCATTCGCAAGCGTCCGACTGGGTTTAAAGTCCCCGGAAAAAGTGCGATCCCTTGTTGAGGACTTCGTTTCGACGCTCGTCCATCAAAGAACTTCATTTCTGCCCTTCGAACGCCTATACAATCGCGCTGGAACTTTGCTTTCTCACGAAAGATTGTGTGCTAGAGTTAATTGTTCTTAACAATTAAATTGCAAATATTATTGCGAATCAAAATTGTTTGTCCGTGAAAAATTTGTGTATGAGTTGCACGAATATTTTATATTTTTTATATGGTAATACTTTTAAATAACAATGTTTTTCATACAAAGTTTCTCTTGTTCTGTAGAAATTTATGCAGTTCATTGATAATTCATTGTTCAACTTCATTTTATTATTGTTTTAAATCACACAGAAGAATAATTAATGGAATTCGATGTGAGAATAAGCAACTATATTTCTTAAAAATTCGATGGAGGTTAAACGTATAATAAATTTAACCGACTTGAGTAAATCAACTATGCTCATAGTACAATAGAACAATAGCAATTTGGTAACCGAGAGCAGCAGTCGATCAAATCAGAAGCATATTGAGGGAAGCCGCGCGGCCAATGCTTGGCATTCCAATCGACTCCGCAAATTCGAGTCGACATTCCAGATTCTCCTTGTCCTCATTCTTAACAGTTGGTCGAAATTTTGTCCACTTCAATTTTCCTCGAAACAAAACAAACAAAAATCGTTCATATTAAAATATCCAAAATTTCCTTCGACCTCAGAATTCCAATCGACTATGCAAATTCCACATTTTTCTTATTGACATTCTCAACAGTTGTTCATACTTTTCTTTACTTGAATTTTCCTCGAAAGAAAACAAAGAAAAATCCTCCACGTTTTTAATAATCTATCAAAAATTTCCTTCGATCTTAGAATTCCAATGCAACACAAATGCAAACACAACATTCTCCTCGCCGTCATTCTTAACAGTTATTCACACTTTCCTTCTACTTTAATTTACCCCGGAAACAAACAAAAAAGGGGGTGGGAAAAAAATCGGAGAGGCAGGCGCTTTCGGGCGGAATAATTTATCGCAAAAAGGTTGGCGGTTCTCTGTTAAAATGTCGAAATTTGCGTTCGGCAGTGGTTGCCTTAATGGCTCGGAATTCCGGCCGATAGGCGAGAGAGGGCGCGAGGGTGGCGGGTTGTGCTTGATGGAGCGACGGAGTGAGACAGAAGAGAGTTTCATAATTGACGAGTACTCGCACTCTAACTCTCGTTACCATTCTCTCATTTGCGTCGACTAATACACGACAGCAGCACTGTAGGAAAAGGGGGGAGGGGCGGCGGCGGGCGGAAACGGTTGGAGGCCGCACACTTTCGAAAATCCACAAAGTCACGTTTCCACCCGTCTGATAACGAACTGACGCTTATTAACCGCACTCGCTTGCCGCCGCTTAATTGCCGCACGAGGATCGTGCGAGCTCTCGAAATAATTACGGCCGGCCCTCCCACTCGAAAGTCGTCGATTGCAAATCGTCGAGAGAGAGAGAGAGAGCGCGCGCGAGCGTCAGTCCTCGTCTTCTCCGCCGATCGACAGTGCCTCCCTCATTAATCGCTTAACACGCACGCGCCCACTTCAAATCACCCTTCAAATCACCCTGCTTCTCCATTTTACCGTTTACCCAATTCCCACTCTGACAGGCCCTTCGGAAAGAGTACGTTGTTATTGGGCTTTGTTCCTCGCGATTGTTAGTGGGTCTGTTTGCAGAGAATGATAGTTGGGTGATTTCGAAGGGGTTGAATGTTTTTAGGGAAAATGTGAGTCTCTTTGAACGGGGAATTGTAAATCATAACACGTTTTTAAGAGATTGTCGTATAAGTGTGGAATTTGTTACACAATAGTAATTAGACACCATGAGGCATTTACCAATAATCAGGCTAAGTTCCAAAAACTTCGTCTGTCCTGCTCAACAATATTTAACCAGAGAGTGAAAAGAAAATGATTTTATTTTCAGAAATAACGCGATAAATAATATAGAAATAAAAATAACTAACAAAAGCAAGTATAACACAACACAAGCTTAATTGCAAATTGAACTTTCCTACACAAAAATCGCTTTTATTATAATTTGAAAACGCTTCCGTGTACCAAATGATTCCACCAACCCCTCAAACAATAACAAAGAGAATTCCAAATCTGTCATACTTACTTTCAACAAGAATGCAAAAGTCAGTTATTTAAATTAGAAGGCGAATCATTTGAAACACAAATATCAACTGAAAGCTGGGAGAGCCTTTTGACAATAAATCAGGGGGATAAACTTGTTTGAAAGATTGACAGAGTCAAAGCTACACAGAGAGACAGGACTGTATGCCTCCAACTATGATAACTGAATTCTCATAAACCAAAAGCCGGCTCCAATTTCAATCCCAGGTAGAGAGAAAAAAAACGTCAGAGAGAGAGAGAGAAAGAGAGGGAGAGAGAGAGAGAGGAAGAGAGTGGCAGGCACACGTTTTTGCGAAGCAAGCAGGAAAAAGGCTGGGTGAATTCGTTTATACCGTTGGTTTTCACACCAGCGTGTTCTGGCTTGGGGAGCACTTGAATGGGGATCCAAGCGAATCTATGTACTTCTTTCCAATGAAATGCGCTTAGTGCGAGCAAGAAGGAAGAGCTCACAGAGACAGAGAAAGACGCGTGATGCATTCGAGGCCGGCACCGCTCTATTATCGAATTTCGATCATTTTCCACCGAAAGAGGCAGCAACCCGCTGAAAAGCTCGTCGGCGGAAAAGCGAGAGGAAATGAGCGGCACCCCCGCCGACAGACAGACAGGGAAAGCCCCACGCGCGCGCGCGCGCGAGAGAGAGAGAGAAAGAAAGCAAAAGAGAAGAATGGAGAGTGGCGTAGCAGATCGAGCGCCCCCTATGCGAACTAGGAAAAGTAATACTAAGAGCGAGAGAAGCTTGGATCTTTAGTGAGTTCGCCACACAATAAAACTGCATCGATTTTCACTTAGAGCGGCCGAAGACCGGTTGCATGCACAGCTAGCAGCGCCCCCTCCTTGTGGAGCATCATGGCGGCGCGGCGCGGCGCGGCGGGCGGGCCAGCTCGATATTTATTCGAGTTATCTTAGCCTCGTCATTGAGCGGAGCTTTAAAGGGCTTGTGAAAAAGGAAGGAGACGCTCGGAACAAGATAGAAAGTCTATGGAAATGCGAGAGTCGCTGCGAGCGAAGCTTTTGATCAAAGCTGCTGCTGCTGCTCCTTTCCTAACCTCGCTCATCCGTCGAACTCCCTCGATGCCCACCTTTCCTACAGGCTGTTCCTCTCTCTCTCTTGGTCTTGCTTTCTCTATGGCTCGCCTCTCATTGGCTTCCTTATCGCGAACCTACCTTATCGCACTGGCTATTTATTATTGGCGAGGTGAGAGGGCGTGCATTAAATTTCCATTACTCCCCTCGAATGCCGGGCAACCTAACCTCTTCTATCCACTGTCGTTCCCCTTATTTGTACTGCTCGATCAGTACCAGACTTATCGAAACCTCGCTATCCTACTTTCTTCCCTGCTGCGACCCCCACCCGTTTTGTTCACGGGAAATTTATACACTCACAACTCTCCACTGCTTTGGATTCCGAATGTAGGTTAGGGTGTCGAAGTGTCTACGAGAGATATAAATACTAAATTATCTCAAAATGCGAGGGAATAAGAAAGTAAATAATAGAAATCGAATGAAATAAAAATGTACGAATTTAATTCTCTACTGCTTTAAATTTTGAATATAGGTTAGGGCGTCGAAGTGTCTACGAAAGATACAAATAATAAATTATCTCAAAATGCGAGGTAATAAGAAATGAAGTAATGGAAATCGAATTTATTGGAATTACAATTTAGTATTTTCTCTTGGAAATTGATAACCTCAAATAATTCGAGTTGAAGACACATCGGAGTGGAAAGCGTCGAGAAAGTAAACTTGACAGGGTGTGGTAATTGAATTCGATCCACTTTGGGCATCGCGAGCCTTTCCCGGGCGAAAATGCACCGGCAAGTTCCTGAATAATTAGGATCCAAAGCATAATTAGTATTCATCCGCGAGGAAAACATACTATTCTCGTTCTATCGAGAATAGCAAGGTTCCCCATTGTTTTCTCTCTCTCGCTCTCACTCGCTCGCTCCCTCTATCGTCGGCTGATGCAGTGAAGTTTGTTCTTACGGGTGCATAGCTGCTTATTAATTCAGGCCTGATTATTCGTTAATGAAGAGTAAATGGAGTTTGGTATATCCCAGCGGAGGCTGCCGCTGCCGCCGCTGCCGCCGCCGCCGCCGCCGCCGCCGCCGCTAAGAAAGTCGTGGCATAATGCGCGCCGTCCATTCGCCCGATCCTCAACGCACCGCAACCCAGTCAAAGCACCGTGGGAAATTCCCTTCTCTTGCCAGGAGAATCCTCTCCTAAAGTTTTCACAAACCTGCTCTTCCCGATTTGCTATCATTTACTCTCTTCGAATTATTTACTTCACATTTTACAATTGTTTAATTGAAATTTTCAAATTATTTGCGTGATATTTTTTACGTATTTCCATGAAATTTTCAAATTATATGCGTGATATTTTCAAATTATTTACTTTAAATTTTGAAATTATTTCCTTGAAATTTGTAAATTATTTACTTGATGTATTCAAATTATTTGCTTTAAATTTTCAAATTATTTTCTATCGTAAAACTGAGAATTCGTTTCTAGGAAAGACGAGTATTTATTATTCAACATTTGAAGGATCTCTTATGAAGTTTGACTCGAATTAAATTACATTCAGTCAAGAGAAATTTCATAAATATCCAAAATTGATTAATATCAATTAACTATCTTTCACAGGAGTTTACTACAAAGCCATTAATACCCAAAAAATCACCATTAAACAAACTAAAAAGAATTCAAAATCGCACGACTCAATAAACGCTTTTAATTCTCGCATTCCAGCCAACGACGAATACGCAACAATGATAACGAAACGCGAGGGGAGCTTTGCTTGGAACGGTTAAGCACTGGGAGCAGACAGCTATTATCGAAATACTGCTTAGCAGGCTTTGCCGGGGCGATCTGGCAGCGCAGCGGCAGCTTTCTCGTCGACCATAACACGGCTAATTCGCTTTGTCAATGGCAACAGCTATTTGTCAACGGGTTGCCGCTGCCCCGGAAAATCTCATCGACTGTTTTGCCCGGCGATTTTAGCGTTTACGGGATTAATTATTTGAGAGTGGAGCTTGCAACACAAAATGCGTCTGTGTGCGTGTATGTGGGTGGGTGTGTGTGTGAGAGGGTCCTGTCAATCGTCACGTGAATTTACCGCGATTTGTTGTCGGCTAAAAGCTCTCTAGGCCGATGCCGCTCTATGGAAATTCCCGTCAATATTCATTTGCCAGCACCCACCCCTTTCTCATCCCCTTCCCCTTCCACCAACACCCTCAACCTCCACCTGCTCGACGCTAACGGTCTGTAAATCCGACGAATATGTATTAAGTTCTCCATCGCACGCCGCCACGCTTGTAAAATTGCTGATCGCGCCCACTCGTTACGACAGAGAACTCTCAATGAAATATTGCTGCTTTTTGTTTTTTTGCAAATGGACGATCAAGTATTGTCGCGATATAGTTGGATCGTCTTTGAATATGTAAGATTCTTTGTTTCAGTAGTTTTTTTTTCTGGGGTTTTGATAGATTGTTGGAATATCGTTTGTATGATTATGGATTTGCTAGGAGATAGTTTTTATTTGCAAATTATTCTAGTTTCTACCCTTTTTTTCTTGCCGCTTACCAATTTCGTGAATTTCATAAATATTAAATAATGAACTGTGAATGCAAACTGATTTATTTTATGATTTTGTATTTGCAAATTATTTTAGTTTCAACCCTCGAATTTTAAGACCTTTTTTCTTGTCGCTTATCAATTTCACGAATTTCTATTTGGGCACATAAATATTGAATAATGAATTGTAATGCAAACTGGTTTTAAAGAGAAACTGTTTGAGTACATACTTTTTATTTGCAAATTATTTTCGTTTCAACCCTTGAATTTGAAGAGTTCTTTCTTGTCGCTTATCAATTTCACGAATTTCTATTTGGGCACATAAATATTGAATAATGAACTGTGAATGCAAACTGGTTTTAAAGCGTAACTGTTTGCTCTTTAATACTCGCGGCAGGTAATGAAACCACTTTCTGAGAACGATCACTTTGCGAGAAGTGCTTACCTCGCACTAAGTTCATGTAGATGAATTCCGGCAGGAGTAGACTGCTAAAAAGTTGAGGAAAAGGTGAAGAAAAAGAGAGAAAGAGAGAGAGGGAAAAAGGAAGACTCAAAATCAAGGAGATGTGGGTCAGAAAGGTCGGCGACTAGGGCGTCACTTTCGCCGGGGAAACCTAATTTTCAGGCCGATCGACTTGCCGAACTTTCCTGCAGAGCCTGACAAGCTAAGTCGGTTATCATGTTGCGCCTCGCTCGCTCGCTCGCTCGGCCGAAAGTTCGCCCCGCGGAAAAATTCGCCTCGGCGAATTTCCCGCTCACTGTTTCTCTAATGGAAAGGACAAAGTTTCGTCTTCGCCGTCGACGCTTCCTCTTCTTCTTGTTCTTCTTCTGGCATTTCCGGTGATCAATAAATAGCAGATAATCATCGCGCGAATTCCGCTCGCGGCTGTTTGTGCTCGCGTGGTTTGCGAGCGCTATTTTAGCTCTCGAACGAAAAAAAGAAGAGAAATGCCATGCTAAATCAATTGGGGAACTTCGAGTGCGCCGTAAAGTTCGATGAATCGCGCGAACTCATCGGAACGCGCGCACAAATTGTCATCGAGGATCGCGGAAAGTCTGAAATATTTTCGACGATGCTGCGGATAAAAAAAAAATAGAATGAAAAGCGGCAAACTCGACATCGGCAACGATGCGCTTGACGACTTCAATTAATCACGATTGACAATTACCTGGTATTAGCCACAGAATTTCCGCTCCAAAATCTAAAACTGTTTTATTTCAACACCCAACATTATTAGCAATCCAAATAATTTAAAAGGATATACGAAAAATAAAATTCAAAAACTTATATCAGTACTTTTAAGTCTCTTATTTCAATTATAACAAATAAATTCACATATGGTTGTCATTTAAATGATCAAACAGCACCAAAAAAATCAGTAAAAAAATACTTTTTCATTTTTCAAAGTTCAAAACTTATTGTATTTCAACACTCAACATTATTGCCACTCCAAATAATTCAATAGAAACCAAAGACAACTAAAATTGAAACTTCTAGTGTAACTTTCAATTCCGTCATTTCGCCTATAAAAACCAAATTCCCATATAAAAGTGGTTTAAATGGTCGAAGAGTACGAAAAAGGGAGCCATTAAAAGAAAAGCCTTTCAGCTGGAAGAATTCGATGTCACTGGCAGTGAGAGCAATCTGTCATTGAAAATTCAATGATGCTTTTTCAAAATCCAAAACTATTTTATTTCAACACTCAACATTATTGCCACTCCAAATAATTCAATAGAAACCAAAGACAACTAAAATTGAAACTTCTAGTGTAACTTTCAATTTCGTCATTTCGCCTATAAAAACCAAATCGCCATATAAAAGTCGTTTAAATGGTCGAAGAGTACGAAAAAGGGAGCCATTAAAAGAAAAGCCTTTCAGCTGGAAGAATTCGATGTCACCGGCAGTGAGAGCAACCTGTCACCGAAAATTCAACGGTTCTTCTTTTCTGGCAATGGTGGAGGAGAGGAGAGGAGAGCGCGGGCTGATAAAAAGTCGGTCGGCGACGACACAGTCGTTGCCGTAATAAAACGCTCGTAAAGCTCGCGCTCGGGCGGCCGGTGCTTTTTCATAAAGCCCAATAAAGGCGACGGACGATCGGTGTAAATGGCTCGAGTTTACAGCGGCTTTTCCCCGTAACATACGCATACACACGCATACACACACACACGAAGAGTGTGTGTCGTTGCTGCTCCGTCATCGTAAAGCGGCGTAAAAATTTCGGCTGCTGCCTTTTCCCCTTAGGCTGCTGCTCTTCCCGCCGATCCCGTCTTCCAAGCCCTTCTGCCGCTGACTTGGCCTTTTTATCGCCCGCGTTAAGAGTCACCTTATTGTCGGGCGACCCTTCTTCCCCTTCTCCCTCCTCCCCCCCACACCTCGACTTTAATGACTCCTCGCTCCTGAAGGTCTATTGTTTATTGTGTACGCGACACTTGCACGGCCAAACTGTTTAACAGCTCGCGTGCCCCGATATAATAGAAAGAAGTAAAGTTCGTATTAAGTTTTTCCAAGTATTAATAATCCCATGGAATTTATTTTGTGGTTAAAGGTTGGTGTGTGGGGAGTGAATTAGATTTCGTTTGTTGTATATTTGTATGATGATGAGATTTATTTTGTGATTATTCAAGATCAGTGTGCAAAAGTGACCTAAGTCCATTTATATTAAAGTTAAGATATTAAAGAATTTCCGGTTTAATATAATTGCAAAATCAATCGAAAATCTTCATTTATCTTTACCGACAAAGGGTGAAAACAATAAAAATTCTTTTATATACTTTTTTCTATTAGTGGTTGAAAAAGAGAGTATTAGAAACTTAATGCGTTAAATTATAAACAAATTTTCGACTAATCCACAAATTTTACTTATCATTTTTATAAAAATGAACATTTCTATCGTACAATCTTGGTTTTCCTCCAATTACGAATGAGTATAATCGATCGATTATCCCAGCGCGATCTTCTGGAAGGCTCGAAATGGCATCGATGACAACTAGCATTGGCGAAAGGGTTAAAAAGTGAGGGAGTCATTATTGCCCAAGTGGATGGCGGGCAATTTCGGCTCTCGTTATGTTCGCAGCTTGATCGGGCAAAAAGGCGGCCGATTAGCCTCGTCGATCATCTCGGATTAGATCTCTCTCGCGTAAGTGCAATCGATTACGTCGCCCTCTGAAAAAGGTGCGACAGAGAGAGCGAGAGAGAGAGAAATACTGAGAGTTGTAAGACAGAAAGAGAAAGAGAGAGAGAGAGAGCAACTGGAACAAGCACGTCACAATGGCAAAGTGTGACACGTGCTTCTTGGAAAGAAAAAGAGAAAGAGAGAAAGAATGGAAAAGTTGCTCGCTTCACGTAAGAGCAGTCGAGATTTATAATATTCCCGGAATATCGTTCGCCTCTCATAAAAGGAACTTTCATCGTTTGTGAGAGAAGTCCCTCTGTTGCAGCGCATCCGCCGCTCCGACCGCGAACTGACAGACATGCCGTCAGCGCTGAAATAAAATTCGTTCATCCCCCACTCTCGACATCAAACTAAATAAATAATAGTAGCCCCCGTTATTACTTCTTGCATCTCGTTCCTGGCGGCGGCAGCGGCAGCGCAATGTTTTCCTTTCGGCAGCGCGCGCGCGCGCTCTCACAATTTGTTCCGATGCCATTCCCTCGGAATTAAACAATTCCAGTAACGGTATTATTTCATTCCTGCTTTTAAAGAGAATCAAATCGAACGAATTCAATTCGCGATGTACACCCTGCCGAAAGGATATAAACAATCGGCACAAACGGAGGTCGAAATAAAAAGTCGGATAATTAAAATCGTTTGTAAAATCAATTGACGAGTATTATAATAAATTGCAAAACATCGAAATAACTCATTTCCATTTAATCATTTAGCAATGAAACGAGTATTTTAGAGTTTTCTAGGTTAGGTTTACCTCGGATGGCGTCTATGAACAAAAGCACAGATCAAAATAAAAACTCAGATAATGAAAATCGTCAATAAAATGAATCGTCGAACATTACAATAAATTTCAAAACATCGAAATAATTAATTTCCATCCAATGGTTTATCAACAAAGCGAGTATTTTAATTTCGAAAGTATCCAAGCAATGCTGGTTTTCTAGGTTAGGTTCAACTCGAATGGCGTCTATGAACAAAAACACAGATCAAAACAAAAACTCAGACAATTAAAATCGCCAATAAAATCAATCATCTAGCATTACAATAAATTCCAAAACATTAAAATAACTCATTTTCATCCAACCATAATTTATGAACAAAATTATTTATCAAACGAGTACTTTAATAAAATAAATAGGCAAAGGAAAGCAAAGTTTCCTAGGTCAGGTTCAACTTTAGCGGCGCCCACGAGCACTTCATTACTCAGTGAACCAACGGATACGATCTACTTCCGGCGCAGTGACTTAGAGGGAAGCAAGACTCGTCCGGTGGCTGCTGGCGCGAGTTGTTGCCGAGGTAAAACGGCTGCGATCAGAACGGAGAGAGTTAACGCGGCTCCCGATACGATCTGCCGACAATTTGTGTTCCGGTAACCGGTTGCGCCCTCTGCGTCCATGTACAGGGTGATTCAGTTGCCTTTGAATCAGAACTCTCCTAACCCCACTTTTACCAGACATCTATTTAATTATACTAGATATTCTCTATTTAACAATAAACTCTATTAAATTATGCAGTAAGTTATGTAATAATGGGTATATTATATTTGTAATTTTCATTTTGTTATAGTTATATTTGTCAATTTTATTTAAATTATATAATATTTCTAATTTTAATTATAGGTAGTTTTTGCTTTTGATTCCAAGATGAACGCATCACCCTGTACAGGGTGATTCAGTTGCCTTTGAATCAGAACTCTCCTAACCCCACTTTTACCAGACATCTATTTAATTATACTAGATATTCTCCATTTAACAATAGACAGTATTAAATTATGTAGTCTGTTGGAGGGAATATTTTACCAAAGTTTATCATCGACTTCCTTCGAATGGCTAGCAACGTAAGGAGACAATATTTTGTTATATTATATTTATAGGGGAATATTATATATAACTGACTTCTTCAGGGTGAAATTTCAAGTGCGAGTTAACATAACTGAAACATGTAAAAGCATAAATGCATAAAATGCAGACAAATGTTAAGAAACATTTGAGTGTAATTTAAATGTCTAGGTTATTTCAAATGATTTTATATGGAACAGTGTATGCTCGACAGTGGTGATTCAAAGGCAAGTGACTCACCCTGTACTCTGAGGCAACACACGCGCACACCCACACAGACATAGTGGAGAAAATCGTGGCGTGTTAGTGTGGAAGGTAGATGTGAAACGAGGTAATAAAAATATTACGAGGAGTTCTAATCTTTCTCGGACATAATGGTATCCATAATTCCTGTCGGGTTTCTGGAGTCATGATCAGCTACATCGGCCACCCCTTCCCTTCGGAAACACCCTCATCTTCCTCCAGCATCCAACCTCTCTCTCAATCTCGCTTGATTCTTCTCCCTTACTCGCAAATACGACAACCTTTCTCCCTCTATCGGTTAGAAAACGAATGTCTCGCACTTTCCCATAACTTTCGACAGCCTTGATTTCGATTTTCCTTTGTTCGATCAAGGAAAATTAACCCTTTAATGCTGGCGTTTTCAATGTGATGATTGTTCTCGATTTTTAAAGATTTTAATTCATTTAGTTTAGATGCAAAAATCCATTTGAATTCTTCATTGTAAGGAAAGGAATATATTTGTAGTTTGTTGTAATAATTGCGATTGCAAAGGGTTGGATTTCGAGATTTGTTATTCGAATTTGTATTTTAATATTTAAGAGAGTGGAATTTTAATTTTTTATTCTAGTAATTTAAAGTAAAGTCACCAGAATAAATATTGAAACACTAATAGTGGACAAAACTTATTACAATCTAAATCGAAATATAATTACCTATGAATTATATATCGCTTTATATGTAACTAATATATTATCTGTATAATTATGCAGGAATATATTGAGTAACCTATATTTATAGGTTATAGTGGGTCGAGAGAGGAATTGGTAGGGGATTGGAATAACTGAGCCAGACAGTAACTAGCCCAATTAAAAGTTGAAGCCAGTATGGGAGGCTGAAGAGTTGCCGAACACGTACGAGTGCCCGCTAAAGAACATGTACTACTAACCAATTGTTAAATTTACCAGATTTATTGTGACCCAGTTCCGCCATTATTCTAAGCGAACCGAGCTCCATTTTATGCGAGAGTTAAGAATTCACTGGTAACAGATTTCTCTTCCATATCCTATATAAATTCGTACATTTTTACCAACTTTACAAAAAAGCAGGTACTCAATTCAAGCGCTATATTTTTTATATAATAATTCTAGTAGAATTAAATTTGTACAATCGTAAATTTAGTACATTTAATATAATTAATTTTGATATAATTCACTATTTGTAATTGACATAATTCATAATACAATAATCTGTGACATAATTCATGTGTTTGTTATAATTAAATCGAACTTCAATAAAATTCACTTGGAACTTTATTGTTCTCAATTTCGAGATCATTTGAATTCGTATTTAAGTAATATAAAATTAAATTAACCAAAATTCCCAGATAGCTCGTCAACGATTCAATTTAACTTCAACACAATTCAAGCACACATTATAATCAAGTCGAACTTAACTAAAATTCACTCTGACTCTTATTATTCTCAAGTTCATTCGAATTCGTACTCAAGTAATAAGAAATTGAATCGCACAAAATTCTCGGATAGTTGATCGGCGGGAAGTTGAGTCGGCGTTTCAAGTGAACTTGGCTGGGGGGCGGCGCGGCGCGACCACACGCCAGCCAAGCACGGCGGCTCAAATATGCAAGCTAGAAGAATTCTCAATGACTGCGGCGGCGCTGTCGGCTGGAGCGGGTGATGCTGGATGAACTACTTGTTAAAATATCCACGAAAGGCTACACCCGAGAAGACAAACGAACCCGGCGGGATAGGAGTGTTTCCATTTCTCATTAACAGGAGCGGACGCGCGCGCGCGCGCGCGCGCTTATCTGAAGAACAAGAGACACCCTTTCGAAATAATAATGCCACGCGACAAGAATAATGGACGACCAAGTGTCAGCCAACAACAACAACAAAAAGAAGGAGGAGAGCCGCGGCGAATGCTGCGGCGCACCGGAATAAAAGGATATTCTAGTATTTCTTTCTTCCTTCCTTTTTTTCTTCTTAATGCCAGCCTTGACACACAGCCCTTCATTATTCGCTTTGCCAAAAAACAATGATCGCGCTAGTTCAGAATTGAAGTTTAAAAATGAATACTTCGAACTTTAAGAAAAGATATTTCTATTTCATAAGTCTGGATTATATATTATTTTATATTAATAGATTTATATATTAATTGAGCCGTTCATTTTGAAATTGGCCTAAGTCCATTTGTCAATTGGTATGTTATACAAATATTTGCAATTATATTAAACCGCAAATTCTTTAATATCTTAATTGTAACATAAATGGACTTAGATCACTTTCAAAATAAATGGCTCAGTTTTAAAATTATCGTAAATTCACAACAAAAATTATTTAACTCATTTCTACAATGAAACAACCATTTAAAGACCCGAAAATTAGGAGAATCAGAATGTAAAAAATCGCCATCTCGAGAAATTAGAAGGCGCCACCTAAGCGACAGGGTGCAAACAGCATCGCGGACGTAAAATATGGAAAGCAGGCTAAACCAGCGAGGTAAGAAGCAAGGAAACTCCCTCTTTCTCTCTCTCTCACTCGGCTTATCAGGAGGTAAGTGTAGCGAGTGAAGAAGTGGACGGGACTTGTTTCCCCGGCGGGAGACGAAATCACATTCTTAATTTCCATAAAAGAGTGCGAGAGCCCTTAGACTAGCGTGTGCTGGTGGCGCTGTCGGCGCTCCCTCTCTCTCTCTCTCACTTCAATCAAGTGCACTTTTTCTTCGCTGGTTGGCTGGCCGGTTTTCACGTCGGCGGTTCCGCGCACTCTTTCACTTTCCTCTCTCTTTAATAGCTGGGAGCCCCTTCCTAGTACACTATTCGCCGGCGCGCCGGTTCTTTCTTCGGCGCAGGGGGGTACTTGCTCTCTCCCGGCCGCTGGAGAGCTTTAAGCTTCGTAAGCATATCTCGTCCATCCTCTTACCTCCTTCACGAGTCCGCGCACGCCACTCCGCACACACTCGACCTTCCCTCACTCGCTCGCACTCGCTCTTTTACTCTATCTTTCATCATCTCCCACGCTTTTTCTTTATTATACTCGCTCCCTCAAATACTCCCAGTCTTTCTCACTCTCGCTCACTTCTTCCTCGCACTTCCCCCTAATTATTGGCAGTCCTGCTCCCATTAACCCTCTCCTCTTCTTTCTCTCGTCGCTTTTTTTTTAGTACTCTTTCTGGCTGTCTTTCTCTCGCTCGCTTTTACTCATCTCACCTGGCAACGATTGATCCTCACCCATCATTGTTTACTCCACTTGTACCAGAGCGTCGATGTCGACGTCGAGCGACGACGACGACGAGGCGGCCCCGCTCGACGAGCTCCTTTGATCGCGCGAGCGGAACTCACGTGTCTCCTCACCCATTTTCTTTCGTCCTCCTAATGAATTCGAGAGAACCAGATGCTCGCTCGTGTGTGTCCTCTCTCGACGCCGCCGTTACCGACGTCGTTGTCGTCGCGCGCGCCCCTGGAAATCCCGCTGACAAAAAGATCCCGCTTCATTCTCCGCGCGCGCCGCCTCTTTAACCCTCCGAAGGCGAAGGCCGCCGAAGCTTCGCTTGGAGTTTGTTGGCGCATTCATTCGCTCTTCAATGAATTGATAGATAATGCGAGTTTCGGGTAATTAACCATTTCGGTGTCGATCAGAAATATTCCACTTATGCGAGGAATACCGTAAATATAAAAGGTTTATGAGAAATAGAAGAATTAATTTCTGTTTTACAAGGAATATGTAAATCTGGGATGAATTGTTGCCACTGTTTTGCAACGAAATTAAAACATTTGTAAGGTTTACAATGTTTTCATTTAGTACAAAAGCTACGTTTCAATGTTCCATTCGACAATATTTAATCTTTCATCCCTTCCAATCAACTTCCACCATGGAATTCTATATTTTCTCTGTACAACTGGTCAAATGGTTATTAAAATTCGTCAAACTATTATCGATCCGCAAAGAAACTATTACATTCGACACTTTTTATAGTTAATTTGAAAAAAATTTCAATGTAAAGATGAGTTGTTTTTATTATTGTAAAATGACAGGGTTAAAATCAATCGCCAATAGATGATGGTAGCAGTTAAAGGTTCTGAAGAAAGGGTTCTAAAGAAACACTGTCACCTTTTAAGTAATTTCTTTAAATGTCACGCTATTATAAAAATCGAACAATTCACCCTTTCACATATAATAACGAGTTACATTATATTATTATAAACAGACACAACTATATAAAATATTAACTGCAATATACAAATAAATTTTTCAAACGCGTCAAATTCCATTTTATTTCTACATCAAAGAATGACAAGTAAATTCAAAACCAGAAGTATCAATACAAACGAATAAAAAATGACCGAATAAACAATAATTCAAGGATGCAAATCATCCACCAAAACGGATACTCCAGAAATCCCAAAGAAAAATCCACTCCCACCCGGCTCTGTTTTTCCAAGCGGAATTGCGCGAGGGCCCTCCGCCCTCCGCGAGCGAGGAGGAAGAGGGTGTGCATGGGGGTGGATGAAAATTAAAGGGAAGTATTACCATTCCGTGCGCCATTCCATCTGGACTGTTTACTCAAAGTTAGTTGGTCAAACAAGCCAAACACACGCGGTGGAGTGCGCATTTCCAAAACTGAGTTGCAAAAGGAGAGGGTCGGCGGCGGTTTGAAAAGGGGGTTGGTTGGTTGGTCGGCGGCGGTGGTGGTGGATTCTGGCAGAGACTGGCTGCGAAACCTGGATATCCGCACTGCCCGGCAAACTAAATAGAATCCGAGCCGCGGAATCTATTTCAGTAAAAATATTGACAGTCGCGCGACTGATCCACACGTGTCTCTCTATGTGTGTGTGTCAGTGTGTCAGTGTGTGTGTGAGAGGGTGGATTCGAGGGATATAATCGCGTTTCCGGTGTGAGGCTGGGGTTACGCTGGACGCGTTGTTAAATCCACGAGTGCTTTTAGAGGACTCGGCAACCTCCCCAGGAACCGCCGCACTCCATCTCTCATTTTTTCCACCACCCCCAACCCTTTCTCTCTCTCACGCACACATTCGCTCACTCTTGCCAACAGTGTACAGGGTGAGTCACTTGCCTTTGAATCGCCACTGTTCCATAGAAAATCATTACAAATTACACTCAAATGTTGCTCGATATTTGTCTGCATTTTATACATTTATTGCATATGAAATTTCACCCTGCAGAAGCCAGTTATATATAATATTCCACTGTAAATATAATATAATAAAATCTTTTCTCCTTACGTTGCTAGCCATTCGAAGGAAGTTGATGCCAAAACTTAGTAAAATATTGGCTCTAACGGGCTACATAATTTAATACAGTCTATTGTTAAATGGAGAATATATAGTATAATTAAATAGATGTCTAGTAAAAGTGAGGTTAGGAGAGTTCCGATTCAAAGTCAACTGAATCACCCTGTACAAGGTGATGTATTCATCTTGGAATCAAAAGCAAAAACTACCAATAATTGCAATTATAAATATTATATAATTTAAATAAAATTGAAAAATATAACTATAACAAAAAGAAAATTGAAAATATAATACATCCATTATTACATAACTTACTACATAATTCAATAGAGTCTATTGTTAAATAGATTGTTATATCTAGTATAATTAAATAGATGTCTAGTAAAAGTGAGGTTAGGAGAATTCTGATTCAAAGGCAAGTGAATCACCCTGTACAGCAGTGTATGCATTTTTATCGCGGCATTCGGAACGCCACGGCAACGGCAACGGCAACGGGCCACTCTCGCCCCGGCAATCTGACTGAAAGGTGGCAAATAATAAATACTAGCTGGATAGAAAAAGTAGTCGGGAAATTGGAACTATCTCTCGCCGGATAGAAATTGAGGAGGTAATGGATCTCCGAGTGCTGGAACGCCAGATGTAAATGCCTGTTGCTCTTTTCCAGCCAGTGATTGTTAGTGCGTTGCATTTTATTTGGAAGTCAGACATTGATTTGAAATTATTAGGGAATTGTTTGTGCGATTTGAGAAATACGAAAGTGTGTAAGTGTTGGATATAATTGCTAAGTTTGTAATACAGAATTTTATTAAGACAGGTTTGAAAGATGTACAAAGTTATAAAAATAGTTTGATAATATCTTGAAGGAGAGATTCCTCGAATTTATTTTGAAACAGTAATAGTAATTGGAAATCGAAGATTGGACCGAAATTATTACGATATTATTTGTACTATTTGAGAAATATGAAAGCACATAAATATTGAATACAATGAACAAAATAGTCTAACATCTTAAAGCAGAGATTCCTCTAATATCATCCCAACCAATAATATTAATTGGAAGTTCTTGATTGATTTGAAATGATTACGAAATTCTTTATATTACCAAAAAAATACGAAAGTACATAAACATTGATTATAACAGAATTTCTTTAAAACAAATCTGAACGATGCACAATTTTAAAGCAGAGTTTCTTTCGAAGCGCTAATATTAATTATTGAAACAATGCGATTGCCGGGCGAAATAGTTGGCCAGCCTCATTAATACTAATCTCAGGTGCTCGAGTTCCCATTGAGGGCGTTCTAATGTCACGACAGAACAATTGTGTACAGCCCTATTCAAGTAGCTCTCGAGCACCCCCACCCGCACCCCTTCGCTCTCATTCTCTTTGGAGAAAGTGGGCTGGCATTGAAGGGGGTGGCGGCCGCAGCAGGGAGAAACAGTTATTCTTCGTAATTAATAGGCTCGGCGTGCGATCGCGGCGTGGACAGCTCTCACCCAAGGAGAGCGAAATAAAGTGGCGCAAACAAAGAGCGAACAATACCTGATCTCACTTTTTTTCTCTCCCTCTCCTTTTTTCACTAGCAACCCCGACGCTCTCGTCGTCCTCTTTTCCGAGCGTGGAGGGCGAAAGCTCGCGATCGATATCAATTTAAGCTCACTCCCATAAATCTCCTCGCAATGGGAAACTGACCACAGTCTGCTCCGACTACCCCTTTCTACACGCATACGAATCTCATAATGAGAGAGAGAGAGTGGTTAGCATCTTGTTGGACTTGCAACGAGAGATCTGAAAGAGGCATTGAATTGAACGAAGTTTTGGAAAGTCTTTGCCTTGAGAATGGTTTTGGGGATTTGTTATCTCTTTGGAGAATTTTAATTACTAATAAATGCATTGGTAGTAACGAAAGATAAAACACGAGGAATGTTTTGGAGAAAAGATAATTTCCTAAATTTTATATATTTAATATTATTTATATATGTATAATGATATAATAATATTATATAACAATCTCAGAAAAATCAATCCAATCAATCGATTCTAGCCTTCAAACCTGTACTTTTACTTCTGAGAAAATTTAAGTCAGAAGGCGGAACTCGGTGGTGCTATTTTTAGAACTCTAAAACAAATTTGATATGAAAAATGCATAGTACAGATTTCCGAGTCCTAACTTTCACTAATTCTGTAGGAGTGAGACTGCGAGGAATTGACCCAACAAAAGTGATTTCGAGTGCTTTGGACATTCTACTTTTAATAGAAAATTATGCAGGAAAATAATGTGGCACTTGAAAGATCGAATTTTGGCGCGGTTTAAATAATATTTTGACTACTGTGCAGCGTTCCGATTGCCAAGTGAAGTACTTCGCGTACTTCCCACTATGCAAAACGCACAATGACGAATATAAACGTTCCGTTTGACTCGCCTTAATTACCATTGACTAATTGCTTTCTTTAACAAAAAAAACAACATGACTTTATTTTGCCCCAGTTGAAACGGTTTTATAATTTGCAATTTAATGTCTTTGTTTTCTCGGTACTTCGGCTTTGTACCTCGCAACAGAATGAAGAAAGTGCTTCCTGGTAATGACAGTGAATGAGGAATTAATGTCCCTCTAATTTCAATATTGACAACAATCGACCTGCTTTATTTATGATTTCGCCGGGCTTTGTGAGTGTCGCGAATTCCATCTTTTCATCCGCTTAGCTTTTTATCGTTCGCGTTGTTAATGCAGATATATTTGCGTGAAACTGTTTGACGGAGTTTACAAAATTATAATAAATCGAGGGAGAATAAATCTGACAAATATCGCTGGCAAAAGAAGGGTTTTCTCGGATGTTTGTGGCAAAGTAGGATAATTGTAATTAGAGACAGTGTGCTTATGATGCTCTTAATACGGCCTGTTTATCGCGAATTCCATCGCGATAATTCCTCCCGGCGGCGCGGCGGCGTCTTCATTCCGCGAGAGAGGAATTTCTCTTTGGAATGACTTTCAGGCATCCCAGCAGAGAATAGTTAACTAAAATAGCTGAATAGTTAGCGAAGGGGAAGTGACGAGAACTTATCATCGACAGGGCCGTCTGACTACGCGCCGACACAATCCACTGCGTTCTAATTGACCGCTTTATCAGCGGCGTGCTCGCCAATTAGCGACGCCGCGATGATTAGCCGCGTGTCATCGGATGACAGACAGAAACATAGAGAGGAAAAAAAAAGCTTTGTCTGTCAGTTGGAATTTCCGTGGCGCTGTTGAGCGTAATCGACGCGGCAGCGCACCTTTTAAAAAATGTACCCACCACTGTCACAGAGAGAGAGAGTTACCTTTGAACTCTTGTCGACGCTGACAAGTGGAACACAGAACGCCGACGCCGACGCTGCCGGCGACACTGTAATTGGAAATATCAACTCGACAGCAGACGCGCGCGCGCGCGCGCGTACCACTCGCGAATGTTGATAAAAATAACCGGGCATATTAGGCCGTCGATTATATTCAACGGCGGCCTCGAGCACCGCCAAATAGAACGGAATGTAATTCTGCTAATTAAAAGAATCGATCTTTGTAACAGGCAACCCTGCAATATACAAACTCACTCTGCCATCTTGAATCGTGTACTGTTTTTTTGCGAAATCCTGACATTTTTAAATGACTTATTAATATTTGTTTAGCAACATTTCTCTCGTATGATATAAAATATTCAATGCTGCCTTTTCAAAATTTGTTACAAAATAGAACTTGACGAGCTTCTATAATCTTTCGTTTTTTAGGGGTTGCGAGAGGGTGCGAGCCTCCCCTAAAATTGGGCTTTCAAAAAGTCATATATTATATAACAGGCGTACATAGTACAAAATTTCACTTTCTATTCGGCAACTATTTTGTCAGATGCTGCAAGGATGAAAGTATTGTTTCATGAAGTAGCAAACAAAATTTGTAAATTGAAAAATTATAGATAGAAAAGTTTGTAGATTGTAAAGAAAAGAAACATTTTATAGATTCTGACAACTATTTTGTCAGATGCTGTAAGAAGCAAACTAATATTTCATGAAATAGAAAAGAAAATTTATAGATTCAAAAATTATAAATACAAAAGTTTGCAGACTGTAGTAGAAAAAGAAACATTGTATAAATTGCACCAACAATTTTCACAGATACTGCAAGAACGAAAAGTAATATTTCATAAAATACAAAAGAAAGTATGATGCCTTTCCACTTCTCGGAATGACGTGCATCGAGTGGAATATTACGCGGCGATAATGTCTAAAGGGCAAGAGGAGTTTTGCAATTCATTGGCTAATTATTCAAAGCAGCCGAGAACATAGAGAACAGCGGTCTGGCGTAACTCACGGACGCAACGAATAGAATGGTAGAGGGCCCAGACTGAATTCTCGGCGTGTGGCTGGAAACGTATGAAATGAATCCACTTACCGTGGAGCTTCTGCCATCCTGGCCATCCGAGAGAGAGAGAAAGAGAAAGAGAGAGAGACGAAGTGAGGAAAACAGAGCGAGAGAGAGAGAGGGAAAGTGTGGGTCTCACGACGACCAAAGTTTCACCGCCAACTATATAATTAATTAAGGATGAGCTGCGGTCTCGTGACGACGCGCGAACGCGCGCGAGAGCGCCAGCCAGCCTGAACTTTGCCCGACGTTCGCCCCAATTTTCCGACCAACGATTTGTCAATGTAACGCTCTTCTTTACGAACACATCGCCTCTCTCTCTGATCTCCGCTGCTTCTCTCCAACCACTTCAAGGATAAGAGCTCCTTTCCAAGATAATTATTATCCTGGATATTCTTCTCTGCCGAGATTCCTTCGACACTTATCCACCACTTCTCGATCTTCTTTCTTCGATTTCTTCTCAGCAAGTTGCAATTATTAGCAAGAAACTGTCAATGTGAGATTTGTAAGTGGAAGAATACAAAAATGAAAAGTGAGTATTATTTATACCGAAATATGTAAAGTTATTGAAAGGTCTAATGAAAAAGAATACAAAAGTAGAAAAGTGGGAATTATTTATATGTAAAGTTATTGAGAAGTCTAATGAAAAAGAGAAGCCTTTGTATGGAAAGGGTTGGCGGGAATTAGTGAATCAAATAACGGGCGAACGGTTAAATGAAAAATAAACCGCCAATAACAATTCCGCAAACACCGAATAATCCCGGCTGTTGGGAGGTGGGGAGTGTTCGGGCAAGTGGAAAAATAACCGAAAAGGTTACTTCAATCTCACAAACATTGTGAGAGCCGATGAACCTCGAGCGATCAGTGACTATTCGATGCGTGCACACTAATTCCAGCGTCAAAAGTATCGAATCACGCGAAAGCCCGATAAAAAACGCGAGGCCGAGCTCATAAAAAGCATTGCGAGCCAATATTCTCCATCGGGAAGTCCAATAATTCGCGATGGAGCGTTGCGGCCCCTAACAAATAAGCCCCGTGCGAGCCTTTTTCCTCCCCTGAGGGCGTCCGCTGTAATCGCGCAAAATCTCCCCAGCCAATAACAACAATAACAGCAACCACTGAATCGAGCAAAAAGTCTTGCTATCGCAGCGGTGGAATTAATCAGAGCGATTATCGCGCCGGAATCAAATTCCATTCAAGTCGGATGTAATTTTAGCCTAATGCGGCCGCGGCCGCGCTAGAGTGGCGCCATCTACGGCCCACTAAAGCGGCCACGATTTCCCAGCCAATCGCGCGCTGTTAAGATTCGTACTCTCAAAGAAAAGATAGAAAAGTGAAGAGAATGCGAGCTTTTTTTCGCTTTTAAGGCGTCCGCTGTAATTGTTTAAATTCTCGTCAGCCAATAAAAACAACAACAATAATAATAACAACTACTGAATCTTGCTATCGCAATGGTGGAATTAATCAGAACAATAATATTACCGGAATCAAATTCCATCCGAGTCAAATGCAATTTTAATCTAATGCGGCCGCGGCCGCGCTAGAGTGGCGCCATCTACGGCCCATTAATGCGGCCACGATTTCGCAGGCAATCGCGCGCTGCGAGGACTCGCACTCTCGAAGGAAAACGGTGGCAGTGGCGAGTGGTGGAGTGTGGGTAATCGGAGGAAAGGTAGAAAAGTGGCGAGAGTGGGAAGCGAAAGGGAAAATCGCAAGCTCTCTTGTAACGCGTAGGCTATCGGCTGGGGCTTTGTTCGGTGGGCAGTCGGGGGATTTCACGGTGAAAGGGATTCGGCATTGATTCACACGCACCGTTGCCACCTGCGAGCTACGATCGAACCCCCTTGTAAGCCCACTTTTAACTCCAAAACCAATAATAGTATATTTACGGCCGAATATTCTGTTTACCGTGCGCGCAACCCACTTTATTCCCATCCCCCTTTGCAGGGCAACGTCTGCTGCGAATTCTCCATTGCTGAAATAGCTGCGAGCGCTTTTAGTCGAAAGGATGGATTAATCGAATTGATAGTGATTTGCAACACAACCCCTGCGCGCTGCTTCTGTAACCCTGGCAAAATCGCACGCTCTTGTTTCACCCCGAATGCCAATGGCGACTCTGTGTGTGTCCGTCGAATCCCTTTCGTGTTATGGATTGATTCTTTCTAAATGATTACATGGAAACAGAGGCCCGCGGATTTCCAACAAAGTTTTCTTCTCCATTGTTGCCCCCCGCCGCCGCCCACAATGATTGTTGTTTCCCCACGGTGGGGTGTCGGCGCTTTTAATCGCTAAATGAATGAACAAATCGTGCAGCTGCTGTTTCAAACACAGAGAAAGAGAGAGAGGGCGGTCCCCCCGTTGTCCGGCCAATTCTATAAATTCTATAAATTCAATACCGCCGGACAGATTGAACATTGAAAATGTAATGAAACGCGGCCGGCGAGGGCAAAGCCGGGTAAATGGGATGGAAAAAACACACAGAGGGAGAAAGAGAAGGCTGGGATATAAATGAATTTCAGATAGTTCAAACATTTTGTAGTTTTACTGATTGCCGCGGTAATATTTTATCCTCCGGTGAGGAGAGAATATATGGACCTTTTTTTTGCTCTCTGTGTTTTTTTTGCGGCGGTTGGAATTAATTAGCGTAGAAAGCACGTACATACATACCTCGAGCGGAGAGTCCAGTTGACGATTGACGTGGAGGAGGAGGAGGAGGCGCGCGTGTCAGGCAGGAAGTGATTCGGAATAACTGAGACAATCACCACGAGAGAGGGCGGATACAATATAACGTTGCGTTTATTATTTTTACGTTACTCATTAACCACAATCGTTAAACGTTCACTTTCGTATGATACAACTTTTATATAGTCTCTATACACACTCGTTCTGCGACTTGTCTTCGGCCTAAAGGTTTCCGTCGTACTCCACTTACGGCTAGGTGAATGTGTTAGTGTTTACGAGGCAGGCGCCAATGACTTTCCAGAGACAAAGATCGCGCGCGTGTGCGTGTGCGCGCGTGTTTGTATTCTGTTCGGTCGAACGGTGCTCCCATTCGCTCCATCCTTTTTATATACAAAAGCATTGAATACTCGCTCCATCGGCAAAGCTATACGAACAGACCGACGATCGGACTGCTGGCGTCCGGGGCGGCCAATCAGCGTCTCCCACCTAACCCAGACCTAACCCCCCACCACTCTCGCGCTCGCCCCGGAACACGATTGCCATTGGAGGCGCGCACGCTCTAACCCAAGGCGAGAGTCCCCCCGTCAATTCGTTTACGTATATTATAGACCTCTAGGTGTATATCAATTGGCTACAAAATAATTGACAAAAATCTGTCAAGTTGATGCGTCGATTTCAACCCTCGTTTCTGACAGGGGCGCGGGAGCCGCGGCCGCGCGCGCGGTGACTTCGCCCTTCATGACGGACAGAACGTCGCATCGGACGTCATCGATAATGCTTTCTGACTACTGAGGAACCGAAGGGCAGGCCCCAACCGGGCCCCGGCTCCCTCTCCGCTTCTTCTTCTTCTTCTTCTGCTTCTTCTTCTTACAATTGTTTTTTGTGTTTTTGCTTTATTGTTACTTTGTAATGGCTGTCGCGTGTCCCTTGGAGAAAAGCGGAATTGCAATTACGGTAATCTCGTCGCTAGTCAGGCGTGTCATCTTGTCTTTATTAATTCGTTTGTGTTCCTGTTGTTGTTCTTGTTTGTCGTGTGGGTCTCTCTTTTTGCGCTTCGCTTCGCCTTTCAGATCGGAGTAGGAGTGTGTGCGCCCTCCTCGGTGCACTGTCCAATCAGGAGTCACTGTTTAGTGTCCCTGGCGGTGTCCGAGTGTCACTCTCGCCCGAACCTATCTACAGGTGTATCGACTCGCTTCGATCGGTATTGAAAGCGGTAATCGGCCTCTCAGTCCCTTCCGCGCCGCCTCTCTGACCTCAGCTCAGCAGCTCCATCTGTCCATCGCGGCAAAACGGGCAAGTTGTGTGTCGAGTGTCGGCGGCGACGGCGGTTTTGGGAGAAGAGAAATCTCCGCGCCGGGTTCTGCTTTCTCAAGCTCTCGACACTACACTCTCTCTCTCTCTCCCCGAAACGATGCTGTGTCGTCGAGGCGCTTATTTTACGTCATCACCGGTGGTGGCGTCGTCGTCGTCGTCGGTTTCGAGAGCGCGCCGCCATTTCTCTCTGTGCCTCGGCCTCTCACCACCGAGTGTTTTCTAGTGTGCGTGTGTTCTCTGCGTGTCCGAGTTAGAATGCTTGGTTCGCTGCTTGGTTGTTGGTGGTTGATTGGTGTGCGTCCGGTGAAAGCCGGATGAGAGAGAGAGGAGAGAGAGAGAGAGAGGAGAGTGTGTGACTGACTGACTGACTGTGAGAGAGAGAGAGTGAGAGTGAGAGAGAAGTCGGCGATATCCGGGGACCCGGGTTCACACGGCGTTGTGTGAGACCGAGCTATCTTCCTGCCACGAGTTGGCTGGAAAGAAAAAGTCATCTTTTCAGATTCTCATCGCGGCGATCCCTTCGGCTACTGGTAGGAAGGGTTGGGGTGCCACCTCGATGGATAATGCCCTGTGTTACCTGTGTAGTGCATGTTCTTCGCCATCGTCGGGCACTTGGCGTTCGTCGGCTGCGAACAGAAATCGAACCATCGTTTCCCCTTTCATTCTTCCAACGACGCACATTTTATTGTATCAGCCGTTTATTTTGAAATTGGCCTAAGTTCATTTATATTCGAATTGAGATATTGAAGGGTTTGCGTTGAATTAAATTTAAAAATGTGTGTAACATAGTAGAATAATGTTTTTGGGTTTCTAAGAGATTCAAATTTATCCACTCAATTAGCATAATATTAACATTATTTAAGAAATAACATGTTCCTTTTAAAACAACAGATTTTTGTGTTAGAGAATCTTGATGATTTTAAATATATTGGTAACGATTTACTTCAGAATGAAAAGATCATTTAAAAATGTAATTATTAAGGTAGTTAACTCGATTTTTTTGAAAAATGGACTTAGGCCACTTTCAAAATAAACGGCTCATATATAACTTATACGATCTTTCCTAGTAATTACACTATCAATAATTAATAAATACATCGAAAATAATAATTTTATAATGTTTTAGGACTTCTCAGTATTATTCATAAAATATTCCCCCGGTGGGAATGATCGAGCGATTACGAGCGATCCCTTTTGAGCGACGCGAGCTTCCAAACGAAGCCGCGCAACCACAAATCGAGACTAAAGCGAGCCCTTCGAGGCAAATTTACGGTCCTCGAAATTAGTTGAGAGAGATCATCGGCTGTCAAAGGGGAGGTGGGGGGAAGAGGGGGAGGGTGGATGCTGACGGGGGAAGAATCATCGACGAGGGAGCGCTAATAAACGACCTTTCATTACGCTCGTTTCGCCCGCAATATCCGCGGGCGGGCTGGCTCGGGCGCGAGCGCGCGTCCTTCGACAATGAGCATCGGGCGTCCGGCATTTATGCAGGATGGAACGTCCGGTGTAATTAATATCGCGGCGTGCACCAGTTATTCGTCAAAATTCCGGGCGGTCCTGCGGCAAAATTGTCGGCGAGCTACCGAAAAACGCGCGGCGGGCGGCGCGGCGCGCGCGGTCGTCGCATTAAACATATTGCGCGTCACGTCTGATTTACCGTGATATTGGACTGTTATTGCATTTGGCGGACACTTCCGCCCGAATAGCATCTCTCCGCTCCGCTACTCGGATTACTGGACTTTACGAAATTCATGTCGCGTGTCCTGCGTGTCCTTCCTGCTTGAAGGACAGCTCCTAAATCCCACCCCCCACCCCCTCTTCTTGCAGCTGGTATGAGAAAGCAGAGGGAAAAGCCTCGCTAAGCAGAGAAGGAGTAACGAGAGAAGCCGATTTCTCCCCCCCACCACACATTTATTACTGTCGACGATTTTTCAGGCGACGCTAATGAAAGGGAACATGATATGTAACACTGAGAATCTCTCGTTTCGTGTGGAAAAATGTGCAATGAACTTTAATTAGATATTGTATTATTATTGGTATTTGAAAGCTGGGGTTGATTGGTAATTGAATCGTTTAGTTTGAAAGTGACCTGAGTTCATTTATATTTAACACCTAAAAATCGATTAAGATTGCATTTACAATAGCTAAAATCTCCTCAGTTGAAATTAGCGTTCTCCTTTAGATTTCGCTGTAGTCAAAGCGTTATATTGAGATATTAAAGAATTTACGGGTTAATAAATTAAAAATATATGTGTAGGTCACTTTCAAAATAAATGGCGCCATTATAAAAATAGACTTTCCATTGGTAGTTATAGACTAATAATCCCTAATATCGAGATTGTCAGATCTTAGAAACGCTGCTCAAATTTATTATAATAATTAACTCCAATATTGCAATATTTTCGTACTATTTTTCATATTGTTCCACTTTTCAAGTTCAACCAGCGGCTGAAGTCGATCACCTTTCAATTAAAAGATCGCCTTTATACCATCTTACAAACGCTGTTCCAATTAATTCTAATAATTGACTCCAATATTGCAATATTTTCGTACTATTTTTCGCATGCATCTACTTTTCAAGTTCAGCCAGCGGCTGAAGTCGATCACCTTTCAATTAAAAGATCGCCTTTATACCATCTTACAAACGCTGTTCAAATTAATTCTAATAATTGACTCCAATATTGCAATATTTCGGTACTATTTTTCGCATGCATCTACTTTTCAAGTTCAGCCAGCGGCTGAAGTCGATCACCTTTCAATTTGGAGGGAGGCTTGATCGGCGTTGGGGCAAGGTTTGTCAGTGGGAAATGAGTAGGGGTAGCGTACCTTGCGAAAATCGATGTTCGTCCGTATAGTCCTGTAATGAAGGCCTTGCAGCGGCCTCGTATTGTTCCCCAGGGGAGCCTTCGGGGCATTCTCCGGGCCCTGCATTAGCCTCCGCAGTACGTAAAGCTGCAAATTAAATCAGCGCCTACTGACTCTCCCCTCGGAATCCCGCCGGCCGACACTTCGGCAGAATTGATTTCGCCACCACCGAGCGACACACTCCGCACAATCTCTCGACAACTCAAATTCAGTCTCATCGCGAATCTCGAATTCTACAATGTTTCAATAATTTAATCAGAAAGCAATCCTTGGTATCTCTGATTTCCTTTCTATTCTTCTGTCAGTAATTACTTATTATTTTAAGTGTTTTTTGAAATGTACTTTAACTCTTCTTTTTGCTAAGCTGTGAGGAAAAGCGCATAAAAACAAAATAAGAATAATATTTACAAAATTCAAGGAGAAAGTAATGCCAATCATATTTCAATATTTGTCGAAAATCATACAAATAACATGTAAAAGCTTATAAAAAGCATAAAAATTAATTTGTCTTTTACAAACAATATTAAAACCCAAACAATTCCTTCAATTATTTTGCAATGAAACTAAACCACTTTACAACATTTTATAAATTTATTTTGAAACAGAAAACACTTGATTGAATGAAACCAATTTAAACAATTTTTGTATTAATTGTATTGTCAATACAAAAGATTTCTGTCAACTTTCCTTAAAATCTAAAACATTAAAAAGACCGTCAACTGATTTTCGATCACCGCATATTTGTTGCGTTGTTAAAAAAGACTGCTTCGCTTCCACTTTGAAACGTCACTTTCAAGGATAAAAGGAGATTCTTCGGGAGGGCGCAATTCATTAGCAGGAGGAGTGTAAAACTCGGCGAGGCTCGTAATTCAAAAGTTGCTGGATTAGATGGAAGACAGGGCAAGTTGGAAGGATGGGAAACAAGGTTGCAGGATTCCGACTGACCTCTCGCGCTGTTATGTAGATGGGCTTGTTCAGGATCAGCCAGATCGCGGTCTCCCAGCATCCAGGATGTGTGGTGCTACCCTCGTACGTCATGTAGTCGTTCGTGTCCGGCAGCAGACTCTTCAGCGAGAGATGGCGCACCTCCACTTCGTTACCTGCCACACAAAACCATTTCCTCCTTAGTCAAATTTTATTCAAAAAGGAGAGAACAAATTTTGCCTTATATTTATTTTAATATAGTAATATTAATAATATTCTTGACATTAATGACAATTCGATGTTAGTAATGTAATAGACTTGGTTTTATTTTTATTATTTATTTTTTAGTTTCACATCACTGAACCTGTTTCTGTTTATTATTTATGTGTATATCCTACTTGTAATATTCGATCCTCTTTAAGGATTATACTATTTCTCTCTTTCCTTTCTATTTCTAAGCCACTCACTGGCCCTCCAATGAGTATATTCTTGTATCTAATTTCTACGATTTTTTATACTAATTTTTAATTAAGATTAATAATTTCCATTTGGTTATGTGTCAAATCTAATTTTTATAGATGGTTTTCTATTTCCTACGTCTTCTTTGAAGGTTCTTTAGTCCAAACTTTAAAGTGGTATAAAATTGATAAAAAAATACAACTTTGTATTAATATTTTAACAAATTCCTCAAATGTTGTGTGACTCGTAGTTTTCTATTTCTTGTATCTTCTTTGAAGCTTCTTTATCGTAAACTTTAAAATAGTATAAAATTCATAAAAACTACAAACAAGCTAAATAACTTTCAATGAAAATTTTAACAAATCCTTCAAATGTAATATGATTCATGTTAGTACTTTGGACTAATTAAACTATTCTGATTCGTTTTTACCATCGCACTGATAAGAGTCAGCTGCCAATAATGAGATCTTTATCGGGGACTAGTTTCTAATACAGTCGGCTGGGCCAGTTCAATAGGAATGATCATCTCTCACTCAGGAATGACTGCGAGAGGCTCGCCGGTGATTTGTGCCTGGCACCGAGGACTAATGCACTTCATGGTGAGCGCGCGCGCGCGCGCGATCTCCCCATAATTCCATGGGTGCCAATATAAATCTTAGCCGGCGGTGTCAAGCGGATCTATAACGAATTGATGCCGGCTGTCGCCGATCCCTGTTAACAGGAAGCACTGACACTCGCCGAATCCGGCCAGGCCACGAAATAGAGCGGAAGTGACTTCGAAACACATCGCCGATGTTACGTATAACGCTACTCTCTCCCTCTCTCTCTCTCGCTCTCTCCCTCTTACAATTCAGTGGAAATAGTCGCACTCGATAATTCAGAGGCATCCTCGATTAAGATGACGCCTCGAATCCGGCACTATCCAACAGCCCTTTACAACTTCCCCATTTTTGTATATCCCACTGACAACTTCCACTGTGACATGATAAATTAGACAACCTCGTTTCTTGCTGATTTTAAATCTTGTGATACAACTAGTTATAATACAAGGGTTATAATATTTATAATGTATTATACCTTTGTAATATAATATAATAATTATAATTGTATAATACATTTATATTCAGTTTAAATTCCAAACTATAAAAAGGATGTCCTCAATCTTAATAGAAATAAATAAATAAGTGCGGTGCATAAATTATAAATATAGTAATAAATATCTATTTATAGCACAGGAGTTATAATAATTATAATATATTCCTTTTTTGTAATATAATATAACAATTATAATGTGTAATAATTTATATACAGTTTAACCTCCAAACTGTAAAAAGAACGCCCCATATCTTAACAAAACTAAATAAATGATAAATTCTAAATTCCAATTATAGAAATAATTCTGTCTTGAGCGGACTCCTCATTAAATCGCCAAGGAATTCCCTCTAATACCATCCCCGGTGAGTGAAAAGGAAGGACGCGTGTTTTTCTAAGCGAGAGCTCGGTGGCTTCGCTAATTGTGAGAAGGAAGGTGGATAATTATCGCGGTTACGAAAGGAAAGAGTGTCTTAGGAAGGAATGGGACGCAGCCGGTATCGCTTGAAAGGAGAGCAGTCCTCTGATTCTTCGTGGTGGGAGGAGGAAGAGGAGGGGGAGGGGGGAGGATTGTGTGAAATAGGCTAGCCATTTCTCGCATTGAAGGCAGAGACTCTGACATTAAGGACACCGGGTGGCAGTGGTGTTGGTGTTGGAGGGGTGGAAATGGCAGAGGGTGACACGTCCTTCGCACGTCGTCACGTGTCCTTTTATCCGGGCGGGCCAACGTTTTTAGGGGGTGTCGAAGGTGAGAGTGTCTGTCAACCTTTTCTTTTCGTCCTTCTTCATTTCCTTCGTCCTTTCCCCCTTTGCCGCTGCTACCTTTCTTCTCACCCTTAGCGTCGCCCTCTTCCCCTCGAACTTATTTCCCAAGGCCCGATCGCCACTTTTATTTATCTACCCAGCCGATTTCTCACGCTCCTATTTTTTTCTCCCCCTCATCTTCCTCTTCTTCTTAAGAGAGAAAGAGCGGAGAACTCGCACAGGCTGATAGTGTCGCGCGACAAATAACCCGCAACCGGGAAAATATATCGAGCACAATCCTTCTTCGCCTCTCTGCTTCGCACTCACTATATTTGTAGATGCTTGTTTTTCTTTCTTTCTCTGTGTGTGTGTGTTTGCGCGCTTTCTTTTCGCTCGGAGGAAGAAGATCCGCGCTCTCGCGCTCGTCGGGAGTTTTTGATTAATGAAATGCACCGGCGCTTGATCATCCGCCTCATTCGATATACCACCAGGCGTCTCCAGTTGATGACACGTTGATCATTGTTCGAACCTGCTTGATTCAACCTCTCTCTCTCGCTCTCTCTCGCTTGCGCTATCTTTCGTCGATCGAGGTCGCTTTTAATCACGAGGAATTTCCTTCCCGCCTATCTCTCGTAATACGTGCTCCGACTATGCTTAGACGCGCGGCGCGGAAAAGTTTTAATATTAATTTCGACTTCCTTTCATTGCTGCGGGGTTTTCATTGAAAGCGATTTTAACGAATGTTTTTATTATAAAGGCGGGATTTAATAAAATAGATAAAGTCGAAAGATGGTATGAAATAAAGTCGTTTATATTATTGAATCGTTTAAGTGAATTCATTTCGCTGTGAGAAAGAAAGGGAGTTTTTTCTTTCGTAATTAGTTTACGAACACTAAAAAATTACGAGTCCCTTAACAGAATGATTAATAAATTATAAGAAATGCCTTCTCAATTCACAAGTGTCATTAAACAGTTTGTATCACATGTTTAATTGAAACAAAGTTTTAAAATATATACACTTCATATTCTTTAAATCAGGAGCTTCGTAAATCGTACTAGAACTATTTCATAATTCTTTCACAAACACTAGAAAATAATCTGTTCCTTAAAAATTATTAATAAATTATGACAAATACCTTCTCAATTCACAACTGTCATTACACATTTATTATCGTATCGTTAATTGAAACAAATTTCAAAATATATACAAACTTTACACTTCCTAGATCAGAAGCTTCCTTAATCGTACAAGGAAGCTTTAGTATTAATATTATAGAAATAATATACTATAATATTATAGAAAGCGATGTTAACGAACATTTCTATTATAAAGACGAGAATTGTAGGATTAAATAAAATAGATAAAGTCGAAAGATAGCGTGAAATAAAGTCATTTCTATAATTGAATCGTTTAAGTGAATTCATTCCGCTGTCATAGAAAAAGAAAGAGGGGGAGTTCGAGGAGGGTGACGAAGCGATTGATAAATAATTGCTCGATTTAAAGTAGCCGGGCATCACCTGTTTGATCTCCGCGCGGCAAATGGGACGGAGAATTGAGTGGCGTCGGCGGCTTCCATTGATCTCGATTGAATGGCGACGCTTCGAGGCGAAGTAAGAGAAAGCGAGAGGGCTCGCGCTCGCCGAGTGACAAATAATAATAAGAAGGTGATAGGAATGAAAGAGGATCGAGTGTGAAGCTGTTGCGAGACTCGAACTACTTTCTCTCTCTCTGGAAAGAGGCTGCGCGACCGTCGAAGAGCGTCGAAGAGCGTCGAAGAGCGTCGAAGCTCCTGTTGTGACTAATGAAATGCATTAACTCTTACAGCCACCTGTTCTTCTCTCGCGAGAGAAGAAAAACCTCCCGCCAGATTGAGAAACGTGTCAGCCTTTTCTAGTCGCCGGCAATCCGCGCATTCGCCGCCCTCTCCCGCAAATGAACCAATTTCGAAATACAATCACTCTCCGAAACCAATTTCGTGGCACGGCTAGTCCACTTCGTCCGGGAATAGTCCGCTAAATTAATTACGAACCATACCGATGATTATTTCAACAAAAACGTGCAAACTACCTCTGTGAAACTGAGGGTTAGTTAAAAAAATAGAAAATCTCTAATATTACAACTGTTTTCTTATTGAGATCGTCAAAATTCCTATCAGTTCTCTAAAAAAAGCTCATAAACATCCTCTCATTAAATACTAAAGGTAAGCAAAGTCTAACAAAAAATAGTACTCAGTTTAGAAAATAGAATATCTTTAATATTACTACTATTTTCTTATTAAAATCGTCAAAATTCCTAACAGTTTCCTAAAAAATTCCCCAAATATCCTCTCATTAAATAATAAAATTGCACAGGGAATCTAACAAAAAAAAAACAATATAAAACACCATAAAGAATTCTACTGTATTTTTAAAATTATACAAAAAAAATTTCAGGTATAAATGTGTGACGTGTTAACCGCGTCTGACCAGTGGCGAAGCTATACTACTGCGCGGCATCCACGAGCTATTAAGTAGTTTCGATCAATGATACCTCCGGCAGGCGTAGCCAAGCGGACGCGACATTGGCACACGCGTGTCTGTGTGTGTGTGTGTGTGTTTGTTTGCCAGCCGGTGGTGGCAGAAGCTGCTCTTAGGAAAATTGAGCGAGCCTAATGGCCCGTGGGCCCGCACAACCCGGATAATGATGATGACAGCGGCGATAATCGCAATATAAGAAGCCCGACGCTGCCGCCGACACCGCCGACGCCGCCGCCGCCGCCTGGCACGAGCTCATGCTCTCCGACGTAACCGGCTAACTCGAGTACCTTCTAACGAGACCGCCCGTGTCGCACGGGACACGCCAATTCACCGGGAAAGCTCTTCTAACCCGCCTTCAACCCCCCTCACTCCATGGAAACTAAGTGCCGCTTGAATTATCGGCGGTGTAATCACTTTGGAATTTGCAATTTCGACGCGGCAACTTGCTGGCCCCTCGCAATTTCTTCGGTTGCCGTTCTTATGTTTAAGGTGCGTGATAGAAAGATTGTTTGAGATGGTTATTTTGAAAGTAAGCTAAGTTTATTTCAAGTAATCGAATTGGGATGCTAAAGAATTTGCAATTTTGATGCGGGAACTCGCCGCTTTCTGACAATTTGTTTGTTTGCCGTTCGTATGTTTAAGATATGTGATAGAAAGATTGTTTGTGAAGTTTATTTTGAAAGCGAGCTAAGTTTATTTGTATTAAAATTGAGATATTAAAGAATTGGCGTTTTTTTAAAATTACAAAAATAAAAATACTTATAGGACAGTATTTGATAAATGAACTTTCAAAATAAAAGGTTTATGATTTTCAGTGGATAAAATATTTAGTTAATGTTACATGATTGTCAGAGTAGGTTTTTGAGATATTTTTAAAATGGAAAACCAGGGCAAATTCTATCTTAATCAAACTAGAATAATCGACATTCAATGTACGATAATTCTAAAGATTAAGAAACGTGAGAAAAAAAGCAGAGTGGAGAAAAAATCAAAGTCGTCCAAAAAAGGTGTTCCGATGATGGAATATTAATGGGAGCATGATTCGCTGTGAGCGTTAGATTTTGCACGCAGGTGCAGCAACAGGTACCCCTTTGTCTCATCCCCTTTATGCTGCGTGTGCCCTTACGAGGGTGGTGGAAAGAAAAGAAAAAAGAAAAACAACAAAAAAAAACCAGAGAAGAAGAGAGAAGCTTGTACTATTCGGGCGTTCATCCTTCACCTCTACGATTTTCCATCTGAGCCAGCCCTTTTCTCCTTGGAGCGGCGGCGCGTCGGCGTCGATCGGAGGCGCAAAGAGCGGCGGCGAAACTTTCCACGACAATCAGATTTCGCTCGCGGCCTGACAAACAAGTTTCCGCCGGTAAAAGTTCCGGCTGCCTGGCTGCCTGCCTGGCTGACTGCCTGCCGCGGAAAACACCTTGTCGAACAATGGCCGCCTGTTGTTCCCCGGCAAGTTCTTGCCGCCCTCCGATCTCGTCGACTTATTATGCCAACTTTTATTAAAGCTCCGCACACACACACACACAGCTGCGCTGGTGAGCTTCTAATGGAACTTTGCAGGAACTCTGACTGAAAGCTCCATTGATTTCGATCGACTGCTTTAAATTCTTGACTAAGCTCTTTAAAATTCCCTTTTTCTTTTTTATTAATCCGTTGTTGTAATTTACTGAGTCTGACACGAATTTTTTTACCAAACATGAATATCACGAGTTAGACTTGTGGAATAAAAATTTGGCGAACATTGTTGCATTGTTTTTTGTGGATATTTTGGAGATTGGATATTGCAACTTGTACTTTGATGAGCCTCACACGATTTTTTTTTACTAAATATGAATATTACGAGTTAAAATCGTCGAATAAAATTTTGGCAAACATTGTTGCATTGTTTTTTAGCGATATTTTGGGGATTGGATATTACTACTGTTTTTCAGCATCACTTTGGCTTGTTTTTCTGGATTTCGTCGAACTAAATGGCACAGCAAGGGATTAATAGAGAATTTAATTTTAAAGTAATAAAGATTTTTCGTTCAATATTTCTAAATTCGTATTTTACGAATTTCTAGAATTATTCTTGATAATTGCTATAAAGAAACAGATCGTGCCTTTCGTTCATCTATCATTGACATTTTCAACGACCACTTAAAACCGTAGAATAAAAATTTTTGGTAATGATTGGTTATTGCAACTGTTTGATAAGTAAAGACTTGTCATTCAATATTTATAAATTCGTATGTTACGAATGTCTAGAATTATTCTTGATAATTGCTATAAAGAAACAGCTCAACCAAGCCTTTCTTTCATCTATCATTGACATTTTCAAGGGCCACTTATTTTAAGGATGAAAGCAGCTGATCGCAACGGTCAAAGGTTGATCGTAGGAGAAAGCGACGTCGGGAGAGGCGCCGCGTCAAACTCAGTGTTATTTACGTGCACGGGCCACGTAAAGGTCGAATCTCGAATTGGAAAGGAACGGCGAGAAATCATGCCAAGGAATTCCCCGGTGAATCGAGGCCGCTCGCACACGTCCAATTACCAGGAGACAAAGGGTTGCAAAACATCATCGCGGAATGACAATTAAACTAGCATAAACGGGAGCGAGTTTCGCGAGTGTGGTAAAAGACAGAGCGCGCGAGCATTTAAATCCTGTTAGAGTTTGCGTGGCCGACGACGAAAGCCCAGTGAAAATGAAGTCAGTGTGCCAGCGGCGAAGGGTGAAAGGAGAGAGGGAAAATGGAGGAGAGAAACTAGAGGAAGAGAGAAGTGAAGAGGTCGTAGGAGAAGAAATTAGAGGCGAGAGTAAATTACGAGGCCGAGGAGCCGTAAAGGAGCTCTGTCCTTTGAAAGCCGGCTTCTTGAGGGGGTTGTTACTGCATTACACACTGTTTGCCATCTTCCCGCTTTCTACCTTTCCACGTATGTGTGTGTGTATGTGTCACTCTCGGCGAAGGAATATGTCAAGGATGCCGCGATCCTCGAATATGTCAAGGACAGCCAGCCAAGGAAAGGTGACTCTCTCGCCTTTCCACCGATGAATATGCTCCCCGCCAATGATTCATGAAAGGCAAAGCTTCGCCTGGTTTTCCCACCCACCCCTAATTGTCTCCGAGTCGACTATCAAAGTGGCGGCCGCCCGCGCGCGATACTCAATGCCGCGGCAACGGGGACGGCCGTCATTACCCTTTAATAACTTTAACTCGACGGGAAACTCGTTGCTACGCTTCATTAAATGGACGCGTCCTCTTTTCCTGCATTAACGTCCGGCTCCTCTCGTGTTTCTGTTTCGCTAAACCTTCCGGCGGACGACGCTTCTTCTTATTCGTGGCTTGTTTTTTCAGATTCGAATTAAGGAATAACTGTAACTTTGATTTTTCAAATAAATTGAAGAAATATAGCTTTGTAAATATAACTTTGGTATGTTTTATTAGAATATAAAGGAAATAATTGAAATAAAGTAACTGTGATTTTTAAAGTGAAATGAAAAGTGTAGCTTTGTAAATATAGCTTTGATATATTTTATTAAAATATAAAGGAACTAATTTGAATAAAATAACTTTGATATTTGAAATAAAATGATATTATATAACATTGATACGTTTTATTAACCCTTTCAATGCCGGGCGAAAAGAGGTGGCTATGCGGGAATAACCCTCCGAATTTCACGATTTTACTAGGCTTTAGGAAAAGGCTCATAAAAACCAAACGAAAAGCAATATTTACATTATTCCAAAAGCAGTGACACTAATTTTTCTATAATCATTGAAAATATTTCGATATTGTAAATGAAACATTTTGTTATTATAATGTGCGTATATATCGGTTTCCGGCACTAAAAGGGTAAAAATATCAAATAAATAATTTAAATAAAATAACTTTGATATGTTATAAGTAAATCGAATTTTTACTAGATTGTAAATTGATTTTTAAGGAAAGTGTATTAATTCGATGTGTAATTCGTGTTTCGTTGAGACAGCCTGTCTAGGAGGGTCCTGTTATTCGGGGGTGGTTCGCACCCCTTGGAAGCCGGCGGTATTTCTCGTGGCGAGGGCAATTTCGGGCGGTCGTCTCTCGCCGGAGACACGATCTATTTCACCTAGTTTCACTTGGCTCGGTGGGATGAGAAACGCTCGCTTGTCCGCCACCCCCTCTTTTTTGAGGAGCATGCAACCCTCGAAAAAGGGACAACCCTCTCTCGGATCGACGCTAGCCACGAAAGACGATCTTCTTCTCTCTCTTTCTCTGTCTTTCTCGTCGGTTCAATTCGGAATACTCCCTCGACGTGATAAATTCTCCGCGTTCACACCCCCTCGGCGCCAACTGCCACCCCTTTCGACACTGTCCGTCTCCAGTTTTCACCAACCGCACACTTATCCTCGCCGCACCGCTCCCCGGGAAATACTCCGCGGCGAAAGACTCGTGTGTTTCAGGAACGAGCCACCCCCCGCGCGCCAACCCTCACCCTCGTCCTACGGGAGCACGGATGATGGAAAGCTCGCATAGCTATTTTGCTTTATGATAAACGGCCGAATCGATAGCGCGGATTTCCAGAGAGAGAGAGAGAAGTCGCCGTGTTCGTATTCTCTCGCGGGGAAATGAAAGGCGCCGATGTAACCGCCTCGCTCGTGACTCTTACTGACAGCTAGACGTGTCAGTGAGATGCTGGGAAAACAGATTGTGTGCTGGATTGTCGATTAAAATAGGATTTCGTTCGTTGAAGAGAAATGAAGTGTTATTTTTCTGTAGTTAAATTGGAATCATAATAATTATGATAGATTTGTTGATTTGAATAGTTTGATATTTAATTTCGATGGGTAATTATTTTATAGTAAATTACTGACAGTTGGACGTGTCAATTAAAATAGGATTTCGTTGGTTGAAATGGAATGAAATGTTATTTTTTGTAGTTAAATTGAAGTGATAATACGATAAATTGTTAATTTGAATAGTTTGATATTTAGTTTGTGGTAAATAATTACTTTATACTGACTATTACAATTTTTATACTACTATTATAATTTCGAAATGTAATTATTTTATAGTAACTATTACAATTTTACTTAAAGAGAACTGTTACACCCGAAAAATGCGAAAAAGACAGATTTAAATTTAAAAAAAGCTCTACAAAAAGTTTGACTTTCCCTTGCACCGTAGCTGGAAAGGTTAGGATTGGCATTTGCCAGGGAGTTTCTAGAAGTTAGAGGGCGCGCGCATACGTTTGTACATATCGGTTGTATGGGATGGTGTTGGCGCGGTCGGAATGGCTCGGTGGGAAAGCCATTGCCAAGGTAGAGAGTCCGCCTATAAAATACAATCTTGCGGCTGTCGGTTTAATACTGCGCATACCTCCCGAATATTTCATCCATTACACTTAGTTCCCGACCACATAAACCCATTTGTATTTGGACACCCGCGACGACGCCCCGCCCCGCCCATCCCCTTTGAACCCGAGAATTAATAAGCGAAACAAATCAAATGTCCCCGCCAACGCGAAACTCCCATCACGTTAATAACAATTATATCAATTAATGATTGCGCCCTTCCGATACTTCCTAACACGTTTAACCATTTTCTCCCGGAGTCCTCGAGTGTTCCAGTGAAATTCGGATTGTTGCGTAATTGGTTTATAATCACTGGAAAATGACGTGTCATTAATAAAGTATAAGAAATATCTTCTTAATTCATAAATGTTATTAAACATTTTTTATCGCGTTTTTAACTCAGGCAAATTGAAAATATATATAAACTTCGCATTTTCTGGATCAGAAGTTCTACAAACACTAGAAAATTACGTGTTCCTTAGTAGAATCATTAATAAATTATAAGAAATGCCTTCTCAAATCACAATTGTCATTAAATATTTTTCCTCGCATATTTAACTGAAACCAATTTCAAAATATACAATTGTATATTTTGCATTATTATATTTTGGATATTGTACATTTTCCAATATGCAAAGTTTACATACAAACTTATACTTTATACTTAACATCGTACACAAACTTCACATTTCCCAGATGAGAAGCTCCCTTAATCGTCCGAGGAACACTTGAAACGACAGGTTTACATTGGGCGCAGAGTTGGGAATGTGTGGGAAGGGAGAATGTGTGAGAAACGGGAGAAATGAAGGACCGGCTGGCACGCTGTCTCGCATCCATTCCAGTTTATCTGGGCGCGAGGCATCGATCAGAGAGGAAAGTAGATGGAAATAGGCTTGCGAGTGAGAGAGAGAGAGAAAAGGAGGAGCTTGCGAGGGCCGAATGAAGGAAAGAATCACCCGGGGACGATTTGGTGCGCGTAGTTCGCGCGGCCGACGTCACGGCCGCCTCGGTAATGCACAGCATTTTTCATCTCGCAGCCAGAAATACATAAGCGTCGCCGTATGTGGATCGCCCAGCTACATATGTAGATCGGGCGCATTCGGATACTAGCTTGTCTTACTCCACACTTTATTCTCTTTTATTAGCTGACGTACATAATGCGCTCGACGATCTATGTTGGTAATAATCGTCGCCAACCCCTTCTCATTCTCACCCTCTTTCCACCGATCTCTCCTCTTTCACCCTCTTCTCCGATCTTTTATTTTCCCCGAGGAGAATATAAATATGTGTGATTGTAGTTTAATTAATCCAATGGTACTTTTGAATTCAAATTTTGACTGTCAAATTGACCGTCTTGAATTCAAAAGTAATGTTAGCGTAATAAAAACCAGCCAACAGATCATGTTGGTAATAATCATTGCCAACCCTTTCTCATTCTCACCCTCTTTTCACCATCGCTTCGACAATCTTTTATTTTCACCGTGGAGAATATAAATGTATGTGATTGTATTTTAATTATTTTAATGGGACTTTGACTGTTTTGAATTCAAAAGTAATGTTAACGTAATAAAAACCAACCAACATAGATCACTTTGGTAATAATCGTTGCCAACCCCTTCTGATTCTCACCCTCTTTTCATCATGGCTTCGCCAATATTTTATTTTCACCGTGGAGAATATAAATATGTGTGATTGTGGTTTAATTATTTTAATAGTACTTTTGAATTCAAATTTTGACTGTCAAATTGACTGTTTTGAATTCAAAAGTAATGTTAGCGTAATAAAAACCAATCAACATAGATCATGTTGGTAATAATCGTTGCCAACCCCTTCTGATTCTCACCCTCTTTCCACCATGGCTTCGCCAATATTTTATTTTCACCGTGGAGAATATAAATATATGTGATTGTATTTTAATTATTTTAATGGGACTTTGACTGTTTTGAATTTCAATGTAATATTAGCGTAATAAAAAAGATATGTTCGCCTTTGAATATCATATTAATTATTTTAATGGTGGTGCGAAAATTGCACGTGTAAACGAGTATTAGTAAATATTAGTATAAATTCGCCGGCAATATTTTCAACTCGCAGTTCTCTGACTTGGTGAAAAAGTGGTTGGAAATTGGAAATTATATTAATTACAATAACAAGAGTGTTATTATATATTTGCAATATTTGTATCTATTTTGGACAAATAAACTGTAATGATATTCGTCGCCTTTCCAATTTCGAACCACTTTTTCTCGAAATCAGAGAATCGCAGGGTGTTCATCGGGAGTTGAAAATATTGCCGGGGAATTTATATAAATTTCCCAGAAAGAAATCGTTTAAGCTCTCGGGAAATAATAAGGTTTCGCGGGGCCTCGAAAAAATAGTGCGTTACGTGTAAGTTGGAAGGCTGCCATGTGGGAACAGGGAATTTAATATAGAATGGGCATAGAAATGAAATACTGCGAACAGTAGTATGCGTGTGTGTGTGTGTGTGTGACTGTGTGTGGCGGAGAGAAATATGACGTGTGACTTGGAAAATAAAGATTTGAAGGGGGAGAAGTTACATGCCGCTGCGAACGAAGCCCGCTGTATTATAATCTCGAGAACTCCGCGAATTCCAGTGAAAAGCGTTCGTAAATATTTCCTCATTAATATTGATAATAAAACACCGCTGAAATTACACCAGCCTGACATTTGCTTTTTGCTGTATCAAATCAAATAACTGATAGAAGAAAATAATTACATGTCAGTCGGAAGAACTTTGTGTATTAAACGATATCGCACATACGAATAAAACAAAAATATTAAATACGAGATAGAAATAAAAAAAATAGTCTTAACTTTGACATATGTCAATCGAAAAATATGTAATAACCAACAATGTTTTAAAGAATGTTAAAAGTTGAAAGGCGGCAACAATGCCAATTACAATCAACTACATAAAACAGTGATACTTTACACATACGAATAAAACAAAAAATATGAAATACTCGATAAGAATAAACAAACTAGACTTAACTTTGACATATGTCAATCGAAAAATACGCGACAATCAACAATGTTTCGAATAATATTCATCAAACAGTAATATTACACAGACGGCTAAAACAAAAAGCACTAAACACCCGGCAAAAAAAACTATGCTCAACTTTGACATACGTCAATCCAAAAATACGTAGGAACCAACAGCGTTTTAAACAATATTAAAAGCGGAGAGGCGTTAAGAGCGGCTATTAAAATCAACTATATCAAAAGCAAAGTGTCAGCTGTCAATCAAGGGGAAAGCGCGTCTGTCAGCGCGACGCCGATCGCCGCGCGGCAAATTTAACGCGACGGTGGCGTCGTCGCTGTTGCAGTCGCGCGACACGCCGAATTAAACCGATTCATAAATATTAACTCGGGCTGTTTACAGCGTCGCGCGCACGCCGACACTCATATACATATACGCGCGCGACGAGTATTATTGTCCGACGCCGTCATTATGCGCCGCCGCCACTGTCAATGTGTTCGGCGGCGGCGGCGGCGGCGGAATTGGCGCAGGAAACCAAGCGATAGCATCCACTTTCGCACACATTCTCCTCCAACTATCCCTCTGCCGGGAATATCATGCGCCAGCCGCTGATTCAGCGTCGCTTTGAAACATTATTGTCAGTTATGCCAGCCTCTGTACATAATTATTATGAATCATCTTGTCAGTTTCATTACGCACCAATGTTTCCCTATTCTTCCCTCTCTGCGCCCTGTATATTTTATTATAATGCTTTGCTTCATTAACATTTTCCCGGCGCGTTAATAATAATTTTGTTTGAAGAATAATAGCTTGGAAGTATTTATATTTTATACATATTATAATATTTTCCTTGATGAATATTTTGCTGGCGTGTTAATAATAATTTTAGTTAAAGAATAATAACTTCTTACAAGTATTTATGTTTTATATGTGTATGTATGGAAATATCTATATTTTATTATAATGTTTCCTTGAATTTTAATTCTAAAACAATTGACAATATTTTCTACTAATATTTCAATTTGGTCTCTTTTTGATTTAACGAACTCGAAGTCATTCTTGAAACACTCTGTGGGAGTAATTTATCTTTGCAATGTTTGTTGCACTTCTGAACTTCTGGCCTCTTTTTCATATTTGTCAGGCATGCATATAAATAGTTTCTGGAATGTCCGAATGAAAAGTACAACAAAAGCGTGATCGCTCGAATGTGAGTAACCTATTCGGTGCAATGCGATGGTTTTTTGAAAAAAACAATCTAATGTTAGAACGATGAGAATAATAAAAGCAGTTCTCTTTCGTGTTCGTCAGACATTCGTGTACAATAGAATCCCAGAAACATCGAATAAAAAAGTAAAAATAAAACAATAAAATAATAATCAATCGAAAGCAAAAGATCGAAATAATTAAATAAATGAACCTTAACGTGTCTGCCGATTGTCCATGCGAACTTTTTCCATGGTCCTGAAATTCCCTATCATAATTGAATTGAGATTGGCGCGCGGCAAATCGAGCTCGTTAGAAATGCTGGTCGGTGACGCGCGCGGGCGCCGGAAATTCCCTCGCTCGACGCCGCCGCCGCCGCCGCCGGCGGCGTCTTCGAGGCGTCCCGTTCATCCCGTGGGAACCGGCGAATCAATGAGTTATGAAGCGGCAAATGGAATTGTCGGGAAGAGCGCGCCAGTGCGAGAACTTCTTCCGGTGATTAATAACGCGCGAGAAATGATGCATTAGTTACTCGAGCGTGCTACCATCCACGCACACAGTGCTCGCCTCTCGATGACTTCGCGCCATTTTTCAGATAGCATTATTTGTTCTTGACAGCTTTCTTGCTGGATCTTTTTATTGTTGCGAGAATGAAGCCTTTGTATTTCAATTGGTTGTATTGCTTTCTTGATTATTGGCGAATTCATTTTATCAGCGCTTGTCAATAAAACAAGCAATGCTTTAGACGGCATTATTGTTTTTAAGACGGTACAATTTGTTCTTGACGGATCTTTTTATTGTTGCGAGAATGAAGCCTTTGTATTTCAATTGGTTGTATTGCTTTCTTGATTATTGGCGAATTCATTTTATCAGCACTTATCAATAAAACAAGCAATGCTTTAGACGGCATTATTATTTTTAAGACGGTACAATTTGTTCTTGACAGCTTTCTTGGTGGATCTTTTTATTATTGTGAGAATGAATCCCTTGTATTTCAATTGGTTGTGTTGCTTTCTTGATTATTGACGAATTGTCAATAAAACAAGCAATGCTTCAGACGTCATTATTATTTTTAAGACGGCATAATTTGTTCTTGACAGCTTTCTTCGCGTGTATTTTTATTGTTGCGAGAATGAATCCTTTGTATTTCAATTGGTTGTATTGCTTTCTTGATTATTGGCGAATTCATTTTATCAGCGCTTGTCAATAAAACAAGCAATGCTTTAGATGTTATTATTATTTTTAAGACGGCACAATTTGTTCTTGACAGTTTTCTTTCTGGGTATTTTTACTGTTGTGAAGAGAAATTCTTTGTATTTCATTCGGTTGTGTTGCTTTATTGATTATTGACATAGATTTATCTAAATAATAAAAGTAGAACTGCTTTGCACGTTATTATTATTATTCCATAGTTCACTGGGAATAATTTCGTAGTCGTTAAAAATCGGAAAAATAAGACACAAATAAAATAATTCTTTCACGAAACAAACAAGACAAACTCTCTTCAACTTGAATTACAACACTTTCGACGCAATCTCAAGAAAAATGACAATCTTTAACATTTCAAATTCCAAAACCTGTCACTTAAGCGTTTTCACGAGTTCTCAAGCGGTTCTCAATATTGCCCGGGTCGAAATTCAATCGTGCTCGATTCAGATCGCGAAAAAGAGGGATTTCCGAGAGAGATTGTCGTGAGGGATCGGACGGAAGAGTAGTAATGATAAGTCAGTGTTTGGAATGCCGGAGGAGGAGGAGGAGGAGGTCGAAAAGGGTCAAATGGTGAGCGTGCGCGCGCGCGCGGAGTCAGTCGGGGTCAGCGATAGTACTTTCGTCAGCGGTCGAATCTTTCGAGGGGGAAAGAAGTGCAGTTTTTCTGCGCGCGGCCCATTGAAAGGACGCCGGGGAGGTTTGTCTGTGGATACAAGAGCGAGGGATGACCGGACCTCCTCGACATAGTCCTGCGCATCAATCCCTTCAATGCTTCTTCTGCCAGCCTTCCTCCACCAATACTCTTCCACTCGCCATAGATTCGTCTCTGTGTAACTCTGAGTCTGTGTACGACACTTATATTCGAGTTCATGTGATGAGGTATAATAATAATATTATTGTAAATATAATAACAATTCTTTATATAATCGTTCTTAAGTATTTTATGCAATTTATACGATTTAGATATAATAGTTGATAATAATTATTGCAAGGATAAGACTTCCTCAATATCTTTCTTCAGAGATTTTAATGAAATTTTAAATACGTTATTAATGCAATTGAGAAGAAATATATCTCCCTTTTTCGATATTTTTTTTCGAGCATCCAATTTTCAGGAAACATTAACTGTTTCGAATAACTCAAACAATAAGTATAATAATATAATTGTGAACGTAATAACAATTTATTATACAATTGTTCTTGTGCATTTTATGCAATTCATACGATTTAAATACAATAACAGTTAACAACTTATACTTCTTATTGTCTAATAATACTTCTTGACTCTTTTTCTTTACGTTAATACGTTAAATAATAGAAAAAATTAATCTCTGACCACTAAATTACAAGAAACGATATTTCTCCTTTCAGTACAATCTTACGATTGGCAACAGTTATTAAATATTCGAGCATTCAATTTCCAACAAACATTAACAATTTCGAATAATTCTTTTATGAGTTCACCAATATTGCTTTACTCTCGCCATATTTCGGTGTCCGTGTACCTCCGAGCATGTGTGCTTGCCAAATACTGGGTTTCGTGTAGTGGAGAGAGAGGCGTGTGTGTGTGTGCGGCTCTGTGTATTTTAATCAATAGCCCGTTGACACCCGGGCGCATAAATCATAAGACAATGGGAAACGGGCAGCGGCGCCGCCGCCGCCGCCGCCGCTGGGATCTAAGTATTTCCATTGTCGTGTTCGCCTAGCATGCACATTATGCTCCGTTCGCACCCTCCGCCTCTTCCACCCTCGCGAATACCAACCACTCCGCCGCGCCGCCCGCTCGACGGCCATTCGAAATACGAAGCTTCCAACGCAGCATCTCCTTTCTCCTCGAATATCAGAAGAATGTATGATCGCTGTTTACCTTCCGCATCAGCGATCCTTTCCATTCTTCTTTAACATGTCGACTCTCTGATTTGTTCTCTGTTGTTTCATGCTAATTCGGAGAAACATCGACGTTCTAGGTTTTCTGGGAGTTTCTCGTATGCGTTGTTTAGTGTGTTGTTGGTGATTGTTGATTTTTATGTTTACTGATGGATGATTGAGACGGAAAATAAATTTCAATATCGATTATAAGTAGTTGTTGATCTAAGATTCTTTTATAATTTTTGTAATTGTTCAATGTAACAAAATCAGTGGAATTATTATCGACTCGTTTATTTACTTCGAATTGGATGAAAGCTTGATTTGTTCAATTACGAATAAGAAATTTAAATATCGATTACAAGCAGTTGTCGATCCAATATTCTTTTATAATTCTCACAATTGTTCAATGTAATAAATTAATTATTCTCGACTCGTCCATTTATTCTGAATTGGATGAAAGCTTGATTTGTTCAATTACGAATAAGAAATTCTAATATCGATTACAATCAGTTGTCAATCCAATACTCTTCTATAATTCTCATAATTGTTCAATGTGTTGCTCGGTGATAATTTAATTATTATCGACTCGTCCATTTATTTCGAATTGGATGAAAACTTCATTTGTTGAATTACGAATAAGAAATTGAAATATCGATTACAACCATTTGTCGATCCAATACTCTTCTATAATTCTCATAATTGTTCAATGTGTTGCTCGGTGATAATTTAATTATTATCGACTCGTGCATTTATTCTGAATTGGATGAAAACTTGATTTTTTTAATTACGGCCCTCGTTTTAGGCTGGCAATATCAATGAGAGCGAAAGCCTGTTTACCCAGTAATCTTTCGATCTGGTTTACACGCGGTGATTGAGACAATTGGAGTTTAAGCGTTCCCTTTGTGCGGAGCGATAATCGCTCATCGGGCGTATTTCCACATTCCCGTTCTCGCGGCGAGTATTGCGAATTATTCGATATTGACGTTAATCAAACTGCTGAAAGATTCCCTCTTTGTCTCGCGCGCACCCACATACACATACACGCGTGCACACACTGGCGCCCTCTCTCTTTGTACGAGTGGCGATGTTATCGACACGATCCGTGTAATAGGGCGAACGGCACGTTACTCCGACGGCGGCGCTAAAAGCGCCCCGGATAATTAGGGCCGCGGCTTAATTAACGTCAAGTTAATCATAATTAATTTCGTTCGCCAACACCTGCCGAACGATGATTGGCGTCGCCCGAACTTCCCAAGCCCCTCTCCCTCCTCCTCCTCCTCCACTTCTATGTATTTCCACTTCCCATCTCCAACACTGACGAGTACCAATTCGGACCCTTTCGACTCGAGAGAGCAAACCCGGAGACGATATATTCGATAACATCGAAGTCAATGTACAGCATCCGACAAAATAGTTGTCACAATCTAGAAAACTACACGGTAGGATGGAAAGTGACATTTGGTTGCATGCCTTTTTAAAGATCCCCTTTTAGGGGAGGAAGACACCCTCTTGCAACCTCCTAAAACAATCTTGTATATTGGGCGTGTATGCTATCAAACTTCATTGTTTGCTTGGCGGCCGTTTTGCAGATTGTGACAACTATTTTGTCGGATGCTGTAGAATACGATTTTAGAATTACTGTGTGAGTGCGTGTGTTGAATGGACGAAGCATGGAAGCACTCATTGTTTGTTTCGAATGATGAGAGAGGGAAAGACAACAGTTGTAACGCGTTGAGAAGTAGAATCGTGAAGGGATAAGACTTGCGAGAGCAGAGATGAAAGGGTTGTTCAGAGTTGTCCCAGTCGTTGTGTTGTAAATGCGTATATAATCCAATTGAAACCATAATCCGTATAATTGCCTTCCCTTTCGTTTCCAATAATTACATTCATAAACAACAACATTCATTTTGCAATATCACTGATAAGTAAGGGTTTTTGATTAACGTCGACTCTCCTCAGAATGGAATAACATTTCCTGTATTTAAACATATCAAATTTAAGGTGCGGTTTTCTTAACCTGCTGAAAATCATCGATGACAGCTGTTGGGATCGAACCCGCGCCCAACTAATTACGAGTCGAGCACTTATCCTTCTGAGCCACTGCGCGGCTTTCAATATTACTAATATTTATCTTCATTATAATGAATCCCCTAATTTTTATGTCATTTAAGATTGAAATACTTGACGATGTTAACTTAACAATCAAATTGTGTTAATCCTGACAGATTGTATGTACAGGGTGATTCACTTGCCTTTGAATCCGAACTCTTCTACCCCACTTTTACTAGGCATCCATTTTCTATTTAACAATGGACTATGTTAAATTATGTAGTCTGTTGGATCGAATAATTTAACCAAGTTTTAACATCGACTTTCTTTAAATCGTTAGCAACGTAAGGAGAAAATATTTCATTATATTATATTTACAGTGGAATATTACATATAACTGGCTTCTTCAGGGTGAAATATCATGTGCAAGTTAACATAACTCGAACATGTGAAAGTATAAATGCATAAACTGCAGAAAAATGTTGAAAAACATTCGAGTATAATTTAAATTTCTAGGTTATTTATAATGATCTTATATGCAACAGTGTATACTCGACAGTGGTGATTCAAAGGCAAGTGAATCAGCCTGTACGCGAGAGAAAGAGAAGTAGAAACTGACATGGAAGCTGTGAGAAAGGAGTGGGGGAGAGAACTACTATTGAGGCCAGCAGGTGGCGTTAACGAAGGCGCCAGCAGCACTATCGTCCAATCGAAAGCCAATGACTTACGACGGATATTCCGCGTACCTACTAATGCGCAAATGCGTATTGATAGCTCAATCAGTGAGAAAGAGAGAGAGAAACAGAGCGAGCGAGAGCGAGAAACAGAGTATGCTAAAGGTAGTCCTGGAAGTCGCAGTCATTTCACCCGAAATGCGGAATTATGGCAATCGAAAGCGCGCGGGCCACGTGTATTGCAGACTTCGACCCTCTGCCACTAATTACCACACTAATCCTAATTAGCTGCCGATAAATAAATTCTACCGTTCATCACTGCCCAGTGAAGTCCTAACTAGGAAACTCGCACGATGATCAATGTTTTGTTCAAAGACCAGTTTCAATCCTCTTGTAAAGATTACTTCAAACGATTGTTAAATTGTATTAATTATCACTTACCTCGATGAACGACTCTGTTCAGCACGCTGGTCAGTATCTGCAATTCTGGATGCAGGCTCTCGCCGAGCTACAACAGAAAAACAGAATGTTTACTGAATTAATGAAACAATTAATGAAATGAAATATCCAAACAAAGAAAACTATTGTCATTAATATAAAACACAGTAATTACAAACCCGACAAACAGAAATAAGACAATTCCAATGTATTCGAAACAGCACCTGTATGTTCAATATGAATAACAATAATTGCTCCCAATATTTAATGGGAGAATGAAACGAGGAATGAAAAATACTGGAAGAAAGCGTGCATTCACATAAACAGGGAACGAGTGTCCGGTAATTTAAATGGAATCAATAAACGGAGGAAGGTAAACTGATGATTGGCGAGGAGTTAAATGGCAGAGCTAGCATTATATTATGCGAGGTTGGTCGAAATAAGGGTGAGAGAGAGAGAGAGAGTGAGAGAGAGGAGAGTGAGAGGCCGAAGTGAATAGCGTAGCGTCCGAGCGGCCTTTGCGAAAGAGGCTCGCTTCCCTCGATGCCCTAATACGTTTTCCATCGATTTCCCATGAAAAGGGGTTGTTCGGTGCCTGCTAAGTGCACCGCATAAAGAGAGTCCGCCGCCGCCGCGGCGGAGAGGAGAGGAGAGGAGAGGAGAGGAGAGGAGAGTTGGTCCTCTCGCTCGCCTACTCCGAAAGTTGCCGGCTGCCCGGCCATTAAAGGTAACCATAAAAGCGACCTAAACCGACCGCGAAGCCCGCACACAGGACGATAAATAATAAAGTCTCATCCCGACGATCTGTCGAGCTCCCCGTGCAAAACCGAGCGCCACGACGCCGCCACCGACGCCGCGCGCCACGACACACTTCCACCCTTCATTTAATAACTCGCCCTACCATTAGAGACATGAAATCTCCGGGGATTAAAAGGATTCGTTGCTCCACTGATGCTTTCCTGCTTGGCATTATACTTTTTGCTGGCACGCTCGTTTATTCTCGTTCTTTGATGCTTTGAATGCCGTGTCACTCAAATTTGAGTGACGATAGAACGTTTGTAGACATATTTATTTCGACAGAAGTAACGCTAATTAAGATTTTTAGAAAGGTGGGGTGAAAGAGTTGAAAGGTTGCAACATGGTCATTCAAAGTGTCAAGTGTCTATAAGATAATTTTGAAAATTATACAAAATAATTAGTGGAGTATAAAAGGTTTATTAGACAGTAGAATTTTCACTTTGTATTTTAGTTGAAGTTTTTAACTACTTTTCAATATTCTACATTTATAAATTCGAACTTAGTTAACCCATTAACTGGCAAATTTTATTTTTCGAAATATTTGAACACTCTCAGCCTTACCAAATATATGTTTGTCGTAAAATCCCAAAATCCCCAAATGGGTTAACATTGAAATATCAAAAAAGACGAATTTCTCTAAAAATCATCGAATTATAATATCACAATTCCATTGTTTAAAAATCTGAAATAATTGACGAAGATAGTATTTAGTAATGAAAGGCTAGTGGCCTATTAATTATCGAAGGCGGCAGTGGCAGTTGAGGCGCGGCGGGTATTGCCGGCCGAATAATTAGACGTCCTCACTGATTAGTCAAATAAGGAGCGACACGCCGGTGGCCGGGCGGATATCAGCCTCAATTACATTTCCACATGTAAACTGTCGGTCATTAATGCAAATACAGGAGCGTCGGCCCCCGAAAGAAGTCAATGCTGGCCTAGTTTCCCTTGGGCCCACCAACCCCAACCCCTTCGCCCGTTACATCGCCCACTGATAACGTAATTAATACTGAATAGTAATTGGATCATTCAGAGGCGGCTCCAACCGATGGGAGAACTCGCGATGCTCGAGTGCACGTCCAGTGCCACTTATTAATGCTCTCCGATTTCCTCCTCTTCGGGCCAAGTGAAAAGCTCTCGAATTAACTTAATCGTCCTATTATGCTCCTTCCGATGCGCCACTTTCGCAAAGAGTTCGATATTGTAGTTGGAATTACTCGACCAGCGATGCTAATGACGAGTGAGACGTGTTGGGAATTTTTATGTGGAATATGTTTGTGTATTTATTAATGCTTCGGCGATTTTTGGCGCTCCAATGCGCCAGTTTCGGAAAGAATTCGATATTGTAGTTGGAATTAGTTGATTTGCGATGCTAATGACGAGTGAGACGTGTTGGGAATTTTGATGATAAATTTGTGTAAAAATCCGTTATCACGTTCCCTGTCAGTCCGTTTTTTGAAGACTTTGCAAGGCGTATGCCTTATAATGATTAAAATAGTGCAAAAATCATAATTATCGAGGAAAGAGTGTATAGTTTAAGATGCACAACAAACCAATAAATTTATTTTTCTAGGAATTAGTTCAAGATTGCAGTTATCACAGTTGGAATCTCGTCGGTTGAAATTAACGTTCTCCATCAGATTTCGTGCGTAATTAAAGCGTTCAAACTACTTTCGAATTATGTCAGATTGCTAGAAAATTATGAGATTTCTATCATTATAAAAAATTCATCCAAATATCACAATTATTATATTATTAAATGAACAAATAAGTATACATAAGTTTCACAAATAATTCTTGTTCGTTGTAAAAATAATAAAACAAACTAGTAATTATTTTCTCAGAACAATATTTTTACGATTTTTAAATAAAACGCATATCAGTCAATATTTTAACAATTTTTGGAAACCAAGTTACGTATTTCTGTGGCAAGGAATGAACCGAAAATTCCAAGGTGATGAAACTAGAGCGGTTAGTTCGTCAGTGGATGATCGAGTAGCGCCGTGACGGCAAGCACACCTTTGTAATAACTGCTCGACAAAGCGTGGCGCAGGGGAAGTTTCAGATTTCATGGGACGCGCGGTAAACCCTTCGACATTACGATTGCCGGCGATCATAAATAGTCTGCGGCGCGCGCGCGCGCGCCACCGATCTCGTAAAACTCGACGCTCTAGTGCTTCGAATATCTGAGCGTCGGGGCGCTCGGCCTCGGATCATTCGGCTGACTTTAACCGACTCTTCCGCTGTCATAAGTTGCCTTTGTCTCTGGCAAACATTGGATCGCTTAAACTTGGATGCAATTTCCTTTTCTTATGTTTTCTTTCGTTATCTTTAATCGCTTCAATTTTATTGTTAATGTTTGTTATGGAATTTATAATACAAATTGTTTTAAGTCGTTCGTATTAATTAAGTATGTTTTAAATTAAAGATTTCACCTTTTAGCTGCGAAATTACTTTGATACTTTGCTCGCTTTTAGATTCGAATTTTTTTACAGTTGATTTCAAAAACATTGTAATGCAAAGAAGAATCTTTTCCTTTAATCGTTTGAATTTTATTGTTAATGTTTGTTATGGAATTTATAATACAATTTTTTTCAAGTTGTTCATATTAAATATGTTTTTAATAAAAGATTTCCCTCTTTAACTGTGAGATTTTTTTATAGTTAATTTCAAAAACATTGTACTGTAAAGAAAAATCGTTTTCATTATTATAAAATATCAGAGTTAAAATCAAATGCCAATAAATAATGACAACAACTAAAATGTTAAAATAGTAGGAAATAATTGGAAAGAAACTTGAAAAAGAGTTAAGAGCTTTTACGTATTTTTATTCCTACTTAAATTATTCGTTGTTTATGCTGAATCCGCATAATGTTTTCGCGATTCATCATGTTTCTGGAGGGCGCGAGATGAAATCTGTTCCTTTGCATATCGGACTTGGCGTGAAATTTGCGCGGGTCCAGGAGAGAAGGCGGAGTTTTAAAAGCGCGTGAGAAATGAAGACGAATCGGCGCGAGTCCGCCGGCTGTGTGATATTAATACTTGACTCCTGGAATCTCGCGGACACCGGAAGACCGATGGACGAATAAATAAACCGATGAACTGTATTTGAACTTTGACAAACCGGCGGCATACACACACACACATATACTCATTCCGAAGTGGATGCATTATCTTTTAATGCATCATCGCTAATAAACAAATCCACCGAGAGAATTCCACTATTTATACAATGCGCATTAAAAAGCTCCAACATTTCCGCGCTTTAACATTTCGATCATTAAAAATAAATATCTAAATTTATAATTCTTCTACTGTTTTTTAATTTAGAAGTAATTTTCTTGAGAATTCCACTATTTATACAATGCGCATTAAAAAGCCCCAACATTTCCGCGCTTTAAAGCTTCGATCATTAAAAATGAGCATCTAAATTTATAATTCTTCTACTGTTTTTTAATTTAGAAGTAATTTTCTTGAGAATTCCACTATTTATACAATGCGCATTAAAAAGCCCCAACATTTCCGCGCTTTAAAACTTCGATCATTAAAAATAAGTATCCAAATTTATAATTCTTCTACTATTTTTTAATCGTTGCTCGCTGTATTCGCTGTCGCGTGCAATTAACAAACGACACCGCCAGATTCGGCGAAACACAAGCCATGTGTCACAACTGTCGACGGGTTAATAATGCGTGACACCTTTTCGCCGGAATCGATTCTCATAAAACCAGACGGAAAATAGCACAAAAAAAAAACGACTCCAATGACAATACGAATCAATCACATTGTCGGAGGACAGGTTTAATAATTTTCCCGGGGAAATATTCGCTAATTCTCCCCGCTCTTTGTCGAGTTTGTTCGCCGAGGGTTGACAGAGTGGCGGCGGCGCCGCGGCGGCGATGATGCGCTCGCAAGCTCATTTGCCACTCTCGACAGATGGCGCGCGCGCGCGCGCGCGTGCCAGCAGCCCGTGGGTATAATCCGTTTGAATTACAGTCATCAACGGGCCCGCTGCTGCCGCTGACCGTCCCTGCGATATCACTGCTCGACAGGTGAGATCGAGCACCTGTTAAAGCAGCGCGACGCCCTCCATAAGGGCGCCATAGCCGCCGATGAATTTCTTCGCGATGACCTCAAAGACCCCGAAGCTTTTTTACCACCACCGTTTTGTCGCCGCATCCGCGGTGAGAGTAACGAGCCCCCTGTGGAGCTTTTTCGCTAGTAGAAATCCTTGCTTCGAATTGGACTTTAATAGGTGGAACACGTGGAATAAGTCACTTATGTTTGATTAAAAATCGCCATTTTCTTGTATTTAATAGAAGGAATAAGTAACTTATATATTGCGATGATTTATTAACACTAGATTTACGTATTTTTATGGGCATAAAAAAATGCTGGTAAATCTAGTGTTAATTATATTGCTAGGAAGTCTGTTTTTTATAAAATATTTATGTAAAATGTTTAATTATACATAAAATTTCTAGTTTTTAATATAAGGAATAAGTAACTTCTGCATTGCGATGATCGATTAATTATATTGCAAGGAAGTCTGTTTTTTATAAAAGATTTATATAAAATATTTAATTATACATAGAACAGCTTTAAATACAAAAATAGGAATTACTAGAATTACCAAGGAATGAGCGGTAATAGTGAAAATATTGGCGATAGTGATCGAAGGTATTAAGGAACGGACAGCTATTTGTTTACAAAGCGGCGATAATTAATAGGAATTTATGGAAATGGAGTGTTGAAGATGGTTCTTGGTAGCGGAGAGCTTCGGGAGACTTAACACAGGAGCTCCTCCATATTCATTTCTCCCTGCAAAGCTACAAAGGCCTTACAGCAGTTTTTCACCCCTTGCGCGGCGGCGCCAACGGCGGCGGCGGCGGCAACGACGGCGGCGGAAGGGTTGAAGAGGGAGAGAAATGAGAGTGCATAATTTCCAGGCGATCGGCGCATAATGCACTCATGACCCATAATATATGCCAGCCGAGATATCTGCATGGACGGCCAAAAAAGCTCGATGAAAATCGCGGAGCCAAGCAGTTCTCGTGTCCCGGCAACCACCCCTCAATCCAAGTGCATCTCCATGTTCTAGTCGACGGGACTTTAATACTCTCCACGCCCTCTTCATCCCCCACCAGTTTCTCTCTCTCCCTCTCCCTTCAGATTTCAATTGGTCTTTTAATATTATTGCAATATCAATAATTCAAAATGTTGTCGCTCCTATGAAGTATTGTATTAAAATAATTTATATATGCTCTGTTTATTTTAAAGGTGGCATAATTAAGTCCATTGGAATTTTATAAGTATGTTTTTAATTTTAGTAAAACGCAAGTTCTTAATTTTAATATGAATTGAGTTAAATCACTTTCAAAATAAAGTGGGCTAAAAGCTTTTAATATTATTGCAACACTAATAATTCAAAACTTTGCTACTCCTACAAAGTTTTATATTAAAATAATTTATATATGCTCTGTTTATTTGAAAGCTGGCATAAGTCCATTGGAATCTTATACGTATGTTTTTAATTTCGATATAAATTGAGTTAGATCAAAATAAAGTGAGTTAAGGACTATTAATATTATTGCAACACTAATAATTCAAAACTTTGCTACTCCTACGAAGTTTTGTATTAAAATAATTTATATATAAGCTGTTTATCTTCAAAGTCGCCTAACTCCATTTGTTCATTGGCATTTTATAAGCATGTTTGCAATTTTATTAAAAGACAAATTCTTTAATATCTCAATTTCAATATAAATCGACTTAGTTCACTCTCAAAACTAAATCACTCACATCATTTAATTCACATAACGTTTGCTAGTGCTATTTGAATCTCACTGTGTTACTAATAGGAGAGAATGCGCTCCTGGAGTTGCAAATTGGAGCAACGTATTCGACTCGTTATTGCCAGTTACTAACAGCGTTCATGAATAAAAGAAAGCACGCCGCTCTATAATCGAGTCATGGAAGAGTGTTGCGACAGGAGAGAGGATTGAAGGATCCGCACTCGAGGCTTGCTGTGTGCTTTCAAGTTGGTGGTTCTGTCACGAATGAATTGAGAAGAAGAAGGCGAAACAGAGAGAGAGAGAGAGAGATGTGGAGATTTGAGGAAAAAGCGTATATGAGCGTATAAGTCGGGAATCGGAAGAGGTTCGGTGCGCGAAGTGGCATTGTGTCTTCGGCGGTGTTTCCATCCGAGCGAGTTCCTACGGTTTCTCGGGAAGCAATCTTTTAATTCGGCATCGCGCCATCCCCCTCTTTCCTCTCTCTTTCTCCACAGAGAAAAAGAGAGATATCTCGGCGCAATATCCATTATTATTTTGTTCGTCGATATCTATCGCGATTCAAAGGAAGCACTCCGGCTCCACTTCCTTCGTACGTGTACGCTTTCTAATTGTCCCCGGCAACCGCGCTTCAACATACTGGGTGACCCGAATCTCTCCGAGAGAAACGCTTCCCGAAATTCCCCGGCTTCGCTGCAACCCAACCGAGTCCATAGAAAATTCCCTCTTTCGATGTAAGTCTGCTTTCAACGGGAGGGCGAAACGCTCCTATTCCGGCGATCGAGGATCATCGATTTTGTCCTCGTTCCATTTAATCGCAATCGGAATGCTCTCGAATGATTGCAAGTTTACCGGAACGGAGAGTGTCATTCAAAATTTTCATCGCTGTAATTTTCTTGTAAGAAAATATTATACAAATATTCGTTCGAAATTATACGAAATTTCACTTTTGAAGTATAATTTCTTGTCTTAAAATTCTAGAATAATAAAACTTTGATTTCAAAAATCGTGTCTCCGATCAAAAACTCTATCAACCCCTAAAAAAGCTAGGATTTTGAAGACACCGTGTATGCCTGCATTCCTCATTTCCATATCTCCTTCTTTCTATACATCTCTTTCCCGAGGCCTCATCCACCCTTTTCCACAGGCTCTCGCCGCTTTCCACGGGAATTTATACGTGTGGAAGCGGGGCGGCGCGGCGGGGCGCGCCGCGGCGCACTGTCGCTTGTTTCCGCGCAGAAAGAGCCGGGAAATAGTTTCCGCAATAAGAATATCGGCGGGATAAAGGGACTCTTCCACCTTTTCAGGAGGCTTTCGGATGAGAGAACCGAGAAACCGAGGACCGAAACACGCTTGGTGCACCAAGAGAAGGCGATGGTGGTGGGGGAAAAGGAAAGGAGAGGAGTGGGGGGAGGGGGGAGGTGGAAGTAGAGAGGTTTAATCCGCTGTTTTACGACAAAACCCTCCAGCTTAGATTACCGCGGACACGCGCAATAAATAATGCGAGATAGCTAGCATGATTTATAAAGGAGGATGCTGCGCTATCGTCGACTACACTGCGCTATACCCGCTAAGAAGCATCTGATGCACCATAACCTCAAACACCACCCCCGGCCGCCCGCCCTCTCTCAAGCTCGCGCAAAGTACCAGCCAGCCAGGAGTTTTAACAGCGTTAATCCGGCTTTAATCTCTAGTACACAACTACCAAGCACGCACTAGCTTCGAGGAGTCTTTCTATCCTCGGAATATATCTCCTTTCAGTTGGAAATTTAGCAACTCTTTCGAACGGTTAATTCATTTCGTTTGGATTCTAGTATGTTGTGTGTGAATGGCAGATTAAAGTTTGTTAAGATTAGTTGGTTTATTGGTTGGGATAGTTTAAAGTTTCACACAATAGTCGAACAGGTTAATTCGAGGTTAGGATTCGAGTGGTGCATTCATTTTGTTTGGATTCTAGTATGTTGTCTGAATAGAAGATTAAAGTTTGTTAAGATTAGTTGGTTTATTGGTTGGGATAGTTTAAGGTTTCACACAACATTCGAACAGGTTAATTCGAGGTTAGGAACGAGTGGTTAATTAAGCAGAAGATTTGGAGGTTAGAGCGAGCTTTATCGTAGTAATAGGGATCATTGGGAATTGTCTGGAAGCTGAGGAAATTATAATGCGAGGAAGCACACTATTTGTGGAATTACTATAGCGATGCTCTCTCCCTCTTGCGGGAATAGTTACCTGGACCATTATGGAGATCGCCACCAAGCCCTGACTCTTGTGCTGCGCCTCGCTCATGTTATGATAGAGCTCCGCGTTGAAGCCGTACACTTGGATCTGGAAGAAACAAAAATATCTCTTTGAAACATCTGGTGGAATTCTTAACCATCATAAATTAATGCGCAACCCTAATAATTATTACTTATTTTTTAATGCTCGGTGAATTTATGAAAATGTTTTCACACAGGGTGAATTAAGATTTAGATCTAATCATTTCAATGCACGTCTAATTAAATATGCATTGATAATTTATAGTTTAATTTAATGATCGCATTAATCTGCACAGACAATTGTAAAATAATATTTATAAATTACAAAACATTAACTCAAATGAAACACCCTGTACACAATTCACAGGTAGTGAAGACGTCAAACAATAAATAAATCAATCTTTACAAGCTGACTTACACACATTCGATTGCACAAATAATATTTATAAATTACAAATGTTCACCAATTCTACCCTTGTATTATACGCAATATTAAATTTTCTTTCTGTTTATATGAGAATATAAATAAGAGCTAGAAAATTAGGCCCAACGTTGACTCAAACCGAAATGAAACACCCTGTACAGAATTCGCAGCTGGCGAAGACGATGATGGCTGGGAACATTGCGATTTCTGGCGCACAATGCTCTCCCGCGCTAACCACGGTGATAGATATACTGCTCTAATTCCAGGGGGCGCGGCGGTAGAGAGCTACTCTCCGCTCGCCGCCGTCTCAATTCTGGCCTCTTTGAGCCCCCCATATTAACTCGCTGCTCATCTATAACCCTCTCTTCCAACCCCCGCCGCCGCCCCCCGCGCGGCAGCCCTTGATGTACCTTGCACGACAACGTGACAATACACGCGCGCCCTCTCTCCGCCTCCTCCTCCCGCTCGCATTAATATGCAGATGCAACCTCCGACCGAGCCCCCCTCCACTGCCGCCTCCACCGCGCCGGCAGAGGGGGTTGACGACAGCCACGCAAAGCTAGGTTAGAGAGCAGCGCATTCAAATGTAGATGCGGCCAACTCATGGGAAAAAACGGACGAGTGCCGACGCTGCCATTATGCCGTAAGTCGCGAATGGAGCGCTCCCTTCGAACCACCATCCTTAGCGTCCCGCAACCCTTCGGATTTCTTCGTTATAGCTCGCTCACGCTAACGGCCACTTCCGACTTTCCAACCCTCCACGCGTTTCTATTCCCAGGGAATTCCCGTGTAATGCAACCTCGTTTTTGTGTGCCAGGTTTTTGGAGGTTATTCCAATTTATTTTGGGACTCTTAGGGGGTTGGAAAGGGGAATGTGTTGGATTGGAATGATTTTTGTTGTGCGTGGAGAAATAAATATCGTTTTAAGTTTGAGAGAATCGTACTTGATATTTTCTTTTGGAAATAGATTTAACACTAGATTGCATAAGGAAGTCATTTTGACTGCTTTTTCAGTTCAATTAGAAAATAAATTATGTATCATAACCTACTATTCCTACTTTTTTCCGTGACGCTAGCATCAAAAACTTCATCGTGTAATTTTTATATAACTTTAATAAAATTAAAAATTGATTTTAAATAAAATTCTTTACACATTACTTATTCTTTCACTGTGCAGTCATTTTGACTGTTTTTGGACAATATACTAAGTTTCAGTCTTTCTAGTGTTAATATAACCAAGAATGTACTGACAAGAAATAATAAGTGGCGCTTGAGTAGAAATTCGCAGATTGTATTGCGATTGAAATTCAATGCGACTAGCACGCCGAATTGATACTCTCATATCAAATCTCCCGCACTCCCGACCGAATTCCGGAGTCCGTATTAATCAATTGCAATTACCCTCGGCAATTGGAGACGCGAGGGATAGGTTCGCTCTGCCATTATCCGAAAAACTACAGAGCTACTAGAACTTGGAAACTTCATAGAACGAACGGAAAGGAGTGGAAAGTACTCGGGGGAAGTTGAGCGAGTCGAAGCGAAGGGAAGAAGATTGTGGTCCAGCTGGAATGCGGAGCGTTTAGAGGGCGCCGCGGCGCCCGGAAGCAGGAAGCGAGTGGTGGCTCTGCCGTCAGCGTACAACTGAAAGTACCGTCGAGCCTCGTCGAAACTATAAACGAGAACTACAATTATCCGAGCAGCGTCACTCGAGAGAGAATATTTAGCCTCGCTAATTAGGCGAATTTAGCCAAACCTTACACGCGTCTCGCGCCTTCACAGAAAATAATAGAAAAACAGAGCGCTGGAATGCTGGGAAACAACAATTTGCGAGGGCGAAGATGCTCGAAACTAGATTGGAGTCGAACATAAAGCTCGCCACTGGCTTTAATTGCACGGGCGTTAATTGGCCGTCTGATTAATTGACTAGCTAACTAGCCGGTCAGCTGATTAGTTAACCCAGGTGAGCGATCGACTGGCTGATTAGTTGACAGGAGAACTTAGATCATCCGACAATTAATAGCCTAGTTAGTCGACTAACTATCAATCCCAAATTACTACAAATTATTATCAATCAATTATATTCCCTTGAGAAATCGTTGATAATCATTCAATACAATTTTCACCATATAAATAATTCCACAACAATCTTAATAGATCCTCCTTTAAATTCTCATAAACAATATTAAACAATCCAAAACCTTCCAACAAAAACAAACCATTTTATTGATTTAATTAAGATAAAAAACCAAGACAATCTTTCTTTCGTAAGTACACAAACAGAACTCCAAACTGTTGCGATACTTTTCTTCGCCGTTGAAATAGCGGGAATATTTCCGCGAAAGTATGCGTGCGGCATCGATTGAGCTTGTATCGTCGATACCATAATGAATCGGGTGGCGTCGGCGGGCGTCGGGGCGCATTCACCGCCGCAGGCAAATACCTTTTCACAATTCAAATGGTGCGGTGAGAGGACCGCGTGTCTCGCTCGGCCAGTGCTCGTTAAGCGATCCTACGCCAACAACTATTCCCTATAATTTATGCGGTACATTCTCCCACCCCTTCGTGCCACCCCCAACCCCCAACCCCTCCGCTATCGCTGATCGATATCCCATTCGGCTCAATGGCAAGCTGGAATTTGACGTCCTTATTTGCGCGTGCATTCCGCCCCGCCGATACCTCTTCCGGCGGATTGCCTCGCCTCTCCGAACATTAGAGGGAAACAATGTGCAGCACCCCCCTTCGGGGAAATTGTTGTTTGTGGTGTTTGTTAGGGCGGAATTATGTTTTATGTCGAATAGTAAGTGGAACGTGTCGGTGGTAATTTGAATTTAAGGATCGTTGTCGTGTTAATGCAAATGATTGTTTGGATACATGTTTAAATATTGTTTTGTATTCTAATCTTAGTGTTTCGAAAATTTGAAAAGTATTTTATACTGTTCAATAACAATAGCAGTAAAACTATTTTTTATCACAATTAAATGAAATGAATATTAAGAAATAATAACCTCGAATTAATTACCAATCAATTCAAACATATATTATATTCTTTGTTGTTAAACTCAATGAAGTGAATATAAAATGTGTACTTAATTGTCAATTTAACTGTAAGGATTACTGTGATATTAATGCAAATGGATGATTGTTTAGACAGATATATAAATATTGTTTTGTATTGTGAATAATTCTAATATTAGTCTTTTGAAAATTCAAAAAGTATTCTACACCATTAAAGAAATATTACAGCTATTTTTCATTTCGCTTGCATGAAATAAATATCAAGAAATCTCTTTATCATCAAGCAATCAGTAAATCAATCAAAATAATTACCACTGAATTCCACCATATATTACACTCATTATTACAAAACTCGATCAACCGACTACAAAAGCAGTGGAAAACAATTGGAAGAAGATCGAAGGCTTATTCATCGGCGGTACAAAGGAGCAGTAGAAACTACAGCGGCCGAGTGAGAGTCCATGACCGATTTACAGGTGGAAAGTGGAGTAAACGGTGGCGGCTGGCAATTCTCCGCGGACTGGAGGGCAGAAATGGTGCGTACGGGGCCTTAATTACAAGCCGTTAAGATCCCCTTGGAGCGGCGAACGTTGCCGGCGGTGGCGGATTTCAGCGGAGGATTGCAGCGTCGATTGTGCCCGCTCAAGGGTAAGCGGGCGCAGAAATTAAACCAATTATGCAGTGGCCGCGTCGATTTGCGCGTTTCCTCTACCCGCCAGTAATAACAGTGAGCCGCTGCACTACAAATCCTCTGACAGACGTGCCACTGCTCTGCCACTGCTCTGCCACTGCTGCTTCGCCGTTGACCGTGCGACCTATGCGGTGCAAGCGAGCGAGCGAGCGTCGCGCGCGCGCCGATATACCACGAATTATTCTCCACTATAGTGCCACGCGTCCACCTGTGCACCCTCCGCACGCCTGCTCCGTTTGTCTTCGAATCATTGATGTTGCTCCTGCGAATTCTCCTCTACCAACTAACGCAAATCTGCTTTCTCTTTGTTATTATTGCTGTCGTGTTAATGCAAATGGGGGATTGTTTAAATTGATCTGTAAATATTGCTTTATACTGTGAGTAATTTTAATGGTAGTCTTTTGAAAATTAAAAAAGTACTTTATAGTATTAAAAAAGTAATACAATTAGCTTTTATAATAACGAATTCTGCTCTACGAACTAACGCAAATCTGCTTTCTCTTTGTATTATTATTGCTGTCATGTTAATGTAAATGGGTGATTGTTTAAATTGATGTGTAAATATTGCTTTGTAGTGTGAATGATTCTAATATTAGTCCTTCGAAAATTTAAAAAGTATTCTATAGTATTCAATAAAAAAAAGTAGTAGAACAATTTATCAGTGAGCTATCATTAAATTAATCCGAAACAATAACCTCGAAATAATTACCAGTCAATCCCAATGTATATTATATTCCTTATTATTTAACTCAACCAAGGGAATATAAAATGTGTAATCGTCAATTTGAATGTACGGATTTCTGTATTAATTAATTCTGTTTCATTAGTTCAATGTTAAATTGTCTGAGAGATTTAATGATTGGAAATGATTGGATTGTAATATTTTTCAGTGGTCTATCAATTTCTGAATTTGTGGAAATATTAATATAGGCAATAAGTTGTTGTAAATTTAGTCAGTTAGGAGAACTAGTCGTTATAAAATCATATAAAATAATCAAACAAATTTCGTGATAATCAATATTGCTTCGATTCGTAAAGCTATCACCCGAAGCTGACAGAAACTTTCGCCGATCACTTGAATTTTCCATCTCGAGCGTCCTTTATGCCAAGTCCGATTAAAACTGATTAGCACGGTTAATTAAAAACTAGCTGATTACGACACTAATCAGGCGGAGGGGGCTGCTGCTGCTGCTGCTGCTGTTGCGCAAGCTATTATCGAGAGACGATCAAAAGGATCCTCGAGAAGACTGCGTTCTTTGTTTCCATCGGCGGCATTGATTTCTCTCTGCTGTCGCTTTCATGGAAAGCGAGCGTCGTAGAAAATGAGGGACGAGTGAGTGAGTGAGTGAGGATCGATCGGCCCTCTCGAGCGTTTCATCCGCGACAATGACTGCGAGGCCTCGATGATAGTGACGAGAGGCACTTGTGGATACGCGATCGCCCGTTTTCCAGTGGCGATCGCCGCGGAAACGCGCGCGTTCTCCGGTTACGTCACTTCCCATTGTTGCGCCCTTTGCCATTCCGGCGGCGGCGGAGTCATCGCCGCCACCGTCTCTTTGCTGGCTTCGTCAAACAATGCCCGAGTGGCTATTGTGTCACTCGATTCTCTCTCTCTCTCCCCCTCCGACCCTCCGTTTCCAGGATAATCGCTGTAACCCTCGCCAGCCAGAAACACACGCTTTTCCACCCCTCGTCGATCATCCTTCAATGATTCGACCTGGCCCAGAAAACCTTCGAGCATCTTTTATCCACGAAATCACAGCCGCTTTTATTTCCTACCAGTTGATGATCCCTCTTTTATCATTGGTCTTTAAAAACAATCCCTTTGAAACACTAATGACTTCGTGCTCTACATTTACTGTGTCAGACACTTTTTATTGTATACTGCGAGTTTTGTATTTGTGGTAGATTTGACAATGAAAGTCATTATTAAAGATTCATGATTTATTGATGACTTTAAACGATACTTTAAACTTTAAACAATACTATTGACTTTAAACGATACTTTAAATTTTAAATAATAATATTGACTTTGAACAATACTTTAAACTTTAAATAGTACTATTGACTATAAACAATATTTTAAACTTTAAATAATACTATTGACTTTGAACAATATTTGAAACTTCAAACAATACTATTTTGTCGATAAAACTTCTATTTAATTATTCCCGAAATTAGTACGAATTTCCAAAAACGAACTTGAGGAAATTCCAGTGGGAAAGAGATCGATTAAGCAATCAGCGGGGTTCGAAAGCGGCGAAAGGAAGGTGGCGCGGCGAGAGCCAAGTTCCCGGTGAACTTGACTCTGGCCCGGAAACCGGAGCACACAATCTCACACATACTTTCGCGCGCGCGCGCGCGCGCGGGGTTGGCGTTGGCGTCGGCGTTGGCTGCGTGGGTGCGGGCTTACCCGGTAATCGGACGGCAAATTTGTCGTCGAGCCACAATTTGCATGGGTCACTCTGTGGACTGTTTGAATCAGTGTTCCAGTGACCAAGGCTATCGAGTTCTCTCTCACCTGGGGGTGAACTTTGCCCTCGGTCAAAGTGAGGCAGAAGAGAGAGAGGGAGTGGAACTTGGAACTTGGAACTTTGTCCCTCTCTTTCTTGCTAGTGCGCATCTCAAAGCGAGGGAATCCCACCACGAAATTCCCACCCACCCTTTCACTCTCTTTTTCTCTTGTTCTTCGTCCCTCGTTGCAACCCCCCCTGTAGTCGACTCTTCCGCAATCGAACTGTTCGCTCTGACTTCCGAGATGTAAGTGAGGAGTGCGCGCAGACAATTCGAACCATGTAGATATTTGGGCCTTGAGGAGGTGGACTATTGTCTATAGATATTATAGACCTAGAGATTTCGCTCTCATGGTCTGCACGCATCCCTTACAAATCGTGATAATTACTTTCACAATAATACAATGTCTTTGGTCGTCAACGCAATAACTCTTTCATTGTACAGAACAAAAATAGGCAACACTGCACTATTATAATAACAAGTTAGTTTATCCACCCGTGACACCCCCTGCAACCCCCACGAAAGAGTGCCAGATTTCGAGATGCTGATGGAATATCCTTGAGAATAGCTTGAACCCTCTCTGACCCAGTTACCTGCACTCGCGAAAGAAGGGACTTTTCGGGGGCGACAACCCTCGCCTAGAATCAACCCCCTCTCACAATGAATATTAGGGATGAGCTTTTATTTGTGCGGGCTTCTATGAATTTATTATAGCGCGGCAATATTTGCTGAACTTTGCGACGATGATAGTGAATATTTGAGCCGCGTGTATTTTCGACCGTTAGAACCAACCCTCTTATTATACATGATGATCTTGGAGGGTGAGTTTTTACTCCGGCGAATTTGTGTCGATGAATTATGGATGTCGAATTTCTCTTGACTTTAATGACGATGGACTCGAAATCTTAAAAGTGAATTATAAATCCCTTAACGTATAAATAAAATGGAATTCGATGCGAAAAGTATCATTGAATTTGATTTAACTGAACAATTATTTTAGAGTCATTCGTAAAATGAATGACGATCCCAACTGGTCATTGTATTTTAAAGGGTTAATAATATTAGAACTAGAAATAAACTAATCCAGAGAAACAATTAAATTTATTCGAATTTTAAAAATCTTTCAATTATTAATTGCTTTTATCCTAGTTGAAAGTAAATATTGAACGACTTTAATCAATTAATAATATGAAACTAAATAAAATTAGAACTCGAAATAAATTAATTCAGATAAACAGTTAAATTTATTCAAAAGTAAATATTGAACGATTTTAATGAGTAACGATTGCTCCAAAACATTATTATATAAACCTACGATTTCTGAGCAGTTGGTACGTGTGTGTGTGTGTGTGTGGTTGCGCGCGTGCGAGTTGCTCGAGATGTTAGCGCATTCGAATTCGTTCACCGCGAGGGAGCTCCACCCCTCCAGCCACCCGGTGAATGCAGGCCTCACAAAAGCCTCGAGTCTTGATTTTACACTACGAGTGATCCTTTCGGATGCTGGCTGTCCCGTCAGCGCCGCTCTAATTAGAAGAGCGCTAGCAGTCGCGAACTCGCGCTCTTCCCTCCGCAACCGACAGTTTCGACTTGCACCTCCAAACACTAAGAACGAAACACACCCTCACCACAACTTTCCCTCTGACCTACAATTCTAATAAAATATTCCAAGACAAAAGAAAGTGCGATTATAAACAATGCTTGAGCGGTTTAGTTTGAAAGTGACCGAAGTTCATTTGTATTTAAATTGAGATATTAAAGTATTTGCGTTTTAATAAAATTAAAAACATACATGTGGGATACCAATTGGCAAGTAGATGACTGGATTAATGGAAAAAGTAGTATATTACTATCCGAACAAAAATCAACCAATGCTTTCCTCATTTATAAACAATAATTAATGAAAAAGATAGTGTTTTTGTATCTAAAGAGAATTCAACCAATTCTTTTCTTATTTATAAACAATAATTGATACGAAAAATATTATTATTATTCCTATAAATATTATTATTCCTATCTAAACAAAATTCAACCAATCCTTTTCTTATTTATAAACAATAATTGATACAAGAAATAGTACTATTCCTAACTAAACAAAACTCACACAATCTTTTCCTTATTAATAAACAATAATTAATACGAAAAATAGTATTTTTGTATTTAAACGAAATTCAACCAATCCTTGCCTTATTTATTTCAATAACACATCAAAGAATAATCTCAACTACGATTTCTAAACAAAAGTGGACCACAAAACTAATGGAATTCCATCACTCGGGATGGAACGAAAGGGCCCATTGAAGGGTGATCGATGTTTGTAGTATTGAGAGACACGTAGGGCATGTAATGGTCGAGCAGAGGAAGAGGAGGAGGAGGAGTCGATGAGAACCGCAGCGAATCAAGCAGTCATAGAGGAGTGAAAAGGGCCAAGTGTGTCCTGCAATTATGGCGGGCGCGCATACCCGGCGAACATCGGGCGAGCATTCAATCCCCAATGAATCAGTGCCTGTCCTCGGTATTTACCGGCCCTCCCTCCTTCGCGCGACCCTAGCGCCGCCACCAACCCTTCAATGGACCGACCGACCAACCCTTCTCTCTCTCATCTCCCAGCTCTCCTTGAGAGCCCAGCAGCCTCATATTATACAATTAGTTCTTCGATTCTCCTCAGCGTGACTCTGCTTAACCGGAGAATAATACCTAATACGCGCCGCTCCTCTTCGATGTAGATTGCATTAAGCCGCTGGCTATACCCTCATTAATTAGCGGGCAATCTATCACGAGACGGCGGAGCAACGGTCCGCTGGAAATAAAGGCCACGTGTCCGGTAACACCGAGGAGAGAAAATTATGCAGCCTGCTTATGATGATTGATTTGTTACTGCGCTGCCATTGATACACCGCTGAAGGGATTTGTTACGGTGGGAATCATTGTGATTATTATTTGGAATTTGTAATCGAGGAAGATGGGATTGGGATTAATTGTAATTGTGATGAGATAGGTATTCATTAACCGCAGGGATTTTCCTGTACGTAAATAGTGTTATTTTCGCGTTTTATTTGAATGAATTAGTTACACGATTTCAATTATTTATTGTTTATATTAATCTATCTTAGCAGGGCCCGCGGAGAAAATTATGGAGCCTGTTTATGATGATTGATTTGTTACTGCGCAGCCATTGATACACCGCTGAAGGGATTTGTTACGATGGGAATTATTGTGATTATTATTTGGAATTTGTAATCGAGGAAGATGAGATAGGAATTAATTATAATTGTCTACTTATTGCTGTTATAATTAATACGAGATTTACCAGAACTTTTGTATGTCCATGAAAATAGGTATAAACCAGTCATTTTAATTAGTCTTGGTAAATCTAGTGTTAATAAATGGTTCGAAGTCTATTATTAAATAAATGCCTGAGATTTTTCTCTCAATTTAAATCCTCAATCTTACCATTCTTATTTCAATTAAATATCACGATTATCTTACTAAAGAGCTCTTATTATCAAACAAGTGTATTACAATAAAAACAACCCTTCCATAACACATTTAAATATCGCTAGTATCTAATTAACATTACCGAAAGTATTAAAAAAACTATTAGCAAACAAGGCTGCGCAATCACGTTGAAGGAACAATAAGAGGGCTTAGTAGAGCGGGCAGGAAGAGGAGCATTCTCCGCGGGACGTTCATAAGATCAACGAAGGTCAAATAAGGACTAGCTAATAGGTTGGAGTAAGAGAAAGAGGAGGACATAAGAAGAGAAGACAGAGAGAGAGAGAGAGAGAGGGCAGAGGAGAAGCAGCTTCCGGTGGTTGAAGGGTCTGAAAGCCCTCTCGGCACGTAGGACAAGGGGATATTCCCGGGCTGGCTGGCTGGCTGCGGCGGTGGCTGCTCTACTCGAGGCGAGTCTGAACCATTACCGGCGTGTTTGAGCGACGAGGCCCTTTGATGCCCGGCCTGCTCGCCCTCCGAAAGCCTACTCGAGAAGCCCGAGCTGCTGATGGAGTGGCTCGAGTGCCTCCTCGAATGGTCCATCCTTGTTCAGCCGCGCCTAAACGGATGTCCGTTGCCCCACCACGCCACGCCACTGTCACCAACCCGTCCACCTTGAATTTATGGCCTGCCGGCGACAAATTGGGCCTCATATTCCTACACCCTATTCAATTCTCCCACTGCTCGGCCCCCGTCCGGATAACGAATTGCAGTTTTACCTCGATGGAGACATGCTTCTCCTCCTTTGATTTATTCCTCGCCAGCGGTATTATTGATCCTCCGCCGTTTTATTTTGAATTTGTTTTTCTAGTTTTGAATGATGCGGTAATGGTTTTGGGGGGTTTGTGGTTGTGTGATTTGGTTGGGTTTTGGGGAGTTTCGATGCTTTGTACTTTGACGAGTTTGAATGATAATAGAAATTTTTGATTAAACGTGAATATCATTGGTTGAATTCGTGGAATGAAGATTGGGCGAACTGTGTTGCATTAATTTTTTGGGGTATTTTGGGTTATTAAAAATAAAGCATCTGTAACATTAATTTCTGTAATACCCAGCTTTGATTGATTTGTATTGAAATATGTTTTTGAATTAGAACAATTTGAGAGAAGAATTCGATTTAAAAGGTAAGAAAGGAATCCTTCAGGCATTGTTTGTTGTGGATATTTTGAAAATTAGGTATTAGAACTGTTTTCGAACTAAATAATACGGGCAGGGTTAATAATAAAATGTCTGCCAGAATTAATTTCTGTCGCTTCAGACTTTGATTGATGACTTTGACCTGTTTTCTTTGAACTAAATGGCAGGGCAAAGGCTTAATTTGTTTATCAGAGAAATGTAGTTGTTTGTTAATGGAAAGGGACGCGGTTTTTGAGTTACTATTGTCAGTGGAGTTGGCAGTCGGCGACAGCAATTTCCGGATGATTGCACTGTTATTCGTAATGGCCGCTATTGTTCTAATTATAATGGGAATTATAATGGCCTGTAAAATGTATAATGGCTTGCAGCGAGTATTACTGGTTTAATTCGAGGGATTACAAATGCAGGGGATCGAGGAATCATGGTTCATTTGGGGGGTCTAGGGTTATTATTATGGCAGTGATCAGGCTTAAGCCTCGGGCCCCGTGTTATCATAACCCTCCGGGAGTCACTATTATTGAATCAATTGGAAATAATAATATTAAAAGAATATCCAACTAATTCTTCTTTATCAACATTCCTTATTTTTATTCTGTGCTAAAAAGTAAATGTAAAATAAAATTCAGAAGTTAATAATAAGGTAGATGAAACAAATTTCAGTGGTAATAGTGCTTCTTATTATCAGGCTATATTTAAGGAGATTGTAAAATAATGAGATCGCATTGAAATTGACAGAAAATGGTAGTGAATGGTCACTGCAGCTCTCTTCAAAATGTCAACTTATTTTTTTCTACAATTTCTACATAGCAAAAGCTTAATTACAACTTCAATTTTCCTATTCAAAAATTACTTTTATTGTAATTTGAAAAGGTCTAAACCCCCTCAAAATAATTTTAAACAACGATATCAAATACTAAAAAATCAAAATTGACTATAAAATAGTTAAAAGAGAATTCCAAAAATTTCCAGGAGGGTTCTTGCAGAAGCGAATGGCAAATCCCGCGAGGCTGAGATGAATTTCCGTGGGAACGAGGCTTCTTATCAAGCGGCGGAGACTGGACAGGCACGTTTATTAATTTTCCTGACCGATCGATCATACTTTTTGCCGGTGTTGCTCTCGCTGGTGGACGCTCGACACCACATATACACGCGCGTCTACAAGAAACGAGCTGCGCCGTGAAACCGGCCTGTTTGCGATCGCCGCCCACAGAGGGACACGCCTATCTGTCTCTGTCGCTGAGCCGGGAGAGCGCAATTTCCCTCGAAAAACTCTACGCTTCATCTTTTTTAAGGCAGATAGGTCGCATTATTTATTGCTCGAATTCATGGAACGATTTTGTTGTGGAAAAGCAGAAATTTTAGTAACTTTTAACAATATTCGACAATTCCAAGCTTATTTATTTAATGAAAAAATCATTCATAGGAATATTCGTTCTCAAAATTACTGTATATTACGATTTTTTTATTTATAATTAATAATTTCGACTATGATTACTCCAAAAAACAATTTATTCTCGACGTAATTCTTATTTTCAAACACAAAGTCGACCTTCTAATAAAACCACAGAATCAAAAAAGAATCAAAAAGAGCCTTCTGCCTACGAAGGACAAAGAAAAGTCGACAATAGAAAGGGAAAATGAAGGACGAGGAATCTACGACACAGGTGAATTATATGTTCGATTAATCCCCGATCGATTCTATCGGCACGTAATGATTGCTCTCAAAAGCCAACAGTGAGCGGGAAGGAAAAAGCGAGAGGAAACGAGAGGAAGCGAGTATGTATTTACTGTTTCCGGCGCCGAGATAACTCTGTAGTTGACCTATCGTGCGAGATCAGGCACGCTTTCGCTATCGCTCGACAAAGCCCCGCAACCGATTACACGCGTGTCTGTCTGTCTGCGCGCGCGCGCGTGTGTGTGTGAGCCTGAAAATACAATGCCTAAGGGACCACTGGAAAGAGCGCTCGCGCGCGCACAGCAGCCGGAAAAAAGGGTTGCCGATCGCATCTCTACGAGCGCGCTATTAGATAGAGATTTATAAACTGGCGCTTGATAGCTGAACTCACTCGCTTCGATGACTGTTGCCCTCTTCCCTCGGTTATCGAATGACCTTCCACCAAATCACTATTAGTAGTTCGCTCGAAATTTGTCAATGTACCGCGGGAAATTTTCGTGTTTGTGAATATTTGTATTTTCGCATTTTATTTGAATGAATTAGAGGATTTCAATTATTTATTATTAATCTATCTTAAATTTAGTATAATTTCAACGGTGATTACACATCTGTAACTCTAATTAGTCAACCATATTTCAATCTAACAGAGTTGTTCTATGAAACAATATTCATCCCATCATTGTTACTTTTAATTTCTTTTCTGGATTAAAAATAATTCTCGCATTTTATTTGAATGAATTAGTTAGAGGCTTTGAATTATTTATTATTTATATTAATCCATCTTAGATTTAGTATAATTCAATCGGTGATTATACATCTGTAATTCTAATTAGTCAACCATATTTCAATCTAACAGAGTTGTTCTATGAAACAAGATTCTTCCCATCATTGTTACTTTTAATCTCTTTCTGCATTAAAAATAATTATCGACTGATTCAAAGTACCTTGAGAAGCAAAAAGCTGCAAGTTAAACGTCAAACTTCCAGCGATTATGCGAGTATCGCATCGATTACAACAAAAGGAGAAGAAGCATCTCAATAAAAAAGGCGGGAGATTGTAGGTTATGGAAAGGAATGCGGAAGTGGAGATGACGAAAGCGAGAACTTCTTTGCTAAGTGACGTAGTCATTAATAAGTGGCGTTGGTTGGTAGTTGCTCGGTGTGTGTGTGTGTGTGTAATACAGGTCAATAACTACTTATTCGCATGCTCCACTTGGGCCGCTGAAAAAAGAAGATTAATGAATCCGACAAGCGGCCGGTAATTATCGATTCCCGATAATCAGGAAGTCCGATGCATACATAGCCAATCGAATCGCCACTATCGCCCTTCCCTGCGTCCTCCCCCAACATTCTCTTCACTTTCCAACCCCCGGCGAACCACCTCCGCCGATATAAGTGTCATTCGTATGAAAGTGTAATGGAAATCAGTGATGATGTGACAGAATTTTTTATTCAGCAAGTCACAAACTTCTTTTAAATGTCTTCTAAGTTGTTTCTATTGTTATAAATGAATGAATAAAAAATCAAGAGAATTTATTTTTGATCTTTTTAATATTGCATTGTTTAATAATTGATTTCGTGATTAATATTCAATGGAATCTTGTGAGTGATAATTCACCAATCGTCCAATAAAACATGATGAAACCTTCCAGAAATAGAAAGCAATATTTCGAGCGACAACATATGCGCGCGGAGCGAAATAACCTTCGACATAACCTCGCTGCTTTCTAATTGATTCGAAATCAAAATAACTGAGGACATTGAACGCTGATTACACAAGGTAGACAATATTTCGAGCACAAAGAATGCGCGCGAAGTGGAATAACCTTCGACATAACCTTGCTCGGTTTCTAATTGATTCGAAATCAAAATAACTGAGGACATTGAACGGCGAGAAGACTGAATGACAAGATAAGAATGAAACTTCAATGAAACCTGAATGAATTTCTCGATACGTTCCACTTATTACTACGAGAATTTATTTGCGCGGATGATCTACGCGTTGGGGAGCGCTCGGGGCGGCGAGCGGCCGAAGCTACAAATTAAAATGTCAGCGTCCATTTGGTAACTACAAATAGAGTGAAACGGAGAGGGCGACGCGATGCATCGGCGGCGGCGGCGGCGTCGAAAGGGGACTGGTAAAGCGAGGGTGAGAGAATTGGCAGGAGGTTCCTCGGCGCGGCCTTTCCAGCCTCGGGAATGCGAGTACCATAAATGGCCGCTCGCAGCTAAAAGTACACTCGCCGCCAGGGAGCGCTGAGTGGATTAAATTTATTTTTTTAACTGGACAGATGGAATGCCGGTGCTCGACTTTTTGTCGCGCCAACGAAAAAAAAACACGCGAAACGACAGAATGTTGGAGAGAGAGAGAGAGAGAGAGAGAGGAAAAAAGTTGTGAGAGAGTGAGAGGGAGAGAGAAAGTGGGTGCAGCAGTGAGACGAACTTGGATGGAGCGACAGAATCAGAGCAGGAATTAGGAGCGTTAAATTTATAATCAACTCGGTTTAGACGTTTCTTCGGCGATGCTATGAAAAGCGTGAAGACGCTTTTACATCTGATGTAATCGCCATGATAATTACGCGCAGGAGTAATTCAATTTACGTCAGCCATTTAACTCTTGTATCAAAATAAATGTTACGGTTTCGATCAGAAATTGTCGTTTTGAAATAGAATTACGATTGCAGAACTCGAGTGCAACACACAACAACGAAATATAAATATATAACAAAAATGAAGAAGTGAATTTAAGTTATTAAAACTTAATTTAATTAAGTTCGAAAACTGAAATTTAATCCATCACTTACGATTTAGTCAAGTATTCTTGTAAATATATTAAACTTAAATTGACTTGCAGAAATACTTAAATAAATAATAGGTCATTTGATTTACATAGAAAGAAAAATATTCACTTGCAGAAATACTTAAATAAATAGCAAGTGATTTAATTTATATAGAAAGTAAAATAGATGAGTGAAGAATAATGTTGCTCACCTCAGCCGGGAAGGAATAATTGTCGATCTGGTGCTCGGAGCCGTGCTCGTTATCGAGACCGTAGTGTATGTACATCTCCTCGAACTGGTAGTGATAAGCCAGTGGTCCACCGGTGATATTGACACGCAGCTTCGCCTCCCGATCCACCCGGAACACCAGCGATTGGCCCGTGTTGATCAAGTTCCCGGAAACCTGTGACACACGCAATCAGCCCGTTCACCTATTGTTAATACCTTTTATTCCAATCCGCAAATGCAAATATAACAATATGTAATAATATTTTAATTCTTGTGTTGAAATTTGCGATGCATTGCAATAAATATTGTGTTATAATATTTTGTAATATTTCGATGTTTATTATGGTTTTAGTCATTCATAAGCCGTGTCATTTAAACCTGATATTTTACAATAATAAAAAGTGTCTTTTTATATTACAATGCCCTTCAAATAAACTATAACAAAATTTTAAAGGGTCGATCGCGATTTTTTATTACTAATCCCAAATGTATTTCAAACTTGTTATTGTAACTAATAAAAGAAAACAATAATTGCAAGAATTCCACGATATTAACTAGAAATATTTCAACCTTTCGACTCGATTATTTAAATTACCAACCCAACAAAACTTGAAAATGTTCAATTCCGCCCTAATAATAATTCGAAAATTTGGTCGATTCTTCGGCTTTTCAAAAGCGAGCCGTGATTTTGGGGTCACGCACTTCGACGCAGTTGCGTCGCATGACTTTCGGCGCGGATGCCGCATTTAATCAAATGCCTGGCGAGCGAGCGAGCAAGGGCCGGCGGCGATTTTTATTGAAAAAAAAGCCGGTCGGGGATAAAAAATAAAAAGCACGCACGGTGGATGGGATGCGCACGGCCATTAAAATCGAGGTCGTGTCCGGCGGCCAGTTAGAGCCACTGAAAAATCGCTCCTTCTCGCCTGACAAATTACAGCGGCGCCGACTCTCCCTGACCTGCCTCGCTGATACCAACTCTGCAAACTGCACCAGCGCCCCCTGCTACTTTCCCGAGCATGTGCGTTTCCCGGAATGTGCGAATGAACCGAATTTCACCGCCGCCGCCGCCACATTCTGCCTTCGGGCAATGTTCCCCCCCCCCCTGAATGCCAGATGTTTGTTCGGTATGTGTAAGCCGGACGCAGCCGGATACAATGCCACCTCCAATTGTTGGTAATATGTGACACTATTGTTTGAGGCTCTCGATCGGATTTGTGAGGGAACTTAGATTTGTATTAATCATAGATTTAAAGGGAAATTTGTAATATTTTCCTTTCCATCGAATTTGATTCATTATTGTTTGCTGTGTACTATTTTTTTTAGTAATATTTATTGTTTAATATGCCACATTCAACATTTGGCGGATATGCGCAACTTATTTTTAATATAAAGCTATTAAGAGAACATGTAATTTTCTTAGATTGTAAGTTGAACTTGGATAGGAACAATATATTTATATTTTCCCTGCGGTATTTTTCCACATTTACTATTTTATTAAATCACTACACAATGTTAGTTTTCATATTTTTAATTCCATTTTGTAGTAACATATTTAATTATACTGACAACGCGATGACAGTGTAAATAATACATCATAATAATGATATAACAAATTCCAAAGGTCTATTATTACATGACTAGTTAATATTAACACTAGGTTTACGAGACCCGTCATTTTGACGGATTGTTAATTTCAAGAGACAATTATTTCTGCAATCCTACGAAATTCCATTATCTTATGTTATGGTCCTTAAAATTGTAATTGTTTTTAAACGAAATCAATCGTTCTTATTTAGAAAACACTAATTTGACTGGTGTCTGTAAAGATAGGTATAAAAAATGAATGTTCTCAATAAGATATTATCCGGAATTTCCCCAGTAAGATATTATTCGGAATTTCCCCACTAAGATATTATCCGGAATTTTCCCAATAAGTGCTATTACGAGCCATATACTGCTAAAACACATTATAGTGTTAAGTGGGAACGTTATGTAATGATTCGTAGAAACACGTTTCATTTTGTATAAACATCCTATAAAATCCCGACGAGAGTCACACATCCCACAATAGAATGAGAGGAGAGAATCTGTGGAGGACAGTTCGGCTTTAATGGAGGATTCGCCATGAATGCGTCGAGGCAAGGAAGGCCGCACGTGGTTTACTATAAATCTGGCGGGGAAACTTTCCCCATGGCTTTGTCGTGTTTTCTTCGAAAGGAGGCTTCATTCATTGAGAGAAGAAGAAGGCGGAGGAGGTGGAGGAGTTCGACTAAGGTGGGATAAGCGGAGCATAACTCATTATTCGCAGCCTCATCTCCGCGAGGAATGGGAAGTTCGGGATCAATGGACCAGCGAAGAGGAGGGGATGTACCAAAAAGCAAAAGAAGAAGAAGAAGGCTAAGAGTGTGCGAGGATCGTAAAAGTACTCGGCGTTCCAAGGACTCTCGAGGACAAAGGACGAGCCAACTCCTTTTCTCCTCCTCTTCTTCTTCTTCTTCTTCGACTGCACACAGCCACCGGAAGAGAAGCTCCACTACTTCCGGAATCGTAGCCCTCCCAACCGATGCAGCAACTTTCATCCCCGACAGTCGTTCTCGAGAGCCCCCCAAGACCAGTTTTGTTCCAGGGAGTCGCGGCCCCAAATCCCCTCAAAGTCCATCGGCGTCCGAAATGATTAATGCTCCTCGCCGGCGTCGATCGCAGCGCCGGCCGAGAGAAAACTTCCCGGCGATTGCGACCCACAAACTTCCTCGCAGAGCGGCGGCGGCGGCGACGCCGGCGACGACACGCGCATCCCTCTTCCGCGATTTGCAGGTGTCCCGGCAAAAGGACGCCCGGGAATTCCAGATTCGATTCTAGTACCGACTCACCTCCCAAGAGCTACCAACTCACACCAACCCCCTCTTCCTCCTTTTCCCCCTTTTGCCACCCCCTTTCGTTTACCTTCGGCACTTCGAGATTTGCTCAGATATATCCGGCAAGTGTTCTTTCTACCCTCGAGATGTACCGTTTTTCGAGTGTTTTTGAGTACTACGATTTTGTATATGTTGTCTTAATTGTAGTTACTTTTTTAAAGATATTTTTTTCGATATCTTCTAATTGCTATTTAATTTTTATTGACATTGATATTCACTTTCGTTTACCTTCGACACTTCGAGATTTGCTCAGATATATCCGGCAAATGTTCTTTCTACCCTCGAGATGTACCGTTTTTCGAGTGTTTTTGAGTACTACGATTTTGTATATGTTGTCTTAATTGTAGTTACTTTTTTAAAGATATTTTTTTCGATATCTTCTAATTGCTATTTAATTTTTATTGACATTGATATTCACTTTCGTTTACCTTCGACACTTCGAGATTTGCTCAGATATATCCGGCAAATGTTCTTTCTACCCTCGAGATGTACCGTTTTTCGAGTGTTTTTGACTACTACGATTTTGTATATGTTGTCTTAATTGTAGTTACTTTTTTAAAGATATTTTTTTCGATATCTTCTAATTGCTATTTCATTTTTATTGACATTGATGTGGACTTTCGTTTACTTTCTGCACTTTGAGATTTGCTGAGATATATTGTTTTTGAAGTGTTTTTTGGATACTACGATTTTTTATATGCTGTTTTGAGATTTTGGTCTAATTGTGATTTAATTGTGCCAGAAATTGTTATTGACTCCGTCGTTCTTTTTATTTAGACTTTAAATGCACAAGTATTATTCTAAAGAGATATAATAAATTCAACGGAATATTTTATAGACGATAACACTAAGGAGAAATATTATAAAGAATTCATCGTTGGGTTTCGAGGAAGTACTCAAAGAGCAAAATAAAATCAGATGTTCGCCTTAGAGATATTCAGGAGTGCGGTGTCGATATTTCCTCGTTTTTTTTCTCTCCTCTCGTTTGTCGACAGTTTGTCGACCCTTCTCCGAGAGCGTTCCGGTATCCCGAATTCCTCGGGAATTTCACTATTCGCACTAGAATACGCTGAGACGACGACGTGTCAAATATGTATGAACAATATGGGAAAGAGAAATCTGCTTTCCGAGATCCACTTGTCTCTGCGAAGATACTTTCGAGTGGCGGCGGAGTTGGGACGACTCGCTCTCGTCATTCGACCACTGTTTTACATCGCCCGCCGAATCCAATGAATCCTTCAATGATACACGAATTTCCATCGAACTATCTTTCGCGCAACTTCCGAATTCAATCCACTTCCCTCCAACAACTTCCTCCGCTTTCCCATGCAATACAATACGAATATATCTCTTCTAAATAAACTCACGAAGGAATCGTTCATTTTGGTATAAAAATCGTAATTTATAAATAAATGAAAACTGTATTTCTTCTCGTAGAACAAAGAAGTTAAATGTGACGTTTATTTTGAAAGTGACCCAAGTTTATTTGTATTAAAATTGAGATATTAAAGAATTTGCGTTTTACTAAAATCAAAAATGTACGTATAGAATACTAATTGATAAATGGATTTAACGAAAATAAAAATATATATAATTATGTATTTCAACCACATTTTCACGGAAACGAATTCCACCGTTAAAGCATTAACTTCTGAACTTAAAATTGTTATATAAAAATGTATTCCCACATTCTCCTTCCAAATATTTTCGATCTTTTAAGTTAAATCATTAAATAACTTATTACAAATTCTAAAAACGATCTCGAAAAAGAAATTCGTCGAAAGAATTCCAAGCGGATCCTCCCAGTTACTCGCAAATGAACCGTGAGGGTGAATCCTTCAAGCGCCAAGTATTCATTCCAGGAAAATAATTATGATAATAGTAATTATAATTAGCCAGGCATTAAAAGGGGGGCGGAGGTGGAAAATTGTCTTGGTGGAGAGCACATCTCCGACAATGGGCTAAATGGGGTTCGCAGCTGAGAATAATGCTTCTCTCTTCCACCCCCTTTAATTCCCAGTCAGGCATTAGGCTTTCGGATTACGTAGGATCCTCCGAGCGGGAATGTCGGCCGGGCAAAAATATTAATACTGCCATCCATGCGTTCCTGTCGCTCGGCTGCTAATCCCAAATATTCCGCGCTGGCTCGCGCGGAATGAACCGCCCACCCGGCAAAGATACGACGCCGAGAGTGACCTCTACGCCGACGCCGCCGCCGCCGACCTTACTTCATCGACGTACGACATATACGACTTACAATTCCTAGTCTCGCTGAGCAAACTCGCCGCTGCGCGATCCTCCCATAGCTTTTAAGCTCTCGCTGAGAGCAATGAATAAATATGTTACAGTCGACTTTCTCTTTTTCCTCTTGGACGATTCTTCCATAATAAATGTGACTTCTTGTAATGTTGAAGAGAAATAAGAGAAATTGAAATGGAAATGAAAATATATAGACAAGTGATTTTAAAGGTTTTTTTTTGTTAGTAAAAGATGCGGTGATTTAAAAGATTCTTAAATAATAAATGTGGATTATTTTTTGTGTAAATATTTAATAGGAGTAAAAGAAATTGAAATAGAAATGAAAATATGTGTTGAAAGTTGTTGTAAACGTATAATAGAAATACGTCAAACTAAAAATAGGAATAAAAATACATTCACGAGTAATTCTCACGATTTTTCTTTGGCAATTCGTAATGATTTTTTATTACTTTTGGTTACTGTATTCTAATATTTCAACATTTTTAATGTTTTTGATAATCCACTGATTTTTTACAATGATAAAAACTCCCTTACATTACAATGCTTTCGAAATTAATTATAACAAAATTTTAGAGGGTTAAATCCCGATTTTTTATTACGACTCTCAAACGCATTTTTAACTTGTTATTGCAACTAATAAAAGAAAACAATAATTGCAAGAATTCCACGATATCAACTAGAAATATTTTAACCTTCGGAGTCGATTATTTAAATTACTAACACATGAAGATTTCGAGTGGGCAGAGGAGGATTTTAATAACAGGCTTTAGAGCTTCGCCCTTATCCAAGGGAATGGCTATCCACACCTGACTCATCCTGTAGAAATGGCGAGGTTAGGTGGGTGAGAGTGGGGATGAAAGGGGGGAGGAAGCGCCGAGCCGAAGACGAACGTTCGACTCGGCCGAGCGGTTCGTTCTATTGTTTAATTTAAGTGCCAAAGTTTAAACCGGGTTAAGCGCCGTATAAATTCACAGGGGAGCTTCCACAGAGATTTTCTCTCTCTCTCTCTCTCTGTTCGAGAACTCGCACTCACCTCGACGAGCTAGTGCGTTTAAGTAGCAGCGGACCACCAGATGTGACGTCAGTGCGCCGCTCTTCCGGAATGGGAAGCGACGGCGTTTAAGTCGCCGCCGATTCCGCTGGTGCAGCCCGATTTTTCCCTTCCGCCAGCGATTATTCGCCGCCGCCGTTCACGATTTTTCACGTTCTCCGTGCGCCCGCGCGCTTTTCTGATTTCCGGCGGGTTTCTTGCGCGCCAGACGAATTACAGGATTCGGCCTCCTCCGTGCAAGCAGTGTTAATTGGCTCGCTGGGATTGGAAGGCTTTTTTCGCAGGCTTGAAATAAAATTGGGAATCCTCCGTGAAGAGTCAATGATGATTTGGGAGTTTGTTTAGCTTGGAAGTATGATTCGCAAGGACGAGTGGAATTTTGAATGCTGGAGAGTTTTGCTTTCGAGGCGAAGTTGAAGTGTTCATATTTCAATGATATTTCATTGAAGTTTTGTAATTTCGTGTTTGGATAATTCAAAGCTTTAAAAGTTCAAGCTTGGATCTTCTTAATTTAGAGAATTCAAAGTTTGGGAATTTAAAAGTCAGAAAAATTGAAAAATTCACAAAAGAATTCTATCAAAGTTCCGTCAAAATGCATTACAAATACCAGGGAATTTCGAGGGAGACTTGTAATGTTCGCGAATCATCGAGAAATGCAGTGTTAACTGCAAGATTCCTCGATGATTAATCATCCCATAATGCAAGACACGCGTCGGAATACGTCGTCTGCTTGGATATTAATATTCCAACGGCCACATTAATTTCGTAGACGCGAGAGCGCGATGTGAATGGACCATTACGCCTAATTCCAGACGGCGGAATCCTCCGTCGCAGGCAATTAGAACTGGATGATTAATGAAATTCTATTAATTATCGAGCGACTCTTCACTCTCTTTATTCAAGCGCGTCTTTATTCTTTCATCGAGCGACCAAGCAAAATAGGAAATCACTGTAAAATATTCTATTATTATACAACGATTTTATTATATTTTATTATGTATAACATTATGTTATATTGTAATTTGTTGTCCAAGTATTATACAATATTATAATATAACATAATTCCAGGTAGAATTAAATAACATCCCATTAAATCCACCAGAAATAAATTGCAATATTTAACAAACGCACCATTATTTCGTTCAGTCACACAATAAATAAAAAATCAATGCATTATGTTATATTATATTATAATGTAATACACAGAAGTTTCGTGATTCGATTTTTTATTTATTATGTGGCTGAATGAAATAACGGTAGGTTTATTAAATATTGCAATTTATTTCTAGTGGATTTAATGGGATGTTATTTAACTTCACCTGGAATTATGTTATATTATAATATAATACTTAAAGAAACAAATACCAATATTTAACAAACCCACCATTATTTCCTCCACCCAAACAATAAAACTTCGACAATAAAATTAAAAAATACAGTATAAAACAAATCCGCTAAGATCCACTCTCCCCAAATATTCTCGAAAACAGCGAAATACCTAGAAGAAAAAGAGAAGAGGAGAGGAAAAAAAAGAAGAAGCGGGGGAGTCATGTCTTCGCAATCGAATCATCGGCTTTCCGGCGCATCAACCTGTTACTCGCGGTAATTGGCCCGAGCTCGGTGCAGAGTGCTCCGGCGAGGATAACAATGGTGGGATGCGAGCGGCGGACATTAAGTTCGCATTTCTGCGGAGAGAGAGAGGAGCGGCGAGAGCGATTCGAAACAAGCTCGGCAAACGAGGGTCAGAGAAAGAGAAGAGGAGAGAAGAGAAGAGAAGAGAAGAGGAAGCTCGAGGGAGTGCTTGGAAATAATCGAGCGAACAGCAAGCGGATGTCGATTGGCGTGCGGACTATCAAAGAGGGCGCCCGGCGGACGCTTGCACGCTTGGGAGCAGTCTTTAGCTCTCTCTCGCTTTGTGCCGGAGAGCACCGAGCCTCCCGGGAAACCGACAAACAATGAACGACCATGGGATTTCAAGGCAGAGAGAGCAAGAGGAGGAGGGGGAGGAGGGGGAGGGGCGGCGCTCGGTTGGACACGAAGCTCAAAGAAAAGCGTGCATCCGATGACGCGGCCTATTTGCCAAGATTCACCCGCTCCCATCTGATACCACAATGGACCAAAGCGTTTAGAAGAGGAGGAAGTGCAAACCACCGACTTGACTTGCCAGGACTATCACTTTGCGATGATTGTCGCGGAGGAAACTTTGCCATTTGATCGAATGTCGAGGAATGATGATATTTTGAAATTCAATGCTTCAAAAATTCATATTTTGAAGTTCAATGCTCTAAAAATTCATAGTTTGAAGTTCAATGCTTTAAAATTTCATATTTTGAAATTCAATGCTTTAGAAATCCACATTTTGAAATTCAATGCTTTAAAATTCGAAATCTGAAATCTCAAAGCTCAAGTTTAATTTTGAAATTTTGAAATTTCAAGTGTCAAAGCTTCGACTTTAATACTAGAAAAATTCTATGATTCAAAACTGAATTTTAAAAATTCCAATCATAGAAATTAACAATCATTATTCTCCGCAGTAAAAACCACCCCTATCAAAATTCAATTCACTCCGAGAACAAATATTCTTATCCGTAAATCAAGAGCGGTGTTCATTTAGGGCGACACTAAGGAATACTGGCTGCAATTCAAGGGTCTCCTCTCGCGACGATATTAATATTTCAGCTACTTAACTGGAGGGTTGAAGGGGCCGAGTGAAATAATAGGTGGTTCTTGAAAACTTGGAGAATGCGAGAAGAAGAAGAAGAAGAAGCGAAAGAAGAAGGAAGAGGCTTGAAAAGGAGAGCAAAGAAAAGAGAGAGAGAAAAGGGGGTTGGTTGCGCGCAAACAGAGCCTACCAAGCCACCCCATTTCCACTGGGCTCTCTCGGAGCGTGTTGAAGGCCTCGACTCGAGTGTTTGAGAGCGAATGGGATACTTTGCCAACTGTTATTGTTTCTTATACTCGAAGAGTCACCTCCTTCTTCTCTACCCCTTTCCAACTCCCAACTACCACCACCCACTCACTCAATTACCCACTCCCTTTCACCGAACGGAAATACATTCCGAATACGCTGCACTCTGAATAGAATCAAAAGTATACTTCGATTCGAGTCGACGAGTGTCCTCGAAATGATTTTTATTTCGTCTGATAAAGTTCAATGTAAATCGAAATTCGATTGAGTTTATTTCATTCGCGTAGACTTCGCGTACTGTAACGCGATTCAGAGTAAATTGAATTGGGATCATTATAAACAGGCAACAAAAAAGATTAAGGTAAATTAACATAAATTAATTCAATGTAATATTAAATAAATTCTGAGTGAAATTGTATTCGAAGTAGCAAAGATAAGTTAAGTACGAAATAAGACTAGGATTGCAAACAGAATTGAATTAGAATCGTTATAAATAGGCAATAAAAAAGATTAAGATAAATCAATTCAAAGTGGTTTTAAATATATTCTGACTGAAATTATATTCGAAACAGGAAAAATACATTAAGTAAACAGTAAAACTAGCGTTGCAAATAACAATAAAAATAGGATTGAAATACATTAATTCAACGCAGTATTAAACGACTTCCGAGTAGAATTGCACTCGAAAGAGGAGAGATAAGTGAAGTACGAAATAAGGCTAGGGATTGCAAATAGAAATGAAATGGAGCGTTAATGGGAGATGAAAGAGGCGGCTAATAATGCAGAGTGGAGGAATCCTTTTGCAGGTGGCGTAACTGGAATTCCACGGGACACGCAACAAGGCTCTCGCTCGAGAGAAGCGGCGCTATGCGAGTCGAGAAAGAGAGAAAGAGAGACAAAGAGAGGGACACGTGAGGGATTACGGGATGACAGGTGTATCTCAAAGGGATGCTGGGCCGGATGTAAGTGATAAAGGCGATCGAGTATGAAAAGAACTAAGGCGAGGGAGCGCGCGCGCGCGCGGATGCCAGCGAAGGTCTCACGTGGCCGAGTCAGCTGATTCACTGATTGCCGGGGCACGTGAGCGGAAGATTCGATAGCGTGTAAAGCCCTCTGCAATAAAGCTTTCGCTTCCCCTTCTCTTTCCTTTTCCATCCCCTTTCGACTCTCTCTCCCTCTTTCCCTCTCCCTCTCTCTCTCGATTCGTCAGCGAGTGCTCCGTCGAGCGTTCCAATGGCCTGTCAGCATTCGAATAAGACCACCGAACGGGATTTCATTCACTAGTAACAATATTGCACCCCCACACCCCACTGCCGACTCGATAATACCTTTCGTAACACGCTCATACATTCTCCACCGCAGCCAATCCACTGGAAACTTCTTTCCTCGGAATACTCCACGTGCAATTTAACTAACAGTGCGATCGACCACTCTCTTTTGCCTGGCTAATCTTTTTCTCTCGGAGGAAATGTAAATATTAGTGAATGTAGGATGAAATAGTATAAGATAAGTAATTGATATTAATGAGTCACTCTGACATTTGTATTGTATTGCGAATGGAATTTGACTAACAGTAAGATAAACCATTCCCTTTTGACTGCCTAATTTTTTTATTTTAAAGGAAATATCAATATTTCTAAATCTGATGTCAAATAATACAAGGTAAATAATTAGAAATGAATAAGGTTCATAAATAATTCTGATATTTGTATTGTATTGCAAATGTAAGTTGGCAAACAGTATAATCAACCACTCTCTTTCAAAACCTAATCTGTTTCTCCCAATAGAAATTTAATATTAAATATAAATAATTGCAAATAATTAATATCAATAAATAACCCAGACATTTCTATTGTATTGCAAATATAAGTTGACAAACAGTATAATCAACCACTCCCTTTACAACCTAATCTCTTTCTCTCAATAGAAATTTAATATTAAATATAAATAGTTGCAAATAATTAATATCAATAAATAACCCTGATATTTCTATTGAAATCGAACGAGAATTGAGTAAGATCGCCTTCTAAAAGTACTAGCAACTGCAAGATCCCGACATCGAAACCTTACCAAGTGTAGCAACAGCATTGCAGCAGCATCGGAACTACTACTACTTTCCTTTCGCTGCTTTGCATTTCAATTTGGTTCCGGTGGATTTTTGTTATCGCCGCGCATAAACAGGCTCTCCTCCTTCCGCGTGTCTGTCTGGCTTTCTCGAAGGAGGAAGAAGCCGCCAGCGAGGCAGCCAGCGAGGCAGCCAGCGAGGCAGCCAGCAGCACTCAGCGATGCATAATGCCGGATATTAAGTGGCCGTGCAAATTGCCCGACATCCCGCGGAAGATAATCCAAACAGAGGGTCCCTCCAAGACAAACGGCTGCCGGGAGAAAAGGCGAAAGCAGCTCTCCTCTCTGCAAAATACCTTTGGCAACTCTCTCGCCGACACTCCGACCAGAAGGAAGAGGAAGAGGAGGAGGAACTCGAACGGGAACTAGGATTCTAGGTAGCGATGATATGAATATTCAGTGCTACTTCGCATCCTTCCTTCCCTCTCGGCAACGCGAAACCAACCGAACCAGTCCACGTCAACCCTTCGCTGGGATGTGCGAGTCAACATATTAAAATTCCCTATTTAATTCGCCGTGATGTTGCTTCAGGATTTATTGTTCCCGCGATTTCCTCGTCTTACCACTTGCAACCGCCGTCTTTGTTTATCGGCTGAGTTGATGGTTTTGGTTCTTCGGGTGTGTTCGGAGAGAGTGTTTCTTTGTAAGGATGAATTATTAAGTGTGGAATAAGATGATAAAGATTGTTTTAATACGAAGTTGATATGTTTGTAGAAGAATGTTTGATTTCGCAATTATCGAATGAATGAAAATTGGTGAAGTTAAAATTGTAGCATCAATTGGGTTTGGTGTAACAATAAAATTATGCAAGTAGCAACACTGTTTTCCATAGGAAATAATCTCGAGAGAATATTTATCGCTTAAACTATACTCGGTAGAAACAACTGTTATTAATTAATATCGATTTTAAGAACGAGGAATTTTTTAAATCTGAAATAAATGAAAATTGGTAAACTTAAAATTGCAAAATCAATTGGTTTCGATGCAGGAACAATGATGCAACTGGCAACTACGTCTTCTCTTTGAAACAATCTCAAAAGCAGTATTCAACGCTTAAACCACACCAACCAGAACTACCTGTCATTAATTAATAACGATTTGAAGGACGAGGAATTTCTTAAATCTCAAATAAACGAAAATTATCAGACTTAAAATAGCAAAATCAATTGGTTTCAATGTAGACACAATTCTCTTTGAAACAATCTCAAAAGCAGTATTCAACGCTTAAACCACGCCAACCAGAACTACCTGTCATTAATTAATAACGATTTGAAGAGCGAGGAATTTCCTAAATCTCGCACAAGCGAGAATATAATCAGAGAGAAACTGTGAAATCGATAGGTTTCGATGGAGAGAACGATTACGCAAAGAGGAGGAGGAGGAGGAGGAGGGGCGGCTGGCGGCTAATGCTGCTATCCTGTTTTCCCGCGGGCTAACAATGAATTAAGCTCGCGAAAACAAAGCCTTCTCATTCACGGCTTGGCGTTACGCGGATCGCGAATAAATGTTTACTTAATGGAAGATTAGTGTTCTCGGAGTCTGGCCTGGCGGGCGGGGATTGCTCGCCGATGCATTAACTGGACGCGGCGCGCGCGGGCTAAATAGGCAGCTGGCGTAATTAATGGATTTATCATCGAATTAACAGGACGGGAGTCCTCTGAAAAATGGACCACCGAGAAAAGTGGAGCGCGGCCCTCCGAATTCGAAATTCATTACCACTCGTCCACGAGAATTCTCTCTCCAAAGAATCCCGGAGTGTGTGAGAGAAAGAGAGATGGAAGTGGATGAAGATAAAAAGAGAGAGTGAGAAGAGCGTTGAAGTACGAAAGATGTCACCGAGCGAGAGATATAAATCATCCGAGAAGCGTTAATCTTCTCGGTGATTTCAATGCCGAAATTAACGACAGCTTCCACTCCGAATCGACTTTCATCCCTGACAAATATAAAACCGACTAACCAATGACTGTCGAGACGTTTTAATTATAAACGTCTTCATTGATTTTTATCTCTTTGTTTAATAGAAGTCAGGTATATTAATAAATCTGTGATTTAATTTACAGGATTAAATCGCTGTTATTTTAATTATAAACGTCAGAATGAATTTTTATTTCTTTGTTTAGTGGTAATCAAATATATTAACAAATTTGGGAATTAATTTACCGAACTATGTTGTTCTATTTTAATTCTACACGTCTGAATTAAGTTTTGTTTCTTTGTTTAATAGAAATCAAATATATTAACAAATCTTAGAATTAATTTATCAGACTATGTCGCTGTTATTTTCATAATAAACATCAGAATTGTAATAAGAATATTAGTATTAAAATAGAATACTAGAATTTTAATAATAAACATCAGTCTCGTTTCTTAATAGAAATCAACTATATTAACGAATCTGTGAATTAACTTATCAGGCTATAATCTTGGGCGAAGATTCCTGTCAGTCGAATCAATTTCATGGGACGAGTTAATTAAAGCGAAGGATCGTAGGAACAGGAGGCATCCGAAATAGGATGTCGCTCGAATCCTGGCGCGACAGGTTTATCATTTATTTATTCTTAACTTGGTAGTGATCTTGATGCGTCGTGGAACGCGGCGTCGCGGCGCCGCGCGGCGCCGCCATGAATTCCCCTGCGGATTTCGAAATTTACATGCCTCTGCACTTCACCCGCAGGGATTTCATTATTGAAATTCTGCCAGGGACTATTGTACCGGCGGGAGGAGCGCGAGAGCAGAGCAAGCCCCGGGGATTAAGAATCTATTACCCGTGAAAATCGCTCCGCCCGCCCATTGAAAATAGATTAATAATCCCTCGAAGCGCTCGCGCACTCCGCGCCACGCCACCTTCCAAGTAGACGTTACTTTTCCAGCATTTCGATCTGCCACCATGTCGCACGCGTCATTTTATGCAAACGAACAAACTCGAAATTGCAATATTTCTTTAAGGTATTCCTTGTTGGGTGTTTTAACGCAAAAGTTTCAATTGAATCTTTTAGAATTGTGTCATTAAAAATTATATAAAAATAGAAGGTATTGCTTTAACACACTGTCAATAAAAAAGATATAAAAATAGAAAATATTTCCTAATGTCATGTACACGATATTTCCCAATTAAATATTTTCATAATGATATTTTCTAATTAAATATTTCCATATATAACATTTCCTACTTAAATATTTCCACACTCTCATTAAAAATGATATAAAAATAGAAAACATTACATCATCACACTCTATTAAAAAAATCGCCTTTAAAAACTGACATAAAAATTTCTACAGCCCCCAGAAAATTGTTAACCGACTTTACAAATCAGGGAATTACATTTACAAAAGAATCCAAGTGATTGATAGAAATCTATGAGAGGGAGACTGTCACGAAGGCTGTTGGAAGAGGATAAGGTTAGTGTCGGCGAGAAACAAAGGGAAACAAAGCATGGAGGAGGAAGTCATTAGAGGTCGAATGTTAATCCTCTTTCAGGATTCAATGAGGAGATATCAGAGAGTGCGAGAGAGAGAGAGAGAGAGCGGCCCAGTTTTCGGGCTGGCTTAACGAGGCTGAGCCAGCAGGTTACTCTTTCGTCTTCATTTAACGCGACCGCACGCCGGAACACCACCGCCGCCCACCGGATTGGCCTTTTTACTGACCACCGCGAGCTATTAAACTGCGACACACACACACCCACACACACACACACACACACTGCCCACTAAATTTGCCAGATCCCATCACAAAGCTCCATTTAATTTATTAAGTCCCGCAACGTCACTCCCGTTACCCGCTCGTAATATCAATTTGAACATCTAATTGTCACTCACCGCTCTTTATATACTCCCGTTTTTGCCGCACTCCGCTTTCCGCGGAGTTTAATCAAAACGTGGAATAATTCCGAAGGTATTTTAAACTAGCATATTTATAAAGGTTCTTACCGTTTAAGTATCAATGATAGTAAAATTAAGGTGGGTAATATTAGCTCTAGGTTTATGAATGCTTTCTTTATAATTATATATGGGGACGCTCGTCAAATTGACCTGTAAAGGAAACCGCGTATTTTCTATTTAAAATAAAAGGATTCATTTACTATAAAAATAAGTACAATCTTAAGGGATATAATATAAGTCAAGTAAATCCGCTGGGATTCCATAAATTATTGCCAGCATAAATTAGAAAAAATTTAATAGTAACTGTTTCTGTAACTATTTCGTAAACTCCCGTAAATCAAATGTTAATAAAATCCTTTTACAAATCCAATTTCGCGAACACAAAATAACATACACGTTGACTTTAACAAAATATTTAACTGTTTCAGTGCCGTCCAGAAATATCGCAGCTATGCGAAGAATACCATAAATATAAAACATCATGAAAACATAAAAATTAATTTCTCTTTTGCAAGCAATGTAGACAATTTTTTTCAACTGAGTTGCAACGAAATTAAATCCATTTATAACGTTTTCTAAATTTATTTTGAGATGGAACACACTTTAAACTAGCATTTGGCACTAAAAATACTAAAAAAAGACTAAAATTCTTCATTATAAAAATTGTCGTCTCCATAAATGCTAGAACGAAGACCGAAAATCACTGTCAAAGCAATTGAAGATGTAAACAGGAGAGATTGATTGGTAAATCGTTTGGCGGGCTTCCGGTAGATGCGAGGAGGAACTGCTGTTTGTTTTCTGAGTGTGTCGGGGCGCGCGCGCGCGCGCGCGCTTACCTTGTGTTTGTCGACGACGAGTGGCCTCAGGTGTCGGTCGAACAGCAGCTTGTCCGGCTCGATGTTGATCGGACTCTGACGTCTGCCCTTCGTGCACATCGACCACTGACGGTTTATCAGACCCCAGAATGACGGACCTGCAATCAGAAGTTACGTCGTCGTTAGTGCTCTCGTTGTCGGAGACGATTTCATTTCACTTTGAATGCTGTTGTTTGATTTGTTTCTTAAGATTTGTTAAGCCTTATAATTAGCTTATAAAATACTAGGCATTTGACAGAAAATATATGTTTTCTTCTTTATTATTGTTATTGTATATTAATGCTGTTAATTTTGTTTTTGTGTTTTTATCAGTCGGAGTATTAATAAATTTTTGGGTACTTAACTTTCGTATTTAAAATGATATCATAAAATGCTAGGCATTTGACAGAAAACATCTGTTCTTCTTTATTATTGTATTAATTTTGTTTTTGTGTTTCTATTAGTGAGAGAATATTAATGTATTCGCGCAAAACTTGAAGATTCGACATTTCTTTACAGTTAATTTGAAAAACACTGTAATGTAAAGAAGAATTTTTTGTATTATTATAAAATATCAGGGTTAAAGAGAAAATGAAAATGTATAAGATTGTTATTATTATTGTGATGTCTTTTGTGGATTAATTGTATTAAATTATATTATAATTGGAAACATCTTTTACAGAATCATTCAAAATTGTCCAAAAAAATCCTACGAAATATAAACGATGAACTTAAATATAAAATAATGGTAATTGTATTTCTCTTCTGTAATATTATAAATTATTAGATTTTTAGCTAGAATAAATGGTAATCAGACCGAAATTCAATATATAAAACAAAGCTAATTCGCACTAGAAAGTCATGAAATAGAATTCAGCAAAAAAGCAAGTTATACGTCTTGAAAGAATAGTTGGGCAATTTGGAGGATTAGAGGAGGGATTGGGTAAGTCGTGGAGGAAAGTGGAAATCCAATCGCTAAGCGACATAACTGCCCTCGAAACAAGCTAATAACAACTTAGCCAATATAAACGTCCATCTCGGCCGATCTTTCAAACGGTGTACAAGTCCCTCGGGAAGAGAGGAGGGAAGAAAAATAGGAGGGAGCGGGAAAACGGCTAGGTTTCGAAGGGGGGCGCCTCTGTCGCTCGATTTCTTCCGCCCGAAAACCAGCAGCCATTTCGCGGCGTCCACTGTCTTATCTCCAATTTCCGGGCGTGAAACTTGCCGAGGCTCGTTCTTCCCATGGGAGAAGCACACATCGGCTCGACTTTCTTTTCTCACTTTTTCCCGACGGCGACGGCGACGGCGGCGTTCGGAAATCTGAAATTTTTATAATTCCAACTTTTCCGCCCGCTTACTACGCCGTCGCCGCGCCGTCGCCGCGCCGTCGGGACGACGACACGCGTCAACTTTTATGGGGTGAAACGGTGGATTTTCAACTCGTTCCACCCGAAGCCGCGCGCACCTTCTAATGTTGGATACGTGTAGCATCCGACTACTCCTAGGAGAAATTTAACTTTCTTCGGGCGACCAGTTCACCCTGACCGACGCCGACGCCGACGCCGATACCGACCAGTTCTTCCCTTTTTCTCTTTCTCTTTCCTGCTTTCGCTTCCTTCTCGCTCTTTCCTTCTTTCCTTCTCGCTCTAATGAGGCCGCGCCAGTTCGAATCTCGTATTACGAAGCTCAGCAGTTTCCCATCGCCGATTCTGATTGCCCCGCTCTCGAATCCTCCTCTCCTCCCCGCAGCCGCCCATCCTCCTCAAATCATCTCGCGCATGTAACTTCACTCGACCAATTGCAATTATACTTTCCGACCGAATTTTACTGATGCACTTCCCCTCCACGAGATTTCACCGCGATGCTTCCGCCAATGGAGTTATGCTTTTAGCTGAATTCTCGTAATGCTATTTCGTTTCTTAATTGTGCGCGTCGAATCGACTTGGATTATTATTGATTTGTTTCATTGTTAGATTCGGAACTGTGTTGTTGAAGGGTGTGGAAATTAAGGATTGATTTACAAAATAATATGAAATAATGTAGAAGATGAATAAAAGCACATATAAAGTGTTTGAACTAATTTATAATGATTATAAAATGGTATCCTTGGTTTGTTTGGTTGTTAGATTCAGAAGTGTGTTATTAAAAGATGTAAAAATTAAGGATTGAATTATAAAATAATATAAACTAATATAGAAAACAAGCAGGAATAAATATAAAATGTATAAGCCAGTTTATAATAATTAAAAAATGGTATTCTTGATTTGTTTGATTGTCAGATTCAGAAGTGTGTTATTAAAAGATGTAAAAATTAAAGATTGAAGTATAAAATAATATAAACTAATCTAGAGGATAAATCAGAACAAATACAAAGTGTACGAACTAATTTATAATCACTATAAAATTACACTCTTGATTTCTTTGACTATTAGATTCAGAACTGTATTGTTGAATGATGTAGAAATTAAGGTTTGAATTATAAAATAACCTAAAATAATGTAGACGATAATGTTATAGAAGACAGATTAATTAAAATCAGATAAAAATGTCAGAAAATGTTTAAGAAGATAATAATCTAGAAGATAAATAAGAGCAAATATAAACTGTATAAACCAGTTTGTAACGACAATAAAACGATAGTCACACAATGTAGAACCAGCAATGTTTTCCTGTACTTGTTCGGCCCACTTGTGTCGTAACACGTGCGGAAGTAGTCGAGTGTCGAGTCGGGAGCGAGAGAATCCTAAGAAACGAGGAGCATTAAGGAAGTCCTGCGGGAGCGTTACGGGAATCCTTTGGCTTAATGAAGGAAGCTTTCTCCGCGGGTGAGGTTTAATCGCGTCCAGGGTGTCATACTCGCGATATTTACCGCTTATAACACGCGACATTAAATATTTCGCGAGTGGCGAAGCCCGGAATTTCATTTCCAGGTGGACCAGCCAGCCAGCCAGGGAATATTTGGCCCCGCCAAGATTTAAGCTTCGCGCTTGCTTATAATTGCATAATTAGCCGAGGGTGTACGTCTCGGCCATCTGGAGCAAACACCCCAGCCGAATCTCACCCATGGAAAATAGCACGCGCTCTGTGTATTATTCCCGGGAACCGCCACTCTCTCTCTCTGTGTACAGTTTACCACCATTAATTAGTCCGCTATTTAATTGTCCGCGAAGAAAGTAAAACGAATGCGAAATAAATCGAGTTTTTTATATTAATAATAGTAATGATAGTTTATAATAATAGTAAATAATAGTTTGAGATTTTGTAGTATTTACGGTTTCGAAATGTTCATTATAATTGGAAATATCTGAATTCCATTATTTTGTGGTTGAAATGCACAATGTTTCTGTTATGTGTTTTATTAGGAGGCGAATTATTATAATAATACAAATTTCGCAGGATAATTATAGGCAAAAGATTCGATAATTTCGAGCGCCGTGTTAAACTCGGTCAACACTCGCCGAAATAATCCTATAAACTTGCAATTAATACTCCACTAAATACACTCCAACACTGTGCAGTTCCCTCCATTAATTAGTCCGCTATTTAATAGTCCGGGGGGAATTTCCGGCGCGAAAGTGAAACGGTGGAAGCGCCGATGGAAGTTTCCAGTCTTCGAAGTGCCAATTTTAATGAAGTCATTGCAATTTTACGTCTTTCGTGACAGGAACTTACATTGTCTATTATATACTATAAATATATTACAATAATGACAGTTCCAGAAATATTAAGACCCGCTAACAAACCCAATTTATCAACTCTTAATTTTAATTTTTTATGGCAGGAATTTACAATATTCATAACGTTATGTATTTTATCACAAATATATTACAATAAAAGAACGTTACAAAAACGAAAAGATTGGAGAACAAACCGAATTTGTCAGTTGTCAGTTTTAAGTTTTCATGACAGAGAAATCTACAACATTTATTGCGTTAACTATTTTACCACGAATGTATTACAACAACAAAAAGAGTCCCAAAACCATAATGATCCGATAACAACCCAATTTCTCAGGATCAAGCCCCTATATCAGCGGTAATCCAACTAATCCCCTAAACTTACAATTAATACTCCACTAAACACACCGGAAATTTCCCGAAACAGCGCATCACACAGTCCGGCGAGCGTAATCCTTATTCCAACTCATTTCATATACAACACATTCCAACGCATCGATCCCCAAAACTCGACAATACAAACACACGTACAGGGTGAGTCACTTGCCTTTGTATCACCACCAAAAATTGGATATTTTCGATGGCCAAACATATGGGGAAAACAAAATTTTGAGCTGGGGCTTTGAAATTTATATCACATCTTCCTTGATGCAAGGGGAGACTCTCCGCCAAATATCAGCCCCGGCGAATGTCGGGAAGTCTAAAAAATATGGGAAAAACCAGCGAAAATTCCGAAAAAATCGAACTTTAAAGGCAGTTTTTTTAGTCTTTTCTATAGAAATCCGGACTTTTTTCGACGGATTTCTTATTTTCTATCTGTTTTCATTCATAAACAATTGATTCCTGAAGAAAAAACCCGAGTTCGGGGACCTTCGAGAAATCGTGAAAAAATCTGAAGGGGTACCCCTTAAGAAAAGTTTGCCGAAAAAAGAATTTTGAGCCAGGGCCCTGGAATTTTTATGACATATTCCTCGATGTAAAAAAACATTACCCACCAAATTTCAGCCCCGGGAAAGGTCGGGAAGTCCACCAAAAAAAATAAAAACTGTCAAAAATGAGCAAAAATAGACTTTTCTGGACGGTTTTTCGATCCGTTTCCGTTGCAAATTTGGACTTTTTTTCACAGATTCTTTGTTCTCTATCCACCCTGATACGAAAACAATCAGAATATCCCGGGTTCGGCCGCTTTTGAGAAACTTGAAAAAATTGACCATTTTCGAGGGTCGAAAATAGGTGAAAACCTAAAGTTTGAGCTAGGGCTCTGAAATTTATATCACTTCTTCCTTGACGCAACGGCACATTCTCCACCAAATTTCAGTGCCGGGGAAGGTCGGCAAGTCCACCAAAAAAAATAAGGGCTGGGAGAGTTCTGATTCAAAGGCAAGTGAATCACCCTGTACATTCTCCCTAACAGTTGTGGCAAAATTCAGGTGAACTCGCCGGTAACAAGTAGCGCAACATTCCCGCGGCATGATACACCGTCGAGGGGATTCCCATTGCTAAAACGGGGGAAGGAAGTAAGGGGTTGAAATTCGGGGGGGTGGTGGTCGGCAGTTGGCAGGGTTGCTCAAGAGAGAGAGAGAGAGCATAATAGAATAACGGGCGTCCAGATGGAATGATTACTCTCTTATCACCCGAAGGTAGAGCCTCGACTATTATAGCATTCATCAGAGTGCTGCTTGATCAAGAACGAGAATCCTACCCTCTTCAGTTGGAGGAGCTCGAGGAAGATAAAATCGCAGGGGGTGGCGGCTGCGAGAGAGAAAGAGGGGATGATCGCTGAGAAAAGAGAGGGTGGATAGAACGGAGAGAGGGGGAGAGGGTGTGTATAACCAGGTACGAAGGCGCTCGTCGGCCTCCAGCAACCCCATTATTGAAACTTCAAGCGCGCCGAGCAATCATTCTGCAATTAGCAAAAGTGATTAAGTGTAGAAGCCGACACAACTCTTCCTCTCCTCTTCCCTAGATTCCTCCTCTCTCTCTCTCTCTTTGCCTTTCTCGTAGACTTTGAATAACAGACGCTCCTTCTCTTTCTCTTTCTCTTTCTCTTTCTCTGAACGTATGCCAAAGGGGAGGAAGACTTCCGGCTGACGTCGGACGCCCTCGTTCCACTTGCCGCTTCCACCCTCTTCCACCTGTTTTCCTTTCCCAGCGGGCTCATCCACCGATATCATTCCACCGGCCAACCACCGGGGACTTAATGACTTGTTGACTACACTGCTTTCGGGCCGCCTTCGAGTTCCCGCGAATGCGACTCCTCCTCGATAACCGCATAATTAACGGGTGTAATAAGATCCTCGAGAGTCCCCTGACACTTCAAAATACGACTTCGATGATCGTGTTTTAATTGTGTTTGATATGGTTTTTAAATATGTTTAATTGGAACTGCGATGTTAAATATATAATGCGAAGAGTGATTGTAAAATTCTTTTTTCTGTTTTATCATGTTTTCTGTTTGGGAAGTTAGATTTTGTTAGGTAATTAATTGTTACTTCGAACGTTTTAATTGTGTTCGATACTGTTTTTAAATATAAATTAGAATTGCGATGTTAAATATATAATGCGAAGAATAATTGTGATTTTCAGTGGATCGTAAAATTCTATTTTCTTTTTTATAATTTTGTACTCGATGATGATTTCAGAAAGTACGAAACTGTTCAGCAAGCTAAAATCTATTAAGTAATTAATTGTTACTCCAAACGTGTCACCATACAACTTTAAGTGAAACTTTTCCCGGGGGCCGCCGGTTTGCTAGTCTTGATTTAACTGCTTTGGCGGAGCGTTGATTTTTTGCCCGAGTTATAAGCCAGTTGGAAGCTTATATCGGAGTTTGGATCGTCTATTTTTCACTAGATCTCGGCTGGGTAAATATCGCTTTCTTTAATAGTTTCACTCGGACCTTCTCTCACTCTCTGAGACGGCTCTCATTAAAGGGCAGAGATCCTCGGATGACCCGGCGCGGCTAAGAATGATCGCCGAGGATTTTTTCCATCGCTGTTACAAGGGCGGAGAGAGAGAGAGAAAGAGAGAGAGAGAGAACAGTTGGCACGGTTTCCATTCTCTTTCTGATCTTCCCTGAGCTCTGACACGTCTCTTTTCTCCCTTTTCTCTCGTTTTCCCTCGGCGACATTATAGAACCTCTCCAGCTTCCGGAAGCGACTCTCTCTCTCTCTTTCTCTCTTTCTCTCTCAGCCACGTCAGATGCCACTCGATAAGAGGAACGGCTCGAGACAGGCGCAGGATTAATCAAGGCGGGATTAGCCCGCCAGGATCGGCCGATAAAAACAATTAATCGCCCTCCAATCCGGATTACGAAATCCGGCGCAAAAATGTCCACCAGGCAAAATTACGCTTAATGAAACTTGCACGAAAAACCGACAACTCCCATCGGAAATAACCAACACATTACGAGCGAAGCATTTACGCTCGGAAATAATTTCATTAAAAAGCTCCGATGAAAGAACTCGGTTTCGTTGACTGTTTCAACTGGCGATTCGAGAGTTAATTATAAAATCAGACATCGTTGTAATAAATACGACGAAAGCCAGTAATATAAATAATGTTCTTGCCTGGGGAAAAGCCCGTCTGAAATGCGATCTTCGCTTTAGAGAATTAACTTCGTTTATCCATTAAACCAGCGGCGAAGTTAATATCCTGTTTTTAACAATCGGCCTTATCTCGAATGACAGAAGTCTCATCGGCTCTCCAACTGTGCCGGTTTCCCCAATTAAAAGTGGCTGCGGCGCGTACAAACGCGTGGTGATAAAACGCCGGCGAAAAGTGTCAATCATCCGCGGCGAGTGATTCTAATCGAATGACGACGAGGATTCTCTCTTGCGCGGGGAGAGAAAGAGAGAGAGAGAGAAAAACTCTTTTTCTCTCGATGATAGAAACAATGGGTTTGTCAGGCTTTTGCGCGTCAATATTGAAATGCTTTTCGGAAGACGATCAATTATCCAAGCGGGCCGATATTAAATTGCCTTCGTTACTGTCATCGCCTCTCTTTTCCATCGGCCGCCCGCGCGCGCGCGCACTTTTCACCGGCAGCAGGAAATCTGTCTCTTCTTCGGCCATTACTCGCTTCGGGGATGGAAAAAAATGGCGGACGACGGCGAGGAGGGGGGATCGTTACCGGTGTCTCGGAAACTGAAAAATAATTGGAAGGGGCCTCGCGAGAGAGCGCGCGGCCGAGAGCTCGTCATCGTCTTGACAAAAGGTGGAGGAAACCGGCAAGAAGGAGAGCGAGCGCACCACCGAAAAAATAGTCACTCGCCCGCTTCCCTAATGATCGCGCGCACCCACCGTTCCTCCACCGAAAAAGATTCATCCCTTCGATAATAAAATTCAAGGTTTCCGCGAGAAAAGAATAACATTCTCCATAAATTCCGACTGAAACATATGAGAAATCTCTTTTTTTAATTAACGCACAGATTTTGTGGGACAAGGAATCGATTTTTTATGTAGAAAAACACACTTTAGAACATTCTCTTGGTAAAACAGTAAATCTCGATTATATTCGAGTGTGAAAAATTATAGCAGCATAAAATACAACACCGCTCGAATCAACTCAAACGCATAAGTTAAAGCCTTAATTTATTAACAAATAAAAGACTTACTTCGTCTTTTAAACAACAATCGAAGTTTTAAATTCCTATTGAGAAATCGGAAGAAGTGAATTATACAGAAAGAAATTCTTTCGCCATAAGAAGGAGCCAAGACATTAGAAAGGATCGCGCGAAAGCAAAGTCAGGAAAGAAGAGATTCCCTTTCTTGCATGGCCGTTAAAGAAAGACGGACTGTTATTCTTGGATTCTAATGCAATAATCTCGAAGTGCGAAGTGGCCGTGCACGCCGAAGACGAAGGCGCCAATGGAAGGGGCGAGGTTTGAAAGAAAGAGGAAAGAAGAATAGAAAGAAGAAGAAGAAGGTTGAAGAGACACAAAAGGGATGGAAAGGATCGGAGGGCGGCGGAGTGCTGATTGAGGGTGGCCGCGCGGAGAAATGTATTCATGTATGCATATGAATTCAGGCTTCCACGTTCCGAGTCGACCGCGAAAAACATCTTAATTGGAGCTGGCTGGCTGGCTTGCTTGCCACCCCCGTCGCGTTAACAGCAGCCACCCTTTCTCTCCTCTCTGCCAAGCCTTCTCTCTTTCTCCCTTTCTCGCCGACAATTTTAGAAAACGTCCGGCGCGCAAATTAAAACCACACTGAATCGCTAAATGCCCGCGCGCGCGCGCTACTTCCACCTGACAGACACACACACGCGCGTGCTAGGAGGAGAAGACATTCGAGAATGAAGACATTCAAATTCAAGCATTCGAGAATGACATTTTATCACACACTTCAAAGCATACTTTTCAATTTAAACGTTATCACACCTTACGTCGTTTGTTCAACCCAATCGAATAAAAACCAGTCTTCCTGAGAAACTGACAGATAACGGACGTATCTGCCAAAGCCCGAAAGCTTAACATTTATTCGTCCGAGTTATTGTGTCCGAGTTATTGTCCGAGTTATTGTCCGAGTTATTCCTAACATCAGAAGTGGGATTCCTGCCCAAAAGCTACAATGAGCAAGAAGGCTACTTCGTCCACTCGGGAAACCGAGGTGAAAAGGGATTCCCTCACCCTTCCGATTTTTAATCCCGCCGCCGGGAATATTGAAGCGGCAGAATGGTGCGAATTGGTCGAGAAAGCCGCAGCAAAACGCGACTGGGACGACCAGGAGAAAACCGAGAAAGCCGCACAATTTCTTGCCGGGCCGGCGAGAAAGGTGTATGAATTATGGACTCCTATTGCTCGATCCTGGGAGAACCTAAAGAGGAAACTATTAGCGTCCTTCCCAAGATGCAGGAATCTTGGGGAAGATTTCCAAAAGGCTGCCCTGTTAACTAGCGACAGTTACGACTCTTATCTCGAGTATGCTATGGACAAGGTCCTCCTCCTCGAGAAGACGAGACTCACTATCACCGAAGAGGAAATAGTTGAAATCGTAACGCATGGCATACAAGACGAGACGATTCGCCTGAGTATCAAGACGCTGGCGACTAAAACGGTGGCCGATCTTAATCAGTTGCTATCGTCCTGCGCTACGCCCGGTAAACGCCCGAGACCTCATCAAGAAGACAGAGAACAGCCAAAACGTCCCAGACGCGAAGAAGAGACACGTCGGTGCCATCGATGCCAGCGGGTTGGCCACATACGCAAGGACTGCCGCACTCGCGTCGAGAACCTTCCCGCCACCTCTTCAGCCGACCGCCCCCCTCAAAAGGAATCCAGGCCCGAACCTCCCAAAAGGGTGCAATGTGACCACTGCCACAAAGGAGGTCACACTATTGACGCGTGCTGGATTAAAAGGCGCCTCGATAAGAAAGGTGATGTCAATGTCTTAGAAAAAGGTAGGTTGCCGACTACCTTAGTAATCATAAGAGACTGCGTCGTATCTGCGCTGGTCGACACGGGAGCAGCATGCTCTATCATCAGGGAAAACATCGTAAGACGCGTCGGCGGTCATTGTGAGCCGTGTATCAGCGCATTCACGGGCATCGGACCGGGGTTGCTATATGCGAAACATCGATCCACTCTCATCGTGGAGACTGAAAACTTATGTCTGGAGGTAACATTTTATGTAGTCCCGGACCTCCGCTACGAAGCCATTTTGGGACACGATTGCATCTCCCGAAATGATGTGATTTTCGAAGCCTCCAAATTAGGGACAAGGATTGTGCAAAAAATTCGTAATCCCGTTACGGAGGTAAACCTTGCCTTCGATTTCGTCGCCACAGCTTGCGAAACAGCCCCGCCCGAAATTCGACACGACTTACGCCAACTATTCGGAAGATACCCCATACTCTTAACATCCGGAACTCACTTGCGTGCAGTCACCACCGGATGTATGCTGATCAGGACCACCACAGACATACCCATCACGTATCATCCCTATCGCTTGGCATTCACTGAAAGGGCTAAGGTACGCGAGATGACAGGAAGCTTACTGAAGGATGGGATTATACGCAACAGTGTGTCGCCTTACGCGAGCCCTATTATCCTGGTCAAGAAACAGGACGGCAGTGACCGATTGTGCGTGGACTATCGCGCATTGAATCGCAAAACGATTAAGGACCGGTATCCGTTACCCAGAATCGATGATCAGCTTGATCGCCTCGGTAAAGGGAAATATTTCACCACTTTGGACATGACGTCGGGGTTTCACCAGATCCCAATACACCCCGACTCTATAGAAAAAACAGCGTTCGTGACACCTGATGGGCATTTCGAATATCTAAGGATGCCATTTGGTTTGTGCAATGCACCCGCCGTGTTTCAGAGAGCTGTAAATACAGCCCTCGACGAATTAAAATACACCTTCGCCATAGCATACCTCGACGACATCCTTATTCCCTCCGAGACGCTTCAAGAAGGCGTAGACAACTTGGAAAAGGTGTTTGCCGCCCTAGACTCAGCGGGATTCACCCTCAATATGAAAAAATGTAAATTTCTACGTACAAGCCTGGACTATTTAGGCCGACACGTATCAGCTGAAGGAATCCGACCGGGAGAGAGGAAGCTGATCGCTCTACGAAACGCCCCAATTCCAACTAACGTTAAGCAGGCACGACAGTCCCTGGGATTGGCTGGATATTTCCGCAAATTCATTCCGGGATATGCGTCCCGTGTTGCTAGCATTACTAATTTGACGAAGAAAGGAGCGTCTTGGAAGTGGTCGCCCGAATGCGAAGAGGCTCGGCAATATATAATAAACGTACTTTGTGGACGACCATTGCTGGTAGTGTACGATCCGACATTAGATACTGAGTTGCACACCGACGCTAGTAGCATCGGGTTCGGTGCTGTTCTTTTCCAACGTCATGACAAGGAACTGAGGGTAGTAGCCTACTACAGCAAGAAGACTTCCTCAGACGAGGCGAAATACCACTCCTACGAGTTGGAAACCCTGGCAATTGTAAATGCTCTGAAACATTTCCGGGTTTATTTATTAGGCATTAAATTCAAACTGGTCACCGACTGCAATGCCATTAAAGCGACGGCTACCACGAGAGACCTCATACCACGAGTTGCTAGGTGGTGGATCTACTTCCAGGACTTCGATTTTGAAATCGAATATAGAAAAGGAGCTAACCTCCCGTACGCCGACTACTTAAGCCGCAACCCAACCAATCAAGATTACCCAAAAGACGTCTTGGTGATGGAAAAAGCCACATGGCTAGAAATTATGCAAGCAAGAGACCACGAGACACAAGAAATTTTAAGACAGATTCGCGAAGGGCACAGCAGTTCCAACGACTACGCCGAAGAGTCTGGCTTATTACTACGTACCAAAGACGAAAATAACAAAAAAATTAAGCGCTGGTATGTACCAAAAGGATGTCGCCTGGCTCTTCTTAGACAACACCACGACGAGCAGTGTCATATCGGATACGAGAAGACCCTGCACTCGCTAAGAAGAAACTATTGGTTCCCGAGGATGAATCCTTTCGTGAAAAAGTACATAAATAGGTGCATCGTCTGCATTATGGCCAAGCGTCCTAGTGGTCCGAAACAAGGAATGCTACACAGCATCGAGAAGATCCCCATTCCTTTCCACACTGTCCACGCTGACTGTCTTGGGCCATTCCCACCGAGTGAAGAAAACTTCAAACACCTACTCTTGTTGGTTGACGCTTACACCAAATTTGTACTGCTATGTCCACTACGAAATATGACTGCACAGGAATTAAAGGAAGCGTTAGAACCACGTCTAGTACTATTCGGAACCACCACCAGACTGATCGTTGACCGGGGGAGCAACTTTACCGGCAAGCTAATCAAGGATATGCTCAAAAAGCATGACATTGAAATTCACTATGTCGCTACATCTGCCAATAGAGCCAACGGACAAGCAGAACGATATGTTTCCACCGTATTAAATATGCTAACCTGCGAGACACTCACCGGAAAAGAATGGTCGAGCGTGGTCTCAAAAGTACAACTTACCTTAAATACCACCATTCAAAAATCCACTGGGTGTACTCCCATCGAACTATTGACCGGTATGAAGACCCAAACAAATCAAGTCGCCAAGCTTGGGATTCTGCAACCCGGTACACAAGACCCAATGGATCTAGTTGAATTACGGGAAACCGCCGAACAGCGACTACGGTTAAACGCTCTTGCACAGAAAGAAAGATTCGACCGTCGGAGGCGGAATAATATTACATTTCAGGTTGGAGACTTTGTTTTTATACAAGAACAAAGGACACGACTTGGAAAACTAGAGCCAAGGTATAGAGGACCATACAAGGTGGTGAAGACATTGCCACGGGATCGTTACTTGTTGGTCCATCAAAAAACAAAACGACATGCAACCGCCCCTAAGGATCGCCTACGAAGGTGGGACGGCGAAGTAGATACTGAATAAGCCGGGACTCCGCCTTAACAGGGGTTATGAGTGGAAATTCATAATGCAACCTTAAACAAAAGTGAGAATACAAAAATTCAAATCATTTGACGGGTTACTCCCCCGGGCTGTAAGCGGAAGAGAGGAAATGTTTAAGGTAACGGGTTACTTCCCCGGGCTATCAGCGAAAGAAAGGACAAATTGCTTAGACGGACTGCTCATCCGGGTTACTAACGAAAGAGAGTATAGTAAAGTATACGGGTGCAGGTCCCCGGACGCTTAGTTGCGGAAAGCCTTGATTTCAAGTAGCGTACTTGGGCCTTGTATGGTGAAAACGCAATTCTCTTTACTCCGTTACAGGTACCAACTGAGTGATGGCTCGAGAACGCGCCACAGGTCAGAATTGGCCGTGCTAGGAGGAGAAGACATTCGAGAATGAAGACATTCAAATTCAAGCATTCGAGAATGACATTTTATCACACACTTCAAAGCATACTTTTCAATTTAAACGTTATCACACCTTACGTCGTTTGTTCAACCCAATCGAATAAAAACCAGTCTTCCTGAGAAACTGACAGATAACGGACGTATCTGCCAAAGCCCGAAAGCTTAACATTTATTCGTCCGAGTTATTGTGTCCGAGTTATTGTCCGAGTTATTCCTAACACGCGCGCCAATTACGCCACCGGGAACGTATCGCTCCACACTTTTACTGATGGCAGAGTGTGTCGTCCTCGTCGTCGTCGTGGCAAATTGAATTTCATCCTGGCGTCGCGATCGCGCCTTTAATCGTTCGTTTACGCGTGCAAATAACGCTGTAAACCGGCGAGGTATTAATATTGTTAATTTATTGTTCGTTACTAATGCGAGTTAAATCGAAGTATCTTTGAAGGAAAACTTGGCTTTTTTTTATGATATCTATTATCTTTTCAGTTATATTTCAATTTTGCAAATAATGCTATAAACCGGCGAGGTATTAATATTGTTAATTTATTGTTCGTTACTAATGCGAGTTAAATGGAAGTATCTTTGAACGAAAACTTAGCTTTCTTCTATGATATCTATTATATTGTTAGTTATATTTCAATTTCGTCGGGAAATCAAACTACTTGGCGCAATTTTTTGTACATTTTAATGTTCCCGGACGTATTGGTTCGTTCACGCGTGCAAATAACGCTATAAACCGGCGGAGCATTAATTAATAAAAGAATTATCGAGGACACCGCCAGCCTGAAACCCTGAATATTCAGGTCGGTTTCGAAAATAATTGCCGGAGAGCTTACCAATTTTCACGCATCCAGCCCCCCCCCCACCCTCCACGGAGAATCGGATTAATCCTTTTGGCCGGCGCGGCGCACACGCGCGTTCCTGCTTATTTTTCCACCGTGATTGAGAAAGTGAAGAATGATTGGATTGTTGATTTAGGCGCTTCTCTCGGATATACCCGCGCGAATATTGCCAGAGGATATAATTCAATATAACCTCTGTTTATTTCTGTAGGAAGCTGTGATTCGAGGATCCTTCGGTGAGGAATCCTTTTAATATTATTGAGTTTGTGTTACAGTAAAAATATTTCAATTCACGTGGAAGTAAATCAATTCTGTTTTAATGTAAATATATTGTTGTCTCATTTGCATTATTATTCTCATATTTATTTTTTTCTTACGGATTAATATAATCGTGTTTATTTCTGTAGGAAGCTGTGATTCGAGGATCCTTCGGTGAGGAATCCTTTTAATATTATTGAGTTTGTGTTACAGTAAAAATAGTTTAATTCACGTGGAAGTAAATACATTCTGTTTTAATGTAAATATATTGTTGTCTCGTTTGCATTATTATTCTCATATTTATTTTTTTCTTACAGATTTAATTGTATTATAATTTCATCGAAACAGCTGGCAAGAAATAAAAACTATTCTTATATTTTATATCAATAAATAACCACATTAAAAATTTCAAATTTAACATCTAAATATTTTAGTATTAAAAAATAAATCTTTTACTATAAAATTGATATATAATCGTAGAGAAAATTCGATGTTTAGAATTCGCGGACTTTCGCAACATTTCAATTTAGAACTCTGTTGCACTTCAACAACTTTGACCAAATTATCTTTATAATTTTTGTATTATAATTACTTTCATATATCTTTTTCGTACATCTTTTCTAAAGCAAACTTAAACTAAACGAGATAAATAATTTAACGAAAGACAAATTCAAAAGGGATTCCTTCGAAATAACGAAAGTCTTCACTATTCTACTAAAAGTTGGCGCTATATTTAAATTCATCATACCAATTTTCGATGATATTAATTTCAGAAGGATCTAATTTCCCATTCCCCTCGGCGAAAACTGATTCCAGTGGCCGCGCGCATTATCTTTCTCACACATGCAAATCCTCTCTCGGAGTTGACTAGAAAGGGCGTCCTTAGTCCTTGGAATCGCGCGAGTGCTCCTCTGTTTCTCGAGCGGAGCGCGCTAGCATGATATTCCAACGCGCTTCCATGGGACACGGAAGTCTCGAGTGCAGCAGCAGCAGCAGCAGCAGCAGCCTGCCAAAGCTTATACCGAGAGTTTCGAGTATCGAGCCTGATGGGAAGAGAAGAGGAGAGGAAGAGAGGCCTCTCCGATGCGTTAATTCGAGCCGGAGGCTTTCGGGCATCGTCGAAACTTCAATAATTTCAGACTCCCCTCTCAGGGAGAACCGCTCCTACATTTATATCATTCAATTTCACTGAGATTATTAAAGAAAAATGATTCCTTTTCATATACAATCATTCGATCTTTGTTGCTTTATTTTTCGCGATTTTTGTTGAAGGTTTATCTTTAATCATTTTTCGAATAAGCAAAAAGTTCGTATTTTTCATGAAGAATTTTATGATGGCTTGTTGGTAGAAATATAGTTGTTTTATTGCAATTAATTTCAAGTAAATCGCATTGGGGTAATAATAACAAAAATTGGAACATTAATAATAACACAAAATGAATTCCGATACTTCGCTCGATTTGATTACAAATCTAAATTCATTCGCATCTTAAAAAACTCTCGATCTTTTTAATTTATCTCAAATTACTTGGGAACGATCGACACATAATTACAAATCTAAATTCTCTCACATCTTTAAAAAATCTCCATCTTTTCACTTATCTCAAAATATATGACAACGATCAACAAATAAAACTATCTCGATCACAAATCTAAATTCTCCCACATCTTAAAGAAAACTCGATCTTTTCACTTATCTCGAAATACTTGGCAACGATCGACAAATAAAAACATGCAGTGTAACATTTCCGTCTCTAAAGGCGGAATCCTTGACCCTGCAATGCCGGCGTGTTGAACGAGAGTAGGTTCGAGAGGAGCGGGATATTCCTTCAAGGGAGACTGGAAAAATAGAACAGGCTCGCGTTCTACTTCCAGCAGGCATCTCTCCCTTTCTTTCTCTTTCTCTTTTCTACTGCTAACATTCTACTTCTCGCTTCGTTGGAACGACGTTCCCCTTTCTTCCCTTCTGCTTTGCCGCTCGCGCTCTCTTTCTCTCCACTACTACTACGTGCGGAATGGCGAGCATTTATTTTTGAAAGGCGCACGCGTCGCTGTTGGCCGCGCGAGCGGCAACAATGCCCGAGAAAAACTTTTCTATTTGCCCACTCTCTTTTAACGGGGGGCGAGAAAAGGGGAGGGGAGGGGAGGATGCCGTATCGATAGCGGAGGGGTTGCACGGGGGTTGCACGGGGGTGGATTGCCAGTGTAGAAGGAATAAGGGTAGAGATCGAGCAATATTGCGCCGAAGGTGGCTAGGAATATCAGCCGGGAGCAAAATACTCTTTCCTTACGGCGTCGCGGCGCCTCAAGTCGAAAGCCTCCGCCGCCTCCGCCGCCTGCTTCCGCCTCTCATAGGCGACGTCGAGCCGATATCGAAATACCCAACCGGATGTCTCCCCCATCGAGTAAATACGAGAAACAGTATTAGCCTATTCAGATTTCTCCGCCGGCCACCGATCCTTGATTGGTTTTCGATTACTTTGTCTTTCAAGTAAATTGATAGTACAGAGAAAGCGAGTGGAAGAATTCTTGTAATAAATGTAGTCTGTTTTTATGTATTTGAAATTCTCTTTTCGATCATTCGTAGTATTGTGTTGAACAATTTTACTTTTGCGATCAAAGTGGATTTTAAGTAAATCAAGCTGCAGAAAGTATATTTATCCTTGCAGAAATATTCTAGAAGCCTTTGAAATACTTTTTCTAATAATTCACAGTATTGTATTATACAATTAGTAAATGTACTCGTGTGCTAAAAAGATTACAAGTTGATAGAACCGCAAAAAGTAAATTTATCCCTGCAACAATATTCCGAGAGCGTTTGAAATACTTTTTCTAATAATTCACAGTATTGTATTACACAATTAATAAATGTACTTTTGTACTCCAACAAGATTACAAGTAGATAGAACTGCAAAAAGTATATTTACTACTTCAAAAATATTCTGAAAACCTTCGAAATACTTTTTCTAATAATTCGCAGTATTATATTAAACAACTAATAAACATACTTTTGTATTCCAAGAAACTTCAAGTACACAGACCCGCCAAAAGTACACTTAACCCAAGCGCAAATATTCCCCAACTCGGCGCGCGCACAAGTGCAATTGTCCATAACGCTGGGAATAAATCGCATCAGCCTATAAAAGCAGGCATTCTAAAAGCGGGGCGGGACAAATTCGTCCGCCTACGAGTGTTGCCTGTGGATTTGCATAATCCGCGCTCTATTTATAACAAGTACAAGAGAGAAAGAGAGAGAAAGAGAGGGAGAAAAAAATGTAAATGTAGAATTGCATCTGGGCGCGAAGAGATTAATAAAAGTCGCGGTTGCGCGGCTTGCGTAGCGGAAGTGAGAGGAAGAGGAAGAGGGTTGTCCGGCCGAGGGGATGATTATGAGAGGAATGAAGTCGGAGCGTTGATTAAATGAGCCTGCCAGGGATAAATCCATTATCGCTCGATCGGATATTATGCGCCACTCGTCAGACACACGATATTTCCCACACACACACATACACAGAGTGTAGAATATAGCTGGTATTTTTTTTCAGCAGGCGTCTCTGCTTCTCTCCTCGAGGCGCGGCGCGGCGCAGAGCGGCGCGGCGCTCTATGTGCGCGAGCATGCATGGAGGGACGAGCTATCGCTAATTCTCGGGGCCGACATGCCCGCTAATATAACCGGAAATATACGCTCGGAATGAACGTATGCAAATTCCCCGCTCGGAAAGGATTACCCCGAGCGGCCGCCCGCTCGGGAGACCCAATTCCATAAAATTCTCGATCGCCCTGCCAACCCACCCAACCCCTCAACCCTTCTCTTCCATCGCCGACGAACCATCCACCCCGCCAACCCAGATCAATCTGCCGGCTCCGCCACTTCCAGTACACCGTTAACTAGCGAACACTGATTTTCAATGCCACCGTCTACTTGGCAGTTTTTATTCAGCCGTTTTCAACGATTTACTCGGGGAAATGTGAATGGTTGGGATTTTGTAGTAAATTTTATGGTGGGTTCTGCAATTTTTGATGAATTATTCGTAGAAATGTGAAGGAAATAATTTTTTTATGGCGAATTTTCTAGCGAATTCTGCCATCTTCAACGATTCATTCGTAGAAATGTGAATGATATCATTTTTTTATGGCGAATTTTCTAATTAATTCAGCCATTTTTAACGATTTATTCGTAGAAATGCGAACGATATTAATTTAATAGCAAATTTTATGGTGAATTCAGCCGTTTTCAAGGAATTGTTCACAGAAATGTGAATGATATGAATTTTATAGTGAATTCAGCCATTTTTAACGATTTAATCGTAGCAATGTTAATACTATGAATTTTATGGTGAATGTTTTGCTGTGAGCTTTTTAAATGCTAGACTAGTGATTTTTGGATTGCTTTTTCGCTTTTTTGAGTTCGAATGGAAGGAATGTGTGGACTGGTTGGATTGAACGTATTGAATGGGTCTTTGACGGGAATCGAGAGAATTAAGGCTTGTGTATAGGTGAATAGGTGAATACGAGAGTTTCCAATGGGACCAGCGAATGTGAAGCAAGCATGGAATGCGATTGTATATTGAGATCCAACGATAAAAATACTTCCCAGCTTAATTTAGCTGACGAGAATTAGAAGTCATCGAAGGAAACTCAAAGAAGTTCAAGAATCGTGGCGTGGAATTCGCGAGATTTCGAAAACTTGTATGCTTCCTCTCGCAAACACCAAGAATCCGAGTGACGTGTGCTTGAGAGCCAACAGGGGATATTAGAATTCCGAAATTCCGCCACTCAAAACCGGGCGGAGTTAACCTTTCGCGGGAACTCAAGTCGAGGAGGCTCCGGTGAGCCAAAGTGGAAAGTGGGCCAGTTCGACCGGAGTCACTCGAGCTACCGGAAACAATAGTAAAAGCGTGCAAAGTATTTCTGATCGAACATGAGAGAGGATGAAGTTCTCAAGAATGTGAAGTTCATTGACACGAACAACTGGAAATAAACAATATAATTCAATATTCTTGCCGGGAAAATGAATTTTTCAAAATTGTGGGATCAAATAATATATTTCATCAATTATTCAATTGATGAAATGATAATTATGTTTTAAATTTCATCGATTTAATATATATCTACGAAATATATTAAAGTCTTTCATTTTTAATTAATTCTTTAATGCTGCCATCGTCTTTGGCGATTTATTTTAACCCTGACATTGTATAATAACAAAGAAGATTCTTCTTCACATTACAATATTGTTCGAATTAACTATAAAAAAAATGTCGAATCTAAAAGTTTTGCATTTGGACAGAGCAAAATATCAGACTAATTTCACAGTTAACGATCTAAATACAAAAGAATTTATTAATACTCCCAGTGATAAAAACACTAAATAAAAATTAATAACATTAATATACAATAACAGCAATAAAAAAATATGTTTTCTGTTGAATGCCTACTATTTCATGATGTGATTTTAAATACAAAAGTGAAATACACAATAATACATTAATATTCCTACTAATAAAAAGACTAAATCAAAATCACATTAATATACAATAATAACAACAATAAAAAAATATGTTTTCTGTCAAATGCCTAGTATTTCATGATGCCATCGCGACATTGAGGGCGAGAGGGTCCTACAAAGGAGTGGAGACGCGTCCTCCCGGCGGACTGCAGTGCCCCGGAAAACTCTCGTTTTCGCGGGGACAGGAGGCAAGAAAGATTTATCGAGTTCGAAGCAGCAACATGAAAAGTGTCGCGCGGCAGTCGAGCAACGAGCGCGAAGAGCTTCTTCCTTCTCCTGCCGCTTGGTAACGAGGAAAGCCATGCTCAAAAGCAAAAGAGAGCGCGAACCAACAGCAAAGGGAAAAGGAAGACGAAGAAGAGGAAGAGGAAGAGTGGGGGAAGAGATTCAGGGTTGGAAAGTAGGATGAGAAAGATGGAGTCGCCGATGAGAAAGGTGGAACTAGCGAAAAGAGGAGGATCGCAGCGCCGGAGAGATAGGTCGAGAGGTCGAAGGACTTTTCTGAACCGTGGAATTCATCGATCGACTGCCGTCTTCCTGTTATCTCTTTTTCAACCTTCCCAGACACTCTCTTTCTCGGAGGGAGAGGGAATTTTCCGGGAGCACCGAATCCCCAACATCGCGCCGCCCCACGATCCTCCGTCAAAACAAATTAATCGCCGATATTGATGAGCCTCCCTAATTGACGGAAAACATCCGCTACACCGACTCCTTACACCGCTCCCAGCTTCCTCTTTCGGGGAGACACCATAAATTCTACTCCGCCACGCTACGCCGGAATTTGGATTGTACGCGGAGAACTAAAAGCCTCGGGGAATTCGAAATTTTGATTGTATTATTTATAATACTGTCATAATGAAGTGAAATTAATAAAGTAATACAAATTAAATAAAGAAAAATCGAATTGTATATCAAAATAATTGTTGAAATGGAAAATAACAGTCTACGATCGATGAAATATAAAACGGAATTTGGATTGTACGTGGAGAACTAAAAGCGTTGGGGTATTCAAAATTCTAGTCATAATATTTATAATACTGTAATAATGAAGTAAAATTAATAAAGTAATATAAATAAAATAAGGAAAAATCGAAGTATGTATTAAAATAACGATCACATATAAAACTAGTATTTATAAAACAAAAACCAATAGTTAACGATCCATAAAACACAAAACAGAATTTGGATTGTATATGGAGAACTAAAAATCTTGGGGAATTCAGAATTCTTGTCATAATATTAATAATACTATCACAATGAAATAAAATTAACAAAGTATCAAAAATAAAATAAGTAAAAATCGACTTGACAACACTCAATCAAAACTAGAAAACAATAATCAACGATCCTCAAAGGACAAAACAGACACACTTATCCCCGATAATGAGAGGGACGTTCCATTCAAGCCATTGCGGAATCACCTCGACATAATTAGAAGGGGCGCGACGATCCGCGGCAAGTGACACCGAGAGCCGATTGTACTCCCAAGGACACTCCTCCTCGCGTACTCCAATTTCAACGACCAGCCGCCCGCCAAGTGACGTTCTCCACTTGCAAGTAGCGCACAGTGATTCAAAAAGCGAATCTACCTGGACAAAATCTATTATAGCAATCATTAGATCATTGATTTCTTTCTATATGAATAGTTTGCTAAAAGATTGAATTAAGTGGAAACACAACAATAAATCGATTTAGAACAACTACAATATGCAAAAAGTACAACTACGAATATGCACGGTGTAGAATCAAATGTGATCTTCGTTGAAACTTGCAACTATGAACTCAGCTTACTTCCACCTTAATTTGTTTTTCTATATATTCTGTCATTCATTATCTAACTTTCAAAGGAAGATTCATCTGGCGACAAGTGCCGAGGTGCATAATATTGCCATTTTTATGTCACGCTGTCAGATTCGCATAGCCGCAGTTCGATACTCGAACCATCGGTTAATCTTTATGCGGGATTCGTTAATCTTTGAAATTCCCAAGCATGCGCCCTCCTATTTCTAATCTTAAACAGCGCCATTGTAATCCGATTATAGCAGAAACGAATGCTAAAACTTTGACTGAAGTGACAAACCTCAACTAGTAGTTTTTCTAGTAGTTGACGATTTTCCGTCGAAGGCCAAGAACAAAAGCTGTGTTGGATTTCTTGGGAAGCAGAAGAGAGAGAGTAGAGGGGGAAGGGTTGGGCGATCTCGAGGATTATGTCTCAAGTGTGGCGGGCGCGTCGCGACGGGGGTGGTTGCTCTCGCGCGCCATTAGTCCTGTCGAGCGGCAAATTAATTACTGCGGTCTAATTAATCAACGTCGCCTCTATCCAGGCATCGTCTGCTTCCTGTGTCTCGTACATGCGGGAATATTCGGATCGGGCGGCCCAACCCCTTCTCTCTCTCCTCTCTGAAATCAGCGCCGGTTGCCGCCAGCTAAACGACAATACGCCGCTGAAAAGGCCGTGTCAGAAATAAGGGAACAGCAGCGCCGCCGCCGCCACCTAGCAATTAGTTGTCGCCGCTCCATTTCCTCAATTCGAAATACCCTCGCACATATAAACCCACACATATAGATATGTATATTTCATGTATGACACTTTTGTTAAGAGGAAACAGTGTGCCAGCCGATGATAAAGAAATAGGAAACTGAGAGATAGTTATTAAAAGTCACCGCTAGTGGAAGAGTAGGTCTACTTCCGCCCGCGGCTCCTTCGAATTGGCTGCTCGAAAATCTCCCACTTCCGATGGAATGGGAACATCCAGCCTCTACAACTCTCGACAACCAACTGATGTTGATGTTGGACGCCAGTGGTATTTGCATGCGAGGATGCCAGGTTTGTAAATAGTGGCGCGCTGATAGTAGTCAAGTGTGTCAATGACTCCCGCGGTGTTATTAGCAGTATTATATTAATTGGAGTTGGTATTATTATTAGTTGACGTATGGAAATTCTGCAGGTTGTATCAATTAATTTATGTATTTAATTTACTTTCAAGTTCCTTTGACTTTTAAGTTCCTAAACATTCTAATTAAAAATTTAATTTATTTACTTTTAAGTTCCTTTAATTTTTAAGTTCCTAAAAAAATACTTTGGATATTTTATTTAACAAAATGCAAAACTTTTTCTACAGCAACTTCATTAATTACTTTGTATTTCTAATTGTTTAATTGTAAATTCCATCTGCACGCGAAAGAATCACAACGCGAGTATCACTCGCGGAGTTTTCCTCGGTCCGATTAATACCAACGAGGAGTGCGCGATAAATTAGATGGGAACATTATATTAAACAAATTAACATAATCACCCAGAATGATCGTATTATTATAAATATACCATCAACAGAAATCGCTTATCGCAACACTTTCCACATATTTATTATCTCTATCACTTTCATTATATTTACAATAATAACTCTCGCATTACATAAAACAATAACGAAACCAAAAAAAGGGGTCATCAACGGTGAATTACTTTATAATTCGGCGGGAATTGTCCGGCATTATCGGTGAAATGAGATGACGCGAAATAAAAGCGTTGGTGCGTGGACACGGCAATTAAGGGGCGCAGCGCGAACCCCATACGATCGGTGCAACATGCAATTCGGCATGGGTTCGCACACACACACACACGCGGATGGTGTAAACATAGGCGAGTTGAACGTGCGATAACGATGTATCGGCGGAACGATTCATTCCCGCTCAATGGATGAAACGAACGGATGCAGGCTTCGAAAGTGGGTGGCGGCGGCGGCGGCGGCGGCGGAGAGGGCGCGCACAGCACACGCTGTCGCAGTTGTAAATTCGTTAATTAACTAAGGTAATTGCTCCTGTATCCCAGTAATGCATTCAATCCCGGGGATAGGAGCCGCGCCAGTCATACCCCTCCGACTGCTTCAATACTCCCAATGACCGCTCCAACTTCCGCAATACTTGCCAACGATTAACCCCCTCCCCTCCCCCTTCCAACCCCCACCCTCATTTCGTTCGTTTGTTATGCCCGCTCCTGTCCGGTGATTCCACGGAAATATTGGAATACCAGCGCACCCACCATTTTCTCCACCTCGCGAAATACTCTTGTTTAGTTGTTGCTTTGTTATTTCCAGCTGATTCGCTTGGGTCCGATTCAATTGGAGTGAAACAAGTTCGAAAAAATTTGTAATGGGATCAAATTGTGAACGTACTTTATAAGATGGGCTAGGTTTTATTCTGATTGGTCCAGCAGTCTTCCTAGTTTCGCTGGCCAAACATTAACCCTTTGGCTATTATTGGCGAAAAATTCATTAAGATGACATTTATCACAGCTAAAATCTCATTGATTGAAATTAGCGTTCTGAATTAAATTTCGCCGTAGTCAAATAGTTAACAAATTTTAAAAAGCATAGCATAATAAAATAATAATAAACATACAAAACAGTGATCGAATTGAGTACCTCCAAACGAAATCAGTAAAAAGAATGGGAACAAATGGTTATTCCTGTCTGATGTGACTTGATTGTATTAAGGAGGGAATTGTTAAGTAAATCAGATTCGCCAGTTATGTGTCAGGGTTTCATTCAAACGAGTATCTTTGGGACGCTGTAAAAAATAGAGCGCGCTGTGTTTTAAGAGTAATAGTAATTAAATATCGCAGACTAGTCGAGAAACTAAATAAGTTTGCTGTTGGTACAATAAAAGGGAACTTGTCATCTGTCATTGATTAGGAACGCTGTTCGCTTGGCGATTACTTATTAACACTAGGTTTACCAGTCCCGTCATTTCGACGGATTTCGGACCTCGCTAGCGCAATTACAAAGCTTATTAATTTTTCGTCCCATTTTGCCACTGACAATTATTTCTGCAATCCTGACAGATTTAATTAACTTATATTGTGATTGAAAAAGAAGTGTCGCCCGAGCATAGATATAGAAAAATGTGCGTAAAAAGCAGTCTTAGTGTTAATAAGATTAGTAATTTTAAAGGCGAGAGGGTTTCCTCGCATTCCTCGAGCTAATCAGCAAGTATAATCGGGAAGGCGAGTCGAAAGCCAATATTATTTCGCAGGATATTGAAACAGGAGGTTTCATGGCAACCTGATCGAAAGGGGATCTTCTACTTCTCTTTCTCTCTCACTCTCGACTTAACACCTGACACATTTCAGGGTGCTCGGAGGGGAAAAGTCAATCAATAATCGGAAGTGGCGGCGAGCGAGACTAATTCCCGCCGACTTTATTTTCCTCGGGCAACGCACAAGGAATGCGATATTCCTCGTAGCTCAACAAGTCGACCGTGCCACTCTCTCTCTCTTTCTCTCTTTCTCTCTCTCAAGTATCTCTGCTTCTCGCAGGCCGACTCGTCCAAATTAACGAAGTTAAAGTTGCCGGATGTAAGCGGGCGAGCAGCGAAATTAACCGAGTTTGAAGAATTTGCGGACCACTTTACGTCCAATTAATTACGCAAACTTCCGAAGGAAAGCGGACGCGCTCCAAAGTAGATTGCGCCGGCCTCCGCCTCCTCCTTCTTCCTCTTATCTCTTTTTTCCACCCCTCGCGATCGCCAACCCCTTCCTTCCAAGTCTGGCTTCGTTCGCTCTTGTTTTTCCCTCTGTCGACTGTCACGGTTTATTTGCTACTGTTATAATTAAGGATTGTCAGAATTATTTATTTATAATATTCTTAATAGTTGACACGATTCTATGTCAGTTTTAGATTTATGGTGTTTTTGTCACTGTCTTGGTTTACTTGCTACTGTTATAATTAGGGGTTGTCAGAATTATTTATTTATAATATTCGTAATAGTTGATGCAATTCTATGTCATTTTTAGATTTATAGTTAAACTTCTATTTATAATACTGGGTGTAAACAGTATAAGCTGCTTTTCCTTTAGGGGTGGAATTCTAAGGCGAAAGAGCGCAAATTTTGGGGTTAAGAAATGTTTCGTTATTGAATTTTGAAGTTAGCTGTAAGTTATTGAAAAGGATAGTAATGTAATGACCAATGGGGATGCAACTAGTATAACTATTTCAGCTCAAATAGGAGAAAAGGATTAACCTTCATTATTCTAAAGAGAAATAAGAGATGACCTTTCCAATCGCCTTAGAATTTATTTACTAAATTATTTATTAGAATCGCCTTAGAATTTATTTACTAAATTATTTATTAGAATCGCCTTAGAATTTACTTATTAAATTATTTACTATAATCGCCTTAGAATTTATTTATTAAATTAGTTATTAGAAACGCTCTAGAATTTATTTATTAAATTAGTTATTAGCATCGCCCTAGAATTTATTTACTAAATTATTTATTAAAATCGCCTTAGAATTTATTTATTAAATTATTTATTAGAATCGCCTTAGAATTTATTTATTAAATTAGTTATTAGAAACGCCCTAGAATTTATTTATTAAATTAGTTATTAGCATCGCCTCAAAATTTATTTATTAAATTAGTTATTAGAATCGCCTTAGAATTTACTTATCAAATTATTTATTAGAATCGCCTTATAATTTCCCCCTCAAGAGATATTATATTCTCTACACCCTGTATATTAATACGAACTTGATAAAGTTAAAGTGAAATTGTTCACCGAAGGTAAAATTGAGCGGGGCCCTCCGATGAAATGCGAGGACTTCTTGAATCATTTGATACTCGGCCAGTGAAGTGAGCCGGTGTGTTGGCTGCGAGCAAACCGCCGGTGTTTATGCAAATAAACAGTTTTATTCGTGTAAATAAAGCCTTGGTGTACTTTCGAAATGTTTTCGCGGGGGGGGAATTCGCGCCGGCTGTGTTTTTTAAATAGCGCGGTAAGTGTTGTGTAACACTTTGAAAAATACGATAGAGTTCGTTAGATTACACTGCAAGTGTTTTAGAAGGCGAGGTGATAATTGTACAATATTTGTTAGTGAGGATTGAATTCGATGTGCTTGAAGAATAAAATTTTGTTTGGGTTAATCAACTTTACAAATTGTACACGCGAAAAAATTATAAATGATATATGATGTATAATATAAATGATATGAACAATAAAACTTCCTTCGAGTTAATCAACATCGCAAATCTCATACACAAACGAATTATAAATTATAAATAATACGATAAATTATAGATGATAAAAAGAATAAAACTTCCTTCAAGTTAACCGACATCACAAATCTAACGCACAACAAAATACTAAATAATAAATGATATAAATCCCAGCACTCAATCGACGCTCATTAACAAACCCCAACTAGAGACTCGCCACGAGAGGGGACACTTGATTACTTTATAACCGAGGGACGCCAGTGCTCGAGATTTTCAATCAACGTAGGAATTCGACTGCTCTAATTAGGAGTGTGACAGACCGTCGTCGCCAGGCTTGCTTGCCGCACGGCCAATTAGAAAAGTCAGCCGGGTTATTTGCGAGACGACGACAACCACGACATATGGAATTCACACTCTCGACCAACATCCACACACACACGAGCATATTAATAGGTGATGGTAACGCATGCGAGTAATCCATGCGTCGCGCGCGAGGGCGAGAATTGGACGAGGAAGGAGAGGAGAGTGGGGGGAGAGAAAGCTTCTCCGTGGTGGATGGACCAAGGAGGATGAGGAATCGCTCGCGCTCCGAGAGTTGCTTTCCCGGAAACATATTCTATGCATACATGCATGTTCAACACCTGGCAGGCGTCCGGTCTGACAAAGAGACCGCTCGAAAGACAAAGGGGGAGGGTGGGGTGGTGTAACGAAGAAACAGGAAGCGAGCGAGAGAGAGAACAGTGGAAGAGAGAACGCTCGCAGGAGAGAGCGAAAGAGAGCGAGATAGAACATTGGAAGAGAAAGCTCGCACGAAAGCGCAAAAGAGAGGGAACAGCAAGAGAGGGAGAAAGCTCGCACGAGAGAGCAAAAGAGAGAGAATAGCGAGAGAGAACAGTAAAAGAGAGAGAACAGTAAAAGAGAGAGAACAGCAAAAGAGAGAGCGAAAGAGAGAGAACAGTAAAAGAGAGGGAAAGCTCGCACGAGAGAGCAAAAGAGAGAGAACAGCGAGAGAGAACAGCAAAAGAGGGAGAAAGCTCGCACAAGAGAGCGAAAGAGAGAGCACAGCAAGATAGAACAGCGAAAGAGAGAGAGAATGCGCATGGAAGCTGGACTGCCCGCTCCACCATGTTAAATTACAGCATTTAAATAATTTCGTTTAATCTCGCCGGCGGCTTCTCTCGCTGAGTCCAGCTGTCCCACCTTCGACTCTAGCAACCCCCTCCTGCCATGTGTCCGGCACCCTCTTCGCGCCAGCATATAATATTATGCTGCTGACGGTGCTCAAGAACTCGTCGAAATATTTGCTTACGTAATTTTGGTTGCAAGTCTCTCTCTCTCTCTCTTGCCGGGGAGAGCCGGACGGATGGAAAATTGCCGAGGGAAATCTTGGAGACGTGGTATAGTCGCATGAATATGCAGGTGTATTTTTAGTTTAATTAATTCATTGAAATTTACTGCTTTTCCTGGCTTTGTTTTGGCGGAGTGTTTTGTAAGGGTTTGTTATGTATTCGTGAGGTGTTTTATGATTGATTATTCTCTTTTATTTATTGTAGTATTACAGTGTTTTTATTAGATAGTTAAACGATTAATTTTTATTTTGTTTAAATATATTTAATTGCAGGAAGACTTAATATTTACTGCAAAATGTCTTGAAATTAACTGATTAATATTTCTAATGTCGGGATTCACAGACAAATCACAGAGAAATCGTTTATTTTTGTATATCAATTGTTCGAAATTTGTCCGTGCAGCAACCCACTTTGAAAACACTGACTTTTGAAATTGAATGAATTGGATTAATATCTTTTATTTATTATAATCTTAGCTAAACGATTGCTTTTTACTTCGTTCAAATATATTCAATTACAGAAACACTTAATATTTACACTGAAACGTTTTAAAATTGACTAATTACTATTTCCACTTATCAAAATTCAGAGAAAAATGGTTTATGTTTTCAATAATAAACTGCTCGAAACTTTGCCGAGAGCAGGAAGCAAGTCACTCGGAAAACTGGGGGCTTCGGGGATTCGGCCACTTTTCTTCGGCTTAAGCTCGCCTTTATTTTGCGAGTGGATAATTGCCGGGTTTTCTCTTTTCCGGCCTCGGCGGCGGCGGCGGCACCGCTGACATCGCACCCTCTGTCAAGCCCTTTCACCGAGCTTGCGAAATCCGTGGCGGCCGCGACGCGACGCGACGCGCCGCGCCGGAGAGAGCAGTTAATTCGTCAGCTGGAGTGGACTCCTGCTCGAGTGTTTGGGATTTCGGCGGCGCGTGATCTTCCTCGGGATTTGTCGAGTCAAGAGCCTACCTTCATTGTCCAATGCGATTTTCAGTTGACGCTAGTTGCGAGGATTTCGAGCTCTTGCTCGAATATTGCAAAGCTATTGTTGTGCAATTCGATTATAATATAGTCAAAATTAAAGGATGTTAATTTGTTCCTTATAAAATACTTTAATGAAGCAAAAACAGTAAAGGCAATAAATGTCAATGAATGAAATAATTTATGTTATTAATTAAGACAATTTTATTAGAATAGAATATTATAATTGAAGGATTAAAGAATGTTGATCTATTCCTTATAAAATAATTTACTGAAACAAAATCAGTGAAAGCAATAAATCTCAATGAATCAATTAATTTGTGTTATGAATTAAGGCAATTTTATTAGAATAGAATATTATGATTGAATAATTTAAGAATTAATTAAGTTATATTATTTGGTGGTGATTTTTGATTATTTTGCGTTATTAAATACGAGGTTTTTTTATTATCTTTATTAACCCTTGGTGTACTTTGACGAGGCTGACTTATAATACAAATTTTCCAGCAAATATGAATATCGCGTGTCAAATTTGTGAAATGCAAATTGGCCGAACATTGTTGCAATGTTTTCTTTTGGATGTTTTGGAGATTGGATATTACAACTGTTCTTGAACATCTCTGTCGAAGAAAATAATTAAATAATCCGCCAAATATTTTATATGTCGATTTTACAATAAATCATCGAATTCACTGTGGCTTATTATACTCCAACATAATAGAATTACAATGGAATCGCTTGGCGGAAAGTATCAGCAATGAAAGATCCAAGATTCCTCCAATTATAAAGTAGCACCGCCTATTATAAATCAGAGGGCATCGAGCAACGAAAGCTTTTCATTCGTCGGCGCCGCTGCTACGCGGAAAAGAAAGTAAGGGAAAAAGATGTAATCGCATTTCCATCGGAATTTTCTCAATGGCTACCTTCGCGAGTGAATCGATGGAAGAACGCGCAGCCAACTCATAGAGCAGCTTCCCGGCAGACACACTGGGAGCATTTTCCTCCAATGAACACGAAATCGGCGCCGCGCCGTTTTAAGGGACGCGACGCACTCTCGCCGGAGGAATCTTTGATCGGCTGTTTGTATGTTCCACTCGTAGGGTTCGCCTGCTGCGCCCTCTGCCACCGCCACCCCTCTGTGTCACGCGATGTTTAACGTAGCAAGAAATATTTGCTCTGCGACTAGAACGACTTTTTTTTACGTCGAGATTGTTGGGCATGAACGCAAAATATGTTGCGAGTCTAATAATTTCTTAAATTGTTTGTTCTGAATATGAAAAAAAGTACGTTGATGTTAGGAATGTTATGTTGGTAATCCAATTTTTAATGTGATATGAATGCAACACAAAAATTACTAATTTGTATTAAGGTTCGTTAGTTTTGAACTAATATAAGAAATAAATATCCTGTCAGTCAATAAATATTATTAAAGAGTCGAATCATAAAAAAATACGACCACCCTTTGTTAGGCGATGTTAAACGTAGCAAGAATGACTTTTTTCACGCCTTTCAATCATTTGTGTCTTTTACTTAATAATTGACCTTTTCTAAATAATGTATTCGAAATATAAAATGACAAATAAGTCGATGTTAAAAGTGTCATTTTCATAATCGAATTTTCAACGTGTTATAAATGTCAAACGAATCACACAATTTTTATCAACTCATATTAACCTTCATTAGTTCTTAACTACCATAAATAAATATCCCGAGAGTCAATAAATACTATCAAAGACTCCCACGACTGAGAACTCCCAGTTATAAAATCTCGGCGGACTAAAAGCATCTTCAAAGAGGAACACATGCCGCGTCACTAAGAACTCAACATACCCTGATATACTATTTCCCCTTTGACAGACACTTCCACTTTTCCCGTTGAAAGCGAGCAAACATTAGAGGAGGAAATCTGCTGAGAAGGCAAGTCGGCCCAAGATCGTCGAAGTGTCTCTCTCGCGCGCGGGCCAGCAGCATCTCTAATCACTTTGCGCTACTTCTTAGGTTGGAATTCTCGCCGGCCACATAATCTTTGCGCGAGCGAGAGAAGAACAAGGGTTTGCGAGTGAGAGGGGAAACGTCGGCCGGCAACAAACCGGGCGCGTGTACTTTTCATCAGGAGAATAGCACCCGCGAAGCTTTATGGCAGGGTAAACCAATTCCGTGAAATCCGGTTTCCCCGATCTCCGAGCTTGACGACTCTGTATATGCGCGAACCCTCCTCTTTTCCACCCTCTTTTCCACCCTCTTTTTCAACCCCTCCTCGTTCGATGCTCGACAGTGTGTTTCTAGGGTTCGACGGACAATGAAGGAAAGAATGGAGTTCTTCCCTTTTCCTTCCCACTTTATCCGCCACCCTCTTTCTCGCCTTCTCTCTTTTTTTCAACCTCGCCTTTCATCCCTCAAAGATGGAAAGTGGACCGCTTCCATTTGCATGTTTATCCCGCGTCTTTAATCCCACCCCCAACCGGCTACTTTCCATCATCTCGCCACGATTAATTGATTTCGTTAGAGATCATCTTAGGTTTTTCTTTGGGATTCTGGAATACGAGGGAATTGTTGTGGAGAATCTAGTTTGTCTTGGGAATGATATCGCAGGGTTTTAGTGAGGAAGAATTAATTAATGTTTGTGGAAATATCGTGATTGTTCCGTGAATGAATCAACAAGAAATTAATACATTTTCGTCGTGAAATAGTAATAGTTTCCTTTTAATGTCACGTTTGTATTACTATTGATAATTATAAAAGTGCTAAATTAATATTTTTAGAAATATCACGACTGGCTTAACACACAGAAGTATACAAAGCGAACTGTCAATGAATCAACAAAAAATTGTTGCATTTCCATCATAAAACATTAACAGTTTCCTTAAATTTCATTTCTGTATTACGATCGATAATTATAACTGTCTTAACAATAATTACGCAAACACACAGAAGAAGCATACAAAGCGAACTATCAATAAATCAACGAAAAATTACTGTATTTCCATCACCAAACATTAACAGTTTCCTTAAATTTCACTTCTGCACCACTAGATCAATAATTATAAGAGTGCCAAATTAATATTTGATAGTTGGATGGAAATGCTGGCCAAAGGCGAAGTGTAATAACGACAGGTTTATTTATAGATCGGGAAGGAGTGAGTGGGTAACGGCAGTTCTTTCAGGCGTCATCATAAAACACTAACAGTTTCCTTAAATTTCATTTCAGTGTTACGATCGATAATTATAACTATCTTAATAATAATTATATAAACACTGAGAAGAAGTATATAAAGCAAACTGTCAATAAATCAAGAAAAAATTATTGTATTTCCATCACCAAACATTAACAGTTTCCTTAAAATTCATTTCTGTATTACGATCGATAATTATAACTGTCTTAACGATAATTATGCAAACACACAGAAGAAGCATACAAAGCGAACTATCAATAAATCAACGAAAAATTACCGTATTTCCATCACCAAACATTAACACTTTCCTTAAATTTCACTTCTCTACCACTCGATCAATAATTATAAGAGTGCCAAATTAATATTTGATAGTTGGATGGAAATGCTGGCCAAAGAAGTGTAATAACGACAGGTTTATTTATAGACCGGGAAGGAGTGAGTGGGTAACGGCAGTTCTTTCAGGCGTCATACATGCAATGCAGGCAGGCGGCAGCCCTTTTCCCTTATTTCGTGGATCTTGGCGGCGCTGGTGCTGCTGGCGCACGAATGCTCGAATATTCATACGCTTCTATTATGCATGGGGGCCGACCTGGTTCTCTCTTCGGGTTCTCGCCCTTCCTAGGCGAAAGTAGCGCGCGACGGGTTATCACTAGGTTTCGATTTCCTATCGACGACGACGACGACGACGACGATGACGACGAGGAAAGAGAGAAAGAGAGTTGGGGGATGAAAGGGTAGCTCGCGCACCCTCGAATTCGAACGCAGCCAACTCCGAGAGAGGGCCTTAATTAGTAGGGCAATCAACTTAGCCCCCCCCCCCCCCTCGTTACAATTCTCTGATGATGAACCTCCTTTCAAAGGCACCGAGGAAATCGATCGATATCCTCGAAAGGGATCTCGCTCGCGGATGCTTTGTAATTATCGCGTCTTTCACACCGAAAAGTACTTCTCCTCCTCGGTCTCTCTAATGCTTATTAGATTTTTACAATCCTCGACATTCGAAAGTAGTCTTCGCTCGACGAGAGAGAGAGAGAGAGAGAGAGAGAGAGAGAGAGAGAGAGAGAGAGAGAGAGAGAGAGCTGTCCGTCGACAGCTCGATATTTCAACGAGCGTTTGTAAAAGAAGATCGAATTCCACTTTGAATCCTCGGTAATTGGAGCCTCCTGCCGTCTCCTTTATTCCGCGACTTCGATTCAAATTATTTATTTCTTCATTAATATTCGTAGGAATTAAAATCGTACTAACGTCCACTTTTATCTCGTAGTCAGTCAGTTGACTTATTATGCTGGCATTAACTATATGTATTTAATTACCTTTAATCATTAAATGAAGCTCGTGTATTTTTAATATGTGTATTATAATAAACTGCTGGAATATTTAGTATTAAAGACTAATTTTTCTAAAGAAACCCTCAGCTTCTATTAGAATAATACTATTAAAATAATATTAAGATAATACTATAATAATAATATTAAAATAATATTATTTCCACTTTTATTTCATAGTTAATCATTTAACATATTATATTCTCAATAATTATATATATTTAATAATCTGTAATCGTTACAATTACATTTACACTTCCAAGAGCAAATAAAGCTCATAAATTTCCAATATCTTTATCATAATAAACTGCTGGAACATTTACTATTAAAGCCTAACCCTTCTAAAGAGACCGTCAGCTCCGCCATATAATGAATTGCTGGCCATAATTAAATACGACGAGGCAGCAGCGATAATGAATCGTAATTGGCTGTGGCGTTGACCGCTCCTCGGTCATCTTAAACGCCCCGGCCAGTATTTCTCAAGGGGTGGAACAATCGCGGTCCGCAGTGTCGGAAACGGAGGAACGCACCACGCAGCGCATCCTCAGATTTCACTCTGTTTGCCGAATTAGCGACATTCCTCGGATTCACGCTGGCCGAATGCCACTTGGGCCGCGCGCGGCATAGCCCGCATAACCCGGCGAATCTCCCGGACGCACAGACGCACGCATTAGTCATCCGCGAGCGTCTCAATTCTCGGGGAAGCGATTGATTGATCCGAACGAAATCAATTTCTAGGTATTTTGGATCCGTTTATTGTTTATGCGATTTTATTCGAGAACTTTCAATTAACGTGATGGTAATAAAGCGATTTTAATTTTGCTTGTGTGTTAGTCAATAAAGGATAATAATAAAAGAATATTATAGCAAGTGTTTAATTGAATCATTATTTTTAATTTTTCATTATGAATGCGATTTTATTCAAGCGATTTGAATCAACGTGATGGTAATAAATCGATTTTAAATTTGCTTATGTGTTAGTAAATAAAGGATAATAATAAAAGAATATTATAGCAAGTGTTTAATTGAAACATTATTTTTTTGCGAATTTTATGTAAGCAGCTTCAATTAACGTAATGATAATAATAAAAGAATATTATAGCAATATTTAGTTGAATCATAATTTTTGGCGATTTTATTCAGGCAATTTCAATGAACGCAATGATAATAAATCGATTTTAGACTTCCTTGTGTATCAATAAGTAAAGGACAATAATAAAAATATATTACATCAAGCATTCAATTAAATATCAAAACATTTCTACCACGTCATTATTAACAATGTAATAAATAATATCACAAAAAGGGGTGAAGCGAGGGGTTTCTCCGGAGGTCAAGCCAGTTTTTCCAAGTAGTGTTTCGAGTTAGTTAACGAGGGCTCCTAAAGCCGACTAATCTTGGGAAAGTTCGACGGGGAATCGAAGGGTGGGCCACTCGTATTTCAGAGGCAATGAAGTTTCGGAAAAACACACACACACACACGTGCACACACGAGGGCCGAGTTGCCGCTTGGAGAAAGAAACGAGGAGGCGAACTCGCAGGAGAGTTGGGAGGGTTGAAATTTCGGGGATCTTTATACAGGAAGGGTGTGGAAGGGGAAGAAGCACTGGCGTCGGTGTTATAGGGAAAGGTATACGGGACTGTTTCTCTTGCGGCAGGTGGCTCGCATGCTCGACGCGCGCGCGAGCGCGAGCGCAAAAAAAAAGAGCCGGTAAAAAGCTTGGCGGAGCGCAAAGAGAGAGCCTTATCGGCGCCTTACTTTTAATAAAAACACAACAGGCACCGCGCCGAGATTAAAAAAACAAGCGGCAGCCGAGTGCCGCTCCTCTAGAAATAAGGGCTGGTGGGGAGAGAGAGAGAGAGAGAGAGAGAGGAAGAAAGAGTGCTCGTAACTCGAAATTAAGAAAATTAGCTCTCGCTCTCTCCTAGCCCACTTACTTCTCTCACGAGCGCGCCGCAAGCGAGCGAGCAAGCTGCCCCGATTTACGACCTCCTGTAAAGCGAAAACCGATCGGATCCTCGATCCGATACTCCGCCCTTACCTACCAACAACTTTACCCTCCCACTTTGTTAATGAATATCTTGCCTCGGCTGATCGGAAAATCTACCAAACCTTCCCCCACCTCCCCACCACCTCGATAAACTGCCGCGCGCCCAATTCCCCTTATGAAAGCGGTTCAGCGAGTTTTTGGTGATCGAACATTGTTTATGTGTTTATCGTAAGATTTTTTGGAAGTTGGATTATTTAAGATCGAATTATATTAATTCTGCTTTGAAATTATTAGAATGTACAGAAATATAGTAATAAATATTGTCATTCGTATTTCATCGAATATTTGGAAAACTGAGAAGTTTGTTTTATAATATACAAATTATTGTATATATTTCTGCTTTTCGTATATCAGAAAAAATAGAAACATAATAATAATAATTGTCATTGGTGTTTGATCGAATTTTTTAAAAACTGAGAAGTTTGTATTATAGTATAAAAATGATTGTATATATTTCTGCTTTTCATACATCAGAAAATATAGAAGCATAATAATAATAATTGTCATTCGTATTTCATCGAATATTTAGAAAACTGAAAAGTTTGTTTTATAATATACAAATGATTGTATATACTTCTGCTTTTCATTTATGAGAAAATATAGAAGCATAATAATAATAGCTGTCATTGATATTTCTCGAAAGTCGCCTTACAAAGTCTAAGTCAGTGTATATAAATGTTCTCTCATAAAAGGAAGTCAATTCTTCAGTGAGTTCCTCTCGAGAATGAGCAACAGTCTCGAAGGGAAGATATCCTGATGAAAGTTGGCATTACGTTTGTATGTTTCAGAGCTCGCTCGAGCCAGGACTGAATGCATTTCTTACGTTGAATTCGTTGGAGGATGGAAGAAGAGGAAGCAGCGGAGAATGGAAAGAGGAGGAAAGAGGGAGAAAAGGAAGGTCCTTTTATAATCGTCTGGGAATATCGACTGGTCATAAAACTTTTCCAATATGAGGCTGACCCCTTCGAAAAGGCGAAAAATAGGAAGCGAGGAGATATTTTTAACGGCAGATATCTCCTCCGATAGCTCATTATTCCAGAGAGACTCCATGCCAGGAGAAGAGCAGAGCCATGGAACACCATGGAATAATAGAAGGCGAAAAATCCACCAGCTGAAAGCTTGGAATGCCCATGGAATGCCTCCAACCCTTAGAAAATAAGACACGCTTCGCTGCGAATTCTGACTCACCGGAGATTCCGTCGTAATTCCACCATATCTGCCAGTTGTCCTCGGATTCTGCAACAGAAAGACACTCGTCATTTTCGAAACTTATCAACGACCAATAAATTATCAACTATTATCTTTGTTTTGATTATTATCTGAACTGTATATAAATTCTCCTTTGAAAAGAATTATTTTCATATTTCACCCACGATTTTCTCTAATACAAAAAAGATTAAAATCCTTTTATCTTCGTATTCTATAAATTCCTGAATGATTGAAACTTCCCTAAATCCCACCACACAATAATCCACCTAATTATTCTACCACCGGACCAATTATAGCTTCGAAGCCGCTTCTTTCCAAATCCTGGCCGACTCTTTCAAGTGGGCAGGCAACTTTCGTAATCGTTGGGCGGAATGAAATCAATTAGCGTCTGGATTCGCAACTCGAAACCACTCGAGTGACACGTCAGGGGAGAAGAGGAAGGGGGTGGAAACTCTGTGGAAATTCTGGAACTCGACTTATCTCGTCAGTGGTTGGCCAGTTCCGCATGCTCCAGCCAATTATTCCAAGGGGGGTTGATCGCGATCCGTACACACCGGATGTTCCTTTCCCATCGCTTCTCTCTCTCTCCCACCAGTCAAACTCTCCCCTTCTCTCTCGCTCTCTCTCTCTCGCTGATAGTTCCGTGTGTCTGACCATACCGCGGCCCATTCCACTTCGGGCTGTCCCATATTCGATTATCCGGACGCACCGGGCAACCTGCGCCGCCAACTAATTGCCACAAATTGGAAAACTTTCTCCGCGAAATCGAGCGATCGCGAACATCCAACCAGCGCCCCCCCTCTCCTATATAACCGACCACTGGTTTGGGAGCAGCGCACCGCACTGTCAGTCTCCCGCCACTTAGTTCTGCTAATGTTATTCCTATCTGGTCAATTTCGGTTTCGCTAGATGATTTTATGTGTGAGAATTTCGAGTTAGTTATTTTCAAAATGTTTGAATATTGATTTCTCATTTTCTTTATTGAATTAATAGAATTTGTGTAAGAATTTGTGAATCTTGACTTTCGCCTTTCTTGATTGAATTAATATAATTTGAATATAAGTTTGATAGGTATTAATAAATATTGTATTAATATTATAACATTGTGAGTAAGAATTTTCGAATCTTTTTTTCTCTATTGAATTAATATAATTTGAATATAAGTCTGTCAAGAATTAATTAATATTACCGTTATTATTAAAAAATGACAGTAGTTTTGATCTAGAAACTTGTACATTTTACTGTTGATTGTAATCTGCCACTGCCAACACTTCAAATGCAGTTGGACGAGGAGAACTGGGCCCAAGAGAGTGTGCAAGGGGAATCGGGTCAGCAATTAATAATTTCGGTGTCGAAGATCGTCGTCGGGAGCGGGGATAATTATGGTTAACCGAAATTTCTATATTCAAGAGAGTGGGAGGAAGGAAGGGACGCGCGACGGTGTAACTACTGGGCGAGCCGGAGACGTTGTTAACTTTAATGGTAAAATTACGGCGGAATTAAGGGCGTCGCGGCGACGGCGACGGCGTCGACGCTCTTCCTTCGCAAACGGCATTCTCTTGGCCGCGCGCTTCTCGCTCCCCTCCTTCGAGGAGAAGAGCGAACCTTCCTTCCTCTCCCTCGGGATATACTTTTTACCAGGTAGCAGGCCAATTCCAGCCGAGCTGCGAAATAAAGTGGATGACTTTCTTAACCCGATAAACGCAGCTAACGCGATAAGGAGCTTTATTAGTTAGCCTAATTCCCCCGGCCGAGTTTATCAAGCTTCCCACTGCCGGCCGGCCGGCTATCATTTCACGCCAATTACTTTCCAATCTCCCTGGGACCGGATATCATTTCTTACCGCGGCCCCTAACAGCCACCAGCCTTGGTCAACTGGCTCCTCCGGACCAACTAAACTCATCAATTTTCGGAAACGTAGAATTATAGATATTATCATAATATTGACTTAATTAAGTATTCTTGAATACTTGATCATTTAAATCGTACGATTTTCAATTGTGGAAATAATTAAATAAACCTAAGCTAAAAATAGATTCAATCTTTGGAAACGTAGAATTATAGATATTATAATAATATTGACTTCATTAAGTATTCTTCAATATTTCATCATTTAAATCGCTTAATTTTCGACGGTGGTAATAATTAAATAAATGTAAGCTAAACATAAATTCAATTTTCGGAAACATAGAATTATAAATGTTATGATAATATTAACTTCGTTAAGTACTCTTGTACACTTAATCATTTAAATCGTTAAATTTTCAACTGTGAATTAATTAAACAAACCCAAACCCTGCTCTATAAAAACAACATAAAAATAGAGGAAGTTCATTTACCCAAACTTCCAGTACAAACTCGAGCAGAAAACAAATTGAACTCAAGTTCAATATACAAACTCGGAGCTATGAATCGACAAAAACCGATGGAGAACTTGGAGAACATTTTGCATTTGCTTCGGAAGTTGGCTCGCTGTAATTCCAAAGGGAGAAAGGAAAATCGAGGGTGGAAGAACGTATGATTGTGAAAAGGAGGCTGTCACAAAGCGCTTAATAGTGGGTAGCGGCAGCATCTACTTAGGAATAATCAGATCCACCGACGGCGGCGGCGGCGGCGCCGTCGACGGCGACGCTGCCATAGCTATCGGGAGGCTAGAAATTGCGGGGTTCTCATGGCGAAATCGAAAGTGGATCGCGGCGAATGCCGCCCACTCTCTGCCGCCGCGAAATTGTTACTCTCGTCGACTACTCCAATCGATCGACTCTCCTACTGAGAGAGAAAAAGAGAAAGAGAGGGTTGTTTTTTTCCTGTCGAACACGTACCATCATTCATACACGCGAATATTATAGCAAGTATTTAATTGAAACAATATTTTGTGCGATTTTATTCAAGCGGTTTGAATTAACGCGATGATAATAAATCGGTTTTAGACTTGCCTGTGTATTAGTGAAGAAAGGATAATAATAGACGAATATTATAGCAAGTGTTTGATAGAAACAGTATTTTGTGTGATTTTATTCAAGGGGTTTGAATTAACGTGACGACAATAAATCGATTTTAAATTTGTCTGTGTATTAGTAAATAAAGGATAATAATAAAAGAATATTGTAGCAAGCATTTAATTGAATCATTCTTTAACCGTTCATTATTTTCTGCCGATGTTATTTAAGAATTCTCAATAAACACGATGATAATAAATCGATTTTAAATTTGCTTCTGTATTCATAAATAAAGAATACTAATAAAAGATCGAATCTACAAGAGAAAGAAAGAGAGAGGGTTGTTTTTTTCCTGTCGAGCACGTACCATCATCCATACACGCGTCCGTTCAGCCGTGCCTCCCTTCGGATTGGCCGGAGAACGAAGTTCGAGGCGAGTTCTCAATAATTCATGCGAGCCCCTGTATCGCTCCCCTGTCGGATTATTCCGAGGGAAAGCAGGAAGAGAAAGGCACGAAAGAAAACGGAGACATCCGAGGATAATTTAGTGCGAGGTTAAGGTGTGTTTGTGGCAAGATAATCACTCGAGGCTGACGAACGCTTGCGTTGCCTTTGCCTTGGAAAGTCGCCTTTGGAAAAAGCTGAATTAAAGGGCTGGTAGTGGTCAACGATAAAGTAGACAGATTTGAGAAAGTATTGTGGTGTAACAATGTATTATCTTTGTTTTGTATTTTCGAATGGATTATGATGGAACTAAATACTGGGATTTCGAAATTGTAATTCCAATCCGAAATTAGCACCGTTGATTATTATTAAAATACAATTAGAAAATGATATTTCTCAATAATGGAAACTCCGATTAAATTTCGAAATTCTAAATTTGTGACAGAAAAAGCGCCTATAGATGTTCAAAAAATTAATTAAGATCGCATTTATCACATCTAACATTAAAATTAGCGTTCTCCCTTAAACCTCGTCATAGTCAAAGGGTGAAAAATTTAGTTTTAAAAATCCCCCACACAGCACAAAATTAAAATCAATCAACAGCAAATACAACAAGAATACCCTTCAACCGCACTTAACTAGTTAAATGTCTCAAGCACAAATTAAAAACGAATTCTTATAAGTCAAGGAATTCAAAACACAATGATTCATAGATAAAAGATTGCGATGGTGGTTGGATGATGCGCGATTGGTCGATGCACCGATAGAGGAGGGTTAAGCCCTCTGATAATTTAAGTAAACATCTCGTGATACAGGTGAAGGGGCACGTGAAGCAGATACTGATTAAACATTAACATCGATCGCTCTCTCTCTCTCCCTCTCTCTCTCTCTCTCTCTCTCTCCCTCTCTCCCTCCCTCTCTCTCTCTCGCACTCGCTCGGCCATATGAAATTACAGCCGGGAGAATGGCCAGACCGCGGCGAGATAAGGCTGGGCAAATAACGGTCTAGATACTATCGGCGGCCTCTGCCTTTCTTTTATCATCGGGCATATCAAATAAGTCCATAACTAACCGTGCACACGGTATATCACGGATAACTCGGCTCCCTCACGGAATACTTTCTTCCCTCATCCTCCCTACTTTAATTGCAGCCCTGATACCCTCGACCATCCCTTTCCCTACCGGAAATACCGATGTATGGATCAGTGTTCCGGAGAAAAAAGAGAGAAAGCGAAGGTAATATCGTTGAAGTTCATTGAACCTGATATTCCTGAAATAGTATTTATAGATTGTTCACTAAAAATAGTGAAGGGTGAAAGTTTAATTTTAAGGTTTCTGTTGTGGATTCTTTGCTTTTTATTAGAAAGCGAAGTATCGTCAAAGTTTGTTGAACCTAATATTGCTGCAATATTATTTATAGATTGTTTACTAAAAATAGTGAAGGGTGAAAGTTTAATTTTGGGGTTTCTGTTGTGGATTCTTTGCTGTTTACTAGAAAGCGAAGGAAATATTTTTGAAGTTTATTAAACCTGATATTGCTGAAATATTGTTTATAGATTTTTACGAAAAATAGTGAAAGTTATAATAAAAGGTTCTCGTTTTGATAGGCATTGATTTGGCAGGAATTCGAGGAAGTACATTGAAAAATCGAAAATTTGTAAAAAAATCCATTTTCAAGCTACAGCTTTTGTTTTTATATCGACGATTCCTCTATGAAAGCAGACCTTGTACAACAAATTCCAGGCCCCGAAACATTGCCGAATACCAGAAAAAGTGGGAGAAATCGGAGGCACATTCGACAAAAATCGAATAGCCCGAATCAAACGAATAGTTCAATAATTAAAAATGAAATCTCTCGGCCTATAAAAAGCTCGGCCTTTTCCCAATAATTCTCACCGGCACAATTTTCCAAAGGCCAAGCACAATACGCGCCAGTTTTTTCCACGAATCGGACGCTCTTGGCGTAGAATAGAAAGAGAGAAAGAGAGAAAGAGAGAGAATTACGATCGTTCTGGGAGGGAAAAGGGTGATAACAAGTACTGGCCGGCGAAAAAGCGAACTTTTATTAATTTGTTAATGGCCGTTAAGGCAACACGGCGTCGCGCGGCGCCGCGGCGCCGCTTCCAGGGATTTCAGGGCCGCCACTTGCTGTTTTCGCACGCACCGGATAAACTTTTCCGCCAACTAGCACCGCCAGCGAGAACCGAGGCAACTTTTTCCCTCGTCGCGCCTCGCGCAAAAGAGAGAGAACCAACGAGAGGAGAACAAGCGCTACGAAAAATATACGAGAAGTGCTTTCAACTATAATCCAGAGACAATTTCATATAAGAGGGGAATTCGTTCGGAAAGTCGCCGGGCGAAATGGCGCGCTGCTGCATTCGCGCCGATTACAGCGACCTCTCCCTCTCCAAGCGACGTCCACCGATATTTCACCCGTTTGCAATCACGATCGAAGGAAATTCCCGGGCATAGTTCAATGAATTGCACACTAATTTCAACATCCCCAACTAAATATCTTTGATTTAACACATTCGCGGATAGTAAAAGTTTCAGCGAGCTGCAAAAATTGACAGTCGTTTCATTTTTAAATTCATTGTGATATCCGAAATTTGATTAAACACAGTTTATGAGGGTATTTAGATTATCGTATTTTAATCGTTATATAAAAGTTATACAAAATTAAATTCAAAATAATTAACTTTAAGACTTGAATGCTATAGCATTCACGTCCACGAACGTGTTAATAAAACTAGCGTTAAATTCCACCTTCCAATTGAATCTGTAAAAAATATTATCAACCATAAAAGAATTCCCACTCTGAAATTCTCGAACTTAACTGTAATACAATACAGAAACTCTCCAAGAAGAGAGATAAAAAACAAGCTCGCGAACTTGAATTCTTTCTAAATTATTCCACGAACATTTGTAATATCAAATCTGAAATAAAACAAATTTAAAAAAACGGTACAAAAACTCGAATCACTGTTGACATAAATTTCATATATGTATAACAACGATTTTAAAGAATAATTTCGACATATAAATATTTGTGACTGATTCCAATCTATTGGAAGCAGCAGGAAAGTGCAGGAAAACGATTCGGTGTCCCACGTTGGTGGGGGAAAGAAGGGTGGAAGAAGGGTGGAAGGATCTAAGAAGGAGGCGCAGTTGGAAGGGTGTCCAAACGAGTGGCCAAATGTAATTTAAGGAAGGAAGGGATCTCGCAGCACTTTCTCGAGCCCTCTTCTCACGCCATCGTCGGCCAACGACCAGAAAAGAAGGCTGCGCGGCGAGTGAGTGAGAGAGAGAAAGAGAGAGTTCACTCCGGTTTACAATTCAGCTCGCATACTGCCAACTCTCGCCGACCAACCAACCCCCAACCCCCAACCCCAAGCAACCCCCTCGCGCGACCTCGCCCGCTTTGCAAACTCGTTCTTGAGACTGGCTTTCTATCTTTCCTTCTTTCAGCCCACCTTTTCTCTTTCCTCGCCTGTCTCTTCCTCTTTCTTTCTTTCTTTCTCTTTCTCTCTTTGACTGCACCGCACGAAATTAAAGCGGATCCTTCCGCGCGAATATTCCTTAATCGCACCTGTGTTAATTCAGACGGACTTTCTTAGTGTTGCTTTTACTTTTTTCGGAGTAAGGCATTCTGTGGAGTGTAAAAGTGGGTTTTGTTGTCGATGAATTTATTATGAAATATATGTTGCATTTTGAAAAGCATGGATGTTAAATTTACTTTGAGTGCTCAGACACACTAATTTATAACGTTTTATAGTCTTGCATGTGTCTTGTTAAAAATTCGTAAAATGTGTACCATTTTTCTTTTTATTATTTTGTCGATTGTAATGAATTTTGTGAATGAACATAAATTATTTCAGTAACTTATTTATATTTGTTCGTTTATTAGTATAAGACTTGAGATTTATGGATGAATTTTTTATAACAATAGGCGTATGAACAATAAATAAATTCGACGTAGAAATCGAAGGCATATTTCGAAATATGAGTATTTCCAATAAATCACTGGCAAAAAGCTAATTCTACTCCTATTTCCTGATACACATTATTTACTAACTATCAAAAAAGCCGTCAATATTTTCAGGGAAATAATTTCGTTATCTGAAGTATAAAAGTAACTTTAATTATCGATGATTTTATTATAGAACATATATTGCATTTCAAAAAGCACAGCTTTATTGAATGGCGTACGACCAATAAATAACTGACGAACTTCAACGAATCCTACTTTAATTGTTCCTTAAGCCGATTAAAAGGAAGTATTGTCGTAGTGTCAACGTAGAAATGGAAGGCACACATATCCGATAGCAGAAAGTAGAGGAGAGAGTGACTCTCGCATCGAATGACTATCCAATAACGAGGATTAAATCCTCGTTGGATGAATGCTAGCCGGTCGGTTGAGTGTCGAAACTATATCTGCTCGGTGATATCGGCTATTAATAAAGATATCCTCGGCGATCGAGAGACTAACGAGCGGTCAACGATTAATGACAATCGATTCTTGGCGCCAACGACGACGACGCTTCGAGGGAATCTTTCCTTTTTCCCTGCAATCGCATTGTTTGCACCGCGCAAGGACTTTACTAGCGCTGAGAGGATCGGCTCCTGTTATGATTTATCTGCGGCGCACTCTCGCCGATCACTATCGCACCCTCGCTAACCAACACACACATACACATACATAGAGAGCGACAGTTTTTCAGCGACACACGCAGTTGGGGTTCCGGCGAGTTTAATCAAGAGGCGCTCTCCGCCGCGCGTAAACTTTTACTGCCCCGAAGAAGAGATATTCTCTTTCTCTCTCTCTCTCTCTCTCTGCTTCTCTTGTTTCTGCTGATATTGTAAGAGAGTGAGAGAGAGAGGGAGTTTTTGACGTTCGCTTTATTGTTCCCATTCTCGAGCGCGCCAATTCACCACCCCTCGCTGGAATTATGACAGGGCTGTCATTAATGCCCGGCTGTCTTGCCGCCGCCCAGCGCTTGTCGCGAATTGACACAATTTAATCAGTACCAACCACAGTCGCCGGCTGACAACTGCCACGTCATAGACTTTACCAAGCTGGCTTATCACCGAGAGGAACTCCCAACCTCCTTGTTACGCTTCCCCATTGATGAGTGATGAGAATGTACAGGGTGATTTAGTTCGCTTTGAATTGGAACTTTCCTAACCCCACTTTTACTTAGACATTTATTTAATTGTATTATATATTTTCTAGTTAATAATAGACTGTAGTAAATTATGTGGTTTGTTGGAGGGAATATTTTACGAGGCTTTAACATCGACTTACTTTGAATGAGTAGCAACGTAAGGAGAATATATTTTGTTATAGCATATTTATATGGAAATATTGTATATAACTGGCTTTTTGAGGATGAAATTTCATGTGCGAGTTAATATAACTGAAACATATAACAGTATAAATGCGTAAAATACAGACAAATGTTGGGAAATGTTTATGAATAATTTAAATTTCTAGGTTATTTACAATGATTTTATATGCAACAGTGGCAATTCAAAGGCAACTGAATAATAACGATAAAGTAAAAAGAAAAATTTGACTTTCAATTTCAACGTCAAGTACTATTTTGTGGCAACTTTTTTTTATGGATCTTTGCCGATCCGAGGATGCAGAATCATCCTATGATATTTATTTTTTGTACACCCTGTACTTCGTTATTGAAATTATTCCAAGATTATAAATACAAATTTCTGTTTCAAAAGATTGTCAATATTTAAATGCTTGTCGTACTTTCGCGAGTCTGACAGCTGGAACGAAGATTGAGCGAACATTGTTGTACTACTTTCTAAGATATTTTGAGAATTGGATATTATAACTGTTTATAATTATCATTTTAACCTATTTTCCCGAATTTCGTCAAATAAAAAGGTACAGCGAGGTGTTAATTACAAGTTTAACACACAATTATTAATTCCAAACTGTCGAGGTATAATAAACTTCGAATCACAAGCGACGACAGCTTTGCAACCCCAACAATACTGTCAAAGAAAATTGGATGGTTCGCGCTGAAAAAATCTGCAAGCCATAAAAACAGCGGAATATATTATTCGAGGCGACCGCTGCGGGGGTGAATCGTTAGTGCGACGGGGTCGAATTTCGAGGGTGCAATTGACGGAAAGGAATGCATCGGGGTGGCGGCGGCGCTGCTCCGCCGCCGGCATAAGCTGCGCTGCGCCGTGTTGGAGAGCATTCGGTGTAAGAAACAAGGGTTGAGTGGGGGATGAAAGGAAGTACTAGAAGAAGGAAGGGAGAAAGAGAAAGAGAAAGAAAGAGAGCAGGTTTACCGCGGCGCGTCATCAACGTAATTGTATGCGAGGGAATAAACAAAACTATAAAGCTCGCGCTTCGGATTACTTTGCCGCAAGTGTTTCGCCCCCACCGTTGCACTCCACTCCAGCCGCCCCTCTCCTTTCCACCCCCTTCTCGCGGATTTGCCCCACTCTTGCCATTCCCCTCGCCAACCCCTTTTCCGCGGTTCACCGCACCGACGTCTCCATTTTCTTCCTTTCTTTCCATGAGCTTTCTTCCCCTTGCTGTGCAATCCCACCCCTCGAGAGAAACCACCCCTTTCTTGCCGGCCCCTTCGACTGCAATTGTCCCCCTTGTTTTTCGAGCAACCTTGGCGCGAGCCTCGCACCGCAAAACCTAACCTAGCGCGCCCCCTTCCCTTCGCTTATTCTTCCAGTGAGCTTTTTCAAGCTCCAAGCTTTCTTCGACTGCCTTTCTTGCGCGGAGAAATCCTTCTGCCTGTTCTTCCTGTTCTCTTTGCTTTGCCTACGGCAACGCATATCCTCTCTTCTTTAATAAGACACAGACTTGCGAACTTTGTAAATTTTGTGAAAGTATTATCGATAGTTGGGTGAAATTTGAGGATGAGGGACGATTTTTGGAATTGTATTTTATGGTCGCTGAATGGAATTTTGAGGGTTGCAAGAATTTTGACGAGTTCGAGTTTCTCTTGTTACTGAAATAGCAATACTGGAAAAGTTTGTTTAATATAATTTAAAAAATAACAACTTATTCGATGTTGCAAAATCTTCGCGAAGTCTTCGCAGCAAAAATGTTGCAACGACTATAAAAACTATAAATAAATCTACTGAATCCTCGACATTCATATCTTTCCTTCGAAATATAAGTCAGCCCTCTCACCAAGCCCAATTCCATCCCTTCAGTCTTTATCCAAGCGCCTATTTATTTGTGCGAAAAGTGTAAGTTAAATTCCTCGCAAACATCCGGCGAGCGAGCGAGCAATTTCACCTTCTGGCCAAATATCTCGAGGGCTTCGAGTAGTTGGCGTGGGTTGAGACGGTGGGTGGTGGAAAAAGGGGGGGGGGGGATGGCGGCGTCGGCGGTGCCTACAAAGAGAGAGCTTGCGGATGCTGTGGGCTTCACGCGCGCAACGAATCTCAACGGTGCCGGTGCTGCGGCAGCGGCAGCGGCTCCTTCTCCACTCGGTTGCTTTTTATTTACTCCATTTCCGCCTTTGTTTACCCGAGACTCGCTGCGAGTTCCAGCTGTCGGCTCTCTTACCGCTCGCTTCTCTCTTTCTCTCGCTTGATAAGCCGCCCTTTTACCCTCTCTCCTCCCAACCTCTTCCGGATTACTTGGCACAGCGCGAAACCGTCCGCGCAACCCAGCCGAATCAAACGATCCGACGCCCGCCGCCGCCGCCGTCCCCGCAGCTTCCGCTCGCTACCGGTCAATGGGATTAGGCGATCCGCATCTCTTGAGTTCACACTCTGTCTCTCGCATTGCTTCGAGTTTACTATCTACTTACTTGCGACACTGAATCACTGGCACTGTCGAAGGATAGTCGAAAGCTTTGTACACAGTTTGTACTTGATTGCGTGTTACAAGTGCTAAGGTTGCTGATTCGCGGTTTTTGATTTTGTAATCCAATTGGTGAAGGTTGCTATTATTGGTGCTTAAAAATTTCTGTTGTCTGAAGTGCTCCAAAAATGCATTAACATTGCATTTATCACAGCTAAAATCTCGTTGATTAAAATTAACGTTTTTCTTTAAATTTATAAAGAGCTGCAGTTTTAACACGATTGTAACACACGTGTGATATTCGTTTTTCCTTGTTAATTTACAGGATAAGTCAATCGGACATAAACTATATTAGCGAGGATTATAATTTTAATATAACTTGCAACTATTAAATCTGAAATTACTTTTTAAATATTCCTATCACTTTTTAAAGTACAACTAAAAATGCATTAACATTACATTTATCACAATTAAAATCACGTTGCTTGATATTAGCATTCTCCCTTAGATTTTTGCCGTGGTCAAATGGTTCAATTAAAGTCATGTAAGATTCAGTCAAGTAAGTCACATTGAAATTAGCGTGTTACGTATTACACGACTAACAAAATAATTGTCGATATTTCCAATTAATCAATGGTAAAAAGTTAATTCTAATCCTATTTACCTGACACATTTCATTTATTAAGCATCGAGAAAAACATTACTACTTTTAGAAAAGTAACTTGCATAAAATAAATGCATAATTAATATCAATCTAGAACACTCGAAAAGCTTTCGACTTCCAATTGACAGAACGTTCACTACTCCATCAATTAAATATTTTCGGAGACCTTCGCGAACTGCGAGACAACTTCGACCAATAAACCCAGCATTCACTTCCGCTGACATTCGACACACATTAAAAGGATTTCGCGTGCCGAATTTCAGGCTTCCAATAGCCCCGGAAGAATCCAGCGATTCGAGCGGTTGCCATTGGCTCGGTGGAAGGAGGTCGCCCGATTAAAACTTGATTATCGCGCGCGCACTCGACACACACACTGACAAAAGAGAGAATCACGAAAACAGTGCTCGCTCAATGAAAGCTGACACAACAGCGAAACGCTGCCTCTGCTTTCGCTTCTATCTCCGAATTCCCCAACATATCCCTTTCTTTCTCTCGCAATGTACAGGGTGATTCAGTTGTAGTTGAATCAGAACTCTCCTAACCCCACTTTTACTAGACATATATTTAATTATATTATATGTTCTCTATTTAAGAATAGACTGTATTAAATTATGTACTCTGTTGGAGGGAATATTTTACCAAGTTTTAACATCGACTTACTTTAAATGGGAAGCAACGTAAGGAGAAAATATTTTATTATATTATTATATTGTTCAAAGACATCACCCTGTACAGGGTGATTCACTTGCCTTTGAATCAGAACTCTCCTAGCTCTTATTTCTTTTGGTGGACTTCCCGACCTTTCCCGGGACTGAAATTTGGTGGGTAATGTTTTCTTGCATCAAGGAAGAAGTGATATAAATTTCAGAGCCCTAGCTCAAACTTTAGGTTTTCACCTATTTTCGACCCTCGAAAATGGTCAATTTTTTCAAGTTTCTCAAAATCGACCGAACCCGGGATATTTTGATTGTTTTCGTATCAGGGTGGATAGAGAATAAAGAATCCGTGAAAAAAAGTCCGGATTTGCAAGGAAAACGGGTCGAAAAACCGTCCAGAAAAGTCCATTTTTGTTCATTTTTTACGGTTTTTATTTTTTTTGATGGACTTCCCGACCTTTCCCGGGACTGAAATTTGGTGGGTAATGTTTTTTTGCATCAAGGAAGATACCATAAAAATTCCAGAGCCCTAGCTCAAAAATGTTTTTTCGGCAAATTTTTCTTAAGGGGTACCCCTTCAGATTTTTTCACGATTTTTTGAAGGTCCCCGAACTCGGGTTTTTTCTTCGGGAATCGATTGTTTATGCATGAAAACGGATAGAAAACAAGAAATCCGTCGAAAAAAGTCCGGATTTCTATCAAAAAGACTAAAAAAACTGCCTTTAAAGTTCCATTTTTTCCGCATTTTGGCTGGTTTTTCCCATATTTTTTGGACTTCCCGACATTTTCCGGAACTCAGACTAACGTTGAGAAACATTTGAGGATAATTGAAATTTCTAGGTTATTTATAATGATTTTATATGCAACAGTGACAGTCAAATAAATTAGATAGTAAAAGTTGTGTGGAAGAGTTCGGATTCAAAGGCAAGTGAATCACCCTGTAGGTGTGTGTCGCGGTATAATGTTGGTCGAATATTCAGCGGCCCCTGAAACACTCGCGGAGAATATCTAGAACGATTCCGACCCTCTCTCTCTCTGTATGTATGTGTGTGTGTGTGTGCGCGATCCTACAGATATCAGTTTCCTGCCGAAATTTTCCGATAGTTGCCTCTCGCCCTGTGCTTTTTTTCCATCTATCCGCTTGCTCCTCCTCCACCTCCTCCTCTTCCAGCGTCGACCGACATTGCGCAACCGGTCTCAATTGCCGGCGAGAGAGATTCCCTTGAAAAATCGTCCGCTTCATAAACAATTCCGATCTCCATTACCGCTTCAGAGAGAGCGAGAAAGATAGAGAGAAAGAGAGAGAAAGAGAGAGGATGTATAAGCAAGGCGGACATTTACCAGGCAGATACTCGCCAAGGACGATAAAACATCGTGGAATTTCGGAATTGTTCCAGCATAGCCCGCCTCCTTTGTCCTCCTCCTCCTCCTCTCATCCTCGACGCCACCCTCGCACACTTTCCAACAGCGTCGATCGCCGACCCAGTTCAACCGAGCGATATACACAACGGCACAAAAGTTCCCTATGAAATTTACATTGCTTTGTCGATAGCAATCTCCGCCCCACGCCCGCCTATTAATGAGCCTTTCTTTAGACCGGCGAATAAAGCGGCTGTTAATGAGATGGCCGCCAGCGAATCTCCAAGAGCGTCCACTTGGGGGGCTGAAGGCTCGCGGAATTTCTCGGTGATTCGTGGAAATTGTAATGATGCTGTACTGGGAATTAGTGGTGCTTAATAATTCGGAGGAAATGTCGTTTTTGGGATTCTTGTAAGTGGAAATTTGAAGTTGGATATTTAATTATTGTAAATGTTTGTAGAGAAAATGTAAGAGTGAAATAGAAAAGAGTGAGTGAGTAGAAATTATGTCGAGTTTTTGAGAATTTGGTAAATGGAAATAATTAATATATATTTCGAAATTTAACAGTAGAAAGTAGATGATTACTTAAATTAGTCTACTTTGTATGTTACTGTATATATATACGAAAAATCGACATTTAGATATAAAATTAATCCGTCCAGAAACTCTAACAAAAATACAATGAAATCCAAATGCAATCTTACAGAAAGTACACTTCAACAAAAAATGCACAATAATTATTTAAATTAGTCTATTTTGTATATTACTGTAAATATTCTAAAATACGAGATTTAAACACAAAATTAATCCACCCAAAAACTAACAAAAACACAATGAAATCTAAATACGATCTTCCAAAGAGTGGACTTCGAAATTGCAAGGGAAGGTAATTTCGAGGGTGCAAAATAGGGTTATTTATAAAGTGGAGGCTCGAGATAGTGGTTAGTAGAGGGTGCGGCGCATAATTCGGCCATTTAATTCCTCGGCGAGGGTTGAAATAACTGCGAGAGAGAGAGTGGGTGGTTGGTTGGTCCGAGTATGATATTCATCCGGCGGATAATTTTTGGTGAGCGCGCGCGACGTCTCCCACCAGCGTGAAAATAATCGGCCATGTGTTTGAGCACTCCGGAAAGAGAGAAATGGGAGAGCAGTAGAAACGGCGCCCTTTCCAGCCCTTCGCATTACGCTGCGTTTTGGAAAAACACTCCGCTCGAGCGTGTTAAGACAATTAAAGCGAAACACTCCACTGCGAAACAAGTGTGGGATTGATAAGTGAGAAAGAGGCAAAGCAATTGAATAATTGAGAGAGAAAACATGTATGCGTGTGTGTGTGTGTCTATGCTTGTGAGAAAAATTGAATATCAAAATTGAAGGAACAAAAAGCAAAATTCGTTGAATATCGCGTTGAGTCGTACGAAGTTATTAGTGAAGCGAAACCTTCTTACAATTATAATAAAATATTATTCTACCTGATATTCTATATATTAGTCTACTTTGTATATTACTATAAATGTTTGTACTCAAAATCGACATGTGGACACAAAATTCATCCGTCCAAAAACCCTCGCAAAATACAATAAAGTCCAAATGCGTTCTTACAAAAAGTGGACTTCGAAATTGCAAGAGAAGGCAATTTGTTAAAGTTTTGACAAATCGCAAAGCAATTTGTACGAAATTATTAGTGTGCCGAAATCTTGTTACAATTATAATAAAGTATTATTCTACAATAAATAGCACTTCCCCGCTTTCCATCCCACACAAGTGTCAACTTTACAAGATAAGTAAAGGTGGATGTAAATTAGATTGCTTAAATCATATATCGCACGCTCCAAAATTTCATTTGTTAAAGCAAATCTCTGGTTATTACATTAATGAAATAATAATAAAGGAAGAGCTCTCATTTTAATACGATTGTAATGTAAACGTGATATTTGTTCCTCCTTGTTAACTTTATAGGATAAGTAAACCGGACATAAACTAGATTAACAATGATTATAATTTTAATATAACTGGCGAATATTAACTCTGACATTTCTTAACCCTTTGCACTCGGAACTTTTCATTTTCCATTCATTTTGGTGACTGAGAGGGGACAGTGGAGTGCAAAGGGTTAAATATTCCCGTAATGTTCATTGTTATTTTGTAAATCGACGGAAGAGAATTCCAAGGGAAGTGGATTTATATTCCAGCAAAGGGGACGCCGAAAGGGGTGAGAAAGGGGATGAGAAAGGGTTGAACGGTGAAAATGCACACTCGTAAATAGTACGCCGCAAACATGTGTTGGCAGGGCGACATTAGGACACGAAAATGAACTAATATCGTGTTCCGTTTACGCCCTCGTTTCCACCCCCTTCCACGTCCTTCCTAGTCGTCTCTCTCGTTCTTCAATTTACTTTACTCTCGCGCAGCTTAGCGCCGCAGAGAGAACGAGGTTACCAAGAAGAGAGAGAGAGAGAGGGAAGTTGACTCCTAATTACAAGCATATAATGAAGCAGCGTGGAGGAACCACGCGCCGCTGCCATGATTTTCTATGCTGGAGAATAATTGGCGGAGGAAGGACACGTTATTGTCGCGCGCCTCATCAACCGGCCGAAATCAGAATTCGAGGACTATTATTCCACCATTGTTTCTCCGCCCCGATTAATTATTAGGAGACTTAGGAAAGTGAATAATTTAATTTCTAATACTATATTAAAATCTGTTGTATTTATTCTAATTTTGTATTCATTTTCTTTGGGGGTAAAATAGTATTCTGCGAGATTATTTATTGAGTTATTTCGAGTAAAATTTTAACGTTCATGATATTAATAATTACTTCCACATAAAACCAAGATAAATACTTTCACATATTTAAGAAACTCCAACGAATTAAACTGCAATAATCTCCTATAACAACAACAACAACACCAAAAGTCAAAAATACATTATTCCAGAAATACGAGGAAGTCATCCCAAAAATATCAATCAGACGAGCCGAATTTAGGTTAATCCGACTGTCGAGTGGCGCCGCCGCCGCTCGAAAATAGCGCGGAGCGCCGCGCCGCCGGAACGACGAACACAGCAGACACCAAACTACGTAGCGGCGGCGCGGCGCGGCGCGGCGCACGCCTTTCTCTGTCAATTCGGGGAAATTGGAGCGACGGTGCGCCCGATAAGGGAGACAGGCGATAATATTCACGAGGGCGTCTCTCTGTCTTTCTGTCACACGGCGGTCCACCGATATCCACGCGTCTACGTCTCTCCCTCTATGTGTCTGTATGTATATGTGTGAGTACACGCTCGCGCGCGCGCGCCCATATCACGTCGAGTGTCCTCTCCATTGAAATATTTGCCCGGGCGAGTAATCCGCGCGGGCTCAAACCAAAACCCGACCGAGAAAAACGAGCGGTAGGAAAAAAAGAGAGAGAGAGAGGAAGGGGTGGCGGATAGAAAAACAGGGGTAGAAAAAGAGAGGGTGGGGGGGGGGGATGGATGGTGGAATTCCTCGAGTGACAGGTATGCGATCGTACTCGTTCGTCATCGCATGCTCGCGCGAAATACTTCTGTCTCGCTTTCCACCCGATTTGTCCCTCTCTTTCTCTCTCTTTCTCTCGCTCTTTCTCTCTGTCTGCTTACTTGTTAAAGGCCGAAAACGTATGGTTCTTTTATCCCGCCAGTACACTAGCATCGCCGACATTGTTTCCCACGACTATCTATCTGCGAGTCTCTTTTCTCTCTCGCGAGTGTTTCTCTCTCTCACTCTCTCTTTTTGGGAAAGCGCACTACCATTGGCCAATAAATCAGCCGGACAAAGTGGAGGCAGGCCGATATGTACTGCGAACAATAAGCCGGTTCTGCCCATTAGAGAGCGCAGACTGTCGAAATCGCGGCTGAAAAAAGCCGGCCCCCGGCCAAACTCGAGGACGAATCGTTGATTGGACACATCGCCGCCGCTCTGATGATCCTTCCTCTCGAATTCAAGGGCTATCAAGCACTGAGCCGAACTCGAGAAATTGTTACAGGAATGTCTGCTGATTTGGGCTTTTCGTTGTGCTTTCGGCTGAATTCGAGATTATGAAAGTGTGAGGGGGATTTTTATATTTGGTATTAAGAAATATGTTGATTTGCGGTGATTGTAATTATGCATTGCAATTTTTGTAAATGTAATTGCATTGTAATTTTAGTTATGGTTGCATTGATTGCATTGTAGTTTTAGTAGTGTAATATAAAAGGATGTAAATATTGTTAGATTAATTTATTTGTAGCATTCACGCATAATTTTTGTTACTATAATATGTGATAAGTTCGATATATGATATTTCTATGTTTGTGAGTCGCTTGCTGTTTCATTCCTCATCAGTTTCTTGAAGAATAAAGTTCAATAAAGTCATTTATCTTTCCTTAAAAGAAGTCATCCTAATTTCCACGCGAAAGGAAATCACCTCCAACCAATATAACTGTGTTGTAGTACAAGTTGAAGGGTTCTTTATTTAAATGAAAATATGTCAGAGCTTTAAAGTAACTTTGACATTCGAGACTTTGGGGATGCAAGCTCGGGTAAAGTTGGCTTTACAAACTGAGTGAAGAAGCGAGTGAATAGAATGGAGTTGGCTCGGCTGATAAATCAGTAATGTTCGCTCGAACGCGCCGGAACAACTGGAGGAATGAAATCTTCTCGCGGCGAAAGGAAATTACACGCGCGCCGGCAATGTCAACTTGTTAGCAGTTGTGTTTCGGCGGCGGTGGTTGGTTGGTTCGGTTCGGTTCGGTTCGAGAAAGCGAGCTTGGAAAACTTCTTCCTTGACTGAGAGAAAGCTCGCTCGCTCGCGTTCGCATTCCTCTTTTAACTATTCGCTAACTAATATCGGGTAACTGACTCTGCTCGATTCCCAAAGCGAGGCACACGCGTTCCAAGCTTCCGGTGACAGAGGCGCCGACACACACACGGCGCAACTCTTCGCTTCGAGAATTCATTAAGAGCGTTCCCAACGACCGGCGAAGACTCGTCGAAATTGTAATGATTCCGTAGTAAGAATTAGTGGTGATTAAGACTGCTGATTAATAATTGAGAGGGAATCTAGTTTTTGAGACTCTTGTAAGTGGAAATAAGAGATTCGAGGTTGGAAATTTTATATTAGGATAGTGGCTGATTATTGTTAATGTTTATAAACAAAATGTAAAACTAAAATAGAAAAGGCTGAGTGAGTAGAAAGGTCGTCGTTTTTGAGAATTTAGTAAGTGGAAATAATCAATGTATGTTTCGATATTTAACACTAGAAATTGGATAATTATCTAAATTAATACACTTTCTATATTACTGTGCACGCGTTCTCTTCGCGTCTTCTCTTCGCTTCGAGAATTCATTAAGAGCGCTCTCGACGACCGGCGAAAACTATTCTAAACAATAAACGCGCTCAATTTTGATGAGCAGTAGTTAAAAATAGCCGAAATGCCATTGGATAGAAATAGTCGAGCACGCGGTACCACTCCATTGGACGATATTCCCGGATCCTATAATTGGAAATCAGAAATTTCCATTTATATTACAGGCTAAAATCATCGCGAATGAATAACCTAGTGCTCGGATTCCAATTGGCCTATTGAGGAGAATGAAAATTCGAGGGGAATTAAAGCGTACGTCTCGCCCGAGCAATTCTCTTCGCTAGTGACTTTCCAGAATCCAAGTAAAAAAGTCACCACTGATACAATACCTAATTTTGTTAATTAACTAATCTAAAAAAAGACTCTTTCATAGTTAAAATACTATTAACAGGATTCAAAGTGAAAATTGGAAACTTAAGGACGTTGGTAAAGAAAATGGTAATAATAGGAACGGATTAAAAATATGGAAGGCGAATTTTATGGCTTAAAAATATGTGATACAATAATAGTACATGACTAAAAACATTTCCTGTGGTAAATGAAACATTTACGAATAATTAGGCTAAGTTTCAAAAGATTCGTCTGTCCGATTCGAGAGCATTTCAGCAGAAAGTGAAAAGAAAATGGTTTTAATTCTAGAAATAACGTGATAAATAATATAGAAATAAAACTAACCTACAAAACCATAAATTGAGTATTCCTACTAAAAATATTGTTTTTATTCTAACTTGAAAAGGTTTCAAAATTCTGTCAACGTTCACACGTTTCTCTTTCACCCTCACACGACCCTTAACAATCGTATGAAGTCAGCGAAGAAATCAAGAAAGGGGGTTGCTTTTCAAGTCACCCTACAAAAAGGAGGTTCCTCGTACAGAAGATAACTTCCTGGCATCCCCCTCTCCGTCACCTTCCAACAAAGTGTGTCTCATATCGAAGATCGGCGGGTGGCGCTGCTATCGGCTGTAATCGCCGATACGTCTCATACGTGTCTGCCGCGCGAGACTCGAAGGGCGAACCTAACCTATCGGGAACTTGGCGGGAGCGGAGGGGGGGTTGGGAAAGAAACGAGGAAGAAGAGAAAAGCGCGGGGGGGGGTTGGGGGTTCGAAAGGCACTCGAAGACTCGCGGCCAAACTTTTCCAACCAACCACCCCCCCAACCTCCCGCGTCTCGGCCAGTTAATCGGAGGGGGGCGGGCGAAGTTTCTCGCTGAATTTTCCGAGGGTGCGCGCGAGCGAGCGAGCGAGCAAGCTCCGAGAAGTGCCGATAAATAGTTGATGGCGAGCGCCTTCGATTCTCGTTAAAAATATAACTTGTAACTCCCCAACCCCCCACCCACCCCCCTTTTCGCCATCCAAGTGTTCTCTCTTAGGGGTTTGCAGAGCGGAGAGTGCTTTCTTTTGGACGCCCTGATATTCTAGCGCGCCCGGACAATGCAGCTGGAACGTATGGGCAGAGAGAGAGAGAGGGAGGGAGAGAAAAAAAACACAGCCCAGCGGAAAACAAGTTTTATTGTTCGCGGGACAAAAGGAGTGACGCGTGAGAGAAATATGCGAGCGTCTATGATTATTCGCGGATTTCGCCCGACTCGCGTTCCGATTGTTCGGATTGTCGAGGCATTGGCACTTGGGGAGTTTTTCGGTGATTATAATTAGATGTAATAGAAATCTAATGCAATCCTGGTATATTATAATAATTATAAACAGAGAAAAATATTTAAAAGCCTAGTGCTTCGAAATAAATTTGTTCTACTAAAAGAAAACTTCAAGAAAACATTCAACAATCTTTCTTACATAAAAAATATAAATCCACAAAATTAAGAAAATAGAAAAAAAATCTAATTAACCAACTGGCTTCCAAGAATAACATCGACAAGGACACCAAAGGTAGAAGTGGAAGCACAGGGTTCAAGAATACAGGGAGAGGGGTGCTTGAAGCGGACAGACACAGAGTGAGATGAGATGAGAGGGGTGGGGTGGGGGGCGTCGTGTGTGGGGGGCTAAAGTGGATTACATATTGCTGTCCCAGCTTGCAACGTGTTATAGAGTGTGGAGCGGGTGCGCGGCCCTCCAGGTAAATCGAATCACAGCTAACCTGAACGAAGTTAGTGCCCGGCCATCCCCCTTTTCCAACCCCCCACGTCGCCGGCCGACATCCCCCGCGCCGCCGCTGCTTGCAGCGCCACTCGTCTACGGCAATTTCTAGCCGCCAATGCACACGCACTTGCTGCGCTTTCAAGCACCCCCCGCACAAGTAGAAAGGGGGTTGCTCCTGCGACACCCTTTAATGCAACCACCCCTCCCACCTGACCGCACCTGCGGCCGAACGCAAATTTATCCACATTTGCCGGCCGCCCCCCCATAACTGCCCCACGTGCGCGTCCACCCTTGTTCCCCATGCGAACCCGACAGCCGCTCGTCCAGGTTAGCGGAGGGTTGAGGGTTGCTCTTGTAGATGCTCGTATTCGCCCTCTATTTTTAGTATTTGGAGCGTCGTTTCCTTTGGAGATGTGCTTTGGTGTTGGTATGATTGGTTACATGATGGTTTACCTTTTTGCCGATTTCGAAAATATATATTCTTTTATATATTTTTTAAAATTTAAGATAGATAATATAACAGTTTGTTAGTTTAATATAAAATATATTGTATATCTAATTTTATCTATCTAATAGATAGATGGATGTAGATAAAAATATCTAATAAAAAGTATAAGATATAATATATACAATATAATATAAAAGTTATTTTGATATAAAATATAAAAGTTTGACTGGTGAGAATTCAAAGATGGATAAACCAATCAGAATGAAATCTTGTATATTTCATAAAGGAAGTTTATAGTTTATTCCCATTATAAATTTTGTCGAATTTGCGTAATAAAGTGATTAAATTATTGTTTTTGATAATTCGGGGTGCTTGAGTGGGGATGCGAATTAATGGGGTTTGATTTGTTTGTTGGAAATGATTGGAGGATCGCTGGGGATTTTCGTGGGATTATGCTAGTTTTTCTGATCGCGATCGAATTATACGCGAACTGTGATTGTAATAGATCGAGCGGAATAGCAAGTGAAATTTGCCCGTCGCGCGATTCAATGAATTCGAAATTTATTTGAGCATTTGCGATTCATTGGGTTTTGCTATTGCGGAATCGAATAGCAGATCAGAGAGCCAATCGAGGAATTATGTTCCGCGTGGATATTTAAGGCTAAATTGAATAGTTAAAATGACTACAACAATATTAACAATATTAAAAGCAACATTCAAATACCTAATACTAAATTGCCAAAAGACAATATTAAAAATGAAACAAAAAAGATTTCACCACCCTTTGCGAGGGAATTACAAAGTGAAATAACAAAATCAATTTAAATCACAAAAGTTCCACGAGGGCAGCTTTCGAATGCGAGAAAAGCTCGCCGTTGTGTCTCGCGCGTTCGGCGCTCTTCACTCTTTAATTATCAAAACTCGTGTACGCGGTCAAAATCGCGCGAGCGGCGAGCAGCCCACTACATTCTTAACAAAAGTAAGTGTGCTGAACAGAGGGCGCGCGTTCTAGTGTGTGTGTGTGTGTTGGTCTGAATCGGGGTCATGCATACTGGATGCCAACACAGAGCGCGCGCGGCGGCGGCACACGTCAAAGGCCGGCGCGGCGTGTGTTTCCCGGAATAAGCCGGCCGCGCGAGCGCGTCTTTGTATCACAAAGAGAATAACCGAGAGAGAATAGAGAAACACTGCGAAACCGAGCGAAAGAGAGAGAGAGAGAATAAGGCATTCAGCAAATTGGCGGGAGAAAGGTAAGTGGCGCGATAAAAATGTTGACGTGTGCTGCCCACTGCCGGCGCAATTGCCTCATCTCCGACAAACTTCGCACACGCAATTCGTCGCAAAACCAGCCGGCCAACTCCAGAAACTAATTAACAACTAACCGACTATTTTCACTACTCTTATTTTACGTACGATGCTCACCTGCCCAACATTTTTAAATTTCTCATCCTTTTTATCTTGTTCCCGGAGATGAACAATTGCTATCTGCTTTTGTGCATTGCAATTGTTAGCGTTGCAAAGTGATTATTGTAGAAGCGCGTAGTAATCATTGAGAGAAATGGAAATGGAAAATATTGCTTTGTAACATCGAGCTTGTAATCACCTATTATTCAAAACAACAAAAGATTTAGAAATAATACGTACTAATTGACAATTCCAACATTCTACTTTATAGAAAAACAACTTCGAAAATCTAAAAATAACAGGATTAACCAACACCAAATCAATCAGAGCCCAACAACAGAATTACCTCGCCATTTTGGAGGTTAGGTCGGCCAGTAATATCGCAATTCCAGGCTCGCAGGGTGCGGCAGATGTTGTCCCCGGGAAAGGTCAGGGTGGATTAAGTGGGTTTTAAGGCGAGGGAGTGGGGGGTAGTGCAACTCTAATTATATTATTAGAGCGCGGGGCCCTTTTGGAAGTGGCGCGCGCGGGCGCGCGGGCATTTCCGGCGAGCCAAGTCTATTACGTTCTGGAGGGAGTCTCGACGGAAAGTGAGAATGGCGTGGGGAGCGAGCGAGCGAGCGCAGAGGCCGGAAACCGCAAAGGGTTAACATTGCTGGCGAGGTGCGCGCGCGAGAGAGAACGAGGTTCGGCCGTGGCAGCACCGGCGGGCATTTTGTAATGCTTTTGTGCGGCTACGTCGAAAATGAGCCACTCCGGCGCTACTACAAAAACCACTCGAGACTTTAGAAAACCAGTTGCAGCACCCCCTACATCTGTCTTTCTCTCACTCTCTCGCTCTCTCTCTCTGCGTGTATTTGTGGATGTGGTACGTGCTGCCGACAAGGTGTACAGGTGGCTTCTCTGCATAAGCCGAGGAACGACGAAGCACGTCCTTCCGGAATCCATTCGTTACCGGACGATTACACCATGGAAATATCAACCCTCGAACATCACCTTGGCACTCCACCTCCAGGATTATGCATCTGCTGGTCTTTAAGTAACAAGAAAAATTGGCAGGTTGCCTTGGAGAATGTTTCTCTTTTTAACCTCACTTTAACTATAATAAATACTATATTTTGACTGTATTATGAAAATGATCTTTTATGATTTTGTAATTCATTCTAATGCTAGTAATAATTATAAAAATTACCTTCTATGTTTTTATAGTTCGTTCTAATGCTAGTAGTATTTATAAAAATTGTCTTGTCTCAATTAATTACTATACTTTGTCTGTATTATAAAAATGATCTTCCATATTTTTATAATCCATTCTAATGCTAGTAATAATTACAAAAATTACCTTCCATATTTTTCTAGTTCGTTCTAATGCTAGTAATAATGACTTGAAACCTCCTTTTACCAAGTAATTACACCAACTATGAGACAGTAATAGCAATAAATATTATTTAACGATCTCGCGATGTAGCGTTTCGACTTTATAACGTAGGAAAGCGAGCAATAAATAAAATAAACGATCCATAGAATTAGTAGCAGAAAAAAAGAAGGAAGCATGACCGAGGGAATTCTACGATTGGTTCTCGCGCGCGCGCGCGCTCTCTCTCCCCGATATTTCCAGATCGCCGTGGAATTTTTAATATCGGAATATCGAAAGGGGGTGACTTCATCCCCCCCAGCGCTTCCCGCCACCCTGTATCAACCGCTCTCTGTGCATATCGGGCGAAAGTATCGAGAAATTCTCGCATATCCCGAATCGAAACGATCAGCGCCAATCCACGAACGCACAGATACACACACATAGATAGGAACGCGCGCTCATATATGCAGATATATATATAGAAATATATCGAAGGCCGATCGGCAAATATTTGCGAGATATTTTCTATTTGACCGGCGCTGCTGTCCGCCAGCTTTCGGACACTTGTTTGAGCAAGCCGGGGGATTTTATGCGGGTCGGCCAAGCACTCGCGATCAATTCGACGGGGTGAAAAACACAGGACCCGCCCGCCCGCCAGCCATCCGCTTTGATTAATAGTGCCGTCCGCCGAAAATATGCTTCGGCCTCGCGCCCGCCCGCTCACAAAAAGCTCGTGAAGCAACGATTAATCCGCCCTCATCGCGATCCCGGCACAACAACCCCCACTCACCCCCCTGAAACTGATTCGATGGGGGATGCCGACACTCTAAACCCTCTTAAATGGGGGAGGAATCTGACACTCGAAGGACGAATTTCGAAAATGTTTCCCGAAAGTATTTGTTTGTATTATTATTAGCTAATTAGTACGAACGATATTATTATTTGAACAGTCGAGAGGCTTGTTTGTTGCTTCACATTATAAATCACAGATTTGTTTATGGGATTTTATTGATTCCTTTCTGTGTATTTATGAAGTTTTTCGAATTTGTAATCTATTGACTGAAGCTTGTGTAATGTCAAACGTATTTGGGCTTTTAATAATGAAATCTCTGCAAGAGATTAAATACGTTCGAATTCGCTTTTACGAATCAGTGAAAAGTAAGTTAAAATCGATAACAATCCACAGCAAGTAAATTTCAATCCGTCTGAATCGAAATTGGCGGGAAGCCAAGAGCTTCGCGAAGTATATTTTGACGAAGCTCAGTGAGTGACGCGTGGAGGAGGAGAAAGCCGATTGAAAAGGCGTAATGATTTGTTGTCGTATTAAATTTAACGACTTTGCGGTCGTATGAAATTTATACATGCATGTGGTAGTCATTGGAATTAATTTCCATTGAACGAGCAATAATACATAATATGCAAGATTATGTAGGATAAAGAAGATTTATTGTTTCTTTCGTGAACTTTAGATATATGTTTACAGAATAATGTTTTAATGTCATGTTTAAAAAAGATATGTTCTTTATATGTTTATAATTAATATGGTTTTTTGTTATGGTGGTCGAAAGTAGACATACGAGCGCAAAGGGTTAGTTTCTGTTATTTGTATTTGATAAGTTCAGTCGTCTCGTCCACAATGATGTTTGTATGCTTTTAAATCTGTCATAATGTTTCATTCGTCAGCGGTCTTTCAAACAGATCAGATTAAATCAAGTTATATTCGTTTCCTAAGTATTTCATTATTTCATACTGATTTCTACGGGAAAGGAATCACTCTTCAAGATGATTCAATGGCGGAATCTCCCTTGGAAATTCCGACTGTGTGTGTGTGTGTGTGTCTTGCGAGCGATAACGAGCGGTTGCTCGAGTGAAACGCGGTTCGTCGATCTCTTCTCGCGTCATTAGCCAATCGCGGACGAGAAACAAAAAGGTCTTCTCGCACTCGCGCGATGCCAACTCGCAAATTGTAATCCAGCTCCGCTCCGCTCCGGGCAGCCAGCAGTAATACCACCTCGGCTACTCGACGCTGACCAACCACTTCCGGTAACTCTCACATATGAATGCTGAACGCCCCGCTAATTGGCCCGTCCTTTGTGCTTTCGAATTATATCCGTATTACTCCTGGATTATAATTAGCACTAATTTATGTCCCGCGTTTGGATATTATACAGTCGTTGGAAGTTTCTGATCGTGTGCGGCGATAGTTGTAATAATGAAAGATTTATTTTCGTTAGTTTAATTTTTCTTTCGTAATTTTATTAATATTAATATTAGGAATTCGTTGGTATAATATTATAATATTAGTAACAACATAGTTTCACCCCTTTTATTTTCCAATTCTTTCGATTATTTTAACTTTGTATTTAGAATTGAGCCGTTCATTTTGAAAGTGATCTAAATCCATTTATTTCGAAATTAAACTATTAAAGAACAAATGAATTTAAGCCACTTATATTATTTTCAATAAATGTAAACGTTCGAAGATATTATTATAATATTATTTTCTCCTGTAGTTTACAATGTTATTTCCGATCGTTTACATTTATCGAAAATAATATAATTCAGCCGCTTATTTTAAAAGCGACCTAAGCCCATTTGTTCGTTGGTATGTTTTTAATTTTATTAAAACACAAATTCTTTAATATCTCAATTTCAATATAAATGGACTTAGCCGACTTCAAAATTATAAATACAAAATTAAAATGATCGAAAGAGATTACAAAACATTTAAACATTTCCGTGTACAATTTTATTCGTCACAATTTGTTAGTAGTCGCGAGCGATATTTTAGGAAGAACTTGCGAGGCGGAGAGAATGTGGGCGAGGAGAGGATCGCCGTTTGTCTACGAATGTACGACGCGCCAATCAAGTTGGTTCGGACTTGGTGCGGCGCGGTGCTCTTACGGGGGATGTGTTTCCCGTATATATTTCTCCGGAGACTTTGACAAAGGACTCCGCCAATAATGGAATCCCATTTATACGTTAAAGCCTGCGAACGGTAATAGGATCCTATTTATTTAAATAGAATTCCAACGCTAGAGACACCCATCTCTCCCATAAAGGATTAAGTCCCGTGAAGAATTCATCCGTCGTTCTCTTTCGAGTTCGGCGCCGGGAAGAAGTTCCCGTCGCCGGAAATAAAGTTCAACTCTCCAAGAAAGAGGAAGAAGCTCCGCTGTTTTCGTGCTGTAATAAATAACAGGCGAGCAACAACGAATCTATCGAATAGGAATTGTAACTTTTTTACTGCAACACTGATTGAAGGAAAAGGAGGGAAAAAAGAGCGGGCAGCAAAGAGCAGCAAAGTTGCGACTGATTTTTTGCCCCGCGGCGTCGGCGGCGGCGCTGCAGTCGCCCCGGCACTCCGGTAATCGCATTCCATTAATTTAATCGTTGCCTGCCGTTGAGCGATGCGACAAAGGCGTGCATTTAGAAACTTTATTCCCCACTGCTGCCCCCTTTATTCCTCCCCCCACCACCGATGCCACCGCCGCCGCTTGGCGCGTCGCGCGGCGGACCAATGCCGTCGAGGCGCTTAAATTAATCGCGATTATCGTTATGGGCTAATGCAAATTAGCGCTTCAGACCGAGCGTGTAACGAGTTGCGCGCTGCAAATGGAATTCCGGCCGGCGAAAATTCAAAGTGTCCGAAACAGTCGAAGCACCGCGGCGGTGGCGGCGTCGGCGGTGGCGCCGCCACCGTTAACACCTAGCACTGCCGAGTAGTTCCCGTGATTGTTTTGACGCCGCTGACAGACTTTATTTTCAAGCGTTTGTTCGGAAATTCGAGAGTTCCCAAACCCTTCCCAATCCGTTTCACGAAATTCCCCTCCTATTTCCCTGGCAAAACCACTTTTACAATTCTACCGCGAGTGCCGGAATGATTGGTTCTTAGTGCGCTAATTGCTCCAGTGGAATTTTTGCAAAGGTCAAAAGCGGATGAAAGGGTCTCTTGTTGAATTTAAAGTCTTTCGTTTCGAGTGGATAGATTTTCTACTTTTTAATTGAAATTAAATTTAAAAGCACAAGTGTTGCCGAAGATGTGAGAATTCATTTTATATTCATTCAATCCGATCTAACCTATCATTCGCTCTTCCCATTTCCATCGACAATTGAATAACACTTTAATAAAAACCATGCCCTTTTATTGGATGAAAGAATCTACAGAAGCTCGCTGAAAAAGAAGGACTTGGCCGCTCGTGTTAATTACGAGGCGGTCCATCATTGAAAAGCAGTTAACTCATTAGCGACTGGCAAGTGAGCACGATTGAATGGCTGTTCTTCTGAAATTTAACCTCTACTGACGTCGTACATTTCTGAATTTCTCAATTGCAACTTAATGTGCACATACATATATGAAAGATAAGTTGAAACGCATTTTATTCATTGAAAAATACTGGCAATTTAATCTTTGCGATATTTATTGAAAATTAAATGTTCTAGCCATAAATAAATAATAAATTATATAAGATCAGTTCGAATATAAAAAATGCAAGGCATGATAAAGATTACGAATTTTATAAAAAGTAATAATTCGACGAGTATTTAACAATAATAATATTAATCATAATAGATAATAAAAATAATAAATACGTGTCAGTGCACAATTATGAATTAATGGAAGACGTAAGTTACGAAAGGGAGTAGCGCACTTATTCGAGGAGTGGCGGCAGCAAGAGGCTCGATCATATTGCGCGTGGTATTAATTATTGGCGCGGTTTAATTATAACCAATATCGCGCGCGATCTAATGGGAATCGTGTATTCCATTGATATCGGAGGCTAAACGAGCGAAAGCTGATCAGGGCATCGTGTAAATTATCCCCAACTCCGAGGCTTGCCATTCCACCCCTTCCGCTCTCTTTTGCCCTCGCACACACACAGACACACAGACACAGTCATTGATCTCTATCATCTCGCGCGCCAGCTACTTTCGATTTATCCGCCGGCGACTATTCAACTAGCGATAGCTCGCCGCCCGATTAATCGAGCGTTCGCGAGCGCCCTCGCCAACTAGCAATGCCGCAAAACCCCTCGCTAATTAAAGCGGCGTTAAATATCCTGTAAATATAGCGCGTTCCGAGGCGGCGGCGATGTTCTCCTCGTCCTCGTCGTTGCGCTGAGAGAAGCGAAAAGTTAAATGCTCGCAAACACCCAACACTTAAGCGGAGCTTAACTCGCCCGGCGAATTATGCACCGCGATGCCTCCCATTGGAAAGGATGTGCTTCGAGAACGCGAATTAAGTGGCAACTGCTTTTTTCGCGGCGATGTCATTTCTCTTTGAATGATTCTTCGTAGAACTTCGATGATAATTCAGGGGTTGTTGTGGGAATCGAGTGAAGATATAATACATTAATTAATTTTTGTTTTGAGAATTTTGCTGTGATTTGATAAAATAAAATGAATGTTCTCTTTATAATTCGTAAATCTCAAAGATATTGGTACAATTAATGTTTAAAAACAACAATATATACTGACAAATACGTGTGAATAAAAGAAAGATATAACCTCGAAATTTCACTTCAAACCAGACGTATAAGTGTTAAAATTTTAGTAAACTAAAAAGAATATATTTTCAATAATTGATACGTCTCAAAAATATGAACACAATTAATATTTACAAAATAATAAGACACATTAAAGAATACACACCAAATACAATAAAGACATAACCTAGAAATTTTACATTCAAGCAGAACGCATAAAACAAAATTGTAATAAACTAAAAAGAATATCCTCTCAATATTTAACACATCTCAAAAATATGAACACAATGAATATTTACAAAATAACAAGTCACATTAAAGACTACAATAAAGACATAACCTCGAAATTTCAGATTCAAGCAGGACGTGTAAGAGACACAAGGTGACTGGGAAGCATATTAGAAAGGCGTCATCTTTAGGGGTGGTAATAGTTTTGACAGGCCTAACCAGGACGCCGGGCGTCGCGTCGGGAGGATTGGGATCGCAGGGGTGGTTTTGGGGGGGGAGAAAGAGGGAGAGAGAGAGTGGCTGGTGGCCATGGAAAGTCACAACAGCATGAACGAAGCCGGTGGAGGCTCGAGCTGACACGGGACGCCGGACTATTTGCGGATAACGAACATGATTTCGAGTGGACGCTCCGGCGTCCCGTCGGGGATAGCTTATTCGGCGCGCTCCTGTATTCAATCCAATAACACACCAACCCCCCCCCCCCCCCCCATGCACACCCAGACACTGGCAACCCCGTTATTCCCCGATGCAATAATACCCGCACATATACATACAGAGACACGCGCGTGTCCGAGCAATATGCACGCGTGCGAGGATACGCCGGGACTATTCTCTCGCGATCCAGCCTGCTCCAATTCGTACTTTATTCTTGGCCGCAATGACATTTCCTTCAAAGCGAACCTTTCGAAGTTTTAGCGTGTTATTGGGAATTTTAATGACGAAAAAGGTCGAGGGTGGTTTTGTGTATTTTGAGAGGGTGGGATTTTGATTTCTTGATACGATCGACCCTTTGATTTGAATTCCGAGAGAGTTTAGTTGTGATAAATGCAATTTTAATGGATTTTCGAAGAATTATATCGTCAAAGAGTTAATTAATATAAATCTCGTAATAGAAATGTGGGGTCTTTTAAAGGTAAATCGCAAGGTTTACATAAATGTAAAGAAACTGTATTTCTTTGAGTTTGGTGTTGCTTTGTTTGTGCGAGGTTTTTTTAAGGGTGTTTTATTGATTTGCTGTGCTTTTTAACACGTCGAACAAGTTGCAAATTTTCGACACTTTCGCCACACCTTGTCAAAAATGTTTATTAACGTTATTTCTGACGAAATAAATATCTCTGTGAAAGAATGGGTTTGGAAAGATTGTTTTTATACGTAAAATCGTATTTGGACTTATTTTATTGGAAACTTAATTTTTTAGTGATTTATATTCAATCAATAGGAAGGGCGATCTTTGGAAATGCAATGATGTATAATAATGTTTGCATACACGCATAGCAATACGCACGCAGGTGGGCGTGTAACTACTTCCTTTTCTTCGAAGGATGCTTCTAATAATCCTTTCCTGGGAAGAACGCTTCCACGAACCGATGGAGAAACCTTCAATTGGTAAAAGCCGACTACAAAACTCTAAGGAAGTACAAATTCCTTCAACCAATATTCTTTCTTTTCATTTCTTTATTATTGTGATATGCCCAATTAGGATATTAGTAACATTTTTTTTAGGAATTTGGTTAGATAATTTGAATTTTGAATTTATAAAACAGTATTATTAATACTGTTATATCTAACAATTATATTACATTCTATTTTGTTTAGTAAATGTGCGTCTTTCAAAAATTTGATGCCCAATTAAAGTATTAATGATCATCTCATTAGGTACATTGGGTTGCACTTTTTACTACATTAGAACTAAATTCGGTTACATAATTTGAATTTTGAATGTATAAATATTCTTATACGACGGTTAAATATAACAGTATTATTATATTTTGTTAATTAAATGTGTGTCTTTCAAAAATTTGATAATATTCTTGCAGTTACTTTCTTTATTAAAAACATCCTTTTACTTAATAAATGCCAGTGTCACCCAATAATTCCAACACGCATAAACAATAATCCCACAAAAATCCCTAATTCCTATTCGTTTTCAAAATCAGCAGAGACAGACAAATCAGACGGGAACAAGGCCCAAACAAGGCACCGGTTGATGCGTGCACCAACACAGCTCTAATAAGGCGGATTTGGCGGTGGAGATTTGGGGAGATTCGAACCAGCTAGGAAATAACTGGCCCATCGACATTGCGCCTCGATCGTTCTACATATCTTCCACCCCGAACCACCACCCCTCCGCCTCCTTTCACCCCTGTCAGTCTGTATTTAATCCTATAACCGGCGAACACGGACAATTCCCTCGCTGCTGGCCGCGTTTGCATATGCCTCCATTTCCGCTCTCCAGCTAACACAAACACACCCACAGACAGACACATGGACACATGGATGCATGCAAGGGTGGTTACAGAGACGCGTGGGTGTGTAGGGCCGTTGTAGTTCGCGAGGGGTGGTTTGCTAGCCTCACCTGCCGCGCCGTATTATACACCGGCGGCGGAGCACCCTGCGTGTTCTGCTTCGCCACCCCCTTCGATGCGATGCCGCGCCAGGAATTTCCAAGGGTAAGTAACAGTTGCAATGAATTTCGTGATTGTTCGGATTTAAAGGGATGCGATTATTTTAGAGGATTTTCAATATTGACAAAGGGGTGGAAAGAATTTCGGGGGTTGCGAAGTATTTGTTTAGGAAGGTGTTGTTTGTATGCGATTATTTCGATGGATTTTTCGATGGGGTTGATTTCGAGTTGTTGATTTAGGAAATTGTACCTTTTTTCTTTATATTGCTAGGTTTTAATATCCCTTTTAATATCGATTGTATTCCCGCCAGCTAATATCAAACAGACTTTACTGTCATAGAAAGATCTAGAAAAACAATAATTATAGATCAACTTTATCTTAATTAACTTTGAACATAACATCTACCAATTCCCACTCAACAATTCAATCTCTCCCAAAAACAAAAACTTCGCCTTCTACAAACCACCAAAATTAAAACGCCCCCTTCGTTAATAACATTAAATCGTTAACATCCACTCATCCCATTCATTGCATCGAGAAAACGATCTACAAACGATCCACGGTGTAGAAAATTACCGGAGAGACAGCGAAACAGCAAGATTGCCAAGTCTAGACCAGCTTTTACCGGACCGGGCTGAATCCAACAGTGCGGAGACATTCATCGGAGCTTCGCACAGACAGAAACACAGACAGAAACACAGACAGACACAGACACACAGATGGCTGGCATAGGAAACATGCTCTTTCTCACTGGGCATAAGCTGAAGGGGATGTTTCGGGGAAAGCAGGATTTCTCGGCGTGTGTGTGCTCCGCCTGGAATCTCTCACAAAGAGCGAGCGAGAGCGAGAAGGAGAGAGAGAGGGGTTGTTCGTGGTGTCGGTAATCCAAGCGGGGCACCGGGAAGGGTTTGAATTTGGGTCGCTCGCGATAAGGGTAATCCAAGGCTTTCGAAATGCCGGATAATTTCTGCCGGACCACTGCCCCGCCTCCCATTACGCCCTTCCCATACAGAGCAGATTTCTCTCCACACATGTCTCTCTCTCCCTCTCTCTATTTCCGTCTCCCTATGTGTGCTTCCATACGAAGAGAGAGAGGGAGAGAGAGAAGGGTAGTCGCCGGTTAGTGACACATTCATGACACACTCGAGAGAGTCGATTGTTACGGAGAATGCTGGGCTATTCGGCTTGTATCAGAGTGGCCGGGAGGAAGCCCGAAACCGATGCATTGCTTCGCATTTTCAAGCAATAGCGTTTCCCACTCTCTCTCTCTCCTTCTCTCTCTCGCAGTCCGCTAATTATTATCACGTCCCGATCCCAATGAAACGCAAGGACATTCCGGCCGGATTACTGGCTGGCGAGGCTGCGACCACCAAATAAACCGGAATTTACGGCGACCCCGGGAATCCCGACAATGCACTGCGCGCACCCGCCCGACGACCAAACACCCCCTCGATGCACAATCTCTCTCTCTCTCTCTCTCTCTCGCTCTCTCGCTTGCTCTCTTGTACGTTCTGTGCATATGGGTTCGCCGAAATCCTCGATAGTGTCGAACGCCAGGCAATCTGTAAATCGAGTGTGTGTTTTTATCCTCGCGAATAATAGTGACACTCGCCTCTGTTTATGTTGATTAGCTTTTAGTTGAGTCCCGTTGCTTTTCCGAGCGCAGCGTGTTATTGGGCATTTCAATGGCGAAAGAGTCGAGGCTGGTTTTGTGTATTTTGTGTGGGCATGGGGTGAAAGATTTTGATTTATTGATACGATTAACACTTTGATTTGAATTGCAAGAGTGTTTCGCTGTGATAAATGCAATTTTGATGGCTTTTCGAAGAATTGAATTGTTAAAGAGTTAATTAATATAAATCTTGTAATAGTAATGTGGGGTTTTTAAAGGTGAATCGTAAGGTTTATTTCTATATTTCTTTAAGTTGTCACATTCAAATTTTGCCGCGTTTTCTGCCAAGCGTAGACTTTAATTATCGTTTCTTAATTTCTAGGTAAATATTTGTACATAGTGTAAATAAATTATAACAAGTAAGGGTAATAAATCTTAATTTCTAGCACCTCCCAAAAGAAAACAAAATTAAATTCTTATATATACGTAAGGAAAATATAATTCCCTACTTTGAATTGGGGAATTGCCTAATTAGTGCTACATGGTCGTAAAAAGAATGTCGAGCACACGTGAATTAATCACGCGAAACTAACGATGCATAAAAAGGTTTTCTTTTGGGGAACTGCCACTGTAATTAATAACATTAAATGTCGTTTTTTTAAATTGCAGAGAAACTCAATAATGCGCGTTGATCTGCAGTATCAAATCCTCCCTGATTGTAAAAGCATTCTACAGATGTGTGTTACTTAATGAAAAAGAGAGCAATGTAGATATAGAAAGGTGTTCATCAAGAAAGGATTCCCGTGTAAATTGAATTCCACGCTGACAAAGATTAGCCGCGCTTTCGGGGAAGCGTTATCTGGGTATCTGGCCGGCGCGTAATTGTTTTCCAGAGGAAGAGAGAGTGAGATTGGTATCTCGGGCGGCAATAGGAACGGTCTAGGGGGGGCATAAAAAGATCCAATCCAGGCTAATTACGAGGATCCCACTGTATACTGATGTCAGATAGTGAATAGCAGAGTCAGACTCGTAATAGGCTTGTTACACAGGCGGAGGCTATCGCGAGTTCTAGTTCCCCATCAACTAGTTCCTACGCTCGTCCCGACGCCACCGACGCCACCGCCGCGCCGTCTATTCCGAGTATGGTCATAAAACAGCGAGGGGAACGCGCCGCGCACTAAGTTGTCTCGCAAGGTTTACCGGCCGAATAACTTCGCCGAAGAGGAAGAAATGACGCGGCTTCTTCGCATCATTCATAGAATACGGCTGCTATACTTTCCGTCGGCCGACCTTCTTCCTGTCAAAAATCCACTTCCTCTTTCTCTTTCTCTCTGTGTGTTTCCTTCTTTCCTTCACCGAGTAACTCTTCGCGGAATTTCTACTTGGACAGTAGTGCGTTGTAAATGGCCTTTAGCGCTGTCTTCCGGGAAATGTGGCTCTTGGTCGATCAATAATTGTTATTATTCTTGGGAAAATGTAATAGTTTCGGAAGAATAATAAAAAGAGATATTGGAATATTAAGAGTGCTTTAAGATTCGACATTAAGTTTTCATTCTAGATAAACAAAAATTCGATCAATAATTGTTATTATTCTTGGGAAAATGTAATAGTAGCTGAAGAGTAATAAAAAGAGATGTTGGAATATTAAGAGTGTTGTAAAGTTCGACATTAAGTTTTCATTCTAGATAAACGAAAATTCTTTTAGTCAATAAATAATTGCTATTATTCTTTCGATAACATATTTTCTAAGAAGTTACAAAAAGAAGTGGTGGAAGATTACAACTTTCTTAAAGTATGTCGAAACTAAGTTTTCCTTTTAGATAAAATTGTCTTGTACTCGATAAATAATTGTATATTATTCTTTCGAGAATACACTTTCTAAAAAGGAATACTGGAGGATGAACACTTTCTTAAAGTATGTCGAAACAAAGTTTCCTTTTAGATAAACGAAAATATCTTAGTCAATAAATAATTGCTATTATGCTTTCAAAAATATATTTTCTCGAAAGTAACAAAAAGGAAGATGAACACTTTCTTAAAGTATGTCGAAAGAAAGTTTCCCTTGTAGATAAACAAAGATATATCCTCGCCATTAAATAACTGCTATTATTCTTTGGAAAATATACTTTCTAAAAACGAAATACTGGAAGATGAAACTATGTCGAAACAAAGTTTCGCTTTTGGATAACCGAAACTGTCTCTTTGGGAGGAGGTCATTGGGAATCAATGTCCGATCAGCGATACGAGATGTATCGGTGCTATCGTCGGAGTCAAGTTCCAGGTGGAATGGGAGCAGAGCCCCTTAACCCGTCGAGGCTTCCGCCGGAGCCGTAGGAATACCAGTAGCAGCAGCGTACCATGCAAATACCTCTCTTCGAAATAAGGTCGCGTACCATTATTTCCCACCCCTTTTCCACCCCCACCCTCTCTCTCTTTCTCTCTTTTCCACCCTCTCGGACTCGCCAACGCTCGTTCCTTTTTCCTTGCGAGTTCGCGCGTTCCTTCCTTCCTTGCTCGCTCGCTCGCCATATTCTTCGGCCCGATAAATTCCTCGCGCGGGATTCCCGAGGGTGTCCCGGAACCCTCGGCGAACCGGAAACACTCCGCGAGAGCGAGCTGCTTAGTAAGGATAATAACGATAATAACGACTTTAATAGCCAGCGACGCCGCCACTTCCTCGCCAATTCGATGTTCACGAAATAACAAGATAGAGTAAAAAATATATATAGGAAATACAAGAAAGATATAAACTCGAAATTTCTCTTTCAAGCAGAACATATAAGTGATACAATTTTCATACAGTAAGAAGAGTATGTTTTTAATAATTAACACATCTCAATAATATCAATACAATTAACATTTACAAAATAGTAGGAGAGATTAAAAAATATATACGAAATATAAGAAAGATATAAATTCGAAATTTCACATTCAAGCAGGACGTATAAGTGATAAGATTTTAATAAATTAAAAAGAATAGTCTTTTTACAGTTAATACGTCTCAAAAATGCCAATACAATCAATGTTTAAAAAAAATAACAGGATAAATTAAAAAGTACATAGGAAATAGTAGAAAGATAACCTCGAAATTTTAATAAATTAAAACGAATATGTTCTCTATAATTAACACTTTTTATAAATACCTCGCCAATTTAACTATACGAATATATTGCGAGGGAAGACACACACTCGCTTATGATATGGCGGAGACTCTCTCTTCAATTCTTTTCATCAGCTTTTCTTGAGCTCTGTCACGTCGAGCTCGAATTTATAAGCTACTTAGAGAACTGTTTGATGTCGCCGAGTGAGTGGTTTCCGCCTCCGAGATCGGCTTGATCTCTTTTTAATGGTAGTTTGATCCTATGCGCGGCTCGGAACTCGCGCTGATTTAGTTCTGATATCATCAATCTTGCTGCTGCTACCTTGCTTTAAATGGACGTCGCGACGCCGCGACTTCTTTCTTCGATTCGAGCTTGTTTGTATGCCGCATTCTTCGAGTAATAAGGTGATTGTGGTATTTGTAAGATTGTAAGAACGATTGTTGGTGCTTTTGAAAAGCGGATGGAATTTTTAATGAAAGTTTGTAATATCTAATTTACTATCAATATTATCATATTTATTATTAAAGGTCATTTTGAAATATATAGAATTTTATGCTACAAAAATCTTATGTTCTAGTAAATTATTATTATATATTATGTTCTAGTAAAATCTATGTGAATTCAAAGTGGCAAATGAACCAGTTAATTATTATCATAATGTTAGAAAAGTGGATGAAATTTTGAATCAAAGTTTGTGATGTCTAATTTCCTATCAGTATTATCATATTTATCATTAAAAGATTAACTAGAATCATTTTGAAATATATAAAATTTTATACCACAAAAATCGAAGTCAAAGGTATTCTAATAAAATCTATACAAATCAAACGTGACAAATCACCCAGTTAATTATTGTTATAACTTTTCCAACTGTTTCAACACTTTTACGATCAACTGTATATCTCTGCGGGATACGCAGATGTCTAACAAAAGGGGAGAAGATGCGATTCCAAATAGGTTTTCCCTCTTTCTCTCTGTGAAAAGTGTCTGACGGAGTACGGCTTGTGAAAAATGAATCTAGCGGAGTGTTCCGGGCGTCAAAGCCAACCGAATGCGCAGACAGAAGTTCGCCGGCGACTTCCTTCGCCGAGGGAAGAGTTGATTGCTCCGCCCGAAGGTCGATTCACTTGATGTCTCTGTGTTTGGCCGGAGACATGTTTGCTCGGCCGCCAGTTCGCCTCTGGAAACAGGGCGCGCGGGCGCGCGCGGGCGCGCGAGTGTGTTTCGCCGAGATATACACACTCGAAATCACTCCGACAAGCCATGCAAAAGGCTCGAAATTGCAATCCAAATAACCGAAGTTACGACCTGTGGATCCGAAGTTGGCGCAACGACGACTCGCCGAACCTCGAATCACAATTTCTTCCACGCAAATCGTCCACCAAAGGAGGAAACCTCTAAACCTGTTAACGTCACTTTCCAATCGATATCCGTTTAGTAGAATTTTGTATTACGAGATAAACATTTCATTAAGTATAATCGACTTATAATTGTTTCGCTTATTATTCTTGAAGAGAAATGTTTTATTAGAAAATATTTACTTATGCTTTGGTGAGTAAAGAAAATTGTATTTATAATTCTTATGTTATTTATAGCATATTTATAATAAATGTAAAATATAATATTTCAATGCTTGGTAGAAATATTTTTAAAGTCGAACTAATGTAGATTTTAGTAGTGATAAATGCAATCTTAACCCCTTCAGATCCGAACTTTTTAAAGTATTACATTTAAAGTACATAAAGTATTATGTACATTAGAATGTGCACAGGGTCCGAAGGGGTTAATGCAATTTTAGAGCGGTTATAGTTTAGAGTGATGGAAATTTAAAAGCGTCTAGAGACGTCAATAACATTCAAAGGGTTACTAATAAAAAACAAATATCTTTAAAAACGAAATTGGAAATAACATCGTTACAAATAAAGTCAGCGCATATTTTTGAAAAGGAAATAATATCATTAAAAATGAGATGAGCAAATATCTTTCCCCGATCATCCCTTACACGCATAAGACCCCAACAATTCTTCCTCCCCTAACACTAACTTTCATCCGCGTTACAAGTTATTCACCGCGAGGGTTGCCAATGAGATTCCCTCGGCGGGAAACTATCAGCATCCTGTTTTTGCAGGGGGAGGATACTGTCAGCAGATTATTCGGACTCGTTAAACAGGGTAATCGGCTTCTCGATTAATCGCATGAACCTGACGATCGATCAATTAGCGAAGGTGGCGGCGGTGGCCGATGCTGCCGCTGCTGCCGTCCGCCGTCCGCCCGCTTGAATTACTTGATCGACTCTCCTTCGACTAATCAGGCCAATCGATCCCAGCTATCGATTGGCCACGGTTACAACTGGTAAACAGATGATTTGATACACTGGCTTACTAACACTGGCCGTCGTCCTCTGCCACCTGGCGGCCCCTAATTTGCTTGACATTAGCCGCTCCTCCTCAAATACTAATGTACCACTCGGTTATCTCCCAGCCACCCCCACCATTAATTGCGGCTCGGCGAGCCCATTGTTTAAACAATCGACGACGATACTCCAGACGATTAAATATGTATGCTTTGTAAATAAAAGTATTAAATAAGAATGATTAAATTAATCATCAACGAGTAAGCTGTATTAAATTGTAAAATAAAAGCATTGACTGTTGTAAAATGTAATTAAATAAATGCGAGAGCTTTATTCCTCAAGAGGATATCTATGAATGTTTCAGTCAAAATCTCCCACAATTCCACAATATCGAATCGAATAAAATACAAATTATACATAGAATTAACAAAATTAATGATCAATGTATAAATAATCAAATTATAAAACGAATTATTGCAGAATTATTATAAAATCCCCAGCTAAAAAAATATGAACAATTAAATTATAAAACGAATTATTACAGAACTATTATAAAATCCCCAGCTACAAAAGTCTAATTAAGTAACTCTAAAGGAGTACTTGCTACTTATAGACAGCTATAAATACCGCAAACTCCCCCGAGAATGCGCGGCAATGAAAAGCACCCTCGCAATTGTCGTTGATTCCAGCATTATGTCTAAGTAATCCAGTTCTCACCCTAACGCCAGACGACGACCCTCGCTCTAATTAGACAATTGATATTTCCGGCTGGAGTCATAACACCGCTGAAGGCATGCAAACGAGGGTTAAAAAAATTGAAGGGGGGGGGCTGGAAGTTGGAGGGGTGGCTAAAGTGGGATACTTTCGAGGGTGGCGGCGTCGGCGTCGGCGTCGGCGTCGGTGGCGTTTGAAAATTCCACGGAGAGCTCAAGTACAATTCCCACTCGTCTATTTTTGCAGGTCATTACACCGCCGCCCCCTCCGCAACCCCCCAACCAGCCAACGCCAACCAACCCTTCTCTTGTTTTCGAGGCTTTCCCTCGCACTTCTTGGCGCAAAAAGGCAGCAGGAAAGTCCGCGCGAGCGAGCGAGTGAGCCCGGAAGTGGCGGCGCGGCGGTGGGGGGGAAAAAAGGGGGGGGGGGGGCGCGGGAGACACGCAATACGCCGCCACGTTTTTCCAACAACCCCCTCGGCGAGCAGAGGAGAAGGGGAGGAGAGAAGGGTTTAACGTGCCGGCGCGTGCGTTTACCCCTCGCGCCCGGTTGAAATACTGCGGAAAATTGTTGGCCCAACTATTTCGCCCGCGCTTTTTTGCCAAGTATGCCGCCGCCGCCACCGCCGCCCCCGTCGACGTCTTTTCGCTCGCTCGCTCGCTGGATACTTGTCGGCTTGTTTTAGTGAGCGCCGAGCTTAATTTTACTTGCCTCGAGGATTTTATTAGCGCCTCGTGTGGGGAAATTGGTGCTTCGGTCTGATTTCGCCTGATTTAATTTCAAGAATGATACTTTAAATAAAGATATATAAAGAATAATACTTTATTTAAATATAATTGAGTATATATATTTATTAAGTATTATTCTTTAAATGAAATAATTGAATATTATTATCTTAAGTATACTATTGTTATTGTTTATTACATTCTCATTGAAATAAAACTCTGCCTGTTCTTGAATTGACATAAACAAAACACAATATTAATTTTCAAGTTACCCTCGCAATATTATTATTATTTGTGTGTTACATTCTCATTGAAATATCACTCTACCTCTTCTTCAATTGCCATAAACAAGACATTGCATCAATTCTCAAACTACCCTCACAATATTATTACTATATTCGTCTATTATTCTTTCATTAAAATAAGACTCTGCCTGTTCTTAAATCGCCATAAAACGAAACACTGTATCAATTCTCAAACTACCCTCGCTTCTTATCGCCTCCGACGAGAATGAATTAAAACCACTTGAAAGCAGCCCCGGGTGGAGAGGGGGGGAGGGGGTGGAATATCTTCGAGAGGGGGTGGGGGCGCATGAATAAAGACAATATTCGAGCAATTCTCCGGTGCGAAGATAGTGGAGAAACGCGTTGAACAATGAAGACGGTAATACTGTAACGTCGCGGTAAAGGGGGGGGCGGTCATTTATATCGCCAAGTGGACACGAACTCAAACGCCAAGTTGGCGAAACCCCATAAGTTACGAGGGCAATTGTACTACTTTCGGGGTGCAATCACGGGGAAAACCAGGAACACGAGAGGGGAAAGAGAGAGAGCGAGAGAGAGCGTCGTCCTCGGCGAAGTTTCAGCAAACGCGGAGTCAAGCGTGCGCCCGCAGCCACCGCACAACGTGGAACACAGAAAGAGAGAGAGAGAGAGGGAAACAGGGAGAGAAAGAGAAAGAGAGAGGGTGAGTAAGAGAAAGGATAGAAATAGACAATGGTTCCAGGGCGATATTGTTCCGGGAAATTAGCGTCTAGCAGCAGCTTCGATTGTTAAAGGGTTCGCGTGCGACTCGCCATTCAGTGGAACAAGTCGTGCCTAGTCAGCCCCCCCTCCGCCCCCGGGCCAGAGGGAAGCCCGAGAGCGAACTTTTAAGCGGGCCACGACACCCCACACTACCTTCAATTTGTAAGAGACCACTGCTCTTTATTTCTAGCTTGTTTTATATAGTGAAAGATAATTATTTTTAATGTACAATGAACGTGATGGATGTAATAATGATAGAAGTAGAAGAATTATGACGCTCGCATAAGACGGAAGCACTCCACGAAAGTAAAATAAGGGCAAAGTTTGCAGAGAACTGTGCAAATGCTTCTTGTTAATATAATAAATGCATAAAAGTTCCATGTAAATTACAAGAGTAAAAGTAATATTTACTATAACATTTCTAACATAAAACATGTAATTCTCCATAATTATACAAACACAAACAATAAACACTAAAAGAAAGAACGATTTTGGAAGTCCCAGTATTTCACGAAGTCGACTGTACCGCGCGTGCCGATTTACAACAATGCAAGCCGGTTGCCAATTTCAATGCTAAAATCCTCCTCGAGAAAGCACACACACACTCACACAAAAACACAGACAGAGGGGGGAAAAAAGCTGGATCGAGGATCCTCTGGTAGTGTATCGTTCAGGGTAGCGCGAGCGTTCCAGCAATTGTTTGGCGCGAGAGGGTGCGAAGGTGCGAGAGCTTTTCCCTCCGGAAAGGGTTAAAGCGCGAGGGATAAAGAGGAGTGTGTGTGTCTATGTCTGTGTGTCTGTGTGTATGTTAGAGAGAGAGGAAGTGAGAGAGGAGAATAGGCGAGAGCTATCGACTGATGGCGTGTACTAGGATGGGATTAGTCGACCGCAGACTAAATTGGGTTTCTGTACAGTCGCCGGCACAAATACTTCGCCCGACAGATACCCCGACGCCCCCGACGCCCCCGACGCCCCCGACGCCGGCAGCGTGTCGTGGCTTACTGGACGATCCCACAGACCGGAAGAGAAATTATCCTTCAGGCCCTTTTTTCCAATTAAACCCGCGCGCCCCTCCTCTCTCTCTCTCTCGTTCTCTCTTCGTCTCTCGTTCATGAACCACCCACACTCGCCCAGCTATCTATTTGCAACAGTTCCAACTTGGCAAGTTACACCCGAAATTTCACACCTGTGCAAAATTGCCTTCCAAGAACCCGGATATTCTTGTTTGTATAAAGTTTAAGGAGCTGGGGTGGTTTATGTAGAAATTAATATTGCGAGATTATATTTGTTGTATGGTTGAAAATGATTGGGATATGTAAGAATTTATGAACTATGAAATTTATTGCGATAAAATAATGGTTTATTAAACTAGTATTTTTATGAAACGGAGAATTAATTATATGAATACAAAAAGTATTGTGCAAAATGGCCTTGCAAGAACGTGGATATTCTTGTTTGTATAAAGTTTAAGGAGCTGAGATGATTAATGTAGAAATTAATATTGCGAGTGTATATTTGTTGTGTGGTTAAAAATAATTGGGATATGTAATAATTGATGCATGTCTTTTTAATTATAATTGTATTCTACAAAATTTATTGGGCTCATACTAATATTTCTATCAAACAGAGAATTAATTATATGAATATTTAAACCGAATGATATTCGTGTTTCATATTATTTGTAATTTATATTTTTATTAAAAGGCAAATTCTTTAATATCGCAATTTCAATGCAAGCGGACTTAGGTGACTTGCAAAATAAACGGTTCATTTGTAGGAGATCTGCGATGCACGGTCGACTGTCATAATAACGCGAAAGAGAGAAATTAGAGAGGAGAAAGCAACTCATTTCATTCGGAAAGTGTGTAAGGCACAATTTCTCGCTCGACTGGCGCACGCACACAGACACAGACACACAGACATACTTAAACATGGAAATGGAGGGAGGAAGCCGGAGCCACCCACGGACCTAATCTCGACGGGTGCTGCCGTTCAGTTTAGTGTGCCGTTAGCATAATTAGTACCTCGGTAGTTGTACTTAGTGCTTATGTCTTCCAGACATCCGCTTTACCTCGCTTCTTAACCCGTAACCGCCGAAAATACAGCTGCTTCCGCCAACCTGCCACCGACTTCCCACTTCCTCCAACCCGCCGCCGCGCTTTCGCCCAACCAGTGAACTCCGCGAACGACTCCGCCCGATTACTTTCCTTTCGCGTTTTCTACTATTTTCAGTATTTCGTTCTGCTTGCTACGATTTCTATTTATCATTTGCACCCAGTTCGAGGAATAAATAGTTTTTTTCTTTGTGTTTATATATTTTGTATTAATTGTCCTTCCGCATTTTTTGGTATTTCAATTATGTAGTTTCATTTATTAGGATTTCTATTTAATTATCATGTGGATGCAGTTTATACATTACGTATTAATTCTCGATAATTGAAAAACTGCTATTTCAACATATTCGAAACTACAAAAGTCAAACAAAATTCCATATTATCAACACGAAAATTACGATAATATAATCAGTCACTGGAAAAGACAAAACTTTCATTGCCACAACCACAACTAAATAAAACAAGGGGAAATAGTTTACAATACCGTGTTTCCTCAATTGTGAAAGCGATGTCCGAGGGAATGTTTCGTAAACGGGCTAATGGCACCCTTAATCATCGGAAACGAGGAATCCAGGGATTTCCATCGGATTCTCCTATTTCAATGGGGGGTGGGGGCGATGGCAGTCGTTGCCCGAGCAGATTTACGCGCGCTGTCATATCCGAGATTCAGTGTGGCCGGCGCAGCAACGGAAAAAGAGAAAGAAAGAGAGAAAGAGAAAAAGGAGAGAAAATGGAAGACAACAAGCTCGATTGGGATCGCAGGGGGTGTCGAAGGTACGCCGGATATCTCCGCGCGTATAAAGTCAAACTATCATGCAAGCGGCGCGGCGCGGCGCGGCGCGTGGATTTATGCCAGCGAGCCAAGCCGAGCCGGGGATTCGAGCTCATCGACAGCCGCGCTACGCCGATTTAGCAGTGAACCGAGCAAGGATTTACAATCGGAGAGAGAAAGCAGAGAGAGAGCAAGCGAGAGGGAGAGCCAGATTATTCGAGTCCGCCGCGCTGACCTTCATTCGACTCCTCTCTGTCAGTATGATTGGACTCTTCCTTTTTTCAGCTTTTACACTCGATTTATCGATATTCCTTCCTTCTCTATATGTTTCTCTATCGCCTTTTCTTCGAGATATTATTATTACACTGTGTTTACTTATGAATCAAAGTTTGTGATATTTAAATTTAAATTATAGTTGTGTTGTTAATTGGATAGAAATTATGATAGATAAATAGTATGATTGGAGTTTTTTTCAACTTTTGCACTCGATTTATTGATATTTCTTCTGTATATGTTTTTCTATTGCCTTTTCTTTAGGATAATATTATATTTTAAATTCTAGTTGTCACGTTAATTGCATAGAAATTAAAATAAATAAATAGTACGATTGGACTATTCTTTTTTGAGTTTATACACTTGATTTATGGATATTTCTTCTGCATATATTTTTCTATTGCCTTTTCTTTAAGATGATATTATATTTTAAATTCTAGTTGTCTCGGTAATTGTCTAAAAATTATGATATATAAATATACTAAGATTATACGTTTGACAAATGTATTAATAAACGCTTTATATTAGCAACAGTGATATAATGTTGAGCGGGAATAAAATCTGAATCAGTGGGGGATCTCCTTTAAATTGGACTTTTGTTCCTTGAAAGCGTGCAGCGCATTCGGCGGAGAGTAGTTCTGCTTTTTTGTATGATCGTTCGACTAGTTTGTTATGAGTTTCTGTGCTAGGAATGAATATATGCGCGCGGAGTGAAAGCAATCGAGAGTGCCGGTGGGATGCCAAATGGAAGTATTCGGTATCCGATTGATCGGCGAGTAGTCTCTTCTCGTCGCTCGCGCTCCTATTTCGGAACTCCTATCTTTCCTCCTGCACTTTGGCAAACACAACTTCGAGCAAAGATAAAACACGCGCGCGCCCGCCAGCTACAACGGACAGTTGAAAAGTCCCCCGGCTCCACAAATCCGACGCTCAAGTAATTTCAGAAGCGAAAAAGTGTAAATATACAATCTCCGATTGCCTACCGCTGGGTTAATCAATAACCCAGTTCGATAAATTGTAAAGAAAACTTCAAATCCTTGGAAAGTTTTCTTAGGAACACAACTATATTTTCAGTCAATTATTTAAGTAAGATTTTATGACACACTCTATTCACTCGTTCGTATTAAAAATAAGAATAAGAATATCTGACTAACATAAGAAAAACATCCAGAACTAGTAAGTTACACATTGATTCGCACTTAAACGACATTCTACAATTTAAACTTTAACCTCGAACTCCCACCCAAGCAAATTGCAATTTTTCCATTACTCTTCCAAGATTTTGTAACACATTTCATTCTTTCGTTCACATTAAAAATCGAATCAAAAATATTTGACTAATATAAAAATGAAACATCCAAAACTAAATATCAAGTTACACATTTATTTACATCAATCCCAATTACTATCAGCCAACAAACTCGCAATTAAACAACATTCTACAATTTAAAGTTTACCTTCAAACTCTCACCCAAGCAAACTACGATTCGCAACATCCCCTAAAACCATACAAATATTTTTATCTATCGACTCCGACAGAGCTGTTATACAAAAGAGATCCGCTCGGACTTAGAAGCGGCAATTAGAGGGGAAGTACGGCGCGGCGGGGCGCTGTCCCCATTTGTAACATTATCCGAGGGCGTTGGAGAGTAAGATAAATTAAACGGCGACGAGAAAGAGAGAGAGAGAGAGAGGGTTGGAAGTAAAAGTAGTGTGCGGCAAGTGTTCTCCCGCTTATTTGCCACGGGACTAAAGGAAAGAAGAGAGAAAGAGAGAGCACTGCTTCTATACTAACTCGACTCTCTCCCACTTCTCCGCCTCCTCCCTAACCTCTTTCCAACCCCTAAACCACCGATGCTTTAAGCTCCCCGGCGAAACCCTCTTTAAGCTCTGGCCGCGAAAGAGCGGCCGAATAAAAAGAAACTACCCGCCACAACCCTCCGCTTCCTCCTCTTCCACCTCCTCCTCCTCCGCCTGCTAAGCCACGCTCCGGGCTTGGCCGAATAAAAAATAGAAAATTCCGAGAGATTCCCCCTTGCTCGAGCGAACTGTGAATTGTCCATGTATCAAGTGCTAAGTGGAACAAGATGCTTGTATTGGAGGAATATGGTTTATTGGTGAAAACGATGTTGTGGTAGTGTATATGTTATACAATGTTAATGATAATGTGAATTGTTAATATGTCGAATGTTAAGTAAAACAAGATGGTTATATTGGAAGAATATTGTTCATTGCTGAGAACAATGTTGTATGTTTAATACAATGTTAAAAGTAATGCGAATTGTTCATATATCAAGTGTTAAGTAGAACAAGTTAGTTGTATTGGAAGAATATTGTTCATTGGTGAGAACAATGTTGTATGTTTAATACAATGTGAACAATAATATGAATTGTTGTTCCATCAAGTGTTAAATGAAACAAGATGGTTGTATTGGAAGAATATATGATTCATCGTTGAGAATAATCTTGTATGTTTTATACAATGTCAACAATAATTCGGTTGTTTAGTCATACATCATTATTTCTATCGTTAATGGTTGAATGTTTGATTATGAAATAAAATTTGTGTTCCTCCTATACGATTTTCACTTATCGTTAATTCCATGCGAAGACAAATGCACGAAATAACCTTTGCATAATAATGCAAACATTATAAATTCAAATCTTCATTTCTAGCAAGAACGAAAGGAACAAGTGTACTGCAAGACCGACGTTTAAAATCGGCCAATTGGCCAATTCCAAGCAATGAAAATACGATAATTTCGAGATTCTCCGATCATTAAATCAGCGGATTATTCTCGCACGTTCACTGTACGATTGATCGTTTCGAAAGAGTCGAATATCACTGACCCCGATCTACATAGAGCCGTAAATTCCCGAAGCGAGCGAATTAAAAACTGGAAATCGATGCCAAAGAAAAATACTACTTCAACCCTCCATTAACAAACAAACCAACAATAATAAAAACACATTATAAAACCATAATAAAAAGGACTAAAAATAAATCAAAGCCCAAAGATCGTATCAATCAACAAAAACGCGCAAAAATCAATCGAAAACGGTTTCAAGCAGACATTTGTAAAGAAACAGGGTTGAAGGGGGTTGAAAAAGGGGGTGTAGGATTCAGGTGGCGATAGTGGTTTGATCGCCGAAACACATTGAAAGGGTAGAAAGTTCGATCGCGAATTTCTCGCGGGGGTGCCACGTGACAATTACAATTGGATCGATTCACCGATTCATTGAACCGGGCGGACGTCGACTCTCGGCGTAGCAGAGCATAGCCAGCCAGCCAGCCAGCTTGTCAATCGGAGCGAAAGAGGGCGCCATGCCCGACTCTGCCCGCTTGCAAATCGCGAACCCTTTGCCCGGAAAAACCCGTTGATTCCGTTTGAGCGAAGCTTCCACCCACACACACACACACACACACGTTAGTTTTCTATATTCGTGGAGGGACCAGTTGGAGAATTGTGCCTTCGTGTCGAGAATCCCCCTGAATTCACTCGCTCTTCCCCCACCACCGCCCTCGCCACCACCCTCGTCGAGACCATAGTCGACGTGTTCACCAGCTGGTTGAAGTTCCGCTCGAATTCTATGCTAATCACCCGTTGGACTGCGACTCGGTAATTTGACACGGCGGCGCCGCCACCGAATGAAAGATAAGTCCGCTGGCGTATTCAAGTGGCTAGGATTTCTTCCCCATGTATTATGAACCACTTGCCGAGTCAGGTGGAATCTCTGTCGAATCCTCGATTGTTCTTCTGGTTTCGATAGCGAAAGCTTTCTCGTATTGGTGAGTGATAATAATTTAATATTAGATTTATTTATTACTAATTTATTACTAGATAATAAATTATTATGATTAGTTCATTGATTCGTTATTTAAATAGAATTTCGTAATACGATAATCAGCAAAGGTTTACTGTTTAGGAAGTGTTAATGAATCAGAAGAGATTTGCGAATACAATAAAACTAGTAAACTATGTCGATAATTTAACAACGAATTACTAGAATTAATAGCAATATCGAATTAATTATAGAACGATTACTCGTTCATCAGAAACGATTAAGCACTACTTAATTAAACATTCATACCCCAATAGTGATAACAACAAAATTCAACTATTAATTACTTTCTTCGTAGTATTTTAAATTTCTTTTCAATATTTCAAAGGTCTGCTAAATTCCTAAATCTTATTGGCCAGTGGCCTCTCTTTCTCACCATCGAAATCCCATACGCGCCGACGTTTTTCTATCGCGTATCCTACGTGTACGTGTGCATCTCTGTATGTGTGTGTGTGTGTGTGTGTGTGTGTGTGTAAAGGACGTGGAGCAATATCGGCTCGAAAATTTCGCATGCGTGGAGTGCCGCGAGGCGTGAAATTGAACCGCATGATTTCCTGCCTGGCGAAATAGTGGGCTATCGGGTATACTGAGCGGAATCTTGCCGGTGAAGGATTACCACTGGTAATCACATCCCACTACTCTCACTCTCTCTCACTCACTCTCTCTCTTTCTCTCTCTCTCTTTCTCTCGATCTCGATCACGGCTCCTGGAGAACGCCTGCAGTCTCATGTAAATCGCCCTTATATTCGAGTTAATAATGTCTGTTAATGAAGACTTAGTTGTTATTCAGAGACCTTTATGGGACTTTTATAGGAATAAATAAAGTTCGAGTATGAAATGATGGAATCGTTCATTGTTTATGTTAAGTAGAATGCAAAATAATTTGCTTCTGAACGCCTGCAGTCTCATGTGAATCGCCCTTCCATTACAATTAATAATGTCTGTTGAGTGACCTTTGTGAAATTTTTGTAGGGGTAGATTTATAGGTTCGAGTATAAAATAATTGAAACGTTGATTGTTTATGTTAAGTCGAATGGAAAATAATTCAATTATATAGAATTGTGATCCAGATAAATTATGCAGAGTGTTCTAAAACGGTCGGTAACGGTGATAGCCATGTCTGGGATTTCCCCAAGAGTACATTGTTTCGGCTTTCCCCAAAAGAACATTGTCTGGGATTTCCTCAAAAGAACATTCTTTGGAATTTCCCCAAGAAAACATTATCTAGGATTTCCCCAAGAGAACATTGTCTGGGATTTCCCCAAGAGAACATTATCTAGGATTTCCCCAAAAGAACATTGTCTGGAACGTAGAATATAGGAAAGATTTCGTTCTTAAAGCAAAATTCCCTTCTACAGAAGCATCTTTGTACAACATCGAAAGTTTCCAGTGGAAGGCAAGCAAACTTTTCCTGTCGGCGAATCAGCCGGATCGTTTTCTTCGGGTTCGAACTGTCAAGCCGCAGGCTTTCTCATCTTACTATGAGAGGATCCCTGACGCGAATTAGAGGGCCCGATCATCTACCTCGACAAAGACCTCGAAGGAAAGGCCCCCGAGGCTCTTCGTCACCTTTGTCTCTCTCTCACTCTCTCTCTCTCCCTTTCTGTCTGTGTATATGTTGGAAGGGATGATAAGGCAGATGGTGTGAGGCGCAGTTCGTTAGGCCTCGAATTTATATTCAAATTTGTGGTGGGAGAAGGTGGAAATAGGCGGACATAGAGACTCTGGTCCATGTACAGGATCCCTCTCGACGCTCCGGTGTTAGCTATGCGAATGGATGCTTTTCATCCCTCAAGCGGATGCTCCGGATGCTCACACTCTCCTCCCCCTTGCGCTCTTACTCCGTGAGCACCTACACAAACACACCACAGATATATTTGGCAGAGTTTGATCCGGGCCTTGTGGATTAGCGTGGCGCATCGAAAGCCAAGAGAGAAAGAGAAAGAGGAGGAGTGCTGTACACGGAATTCAGATGAGCGGTTTCTCTTTTCCTTGGCCCTCCAATTGTTTCGACCCTCTTCAACCTCGACGTCCCACCACCCCTTCCGCCCCCATTTCGCCCGAGACCCACTTATCCACCCAAAACACAGCTCTTCTTCTCCCAGGCTATCACACCCAGCCGAGAACCCTCCAATTGTAATTAACTGACCGTGTGCAAACAAGCCTGACAAGCCGATCCATTTCCGAAAGTAAGAATCGCCCTCTCCGAGCTGAATTCCTACCCCCATAGTGCGATTCCTTCACCCTTGCAAATTCCCCTCGAATTTCGCCCCACACCGCTTGGAAAGGATCGACATCTTTCCGCGGCACTCCGGCAAATCGAAACGTATGGAAAAGTTGGTGGAGTCGAGGCTTCATTGTCGGGAAGTCGAGAAAGAGAAAGAGTGCTTTTGTGGGGAGGGTGGAATCACTGTGGAATTCGAAGAAAGTCGAGGCTCCCAACAGGTGAAATGCTATTTTATTCGAAGAAAGGATTTTCTATCTTTTTATATGAAATGGAACATTATTCTTAGGTTATTCAATTCTGACCTTTGTGTTTTAACTATTTTTAAACGTAATTGTGTTCGAAGAAAGGATTTTCCACTTTTCTATATCAAATAGAACATTATTCTTAGGCTATTTAATTCTAGCCTTTGTGTTTTAACTATTTTCAAACATAATAAAAATAATCTTCGACATTGTATTCGAAGAAAGTATTTCCAATCTTTTAATATAAAATAGAAAATTATTCTTAGGCCATTTAATTCTAGCCTTTCTCTTTTAACTATTTTTAAACACAATAAAAACGATCTTCGGCATACTAGAATTCGCGAACAATATTCTCCAATTCTCCCCTGCATTTCTTTGGCTTTGCACTGCTTCGTATCGAATTCCATCGATTTCGAAAAACAAGCCGAGCGTATTTCCAATCAAACGAAGCCTGCGCGGGAAAAAAGAAGACACTCGCGAGCACACATAACTAACCTCGCAGGACTCGAAGGGTTAAAGGGGCTTCGCATCGAGCGTATCGTTTTCCGCGAAGGCCATGGAAAGAAAAGAGGCGGAAGCGGAGCTTTTTTCAAGATAGCGGCGACGGCGGCGGCGGCGGCGGCGGTGGCCGGCGTCGCGCGAAACGCGTGTGAATGTAAATCGTGAAATTTGAATATATTTACATGTGTATTAAGAGGGGAACACGCTCGCTGGTTGGTCGGAGGGTAAATATCAGCCTGGAAGGAGAAAGAGAAAGTCGAGGCAAAAGGGGACGCAAGAAATAACGAACGCACCGCGTTTATCCAATGGGAATACGATAATACGACGAATCCTCGCCAACCTACGCGGATAATACAAAAACGGGTCAAGTTTTACAAGTATCATGGAGCTTCGCACCACGAATTTCTGCTGTGTTCAAGTATAAAGTGAAACGAATTCTTCTTAGTGTATTATTAATTATCTGCAGATTAAAATCGAACATATTAACTTACGATTCTAGATTATTCGAGTTTCGATAATGAATGATAATGAATTAGGAAATATTTGTGAATATAATAGAATTTATAGTAAACAAAAGTAAGTAAAACAATTACTTGCTTCGTAAAGAACTAATCGTTATACAATTTAATTATTATTTGTATAATCAAAATCGTATAAAAAATTTGTATGTAATGTAAAAGAAATGTACAAAGGAAAAATTGTATTTCAAAAAGAAAATAACATATCAATTGTATAAGTATAATATACAATTCAAGTACTGTTTTTCTGCTAACGCTATTTTTGAGTTTCTTCTCAACATTTAAAAGTCACAACATCATCTGGAAGAACAGCCGCGGAAAATAACAAGCGCGCGCGCGTTTATCCAATATAACGGACGTTAATACCAGGAATCCGATGGAAGGTATACAGGTAATAAAACAAAGAAAAAGCAACAACTGTATCGTGGAGGTCGTGCGGACGAGCGTCGCCCGAAAAAGAATCGGCCGCATTGATTCCGCCGGGAACGAGCACATTCGCATTGTGCGGAACGATGCGCCGCGTCGGTTGAAAATATTGGCGAAAATCGGCGGCCGGCAGGATATTCAATCCAATGAAACGAAGACTCCAAACAATCAATTATCCGAGTACGCGCTGGGTTTAATCGCTGGTAAAGAGCCGATGAAATGTGCTTCAAAAGGGTTTATTAAGCGGAGAATTTCCCACCCCCCCGTGTTTATTGTATCTTCGAATGCCGCATTTAGGTGGGAAATTGTGAACGATGACGAACGTGATTGATGATTTCGAAAATGTTTAAACTCTTTGCCGATGTATTATCGCCGCTTTTTTCAGTCGATCATTCTGTCGATCATTTTCACGCGCACTATCGAACGACTCGAGCGAATTAATACATTCGGCAGTGAGTTAATACCAACATTTTCGCACCCAGAATTTTCAAGTCTTTTGACGATTTCGTTTTTTGGTTGACTATTTCTGTTAGTCGCTTTAACGAAAAGTGGACTAACAAACGATTGAAGCAAACAAATAAAACGTGCAGTGAATAAATACCAAAATTTCCACACCAAAAATTTCCAAATTATTTTGCAATACCTTTTTTGGTTAACAATTTCTATTAGTCACTTCGACAAAAAGTGGACTATCGAACGATTGGAGGAAATAAGTAAATCTTGCACTGATTCGGATAGTAAACTGGCCTTCAATACTTATAAGATGAGCTCCGACTGACCAATGGCGAGAGAGAGAGAGAGTGTCGAGTTGGCGGAGCCAATTTTTCGAGAAGACTGGGATACCCTTTGCCGGCTGAATTAATGACGGAGCTTTCTGTCTCGGGGGAGCGGAGGACGAGCGAGTGAGACAGGACGAAATGCTGGTGTGCAAAATTCAAGGAGAGCCTCGATTGGATTTGCATTGAAATACGAGAAAGCGACTTCTTTCCTCTTCCTCGTCTCTTCAATCCCAATTCACCATTCAAAGAGCTCGCGCAAATACATCGACAGCAACTAACAAATAATAGCAACCAAATCGCACGATGCTTCTAAAAAGATATCGACCAAGAGAAGAGAAACAATTCTCTACTTTAACGCTTTTAGTGCCAACCAGAATTATCGCATTTATGCCAAGAATATCGTAAATATAATAAATTAGGAAAAAGATCAAAATTAATGCCTCTCTTACAAGCAATATTTAAATCTATAAACAATCCTTTCAATTGCCTTGCAACGAAATGAACCATTTGTAATGTTTTATAAATTTATTCTGAGATAGATAATACTTTTGCAAATGTTGGAATATATTGTCGTTCGGCACTGAAAGGGTTAAACATCAATATTTCCACTAAACTATATGCATGATATACATAATTTCGTATATCAAAATTTCTATACATAATACATAAAACATTAACATTCCATATAAACAATAACATTTACCATCGCTCCTCGCATTTCACGAAAACAGGCATTTTAGCATCAACGAGGAATTATTCCAGGATTTCCTCGACATGGAAATGATAATATTTGCAGAGTTTTACAAGGACTATGGCGAGAGGGGGTGGGTTGTGGGGTTGTTGGTAGAATGGGGGGGGGTGTGTAGTAGGTGATTCCCGAGGGTGCGATTCCGGAGGATTCGTAATGTCGAGCAAATAATTAGCAAGCACCTGGCAGTGCTTTGCATTGCGAGGGTTCGCCGGCGAGCGAAGGGGGTGGCTGATGTTGGGGGATGTTGTAAGCGGGCGTTGTAACCAAGATGAATAATAAACAACTCAGGCAAGCAACTCCCAACAGTAGTTTGCCGGCTGTAACACATGGCCACCATAAAGTGGGACTGTGTTCGCAGGCCGATAATAACGCAAACACAAATCGCTCGTCTCTCGCTAGTCCTCTCACTTCCAATTCAGGAGAGAGAGAGAGGAGGAGCGACTTTTGCTCCCTTTTTCCGTAGCGCAGACGCCGGTAAACAAGAGGGGCTGAAAACAAGAAAGCAGAGAAAAAAGAAGGCAACGAAAAACCCGGAGAACACTGGCCGAGATATCGTACAAATCCTTCCGGATCCTGCCAGCCAATCCTCTCTCGCACTCTTGTTCCTCTACTGGAGCGCCCTCTCTCTCTCTCTCTTCGTACCCGTAAAAGTTTGTCTCCAAGAATTTTCCGACATGAAATTTTCCCAGGGCGAAAGTAATATGTGCTTTCCGCCGGGCCGTACTTCCCTGCTTTCGATGCCTTTCACCAATTTATTGTGTTTTTATGGCGGCTCGCCCGCTTCTTTCTCCCCGGCTTTTAGGTTAGGTGGGCCTCGCGGAAAAGTATTTCAATAAAACGGCAGAACCGAAAGAGGCTAAACAGAGCGAATCTTCGAGGGTCCTGCAATTGTAGATGCACTATCGATCATTCGATTAAATATGCGAGCGCGATAAGCGTCATCGCCGAGCAAATGTTTGATTGCAGGTGGCGCTCGCGTCAACGGCAATATTCGGGGACGAGTATCGCGCGCGCGCCCCGAGAGCAGTCTGATTAAGCCGACGTGGGCGGGCGCTTGTTTCGAAAGTATTAAGCGTAATGGAAATCAGCCTAATTACGCGCGTACCCGCTCGAAAATTAATCCCGAATCATTACCGGGCAGGACACGCCGAGAGGAGATCGCTCCGTTTAATTTTAATGCGCCCGATGAAACGTATCGCAAAACTCGCCGGGCCGTCATTGGCCGGCGAGAGATATGCACTCGGGGTGGGTCGGCGCGCAAACAAATCGTTAATCGAAAATTAATCTGTGCCTGCAATTTTAATTTCCCTCGCAACCCCCCCACCCGAAATCCCAGCGCCGAAATTGTTTTCCTATCCGCCAATGCGCGCGCCGCCGTTGAATTTAAAGCCCGAGCACTCAATTCCATTAATTAAGCAATTTGCCGGGCCGGTGGAGAAAAGAGCAAGTGACAATAGCGAGAAAAGAAAAACTGCAATTAATTTAACCCTCGCTACTAATAACAATCATCCCACTAATTATCATACCACGCATTATAATACCAATAACACCAACACACACAGGTGCAATCAACTAAACAAACAAGTCAAACAAACCAAAATCGAACAAATAGACATTACACGAATTCAGAGAAAATACGAAAATGTGGAGAATAGGAGGAGGAAATTTGGAGGGCGGCACTATCGAAATTGATTACCCCCGAATAAGTGAAGAATGGAGTGGCCCTCTTCCCTCGGGAGATATCGAGCGGTAGAAATTTCTTGGTGGGAAGAGCGAGCGAGCGGGAGAGCATTCATTAATCAGGAAAGATGGTAGAGGCGACTCGTTTTCACTGAACGTACCGATTGCTCGTGTGCGCCGGCTCAAATTTTAATTAGGGCCTTAAATTAATTTTCCTCCCGGCCAATCGAATTCTAGGATGCCCCGGGCGTCCTATTGAAGGACTCTCACGTACACAGTATGTGTGTGGATGTGGATGTGGATGTGTGCGATGCTTTCGCCGCAAAGCCACGGCGCTAGCAGCGAGCATGGCTAGAGTGGGCCGAAATTAGCCAGACGGACCGTGCCAGGAATTTCCATTCTTAACGGAATAAACCCCCCGTAAAGCAATTGCTAGATCCAACCGCTCCCCCCCACCCCTTCTCCTCATCCCCCCTCTTCGCACTCACATTCGTCCCTCTGGCGGAGGAGTTTTCTTTTCCACGCAATTCCTCCTCCTCGCCAGCGGCAGCGGCAGCAGCAGCAGCCGGGGCTCGAATTTTCATGCCCCAGTTCCCTCGCCGGCGCTCTTTGCTCTTGGAGGATATTCCACCCTCTTCCGCCCCTTTTCACCTGGTTTTCACCCCCTTTTTCCCCACCCACCACCCCCCTTCTAGCCGTCGCCGCCATGTAGAAGTGACAGGTAACCGGGAATTATCAAGCGAAATAAATGCACACCCGTTAGTTTGACCGTGCGTGTCTCTCTGTGTGTGTGTGTGTGAGAGAGAAATATGGGAAGTTCGCCGTTTGTGGTATTTTAGAGTTTCAGAGACGAAGTTGCGAGGGTTGAATCTCGAATTGTCTCGACTTTCTTGGCTCGCTCGCTCGCTCGGATTTTCATTTATTATGAATTAATAACGAAGCGGCTGCTGCTAGCGGCTGGCGCGTTGGAGGGGAAAGTTTGTGGATCCCTCGTTTGAATGTTAACCGGGATATTTCCAGTGTTAATCGTAATATTGAATTAGCTTGATGTAATATTGAAGAGAGAGAGAGAGAGAGGAGGGTGGAAAGTGGAGCGGCGGCGGCAGCGCACGAATTTTGCAGGACTACGTTGCTGGGTTGTACGTGCTTGGACCGGCGGCTTTTATTTCTTTGCTAGCCAACTCATCCCCTTCTTCCTTCTTTCCTTCTTCTTTCCTTCCATCTTTTTTCCACTGGCGTCTTCGAGGTTCGCTCCTTCATCCTCTCCGGGGTGCGCTGGTTATCCCGAAGTCTCAAAAACATTTTGCACTTTCGGGGGAATCGAGGAGGAAGCCGCTGTCCCACGGGAACGCATCCGAGATGCACACCCGGTGGAGAAGGAGAAGAGTGGGGGAAAGTCAGCCTCCCATCTCGACGAGTTTCTCTCGTTTACCGTCTGACTTTCCCTCTTTTACTCCTTGGATTTCCTTCTAGTTTCTCATCCTCTCTTTTACTACTTCGATTTTTCTCTTTCCGACTTTGTCTTTCACTAGTTTGTCTCTCGTTTACTCTTCGCATTTCCATCCCTCTGTGTCCTTTTACATTCGTCACTTGTACTCCTTCGATTTCCCTTTGTATTTTCTCTAGGTTTCCTTCGCTCTTATTGTAGTTTTTCTCTCGTTTACTCGTTACATTTCCATCTCTCTGTATTTATTTCTTTTTCTTGCCACCCTTTTTCCTTGGTTACTCTTTCTCTCTTTCGTTTCTAGGATGTTTCCCGTTGCAAACCCCCGGTTGGTATCGCTCGATCCCATAGCGGCGGCGCTGCCTCTCTTTCGTATTCCTGCGCCACCTTTACGTGCGACCCTCTCTCAACCAACCAACCCTCCTTCCCAGCACGTAGACACACACGTGTGAGTGTTTGTGTGGCGATGCACACGTGCGCAAGAGAGTTCGTGGTAGGAATGCTGGGGCGAGCGAAGGAAAGTTTGATGAGCCGACTGCTTGTAGAATACTCCGTTTGATCATCCGATCCTTCTTTAATCGACGGAATCATTTAACGGTGCACGAGTCATCCTATCGCCTTAGTTTTCCTCTTTCTCTTTTCTCTTTCTGCCACGGCGATTCTCTTGCTATCCTGAAAATTATTCAACGCCAGCATCCGCTTTGATATTCTACTCTTTTGACCGGGCAAATCTCGGCGTGTGTTCCGATTCCCTTCGTCGGCGAGTTACACGCCGCTCGCGAAGGAGAGGAACTTGTTGATTCGGAGCGCGGAAAATCGATCGTTGGATTAATCTTTGAGATCATTAAATACTGGTTTTTATTAGGGATTAATGGCGAAAGAATTGCAGTGACATCTGACGAAGTTTAAAGTGGAAGATTGCAGAATTAAATGTATAAAAATAGTTTTAATATTACAGAAATCCTGTTCTTAATTCTGTCTTCAAAGATTAAAAAAGAAATCTCTAAAAAATATTTGTATTTTAAAGAGAAGAATTTCCTTCAGATATTAAAGAAAAAGAAAGAAAACAGTAAAAATTATATTAATAAATAGATCGGAGCGGAGGCATTTAATATTTGTCATCAAACTCGAAGGCTCTGCTATGGAGAAAATGCAAAACATTTTCAGTTCATAACATAAGGACAAAGAAAAATCGTAAAAACTATTGTGTAGATGACATTCCTATGTATATTCTATTTATAGAAAAGCCAAGATCGCATATTAGCGAATACTTCGAGGTTCGAAGATGCTACGATTGCAAAATGTAATAATTTTATAATTTTTTGCTTTTTGGTCAATTACAACATTTGTATCCACAATCAATTTAAAAAGAAACAATGACTTTTCTTTTAATACGCAAATCATTGACTTACATGCAAATATGATCTTTCCACTGAAATTGCTTGCGAATTACTGATAACACGACAGAAGAAAACACTTGGAGTGCAAAGGGTTCCAGCACTCCAAGTGTAGTGTAAATTCAAAGCACTGATTTCCCTGCCATTGGGAGTAACCCTGTCTTTTCGATTCCCTTCTCCGGCCTCTCACATATTCCCTTTAGCATTGACATCGCTTGGCAGTGTAGACGCGTGCGGATCAGAAGGTAAACCTTCGCGATTCTCGAAAGCTCCCCTTTTCCTGCGCCATCTTTGCCTGGAGGATTCGTAAAAGTGCGGGCAAATAAAATTATTATTGTACTTGGTCCTCGCTCGGCAGCGGCGGTGGCGGAGGAAAACGCGCACTGCTAAAGGAAAGTCGAAAGTAAAATGCGGAAACCACGAGGGAAATTGTGCGGAGCACTCTCTCTCTCTCTCTCTCTCTCGGCTTGTACCCTTTATAGTGGATTCGAGGCGGAGCCGGGCGAGCTTATTGAAAAGGGCTATTAACTTTGTGTCGTTACACGCTGCCGTCGTCGCCGCTCCCCCTTAAATAAGGTCGAAATGATTTAAACTTCGAAGCGACAGCCACCGATGATGGAAGTGGCGACCTCTGCCACTCGCTTCCTTCTACCCTCAACACATACATACACACACTTATACAGAAGTTTGTGTATACGCGCATACGTGGATCGTGAGTGCTCCACTCTCGGCACAAAGTGAATCTAACTGACGACGCCCGGAGAACTTCACTCCCCCGCGACAACAATACTAATCTTAGATTTCTTGGTACTTTGACTCCTAACTAACTTCGAGACACTAACAATATTAAGCGCCCGCCAGCCCGGCAAATGCTTTGCCGGGGATCGTTTCCTCCGCGAATGTTTCTGGTAGAGGATTTTTAATAATAATACTAGGTTAAGTGTAGATTTATTATTTAATGTGAATGTAATAAATGTTAGATGTAAAGATAATTTAATTGTATGTGCTTGAGATATGATACATTGTGATTGCTAAGGAGTTTAAGTAGTTTAATGAAACTAATGTTTTGGAGCCTAAAAATAGATTTCTAATTCAATACAAATATAATAAATGTTAGACATAAAGATATTTTAATTTTAAGCCCTTGGAATATAATATATATTATAATTTCTAAGGAGTTTAATTGTTTTAAGTGGGTGTAAAACTAATGTTACATTAAACTCGTTTTGGGACCTAAAACTAGATTTCTAATTTAATAGAAATATAAAGATATTTTAATTTCAACTACTTGCGATATGAGATACATTGTAATTTCTAATGAGTTTAATTGTTTTAAGTGGGTGTAAGACTAATGCTGCATTAAACTCGCTTTAGGACCTTTAAAGGAGAGGATCCTTGGAGGGTAAAAAGTAGGAGGGCGGCATCCCCTCCGGCGCGCAATTAATCAGAGTGGCTTAATGATCAAAGGAATTTAAATTAGGACATAGTGTTATCAAGGTAACTTGGTAGACAGAGGCTGGCAATGGGAAGGGAAAGAGAAAGGATGGAAGTACAGAGAGATAGTAGTACGCGGTGGCTGCTGCTGGTGTATCCGGCGGAAGCAGCAGACGCCTCGCTACGACTACTGACCGAGGTGCAAATTGCATCTTCGCAAGGACCTTCGCTCATCGGGAAATTCTCGAATCCTCGCCGAGAGAACACCGGTTATATTACTCGATGAGAAAGCTCCGCTCGCCCTCTCTCGCTCGCTCTCCTGGAATCGGCCATCTTATTAATTCCGGGCTGGCCCTAATCGTCCTGAGAATCCGAAAGTCCCGCTCCCCTAATCGGATAATTCGACTCATTTTCGAGAGCCACCTTAACTCACAACGACCCACTTTCGACACCCCGCTTTCTACTTTCGTCACTCCCTTTTAATAAACGAGTTGAAGATCTATTTCTTGAATTTCGATTTGCCAAATGAAGGACTATTATTATAGTAAAATACTAATTACCACCTTTCAATGTCCTTGTCAAGATTTCTATTTATTGTAATATTTTAGGGCTATTTTTCTGCTGGAATTTGTGTATCCTGCTTTTCTGCATTTAATTTCGCTGGAGAAATAAATATTTTTAAAAAAGACGGGTTTCTTCAAGTAACCCTTTGACTACAGCGAAATTTAACAGAGAGCACTAATTTTAAGTGACGAGATTCTAGGTGTGATAAATGCAATCTTAGTGGATTTTTCAGTGTCACAAACATAAAATTTATAAACTTCCATAATACAAAATTCAAAAATCCAATATTAAACACAGGCATTCCAAAAATTCGCTATATAAAACACCTACGAAATCACAAAGTCTCTTTACTAACCCACTACAAACACAAGAACAACCAGTTCCCAAAGAGGAATCTCGAGTACACTCACAGTGGATAAACAAATAAAATTAGAGGGCGTCGAGAGAACAACTGGTATCAGATGCAAATTGAATGATCGGGCAACTGGGCTAGGAGGGAAAAGTAAAGGGCAGTGTTGAGAGAAAGGGTACGAGGTGGAGGATAGAACGAAATTGGGAAGAGAGAGAGTGAGAGAGAGAGATGAGGAGCGGGCGAATCAATAGGGGCGAAGAAACAGCGTGCAGCTGTGCACACAGGAAGTGAGAGGGAAGGCTGGCAGAGGAAGACAACACGGAAGAGCAAATTGCTCCTTGGCAGGGATGCTGCTGGTGGTGGTGGCTCTTCGAGTAGCGAGTGTCTGTCTTGGAGGGCAGCTCTGATTATCACTTAAGGGCGAAGATTATGGGCGCGAGCATCGTTCACGGGGTCATTAGGCTTGGCCCCTAATTAGCCAGCTAACCCTCGGATATTAGGTTTGTACATCATCAGCCGCTGCGACTCGCATCGCAATACCCACCGCCAATCCGATGAATCCAAACTGCTACCTTCAACGCTTACAGAGAGCTGTGTGTGTGTCTGTGGAAACCGAGTGGAAAAGGACACTGGAACGCCCGGCGAATCCTCGCACGTTCTACTGATTCGCGCCTGCCTACCGCCAGGTGTGAACAGACAATTGTTCTATGATATTGCGATTTCTCTGTTACGGAGAACTTCGTACTTTCTATTATTATGAAAGATTAAGTAATTAATATCTGTAAAATTGAGCACTTTCCATACTTTGAGGAATTTGAATCGTAATATAAATTCTGTATCAAAATAAATGTCACAAGTCAGAGTATTAAAATAAAAATTAGGTGAATATTGTTGCACTGTTTTTTGGGCACTTTGGGAATTTGGTATTGCAACTGTTCTTGAATTAAATAATACGACCAGGGTTAATAATAAAATTTCTGTCGCTTCAAGCTTTGATTAATTTATACTAAAATATACTTTTCAATTATAACAATTCGAGAGAAGAATTGGAATTAAAAGGTAGAAAGGGAATCCTTTAGCTATTGTTTTTTGTGGAAGTTTTAGGGTTTGGGTTTTGAAACTGTTCTTGAGCATCACTCAAACCTGTTCTCGCGAATTTCGAGGAATAAACTAAATAAATACTACAGCAAGATTTCTACAAAATTAATTTCTGTCGCTTCAGGCTTTGACTGACTTATATTAAAACATACTTGACAATTACAACAATTCGAGAGAAGAATTCGATTTAAAAGATAAGAAGGGCGAATCCTTCAGCCGTGAAAGGAGAAGACGAGCAGCAGCAGCAGCAGCAGCAGCAGCAGCAGCATAAAAGATGGTTGAATCGGAATCTCAAGTGGATAGCGAAAGGATTGTCTCTGTCTCCGGAATAATTCATGTAGTTTTATAGTTGGCTGATCGTTTCGCCCTCTCTCTCTCTCTCTCTCTCTCTCTCTCCGTTGGTATTCGGATACACATGTCGGAGCGAGGAAGCCATTCGCACCGTAAACAATGCGGAAGGAAACCGCATTCCGGCGCGTTCCTCTCGCGCGCGGAGGAACGCTCGCCCCTCCGCGAACAATAGCAACGATTGCTATGTCGACGATAGCAGCAGCAGCAGCAGCTGGGAGCGCGCGCGCGATTCGCGAAGAATGCCAATTCGAAGCCAAACACGCTACGAGACCGCCTCTTTTTGAGCAACTGCGAGACTATTTCCGCTTTCCCTTCGCGCTCACTTCCTCCCTCCCACCAATCTTCCCTTCGAGCTTATTTATGCTAAGCCTCCTTGGAATTCGTCCTTGCTAACTGCACTCGTCAACGCTTTGTTTTTCCCTCGAGAAGAATCCTTTCTCTTTGAGAGTAATGTTTGTTTTTAAAGACAAAGTATGGGAAATTATTGTAGAAAGTAGAAGAAATGCAGTAAAATTACTGTGGTAAATAAAATCGACATTTTATGTAATGAAAATCATTGTTTGAGATTTCTTATTATAAGATAGAACTAGAAAAGAATAGGTGAATAAATAAATGTATTTATAATGTTCTGACATATTCAAATTCGAAAATATCCACTTTATAATTCGTTTTATAATGAAGTTATGATTGCACGTATTATCAAAACCAATAAACGTTAATCATCACTAATCGAAGACATAAAAAACCATTTTAACGACAAGAAAGAAATATGTAAATAAATATGCTCGAGGAATTAATTACCCCTCTTTTCCTTACATTCATAATATTCTAACTTTCTCAAATTTTGAAATATCCACTTTATAATTCGTTTTATATTAAACATATTATTATACATATTATCAAAACCAGCAAAGATTAATAATTACTAATGTAAAACTTCAAAAACCCTTTTAAACGTATCATTCACAACTCCATTAAGCCTCGAAACTAATTAATCATGCGGTAACACTGATTTCAGCAGTGCTAATAAGGTTTCTGGGGTTGGGTGCTTTCGGAGGAGTGTTCTCCCCCTTTTGGAAAAGGAGATTGTCGGAGCAGGTTCTCTGGGAGGGAAGAGGCGCGTGCAGGGAGAAGGGTGGGAGAGAGAGAGTGAGAGAGCGGCTATTTAGGGGGCTCAAGAGAACCGGCAGGCTGGTTGGCCGGCGTTCTCGCCACCACTGGGTGTCACCTTTATCACCTTTATCACCGGCTGCAAATTGCCGCCATTTGGATGCTAAAGCCCAGACACACTCCGCCACTACCACCGACGACGACGACGCTCCCGACGACGCTGGCAATGCGAGGGAGAAATCTGCCGAGCGACGGAAAGACCGAGACGAATATCCGACTGTACTCGGTGATGCCTTTCCCGCCAAGTTGATTGTTCGTATTGTTTAATATGTTGGTAATATTATATATTTGATAGTGCTTAATAAGGATATTCGTTACGAGAAGAAATAAATGATCTTTTGATATGAAAATCGTAATTTATAATAAATGAAGTGGATAATAATTCTTTGTATTTCTGTAAGAATATAAATTATAACGAAACGAATTTGTAAAAGTGAATACAACAAACTATTTTATCTCGAATTATTAACAAACAATGTCGAATCTCACAGGAGATGAAGAACAATATTTAATAACATAACAAAAATCTTAAAATCGTATGATTATCAACAGCATCAAATTTACGCCAGTAAATACGAAAAATGATTTTATTTCGCAATCCTACCAAAAAAAGACGAATCTCACAGCAGATAAAGAATCAACAGGCATCAAAAAATCGACACAAATACCAAACAGAACAAATACAGAACAGTAAATACGATAAAAATAGTCATATCGCGATATTAACAGGAAATGAAGAATCCCACAGATTCTAAAGGCATCACCCTGTACGTGGAGACACAATTGAGAAAGTTACAGAAGGAGGAGAAGGAGGAGAAAGGGTGAGTTAGAGAAAAGCAAGAGAGGCTTTAGTGGAGAATTCGAAACGCCACATGGCAAAAGAGTGGTGGGAGTGGTGGGTGGGGGGGAAAGAAGTGTGGAGAAATGAGATGAGGTGATGCCAGATCAAGAGGAAAGAAGCTGTGCAGCAGCACTCTCGCATCTTCCTTCTTCTCCCACTGATGTTGCTAGCACTGCTTCTGCTAGCGGCGCGGCGGGAAAGAAGGTGCGAGATTGCGAGAAGGGTAAACCGGGATATGCTGAGCCCAGATGAAGCCGCGGATGAGCGGCCCACCATAGCCGCGGAGGAGACTCTTTTCCCCGAAGGAGCTAACGAAAAGGATATCGTCCGGGAACACCGCCGAGATTCCACCCCTCACCCGCCACGCCTCCCCGAAATAGAAATGGGAATATGGAACACTGGCTACCGTCCTCCAATATGCTCCTCAAGATTTCTATTTCCTACCATATTCTAGGAGTATCTTTGTTCTGGAATTTGTGTATTCTGGTTTTTCTGCATTTAATTTGGGGGGAGAAAGAAATAGTTTCAAAAAAGATATGTTTCTTGTATTAAAGTTTTGATTATGGCGAAATTTTCTAGGATTATCTTTGTTCTGGAATTTGTATATTCTGTTTTTCTGCATTTAATTTGGGTGGAGAAAGAAATATTTTTGAAAAGGATATGTTTGTTGTATTAAAGTTTCGATTATGGCGAAATTTTCTAGGATTATCTTTGTTCTGGAATTTGTATATTCTGCTTTTCTGCATTTAATTTGGGTGGAGAAAGAAATATTTTTGAAAAGGATATGTTTGTTGTATTAAAGTTTTGACTAAGGCGAAATTTCACCTGTAAAAAATGCAATTTTAATGTAGTTTTCGAATAATTAAAAGCGCCAATAGTAGTCAAAGTGTTGATAAAGAAGTCGACTTTATTGGATTATCGAATTAAAATGGCATAATACATATACCACTGGCAGTATTGCAATATCCCAGGTGCAGTTTGATTGCAACTGCTAACTGATCAGATGATTATATTCACGCGGGATAGTTGTAATCGCATTAGCCCTTCAATGCAAACAGCTGATATCCGTGTACATGGATTTAGTTAGTTAGAGCCCAGCAAATATTGATCTAATGAAACGTTTAATACATTGAATGGAGCACTGCTTATCGTTCAATAAATAGATCAGGAAGCCAGGCAAGAATTAATCGCCATAATAGTCAACTCTAACCTCAATCAGTCACCCTAACCTTAAAATCGCTTCAAAAAATCTATCACAACACATAACCCATCAAAAGTCTACTAATTGTTTGAGTCACAAAATTTCAGAAAACAAAACGACATATGATGCACAAAAATTTTGTTGCGTTTCAAATTAAGCAAAAGAAAGTTACTTTAAAAAATACATCAAACAAGTGGGACATTTTTAATTCCACCGAGTGAAATAAATTCGCAATGTCAATCATAACAAGTTCCAAACATCTTAATAAGACTCTTTTCACAGGAAAAGCATCGAGCGATTGGTCAAATCTTCTTTTCTCCGAAATAAAATCGGGACTGGCTGTATCTGCACAGAATACAGGCATTCTGGAAGGAAAGCCCGGTGAAAGCCAGCGAAGAAATAGGAGATTCCGAGGGAGAGATAGGGTCTCGGCTGTTTCCAAGTTTGCCAGGCGTAAATGGCAAGAAAAGGGTGCTCGCGAACGCGAACGCGGGCGATGCAAGGAGGCTTCCTATGAATAGCTTTGGCATTAAACGTCGAAAGGATCCTCGGGAGTAAAAGGTCACGCGGGAGGCCGAGAATAGACGCGCTAGGGAGATTCCAACAATCGCACTTGATATATGGGATTGCGTGTGTTTGCCGAGTTTCCCGCTAGCGGCGAGTGGCGCGGCGCGGCGCGGCGAGGAGTGGAGCGAGGAGTGGAGGACAGGAAGCGAAGGGTTTCGCACCAGGGAGCAAACGGAGGATGCTGGATTTCCTCGGGAACACGTACTTCCGGCCGAGCAGCCGCTCGTTTTGACGAAAAGCCTGGAAAATTTGAAAACCTTGTGGCTATTTGTCGAAGCCCCCGCAACCCACTTTCCGCCGGTGCAGCACGCTCCGACTATTTCATGTAACTCCCAACTATCGTCCTCGAATTGTAAGGTCAACTATTTCGCCAGTTTTCCTGCTCCCGGACCCACCAGCCACATGCTAGTTTATCGCACTCGACTTATTTATGAAAGCCTTCCTCGAAATAGCACTGCTATTGGCTCGCCACCGTTTTACGCCAATTGGACGTAATCGATCGATGATAAAAGTTGTACCGAATCATTTATAATAAACGGAAGAACTAATATTTGAAGATATTAGGCGATTCGTTTAATAAAATCGCATTAGTTTTTCGTGAAGAGTCGTATTTTTTTTATTAACCCTTTGCACTACGAATTTTATTTCAATTTCGTTATGAGCAGCTCTCAACGCTTTTAAGTATTTTATTCGAAATTTACTTCAACTAAAAAATAAGGCAATTTAAATAAATAAAGGAAGAAATAAAATATAAAAAAATGTCGCCAAAGGAGTGCAAAGGTTTAAGACAAGATTACTTAATTTTTATCTTTTTCCTAATGTTTTATATTTATGATATTTTCGGGGTAGTTGCAATATTTTTGGTCGCCACTAAAAAAGTTAAAAAAGTTAATGTGCCACCCCTTAGATATTGACGCACCCAATAATCAATTGAAACAAAACAAAAATATAAAACAAAATATAACAAGTTAATCAAGATTTCGAGTGAAGACGAACTAATAAATTAATTGCCAAGGAAGGAATGCTTACGAAGAATTCGCCAGTGATGAATAATCGCCGAGACATTTTTATCAGGGTCATAAAACGGCACTCAAATTTCAATTGATTTCGATATTCATCGGTGGGCGGAGCGCGCGCGGCGCTCGTTGGCTCGCCCGAGTACTTAGCGATCTAATTTTAAACGAGTAACAAAGCCACGCGCTGGCCAACGAGGAGCCGGCCGAATTGGGCCAATAATGGGATACATGATTTACCGAATCCCAACAATTAGTTTAATGATCGGGCCGACCAATATTGAATTACTTTCGTTGCCCGGTGTGGCAGCAGCAGCAGCAGCTGCAACTGACGGAAAACTGTCACGAGGACTCCCTTGTGTTTCCATATATTCCGCTCGAAATCCTGATTATCATTGGCCGCTTCAGTATAATTAATTAGCGGCTCATAATCTTCCAGCGATCGTTAAGTGCCGCGAACGAGAGCTAGCGAAAATCATTAATTTCGCCCGCGCCCGTTCCCGCACTGCCACTCTCGATACTTCACAGCGCGAAATCATTATCACTCGGTTTATTAGTAAACTTCGTTTTTAATTAGTCGAAAGAATACAAAATACGATGTCAAATAATGCGAAGTGTGAGTTGAACGGAAAGTAAATGAAAACAATCGCAAGTAAAATGCGAGGATTAAAAAAAGGCAGCCGGGGACTTTGGAATAAGTAAAAAGGAGGTTAGGTTGCCAGGATGAAGGACCGCCCGCGAAATCATTATCAGACGGTTTATTAGTAAACTTCGTTTTTAATTAGTCGAAAGAATACAGAATACGATGTTAAAGAATACGAAGTGTGAATTGAACGCAAAGTGAATGAAAACAATCGCAAGTAAAATGCGAGGATTAAAAAAAGGCAGCCGGGGACTTTGGAATAAGTAAAAAGGAGGTTAGGTTGCCAGGATGAAGGAGCGCCCGCGAAGATAAGACAAACCAGTGTGGATTATTCTCGCAAAATAGCTCGCGGCATAATAACTCCGCTCTCGCTGGCTGCGGAATTAAGCGCAATCAATCTATCCATAATTATTCGGCCAAGAACAAAGGAAGGAGAAAGGCGGGAAACGCAGTAATGTGGAAGCGAGATGGCTGGCGAAGGATCGGCCGAGACTCTCCGAGAGTCTTTAGTAAAGCGGATAAGAGGGAAGAAGGCGAGCGATGCCTTGAACCGCGATATTTCATGAAAGCGAGAAAACCACATACTTGTATTTGTTTGTCAGTGTGTACACTCCGATAACCTCGATAAAATCATATTTCTATTTTTATATCATCGATAATTCGTGTTGTTCTTTTATATTTATTCTTTTATATTTCTGAATCCTCGAGGAATTCTTATTTACATTGTTAATCTTTGCTAATTCATATTGTTCTTTTACATATCACAAAATATAAAGACAAAACTCATGAATATTTCTTGAACCTCTCAAGAAATTCTTATTTAGTTCTGATCCATTTAATTCATTATCACATACATTCACAATGATTAAAAATAAATAATCATACTATTCAAAATCGCCATTAAATCGCCATAAATATTAATTATAAAATCTTTCTATCAAAAACCCCCACAAAAATCGCTTTACGGAAATCACAAAAGGAAACCCTAACCTATTTCACACATCACAAATGGTATTTACAAATCATCGAATTCTGGAACACGGATGATAATGGCGGGATGCGAACTTAATGGATCACTGTTGAGGCGATGAATTAAGTTTGGGAAGACGAGGAGCTAATGTACCGCGCGCACGGCCTCCGCACCCCCTCCCCCTTTTCAAAGGTGGTTTCGAGAGAGCGATCAGTTTATTCTGCTGGCGCGGAGAACTGCCGCCAACCATCCGCCGGCCTGGAAGAACCACGGCAGTGCAAAAAACTCGTTTGCGAAGCCGCGAGCGCGCGAGAATTCGAGGAGAAAAGGAGAAAGAAGGAGAAAGATAGAAAGAGAGGGAGAGAGAGAGGGAGTTCTCTTAAAAAGGCTCTCACCGACGAAACTTTCCGCCGGCATTATGCCGCCGACGAAAGAAACTTCGTTAACTCGCCGCGCGCGCGCGCGCGCCCCCTTCTTTCCCTCAACCAGCAAGTCTCTCACCCTCGGTTCGTCAACCCACCCACCCCCAGTTTATTACTTGAATTATCATTTCATAATTCGTTTAGTGCCCCGCCGCGGATTTCTATTAAGTTCCGACTTGAAGCGACGGCGGCAACGGCGGTGCTGCAGCAGCAACGCCACTCACCCTTCGGCCACAAAACAGTTTACTCTGGTTAAATATACCGCTTTTCAATGGCTGTTGACGCTTGAAAAGCTTGTTGATACTATCTCGGGAAATTGTATAAATAAATGGAGGAAGTATTGCGGAGAAAGCTCTCCCGCCGCCGCCGTTTGCCAGGTTTGCTCGCCAGCTATTCTTCTTTGACTTTTTCATTCTTTGGTCTTTTATCGAATTGTCGAAATAGTTAATATGTTTTATTGTAATGTGCAATGATAATGTATGTTTTCTTGTAGTATGCAATAATATATTTCATACGAAATCGTAAATAAAATGGAATATCACTATTTAAAATAATATATTTTATACGATGTTGTGCAAAATGCAATTTGTTGTATAAAATGAATTCTATTCTAAATAAAATTAAATATCACTATTTAAAATAATATACTTGATGCGACGTTGTATAAAATGCAATTTATTGTATAAAAAGAATTCTATTATAAATAAATATTAAATATCGCTATTTAAATAACCCATCATTCCTTCTCACCCCCAACAATGATTTCCCCATCATCAGCGAGAAAAGTGGAGACAAAAATCCGCGGGTGGCACTCGAACGCGCCGAGCGAAGGAACTATCGGCACTATAAGCAGCAGGGTTGGCCGGCAACTTCGAAAACGGCAGGGTGGGTGGTTTGAAGAGGGTGTCGGGCGTAGAGAGAGCCTTTTAGCCGCTCGCGGCTGAAGGCAGCCGGCGAATAAAGCGGAAAAACGTCGGCGGGGGTCGCTCGAGAAGTGTGTATGGCGAGATGACTGAAGAGACGCGAAGGGGTGGTTGGCTGGGTGGGTTGGCGTCGAAACGGGGGGTGGTGGTGTGAGATGCGATAGAGGAAGTGAAAGAAGGAGGAGGAAGAAAGGCGACGAGAGACGATCGAAAGAGTGCCGCCGCCGCTCCGTTGGAAGAAGGGTGTCTTCCCAGAGAGGGTGGGTGGGTGCAGCGAGCCACTTCCGGGGACGATAAGTTAGGAAGCCGGGGCGCGGATGTTCGCGCCATTTGCCGGGATGCCACGCCGAGATAATATGGCCCCGATAGACGATACCGCCAGCCGATACCACCCCCCTCCATTCCCACCCCCCTTGATGGACACACTCGCACAAGCTTTATCTGCCCCCTGCCAGGATATACGTCGCCCCCACACACCCCTATACACACACATACACGTATACTGTTGTACCACTCTCCTAAGGACCCTTTGATCGAGTGCACCTCGCCAAGGACCCACACGACTTCTTTGACCGGCCCGGAAACACCCCGACACACTCCGATACACTCGCTACCCTTCGACACATACCCACCCCATCCCATCCCGCATCCTTTCTTTCTTTCTTGTATACACGGGATTTATGCCCACCGCGTTATTGACCGCCGCGCCACTTGCCCTTCGTCATTAGCACAATCGACGATATTTACTGACTCGCATTTTTGAGAATTGTTTGGTTTCTTTGGCGGTGTTTGGTATGATTTTGGAGAAATGGTTGAACGGCCGTAACAGTATTATTAAAGTAATATTGAAACAAAATTGAAATCGTTATTTTATAATAACCATCTTAATCTCCTTGATATGTATATTATTTGTTTATGTATTTATTTCAGGAGATATTTCTAGAAGAAAAATTCTGGCTGTGTTATTTATTAATTCTATTAATTCTATTGGTTCCATTGATGGAATATTTAATGTATAGAATAATTTATTATACAGTGTGGATTGTGTGCAATAATTTTGTGGAGATGTTTTTATGGTGGACGATGGAAAGTGATATGTTTTAATATTCCAAGTGTTCACTAGCTTATAATGATTAACACAACGCGATATTTACTGGTCGAGCTTTTCAAGCTGGATCCATTGAAATAAATGATCGATCCTCCGCGGTAGATTCGTAGAAAATGGATACCGAAATGTTTCAACAGGATCAGCTGAAAACTGATATATATGCTGGCGGTTACTCTATTGAACACGTCGATCCAACGAATGACGTCGAGCACTATTGAAAGCGATAATTATTATAAATGTATGACATCTGCTTTACGTATGTTCCGTTGAAATTAATCGCGGAAATGTGTCAACACTGAAAATACAATCGACAAAATCCCAATAAAATCTACTACGATCTAACAATTGTAATAGTATAACTTAAGATTAGGAAGTTGTTTCAAATGAATTCTACGACTTTAAGAGTTTCAATAAAGAGGCGAACTGGATCGAATATTTTTTCAAGCGACCATAATCGCTTGACTTCAATAATACTAAATAAACATTTTCAAGGAGAAACAGTCCACCGTTAAAGAATTAACAATGCAAATCAGCCGACTGATCCTCACTATCTTCAACAACCCAGAATCCCATGGAATTATAAAAATTGCAATGTATAAAATAGAATTCCTAATAAGAAAAAGTGAGGAAAAAGTTGTACGAAGTCAACTGAATTCGAAGGCATCTGTTTGAGAAAGCTTTAAAGGGATCTTACAAAAGGGAGGATTGGAAGGATCGACTTTGAGGCTCTAACAACGGCAAAATTGGCGAAACCAAGGAGAAAAGGGACTCCCCGGCGATTTAAGCATGTATCCAGAGGGAAAGAGAGTCCTGTTTCCCGGGGCAGAGAACTTCTTTGGGACAGAGCGGCTGCTGCTGCTCGCTCGCTTCCGCAAAATTTCGCAGCAGCATATAACGCGGCCCCTGCGACCGTAAAGGATCGCCTCCTGCCACTGGAAGGATACTAGCCGAGCACAAAAATTTAGGGATCGCGTCGAACACTCCTCAAGAGGATAAAAGCGGGGGGCGAAAACGCGAGGAGAAGCCAGTGTTGCTGGAACGTCTGCTTTATATTGCGCGTCAATTCCCATGAATACTGAAGAGCATAACTCGCGGCAGTATCGCTTTAAGAAATTTCGCCGCTCCCAGCCGATGAATTTACGCGGCAATTTCCACGATGACTTTCTGCCGCCTCGTAAATCCTCGAATCTATAAAACTAGCGCTTGTTTTAGCGAGAAATACTTAAACACGATGCTTCTTAATTCTGATGGAGCGTAATAATAACAGTGTTATTTAGTCTTCTCTTACTAATTTAGTATAATGAGAAATTTCATTCGGATAAAAAGAGACGAATATTTTCATTTTATTGTTAACCCTAAAAATGTATTAAGATTGCATTTATTATAAGTAAAATCTCGTCGACCGAAATTAACGTTCTTCTTTAAATTTCCACTGTAATCAAAGCATTAAAAAACCCAAATATTTTCCCATTAACATAATCACTTTTTTTAATGTTACAAAATTAATTCTCACACCTATGATTTTGATTTATTAAATTAACGTAATCCAAAGTAACATTCTCCCTTAAATTTCCACTATAATCAAAGCATTAAATAACCCAAATATTTTTCCATTAACATAATCACTTTCTTTAATATTAAACAATTAATTCTCAGACCTTCGATTTCGATTTTACTCCAACAGAATTCAAATCACACATTCTACAAAAGAATACGAGAAGTGCATCGATTCTTATTCCACTGACATAGAGAAATGCAAAGAGAAATACAATCACGGGCGAGGTTAGACAGAAGTATTTGAGGGAGAAGCGCGCGCACGCGAAGAGGAAGCTCGCTAGAAAGGCGGATGACTCGTCAAGCCATTCAATTATTTTGCCGAGCCACTCGCCAGGCATTGTGCGAAATCATCGCGCACCCGCGGCGGCGGCGGCAGCGGCACATCACCGCCATTGAAAAGCCTCGAGAAGAAACTGAAGCTCAAGGGTCGCCTCCGATAACAATGGACGACTGGGAAAACAGAGGGACAAAGAGTGAGAGATTGAGTTTTACAGAGTTGCTGGTGAAAGCTGTCACAGTCACTCCCAAATGAGATCCAAACTCGAGTTTTCTGTGTGTATCATTTGACTTTAACTGCGCAATTAGTTGGATATTTTACTGTCATTGTATATGAAGAATTATTTAGTTAATCGTTTTAAGTGTCGATCAAAAATATCGCAGCTATGCAAAGAATCCTAGAAATATAAAACATTATGAAAAACAGAAAAACTAATTTCTCTCTTACAAGCTTTTCAATTGTACTGCAACGAATATTAAACTGTTTATAACATTTTACAAATTTATTTTGAAATAGAGAACACTTTTCACAAAAGGATTAAATACTTGATTCTTCACATTAAATTCTGAAACACACAAACTTCAAAACATATAAATCAAAACCATTTTTCAATCTCACATATCACTCAATTACTTCCAAAAACAACTATCGTCATTCTCCACCAAATTCCACCTACCCCAACAGTGAGTGCTCGTCGCGAGGTAAAAAGAGTGTGGCTAATTAAGAAAGAGGTATGGAAACTCGTAGGGAATTGCAGGAGGCATTGCGCACTGGCGCAAATTCTCCGCGGTTTGCCTCGTTCCACATGCATTAGCGTGACGCGGCAAGGTTAGAAAGTCGGCGGGGGTGGTTGAAGAGTGGGGGTTGGGGTTGCTCTTTCCTGCCGATACAAGCCTATGTTCGCCAGCGGCCGTTAGCAGGCTTTGCCACGCTTTTCTTGCTTGTTTTCGCCCGGGCACACTCGCATTATGTAACGCAGCACTTTTTCGCCCCTTCGCGCCCCCCTCCCACCCTTCCTTCTCTCTTTTCCACCCCCTGGCAGCTCGTTTTCTATGCGGCTTTCTCATCCTCCTCGCTCTTTGGTCCTTGCAAGCTCGAGCACCGACTACTTTTTGCTGGGTTCTACGTTGCCCGTTCTATGCATTGCCGTCGACGACGACGACGGCGGCGACGGCGCCCCTACGGGGCTAATGAACTCTGACTGATAAGGCCGAATTCGCCCTCGATGACGTTTATCGGCCAACCTTTTTCCTACCAACCCTCCTACTTTCGGATTCTACCACCCCCCCCCCCCCCCCCTCGCTTTCGTCGTCTGCTTCCCTGTATCCAAGCGTCGCTTATTCAACGGCGAGGATCTCCCGCAGGATCTGCTATGTCCCGCGAAAATCGACGATGCTTCCTTAATGATCCTGCGATAGCCTGATTACCCGCTAATGATTGCCCACCCCAACCCCCCCACCCACCCAACCTGCGCGATCGAGCTGTGCTTGCAGGGAGTGGTAATGGCGAGTTTTAATTGCCCAGGACTTTTTAGGGGTGCTTTGGAGAACGTCGCTTTTTTGTTGGTGATTGATTGTGATAGAAAGCTGGGATGATTTATTTTTGGTGGGGATTTTGTGTTGGGGAAATATCGATGTTACAAATAAACTAGCCCAACTTTCAATTAGAAGTTACACATTATTTATATAAATTCACATTATATTATTATATGAAGTTGTTTTCTTGCCAACCTAAAAATATAATGCGAATTCATATAAATAATGTGTAACTTGTAATAGAAAGAATTAAATAACTGTATTTACATCGCGATCTTTAATTTCAATTAATTCAACAATCCAAGAGTCGTTCTAAAAACCCACAATTATTATAACAATTCATTCATATTAAATTCCAAAAATACGAATTAAAATCGTAAGAAATTTAACATACCAATCGCTTGATTTCAATAATGCTAAATAAACACTTTCAAGTGGAAACAATCCACCGTTAAAGGGTTAACAATGCAAGTGTAAAAGCTCTCAGTACTATTTTAACTGGGAGAGAGGTAGCGCTCGCTCTTCCCCGGCGAGTTGTTCGAAGCAATGCGATGGAGAGGAGAGGAGAGGAGAGGAGAGGAGAGGAGAGGAGAGGAGAGGAGAGGAGATCCTTACTTGGCAGTGTGCTGTGTCCGCGTGAACGATGCCCGCAGTTCGCCCGGTTGTTGCGATGAAACTGCCGGCTGGATTCCATCATGCGGAGCCAACCCTGACAGCTTCAAGACGACTTTTCAAGGCGCCGGGATCCGCTGGGGGGTGAAGGGGGGTGGAAGGGGTGGGGGGTGGAGTTGAGACTGCCTTACTTATCACTGGCAGGATATAACCCCTGCCACGAATAAACCCCTTCTCGACCCTAGTCAAGAGAACTTTTACATGCCGAGACTCAGCCAAAGTCGACCTTCACTTACAAAGTGGATTATTGGCGACTTTTTTTTTAGTGATTAAAACTCGCTTTTTTAAACGCCTTATAATTTCAGTGATACTCCTCGATTAGCTTTCTCTTATCATTATTATTATTTTAACAATATACGAGATAAGTTTTATGTGGCGACATTCAGCCAAAGTCGACTTTCACTTACAAAGTGGATTATTGGCGACCTTTTTTTAATGATTAAAACTCGCCTTTTTAGTGATTAATACTAGCTTTTTAACCGCCTTATAATTAAATTGATACTCCTCGATTGGCTGTCACTGGATTTCGGTATTCACTTTTGTGAATTGTGAGGTGAATTTAATTATAGACGAATATTTGCTTATTTATTCCAAAATCGCTTTTGGTGAATAATATAATGTAATACCCGTGAATAATATCCGAGACAATATTTTCGTGGCGAGAATCATCGAAAGTCAACTTCCACTTCCAAAGTAGATTATTGGCGATTTTTTTTAGTGATTAATACTAGCTCTTTTAAACGCATTGTAATTTAATTGGTAATTCTCGTTTGCCTCTCACAGGATTTTAGCGATATTCCATTGACTTTTGTGAATTGTTAGGCGAATTTAATTATAGACAAATATTAGCTAATTTATTCGACTATCGCTTGTGGTTAGTAATATAATATAATACCATTTTAGTATTATCATGCATTATTATAATCCCGTATTAATTATCGATTCGCAGGAATGCGCAGCGAAACGGGAAACGCAATTCCAAACAACGATACATTTTCCGACCTCCGAAGAACAACACTCTCAAAAAAGGTAGCTTTCTTATTCCTGATTCCTTCGCGAAACTTCGAACTTCCAAATCCAAAACAGTCCTCGAGTTCGACTACTAATTAAAACGAAATTCTAGTGAAGTTTTGAAAGCGCGGCGAACAGGTTAATGGCGGCGGTGCTCGGTGCATTAAATTTCTTGGTGCAAGTTGATGAGAGCGGCGCGGCGCGGGGTGGGAAGAAGCGAGGGAAATTCTAGGGCAGAAAGAGAAAAAAAGGGAAGGTGTGGCGAAACGAGAGAGAGCGAGAGAGAGGGCGGTGCAGGACGAATTTCTGAAATATTTTTGCCGCATCCCGAGCATTTCGGGAATTCGTTCGCCCGCTCTGAGCGTGCCACGAATTCTTCCTCGAAATTTATGGATCCCACCCTCTCTCTCTCTCTCTTTCCAGCTCTGCTTCCAGTGAGTGAGTGAGAGTGAGAGAGAGAAAGGGGAAGTTATAGCGAGAGCAGATATAATTACGGGGAAGTGACGGTGTAAGAGCGTGTGTTAAGCTACGTTCCAGTAATACCGCGCGAGTTACGCGCTCGCGTCCCTCTGGAACGCGCGCAATCGATGGAACATAGAATACACACCCAACCACGGACACGTGTCTCTCTCTCTCTCTGTCTATGTCTCTGTGTCTCTGTGTGTACGTGGATGAGCCTTTAACCTTCCGGCGATTGCGCCGCAATTACTTCGATAGCGGCGCCGCGCTAATGCCTGTGGAGAACAATTAATTACAGCCGTCGAATTCGAGCGGCTAGAAAGCCGAATAAGTCGAAATCCGCGTCTGTCCTCTCGCCTTCGATTCTCATTGATTAAGAGTTTTCGACAGATTTTTTGTAGGCTGCCGCCGGTTTTTCGCTTTGGCGAAAATCGAAAGCGATTCGAATTGATATTGATGGTGGTAAAAAAGTGTAAAGTTCATAGGATGAAGTTTAATGGGAGAATGAGAAAATACTGTACTAGTATTTTAATGATAGAATAATAAAATATTAACGGCGTACAAAATATAAATATTAGTAAGTTTAGAAGAAATGTATATGAAAACATGAATGAGAGGAAAAATGATACTAATTAAGTGTACAAATAGAACTTTTTGTATTAGTTCTAAAAGGAAACAATAAACAACATAATACAAGTAATAGAATACTATAATACTTAAATAAATACTAAAAAATACCTAGAATATTAATCAAATGTACTGTTTCATAGTGTAAGTTTGGAAAACAATAAATAGTGGGGAGGATTTTTTCGAAATTGTCGCAGCTGACGAAAGTTAGTAGTTGTTCTGGCGAGTGGCTAATTGCACTTGGTGCAGTTTCGACAGAAGTGCAAACAGGGCGTTGGAGGACCTGTGTACATGTAGAGGAGAGGGAGGGAGAGATGCGAGCGCACATTGCACTGTTAGTGAACTTTTTCAATTACAATGGCACCGCCGACGCACACCACTTGTGATCGGCCGGGCATTTCGCCAATGTGTTTGTCCACTTACTTTGCCTGCTCGAATTTCTGTTTCACTCGTGTCACCAAATATTGAGGAGTTATCGAATTTCGGGCGTCCGCCGCTATTCCGTGCGAGCGAAGATCCCAGTCGAGTCGAGTCGATTTCGAAATGGAATTTTATTGGACGAAAACAGGCTTGCACCAATAAATGTGCTTTATGGAATATTATTACTGAATCATTTTACTATTTTTATACGAATTTCCTTCAATATTTCGTTCATTGAATTTGATTTCGAAATTAAATTTGATTACACAAAAGCAGGGTTCCACTAATAAAAACTGTGTTATTAGTTTTACACAACTTTCCTTCAATATTTAATTCATTCAATTCGATTCCAAAACGAAATTTGATTATATAAAAACAGGGTTACATCAATGAAAACTATTTTATAAATCATTGTTGTTGAATCATTATATCATTTTTACACAAATTTCCCCCAACAATTCATTCATTCAATTCGATTTCAAAAGTCAAACCAAATTATACAAAAGCAGTAACCAATTAAAACTATCATACAAAACACTATCACAAAATCGTTTTATAATTTTTACATTCAACTTTATACGACTGTGATTGGCAATAAAAAAGTTTCATTTGATCTGCAAATTTCCCAGAAACGATAGTGAATAACTTTCATGGCAGGAGTGCCATGTTGGGTGTGTGTGCCGATACAAAAATCTATCATAGCGGAAGGATTCTTATTAGTATCCCTGTTGGGAGGGTGAAAGAGTGCGGCTCGGCTGGCAGTATGTCTCGCGCGAGGAGAAACACGGACTGCCGGGGGAATCGATTACGTGGCATGATTTACAGTAATTTTCTGTTGCTTCACGTGCCGCAAGGATAAATTGCAGCAGCGGCGGCGGCGGCGGCACTGGCAGAGCGAACGAGAGCGAAAAAGAGAGAGAGAGAGAGAGAGAGAGAGAGAGAGAGAGAGAGAGAGAGAGAGAGAGAGAGAGAGAGAGAGAGAGAGAGAGAGAGAGAGAGGAAGATAGGAGGAGCAGCTTTAGATGCTGCGCAGTTTTCAGCATTATATCCGTGACGGATCGGGATGATAAAATATTCCATTTTTCCTTTACGATGCTATCGCTTATTCATCGGGCCGCGATCCCCAGTGATATAGGGTCGCGCTATGGTCAGACATGCGCTCGGCCTTGCCCACGATAACGTTCTAACATAGTTAACGCATTAGACTCCGCAGTGAATCAAAGGGAAAAGCCTCTTTAATATCAAATATCTCGCGTTTCTCACGCTGTCTTTTAATATTAGAAAATTTGTTTAAACTTGTATAACAATAGTTAACGTATTAGACTTCACAGTGAATCAAAGGGAAAAGCCTCTTTAATACCAAATATCTCGCATTTCTCACGCTGTCTTTTAATATTAGAAAATTTCTTTAAACTTGTATAACAATAATTAACGTATTAGACTTCACAGTGAATCAAAAGCCTGGTGTAAAAACTGCATTTCTAATTCTCCCTTTTATCTTCTCTTTAATACCAAATATCTCGCGTTTCTTGCACTCTGTATTTAAATATTAGAAAATTTCTTTAAACTTGTATAACAATAGTTAACGCATTAGACTTGACAGTGAATCTCTTTGATCCCAAATATCTCGCATGTCTCACACTCTCTATTTTAATATTACAAAATTTCCTTCAAATTGTTTAACAATCACAAAATTATATCGCAATACTATTTTATTTATTTCACTTTATAATATCATAAGAATTATTGAACGTCATCCCTTAATTTACACCCAATTAAAAAGGTCTCTTCAAATTCCTAGCAAACCAGGGGTGATCAACTAACGAATTCCCTTTGGCGCGCATTATTCCACGGCGGGGGGCGCCCGAAAACCGATACAATTCCAGTGGCATTGAGCATACAATCATCCGGTTACTAGAATATTAAGCGGTGCGAGTGTACACTGGCGTGAAACGTCAAAAGAGAAATAAGTTCCGGTGCAAGCAGTCTATGTGTATGTGTGCGTGCGTGGATTAGCGAATAATTATGCGGCAATTCCGAGACACGAAATAATTATGAATCGGCGCGGGTCGCCGCGGAGAGGAAAAAGGAGTGGCGGCGCACAGTGGCGTAGGCTCGGAGCATCGGATGCTGTTGGAACTCACACACCCACACACATACACACACGCGCGCGCGCGGACAGAGAGTCGCAGAGAGGAAAGAGGAAAGGAGAGGAATATAGAGTGCGCTGGCAATTGAAACGCAAAGAGTCGAGACCGCAAGTTTCCGGAGGTGGCGGTTTGTTGCGCGCGAGGTGAGACCGCTAATGGCTGAAAAGAGTTAATTGGGGACTCGACGCGTTGCTTTTCTCCCTGTGTACCCTCATTAATTGAGGCTATGTCGCATCCCAACTCCTCCACCCCACCCCCTCGCGCTCACACACCTCCTCGCCCAACCACCGCGCGACACACTCCCGATCCCGAAAGCCGACTGACGAAGCCCTTTCACACAGCATCCCACTCTCTAATAAGATCCCCCCTTTCCACCAGCTATTACTAGTTAAAGATCGCGAGATACACCTCGTTTCCTATTGAAATACTTCCTCGGCCAGTGTCTGGCTTTTGTTACTTGAATTTAAATTTGGTAGCTTGGTAATTTAATAATTTATTATTTGTTAATAATAATATAATAGTAATAGTAATACTATATGATTTTTGTTAGTTGAATTTAATTTTGGTAGTCTTGGTAATTTAATAATTTATTTTTCGTTAATAATAATATAACAGTAATAGTAATGTTATATCGTTTTTGTTAGTTGATTTTAATTTTAATAGTCTTAATAATTCAATGATTTCTTCTTCGTGAATAATAATATAACAGTAATAGTAATACTATAAAATTTTCGGTACTTAAATCTAATTTTGATAGTCTTAATAATTCGATAATTTAATCTCCATTAATAACAACAGCAATAGTAATACTATTCCTACTGTATTATTAATTCCCTTTCATACGAAATTCAAATGCAACAATATTCCCGATTATTTCCAACTATTCCTCATAAATTTCGGGGCCAGTACACAATAATCGGGACATCCATATCTAAAAATAATCGAAAATTGCAAAAAAAAGCACAGTGCATATATCGGCTGGTGAAAAAAACAAGAGTGGCAAATGAGCCTGGCGGGGGTTGAAAAGAAAGGGGTGGCTTTCATCGGATCGGCGGCGCGGCGTCGCAAAGTGGAGCAGCAGTAGGCCGTTTCAGGAATTATTCGCGCGGCCGATTAACATGCATATTGGCTCTCGGCCTTGTCCTTTTTCATTATCCTGTCAGCAGGACAAGGAAGGAGCGAGCGAGAGTGCCCGAGAGAGAGAGAAAGGGAGAGGGCGCGACAGACGTTGCCAGATATACGTGAAAAAAGGCAGAAAGAGAGAAAGGGAGACAGTCAGAGGGATGGAAAGGGTACACAAGAACAGTAGGAAAACGAGGCAATGGCGCGAAAAAAAGTTCGCCGACAGACTGAAACGTGCTAATTAAAAGTTCAGGGATTAGCTTGGCAGTAGGGGGTCAGTCTAATTAAAAAAAAAAGAGAGAGAGAGAGAGTGAGAGTGAGAGAAAGAATGGGAAGGAATTCGGCGATCATAATGGCGTTGGCGACAGATGAGAGTGATGGCATTCGTGAAACCTGAGAACGTCGTTTGCCCAATGCGAGATTCAAATCGCAAGATATATTGTTAATTAGAATCGATCAATGTTGACGAAATGCAAGATGTACAATTTTTCTTTAAAAGTATATAGACTGCTAATTTAATTAGTCGTTTTATTAATTAATACAGTCAAACATTGAAGTATTTAATTAATATACTTCTTGTACTAACTTATATTAATATTTGTAATATCAGTCAGACTCTATTAGTAAAATTAATCAAATTGTATCAAAGTTGTACCTTTTTTTCACTCTTTAAATTGCAATATTAAAAAAGATATTGCACAAATTATTGATGAATAAAATTAACAATAACCATTGGTGCACTAACAATTGTCAATATTCATAATTAATTGGAAAAAGATATTATAGGAATTATTGATGAACAAAATTAACACTAACAATTATTAACATTCATAACTAATTGCAATCGCTCGTTAACAACTATTCTCTTGAAAAACTCAATGAAAAGCGCGAGAGAAAAGCGTCGCGACGCGCGTAATAAGCCGTTTGACGAGCGTGCGATGTCGGTGGAAAGAAAGCTTGGAAACAAAGTGGCAGGTTGTGTGTTTGTCTTTGAGATGATCGCCGCGGGCGGCCGCGACAAAGATGAAGCGCGCGCGATGACGCGGCGCAATGGAGGGAGCTTCGAAAGGTGAAAGGAGCGCGAATGGATATGGCGGCGCGCCCGCAGGCTCGAAAGGGTAGTTCGCGGCAATTGGTAGTTGGCCGGACAGACACGGCAACGGAAGTTCGTCGCGGCGGCAGCGGCGGCGGCGGCTTCGCAATTCGTCCCTGCGATTGCATGGGAAATTATGCGGTGCGTCGACTACTCGCCTCTCCAACGGGACAGATTTAACACTAAGCGTACAAATACCCTCCGTTTTCAACTTCGATTGCGCCATCCACCCTTGTTTTCTTTGTTCTTTCGAAAAATATAAATGTACATTTCACGAAAATTCGTAATTCAAAAATTCAACACAATAACAACTGCATGAAGTAACACTTCGATACTCTTTGCATTTAATGTTATATAACACAGACAAATAATTGTGTTCTTAATAATAATAAAAATATAAATTTACATTTATATTTATCACCCTTGTTTCCTTCGTATTTGATCATTTACGGTGGAAATTGTTGTATGTTTATATATAAATAAACAGCTGGCAGGATTAATGTCAAAAGAAGAGAACTAATTAATTCTAATACTTATAAAAAATGATCATTGGAAATAATATTCATCTGTAAACAAAAACAATATTTCTCCAACATCGTCTTATAAGTCCTGAATTAACTGTTTCTTCATTTGTTAGTCCTAAGTTAGTTCTTAAAAATATCTGTACTTGCTAACTGCCAGCAATATTTTCATGGAATTATTTTAGATCGATTTACAACTTTATACAAAAAACAGCACGGATTTCAACTTGACAAGTCCAACACTTTCGTAAGAAGAGAACCGAAGTTTATTTTGCATAAACCATCGCGTTCCATTTAATGCACATTTTCGAATCGAGCATTCGAGGCGAAGAGTAACTCGATTTTCTTAGGGACTTCGAAAGCGACACTCGGATCTTTCATTGAACTTGTCGGCTGCGACAAGTTCCCCGCTTTCTCTCTCTCTCTTTGTTTCGTTGTCATTCGTTGCCTTTGCGGCAGTTGCGCACACTCGGCCGGCAACTGCGCAACTGGAACTCGACGGCTCGACACAATGCAACCGAGTCGAAGTACAACTAATTTCCACGGGGCCAGAAATGAAGCCGTGTTAAAGTAATGAGTTGCACAACTCAGTAGTGGCGCGCGGCCACCCCCGCCAGTTGCAATCATTATGGTGAGAGCGCAATTGTTAGACTTGACACCCCGCGGAACGATAGTCCGATCACGAAGAGAGTTGAATCCATAACAATTAAAAAAATCATGCGATGTTGAAGTAAAATTTAAAGTAAATGAAGGATTTGTAGAATTTATCATGATTAAGGAATTAATTCAGAGAGTTAAGCCTATGAAGAATAAAAGAACTCTGTCGATGTTGAAATAAAGTATAAACTAAATAAATTATTTTTATCATTAAAATTAAAGAAATCTGTCGATGTTAAAATAAACCATAAGCTAAATAAACGATCTTTAAAATTTATCGTGATTTAAGAATTAAATCAGAGAAACTAAACCTTATACAAATCAGATAAGTCATTAAATAAATCAGTGTTAAGATAAAGTAGGAACTAAATAAATGGTCTTTATAATTCATTACGATTAGAGAAATAATCCAGAGAAAATAAACCTCATAAAAATTAAAGAAATTATGCAATAATAAAATAAACCACAAGCTATATAAATATTTGTTATAATCCACCATGATTACAGAAATAATTTATACAGACAACCCCATGAAAATGATGGAAATCATGCAATATTAAAATAATCCACAAGCTATATAAATGATTTTTATAATTTATCATAACTACAGAAATAATTCAGAGTGACAACCCCATAAAAATGATGGAAATCATGCAATGTTAAAGCACATCAGAAGCAAAAGAAATGCTTTGTATAATTTATCATGATTAAAGAAGTGATTTCCGGGCAGAAGTATTAGAAATGACGCGAGGCTGTAATCGATAATACAGGAAGCACACGCGATACTGTAATGATCAAAGGGAGAATCGATGCGCCTCGAATGACAAGGCTATCGTTGACTAACTATTCACGCGAAGTCCCTTGTTACGGTACGTGGAGCCGGCATTAACGATTTCCCACTTGACGCGGCAGCGATAGCTTAATGACGTCGTAAGAAATGACAATGCCACCGAAAGCATTATGGAAAAACGCCTGACAAAGCACCGCTGTCTCTTTTATCTCTTTTAATCGCCAACAACAATCTCGGGAGAATTATGACTGTCATCAACATCATCATAATGACGAATTCGAAGTGGCATGCGATTCGTCTTTCTCGCATCCTCCTTGAAATTATCAACGAACAAATAGCCTCTCGTTAAATCACAGCTGTCATTAAACTATCAATTTCATTAATTAACCACAAGAATCATTCGCAATGGTATTTCAATGCCAAGAAACTAGGTCGACTTAGACAAATCAGAGTTCCATCTCTGATTACAGGAATCGCTATCAACGATTTATTCCTTTCAACATCGATAAACCGAAGATAACAAAGTAATCGAATAACGAAAATACATTAAGACTCTCCTCCAGAAATAGTCAAACTCGCCCAGTCAATAAAACAGCCGAGAAAGCAGAATGAAAGATTAAGAAAGCACGTCCACCGCAAATGTCCAGCGTTCAAAAGAACGGAGCGTTGACTGGCGCGATTTCCACCTCGGCCGATGCAAAACGCTCTTTCTATTAAGGAGTTCAGAGGCCCCTAAAAATTCCCGAAGGAAAGCACTGGCTTCTTTTAATCCCTCGAAGGAAAGCTCGCTCTCTCCTTCTCTTATTCGAGCTCGCTCGTTTCGGGGAAGAAAGAGGGAGAGAGAAGTAGAGAGGGGTAGTTTGAACTGGCCAGAGGAAAGAAACGGTAACCAGGGGAGTTTCTTGGGCGGCAGCTGGTAGCCGGGAAGAAATCATTTTCCAGGTTTGCGCGGCCAGCAAGAGGAAACGCGAGCGGGCGCGGAGCTTGTGTTTCCTTTTTTGCAGCGACGCTTTTTCAGGACTTTATTAACCGCGGCTCTCGTGCTCCTTCACTTCCCTACTCTCTTTTTCTTTTAATCTTTCTCTCTTTCCTTCCTTCTCTTTCTTTCTCTCTCTGCCGTTTATTCCTTTCCTTTGCTTTCCCACCACTCGAAGCACCGAGACCGGAAAATCTGTGTACGTCGGAGCCAAGCGGTTCAGACTCTCTCTCTCTCTCTCTCTCTCTGCACCACCACTGTGTGTACTCTCACTTCCGGTTTCTCCTGACGGCGCCGTGGCGCCGCAGGCGGCAGGTCGACTTCCACCGACGCCGGCATTCCCGGTGGCGGTGGAAGCGAACATTTTTAATGTAATGCAAACAGCTCGCCGATAAAGCTACTTAGCGTATTACGCGAGAGATCGCTCTTACATCGACGATCCTGCGCCCTCTCGATCGCAGTTTGTTAAGCTCCCTCGCGCAGAGAGAAGTCTCTCGCTCTTTCTCTAGTACGAAGTCTTCTCACTTTCCTATTTCGCTGCCCGGAAACACTCTTCTCCTGGGAATCGAGGAGTGGTTTTAATTGCCTCGTAAATTGTTGAATTACTTTGTTAAGAGTGACTCGTGGGAGAGAAAGCGTTTTCATTTGAGCGAAGTAATCTGTTAATGAGCTAATGAGCTTATCGCTTCCAATCGGAATCCGAATCGTGCGAGAGAAGAATTGTTTTTCGAGATAGAAAGATAGTTGTAATATTGCGAGGTTATGTGTGATTAGAAGTATTGTAAATAAATAAACTTTGCAATGTGTGAAATGTTAACGAACTGTGCGGAATCAGAATTGTGCGAAAGAAGATGATTGTTTTTCGTGATAGAAAGATAGTTGTTGTAATATTGCAAAATTATGTGTGATTAGAAGTAATGTAAATAAATAAACTTTGCAATGTGTAAAATGTTAACAAACCGTGCGGAATCCGAACCGTGCGAAAGAAGGATTGTTTTTTGTGATAGAAAGATAGTTGTAATATTGCGAGGTTATGTGTGATTAGAAGTATTGTAAATAAATAAGCTTTGCAATGTGTAAAATGTTAACAAACCGTGCGGAATCAGAATTGTGCGAAAGAAGATGATTGTTTTTAAGATAGAAAGATAGTTGTAATATTGCGAGGTTATGTGTGATTAGAAGTATTGTAAATAAATAAGCTTTGCAATGTATGAAATGTTAACGAATGTCCCAGGGAATCTCAGTGTACGCGAATCGCATAATTAAAGTGCAAACTTGCTACTCCCAAATGCAACGCGAGATTATTCCCACGCGTGTAACAATACTGCGCGGATAAAATATCAAATGAAGAAAATTATTATTCTAACATTTGTGCGTATAAAATTGTAAAATGAATCACCATATAAATGTGAAAGTTTTGGGAACCTAGAAAAATTATTTCCACATGTATAATAATAACATCAAATGAAGAAAATTATTATTCTGACATTTGTGCGTATAAAATTCTAAAATAAATAAACAAATGCTTTGGGAGCCTGTAAAAATGATTTCCAAGCGTATAATAATATTGCACAAATAAAATATCAAATTGACAAAATTATTATTCCAATATTTCCACGTATAAAATTCTAAAATAAATAAATAAAGAAATAAATGGAAAACTTTAGAAACTTGAAAAATATGAACGTCCCAAAAATTCCCAGTGTACCCAAACCACATAATTAAAGTACAAACTTGGTGCTTCCAAATGCAATATGACATTATTCCCGAACGTACAATAATACTACAGAAATAAAATATCAACTAAAGAAAGTCATTATTCCAGCAATTTCACATACAAAATTATAAACTAAACAAATAGACAAATAAATGGCAAAGCTTTTGAGAACCTGTAAAAATACGAACGTCCCCGAAATTCTCAGTATTACGCGAACCACATAATTAAAGTACAAACTTGGTGCGCTGCCGAAACGCAAGGGGGACATTGTTCCCGGCGCGTGTAACAGTTCCCACTAAAATTTGGCGCGGGCGAAAATTCTCATCGAGAAATGTATGGCGTATGTATATGTGTGTGTGTGTCGAACTGGCATTGCATGCTGGTGGCGCAAACAAACTGCCAGTTAATTCGCGGCGCGTTAAGTAGTGCAAGTCAAGCATTAGTCCGACGGAGCCAACGCGCGCGTCTACACGCGTGTGTGTGTGTGTGGCGCACACACGCGCACACATTCTCACGTACGAAAGTTGACCCAGTTTCGAGGACGGCCCGCGGAATAATAATACAATTCCCGGCTAGCCTAATTCGCGAATTTAACGAAGCCTTTGCTAATTAAAGGCGTAACGCCCGACAGAGACAATTATTATTAGAAGCCGAGCGCGAACCACCAACGGAGAAAGAGAGGGAAAACGCTAACTATTTTCAGTCTAGCGACTACCATCCTTTATCTTGTTATCCCTTGATTCTGATCCTAAGCGATGTTCGCTTCGTGCTATTCTCCGTCGTTAAATTCCGAGCTCGCCGCACTCCTCTAATTGTTATTAGTCAATGGAATGTTCGGTGCTAAAAGGTATTAAACTGACATATTTCCTGTGATTTATAAAACAGTTGGATGAAATTGTTTAACGCGTTCTGTGAAAAGTCGTTTTTGATTGACTTGTCGTTCGGCGAATTTATTTTGAGTAAAGATTGATATATTATCGTAACAATATTGCATTGCAATATCAATCTATAAGTAATTTGGTTGCTTTGAGTAGTTAAACTACCATTTGTAGTACACGTGGCGCTACAATCAGTTTTTAATTATAAAAGTCAGGGGTTGTATTAGAAATAGCAGTATTAGAAACAACAGTGAGGATTAAAACAACAACTTATCGTCGTTAATAAACACAGTAAAAAAATATAAACTATTCATAATCAAGAAAAAATGGTGAAATGATTTATCAACCACAAAAAGTGAAAGTGAGAAGACAAATTAAAATGGAAAACAAAGCCTAAAAGTCAAGTTCGACGTTTACCACTAATAATACACGTGGCACAATACGTATTAATAAATGCAATAAGAAAAAATATAAAGTATTCATAATCAAGAAAAAATTGTGATTGAAAAAACTTAACCCTTTGGCTACCAAGGGCATTTTAGCTATGATCAATGCAATCTTAATGAATTTTTATAGCGCCTAAAGACGCCAAGAGTTCACAGTGGTCAAAATTACAGGTGCCAATAGTAATCAAAGACTTAACAAGCACAAAAAGTGAAATTAAAAAGACACAATGAAAACTAAGAGAAAGGCAATGCTTGCGTTCGACTTGTTCAAGTCCGGCGCAGCAAATGGAAACATTTGGAAAAGCATGTGCGCGTTCAGGAGAGAGCGCGCGATAGTGCATATCGTTCTGCGAGAGATACATACAAATGGCGGGTGGACCGAGCGGCGGCGGCAGCGGCGGCGGATGCGATGCGATTTATCACAATAACATCTCTCGCATCTCGCCGCTCCTCGATCACGGTAAATGTCCAATTGCTGGCTGTCAATGCTTATTTAGCATTCTATCTTTCGACAGGGCGACGCCGACGCGACGCCGACGCCGATGCTGCCATTGGCCGGCTACCAGTTGAGCCCGCCAGAGCCATTCCAGTTGGCAGAGCTTTTCCCCGAGATATTTATTTCGCCGACGGATGACGATGGATCGCCGAGGATCGGCTGGCAGACTCGCCCGCGAAATAAAGCGGAATAATGGACAGTTGTCATTGGCGGAGGAAGCCGCATCCTCCCCCTCCACCTCCCTTATCTCCGGAGATGACTGCATCGGATCGAGCTCTCCATCTTTATGCCCCGCTTTCAACTTCTCCTCTTTCTCTCTCTTTCAACTTTTCTTATCGAACCGACCGACTTTTATTTCGATCACTACTTATCCCAACACTCGATAAAAACAGGATTCTAACTGCTAGTAATTTTAATAAAAAATGTACTTTTGTATTTATTAAATAATTCTAGTGCCAAGAAGGATATTATCTATTTTCGTACTAGAATTAATAATAATTGAAGTAATAAGTACGTAAAAATGTACAATTACATTTATTACATAATTCTAATACGAAAAAGTGTATTATCTATTTTTCATACTGTATTTATAGTACTAGGTCTTGCATACTGTGCTTTACTTCGATTTTAAAATCAAAATTACCTATGTAATAATAAGTACATAAAAATGTACTATTATATTTATTAAATAATTCTAGTGCAAAACAGTATATTATCTACTTTTGTACTAGAACTAATAACAATTAAAATAATAAGTAGTAATACTAGATTTTTTACAACGTGCCTTATTTCGATTTTAAAATTAAAATTGCCCAAAGCTTCGATAAACCTTATTTCGCAAACCTCGCGGAATCCCATCGAAACAGGAAAAGCATTCTTTTTCATTGACAACTATTCTTCTTTCATTGGGTCGAGGGCACGCATTGATTTGTCCGCGGTCGGACAATGATTCTTAATTTGTTTTCAGGATTTGAATTTTGAGCGCACGTTTCGAGGAAGTCGCGGAACGTGCCATGTCGAGCGCGAACAACGGACGAAACACGCCTGTTCGGCAGTGGCAGCGAACGAAAAAGGCTAGGTTTTTTGGGGGGAGGGGGGCGAGTGGGATTCGGAAGGTTGAAAGCTGGCTGGTTTGAAAAAAAGCTGAGAGAAAAGGGTTCGTCGCGAAATTGGCAACAGCACGGAATCCGATGACCTAAGCGCCGCTTTTGCGCCCGCGCCTCGACAAATAACTCCCGAACAAAGGGAGGAGGAGCCGCTCTCTCTCTCTCTCTCTCTCAATCCTCAATGCACCCCCTTCCCCCCCTCCACCTTCCTCCACCTAGTTAAATCGAATCGAATTACAGGCGTCGATTTTCCACGATTCCCGAGGCCTCCACTCGAGCGCTTCCCCCCCGACTCTCCTCGCCACTGAAACACGCTCTAGAATGCCGAATGACCAATAACGAAAGCTTTATTATTAATCAGATTTATGAGAAAATTAATCATTTGTGGATGCAATGCTCGCAGAATTATTGTCTTTAACCCTTTAACTGCGCAATTTGTCCGATATTTGAGTCTCTAAACGTGCAAAACTTTTAGATTCGTAACTTTTGTATAGTTAATTTGAAAAAGTATTGTAATGTAAAAAAGAATCAGCAATTGAAGGGTTAATGATTTGAATTACGTTTGAATTTCGAAAGTTTGTGATAATACAAAGTATTATAACATTCGAATCAATATTTCAGAAGCATAAAACGATTTTCGTCAAGCATTCGAAAGACTTTCCACTAAAACACAATCGAAATCGATTAATCAATTGAAACGCAAACGTATTATCATCATTAATAATTCGAATTTTGTTTAAATTCACAAAGTGTGTATTAACATAAAACGTTATAAAATTCCGTCAAACGAATCAATAAAACATATTCCAAATAATACTTAACAAGCACAAAACGATTTTCGTCAAACATTCGAAGTACTTTCCACTAAAACGCAATCGAAATCGAGGACAAGTACAATACAAGGAGATTTCGAGGCGAGGGAGGATGGACGATCGAGGGAGGACAATGACGAAAGTTAATTATGAATGAATACAGATGGGAAAGAGAGGAGGGAATAAATAATTCGAGAACGAAGCGTTCGCAGATGAAAATCGAAGGAATTCAACGAGAGCGAAAGAGAGATGATAAAATCGATACGATCAGTGATCGGCGAATAAAAGCAGTAGGAAGGAAAGTTGGGAAATTATCAGGACCGCAAGCGTTTCATCGAGATTTTCGGGACGAGCTCTCTCACTGGCAACCGAAGCGCACAACATACCTTCTCCTATCTGTATGTGTGACGGCTGCCACCGTTATACGTGTACGTATGAAATCCATGAATATCGATAACCCGGCGGCTTAGCAAAAATAAAGCGAATATTGGACCGCTCGCAATCAGCTAAATTGCAATGAAATAAATCGCGATCCGCGGGAGTCCGCAGTCGCTTTAATCCATCGGAGAATATGAAACTCCCTCTGGTTCCCATCACACACACAGACACAGACACATAGATAAAGAGAGAGAGAGACATCCTACAGGCTCGTCCAAAATATAGAACAACCGATTCCGCCAACTGATGGGACGCGGAAGTACTTTTAATTTTAACTCGTTAATCCCAGCCAGTCGTCTCTTTCTCTCTCTCACTCTCTCGCGCCGCTCAGGAATTTTTGCGAGAGCGACATGCATTAAGGCAATGGGTAATCAAGTATTCTAGAATCGGCAGACTTATGAATAGTCCATTACTCCTGGCACATCGATCCATCATTAATAACTCGGATTTGAGAAAGCAATTGCACGATTGCTCGTTGCATCTTCGACGTATCACTTCCGTATTATTATTGCCATTTCCTAGTTCCATTCGTTCTTTAACTTTTTATAAAAAATCGTAGGAGTTGAAATAATCATGGAATATTCGAATGAAAGTTTTCCGATTTTCGGTGGAAATAATGGTAAATATAGAAATAATAATTGTAACCATTTGCTAGTTCCATTCGTCCTTTTTATAAAAAATCGTACGAGAAATGGTAGAAATATTCGAATGAAAGTTTTGAGATTCATGGTCGAAATAATGTAAAATAATGACGGAAGATTTATAAATAGTTATTATCAGTGATCGAACACTCTGCTAGTTCGATTCCTTTGATCTTGAACCTTTTAACTTAACAATTATTCTGTAAAAACCTGTCCGTCGTGTTCTCGGGCATTTATATTAAAAGCTTAACTTTTTCCTACAACTTTCTATTAACATCTAATTATTGAAATAATAAAGTTAAATTTTTGCGATTCTCGATCGAAATAATATTAAAGAATAGTGTGAGAATACCATCAATTATATATTCTATAAAAACGGTATTCGAATACGCTGTTGAAAAAAGTCTCCCCAAAGAAGGCAACGATCTTTAACTAAAAATAGCTCGTCTCCAATACTGTTCTTCTCAAGAAGAAAAAGACGCTCAATTTCTCTCAGTATTAAATATTCTCTCGTACGGAGATTCATTCTAAAAATACGAGCATTGCAAATACTTCTTTTGACGAGCGAGATCTAAATCCGTGGGATGGCGGGCAGCGATTGGTGGGTTCTTGGCATTTAGCAAGCAAGCGATACAAGGTGAACACGCCAGTTAATCGGTGGAATCCTCGGGGAAGTAAAGCCAGGGCGAACTTGTAGGAGAGCCACTTGAAATGCGTGGGTCGTTCGGCGCTGACCTCTCCGAGGGGCAACGCTGATTGGATCATACTTATTGAGCCGCATTCACCGAGGATGATCGATGCGCCCTCGTCAAAAGGCAACCGCCGCGCGCACTTAACGCTCGAATTCCAATGAGACCTTTCCATCGCCCCCTTCTTCTTTTTTTCACTCAATAAATTATTCCTGAATACATCCTTACTGCCGAAAGTCCTCCGCCGCGGCGGACCGCTCCGGCAATCCGCGCAACTCCCTCCAAGATCCGATCAACTTTCCCCATCAAGTTTCGTATTCGCGATCTTAATATATTTCCTCTTGCAATTGGTTAGCTCTCAAATCGAATAAAATTCACGATTTTATATAAATAAGACTAATATGTTTTATAGATTTTAAAGTAATGTATATTAGGTTATTTTCAAATTAATTAAGATAGACAATTTTATATAAATAAAACTAATGTTTTCACTTCCAATTGGTTATTTTTCAAATCAAATAAAATACATGATTCTATATAAATTAAACTACTATATTTTATACGTTTTAAACTAATATATATTAGGTTATTTTTCAAATCAATTAAAATACACGATTCTACATAAATAAAACTAATATTCCCAACAATATTCTTTTACACTATTCTAACAAATAAAGCCATGTCAATATCTTACTTCTTTTCAACAAATATAATAAAAAAAAGTGGTACACATCCCCAATAACATAAAACAACAAAAAGCTACTAAAACCGTAGGCAAACAATGGGGTATCAAAGCACCGAGAAAAAAGCTCTAGAATCAACGAAAGCCAAAGTGCGAGACCACAAAAGCGGGTGTGGAGAGGGATAAAAAAAGGGGGGGGGGGGGGGGGTTCGCAGTACTCGAGTTAAAGGAGTCGACTACTTATCCAATCGCTCAGAGAATTTCGTGGCTCGAGCGAGGCGGAGCGAAGATCGTCGAAAGTGCGATCTTCCGAGGGAAAGTGGGCCACTGCTATATTCGGCGAGAGTAATTTTATGGAGTGGCACATGCACACACACAGACAGAGAGAGACAGAGAGAGACACACATTTACGGGAAGATAGAGTGAGGGAGACGCAGGTCAGGGCAACGGGGCGCATCTCTCCCTGAAAATTGACAATAAGAAATCCTCTTGGCGCGGAGTAAAGTCTCCGAAGCAGCAGCAGCAGCAGCAACAGCAGCAGAACCGGCTGCTGCTGCTGCTGTCAGGCAAGCCGGATTACCAGCTCCTCTCTCTCAAGACACCGCTGAAACAATAAGCACTTGGGACATCGGGCGAATAAAAATAATTGGACCACCCTTTCTCTCTCTCTCTCGCTTGGCCTTGCATTTAACATTCTAGTTTCGTTGCTTGTTCGTCAGTGTGTCGCTCTTTCTCGCGAGAGATAAGTTCGCGACTAACGAACGGACGATTCATCTCTTATGAGTGCGTGTTTCGCACCTTTTTTCTTTAATTGAAAGCTTTCTTCGATTTCCTTCTTTTCTTAATTCGAAGTTTTTGAGGTATTTATTGTCGCAATGCGATAATTTCTTTTCTTAATTCGAACTTTCTAAGATATATCAGATCATTTTTTTTTTATTTCTATGAGATAATTAATCATTTTCGGGTGCAATGTTCGTAGTATTATTGTCGCAATACGATAATGCGAGTTTATCATAAAAGTGAGTGTGGTTTGTTCGAATGTTAGTGTTTGTATTTCAATTTTTATTTATCTGTATTATTATATTGTGACAGGACTTTGGCAGTCGTTGGTTTGTTGCAAAGGGTTTTCATAAATAAGAAATAAAAGAGTATTAAAGAGGCTACTAGATATTACTACATACAATATAAAATAAGTGATAATTTAGTATATGCTCGTACAACAGCTCTTTTTTATATCTATGTAATATATGTATATGTATAGATAAAGTATATTGTAATAAAATATAATAAAATATATGTATATTGTATATTGTGTCTTTAAAATAAAATGATTCAAAGAGTATTTTTGCATGCTATCCAAATATTATTGAATATCTTCGACTTCGTTCTCTCATTAACGCGATCTTCCCTACGATATCATCAGCAGAAGTGCAATGATACACATTTCTACCAAGAAAACTGTCAGGATTTCGCCGGAGAACGATTTTGCCTCTTTCATCTTTGATGAAGCTCGCGTCGAGCGGGAGACACAACAGTAATTCGCGGCGATATACATATATCCGATTTCGAGTGGGCGATTAATGCGGTGAAATGAAAGCTCGATTGGAAGGCGAGCTATACATAATTGCGAGGAAGCACACAAGTTAATAGTCGTAAATTGGCATTGAGTAATTACAGCGATCGTAATGGGGAAGCGGCTTGATCGGGAGAGCGAGCGAGCGAGCGAGCGAGAGAGAGAGAGAGAATATCCGTGGCACAACAGAGAGTTCTCGCATCGCGCGCTCCTCTCTTGTAATTAAGCAGTCGATCCTGCCAAGGATCGGTGAATTAAGCGGGCCAAGTTCCCTGGCTATTTTCTATGCCCCATCGTAAACGAAAGATCTAGTTACCAGAGATGCCATATGTGTGACTGTGAATGTGTGTGGGGGAGAAAACAGAAGTGAGAGGAAATTGAAACAAATGGGAACTTATATGCAACGCGGCTCCTCGCATTCACCCACCCTCGCTTTTACTGCCAGTTCATTTCATCTCCTGTTCCTCCTCATCCTCATCCTCCCACCGCGGAATAACTCGACGTCATAAATAATGATTGAAAAAGATATTCGTTAAAGTAGGATTTTATAAGTGTGCGTTTCCTATAATTAATAGCATACGAGAATGTTGGAAATAAAGAATTATTGGCTGGGGTGGAATTGTTTTGTAGTAATTGTTGGAAGAATTTCCTGTATTATTAATGATACAAATTATTAGGGGATTTTTCTATCGATTGGATAAAAGATTTTTACCTCGCATTGTCTTATAATAATTTGACTTTCTAATTTAGTAATAGTTTGTATTATTAATGATACAGCAAATGCTTTTAAGAATTACTATTACATAATTTTAGCACGAACAATAATTTCTTATTTTGAACATTTTAGTATGCGATTAGTTTTAAGGCAGACACACTTATAAAATCATTTTTTATTATCATTTCATAATAATACAACAACTGCATTATCAATAAATACAATTAACATACAATTCACATTAACAGCACTAGAAAATCAAATAATGACAACATAAATCAATCCTGTAAAAAATGTAATCAAAGATTTCAAAAATTTTATCTCGACCCGACAAAAAATTCCCCTCGTCTATTTATTTCTTTCCCACCCCAAATCTTCATTGACCAAGCATCGATTGATCAATCGAGCCGAATACTAAAAAGCGATAGAAGCAAAGAGAATCGTAGTTGCGAGATGAAACAGGTAGGAAAGAGAGCGGCGAAGAAGCACAAGGAAGGAAGGAAGGAAAGGGCGGAATGCGAGAGCATAATGAAAGTGGCTCGAGTACTTTATGCTCTCCGGCTCTACTTGCTGGTAATTACGACAGATAGAACAGGGTCATTTCCGTCTGGGGAGGAGGAGTAGCAAGCAGGCAAGCAGGCTTCTTTTCGAATCGGATTCGCGTGTGTGAACAGGCTATAACTCCGGTGCGCCGCGCTATTGCCAAAGTTCGCCCATAAGCCCACCGGGAAAGTTCCTTTTAAAGGTCTATCAGCTTCGCCCCCTTCGACCGCTTCTTTTTCCTTAATTTCATACTCGGATTCCGACTGCCATTCCCGAGGCTCCCACCAACCAACCAACCAACCAGCAGCGCCAGCTAGCTCATCGAAGACTTTGACTTCGCCTTCGGAGAATTGGCCGTGGATAATTGCGCCCCGCCGAATCCCTATTGATGGCGGAAGGCGCGATCGTTGAAAGAAGAGCGAAAACATTCTATGAACGAAAGATCGAATCAGTAAGAGTGTAGAATTTATCGGAATTGAAGATTGGGAGAACTTGGAGCGTAATTGGAAGATTTAAAGATTGTTAAGTATTATAATAAATATCAATGTGAAAGTACCTGGATTAGAAATGTTGCTAAGTTTAAATTGACAGAGTTTCAAGCGTAATTATAATATTTGAAGATCGCTAAATATTATAATGAATATCAATGTAAAAGTTACTGGATTATAAATATTGTTAATAACCCAGTTAAGATTGACAGAGTTTCAAACATAATTGTAATATTTAAGGATTATCAAATATTGCAATGAATATTAATGTAAAAATAACTGTATTATAAACATCGTTAATTACCCAGTTCTTGATTCCACAATAAACCATTAGCTCTCTAATTGCTGTCATCGTCTATTAACGATTGCTTTCAACTCTGATATTTTATAATAATAAAAAAATTCTTCCTCACATTACGATTTTGTCAAATTACCATAACAAAATTCGAATCGAGTGAAATATCAGACTAATTGCGAAGTTAAAGGGTTAACAAAAAAAGAGAAGACATATTTAATTTCAGATACAGGAATGCAATGCTCCAATAGAAAGGGCATATATTTACGATTACTTTTAAACGATTCGAATGATCCCCAATTGCGCCATCGAGCGGCCGAAACAGTGGATTCCGTCGAAAGTAGAATTTAATTAGAGAAAGCTATTATTACAACACACACACGCAGTGATTTGGAAATACACACGCGGAGAACAGCGAGCTGAGAGCGGAAGAAGGAGGGCTGGAAAATGGAGGCATTTCATTATCGAAGGGAAAGTCCCCCGATTCGGTGGATTCGTAACGAGGCGGGATGGCCTCTCGAAAATTGGCAGAGCAGCATTTTCAAGAGTGGGGGCGGCGGCTTTAATACCGCGTGGAATCGGGTAGCGCACAGCTGACTGAAAACAACAATGGCACCTGGAGCAAAGCTAATACTGCCGGCTAGATACGAATTTCTATTTTTTTTCCCCCCCACTCTTTCCCCCTCTTTTTTTAATGGTAGGAAAAGCCTGGGCCGAATGTCTAGCCAGCTGTGTTACAATTTTTCCACGCACGGCTGAGCCAACATTTTTCCATCGGTTTCTCTTTCTCTTTTTGTCTTTCTCTCTCCCTTTTTCTGTTTTTATATTTCTCTCTCTCTCTGTCGATGATTCCCGCGGCACCGCTCTTTTCCATGCGAGGATATATTCGGGAAAATCGAATTTCAACCGATCCGCCACGTGGTTGGACGCCCCATCCCCTCTAACCCTGCTTTTTAAAGCCCCTTTCACTGGTTAACCTAGCATTCGGTTAGTAGAGGCATAGGGAAAAATTGCCGCCGCTCCTCGAAAGCTGTATATGATAAAAGAATACACTGTAAACTCCGCGGTTTTCGAGCGGATGTACTGGGAACGTGATAGTTTATTGGTCGAGGGAAATCGAAGAATCGTTGGTCCAAATCGTAAAATACTAAGCATTTGAGAAAAATTGTTTTTCCGTTTTCTATTATTGTATATAATGGAAGTATAATTATGATTGGGTTGGTACATAATTGTTAAGCGTTTTTTAAAATATAGCACGTTAAAGAAACGCCTAATAATTATACACCAACCCAATAATAATTACACTTCCATTAAATACAATAACAAACAACTGAAAAATTTGTTTTGTCAAATGCTTGGTATTTTACGATTTCGACTGAGGCGTTTTTTAAAATATAGCACGTCAAAGAAACACCTGATAATTATACACCAATCCAATAATAATTACACTTCCATTATATACAATAACAAACAACTGAAAAACAATTTTTCTCAAATGCCTACTATTTTACGATTTCGACCGACGATTAAATATGCAGAAAATCCTCCAAAATTGTTTAATAACAATAATTTCATTCGATTTTAATTCATAAACGATAATGCAATTTTCAAGAATTCCTACACACAGATGCGTTCTTTTCTGCTAGCATTAGAAAGGAGTTTTGATGCTCGTCGGGGATGGAAAGGCATAACGCGCGCGACTCAATCGCTGGAGGTTCGTTATTGACTGCATTTCCGGAGTGTAGGATCCCTCGAGAGGAGTTGCAAGGCGAAGGAGAGTAAGCGAGAGGATCCCTGGGAGTGGCAGCTATTCCCTCGGGATACTCAGTATTCGCCGCTTGCCTGGAAAATGGTCGGCCGGGATCAAGGAATAAAATATAAAATATAAATCCAACGATTTCTCCCGTCTAATCAGATACCTATGAATTCTTTAGAGCAACTCGAATGACAAATATGTCATAAATATAGTATGAATATATTGCGCCAATATTTTATTTGAAAAATGGGAATAACATTATTTTAAATGTAGTAATATATAATAAAATGTAGTAAATGTGTAAGAATTTTAAAAATGGATTGCATGAAATCTCAATTTCGTCACAAATGTGACAAATGACCATTTATATATGTTTCTATTTAAATAATTAATATACTACCGCAGGAATTATAACATTTAATTTATCTAGAATGCAAAGTATTGTCAAGATAAAATAAAAGTTCACAGAAAAGACGAATATATATCACAAATGACGATTTATAAATATTTCTAATTAAATAATATATAAATTAAAACAGAAATTATAGAATTCAATTTATGTTGGACTCAAAATATTATCAATATAAAATAAAAGTTCACAGAAAAAACGAATATATACCACAAATCGCCTAAACAATTAATATATAAATTACTACAGAACTTAGAAAATATAATTTGTCCAACAAAACTGTTATGAAAATAAATGAAATAGCACAGAGAAAGCTAGTATCAGGAAAACAAGAGATATTCCGAGCTCCCGGTGGGATTCAAGAGGAATCTATGGGGATTGATACGGTCCGATATCGCGGAAGCCAGAGGTCGAAGGTCCACGGGAGGAAGCAAGCAATACAACGATTTACATTTATACTCGCATACATGGATGTCTGTGCGCGGCAGCACGCGTCGAATAAAAGTAACACCGGCGCCAGAAAGAAGCCGGGCAACTATGGCGGATGTAAAGTTCCTATCGGCGGCGGACAGCAGTTTCCCAGGGAGAAAGAGAGAAAGAATGATGGAAACGCGGAAGAGAAAGAGAAGAGAGCGCGGGAACGCGAACGGCTGACAGGAAACGCGGCAGATCCTTCATTGTTTTGCGAACTTTTCGGCGGCGAAGTTGCTCGACATGCACAGATATAACGCCGCCGCCGCCGCCGCTGCTCCGAGGGACAATGCCTCTTAAAAGTTCCCTTTCGCCCTTTCCCCACCCTTGACTCTTCCTTTAACCTTCATAGAAGCGCGCGCCACCTTTTTCTCCTGCTTGACAGGCCGATTCTACTCGGAAAGCAGCCGGCGAGATAAGCCGCCACCGATATTTCTCACGAGGTTAACCTCCGCCGCACCCTCTCTTTCCCCTTCGACCTCCAATCGCCTATGAGGAATCGATGTCTCGATGGAAATCACACGTGTCAGTGGATATTTATAAATCTCTTGTAATATTGATATATTTGTTAGGGCCGCGAATTGTGTATAAATAGTCTGTGAAAGATTTAATATCGAAATATGCAATTTTATATTCGAGAGAAAGTAATGGTTTTAATTGAATTTTTAGAGAATGTTTTATGTCATTTGATCTCGAATTTTTATTTCGGTGGAAAAGGAAGTTAATGAAACTGAATGAAAATCGATATGAAAATTCTGTCGTTCTGACTTTTTCCGCGATATAATTGAAATATGTAAAATAAAAAATGATTATATGATAGAATTAATATACAAAATCCTAAAAGAAACTCTAAAAGTTAAATCTCTAAATAAATAAATTACAAATATTTTCTATACTGATCTTGAACTAGTTTTATGAAAGAGTGAATTGTCACATGTGGATTTTGAAGGGGCAAACTCGAAGGGCATCCGAAAATACTGTAATTCTGACTTTTTCCACGATATAATAAACTCAATATATAAAATAAAAAAATTATATGATAAAACTAATATACCAAATCCTAAAAGAAACTAAAAGTGAAAACTCTAAATAAATAAATTACAAATATTTTCTATACTGATCTTGAACTAGTTTTCTGAAAGAGTGAATTGTCACATGTGGATTTTGAAGGGGCAAACTCGAAGGGCCATCCGCCGAGGCTTCGAGCTTCTCGCGGAGGAACTGGCTGGGTCGAGGATCGTCTGTGTATCCAACCAGCACTTGGCACTGCGTTTTGAAGTATACCTGTGCTCCAGCGAGAAGCACTTTTTCACTGCTGACTTTAATTTACTTGGACCGTTTGTCTTCCCACTGAGACGCGGTTTCCCACTTCTCCTCTCTCCGCCTCTCTCGTCGCCCGACACATAAACCATTCCTAGCGAGAAGATCATCGAATCCTTTTGTCCTCCAATCATTCTTGTGATCGATTGAAGAATAACATTTGAAATGACTGAATTTCAATAGAAATATGTCAAGTCCCGAAAGGAACCTTAAAAATTCTCCTATAAAAAATATGTATTATAAAATAATAAATAAATCATAAAAGCGACTTCTAACACAAATCCTTGATTCAGAATAACATTTGAAATGCCGAAGTTTCACAGGAATACATATTAAAAAATAAAGAAAGCACCCAAAAGACCTCTAAAATCTCTGCTATAAAAAATACGTACCAGAAAATAATAAATAAATCATAAAAGGCGACTTCTACCACGAATCCTCAATTCAAAATCGAGCTCAATATTTATAAAACTCGACGTAATCAAATATATCTGAAGAGAATAATAAACAAAGTGAGAAAAGGGATTGGAAGGGAAAATTCTTCATAATGAAAGCAGTACTAGTAACTCGAGGTCTCTAGTACAATAAAGAGGAAGAGAGGAGGAAAAGTAGGGAGGATGAAGGTGGAGGGTGGTTGAGTGGTGAGGTCAGGGGAGTTTGTCAAAGTAATTCGAGCTTTCTTGCGCAAGTGTTGCCGCGAGAAAGCTCGGCCCGGCCCCTCCCGGATTCGAGTCACGTCTGGCGGGAGCTCTCGTCTTTACCTCCTTGGATCCTTATTATCCTATATCCGTGACCATAATCCCCTCGTCCTTCCGGCTGACCTCGTCAGGCTCAACCGTGAAATCGTCGTAATAACGCCTGCCATCCCCCCCGAAAACCTACGGCTTGTAATCAGTTAATGAACGATCCCTTAAGCGATTGAGCGTCCTCAAAATATTAGTATTGCCGTCAATTAATTGTTCAGTTTATTTTAATCAATCCTTGTTTTGTCAATTTAATACAAAAATAGGAGAATTTAGTGTGAAATAAATCCTAATCGACAGGACTCTCTGAAAACATTGGAATTTCCATTGATTAACTGTTCAGTTTATTTTAATTAACCCTCGTTTTGTCGATTTAATAAAAAGAATACAAAAATGTAGTGTTAAATAAATCCTAATCGACAGAACTTTCCAACAATATTAGAATTTCTATTAATTATGCGATTTTATCCAACCTCGTTTTACTGCTTTAAAACAAAGAACAGAGTCAAACGACTGTAACAATACTTTAAAAATGACAATATCCAAATTAGATAATATTTCGAACTACGAAAAATAAATATAAGAATTCAGCGTGAAATAGATGATGAATAAACAGGTGGAAAGGAAGGTATCCCGGCAATAACTGTCGTTAATAGACTCTCCAACATTTCGGAGCCTATTTTTCCAGCGCGGCATCCAAGTGCGCGGGATGTGTCCTCTATCGGCGGGGCAGCCAGGCAGGCAGCCTTTCGAAAATCGAATGAAGCACGAAAAGCATGACGGCCACCCCGCGCTTCTTTCTCCCTCTGGCCAGCTGTTTTTCCAAGCGCAACACATCAATAAAAATATTGGCGTTCTGGTCATCGTGCGCGCTCTCTTTCCCTCGCGCTCGCTCGCTCGCTCGCTCTGTTTATTCGGCCGGCTGATATCGAGGGGAAATTTGCGAATCGATGGACTGCATCGGCCACCGGCAGCATCGGCCGGCCGCCCGCCCTTTTATAAAAGCTCCTATCTCGTTCGATTTATCTCCATTTTTTAATATCCTCTTTATGCCAGCGCTGAAATTGCAAACTTGTTACTGTTTGCGTCCGTGAACGCGACTCTACGAGAAACACCGATTGGACGGCACGAAATCATTGAACGTCGTGTTGTAGAAAAAATCAGCGATGATTTGTGTAGAATTGTATATATAATTGTATGTGCGGTTATTGTTTTATCTAAAAGAAAAGCTCCTATCTCGTTCGATTTATCTCCATTTTTTAATATCCTCTTTATGCCAGCGCTGAAATTGCAAACTTGTTACTGTTTGCGTCCGTGAACGCGACTCTACGAGAAACACCGATTGGACGGCACGAAATCATTGAACGTCGCGTTCTAGAAAAAATCAGCGATGATTTGTGTAGAATTGTATGTGTGGTTATTGTTTTATCTAAAAGAAAAGTTGCTATTTTGTTCGATTTATCTTCAGTTTTTAATATCCTCTTTATGCCAGCACTGAAATTGCAAACTTTTTACTGTTTGCACCGACCGAAATCATTGCACATCGTATTCTAAAAAGAATCATTGATGATCTATGTATAATTATACAGCTCATCTAAAATACTGCTTTTGATGGCAAGTTTTTTCTTTATTAAAGTGTGTTAAATGTACAGTGGATTTCTATGTATTTTTATTATTTTATCTAAAATAAAAACTTTCATCTATTTCAATTTATCTCCATTTTTTCATATCCTCTTTATGGCATCGGTGAAATTGAAAATTTGTTACTGTTTGCACTCGCAAACTCTACGCCAAACGCGAATTGGCCAAAAGGAAATCATTGCACACCGCATTCAATAATATGTCTATTAATTACTGTATCTAAAATAAAAGCTCCCAACTCGTTCGATTTATCTCCATTTTTCAATATCCTCTTTATGAAAGTTCTAAAATTGCAAATTTCTCACTATTTGCACCCATCGAAATCATTGTCCATCGCATTCCCGAAAGACTCATCGACGATCTTCGTATAATAATACATCTATTTATTGTATTACGAAAAATCGAAAAAAATCGCCAGGATTTTCAAGTGTTTCATACAATGACCAGACCGCTGGCATTGTCCGCGCTCGTCGATCACCGGGTGGCAGCTACGAGAGTCATCGGTGTTGTTTTTCAATCGAAAATGAGTATCGACTTTGCGTTAATAGTCGCGCGCTCGCCTTTGATTGTATTCATCGGAGCGGCCGACTAAAACGCAAATACGTCACTCATTTATTAATAACCGGTGGCGAAGAAAGCTTCGATCGGCTTTCACGTTCGCTCGCTCGCTCGCCGAAATCATTATGCGATTATTTTAAAGCATCCGGGCGTTAAGCTCGCCGTCGAGAAAGAAGAAGCTCTTCTCTCTCTCTCTCTCTCTCTCGGTGCTGCAAGCAAGCACATCCCAGGCACACTGACCGATCTCCGCCGATCCGGCGACGCGACGCTCCTCTCCACTTTTCAATCAATTGTTCTCTCTCTCCGCTCGGCTTTGACACTGATTTATGGCGCGAAAGCGTCAAATGAAATTCCTTGCTTCGACGGGGGTGCACGCGCTCGTTGGAGCCTCGCAAAAAATTCGACACCCCCCACCATCGGCATCAGCCCCAACTCCCGGCCAATGAAAAATTCATTACCATCCACTGACTTTAGTAACACCGCGCTACTTTCGTTTATGCATGCGTGCTTTCTACCTTTCGATGGCGTTGAACTGACGAGTACTTTTGTGTTGGATAATACTTTTAGAATTAAGACTAGATTTGCCAAAATCAGTCGAAATGACAATGGACATAAAAAAATGACGGTAAATCTAGCGTTAATAATGTTGATATTTTATAATATATTATAGAAAAAAATTCTTCTGAAACCTAGTATTGGTAAAATTAAGTCCTTTAAACAGATTCTTGGGAATCTTAATTTAATATTAAATGAAGTATATTCAATGTAGATAGTAAAAATATGGGAACTGTGAATGATCGTCTAATGATTTGCAAATAATAATAATAATAATAGTGATAAGCAGGAATAAAAAGTTATTAGTTACGATGATAATTAGACAGTGGAAAATAGGACTTAGCCCTTTTCTTGTAATTATTACTATATTGCATAACTAAACATTAAACAAAGCATTGATCTTAGAATTATTTATCAACAAATGCAAAAACATTTATAAAGTTATTAGTTATATCGAAACTAGGACTCTTTCCTTTGTTTGTAATTATTATCATACTACCTAACTAAACATTAAACAAATTACTAAATAACTTGCAACTCCAATCTTCATCCTACAACTATTTATCAACCTACACAAAGGGATTTATAATTATGCAAAAATGAGCTAATCAACCAAGCTTATCAGAGTGCTAAGAAATGGTAATCGAACTTCCTCAAGCCGATGACAATGAGAGAGCTGAAACTCGTACGCGCGCACACACACACACACAGACCGAGATATGTATGCGCGTGAGCACACACACCGAGGCAGCTCTCGCCACACATCCAACCGCATGCCGTGTTCTCGGAAATTAGCGGCTGGCTGTTACAGCCGTTGTAAACAAAGCCGCGAATCAAAGGCACGCGTGATATTACATGCGCCGGAGCATGGTAAATGCATGGCGATGCCAGTGGGAGCGAGCGAGAGAGAGAGAGAGTCATCGAGTTAGAGAATGAACGACGCTTGATTAACGCGACTGGAAACAGACCACTCGATCAACTCTGTTACGCTGGCCACTCCTTATTTGGACTGGCTGAAGCCGTCGAATAGTCATTTTCAGCAATCGATCCGGAAAATTCACCACGACTGCAAATGCTTTCGAGTGTTGGGAGAATGAAGGAATTAATAGAAATGATCTTATTGCGATGGTTCATTATTTGAATTGACTGATAGTCGAATAGTCATTTTCAAAATTTGATTATTGAGAAACTTTGAATAGTATTGGGAGAATTAATGAATAAATGGACCTGATGTTATTGCGAGGGTTCATTATTTAAATTGACTGATAGTCGAATAGTCATTTTCAAAATTTGATTATTGAAAAACTTTGAATAGCATTGAGAGAATTAATGAAAAAAATAGAAATAATCTCACTGCGATGATTCATTATTTGAATTGACTGATAGTCGAATAGTCATTTTCAAAATTTGAATTGTAAAAAAACTTTGAATAGTATTGGGAGAATTAATGAATAAATGAACCTGATCTTATTGCGATCATTCGTAATTTGAATTGACTGATTCGCAAATAGTCATTCTGAGGATTCGATCACGAATGTTAGATCTTTTTTATTTGAATTGCAATGACTTGTATTAATAATGAGATATTCTATTTTGATCTATGCAATGTCCATTACTTTTCGCTGGAACTGACAGACCAACCAATCCTCCACATTCTCATCATAAAAATATCCGAACACATGCTATGTTTAACTTCTATTCCAATGGAAAGAAGAAAAGCATTATTTGACGGCACTCCGTTCACATTAAATCAGCAATTTCTTTCCATAACCGATCGTTACATCGCTCGCGCGATACAAATAGCCACGAAATAAAGAAAAATAGTCGCAAAACACAGCTGATACAGTTAATGAATTAATCCACCAACAATGATTCATCTCATCATTCTAGTTTCGTTTTTTCCCACCTCGCTTTGCAAAAAACATAAATCAACAAAAAATTTCAATAAGCAATCTTTACATCAGTCACAATACAAATTAACAGCTGATACAGTTAATAAATAAAGTCATTAACGATGATTCATCTCATCATTGAATTTTCGTCTTTTTCATAATAAAAATTCCATAAACAATCTTTACATCACTTGCAATACAAATATCCACAAAACAGCTGATACAGTTAATAAATAAATTCATTAATGATGATTCATCGGATCATTGCATTTTCGTTGTTTTTCGCCCGGGGGAAGGAACTGTGCGGCGGCGACGATGGTGAAGCGATATTTCTCACGAGTCATTATCACCGTGTATAGCGAGTGGCTGTCAGTCATTCCGATGGAATTGTTATTCGGCCGGCTGGCCGAGCCGTCAATCAGTCTGATTGACGCGTGCACGCGTCATTAAAGGTGCTCGAACCGCTCTCTCGATCGTCTCTGTCCGGGCACGCACACCACTACCAATCGACTATCATCGAACGTGCACACATGCACACAGACACACACAGCGTTGGTAGGAAACACTTGGAAGCCTCGTAATTTTCTATCGAGCCAATACCTCGGGGACACCAACTGCCGCTTCTAATCGCCCGCATTATCACATAAGCATACGCTTCTCTCTCGCGCGCGCGCCCGTTCGCTCAAGTTCGCTCCTAATCGTCCTGTCTCGCCCGCCCCATAGACCCACTCCTGATCGAACCCAGCCGCTCTATCAGTTATTGGGGCCACAGTAATTATCAAGCCTGCCACACGGCTCCTTTCGCGAAAACAATCCCCGATGACTGCTCTCCGGAAGTAGAGGAGATTAGTGGAATTTTCGACGGTGATTAAATGTTAATAGTAAATCTATGACAAGGTTCAAATTTTGATTTGATTGGTTGTTTGTTTTTCGTTTTTAAAATATACATATATGGGAGAATTTTGGCGAGTCATTAAATGTTAATGGCAAATCTATGACAGGGTTTAAAATTTCATTTGATTGGTTGTTTGTTTTTCGATTTTAAAATATACACACATGGGAGAATTTTGGCGAGTCATTAAATGTTAATGGCAAATCTATGACAGGGTTCAAATTTTGATTTGACTGGGTGTTTGTTTTTCGATTTTAAAATATACATATGGGAGACTTGGAGAGTGATTAAATGTTAATAGTAAATCTATGACAGGGTTTCAAATTTTATTTGACTGACTGTTTCGAGGCCTGTCATTTGGATGGATTTCGAACATCACGAACAAAATTACAAAAGCACTTACTATTAATATCTTACCAATTTATACTGACGACTACTTATGCAGTCCTAACAAATTGAATTAACTTATATTACGTCTGTTAAGACTGTAATTATTTCTAAATCATGTCAATCGTAAAAATCCACGATTTCTTTGACGGGTGTGCGTAAAGATAAGTACACAAAAATCTCCATAAACCAAGTGTCAAATAATTACGAGGATATTGTTATTAGCGGGTAGAATTCGAAATGTCTGGTTGGCCGGAGTAAGTAAGATCGAAGGAGGCAGGAATACTAATAGATTAACCCGGTAACGAACTCCCCATGGAACTTGAAGCGAGCGGCATGGATCGAGCTTCTATAATTAAGGACGGAAACTTCATTTTCCACTGAAAGGATGACGGCTTGCTTGGATAGAGCGCACAATTACTGGCGAGCATGCCATCACCTTGTGACACGGCCTGTTCGTCAGTATGACGCCAGCTTAACACGATCAACATCGAATGCACTTCAGGAAATCTTGCGATCCCCATTGCCGATTGATTGACACTCAATCCGAGAACTTTCCACTCCTCCCATTCCATAGAAACTAATTCTAATCTTATATAGAAATTAAATCCAATTGATTTCTTATAAATCTCTTTTACATGCGAAATTACAATCTCCACATATATGTTTGTTTCTTCCGGTTTGACGTGAAAATTATTGAAACGATTTCAATGGATTTTGCAGTATTCGAAAACAAAAGGTATTAGTAAACTGATGCGTGTATTGTACTGCATCGCATTAAGAAGCGAGGAATTGGGGTCAAATAAAATGGTAAATTTTGTTGTTGTCACATAAGTTAAGAGTAAGTTATTTTAGTCTAGTTATTTGATAAATGTAACTGATTTCTTATAAATCAATTCCATTTATTTGCAGTTTCTTACTATTAAAAACCGCAGACATTAATATTAATTCAATACTGATTACAAACCACATTGATACGAATAAAAATATTTGTAAAAAACTAAAACTATACGCGACGAATAAAGAATTTTGTTTTCGAGCTGATTGAACAAAAGCTAGAATCCCGCTAGAATAAATACCAATTTTTCCGCCGGGGGGCGCACCCAAGAATTGAACATCCGCGGCAAACATTCAAGTACAATGGGCAGACGACGGAGTGGCAAAAGAAAAGTGGACGAGCCAATGACAAAGCTCTCGGTGAGCTAGGGAAACAATGCCAGAGACAATTCAAAGCAGGCGTGTTCTTTCTTCGACGGGGGTAGCGCACACTTCGGCCAACTATAAAGAGGGCCCTTTGCAGCGAGCCAAAAAAGGCCCTGTGAAAATTCTATCTTTAATTAGCCCTCAATCCGAAGACAAAAGCGAGGAGGAAGTGAGGATGAGAGAACAGTTAGTGTACTTCCCCGTCGTCTATGTGTGTGTATGTGTGTGTGTTTAGCTTTGCCTTTGCTGCGCGCCACAGAATTCTTCGAGGCGGAGGCGGCAACAAGCCGAAAGAAAACTGCGAGCGGCGAGAGAAGGATGCGCGCAAGTACGAGGGAAACTTTGATAGCTTTCCAGCGAGCGAGAGCTTTCCTCCTCTCGCATCCTCGCGAGTAAAGATTTATAATTACCGAGAGTCTCCGAAGCGCGGCGCGCGCGCGCCACTGCCAAGCCGCTGCTGTCCCCGCCGGCTCCCCGGCGAGGGGGGGAAGCACCGGGCGAGAGGAGCGAGCGGCCCCCTGTTTATCTAAGCGAACGCGGATTCCCTCTCTCCACGCGAATTCCTAGCAACTCGGAGATCAACGTGGAGATGAAGCTGCTGCTGCTGCAACATCCACCTGCAATTGGAGCTGTTCGCATGCAACCGGCAGCTCTTATTTCCCTTGGAAAGTAAGAGGTCTCGTTAATCCTGTTGGACTTTCTCGGAGAGCGGTCACATTCTTACGGAACGTCGCCACCGTCGCCGCCGCAAGGAAAGACTGTGATGGGAAGAACGAGGGTGGATTTCGAGCGGTTAGCCCTAATGGAATGGAAAAGAAACGCCCCCATAAGGAAATGCCGATCGATCCCATTCGTTCCCTCTGAGTCATCGGTATCGCCAATGGGATTACCACTCAATATTCCCCCATTTCCAACTCCCATATACCAATTAATAATTCCCTTCACTCTTCTTTTATCAATGTGATAGAAAACTCTCAGCGAGAATGATACCTCGATACACTTTTCCCATAAATGCATGCTAATTAATTACGACTACATCGCGGAACGCCGGCTTATGCGTTCGAGTTACAGCAGCGGGCGGACATTAGCTAATTGTATAATAGGGGGATGTAATAAACTGAAGTGCAAACGGTGCTCGCGTGCTTTTCATTTCAAAGGCGCCAGTTTTCCCGGTGATCGTTTGTCATCCGGCGCTTTTTCCACGTCCACGTCGACGCAGCAATCGAAACAGGCTTCTTAAAAGGCTGTGTTTGCGGCGCTATTGTGCCGACAATTGCAGCAGCCCTTTTCCTCTCTCTCTCTCTCTGGATTTCTCTTATTCGCTTACCGCGCGCGCGCACCCCGTAAATCGAGATGGATCTCTCGGGCGGCGACTGTTTACCGCTCCAGATAGCCGAGCTACAATGGGGGAAGATTGCGATGATAAGATGGCAGCAGCAGCGGCACGGAGAACCGTATGGAATTTCATGAAACGCGAGAGCTAAGTTGCCGAGAGGGTAAACAGCGATTCAATATTCTATCCTTCATCTTTTCCAACCCTTACTCGCCGCCCTCTTCTCATCTCCAAGTGTATGTGTGAGTGAGGCTCCGTCGACATGTGCATGCATCTACGTGGTCCAAGTGCGCTGCTGCTGGTTGCTTTTTTGCCTCGCTCCAGCTGCGCGGACTCACGCGATATGTAAACAGAGGAAAGTTCCCGGAGAGAGACAGCTGGCGCGATTTGCCGACCTGCATGTACAACGCGGCGCGCCACCCCCTTTTTACGCGCCCCACACTTTTCCCCGAGCGGACAATCCGCCCGCCGAGCGACGGACTTCTCGTCGCAACAACGCCAATCTTGAGGCGCCAGCGTGGAAATATGAGAATTAAATGGAAATACAGGGAATCGTAATATTCGTTGATTCCGCCTTGTTAAATGGCAATCTAAGCGAAAGCTAGTTTAATGAAACTGTTAAGCTCGTTACTATTATTTTAATAGGTAAATGTTTCCAGAAGAGCATCCTTTAATTCCGACGTTTTCGTAGTCGACGTGGAGAAGTTCGAGAGCGAAGACGCGAAGATTCAAGCCGCTAATAACCCCTCAAACTTCCCAGCCCTTTGAAACCCGAAATCTAGTCTTCCGTGTGCTGAGATCCACGCGCGGAAGTCCTTCGAGATGCTCAAAAGTCAAAGGACTCCATTTCGTACGAACGAGTAATTATAATATCGTAACTCGAATTCTCATTTCTAGTCGAATGATTTAAAAAGCAGATCTTCTTAATCGTTTCCTTAAAATCTATGCTTGATATTCTAGTAGAAAGATTAGTAATGATTGACTCACCCTTGGCGAGGATGCCGATTCCGAGGAAGGCGAGTAGCATCGAGCGCAGGAGCATCTTCTCCGAGTTTTATCTCCTCAGAAACGTAGCGCTCCTCTTTCCGCACGAACAACAACAACAACAACAACACAATTCTTCGATCCTCACTTGCTCGCGCGGCACATCGTCGGGAGTGATTAGTAAACGAGACAATCGGTCGAATTCCAAGTATTCCAAGAATGCCAAGGATCGCCGATCATTGGATGGTCGAAGGGTTCATCACGGGGAGGACACTTGCTCTCATTATGCGAGCAGCTTCCTCCGCAGGATCTCCAGGATGATGTTCCTCGAGGCGGTCCGAGAGAGAGCGGCGGCGGCGGCGGAATCCTCTCGAGTGCTGGCAGTAAATTAGGATGAAAGTGTGCCGGGCCGATGATCCCTCTGAACGGCCACCGATTGAAATCCGATTCGCCGCTTAACCCTGGCAATCGGAGCTTCTTCCTTTCTTCGATTTTCCCCTGTTTCCCCTAACGGAGACTAGCAGCTCGTCCGAGTGCAGCTTTGTCCGGCTGCTGCTGCTGCTGCTGCTGCTGCTGGTGGTGCTTTTAACCCTCGGGATACAATGGGAGCGCGGTTCTCCCCCGATCGGGCTGTTTGTTCTTGATGACGTCAGTGGATAGCCAAGCTAGGAGCTTCCGCGGCTCGCTCTCTTCCTTTGGCCAAGGATAATGCTCCGACGATCTACTCTCTTCTGGCCCTCTGTTTGTCTCCCTGTTCTGGCTTTGCCGCCGCTGACCTCCCTCCCGAGGATGCCCCGGCGATCTCTCCTAATGTAATTACTTCTCCCTCGAGGAGGCTCGACTCTCCTCGCCGTCTGCCCGCTCCTCCAGTCACTCGATGATCAAAGCACCAAAGCAACGGCTACTCGAATCGCTCCTGATTCTTCTTCTCCACACATGCGGATCGCGTCCCGATTCTTCACCCTCCGAACTCGATTCTTCCACTGATGGATCGATTTCCCTTCGATTTAATTATCCTCTCGATGATTCTGGGAGTTGAAGATTGTCCCTCGGAGTCGGCACCGTCAACAGGTAAAACTCCCTCGAGCGTTTGCTTGGCCTGCGTGGGGAAGCTACTAGGAACTGGGAGGAAGCTCGAGGAAGCTCCGCGAAGGCCGAAGGTAAGCTCGAAAGCTGGAGGTTGTCTGTCGCGTCACGACTCGAGCATCGAGGTTCGAGTGGAGCGTCGATGATGGGAAGAGCACGAGCGAGGAGAGCACTTCCGGCCACGTCGGCTTCGCGGCGCTTACTGAGAGTGATCGGCGCGGCGCCGAGGACCAGGACGAGGAGGACGACGGCGGCGTCGACGGCGGCCGTCGAGTGCATCGGCGGCGGCGGCGGCGGCGGCGAGCACGTTTCTCACCCCCACGCGCTACCCGCCGGGGGGTTGGAATCACGAGAGCGGCCCGACGCACGGGCATGCGCGTCCTCTGCCCTCGCGACGCGACGCGATGCTAGCCGTCCACCCTTTGCGAAGGTCCTGCGACACCCTCTTCCCGCCCCACCTCGCTTCACACCCCACCGCTCCTGTCCGACACCTACGCCCGCCTGCCTGCCAGCTTCAAACACTCTCGATCACTCGCTCATTCCTCCCCCGAAAGTCCAATTGCTCTCGGTGATTAATGATCGCCTCATCGCGCCACGTTCGATTGCCTGGCGTTAATAAGTTTGCTCATTAGACGCGCCACACACAAGTTGATTATGGAGTTTCCAAGTACCGGCGCGAGAGAGCTTCTTCTTCCAGGGATGGTCTCGTTCCTCGGTTAGATTTCAATTCTTCCTGAATGATTCCCAACTCCCGAGAAAGCATACACTGTTAAAGAGAATCATGTGGAATTCATTCTCTATTCGTGATTAGATCATTCGAAAAATGATCATTTCATCGATGATTTCAGTCGTTAGTTAATACTGTCGAGATTAATAAGAGAGGAAGTCTGTGCAGATGACACAGTGACTGATTTATAAAGGGAGTATGTTTCGGGGACGGTGAGCTTTCGCGGTTCGATCTGCCGCGCCATTAAGAAAATGAAATTTGCAATTCAAATACTAGTAAGACAGCCCACTTCGAACCACCGGGATTGGCAACTCAGCCACCATCTCAGGAATCATGATTTCATGACAGTTCGCTCGACAGTGCGAGGAAGTGCAATACCAGCAGGACGTACAAATGAATATTATACTATTATCGGCTCCACATATAGATTCCAATCTAAACTTGTTTCCTCTTTATCCATAAATCACCTATCATCATCGAAATTCTTATTATCTATAATTCCTATTTGCTGGAACTCACTCGGCTCGATCTTTTCACAATTCCACACCTGCCGGTATCCATTTCCTCTTGACTGTCCTCCAGCTAAGAAACACAGATAAGGCTGTCATTATTCATTTATCAGATCAGCAGAATTTTACACCATTAACCTGGGCCGTTTTCAGTTGAAATGGGACGCGATCTATCTTTAGAGGAGTAGCAGAATCCCCGTGCGAGTCCCTCGATTATCTCGATCGAAGGATGAGATCGATCTAGTGAGGGTGGCGCGGGGTGCGCAAGGAAATCGGCATAATTCCAGGACAAATGATTGCCCGGCCGGGTGGAAGAGGGGAGAAGGGAGGTGGCGGCAGTGGCGGGGAATCCATTGGAAGGAAGGAAGGAGTCTGGGTAGGTGGGAATCCAACGACTCCCTTCCGCGAGAGATCGAAATATGTGCGGCACGTTCGCCTAAGGTAAACTCGAAAGGTACGGGGTCGCCCTCGGTATTTGTCAAGACTCGGCTAGACGTGCCTCGCCAGCCTGAACTCGGCCCAGCCAGAGAGATCGAGGCATTAAGCTTGATTCACATTATCTACCGCCTACTACCTACAGCATCCGACAAAATAGTTGTCACAATCTGCGAAACAACCACCAGAGAAAAAATACAGTTTTCTAGCTTGTAAAGGGTGAGTCACTTGTCTTTGAATCACCACTCTCGAGCATACAATGTTCCATAGAAAATCATTAGAAATAACGTAGACATTTAAATTACAGTCAAATGTTGCTCAATGTTTGTCTGCATTTTATGCATTTATACTTTTACATGTTTGAGTTTTATGCTAACTCGCACATGAAATCTCAGCCTGCAGAAGCCAGTTATATATAATATTCCACTGTAAATATAATATAATAAAATATTGTCTTCTTACGTTGCTAGCCATTCGAAGGAAGTCGATGCTAAAACTTGGTCAAATATTCCCTCCAATAGACTACAGAATTTAATACTGTCCATTGTTAAACAGAGCAAGTGAATCAGCCTGTACAAGGTGATGCATTTATCTTGGAATCAAAATCAAAAATTACCAATAATTAAAATTAGAAATATTACATAATTCAAATAAAATTGACAAATGTAACTATAACAAAATGAAAATTAAAAATATAATATACCCATTATTACATAACTTACTACATAATTTAATACTGTCCTTTGTTAAACAGAGAATGTATATAGTATAATTAAATAGATGTCTAGTAAAAGTGATGCATTTATCTTGGAATCAAAAGCAAAAACTACCAATAATTAAAAGTAGAAATATTACATAATTTAAATAAAATTGACAAATGTAACTATAACAAAATGAAAATTACAAATATAATATACCCATTATTACATAACTTACTACAGAATTTAATACAGTCCATTGTTAAACAGAGAATATCTAGTATAATTAAATAGATGTCTAGTAAAAGTGATGCATTTATCTTGGAATCAAAAGCAAAAACTACCAATAATTAAAAGTAGAAATATTATATAATTCAAATAAAATTGACAAATATAACTATAACAAAATGACAATTAAAAATATAATATACCCATTATTACATAACTTACTACGGAATTTAATACAGTCTATTGTTAAACAGAGAATGTATGGTATAATTAAATGGATGTCTAGTAAAAGTGGGGTTAGGAGAATTCTGTGTCAAAGGCAAGTGAATCACCCTGTACACACGATATGCAAGACTTTCTTAGGGGGGTTGCGAGAGAAAGCCTCCGCCCCTACAAGGTGGCTTTTACAAAGTCACGTATAACAGGTGCGCACAGTAGAAAATGTCACCTTTTATTCGGCGAACATTTTCTAGATTGCGACAACTATTTTGTCGAGTGCTGTACAAACTGCCGCCGCCGCCAGTTACAGCGGAATATTGTAACGCTGATTTTTCAACTATGCTTACCTTCCGAGAACCTCTGGAAATCTTGCTCACTGCGAGTCCTGTATTTGACTGTCGAGTTAACTAGAACAGAATTTAACAGGCGATGAAGAAACGTCGATAATATTGACGAAGAATTATGGTGGAATATTGTAACGATTGTTTATCGAGTCTGCTCAACTTGGCGGGAAAAGAACGTTTGGTATTCTACTGTCGCGAGTGAAGATAACCAAAGCAAGGTTATATAATATATAACTAATGAATAATTATGGATAATATCGATGTAATATTACAGAATTCCCAATAAAAATCATGCACGAAAGGTGTGAATCGAGCTTTACCCAAGTACCGAGAACTAACCTCGAACGAGTTGGAAAGAGAGACTAGTTGAAGAGGATGAAATGAACTAAGACAGTATTGGAGAAGCCGAGAGAGAGAGATAGAGAGAGATAGAAAGGGAGGAACATTACCGAAGGAATCGAGTGAGATATTCGTCGGGGTAGAGAGAGATATTATTGAAGATAGAAGGAATCAGGACGAAAATGGGCAGTTGGACAGTTGGACAGTTGGTGCTAGCCCGAAGACGAGACCATCGGCTTCCTTCCTTCCTTCCGTTCCTCTCTGCCGGTTCCCGCTTCTCTCTACGCCAGCCATCTACCGTGACTTCTTCTTCTTCTCCTTATCGATGCCTGCGCCATCTATCGTCCGCCGGATGGAATGACAATCGCATCGAACTACGCTTCGACAGCTCGAATTCTCGCTCACCCCGGCCGTAAGGTTAGGCTGAGTCCACGTCAAGTTTGCTTGCTTTCGCTCGGAGAGTACTTGGACTTTCGTTTCGGCCCCTTTCTCTCCTTGACAGTCGCTAATAGTGAGAACTTGCTCATGGAAAAGACATAGAAAGGGAACTCGAAGGTCCTTTTTGTCGAGATGAGTGTAATACCAGCAGGTACACAATGTTATTGAATGAAGACTTCGAGAATGTCAGTGATTAATAACAGTTAACCATCTGTTCTCAATAGATTCTCGTGCAGATTGGGATGAATGCCTGTTTAATCACATTTTAATTCATAACGAGTTTACATATATTGCGGTGAGTGTAAGAATATAACCTATTTAGAACAATCTTTAATTAACCTTAAGCTCAGTGTCAAGATTTGTTTTATTCTCGTAGGAAAGCGCACTTTTAAACAATACCAATGGCAAGTATCAGTGATGAAGGTGCTGTACTCCATCGCGAGAAAAACAGGAGTAAAAGCCTTATAGCATCGGACACGTCGCAGTCTATTAGTGCAGATGCAAGCGAAATTCCCATCGGTTGGGTAGAGAGAGAGAGAGAGAGGAGGCGCGTTTCTTCCCGGGGGATTCGATTATAGGCGCTGATCGCGTAACAGTGCGAGCGAGGCGAGGGCCGAACTTGCGGGACTCCTGGACGCCTCGAAGCCACAGGAACGAGAGAAGAAAGCCGTCTCGACGTGGGAAGAGAAAGTGGAAGATACCGGAAGGAAGAAAGGAGACGGAAGCTCGAAGGAAGAGAGGGCGAGAGGGCGACTGTAGCGGAAGCTCGAACTTGTAGTAACCAATAACGAGGAAGAAAGCTTTCTTTATCTGTCTTGCAAAATCAAATTGCGGTCCCTCGCTCCGTGAACCGACTGCCGCGGCAGCCGCCGCCCCCAACCCGCTTCCCAATTCCACCCTTCTTCTTCCTTCCTTCCTTCGTTCTGCCAACCCCTTCCAGCATTCGGCCTGGAAGAAAGCCCCGTTAGTTCCTTCCATCGGCTCCCCTCGACTTCCTCCTCTTTCGGATTCTCCCAGCCGAGTACCTCCTGCAAAATATTTCATCAGAGACCCCACTGAACTTGGCTACTCCTTGATGAACCTCTGAAGAATGCGATCCTCCAGAAAAATTAGCCCTTTCCACGGGGGCGAAGCCACTGCCTGTCATTTATTATTAATCACGATAGACTGACTGTGATCCTAATTGGTTTTTTGTCGGGTCATCGTACTCCAAAGGCACTCCTACAAATTAGATTGTAAATACTCTCTTACAAACGTTTATATCAAATCTCTTTAATATTTAAATACAAACAACTCTGTATGATTTATTAAATACAAGAAACCATTAATAAATAATCCTCAAATGACAACGATATACTTCCTTGTCTTTTTATCATTCTTCCTGACAGGAGTGCTTCTTTCTCGCGGCGTCAGGTGAAATTCAGGCGTTCGATAAATCAATTCGGAAAAGGAGTAAGTCTAGAAGGAGGAGGACGGACTGGTCGCGCATTGAAGTTCCAGCGGCGCGCCGGAAGTCTTTACACGCTCCGAGGGGGGAAATTGAAAGACGCGAGAGCCGATGCTGGGTTTCCGGGGCGAAAGTAAGAAAGTGGATACGGAGTGCTCGCTTGTACTCGAGACAGGAGAGGAGAGGCGAGGAGGAGTGGGTGGCGAAAGTAGAAAGCAACTTAAACAGCGAGTAACAAGAAGTAGCAAGTAATAATTGAGTCAAGCGGGTACACCACTGCTCCGGGCGGCGGCGGCGGCGGAGGAGTCCTCCTCCGCGCAGCTGGAGGAGAGGGCGATGTCGCCTCTACCTGACCGGAATTCGAAAACAGAACTCCCCCAGCAACGACTCGCCTCCTCGATCCTCTAATGGAAGATCCTTTCCAGTGCCACTACTACATCCACGCTTGCCCACCTATCGGCTCACTCTCTTTCTCCCCGGCTGCAATTCGCACCGCCAACTGTACAATAACTGTTTCCGGCGAGAGAGAGAGAGAGAGAGAGAGAGAGAGAGAGAGAGAGAGAGAGAGAGAGAGCCCACCCCCTCTGCTGCCAACTCACAAGCAATCGCGATGTTTCTCCCTCTCGTATGATTGCCTCGGAATGCCTGGACATGATCGCCAGGATAATACTGGGCGAATGGACCTTGCGTTAAGTCTCTCAATATTGTTTCTCGATTTTTGCTTTCGCTGTTCGACTTGGTCATATTTTACGTACGTTTTTGTATTGCGAGATTAATTTTTTAGGGTTGCATATTGCTAATGTGTTATGTAATTTATTAGAATTATATCAGAGTCACTGAAAAGAAAATTGAAAAATCTATTCTGGGCCTTAAAAAAATATTAATCAACGCAGAATATCAAAAGAATTATACGACTTTCGATAGATGTAAGGATCTTCGGAAAGAAAACCAAAGAATGATTAAAGGAACTAAAAATGGGATTGTGTAACTAACTTAAAAAAATTCCAAAATCTAGAGGCCTTAAAAAAATATTAATTAATGCACAATATCTAGACAGAATTATACGACTTTCGAAAGATGCAAGAATCTTCAGAAAGAAAGACAAAGACTGATTAAAAGCAACCAAAAACGAAGTTGAGTCACTAAAAAGAAAATTCAAAGATCTATTACAGGCCTTAAAAAAATATTAATCAACGAACAATATCAAGACAGAATTATACGAATCTCGAAAGATGCAATGAAAATCCTTGCGTCAAAAAATGATTAAAAGAAATAGAAATGAAGTTCTGTCACTAAACAGAAAATTCAAAAATCTATTACAGACCTTAAAAAAAATAGTAATCAACGAACAATATCAAAAGAATTATACGATTCTCGAAAGATGCAACGATCTTGATAAAGAAAGGGGAAGAATGAGGTTGTGTTAATTAAAGCGTTTCAGAGAGCGGCCGATTGGCGGCGTGGTTGTGTGCCTGGGATTGGACGGCGGGGCAGGAGAGCGCGATCTTAGGGATCGGCGCGCGGCCGATGCAAATCGGGCCGGGATCGGCGAGGCAATCGATCGACACCCTGTCCGCGGTGAGAGCTGGGCTTCCGGTCGCGCGACGATGTCGCAGAACAATCTCCTGCAAGCGTACAACTGTAAGTAAATCTATCATCGAGTGGAAAACTATCGTTCCGAGTGGGCCGCGCGCTTGTCGGCCGCTCTTGTTCACCGATCCGCCCTTGTCCGTCCGTCGGCACCGCCGCCGGCCGCCCTGTGTGAAAAGTGAGCTCTGATAATGGCGGCTTTCGTTTATTTGACGGCTCCCCCGTCGGCAGCCACCAAAACAAGCCCCGCGGAACCAACATCATTTTACACTAGCAATTCGATACCTTCCTCCCGAACGCCGCCGCTCGCTCTCTTATACTTCGCTCTTCTATTTCCGCACTTGTATTAGTTGACTCGCGAGGCAAATGCTTCGTTAGAAAATCCCAAGGAAGCAATGACTTCTCGCCGGTGGAAGAAATCTCGGCACAAACTCCTCTACTCTTGACAGTCATTTCAGTGCAGTGAGAATCTCGTTAGCTAATTCTAGTTTTACTTATAGTTTGAACTTTCGAGTGATAGTTAACACATTGCTCTGTGTTAGATAAGTTTGTTCGCTTATCTTGTATTTAGTGCGGTCGTTTGAATGTTTGCTTGGTCAAAGCAAATGCTTGATTAACAAATCCCAAGGAAGCAATGACTTCTCGCCGCTGGAAGAAATCTCGGCACGGAGTTTACTCTTGACAGTCATTTCAGTGCAGTGAGCATCTCATTAGTTAATTCTAGTTATAGTTTACCCTTTAAAGTGCTAATTAACGCATTTGTAAGTTTGTTCTATTGCGATCAATTTGATCGTTCTTGTATTTAGTGCGGTAATTTGAATGTACGTTTGTAAAAGTGATTTTGTGGAGTAAAGACACGTAGTTTTGACATTGTGTGGATATCTGGTTGAGTTGGCTGAGAGATAGCTCTCGATGGGAATGATCGTGGTCCAGCGACATTGTCTCGGCGCTGTTCGAGGGCATCGCACTGGCCGAGCGTTACATTGTAACGGCAGCCACCTGCACCGATGATTTGGCCGAAGTATGCTGGCAGTCTTTCATAAAGAGAACATTCTCCCCTTTTATCATTTAAAAAATATATAACCATTTATTTGCATTTCAGAATTAATTATACTTTCGTATTTATTAAAATACCAGACTTTCAGAAAAGTAGTAGTTTTTCTCCTGCCGGGTTAATTAGAGTTGCTTAATTAGTCCTTCGGAATTATCGACTGTATAAATTAGAAATGATTTGCAAGTCGATCGGAGGAGAAAAAGAGAGAGTGGCTGTCGAACTCCGCAGAAGTGATTTGAATCGAAAGTATTGGATGATGTGGAGAATGGATGATCCAGCTTCTATTTGCCTTTTCGCAGGGGAGAATCAATTCGAGGATCCGCAGCTACAATTTCCACGTCCCATCTCGGACGAAGTTATCAGGTAAGCTTGCAAAGCATCCTTTTACATTCCACGCACAGTGTCAAATGACAAAATTCCATGTACAACAGTATAAAAATTGAAATTCAGAAAAATCACTGTGATAAAATATGATTTCCTTCAAAATTCTCCAGCATTTACGAAGTGTACGTGAAAGAGGAGAATCCTGGCTCTGCCATGAAGAACAGCGTGACAGTGCTTCCAAGTTTACCCTCCAACAATGATCAGCAATTAATGCAAGTACGAAAAATCATCACGAGCCTTTTTATTGCTTTCTATTTTTATTAATAATCCTGTAATGATTGCAAGGGTTCAACAGTTAATGCAAGTATGTATGAAAAATCACAAGCCTTTTTATGAATAATTGTATAATTATTGCAAGGATTCAGCAATTAATGCAACTACGAGAAATTATGGCAAACTTTTTATTAGTGTCTATTTTTATTAATAATCATGTAATTATTGTAAACGTTCAGGAGTTACTGCAAATACAAGAAATCTTGGCAAGCCTTTTTATTAATAATCATATAATTATTGCAAGGATTCAGCAATTAATGCATATGCAAAAAATCACAAACCTTTTATTGCTTCCTATTTTTATTAACAATCATATAATTATTGCAAGGGTGACTGTGTGGATCTCGGAGCATCGATGAACTCGGATCTGGAAAACATCGACCCTAACACCGGCAAATTCTCAACGAAGGACTCCATGAAGTACAAAGTAAAGCCTGTCCTAATATAAATCCCTGTTATTATAATTAGCACTGATGTGATAACGATTTTGACGCTGGCAGATTTTAGAGCAAAGTGTCGGTGCCCCCGACGACAATGTTGTGATGTACTCGCATCCTATCTCCGAGGGAGCTCCTTCCACCACTCGACTCATCGATAAGGACGACCCGAGATCGAGATTACACTTTGTGAAATACTTGAAGAGAGACGGCAAAACTCTGAAGATCTGGGAATGCGGTATTTGTAAGTAGATTGCTTTTCTTATATTTCTGTTCTAATTCGTACCATGATTTAATTTTCCTTCCATTGCTATGTTATTATTATTAATAGTAATCGAAGAAATTGATTAAAGACGATCGATGAATTAATGATCAGGAAATCTATATTTCTCTTCTAAATCGTACATGATTTAATTTTATTTTATTGCTATAATATTATTATTAATATTAAAGGAAGAAATTATTATATATTTCTCTTCTAATTCGTACTATAATTTAATTTTCCTTTATTGCTGTAATATTATTATTAATATTAATGGAGGAAATTGAAAAAATAGTTGCCACAATCTATAAAATGGTAACTGAATAAAAAGTGGAATTTTGTACTATGTACACCTGTTGTAGATGAATTTTTAAAAGGCCACTTTTAAGTGAAGGTCGCATCCTCTCGCACCCCTTAAAAAAGCCTCGCATGCCAGACATATATAATATGAAATTTCACTTTCGATCGGTCGAGAATTTTGCTGACTGCGACAACTATTTTCTCGGATGCTGTATGTTTGATTATTTAAATCGAGAAAATTCCTGTGCTTTTATCACTGGTCGGGGCAATTCGTAAGTCGGTCGAAAAGACGGCGGTGTGTTTGATGCGCGTGAAAAATAGGGTGGCTCTCGTCTCTCTCTCTCTCTCTCTCAGCAATGTATTCGCATCAGGTTCGAAGGAGTTCCGGCACCAGTACACCCTGATGAGGCATTTGCCGACCCACACGGACGAGAGGAACTTCAAGTGCGAGGCTTGCGGCAAAGCGTTCCGCCAGTTGTCGACGCTAAGCCAGCACAAGGCCATCCACAGCGACGCTCGACCCTACGTCTGCGAGTTCTGCAAAAAAACCTTTAACAGGTCAAGGATGAAAAAGCCCCGGACGGGACGACACCTTCTCGCTTTTTCTCCGCCACCGCCGCCACTGCCAACTTTCGTTTCTCTTAATGCTACACCGCAACTCACCACCCTCCAAATACTCTCTCTCGCGCGCGCCCACTTCTTCTTTAAAGGGAAAGTTAACACTCGCTTCTTAAAATCCTCGACTTTAAGATTTTTATGCACTTTCTGTTCTTATTTGCACTTTGTTTCGCCGCGTTTTTAATTTTTGATTTAAAATTCAATGATTGTAATAGGATTTTATGTGTTCCGCAAGCTTTCGACCTTGATTTCTCGTAGAAAGACACACAATCCTCAATTTTAAGATTTTAATGCACTTTCTGTTCTTATTTGCACTTTGTTTCGCCGCGTTTTTAATTTTTGATTTAATATTCAGTGATTGTAATAGGATTCTGTGTGTTCCGCAAGCTTTCGACCTTGATTTCTCATAGAAAGACACATAATCCTCGACTTTAAGATTTTAATGCACTTTCTGTTCTTATTTGCACTTTGTTTCGCCGCGTTTTTAATTGTTCATTTAAAATTCAATGATTGTAATAGGATTCTATGTGTTCCGCAGGGTTTCGACCTTGATTTCTCACAGGAAGACACACAATCCTCAATTTTAAGATTTTAATGCACTTTGTTTCGCCGCGTTTTTAATTGTTCATTTAGAATTCAATGATTGTAATAGGATTCTATGTGTTCCGCAAGGTTTCGACCTTGATTTCTCATAGAAAGACACACAATCCTCAATTTTAAGATTTTAATGCACTTTCATTTCTTATTCTTTCTGCTTTGCTTCACCGCCCTTTTCATTGTTGATTTGGAATTGAGTGATTGCAATAGGATTCTCTGTGTTCCGCAGGGTTTCGACCTTGATTTCTCACAGGAAGACACACTCGGAGCATAAACCTCACAAATGCCAGATCTGCGGTAAAGGTTTCCACCAGAAAGGTATTACAAATTTCCGCTACATTATTTTTCTCTAATGACACAAATATACCAAAAAAATCGTCGTGAAAAGAATGATTTCATACACTCAAGAGAATGTCGACGAGCTTTCGAGCGACAGAAGCACCGAAATCAAAAGCTGGCTGGCATCCGCAACATTGCAACATTGGCATTTCATAAATCGGTGAAGGCGCGCGTGTGCGTCGGCGACTAATTACGAATCATAAGCAGAATTAGTGAAATGAGGAATTCGGGGTTCTCCGCTGAAGTTTCGAGTGCCTAGTCGCTCGAGAGGAACTCGCTGGAAGCAGCATAACTAAGCTCCGCGAGCTTTCTCTCTCCGCGTCTCTCGCTCGCTCTCGCTCTCTCTCTCTTCCGCTCTTCCTTCTCTGTCTGTTCAGGCAATTTGCGGAACCACGTGTTCACGCACACGAACGAGCGGCCGTACAAGTGCGAGCTTTGCGGCAAGGGCTTCAATCAGATGTCGAATTTGGTCTGCCACAAGGTGAAGGCGCACGCACACGCCGAGAAGATGCAGTATGTGTGCGGCATCTGTGGCAAAGAATTCCCGAGGCGCTTCTCTTTGAGGTCCCACGAGGAGTACAAGCATGGCATAAAATATCGGCAGCCAACTAACCATCAGAACACCGTCAACGATCCGAGTGTCATTAGAAAGTACATTAAATCAAACAATCATTTTATTCTTTTTTTTATTTCTCATTATTGACGCGAGGTTTATGGATCATTTTTTTTATCATTATCTTTACGGGTCGGATGAAGGAAACCACGTATTTTCTTTTTTAAAAAATCGATTATTTTATTTAAACAGCAATTACAATCAAAACAGACATAACGTTTAAGAGAATATACAACAATTAAGAGAATAACTATAATAAACATTCTTAACAAGTTACACTGAAAGAGTTACAAATTTGCAATTTTGGGAGTCAACGTGCTAAATATAAATCTGTTAGGATTCCGTAAATAATTGTTGATAGAAACAAAAATTAATACTAATTATTCCGTCAAAATGGGTTCCTTAAACCTAGCATTAATAACAATCTCATTACAAATCATTTGCTTACTGCACGATTGATTGGGAATGCCATCAAAAAAATCGGTGAATCCTTTAATCTTCCAACCAACTCTCGGACTACTTTCAGCAAGAGCGTGAGGATCGTGCAGTTGCCGAGCGCCGATCGGAATCAAGTGGTCGAAGTTAAGGAGAAGGATCCCTTGGTTACGGTTAGTATGCAATCGGATTTAACGCGCGAAATCATCGCACTGGTGGAACTCCGCCGTTATATTCATAAGGGGATGATCCCGAAAGATAAGGGTTGAACAGGCTTTTACTAACATCGACTCTCTTACATGGAAAGTCTGATTACGTGGAATCGGTGGTGATCGACAAGATCGAGACGAAAGCGATGGAGATGGCGTTGATCGAAGGTCAGACTCCTTTCGCCCTTTTCAAACCTGCCAAAGGTATTCCCATTCTGGTGAAAGTCTCGCCAACTGGAACTCATAAACACGTAATTATATTATATTATATTATATATTTTAATTAGCAGAAGTTTTTCTTACCCCAGTGGATTTACTTGTTTGAATAACTTATTGTAAAATTATTAGAAATTATATTGTTAGGATTTAAAAGATTAAAAATTAATTATAGCTTATAACTTTCCTCGGAACTCGCACCAAATTTAAAACAAACCACATAAAAATCGCTACAATAATTCTCGAGTTATGAAAGACCCAACAAAAAAATCGACTTTTCTTCATATATATTTAATTTGAAACTGAAAAACTCCAGAATAGCTTTAACGAGGGAGTACGTTTCAGGTGCTAACACCGGCGACACCGGAAGATCTACGACGCGCGGGTAAAATCTCGGTGACTCCGCCGGTGATCACCTCGGAGGCCGACGGCAGCAAGACTTTCCAGGTGAAGGTGCCGGTGGTAGCGACGGTCATCCAGAGCATCGACGGAGATGGCAAAGTCAGCTTCCTCGTGGAAGCACCTGGACCGGATAACGAGCAGGGTTAGTCGTCTCTCCGAGAGAATTCGCAGCCTCCAATCTCGACGAGAGAAAGAGAGAGATTGAGAGAGAGGGTTGCGAGAATACTAGTTGCTAGATGTTGCCTTATTTTTCTCTGGGCCGACCACTGATTTCGGCGGCCATTCACAGAGAGTTTGGTGACTGCATTGGACTCCCAGTTCACGTACGGCGAGCAGCAGCCCGGACGGAACGAGCCTGATCGCCAGGATGTATCAGCAGCCTTATCACCGCCGATCGAAGCTTGCAACGAGCTCCTCGAACTGGCCGCCCAGGGTGGAATACAGTTCGTGCGGGCCACCGAGGATGGTCGTTACGAGGTGATGAACGCTCCCGCCGATCATTTCCCCCCCTTTTATATAGATCGCCTTTCCGCAGGCCTCCTTTCAATTCTAGCCATCTTCCCCCCCACCACCACCTCCTAGTTTACTCCTCTGACCATTCATCTTCGATTCTATTCGCTCAGTGGCCAATGTCAGATTTATACTTCATTCTCATAGTATTATAAGTCGATTTTCTATGGTTTTTTAGTCTGGAATATTTTAATTCTACCAGATCTCAGGCCTTAAATGTTAAACCATACAATGTTAATTGAAACACATGCGGGTAGACATTTGCAATGGCTAACCATGAGGTTTGAACACAATTACTTGGTTATTTTTTATTTATAACGCATTCTTTTCACGTACAAAGTAGAAAATTGAATGCAGCAATCTGACAGGCTTAAAATTTTATAAATTATGTATTATTCTTTATAAATTATTTATCAAAGGAAATTCGCAGTAAACCAAAGAAATTTTTCGACAGGTAATGTCGAACAACGAGGCCCGCGAATTAATGGCGCAGAATTCCCACGACGTGACGATCCTCGACGGCGAGGAGGCTGACGCGATAAACGTCGTCAACATACGCGGCAACGGTGATATGATAATCGGCGATCCGGACAATCAGATTATGGTGTTGGATAGCAACAGTCCGCAAAAGGCAATGTCGATGGACGGCATTGAAATCCTCGAGGACAAGGACATACGAATCCTCGAGTCGAAGAGTCTCGACGAGCGATTCTCCGACGGCATTTTGTTCTCACAGTCGAAGCTCGATGATTTGATTCTTGGACAGAAAGCTTTGGGCATCGATGATTCCGTCAGTGGCTCCGAACACGACAGTCAAGGTATTACCAAGATTTATGTGTCTGTTTTTTATTAATTTTTGTATTATTATTTCAAGGTTTTTGTCATTATTTCTGTTTTTTTATTATTATTTCAAGATTTATGTCTGTCTTTTTTATTAATTTTATTATTATTTCAACGTTTTTGTTATTATTTTTGTTTTTTGATTATTTCAAGATTTATATGTCTGTCTTTTTATTATGAATTTTGTATTATTATTTCTGTTTCTTTTTTATTATTGTTTCAAGATTTATGTGTATGCTTTTATTATTATTTCAAGATTTGTATGCTTGTCTTCTTTATTATTATTTCAAGATTTATATGTCTGTTTTTTCATTATTAATTTTCGTCAGGTATAAATTAGCAGAGTAATAAAAGTTGCGGTGTTTTTTAGTGCACCTCTCAATGGGACTTCCGGTCTCGCCGAGCCAACAAGAACTAGTGAATCTTCTCGGTCATCGAAGCGACATGGGCGCACTCTGCTCGAACCCCAATCTTCTTTCACAAGGCTCCATGTCGTCATTGCTACTTAAGAACCATACGCCCTTATCGATGCTAAACGAGACTCTTCCTTACTTAAAGAGCAGCTCGAGTTTAGTCGACGATTTCGGCTTACTAGCAGCCGCCGGCATCGACGATCATCATCTGCAGTATGAATCTAAGATGAAACTGCCGACGGTCTTCGATGATCCTGAAACGGACGCTGGCTTGATGTCCATTAATCCACCGGATCTCAAACTTCTTGGACCAACCAATCAGAGTATGAAAGTAAGTACAATAATAGATTTCTTAAATTAACTCTTTAAAAATTATGATTCCTGTAATTATTTCTAAAATTCGAAATTCTTTGTAGAATTCTTTATACAAATCTTTATAGAATTCTTTATAGAATCCTTTATAGAAATCTTCATAGAATTCCTTATAAAATTCTTTATAGAAGTCTTTATAAAATTCTTTATAGAAATTTGTATAGAATTCTTTATAGAAATCTTTATAGAATTCTTTATAGAATTCTTTATAGAATCCTTTATAGAAATCTTCATAGAATTCCTTACAGAATTCTTTATAGAAGTCTTTATAAAATTCTTCATAGAAATTTTTATAGAATTCTTTATAGAAATCTTTATAGAAATCTTTACAGAATTCTTTATAAAATCCTTTATAGAAATCTTCATAGAATTCCTTATAGAATTCTTTATAAAATTCTTCATAGAAATGTGTATAGAATTCTTTATAGAATTCTTTATAGAAATCTTTACAAAATTCTTCATAGAATCCACAATTTTAATAAACAAAATTACAAACTTGAGATTAGTTTGCCATAGAAATTTGCTAATCCAATATTGGTTGATGGTCGGTGGTGAAAGTAGAGTTTTAAAAATGGTGTTCTGTTTTTCTGCCGCCTCTAAAAGTTCAGCGAGTGCCACGAGGTTGGTGGCGGCGGCGTGTACGGGAAGCTGGGAGCAAGTAGCAAGTCCTGCCAGCCGCCGTCGTCGAAGTTCTTCCCCAGTTTCGGGGATATGAAGCTGTTGGAGGCGAAGAGCAGCACCACCGGCGGCACCTGCAGCACCAGCAGCAGCAGTCAGGATTTGATGGCTCCTGAGCAGGCGCAGTATCAGGATATGAAATTGTTCAGCCCTTACGAGCAGTTCCTGAAGAACATGGCGACAAACACGAACGGCTGCGAGACAAGTGGGAGCGGCGGTGGCGGCGGCGAGTACAGGAAGGAGCTGAGAATTATGGGGAAGAAGGTGAACGAGCCGGCGAGCAGTATGGAAATCGTCGAGGAGAAGGTAAAAACGGTAAGCTTCTCTACGCTTCCCGTGTATACTTGGACGCCCAGCCAAATACTCCCACGTATATACACTGACTCTCTCTTCAGTTACCACCCCAACCACCCACCCACCCCTTTTTTCTCCGACACCTTCTCTCTTTTCTGTCAACCAGGAGTTTTTCTACGCTACTACATGCTACGCTCATCCGCACATCACCGCGCTCGAACACCAGCGGCGCGCGTTCACGAACTATTGTAACTATCGCACGAGCATGGTTCGTGTCATCTTTTATTCACCTCTGCAGCTTTAACATAGTCCCCTGACATTGACGCACCCTCGACCAACCCTCGAAATGTAACAGAAGAAATTTATTCTGCTTGAAATCCACTGGAAGGATTATTTGAATAATTTTTATCTAATTTATTTGTAATATTTGTGGTTCTTTTGATTAATTATTGGCTGCGTCAATGTCTAAGGGGTAAACAGTACTGTGACACTGACGCACTTTCAACCAACCCTTCAAATGTAAAAGAAGAAATTTATTCTGCTTGAAATCTACTGAAAGGATTTTTTGAATAATTTTTGTCTAATTTCATTGTAATATTTGTGGTTGTTTCGATTCATTATTGGGTGCGTCAATGTCTAAGGGGTTGCACATTAACCCTTTTAGTGCCGAGGAAAAATATCGCACGAATATCATAAATATAAAGCATAACGAAAAAGATAAAAATTAATTTCTGTTCCACAGGCAATTCTTTCAATTGTGTTGCAATGAAATTAAACCATTTCTAACGTTCTATAAATTTATTTTGAGATAAACAACACTTTTCGCGAGTGTTGCGAAGGATACATCGTTCGGCACTAAAAGGGTTAAACATTATCGAGATACGATCTACTACGTCGATTAAATTGAAGGTGATGAACGGCGGTGTGGAGTTTTGCGCGGGCACCGGGGTGGATGTTGGGATGCTGGCGTCGCCGCGTCTCTCACGGCAGATCCCAGAGAGCAGCAGTGCTGCGGACAACTATCTTCTCCAAGTAACGAACTTTCTCCATGAGATTAAAGAGGAGTGAGTGAGTGAACGAGGCCTTTCTCTTCGATCCCGTAGAGCTGCAGCCCTTGCGACGCGGACTTCCTCAGCTTCAAGGACAGCTCTCCCAGTGGACACTTCGACAGGGTGCACAAGGAGTGCAGGGACGCGTTTAACAATCCCACGGGACTGCCCGATCTCGATTGATGAAGAGCCCGTCCGTCCGAGCCCCCTAAAGAACAAATAGAGAAAGGAAGAGCCGCCGCTGCTGCCCCCACCACTCCTAGACTAATAATTGCGCCAGTCCTGACGGCTTAATTGGGCCTCCGCTTCCCCCACTCTGCCTCTCCCTACCGGAAGAGTCTTTGTTTCCTCGAGAAGCCTCTCGCTTTTGGACACCGCCCAGAACTGGACGACACCGAGAGCACCAAAACATACTCACTTTCCACACCCACACATACTTCTCTAGCCTTATATTTCTCCCTTTTTTTTTCATCCCCTCCTCTCAAACAACATTTTTTAAACCTCGTAATTAATGCATCCATGTTACGTCGATGGGATCGTGTGAGATAACACGATTCCTTAGTTTTCCAAATAAATTTTATTCTCCTGACAAAGTGAGGTTATGTGCAATTTGTGATTTGAAGATCGTTATTGGTTGTGGTGTTGTGGAAGGACAACTGGATACACTTGGGAATTTGGAGAGAAATTGATCGGTGAATAGAGCAGAATGCTCTAGTTTCGCGAATTTAATGAGGCGCGTACGATGCATCATTTGATTAACGTGTTCTGATATATCTTTAGCTGTGTCTGTGTGTCTCTAGTTTGTCTCTTTGATTATTGCGTGCGTCTTCTCTGTCATTTTCTACTGGTTTTAGAGTCATGCTTACTACTTTCGGATCTTCGAATTTCGTCATCGCGCAATTTATATATTTCCATTTCAAAATCGCATTCAATAAATTGCTCTTTCAATGTTATTCTATTGACGATTGATATTGCTTTATTCGATGTTTTATTTTATACATATTCGAGGGAACTCTTGAAATTGACATTCGAATAGTAAATTAAGATCTTAAGAATTTCACTGGGACTTTTTTTGGTTTATGTTGGTACGCGAAAGACGTACTGAAAATTTGTAAATAACTACAGCTAAACTAATAGAAGTCTTTCATCTAATATAATGAAGTTCCATCGAACTCGGATGCCTGGAAATACGAAGTACGACTAATTACGCAATTGCATCTACCAAGAAACCTCGAGGTAGAGAAAAAAACAGTTGGTAAGTTTTGCAATCTTGAAAAAAAGAGCTTCACGAGGGCGTTAAAGGACTTCTTTAAACTCGAAGATTGCTTCGTTCTATGTAAGAGAGAACTGATTATAAAAGATGTAAGAAAGAAAACTAGTTCGCTGGTGGATTTCGCGTACGTTTCATTAAAGGGTATTTGGTGGGTGGTTGAAGCCATTGCATTGACGTTTAGAGTAAGGAGGAAGCCGTTTTTGGCGGTGGTTTGAGGGTGAAATGGCGGTTGGCGACGGCGGCGACGGCGGCGGTGGTGGGGGGAGGGAATTAATTGCATGAGATTTCCCTTTTGTCTCGACTTCCCTTGCGCGGTTCTAGCAGCTGTGCTGAGCGGCGGCGGCGGCGTCGGCGTCGTCGTCGCCACTGTCTCAGCACGACAGTCCGAGAGGTCGACTTGAATCAAGTTGGGTCGGGTCGGGTCAGGTTCACGTCTCACGCTTTCCCAGACAAAGGGAAGCGCACTTCGTCGCCGGAAAATTTCAACAGCCCTTCCCTTTCAACCCTCGCCGCTCTGTTTTCTCTTTCTCCTCCCCCCCGCCTCCCTCCTTCCGCCAACCCTCTCTTGGCCTACATTCTCCTAACATCCACCCTGCCTGCCCTCCTGAAATCTACCTCGAGTCCAACACTGTTACTCCCTTATCCAGTCATTCACTGGATCGAGTGTCCCTTCTCTCGGAATCTTCCATTTCCGAATTCGAACCAATATAACTCTCGTATTCTTACTACCATAGTCGTTCGAAACTATAAAAGTTATCAAAATTATTACTGTAATTATAACTATAAAGTTAACTATTAAAATTATGAAAGAATTGGTATTAATTAAAATTTCATCAACTTCGCAATAAGTGTTAAAAGTCAAATAGTGAAATGTTGGGAAAACTTAAGTTACATTCGTATTACGTGCAAAGTTATCTTTGATTTCCTATTTCAATCCAATATAATTCGTATTCTTACTAATATATAATATAATATTATTCATCCGAAACTATAAAAGTAATAAAAATTACAACTGTAATTATAACTATATAGTTAACTATTAAAATTATGAAAGATTTGGTATTAATTAAAATTTCATCAACTTTGCAATAAGTGTTAAAAGTCAAATAGTGAAATGTTGGGGAAACTCAAGTTACATTCGACTTACGTGCAGTTATCTTCGATTTCCTATTTCAATCCAATATAATTCTCGTATTCTTACTAATACATAAAACAATATTATTTATTCGAAACTATGAAAATTATAAAATTTATAACAACAAAATTAACTAAAAAACTAACTACAAAAATGATCAAAGACATAAAATAACTACAAAAATTATAAGATTTCATCAACTTCGCGATAACTGTTGCTAGTCAAAGAATGAAAAGTTGAGGGAGCTCAACTTACATTCGACTTACGCGCAAAGTTATCACCGACATTTCTAGCAAATCCTGCCATTTAATAGTGGGGTTGCCGCGAGTCTTCCATAGCGCGTTGAAAAACAGTTGGTTGAGTTTATCTGCTCAACCGCTTAATGGCCTGGCGCCATTAACTTAGTCAAGCAAGCGGCTGCATTTTTCATTTGACGACAGCCGAGAGAGCGAGAATCAGAAGCAGCAACACTGCTAGAACGGGAGAGACTGACACCTTCTGGATAAAGGTTCCCTCATAATGCTTGAAATGTCATAATTTAAATATTAATATGTATTATTTATAATATTTACAATAAAGTAAATATTAATTCGTAGTAATTGTATGTAAGTATATTACGTTAAAATTTTATTTTGTCAAGTATAATCAGGTAATCGTATTACAAAACAATAATATAATAGTAGTATTTTCTTATAATATTGCGAAATTCATACCGCGAATTTTTATATATTTTATTTTCTGCAAGTATAATCAATTAATTGCAATACAAACAATAATACAATATTAATATTCTGTTATAATATTATCAAATACCTACCGCGATCTTTTATATATTTCATTTTGTCAAGTATAATCAATTAATCGTATTACAAACAGTAATATAATATTAATATTCTGTTATATGTAATATTATCAAATACATACCGCAATTTTTTAACAACATTCACGAAACATTACAACACTAATAAAGTAGTTCAGCATTAAAATATTCTATAAAACTCTGAAATCCACGGGACGACAGGCTTTCATAATCTTGGACGCTCGAGATCGCAGGGTAAGCGGGACTACATCATCAAGCGCATTCAGAGGATTTGACATTTCGCCATCCAAACTAGCATACAAGATTGACGCGGCGTGTAATGTGAATCGAGCTTAAGGGAGCGCGAGCTGGCAATTTGATATTGCGCCCCGCGCTGACGAGTCCGCCGCCGCGAAAGCGACTGAATAAACGAGGCGTGCGAGGGCGAGAAAAAGCCGGATATGGAAGGGAGCAAGCTAGCCGAGAAATAAAACCAGTCCGAGGGATGAAAATCCAGGAAAGGGAGTAGTGTTAACTGTGGAAAAATAGAGGGTGCACGGACGGAAGAAAGTATGCGAGGACACAAATAAAAACATAACAAGGGATGACAATCTAGGAAAGAAAGTAGTATTAAAGATAAGGGGTGATTGGAAGAAAGCATGGGAGGACAAAAATAAAAACAAAATAAAGGGATGATATCTATCAAAGAAAATAGCATTAAAGGCTATGAGTGCAGCACTTAGCGAATAGGGGATGTTTGAAATTGATCAAGAAAGGATAAAAATAAAAACAGATAATAAGGGATGAAAACCTAGCAAATAAAGTAGCATTAAAGATAAGGAGTTAAGTTGACAAATAGGTGACAGATGAAAGAAAGCAAGGAAGGACAAAAATAAAAACATAACAAGGGATGAAAATCTAGGAAAGAAAGCAGTGTTAAAGGCTATGAATGCAGCACTTAGTGAATAGGGGATGTTTGAAATTGATCAAGAAAGGATAAAAATAAAAACAGATAATAAGGGATGAAAACCTAGCAAATAAAGTAGCATTAAAGATAAGGAGCACAGTGGACGAATAGGGGATGTTCAAAATAGATCAAAAAATGCCAAAAATAAGAACCAGTGAATAAGGGATGAAAATCGAGTAAAGAAATTAGTATTAAAGATGAGGAAGGCAGTACAAAAATAGAGGGGTGGATGTAAGAGAGCAAGGTAGGAAAGAAAGAAATAAAAAGCGAAAGAATAAGGGCTGAAAGTAGCGTTAAAGGGGTGAGGGTGAGGGTGGGGGTGGTGGTATCCTTGGCGGTGGTCTACGGGAGGACGCGCCGAGGGCGAGGGAGGAAGATCGAATTTGCGAAATGGCTGCGAGAGCACGAGCCTTGAATTCCTGACGAGGTAATTCGCGGCTCGCCCGAGAAGCAGCGTCGACGTCGTCGACGTCGTTGTCGTCGTTGTCGGTGGCGGCGACGAACGCGCGCGCTCGTCGATGCCTCGGAAGGAAAGACTGCTAAAGGCCACCGTACAAGAGCGAGCGACCGACGCTTCTCTGAATTCAAAGTGAATTTTTGCGAAACGCTCCGCCACCATTTGCTCTCGTTATCTCCCCGGCGAAAGTTAGCGCCCGCCATCCTTTTTCCACCCCCCCATCGCTGCCGCCGCCGCCTTATTAGTCCCCCCAACCATTCGACATACGCTCCCGAAACTCTCTTCTCATGCCTGCCAACCTTTTCCACTCGCTTATTCTCCATTTGTCATTTATGATTTGCGGAAAGCAGCCTTGGCAAGAATTAATAATCAACTTTCTGTCCTCCTGGAGAAACTGTGTTTTAGTCATTTTAGGAAGTCAGTTATAAAAGTATAGTATTATAATTCGATTTAGTATAGTTTGTTAGTCTGGAATGTTTTAATTCTACCAGGGAAGAATTAATAATATACTTTTTGTCATTCTGGAGAAACGATGTTTTAGCGATTTTAGTAATTCTGTTGTTTTATTTAAAGCTCGTCAATAGTACTTTTTTCAAAAGATATTTAATCTCACTTTTTCACGTATATTGCTTCCCAATCCTTATATTTTTTTCTTTTTTCATCCCCTCTCCCACTTTTTAACATCGTAATTAAAATAATACAATTCTTTACTTGTTCAAATCAATTTTAAAAAGGGCTACATAGAATTTATAATTCAAAAATCATTATTAATCATTTATAACATCGTGGAAGACCAACAAGATGAACTACAATTCTACCAAATTAAACAATACAATCATTTTATTTAACTCTTTCGAAAACAACTTCAATCACAAACAACAATTCAAGCGAAAAAAAGAGCGAACTCTAAAAACATCGCCAGCAGCGAACGATTTCCATTGGCGGATCGAACTTGGAAGTAAGAAATTGCCCGGGCAAGAAAACACCCTGCTAATTAAGCCTGTTTCTTCGATGCGGTTTCGCGTCGCCTTGTGCATCTTCGCCGGCGTCGGCGTCGGCGAGGGTGGCTTTTAAATAAATTATGCGGAGTTAAAAGCCCGTTCGCACTTCGCCGGGGATAATCCGGGCGGCGCTCGTTTGGTTGGCGGAGTTATGCCCGCGGGGGAAATCCCGTGGCCGGGAAACGACAGTGCATTCTCCGCTTATAGGCAGCCAGCCACACCATAACGCAACCAGTGATGATCCCCGCCGCCGCCGCCGCCGCCGCCGCCCCTCAATACTTTGTCCCCGGCAATTATACGAATTATCACGCGTTAAAGGAGCCGCGCCAGTCATTGTGGTCACGTTTTCCCTGCGCCACCCCCGCGCTACGAGTATTCCTGCTTCTCGTCACTTGTTTACTTTACTGGTGAACTCTGATTTCGGGTCAAGTTCATTTATCTCATCGAATAAATCGTCTTGATGTTATTTCATCAAGTTTAATTATCGATTTTTATTCATTTCTGGTTGAATTCCTTATTTTATATATTATTGCTTTATTTTTGACGTAGAATTATTAATGAAATCAGGTAAATTATAATTATTAAGATTGATAATTGATAGACTTTCATTTCATTTAAATTAATTCTCACTTCTTTACATTAACTCCGAGGCACAGGATTTCACAGGATAACATTTTCTTGTATTTTAAATCAAACAAAATACTAAATATAAACCTATGCTAATGCAGTTATTGCAATATTTCGTGGTAGGTCTAAAAATGACCTTTTTAATTTGTCGGTGCCTCAAAGAATTAAATTCAAATTTGACATTCTAAACGAAAGAAAATACCTTAAACAATAATTAAACCATAAACTCCTCATTCCTCGATTAATATCCATTTTTTAAACCCATCACTCCCCAAAGAATTAAATTCAAATTCGACATTCCAACCGAAAGAAAATGCCTGAAACAATAATTAAATCATACCTGTATAAATCCATCATACAGAAACGGATCTTATTGCCGGAAGTGTAAGTTCTCACTGTCGCCGAATTACTTTCGGCCCGATTTCGCGAAAGGACGAAGGCGAAGTCTGGCGCGCGACTTAACATCCACTCAGGCCGTCTTGTTTACGGATGAGGGGATCAGACCGATGCAATTAGAAGAGCGTGAACGGCTGGCGCGGCGAGGGATATATGCAGGACTTCAAAGAAGTATCGCGGCCCTTTCAGGACATCGGGCTGAGTGCCGGTAAAAGCACTTAATCCGCCTGTACTTCCGGATACTGTGATGCCATACCTTGAGAAAGCGGCGAAGAAGAAAGATAGAAAAGCTCGCGAACGAAAGAAAGAGAAAGAAAGAGAGAGCGCCACTTGTAAACATCAGTTTCCAGCGCTTTTTGGGATTTCGAATTGGAAGGTGCGCCGGGGGAAATAAGCGCTCGCGTTGTCCTTGAATCGGATATTCTCACGGGTCTCGACGAGAGAGAGAGAGAGAGAGAGAGAGAGTCTAAGTCTTCTCTCTCCTCTCTCTTTCCCCGTCGCCAGGACTCCCAGAACCCTGTTAAGTGGATGTTCTCCAGCGGCGGCGGCGCCGGCTGCATTTTTAAATAGCTCGCCACTGAAAGCAGCGGCCGACGCCGCCGCCGCCGCCCCTCTAAGTCGCGACTATCCTTGGAGAAAACCCATCCTTCCAGAGGTAACTATCCCTCCGAGAGGCAAGTATCCTCCGGGAAGAGGACCACCAATTCCTACGGATTCCCTCTGCCAACCCTCTTCTTCTCTTACTCATCCTCCTCCAGGATGGGAAACCTCTTAACCCGCTTCTTGGACGGAAACAGTTCTCATCCAAGACGTTACTTGTATGAATTTCTACTCGTTCAGTCAGCCGTTGGAGCTTTTAATATGTGATTGTTAATTGTAATGGTGTTGCTGATTACAGTGATTTTTGATTTGATACGAAATTTAATGGAAGAGAGATTTAGATTGTAATTTTAAAAAAAGGTATGTGTTTCTATTTTGATTTTTACTAAGAAGACTAATTTAATTAAATTTTAAAACTGGACGTGGTATGTTTAATGTTAAAATCGCTTTTTGAGTCAGCGATTAGGATTTTTAATATGTAATTATTAAGTAAAATGTTATTGCTGATTACAGTAAATTTAAATTTAGTACGAAAAATAATATAAGAAACATTTAAATAATAATTTTAAAAATGGCACGTGTTTCTATTTGGATTTTTCCTAACAACAATAATTCAATTGAATGTTAAAGGTGGACGTGGTATCTTTAGTGTTAAAGTCACTCTTTGGTAACTGTCGGACAAGAAAGCTTTGTCTTGGAATCACCTTTGCTCTCGGCGGAATCCCAAAGGAGCTTTTCTCCAAGTTGTCTCAAGCCTGGTGGGAAGGAAGAGCGGAATAAAGCTCGGAGGTAGACATTCGACAGGGAAAAGAGAAAGAAGGAGAGTATTGTTGCTCGTAGAATTGTAAATGATTTTTGCGCTTGACGATCGGCCAGCCCTTTTCGCCGAGGAGTCCGGGGAAATCCGGTTAGCTGTAAGCGTTGTGGGCCTCTCTACAGGGTGATTCAGTTGCCTTTGAATCAGAACTCTCCTAGCCCACTTTTACTAGACATCTATTTCATTATACTAGATATTCTCTGCTTAACAATAGACTCTATTAAATTATGTACTTTCAAGTTCAAATATTTTTGACGGTTTTTAATTTTTTTTGGTGGACTTCCCGACCTTCCCCGGCACTGAAATTTGGTGGAGAATGTGCCCTTGCATCAAGGAAGAAGTGATATAAACTTCAGAGCCCTAGCTCAAAGTTTAGCTTTTCACCTATTTTCGACCCTCGAAAATGCTCAATTTTTTCAAGTTTCTCAAAATCGGCCGAACCCGGGATATTTTGATTGTTTTCGTATCAGGGTGGATAGAGGACAAAGAATCCGTGAAAAAAAGTCCGGATTTGCAACGAAAACGGGTCGAAAAACCGTCGAGAAAAGTCTATTTTTGCTCATTTTTAACGGTTTTTATTTTTTTTGGTAGACTTCCCGACCTTTCCTGGGACTGAAATTTGGAGGGTAATGTTTTTTTGCATCAAGGAAGATGCCATAAAAATTCCAGAGCTCTAGCTCAACTTTTTTTTTTCGGCAAATTTTTCTTAAGGGGTACCCCCTTCAGATTTTTTCACGATTTTTCGAAGGTCCCCGAACTCGGGTTTTTTCTTCAGGAATCGATTGTTTATGAATGAAAACGGATAGAAAATAAGAAATCCGTCGAAAAAAGTCCGGATTTCTATCGAAAACACTAAAAAAACTGCCTTTAAAGTTCGAATTTTTCGGAATTTTCGCTGGTTTTTCCCATATTTTTGGACTTTCCGACATTTTTCGGGGCTGAAATTTGGCGGGGAGTCTCCCCTCGCATCAAGGAAGATGTGATAGAAATTTCAGAACCCTAGCTCAAAATTTGTTTTTCGGCAAATGTTTCTTAAGGGTTTGCCGATCGCACACGAGGGTACAAACAGGTAGAAACGTCGTCAAAATTGAGAGAGTGAGTATTTCTAATGATTTTCTACGGAACAGTGTATGCTCGAGAGTGGTGATTCAAAGGCAAGTGACTCACCCTGTACATAAATAGAAAGCTGGCTTCCTGTAGGAGTTCCTCGCTCCAGTATCGAATGGAGTAGAAAGGATGGATGCCAGGCTCGAGGAGATCGGCGAAATATTGCGGCGAATCCGAGGCCGCTCCCTCCCAACGAATAAATTTTAACACCCTTATACCTTACCTCCCCTCCCCTGAAATATGTAATTATTTCCTTGGCTTAACTTTAGTACCGCTCTGCTGTATTATGGCGATAAAGCGAGAACGGCTCCGTAAATGCGCGTCATATTTTCCAATTCTTCCGCCAGCAAAAAACAGGGAACTTTCGGGGAAAATTGTGCAAACTAAAATATTGTACAAGAAAAGATAAATCATTTCTAATATATTATAATATATTCTGCGAATTACGTATTCCTAAATTATTCAAAAACAAAGAACTCAAACAGGAAAATTTACAAAAATAAATACAAGGCAAGCAACCATAAAACATTCTACCATTATCCTAACTCCAATTCTCAATAACACCATCCGATACATTCAAATAACAGTCTTAAAAATCGCTCTAAGAGTTAAACCAGCTGGACTGCCCTCGAAGATCAAGATTCCCACTCGAGAGGAGGTAGAATCGGCGGGGAAAGGTGGAATAAGGGTATACAGGAAGGCGGGCGAGCGAGGATCGGGGAACGTCAGCCTTAAAGGATCACCGTTGGCGGTCAGAAAAATTCTTTTAATGCGTTTCGCTTATTCGGGGAGGCTCTCGTTATTTATATCCCGGCGGCCGGATTGGTATTGCTTCCAGATAAAAAGCCAGCATTCGTTGCTTCGCTTCTGCCCGGCCGTCTCTCTCTCTCTCTCTTTCTTGGACTCGGTGGCGATGGAAGGAGCATCGAAAAAAAGGAGTGGGGGGGACTGGCGGCGCCGCGCGGCGCGGCAGCGCTTCCCCCCTCGGAGGGGAGCGGCAGCGGTAGCGGCGCTCGGTTGCGGGGAATGGCGATGGGAGTATAGGTCGCGATATAAGACGAAGCTCCCGAATGGGAGCTGACTATCAAGTAGCAAGGATGGATGCCAGGCCAGACGGTATTAACCACTCCGCCTATTGGTATTGGCACGTGCGCGCTCCCCGGCAAAATATCGCCGGCGGCTCGAGGATTCGCGAATAAATCTAAATAACCCACCCCTCCGACCACCCCCTCGCTCGTTCTCGATGCCGCAGTCTTTCCTGATTCTCTCTCTCTCTCTCTCTTCGCCAAACCAACCCCCGTCTCTCTCGCTCTCTTTCCACCCCTTTCAAACCTATCTCGCATTTCGCTTTCTTTCTTCTTCTGGCGGTGGCTCTTTCTCGATTTCTCCATATTTATTAAGAGGCCACTACGCCGCTTCCGGACATTGATTTTCCCACTTATATACCCTCCTCTTACCCATCATCCACCATCGTCCACCTCCACCTCCACTACCCCCTCTCGCGCTGCATCCATCTACCGTGGAATTAAAGAAGCGATCGCGATAGTGGCTGGAATTCTCCGCTGGAAATTCGTTCTCTTGAATTCTTGGGACTGGAGTGCGGTTGCGAGGTTGATCGGCTTTCTGTGGGTCAGTGCATCGGGGAGGGTGGGTGGCGCGGTTATTGTTGCGCGGCCATGTAAAAGAGGGATCGTGAGAGTGGATGAAGTGATTTTCAGTTGGAGATGGAAATTCTCTTGGAGATGTTGAGTGTTGTGATGCGATAGCCTTTGATTCGCTGTATTCTTGAAGTTAATGATTAAAGTATTACTTTTTTTTAATTAAAATATTAACACTAGAATTACCAAAACCAGTCGAAATGACTGGTTCATACCTATTTTCATGAGCATACAAAAATCCTGGTAGTTCTAGTTATAATAATATTAAAATAAAAATAAAATAAGATTAAAATCAATTAATCAAGAAAGTAAATAAAGTTTAATCCTGACTACTCTCATCGTCTGTTTTCGAAAATGTTGTAACAAAAATCTCTTCTACATTCCAAAATCGCAATATTAAATCAACTGTTCATTTAAAGAACCAACCAATCGTCAATCAAGTTCGATTCCCCTTGAAAATGAATATCAAATAAAGACTGTCTGAACTAACTTATTAATAAAGAGTGAATAAAACAGGGTTGATATCTGAAGTAGAATAAGGTCGCTGATCGATCTCGAGGCAACTGGCGGGTCGAACTGCAGTAGAATCGTTACAGAGGAGTGGAGAGAGTGGGCGCGAGCGCGCGCGCGAGAGAGAGAGCAAAGGGTTTCTTTGGCACATTTGTCATCCGGTATTCAGATTCTCCGACCCACGCCTTTACCCTCCAACCCTATTTCTCCACAACTCTGTATGTGTGTGTGTGTGTGGAGACTCTCGGGGGAATTTGCCGGATTCACCGAAAGTTTCTTGGTCGATCTCTCGGTTCGGCTGACCACGGCAGTTTCTTGTTGGCCGAGCGGAATCGCGAGAGTGACGGCGGCGGCGGCGGCGGCGCGGCGGCGGCGGTCCGAGGAGCGACGAGGATCTGCGAGGCCGCTACCATTTCGAGGAATATCCGGATTCGGATTTTATCGATGCGCGCGCCCTCCTCCTCTTCCTCCATCGGCCACCTATGTCATCGTATTAAGCCCCTGTAATATCGAAGCTGTGCAAGTTAGATAATTTCTCGCTCTCTCTCTCTCTCTCTCTCTCTCTCTCTCTCTCTCTCTCTCTCTCGCGAGAGAGAGCGACGATAATCGGAATCGAGCCTGATCGCCGAACTACCCGGATTTCCCCCCCACCCGCTCCACTCGCCCAGTTTTACGTCCCGGATTTGACACTGCCAGAGCCTTTACTCCGGAACGAGCAGTCTCGCCAGATTCGCACAGCCGGATTTCAGGTCGATTGAAAGTTCCCGAGCGACTTGACAAAAGTATTGCTTTAGTTCGAGATTTCTTGGTATTTAAACAATTTTATCATTTATATTTATGTATTACATTTGATTTAGTGTAAAGAGTGAAATGTATCACTTGTTTTATTAATTCGTCACTATTAAAAAGAAAACTATACATTAACAATAGAAAGAAAAGAGGATACCATAAATATAAAACATTATGAAGACAGAAAAATTAATTTCTCTTTTGCAAGCAATATTTAAATCCATAAACCATGTTTTCAATCGTGTTCCAACGAAATTAAACCGTTTATAACGTATTTTATAAATTGATTTTGAGATGGAGAACATTTTGAGATATATTGTCGTTCAGCACTAAAAGTGTTAATATAAAATAGAAGAGATCTAGAATTCTCGGAATTGTTTTCTGAAAATAACAAATAAAGATTTCGATTTTCAAAAATTCTATCCTACAATAAACTAAAAAGGGTTAACATGTTAATCTAATATGTTAAAATATAAAATATGTACATGTATAAATTATATATTTCACATTATATTACGTACAAATGATAAAACAGTATAATACAAAATATATTAATACGTTAAAATAAAAACCTCGACTTCCCATTGAAATTCAGTTTGGCTCTAAATGTTTCAACTCTTCACAAAGGGGTGGAATGATTCACATAATCCACTAAGGGAAGCTTACAGGGTGCGCGTATTCCCTTCATTAATTTATTCTATTATTTTTTATTCTATTATTCTAGTATTCTTAATTATTCCTTTATATTCCCTTCAATTTACTACAAGATATATTAATGTGTTAAAATAAAAACCTCGACTTCCCATTGAAATTCAGTTTAGCTCTAAATGTTTCAACTCTTCACAAAGGGGTGGAATGATTCTCGCGAAGAAAGAGGTATGATTCACATAATCCACCAAGGGAAGCTTACAGGGTGAGGGTATTCCGCGGTAGCAACTAATTCCAAGGATGTTAGATGCGAGAATTATTCGGATAAGTCGGCATGTAAGACATGTAGGCGGCAGAGGGAGCAGTTCATCCGCGGCGGCGGCGGCGGCGGCTTAGCCGGTGCTCTACGATCTCCTCTCCTCTCTTTCCGTCCGTTTGTGTGTGTGTGTGCGTAGTATATCAGGACGATTCTCCGAGAGAGAGAGAGCACACGCCTTTACGAGGGGCGCAAAAAATTTATAACCCCAAGATGGAATTGAATTCCCGGTCGGCGCCGGCCGAATACTGATTACGGCGCACTTTATACACCTTGACTCGCGCCGACTCTCCTCAACCCGACGCCGACGCCGACGCCGCCGTCCTCCTCGCTCTTCCTTTACCTGGCCGACTACTCGTCCCTCGGCGCTCCTCCTCCTTTTTGCGGCCTTAATCGACTCCACACACACACACACACACACACACACACACACCTTGTGACGCCTACCAACGTCGAAGCACATTTCCCTCGATTCTTTAAACAGTCCCTCTCTCACGCCCACCGGAAACTACGGATTTACTCTCTTTGATCACGTGTCGATTGCTCGCCTTTTTTTGTCTCGTGTAATGGGAATTTGATGTTTGTTATTCTGTGGGCAGAAATTATCGTGATTGTAATAAGGATATCGCGGGAAATTGGAATCGATGAGGGAAAAAAGAAAAGTAGTGTGATTTTTATAATAATATAATAATAATTTAAATTATTAGAGAAAGGATATTGGCTGCCCGTAGAAAGAAGGCTGTGTGTTTTATGCCAAAAAGAGCAGGGTACTTTAAAGCACTATTTATATTTAAACGACTGCGAATGCAAAGCTAGAAATAGAATAAGACTAAAAAATAGTAGAAAAATAGTAAAATATATAAGAGAATTTGAAAAGAAGAAGGAAATAAGAACCCTTTTATTTAAGTTAGACACGGAAAAATAAAAGAAGATTGTATGATAATCCATTATATAATTATATAACTGTAATTAATAAAGATACACAGTAATCTAAATAAATAATTAATCAAATAACGAATTCCACGAATCGTCCAAAATAATAGAACCTCTTTTTCAAACGGAGACTAGAAAAGAAGAAAATTCACGTGGCAACCATTCCTTAATCACAACGAACGCTTTAATTATATTAATTTCAGTGGACAACAATTGAAGAAGCGCGCTATTAAACTCTCGCGGAAAAGGTTGACTCGCTTGCTTCGCTCGGAGGAAGTGATCGCGGCAGTGGCTTCCGCCACAAAGCACAGTTCTTAAGTTGCTCGACGAGCGGCGGAGTTTTTGCGGCGCGTCTGGCTACATATTGACTTGTTCTACTTGGAAGTTTTCGCCCCACTCGTCCTCATTGATGCCCGCTAATCCTGCCACTCCCGAGCTATTGCATTCCGATCCTTAGTGATTTTTGGACTCCCAGGATTCCTTGCACTCCTTCCTGATTTTTCCACGGTCATTTAAACAAAGGTAATGGTTGTTGTTTCCTTTCAAATTAGCTCGCAGAGATTTAATGCGTGTGAACATATAATATAGTTTCTTGATTGCTTTGATATTCGCATTCGTAAAATTTCTTTGGAATATTGCGTATATTATTATGGAAAATATCGTAGATTTTGCCACGGTCGTTTAAACAAAGGTAATGGTTGTTGTTTCCTTTGAAATTAGCTCGCAGAGATTTAATGCGTGTGAACATATAATATAATTTTTTGATTGCTTTGATATTCGCATTCGTAAAATTTCTCTGGAATATTGCGTATATTATTATGGAAAATATCGTAGATTTTGCCACGGTCATTTAAACAAAGGTAATGGTTGTTGTTTCCTTTGAAATTAGCTCGCAGAGATTTAATGCGTGTGAACATATAATATAGTTTCTTGATTGCTTTAATATTCGCATTCGTAAAATTTCTTTGGAATATTGCGTATATTATTATGGAAAATATCGTAGTTATTTATCTCAGAAAAGTTTGTTTAATATAGCTGGAAAATTTATTTAAAATTCTGGAAGATTAATGACTCATTTAATGACACGACTATTATAACACATATATTACATGCTTATACATGGCTGTCCTACAATATTATTATCTATTTTGTTTAATAAATTAATCACTCATACTACGACTAATAATTGACTCACCGACGTAGCAAAGTCATACATATAATCAAATTATTGAATTGCTTTAATATTCGGCACTTATACCAATTTCTTCAAAATATTGTGTATATTATTATAGAAAATATCGTAGTGATTTATGTCAGGAAAGTTTGTTAAATGTAACTGGGAAATTCATTTAAAATCCTCGAACATTAATGACTCATTTAACGACAGAAATATTACAATATACATTACATTACACGACTGTTCTACAATATTATCTATTTTGTTTAATAAATTATACACTCACACTACCACTAATAATTGACTCACCGACGCAGCGAGGGAACTCGAGGCAGAGCTAAATATAGCCGGAGCTTCCCGCGCGCGATTAGAGTGAGATATAAAAGAGAGTTTTGAAAATTCACGCACGACGAGCCATCAAATTAAGCGGCGCGCTGGCGATGAAGTGTTCGCTATTAATCAAATGGACTCTCAGGCACACACACGCAGTTATGGCGGCGGCGGCCTCGAGCGATGAAATTTTCTAAGCACACGCCTCGATGTTATCAGAAGTTGGAAGGTTGTCCGTGGCCGATCCAGCTTTACACCACCGGCCGATTAAATCACGGCGCGCGGACCCTCCAGGCACTTGTTGTTATTAGCCGCGAATTAAGGTGACGCATCAAAAAGCCCTCTTTGCCCAATTACCAATTAGTTAATGAACGGCGACTATGCTTTAATAATTAATTCGGCCCCCGCGCCGAAGCCCCGCCAGTCCGGGCATTCCTCCGCCAAAGCTTCGCCCGATGGATTTTGGGAAAAATGACTGATGAATAAAATCGCACCCTCTTGAAAAGTCGGATTTAATTAGGAGTTCTTCGGGATTCTTATTGAGGTTTCGAGAGAATTAAGTTCATTAACTTTTTTTTATATAGTAGAGATTTTTGTAGAACAATTTTTATAGTATGTGGATTGATAATAATATATAATAATATTAGTAATATAATATAATAAAGTTATTAGTATTTACTATCTTTCTAATAAGTGATTAAATACTTTCAACAAAACTACTACAATTAATAGCAATTCAGACCAGCTTCAAAAATCAAGAATTCAAATTTTAATTTCCCAAAATTTCACAATGTCAACATTTTCCATTATCCAAATCATACAACGACAAAGACATTCATTAGCCAAAACTGACTCCAGTCCAGGCGCACTTTCCATATTAATTGCAATCGAATGATCGATCAATCGGTAATACCGTGGAGTATTTGCCAATGATCCTGGAGATCGAGCCATTAAATTTGACCAGTCGGACACTATGATATTCTGCCGGGCGGCGCGGCGCGCTTGGCAATATCGAAGATCGCTGGCGAACCGCTCGACTATTACCGTGCCGCGAAATAACCAATATTGTTGAAGGGCCGATCAATTCGGCCACTCGTTGATATTGCATCGCTTTGTCCGGCGATGATTGTGCTTGACGCTAATCGCGAATTATCCTTGCCGCTCTCTCTCTCTCTCTCTCTCTCTCTCTCCCACCGCCCGTCACTCCTCCGTCATCCAGCAATCGATTATAATGAGCACTCGCGCTAACCTCCTCCAATTGCACCGTCCCCCGATCAACTAACTTTTTTCTTCATTAACTTAATGGTTGCTCGTGTACCTCGTAGTTTTTATCTCTGTATTATGAAAAATACAGGACTTTTTATTGTTTTATTTGTGTGTTATAAACAATACAGTATTTTTATGGTTTCGTTTCTGTATTATGTAAAGTACAGTGTTTCTTATTTTTTATTTCTGAATTATAGAAAATACAGTACTTTATATTGGTTTGTTTTTGTATTATGAAAAATACAGTGTTTCTTATTTTTTTATTTCTGTATTATGTAAAATATTTATACAAGATAATACTGTAGACCAATCAAATAAGTTAGATTTGAATTATCTTTTTAAGACCCTTTTATTTGGTCCCCAAATTAAGTATGTGAATAATAAATATATTAATAGTCCCAATAGGAGTATTATTCATTGAATTAATGTAATTGGAGCTAAAACCTTTATCGGAACTATTAATAGAGCTTTTAGCCCTTCTAGCACAAAAAGCCTTACTAGACTTATTAAATTTATTATCGCAAATCTGAAATAGATCCTGCAATAGGGCCCTAATTTAATATTTCTTAATCAATCGATAATCAGTGCAGTTCTCAACGACACAAGACATAGACGACATTATACGGCTAACAAAACAACCACAGAAACGTCAGTATTACCAATAATTAACTGATAAAGAGGCGATTCTCCATTGGATCAGACATATTCGTTTAAAAAAGCGGTGATGGGGTAGTTCGAATAATCGATGCAACCATTAAGATCTTCGTCGGCATTAGGAATGATTGCAGACGGCCCACTAAAACCGACACCAAGGTGGAAAGGTCAGTGTGTCAGTGTCAGTGTGTGCATGGACAGCTCCAAGGAAAGCTCGGCAAATAATTAATGGTGATAATCCGGGGAAAGGAGAAGTAGAAGGGGTAGAAGGAGAAGGGGGAGGAGGAGGCGCGTGTGGAGGCCGCCAGATGGCGAGTTTAATAAGTCAAATGAAATTGGATTAAGCGAGCGGGGAACGGCGCGGCGCGGCGCGGCGTACCATCCTCCGCTGGCACTGTGCACGCCCGATTCTCCAGGATTTTGAATATTATAATATCCGGTTCCCCAGGACCTCTCTTCCCTCCTTCCACTTTCGATCCTGGACGCTCGTTCTCGCTCGCTCCCTTCACCGCCCTATGACGCTACTACACGCGTATCAAGCCCTCGAATTTAATTAATCCCTATTAATTATCACCCTCCGCTGCACGTACCCTGTGTTTCCTTCTACCAAGGTAAAGTCTTCTTCTTCTTATTCTTCTTCTTATTGTCGAAGTACAGCGGTCCATTTCGGTTTAAAATGCATGTGGAAAACATTGGGGAAACAGCGATGAAAGTTTATCAGTGTATTCTTATTTTGGATGATATAAAGTATAAAAAATGTTGGTAAATGTTTGTTTAATTTCCAAAATTTGTTGAAATAATGCAACTTTTATAGAATATGTTTTTATGGACTCACTGAAACATTGTTTTATAAGTGTATTCATTTATAACACAAGTATAAGTTTGAATTAAACAATTGTATACTAAGGTTTTTTGTACTTTAAATTGTCCAAAGTAACAATACACTCATAAAATTTCATTCCTGTTGCCTTGATTTCTTTCAACCGTATTATAAATCCAACACAATTCCTAGGAAAACTGTGCTTAATTTTTTTTAAGTTCGTAAATCTGTGTAGAATATTTCCGAAAAAAATTTCAGTGCTATAGTGAATGATAAATGTTTTTGAAAAATCGTTGAATATGAACAATGGACGCATCGGAAATGAACTGGTGTTAAAATCGGAAGGATTGCTATCGGTTTAAGTAATCACAGACGTAGAAGTTCTGATGTCGGCGATTCTGTGGATGTGTGTGTCTGTGTGTGTGTGCGTTGAGATATGCTGTGTTAACACAATGTCGCGTGGCCTCCTCGTTCGGTGTATGCAATCGTCGGAAAGGATTGGAGCAACTCGCGAGTGAATTTGCATTGCAAGGTGTTTGTGGAATTTGTAATTTGGAGTCACTTTTTTGATTCAGATGAAAGTCTGTTTATTATTGTCAGAAATAATTTTGAATGGAAATTGAGACAAGAAATAATATTTAAATAACACAATGAAATCGTGTAGTTTCGATTTCATTTTAAGTAAAGCGAAAGAAATTAATGCAAAATCAAATAGAATTGTAAAAACGATTATTTTACTAAACATGCCACGTTTAATATTAAATAATTACAACAATTATTCAATCCTTTTAACGCCATTTTACTTTCATTTTAACATCGAAATCAAAATTGAACCAAGCACAAAAACGAATATTTAACTAAAAACATCCTAAACTTAGCTAATTTTAATTTGACAGAACTTTCAAATGAATTTACTTATAAGAACTACTTGTTCGTGGATTGTGCGGTCGTGGACATCGCTAGTTCGGATGGCAATCGCGAGAACGGTGTGCGCCACGGTTGTCGGAGCATATCAATCACATCAGAAACGGGCGAGCCGATAGCGGCCGCGTTACCACAATAGTGTGTTTCCATGGGATTATTGGCCGGTGGTGTCCGTGTGCGAATAATGCACCGCTCGCTCCCACCGATGCATTTTCGCCGCCCGCCGCCGTCCACTTTATCGGAAGCCGCTTTTTGCGATATCCCGCTCGCGCCACTGACTCACTTCTCGTCCGAGTACCTTTAAGGATTTAGTCGCACTCTCTCTTTGTCCTTTTATTATTCTAACACACGTTTCTTTTCATAAAATATTCGTTATTGTTTTCTGTGTTAGTTGACTTTGTAGGAGATTGAATAACTTAATTTTATGTTACTTTATTTATTTTCTCTAGTTATTGTATTATTTTTGCAGTATCAGTTTTAGAAAAAATCGCACTCTCTCTTTGTCCTTTTATTATTCTAACACACGTTTCTTTTCATAAAATGTTTGCTATTCAATAATTCGATATTGTTTTCTATATTATTTGACTTTGTAGGAGATTGAATAACTTAATTTTATGTTACTTTATTTATTTTCTCTAGTTATTGTATTATTTTTGCAGTATCAGTTTTAGAAAAATCGCACTCTCTCTTTGTCCTTTTATTATTTTGACACACGATTCTTATAATGAAATATTCGCTATTAATTCGCTAGTATTTTCTATGTTAGTTGACTTTGTACGAAGTTGAACAGTTTAATTTTATATTGTTTATTTTCTCTGATCCTTGTGTTATTTTTGCAGCATCTGTTTTAGAAAGATAAAGTATTTTTTAGTTTTTGCATAAGCTAGCAATAATTGTATTTTAAAATTACCTTTACTGATTCAATGAGAAATTCTAAAAGATCATTACTCGATCGAAATATTTCTAAATCTTCTCACTAACATTGTAAAGAAATCTAATCTGGAATCAAATAATTTATATACAAAATATCTATAAAATGACTTATTAAGCGTTATTTTAATTTCTATCTGAATCTAAAAAAATCTCCAACAATCATCGTCACTTTTCATTCTTCCAATTCTTCATTGAATATCCATAAAAGCAACCTTTCATCGATTGAATATCTTTGCCGGAAACTTGAATCAATTTTGCCCGGTCGTTGTCTATAATAGAATTAGGAGATGCCGTTTCGCGTGTATTTCGCGGGCATTTGTCGCGCGTGTCCGCGAGTGTGTCCCAGCCCAGTACACAGATAATAATGCCTATTAATATGGAGAGTCAATAATTGCACCGCTCTCGGAATAGCTGTGTTCCGCGGACGGCCGCGAGATTGCATTAGCCGCCCGGCTCGCGTTTACCTTTATTCCAGCCAATTTTCCTGATTTCCCGCAATCCATTCTGCGCGTCATTACTCGGAAAAGCCCGCCGAACCACATGTACATATGTTGGCTGCTTCGGCGCCCTGTTTGTCGAAACTAATACTATCGCGTGTGACACAATTTTTTCGATATGTTAGAATTTTAAAAAACAATTACGAAGAACTACGTGGTTTTAGAAATATGTTAAATAACTCTATATTTTCTATTAATATTAAATTTACTCATATAAATATTAAAGTTACTGTTTTATTCTATAAAATTTCGATTGCAATCCATCGAATTATCAGTTATAATTCTTTGATAATATAAAAATTATATATGCGAGACAACTATTTCCATATACTAGACTTCAAAAAATAGTTATTAAGAACCACGTGCTTTTATTAAATTTACTGCTTGATTCTATAAAATTTCTATTGTAAGTTGCCGAATGAACAGTTATAACTAGATAATAATACAAAAATTATATGTGTGAGACAACTATTTTGACATATTAGACGTAAAAAAATATTTATTAAGAACCACGTGCTTTCAATATAGTATACTGCTTTAGTCTGTAAAATTTTAATAGCAATCTGCCGAATGATCAGTCATAACTAGATAATAATACAAAATTAATATATGTGAGACAACTATTTCGATATATTAGACTTTAAAAAATATATCAACAACTCTGTACTTTTACAAGTAGGTTAAAAAATTCTATATTTATTATATATTATTAAACTTACTGCTTTATTCCATAAAATTTCAATTGCAATCTCCCGAATTGTTATACAATTACAATTATACACTGACATAAAAATGATATAACCTCATTTTTCTTTCCAAGAACTCTAAAAAAGGGATTCGCGATTGAAGAAAATTGTCGAAGGCGAATGCATAGCAGTTGGCGGGTCGGCGAGTGCTGGAAACATTAGGAGATTGACGTAGATCGGGCAGGAAAGAAAGAGAGAAGGAAAAAAAGAAGGGGGTGGAATGTGCGGCGGGGGGTGCGTCGGTATAGCTTCGATAATGGGAATGGGCCGATTGTGCCCTCGCGATACGTATTATCCTTCGGCAGGTGAGCATAATCGATATTCCGAACACTGGCAGCTCAAGGAGAAAGAGAGAGAAGAGAGAGAGAGAGAGATGGAGCACTTAAGAAACTTGTTGGCGGCCAGAAACCTTCGAGTGGCAGCCTCGTTAAAAGCTATTAGCCTTTCGAGGAAAGGCCACCCCATTCAGACAACCCCTTCCTTCCTAGCTTCATCCTCCACTTGATCGCCAGTTTCGAGTCCTGCGACATCTCTCTTCCACCTACATTGCTTCTTTCGCCTTTTTTTTCTCCTTCTCTTTCTCTTTTTACTGCTCCTCTGGGTCACTGGAATTTCTTTCGCTCACCCCACCACCACCACCACCACCATCGCCACCGCCACTCGAAATTCGAGTGGCGGGAAAACTGTTGGGAATTTCGAGAAATGTTTGAGTATCCCTCTTTCTCGAGTGGCAGTCTGTACGGATGAATTCTGAATGTCCTTCTACTTGTGGCTTCTCGTAATTATTACTGATTACTTTGGAGTTTTCCAATGGGGATGTCTTTCTTTAGTGATGATAAATAGAAATATCGAATAATGAGGATTTCTATTGAGAATAATTGTCCACTTAATTTTCTTAAAGCTTCATTTGCGATTGCATATTAATATCATTGCTTCAATAAAATACTAGTTTAATTTATATAAACCTTCGAATTTTTCCAATAGCAATATCTTCCTCTAATAATAATAAATAAAAACTTCAAATAATCAAGAATCCTATTAAAGATAATTGTCGACTCAATTTTCGTAAAGCTTCATTTGCGATTCCATATTAATTTCATCGCTCCAATAAAATACTAGTTCAATTTCCATAAACCATCGAATTTTTCCAATAGCAATATCTTTTCCCAATAATAATAAATAGAAACATGAAATAATTGATAAGCAGGCTTTCCCCATAAATCCATATATGAAACGAGGCAAAGGAAAGATATGTTCCACCTGCACTTTTAACTGTCACCCTCTCTCTCTCCCTCTCCTCTCTCTCTCTCTCTCTCTGTCTGCTAACTCGCTCAAAGTGCTCGGCAAGATTCGAGAGGTGGGCTCTCCCGCGGGATTTATTCGACACACAGACAGTAAATAGTTGAGGGGTTGGAGAAAGTCAAAGGGAGGGAGGGAGGGAGGGAGGGGAGAGGGGGAAGTGAAATACGCGTGGAGCTTTTCGTATCGTTTTGCCGAAAAGCTCGCGACGAAGCGCTTCGCGCGCCCGCTTTTCTGCGTGTGAAAGTTTCATGCTTTCGAAAATATCGCGCTCCCGCCGAGCGGAAGCGGAGCTTGCATTTTTAAATGTACACTTTTCGTCGGAGGAATCGCAAAGCGAGAGAAAGAGAGAGAAAGAGAGAGAAAGAGAGAGAATATAAAAGTGGAAGGTGTCGAGGAGGAGAAAAAAGGAGCGAGGAAACTGGCTAAAGCCTTCCGGTCACAAAGGAACATTTGACTTACATTGTTCGCTTAGATTGCGCGCGAAAAGCGACGAAACATTAGCAGTAAGCTCCGCGCGAAACTCCTGTTAAATTGAGCGAGCCCGGCGACTTTCAACCATAATTTGCGTATCCACATTGGCCTCGCACTTTCCTTTGGCGCGCGCCGCGTTTTCATCCCGTTTTCCAAAAAGAGCCCACTTAAAAGGCAGAACTTGCGTTTCAAGCCTTTTTCCCCGCGTCTATCGTAGGTTAGAATGGCAGAAATTACAGCGGCCTTATTAGAAAACCTCGGCGAACTTTCTATCGCGCTTTCCTGTTACTACATTTATTTATTGTCACACTAAAATCTTTTCAGTTTTGTGGTATGAAATTTGAGAGTGCTGATGAATATAAAGCCGGCGATTCAAAGGTTACACTGTGCACATAACCTCTTCGGGTAAAAAGTCGCATTTATATTTGTTACGTTGGGGAAAAAAGCTAATGGCGGGAAACACTGACGAGGGGTTTTTCCTGCAGATTTAAAATTTGTTTGTCATTGACTGTGAAAGTAACAACAATGTTCAATCGTCAAATACATTTCTGCTTGACTTTTTCATTGCCCACAAGTGTAATAGATAAATTCCTTACATTTATTATACAAAAACCCAATATTTAAAAATAATTTATTAAATTCAACCCAATAATTTTCACCGAAATATAATTACTATTAACAATTCTTATTTCACACGCATTATTACAGCTTCCAAAGCACTTAAACAACAACCACAATTCCACCCACAAATTCTCCCCACAACTTGACATCTACGTATTCATTAAAATCTAATGATCCAACGATAATCATAGGTATTACCATGGAAACACAACACAGCTGCACTGGGCTGTATATTCGGGGGGTTAGAATTACACTAATTCAATTGGGCGGCGACGAGCAATTCCCGAAGCATCGCGTAGAGGAGAGCGTCCGTTGGCTAACAAGCCTTTATTAGAGTCCCACTCGAATGCACCATTGAATTAAAGGGTTCATCACACTGGCCGCGTCGCAAATCTTATTTCCCGGGAGTGTACTAAGGCGATCTCGAGCACTATTGGATGCTCGAGGAATTGGGAGGCAGAGGGAGAGGGGAGAGGAGGGGGAGAAAGTGGGAGAGGGATGTGCACGGGAATAGGGAATGCGGCCCACGTAGACGCTAAAACGCCCCCATGATTCAATTCGCATCAGGCATCCCTCGGCATTTTGGCTTCCACTTCCTCTTTCTCTCCCTCTCTCTCTCGCTCTCTTTTTCTATCTTTCTGTCTACGGAATTTTCTCTCTTCGTCATTCCTTCCATTCAATCCTTCAACCGGCGATGCATCCTCCAACCCCACCCCCCTTTTTCCACCTTCAGCCTTTCTTCGTCACTCTTTCGACTTCATACTTATAGTTTATATTTATATTAATACGAACATTTGTAAATTATTTTTATAGAATTCTAACGTTTATATTTTATATTTGTATCAATATAAATGTGTAACTTAGAAATATATAACTGTTAATGTTAGTTAATTGTCAATATACGTAGCTCGCCGCGGAATTACGTATCGTCGTATCCTTCCCTTTATAGGGATCCTATTGGGGAATATCCTGTTAGGATCCTATTGGGGAATATCCTATTAGGATCGTATTGGGGAATATCCTATCCGTCCAAAAACATTAAAATGTAAAAAAAGTGCGCCAAGTAGTTTGATTTCCCGACAAAATTGGAATATAATAAAAAAGATAATAGATATCATACAAGAAAGCCAAGTTTTCATTCAAAGATACCTTGATTTAACTCGCATTAGCAACGAACAATAAATTAACAATAAATTAGCGATTAAAAATAAGAAAAACTTGGCGTGTGCGTGCCTCGCACTGCGAGGTAAAAAGATAATGAGAAATTGATTTAAACCTAACACTCACTTTACCACAATTTAATTTCTTTAAAACTTTTTTAGGAATATTACCGGTGCGAGTACCTCGAATGAAGTGCGCAAACGCCAAGTTTTTTTTATTTTTAATCGCTAATTTATTGTTAATTTATTGTTCGTTGCTAATGCGAGTTAAATCAAGGTATCTTTGAATGAAAACTTGGCTTTCTTGTATGATATCTATTATCTTTTTTATTATATTCCAATTTTGTCGGGAAATCAAACTACTTGGCGCACTTTTTTTACATTTTAATGTTTTTGGACGGATTTTATGTCTTTTTGTTAGTTAACCCTTAGCAATAATAAAATTCGTTTGAAGGCCTTTATTATATACTTTAAAGAATGATTACAGTTTTTTATTTAATTATTTTCGACAAAATGGCAGAGTTAGAGCTCGTCAGCAAGTGAAAGCGTGTTTGTGTTCTACGGCCAGAAACGTTTCTCGAATTTTCAATCTGGAGTAATAAAACAGACAGTATTCAATTCTATATACGCTTAACTCGAAAAGTACGTAGCAAAAATAAATTAAAAACTATTGCTTTTTGTTAGAACGACGTACAATAGAAATAAATTGTCTCCTAAAATTTCACATAATATTCTATCGAAAACAGAAACTTTCTCTTATGTGCGTCATTCTAACAAAAAGCAATATTTGTTAATTCTGAGAGGTACTTTTCGAGTTAAGTTTACGCAGAATACAAGATCAAACAATGTTTGTTTTCTTGCTCCAGATTAGGGAAGAAATCTTTTCGACGGCAAAACACTACACAGCTTTACTTGACGTGCTGTAGCTCCGCCAATTTATAGAAAATGATACAATGAAGGCCTTTAAGCAAATTTTACATAGCATTTACTGTGTTGTCTTAAAAAACTATATTCTCTAAACTGTTTTCTCGGGTGCTGGGGTGGCATTATTTCATAACACTTTACATGTTATATTGAATGAGCTATCCTCATACACTATCTAATTTTAGTGTATTCTGTTTCTCGAATGCATAACTCAAGATGGTACAACCTTTAGTATTGAAATTTACTAACAATAGTTTAGTTACTAATAATTTACAAACGAAAGTACTTATTTCACTATAAAATTTATGTACTTTGATTACATCATCTTAACTCTTTAACTGATACATTTCTTAGACACTTCACAGTCAGGAACACTAAAATTAAAGAGCCCATGGAGATGTTGCCTGCCAAATATAATTTGTAAAGTGTTAACATTCAACAATTCAGGTTCAAATCAGCAATGATACATTACCAACAGCTAGGATACATTTAAATTTCAGATTAGATAAGTTATAGCTGCATAAGCACTCTGACGTTGATACATCTTGATTGGCAAATGCATAGCTCAAATAGTGCACAATCAAAAGTGATGAAATTTGCTAAACAAATACTAATTATCAATTGATAATATATTCCTAAATGACGTATGACTGGTAATTATTACTGGATTATGTCATTTTAGCCAAATGTTCCTTGAGCAACAAACTTGACAGTCACAACTAAATTAGATTGCGTATGAGCATATCATTTAGTTCATATTTTAATAGTGAAGGATTGGCTCAAACAATGATTTAGATTTTGTTAGCAATATACCCAGCTCATACACAATCTAGTTTCGTTTGGTGTATCTTGACTGTCAAGTGCCTTGCTGATGGAGCAAACACGTAAACTCCTGAAATTAGTTTGAGCAAGCACTGATTACCAATAACATGCATTCCCTTAAATTATAAATAACTGCTCATATTGCTTAAAAGATTGATATACTACACTCTTAACAATTTTAAATATTGGTAATCAACACTTGTTTACCAAAACAAGGACTTGCAAGTGGCACACTTAACACTTTCAACATTTCATAATTCTTAATAATGACAAGGTCACAGGGACAAAGGCAAGGACACTAGACTCTTTTATTAACTAAATAAAGCATGGAATCTGGAATAAAATGATCAAATCGGACTGTGTCATATAACCATTACTGCACATAACCAACCATGGCATAACCGGCTTAACCAAAGTGTCGGTATGACACAGATTACAGATTATAGATCGGTAACGTAAACGCGACATTTCGCCGTGGTGCCAACTGGTGTGAAAAAAGTGAAAGTCACATTTTTAGGAATTGCTGAAACTTCTGAACATAATCCGCCTCGCCTTTTCGACGAGTAAAATAAGCAGCAGAATTCATATCTCCTGAATTACTGAACCGATTCGCTTGATTCTTGACCCATTCGATTCAGAAAAATCGGAAAAAAAATACAAAAATGAGAAATAAATTCTTAGAGCTATAACTTTCTCATAAATCGAGGTGAAAGTTTTCTAGCAGACGACAACCGCACCACTTCGGGATAAGTATACTCGGTAGTCTCGCGCCGTCCTATATATACTGCGCCGTCCTATATATACTACTACTTGGCGCGAGACTCTACCGAGTCTCCTGATTGGGATCCTATTGGGCGATGGCCCAAATAGGAGATAGGGGATAACCTTATGGGCCCAGATAGACGTTTCCCTAATCAGGGCCTTGTATGGCCTATCATGGGGCCGCCATGTTGGTACGAACTTATCATCCCCGCTGTCAAAGTTGGCAAAGTTGTGCCCGCGCAGCATGTAGGACAGCCGAATGTGTCCCGACAGTGGCCCAGTTCTATTTTCTTACATTTGCAATAGTTATTTAGAAATAAGTTAAGAAACTCGAAATTATTTCACAAAAATCGCGAAAGACTCTTTGAAGATTGCAAGGGAAATTGACAAGAGTACTCGCGACAAAATTGAAAGGGGAAGCCAGACTCACTAATGCATCGGCAGTGCTTTAAATGGATCATCCAAGATCATCGACGGTTCTGGGAAAGCTGATAATTTTGCCCGGCGCTATGTGAAGAGCGGTTTATAGGAGAGTTGGGTGTGGGAGGGGTGAACTGCTTGGTACTTAAGGCGATTGTCTGCCGGCGCTGTCTTATTACTTTTCGGTAAGCTCCAATTCCATAGAGAGGGCCGGATTTCCGGAGATCCGCGGATATACACGCAGACACATACAGAGAGAGGGGGGCGATGGTGGACCAATGGCGTCGATGGGGAAAGAGAGATTGCCAGAATAGAATAATGCCTCTCGAAAGATGCGTCGATTGCTCATCCACTTGTCGCCGGAACAATTCCCTCCGAGAAAGCCTCCAGTCTCTTTCTCTCGCCGAGGATTCCCTTCGAAGTTCTCGAACCATCTTCGAAAACAGAGCTTCCCAGAACCACTTGTGTGTGAAAGGCTCATCGAACTTGGAATTAATCATTGATTCCCCAGTAATTAGCTCGGAAATAGAATCGTTTGAAAATTTACTTTTAGTATAAATAAAAAATTGACAAATTAGTGATATAGGAAAAACATTTATGCAACGTGTGGTGCGAAAGTTGACTTTTCGCGGGCTGCGCAATGGCGCAGAAAATGGCTGATTTCCCGCGTTCTAACCTTTATTTTTTCTGTTAATGGACGCCTACTGAAAGTAGTATTTTATTTCATTTAATCGATTACTATATCGTGCTAGTGCAAAAACTAAATTATTACCAGACTAATGATTAATTGTATTATGTCACATTTTCTGTCAAATTCATACGTCATCATACGTTGTTCATCTGAAAATTGGCGATTTCCACGCTTGTATCGCAATTTACTATTAAAACTCTCCATTTTGACTCTCCATTTTTTACAAACTCATAATATCAAGGCTCGTTTAATACTTTAAACACCATGTCACTCAAATTTGGGTGACACTCGAGCCAGACGTATTTATTTTCCCGAAAATAACTCTAATAAAGATTTTTAACAAGGTGTAGCGAAACAGTGAAAAATGTTGCGACTTGGCCACTCAAAGCGTTAAACAACCATCGACAGAACAGCAGAGTTTCAAATAATCGCAACGATATTCGACGATAATAGTGCTCTTCAAATTTGACATTCGCTGGGATTCTGCGATGCTTCTCGCTCGTGGAAAAAATCGTCATTAGCTCTAGCTAGGAATATTACCGGTGGGATCGAGTGGTTCGCACTCGTCGCAGTGATTAGTGAACGATTAACGAGTAATCGGCGGAATAATCAGGCGCGCGCGCGCGCGTGACACGCTCGCACGCACGCACACACAGTTTTTCCAGGAGTTACGCGCGAGCGGCGGCGTTCCACTCGAAAACAATCGATTCAGCAGTCCGCCAGCCACTCCAACCCCTTTTTTTCGACTTTCGAGTGGCACGCGCGCGCGCTCGCTCGCTTGCCCCTCTCTCCACTAGGCCGACTGCCTCCAATTGTTAGGAGGTTTGAAGTTTCAAGTTGTTTCCCACTCGTTAGCAAGTCGCACTCGTCACAGCATCAGAGATGGACCGCCCAGAGAAATCTGTCCCCAACTGTGTCAAACGTTCCTGGATATTTCCAGTGCTATTCTAACAAACGATCGTTTAATTTCGCGTTTAGAATAGGTTTTTTCAATGTTTCTAAATGACAGTAAAATCTAGTTAATTATTTCGCAATGGATAATTATATGTTGTCAAGGAACAATCATTAGTTGCAATAAAATATTATAAACGTAAAGGAGACACAAATATTATTTTTTATATTAGATTATATTGCCTTTATTTATATTAAAGATAATAAAAATGATTATGAAATATGTGTGTCACATTTTCACCTTGAAGTTCTATATCATAAATTAATGTTACGTCAACTATTCATATAATTCGATTGAAATTAATATTCCTAATCAGAAATAAATTAATCTGCCTCAAAAAAATAATAAAAATTATTACGAAATGTGTGCCTCACATTTGCACCTCGAAGTTCTATATAATAAATAAAACTTACGTCAACTATTCATGTAATTCAATTGAAATTATTATTTCTGTAAAAAGTCAACTAATCTACCTCAAAAAAGTAATAGAAATGATTATGAAATGTGTGTGTCACATTTTCACCTTGAACTTCCCGAGGATTTCGAAAAAGGCTGTCGATCTCGACACCCAGCAACTAATCAGTCGGCGTTAATATTAAGCGAGCGATCGCCACTCGGACTTCCACGACCAGCTGACCCACTTGTTCGCTAAGTTCATCGAGCAAGTTGGAAAAGTGCTGGAAGGCCATCAATTACTCGACGAAGGGCCGGCCGCGCAAGTTCGGTGGGAGGCTCGGCAGAAAATTATGGTCACATCAGTGCCGCCATCGATCAATTAGCCGCTGGATCCTGCAACTTATTTCCACTCCGCAGCTAAACTTGCCATTGGACAATTACCGATTCGTGTAGTTGGCGGAATAAACTTTGCTAGTTTTCCTGCTTCCCCCTTGTCGATTCTAACTAGTTTGTAATTCGTTACATTTTTGGGAGAACGAATTGTGCCATTAATTGGAATTTAAAGTTGTAATTTCATTGTAAATTGTAATATTGCCTGCGACGTTGATTGTAACGATAGTCAATTTTAATACAAGTCGTAATTTGGCGAAATTTGCAAGTGATTTTCTCCCAAAGCTTTGAAGTCATTTCAACGAAATTATATTTCAATATTTTAATAATCGCGAATACATAATTAAATAACTTTGCTATCTTTAATAAAAAAAAAAAAATACGAAAATTGTATTCTATTGTGTTATTTTCGTATCCACATTAACACCTTTCGACGCCAAAGTTACAAATTTTTCACTCTCGCGCCACACCTTGTTAAAACAGTTTATCAACGTTAATTTTGTCGAAATAAATATCTCTGCAAATAGATGTTCGAGTGTCACCGAAATATGGGCGACATGGCGCCGAGGGTGTTAATTGATATCGATGAACGGAACCAAGAACACTTAGTTCGAAATGAGTGACTGTTCCAGATCAAGTCGACAGGTCTGCGAAGTGATAAGGTCTTAAATTGGCAGAGAGGGCCTCGGCGAAATCAGGACTTCCTTTACTCTCCGGCGTCTGTCCTGTCGTATAGTTAGCATCTTGATTCAAGTTCCTGCTTGCTGTGTGTGTGTGTGTGTGTGTGTCGCAAACAATGCGGAGTTGCGTCAACTCAATTCCGGCGTGGCTGAGGGCGCTCCCGTTCCCTCGCGCAACTAGGTTGCGAACCAAGCAGCATGGAAGCGTCGCCGATACATAAGTCTTCCAATTGTCCCATTAGCTAGGCAGCCAGCCAATTAAATCGACGAAAGAACCGTCAGCCAACTAACCCAAGTAAACCTGCTAAGCCGAAACAGGCCTCGAACTTCTCAAATTAATTAATGCGAAATATAGCACGTTGATATTCACAGACATATTTTTTTCGACGAAAATAATGTTAGTCGAACTTCTCGAATTAATTAACGCGAAGTATAACAGAATTTTATTTTTTTATTGAAGTAATCGTAATTTGCTGACACGTTCATATTTTTTCGACGCCAATAATGTTAGTCGAACTTCTCAAATTAACTAACACGAAATATAGCAGAATTTTATTTACTGTTATTTTTGTAAAATTAAATAATCGTAATTTGTTGACACGTTCATATTCACAGACATATTTATTTCGACAAAAATAACGTTAATAAACATTTTTACTAAGATGTGGTGAAAAAATTACAAATTTGCAACTTGAACAACGAAAGTGTCAAATGATCGGTCACATTTATCGAACGTGAATATAAATAATTGTCAATATAATATTTAAATGATACTAAAAACGAATTATATATTATCGTTTTTACATTTACCAATAAATAAGAGGATATTAAAATCGAATTATATATTATCGTTTTTACATTCACCAATAAATAAATAGATATTAAAATCGAAATAGTATTCGATGATTATTTTTCTGACGCACAATTGCAACTAATTATACGAAGTGACTTCGAAAATTCGTGCGCGGGCTGCCACTAGAAAGAGTTAAACGAGAAAGGAAGGCGCGTCCATTGGTAGAAGGGAGGCGCGCGCCGGTAGAAGTGGAGTGAAATTAGAGTTCATAATGCGAGAGCTCAATACGAGCCGGTGGCACAAAGCTGGTACCAACTTGGTAGGAGTGAAAAGGAGAGAAAGAGAGAGAGAGAGGACTTTGAGAGAGCGCGCACTTTCCTCTCCCCCGTAAAAATGTCACTGGCGTCAAAAGGGCGAGCCTATTAAAACGCCCACGGAAAAACGACTCTCTATTACCCGCTTTCTCGAAACTCCCTTCCCTCTCGCCTATCGCGAAAAGAGGCCGCCACCGCCGCGACAGAAAACTCAAAAAGGAGACGAGAGAAACAAAACTAGATGGGAAAAATAAAGAGAGACAAACGAGCGAGGGGGCTGGCACGCGTCATGATTACGGAGAAACGTGGCAAGGGATGCTGGGGTCGAAAGATCGCCGCCGTGAAAAGGCCGCCCGAAGGAAATAGACGCCCTTTTCAGCCGATCCAAAACTGCGCTCTGCTAATACCGAGATATTCCGGCGCGCTGCGAGAACGAGAAAGTAGCGGAATCTGAAAGCGACAGAGTGAGAAAAAAAAAGGTATACCTGACTAAGAGAGAAAGAGAGTGAGAGACGTAGGAAGAAAAGGGTTGCGGCTGAAGAAAGTCAGTGCGGGCCGTGAAAAGTTTGCGTTTCATCCCTTTCAGGTGGCAGTCCACCCCACCCACCCCTCCTTTTCATTCGTCGCTCGGAATCAATTCGAATCACTTGGCGCGTCGTCCTTTCTACCACTTCCTCGTAACTCTCTCTCACACACTCTCTCTTCCCACCCCCTTTTCACCCCTGAAGGAGGCGTTGGGGGGGGTGCGAATGCCCATGTTAGAGGGTCGCTTCTATGCAAGGAAAGGAAGCCGTGCTTTCGAGGGTGTTCTCGATTCCCGAGCCTTTCATTCGCCACTTATTAATTTAAGCCCGCGTGTCCCGCCAACCGAAATTCCCTCCTTCCACAACCAACCAACCAACACACACACACACACATATTTTGATTTGAGTGCAGCTGCCAGAAGCGATCTCGCCGCGGAACCCTAACCTCTTTCTAGCTGTGAATAGGCTTGGCGCGCTTTTCAATTGACTGAATTAACTAAATAAGGTGCATTAAGGCCGACAAATTAGAATGGGAAGTGAGCGGAAACTCGGCGGGAAAAGACTGGCAATCGAAGAGCAAATTGTATATGTTAATTTAGATGTATCTCTATTGAAATTGCTGGATAATTATTTAGTAACTTTATATGGTAATGCTTCTACATTCATTTCTGTGGTTTATTTATATATTTGTAATTTTATATGAGTCTTTTCAAGATGTCTGCTTCATTTGTGAAATATTCTTAAAACAGACAACGAATACAACTTATAAATAATTATAATATTGAATTATAATATTAATCATCAATGTCAGAATATTTATAAAATCATTTATCCGTGTACAAAAAATGAAGTACGACATTAGAAATTGAATAAAAAAACTCCCATCTGTGGGAGCGTTTTATAAATAACTATAATATCGAATTATAATATTAATCATCAACGTCAGAATATTTATAAAATCATTTGTTCGTGTACAAAAAATGAAGTACAATATTAGAAATTGAATAAAAAAACTCCCATCTGCGGGTGCATTTTATAAACGATTATAATATCGGATTATAATATTAATCATCGACGTCAGAATATTTACAAAATCATTTAATCGTATACAAAAAATGAAGTACAACATTAGAAATTGAATGAGAAGTTGTCATCCGCGGAGATGCAGATGGGAGGAAACTGGGAATAGCATGGGAAGCATACGGTGGGCTTAATGACGGCGGGCGTCGACCACCCCCAACATTCCAGCATTGACCGCCGACATACGCGGCTTAACACAGCCTGGCGATTTTGAGTTATGAGCGGAAGCATGCCGCGCCAACCCCATCTCCACCAACAACCGACCCTTTATGGGGATAACATGCGCATCCCCAAGAATCGTCATTAACAGAGGAAGACTTGATTTTATTAGAAGTTAAAGGATCTTTTTTAAAGGAATTGTCATTTTTATTGATGGTTTGATTTTCTGAAAAGTAAAACAGTCTCAATTTGATTGGAAATGTGTCGATAATATGAAACCTTGTCAAGATTTAAAATCGTTTATCTTACTTCTTTAAATATTAATTATTTTATAATCACCATTAGAATTTAAATAGAATATATTAATTATATTAAGATGGAAAGACTTGATTTCACTAGACGTTGAAATATTTATCGAAAGAAATTGTCATTTTTATTAATAATTTGATTTTTTGACAAGCAAAACAGTGTAACTTTCAGCATCGTTAAACCTTGTCAAACTTTCAAGCCATTTGCCTTATTTCCTTAAACATGAATTATTTCACAATCGCCATTACAATTTAAATAGAAACATTTTTAAAACGAACTATTACCAAAATTAGACTTAAACGAAATTCCGAGGGTTCTCAGTGAACTACGGCGCTCTAAAAAGTGTAAAACGAGGGAGAAAAGGAAGTGGGAAGAGACGCGGCGAGAATAAGAGCGTGGGGGGGGCGGCGGCTGTGAAGGCAGAAAGAAATTCATGGGGAAAACACTTTCGGCCGACGACGACGACGCCGCCGTCGACGACGCGATGAATAGCGATTATGCGTATTATAATTCCTCTTATTTACTCGGCGCGCCGCTCGCTTATCCCATGCATTATTCATCCGATAGCGAGCGAGAGAGAGAGAGAGAAAGATAGACAGACAAAGAGAAAAAGAGAGAAAGAGAGAGAGACTGAGCCGTCAGGCCTGTACAATCGATTATCGTGCCGCAAAACTCGACCAAACAACACCGAATGAATTAACGCGACAGATAAAAGTCGGGGATGATCCCCCAACACAAACTGGATCATTTCCAACTGAAATAACCGAGCGCGGCCAGGAAGCTTTTTCTCCGCGCGGATCCACCCGACTATTAAACACAAAGGGAAAAGCGATCATTTCAATATTATACTTTGTTATTACTGTAACGCAAGAAATCCTCGTCGAAGTGTATCGCGTTACAATTCCACTTGGGAAATGAATCATTCTCATTTGTTCCTTGAAACACTCATTTTTAACCCAACCCCTTTTTGGAGTAGGATTTTCTGTAATGTTTTAAGAAAAGATTTACAATTTAAGTGTAAAGCTTTAGAATTCCACTTGGAAAGTGAATTATTCTCGTTCGTTCCTCGAAACACCCATTTCTGACCATCCCCTTTTTCCACCCCCTTTCAATGTACGATTTTCTATAATGTTTCAAGAAAAGATTTACAATTTAAGTGTAAAGCTTTGCAGTTCCACTTGGAAAGTGAATTATTCTCGTTCATTCCTCGAAACACTAATTTCTGACCATCCCCTTTTTCCACCCCCTTTCAATGTACGATTTTCTATAATGTTTCAAGAAAAGATTTACAATTTAAGTGTAAAGCTTTACAATTCCACTTGGAAAGTGAATCATTCTCATTCGTTCCTCGAAACACCCATTTCTGACCATCCCCTTTTTCCACCCCCTTTCAATGTACGATTTTCTATAATGTTTCAAGAAAAGATTTACAATTTAAGTGTAAAGCTTGGAGAAGCTCATGTTTCTCGAGCGTCCCTGAAATAACAGATTTGCTTGGCAAGGGATGTGGTTGTAAAGGGGAGGGTGAGAGATCATTAGTCGGAGGAAGTTGGGGTGGTTTCGCAAGCGCTAATAGAGAAATCTTGCGTGAGAGAAGCTTCGAGAGAGCGCTCCCGGCTAGCGGGACTTCATAAAAAGCTTCGGGGTTGAAGGGTGAAGGGTAAGAGAGAGAGAGAGAGAGACAGGAATGGCAGAGAAGTCGAAATCCAGCTTTTTGCCAGCGAAGCCAATTTGTCCGCAGCCGATTCCGACAAGTCACGTGGCAAGAAAGAGCCTGACAAACGTCTGGATGTACGTGTAGCAAGCCCTGCGAGAGCCACCTTCGACGGCCAACCCGTCTCGAAAGAGACGAATGGCGCCTGCGAAAGTTCGCCCACCGCCCTCACGCTAATCACTCTTGCCAATTAATAACAGGCATTAATTGCGGCCACTCGCTGTTTTGGAATAAGCATGGCGTCGCTTGCATCCGTTTTATTGGTGAATTATTTTTGTTTGTGCTTCGAGTGAAATTGTAATTGGCACTGTAAAGTAATTAGTTTTTAATTTGAGAAAGTACATCGTGTTTTTGAATAAAAAGAAAAATAGTGTTCGTTTGTATGATTATGTTATATTAAAATCGACATTGATGAATATTTCACGAGGGCAACTTTTTTCAAACAAGAATCTTTGAAATTAAATTATAATAGTGCCTTAAAATAATTAGTATTGGTCCAATTCAAATAGCCAAAAAATTACTGTTCTTGTGTCACATTACACAACACAATAACATCGACAAAAGTTTCACCAGAGCAACTTTTCTCAAGCAACAACCTTTCAAATAAAATTATAACAATTAATATCAATGCAACCGAATCGAAATAACAAGAAAATAATAATTCTTCCTTCCAACCATCTTATATCAAAATCGCTTCACATCACAGAAGACAATAGGATCGACAATAATTTCACCAGAGCAACTTTCTTCAACCAAAAACTTTCCAAATAAAATTATAACAATTAATATCAATGCAACCGAATCGAAATAACGAGAAAATAATAATTCTTCGTTCCAACCACCTTATATCAAAATCGCTTCACATCACAGAAGACAATAGGATGGCCAAGAGAGTGCGTGAATGCAACAGTGACCCGGAAGCGGGTAGGAGGGCCAATAATTCCGTGGAGTTCCGGTCGAGATTGAAATGGAGAGGCGCGGGCGGGTGGCGGTGGCTACGGAGTTCTGGCGGCGGCGTCGTCGTCGTCGTCGTCGCCGTCCCGACGGGGCGGAGAAACGCGACTAATTACAGGTCGACTCGAGGACGACGAGGATGAGGACGAATATTGTCAGGCTGAAGCGATCCACGAAGACCGCAACAATTACCGGATCGATCCTCGCCGACATGCTCTATGCCTCGACTTCCCTGATAATTGGATTGCTTCGCCCCCGATTCCCGCTAGCCATTGACCAGCAATTAGCCGGCAAAGATCACCGCCAGCTTTTCAGCCGCTCTTCCATCAGTCTGGTTTAGGAAGGATCGGCCGACTTCTATTCTCCGACCTCTTTTTACCACAACAGAATCAAAGAGCCCGTGACAGATTCCCTTTCAGAGGATTTTATTAGTAATTCCTGTAATTGGCGGATCTATCAGTGCATAAAGAAACTGTGATTGTTTAATATCGTTGTCGATGTTTATTTTTACTCCATTTTGTTTCAGTTCCTGCTATTCGTCGATTATTCATTTTTTAATATTCGGTCCTTAAGACAGTTATTTCTATGTGATTTCTATGTGTCATTATTTAGAAGATAATATGAAAGGATTTTATTAGTCCTTCGTATAATTGGCGGATATATCAGTGCATAAAGAGACAGTAATTGTTTAATATCGTTCTCGATATTTCTTCCATTTACTGCTATTCATTATTTAATATTCATTTCATAAGACAGTTATTTCTACATCTGTGGTTCAAAATAAATCTACTATAATTTATTGAAACTTTGGCATCATTTAGAAAATAATTGGAGAAGATCTTATTAGTCCATCCTGACATTATTTAATATCGTTGTCGATATTTATTTCAGTTCCTGCTATTCCTCAATTATTCATTATTTAATATTCATCTCTTAATACAATTATTTCTATCTAATTCAACATAATATTACTATAATTTATTAAAACTTTGGCATGATTTAAAAAGCACATCATATTCGACAAACACAGCAGATATACTTCTTACGATCTTTTTCAGTGGGAAGGTCGATTGAAAATCGTTTCCGGCGGCAATAGAAAATTCTTCTTTCCAATTTGCAACTATTGAACCGCTCGGCCAAGTGACTGCTGAATTGGGCGCTCGAGGAGAGCGAAATTAGTCGGACGAAGGGTGGCGACGACGACGAGGGCGACGACGGCGACGCAGCATCGCTGCCAGTGGAAAGTGGCCCTGGAGAGAGGAGGAGGAGGAGGCTCGAACTCGGCGGCGGCGGCCGGCGACGCTCGCCGTCGGGATGCTTTCGCCGAGAATTCGATGCTGAACGATCGAGAGATGCTGCGGTGGTTAGATTGGCCGATAGCGGTCTTATACGAGCAGGCTAGCTACCAATGTTAGCCGGCAACTCACCGAATTGGCCCCTCGCACTCCCACAATCTCTCTCACTCTCTCTCTCTCTCTCTCGCCTTCTCTCGCACTAGCCCTACTTCCGCTTCCGTTCACCAGAAAATCAAGCACTAACACACACCTGAAATCTTTTCTTCCTCCTCAGTGAACATTTTCCCTCGATTTTCCATGATCTTTCACTTCCAGCGAGTTTATTATTTATTTAACGTGAGTAACTAATAGAAAAATCGTACTCTAATTGTAGTATTGAATTAATAGTAGTTTCACTTTGATAGTGATAATTATTATTATATACAAACATTTTTGTATACCTATCCATGTATGCGTGGATTTAATTGAAAAACTATTAACAAACTATTAACACTACAACAACCGAACGGGTGTAAATACCTTGTTCTTACGTGGTTTGCTATAACAACATCACAATCGTTGATAATTCTAGTATACAATTGGAAAATTAAATTTGATAGTGATCATTATTATTATTATATAACTTCCTCTAATATTAACGCGAGATTTACAAACATTTTTGTATACCTATCCACGTATTCGTGGATGTAATTAAAATACTATTAACACTAAAACAACCGAACGGGTGAAAATACCTTGTTCTTACGTGGTTTGTTATAAGAACATCACGATCGTTGATAGTTCTAGTATAAAATTGGAAAATTAAATTCGTCTATTTCCCGAACAAGGATATCGTCGACAGTTTGGTTATCCTTTCTCGTTGCTAGTACATCCAATGTTCCTAAGCCTTTCCTTCGGAAGTTCCAACCAGGAGGAAGCGGGGAATATTGGCCGAGTCAATTCGGTCTAGGTTCGATAGGAATTGCGGCAATTTCTAATATCGAGTCCTAAATAAAGCATGAACTTGGCGGTCCTCGGTGGGAATTTAATGGGAAAGCTGGCGAGCAGCATGTGCGGCCGCCGCCGCCGCCGCACTTGGCAATCGCTCGAATATACACCGGAAGTCCATGCAGGACTGCTGCTGCCTATCTTCCCTTCCATCTCTTACAATCTCTGGAATCCTCTCGCTCTCCCAGTCGCTGCGACGACGCCCGTGGGAAACCACGTGCTGGCGTCCCTCCAAATTGCGTGCAAAACCGAGGCCGCTCCTCGGACCAGCGAGTCCTGTGTCCTCTGTCGATCGAGCATCGATCACCAATCATTCAACCTCCTCTCTTTAAGTTACAAACCGGCGACGTTCGAGAATTCCACCTGGTTTTCGTGCCTCGGTCAATATCCTGTTGTACTCAAATCTGCCTAGTTTTTGTAAAATAGAAATCTAATCTATAATTCAATTCTTTATGATAGATTAATTCTGAAATGCAATTAACACAAGGACTCCACGAGCAAAATTACGAAAACAATTATAATTCATTTTCTTCCAAATATCCTGTTGTACTAAAATCGCTGTTTTTGTAAAATAGAAATCTAATCTATAATTAAATTCTCTATGATAGATTAATTATGAGATGCAATTAACACAAGGACTTCACGAGCGAAATTACACAAACAATTACAATTCATTTTCTGCCAAATGTCTTGTTGGACTAATATCTGCCTAGTTTTTGTAAAATAGAGATCGAATCTATAATTCGATTCTTTATGATAGATTAATTGCGAAACATAATTCCAATTCATTCTTTTCAAATATATGCTGACTATTATTTAATATTCAAAACAAAAACAGTAACCTTGATAAAGAAAGTATGTGAGGGGTTGGTGGTTAAGTCGAGGATGGTAGAAGCTCGTAAATTCGCAGAATTCGAGAATCGCAGTCTTATTTAGATTTCCGGCGCGAGGGGCCTGGAAAAATTTCGAAGACTCTTAAAGAACGTGCTAGGAATTCGTTGGGTAGCTTTTGAATATGTATGGATTTACGAATTTGCCCCTTTTCTCCCTGACTTCTACTTCTCTTTCTCTTCTACTTCTCTTTCTCTTTCTCTTTCCTTCTCTCACAGCACTTGTTGCACCAGCTAATTTCGCTTTGCCGAGGAAACTGGAGCGCCATTGTTTCACATCAAATGCTGCTTTTACAGAGCGGAGGGATTGTTTCATGAATGCTGCTTGTTAACGCTTGTCCCGCGAGTTCGAATTGTCCTCGCCGAGGAAACGCCAAGTTCTTTGCGTAACCCTTCAATGTGCGTGAGTAGTTTTTCAAATTGCACTTGATAATTCGATTTTAAAAACAAGGACATTTATGGGAAACACTTTTCTTTATAGAAATATTTTTAAATACAATTAATTTCGAGAAATGAGATCATTTTCATGGACTTCAAGAAGGAGGTATTCAATTCGACCGCTATATATTTTTTTAATTAGACAAATTTGTTTAGGAACATTGACATCCACTTTTTTCTTATTAACACTATTACTACTATAATTAATGTTAATATTGCAATGATTTGTGTATACCTATTTCGACTAAGAGGTGTCATTTTTAGATTCAACAACTATTATACTAAAAGTCAAACAATCAATTTTGGAAAAAACGATTAAACTTAGAGAATAATTTCAAGTTAAAATTTCAAAAGTATCTTTTGACTTGGTAGAAATAATGTTAATATTGCTATGATTTATTTGCACTATTAACTCTCATTATTCGGCATGACTGGAAGGTTCGATTGTACTAGGAGGAGCCAAGAGGGAAGTTAAACTGTTGGTAAACATATAGGAGAACTGATGGGCCGATATAATGACGATGACTTAAGCAGGGTTTCATGCGGTAACACGATAAAGGTAAACGAGGAGCTCGTCACATCCTTCAGGGCAACGTATCACCAGACGACACTGGCGTCCTTTTCATTTTTCCATCCACCCCCCCTCTCTCTCTCTCTCTTTCTCTCTTTCTCGCCGATGGGTGCATTTAGGTTCACCTCGATTCCACAGCGAAATGGAATATCGATAGCGACGCGCGTCGCGGCGCGGCAAGCAAGCAAGCGTGTCCTCCCTGGCAAGGTATCGGGAATATTGAAAAATTCTTGCCGCTCAGCCGGAAGAAAAAACTGGGAGCTCGAACGTGCGCTGTTTACACGCTCCTTTCCCTCTCTTTTTTTTTTCGCTATTTGGAAAGAGGAAGCTTTTGGAAAAGGACGCCGGGCCAAGTGGCCGACGAGCAAGATAACCGGCGAGCTTCTCCACGGATTCGAGCTCCAACCAAATTCGAATTTATTCTCACAACAAGGCCAATGTTATTGCACCGGCATATAGAGACGCGCGAAACCATTCCCGCCATGGGAATCGCCAGCCGCCTTTTTCCACCCACCGCCCTTTCCTACCTGTTTTGCGATGAAATAATATCAGATCCGAGCCCTGCCGCGCGAGCGCTCTCTCTTTCCAGTCGCAGTTTTCCGTCATTCGTTATTGGCTATTATTCATTAATGCTTTTTTAACCGCGAGAAATCGCTGATTTGTAAAGTGATCTTTGCACAATTCGAATTCGATTCTGAAACAACAGCGGAGATCCCTGAAATCCAGTTTTCGGTAATCGGAATTGTACATAAAGTGATACGTGGGAATTTCGTGTTAAGAGAATTTCGAAATTTGTTTCATTGGAATTGGTAAGAACGAATATCGAATTGCCAAGTGGAAGCTTGTTAGTTTTATTCTTCGGGAAGAGAAATATTTTCGAATGCGGAATATTGGATTTCTCCAATAGTTGTTATTTCTCAGGGTTGAATTTGTTTTCTTCTTGTATTATTAATGAGTGAACAATTATTCTCTTTGGATAATAAAAGAAATCGCATTTCTCAGAGTTAAAAATATTTTCTCCTGTATTATCAATAAGTGAACAATTATTCTCTTTGGATAATAAAAAATCTTGAATAATTCTCCACAGGCAAAAAGTGCAGAATTTAAAGAGAGTTTAAAGAGAAGGTTCGCAATTGCTAAGTAAATAATTACATTGAAAGTTGGATGGTGGATCGCATATTGAATTTTTGCAATAATTGATATTTCTCACAGTTAAATTTATTTTCTCCCGTATTATTAACAAACGAACAATTATTCTCTTTGGATAATAACAAATCTTGAATAATTCTCCACAGGCAAAAAGTGCAGAATTTAAAGAGAGTTTAAAGAGAAGGTTCGCAATTGCTAAGTAAATAATTACATTGAAAGTTGGATGGTGGATCGCATGGTGGTTTTCAGAGGAGGCGATAATTCCTAGGGACACCGGTGTGCGTGGGCGCGCTCACTGCTCGAATTTCAATGCAAATCAAATGCAACTGGCGCTGGGCCTGGCGCATCCACACCTGCCAATTTTCATTTGGCCTGCGCGCCGCCGCTCTAGCTGGCATCCCCCAAAATTTGAATTGAAATTGATTGGAATGGAAAATATTTCGTTGTCGCTGCTTAATTAGATTGATTCGCCCGGAGAAGTGGGGGAAGTGGGGGCTGGGGCTGGTTTCGCGCGGAACGCTCGTCCGCCAAATAATTGGTGCAAACCGATTCGGAGCGGCGAGGAATGTCTCCATAAAGTATCGAATACTGCCGGAGAATACGTATTATAGAATTAACAAGGCGACAGTGCGATATTTAATAGGCTTGACACATTTTATTCTGAGTGGGATTAAAACTTGGAACGATTTCAATCTGGAAAGATTCCAACTGTTGTCACAATATATAATGTCTCAAAAAAAGTCAGACATATTAGTTCGTAATTAATGAAATCCAAATGAAATAATGACACAATAATAATACATTTGTACCATATTTCAAAGTAATTGTTACTAACTATCGTTGACAGGGAAATTCCCAAGCGGCTGTCGGATAAAACATATTATAAAATTAACAATGCAATATTAACATTGTGTTATTTAATAAACTTGAAATATTTTATTCTTTATAGGTCTAAAACTTGGAATGCTTTCAATCTGGAAAAGTTCCAAAAATTATCAAAATATAAAATATCTCAAAAAAAGTTAGATATATTAATTCGAAATTAATAAAATCCAAACGATACAATGACAGAACAATAACACAACTGTTCCACCGTCATTTCCACCACATTTCAAACAAATTGTTACTAACTTTCGTTTAAAAGTCAGAGCCGAATTTGAGGAGTGCGTTGCCAGGGAAATTCTCGAGAGCGTCGAGCCTGGTGGGCGGTCTCTCGGAGAATCGGATTTGCTATTTTTCGGAGCGGCGAGTTAGCCAGTGGGAGAGAGGGCTAGTTGCCAGGCGATTTCGAAATTTCGATTAAACGGGATTCCGATATGCGCGAAACATGTCCCGAAGGGAAATTTAGCGAGGGGGGAGAAAGGGGTTGGTGAGGGTTGGAGGGTGAGCGCCGAGTGGAAACAGGGCGCAAACGAGCTAGTTTTCGGCGATCGAGTCATTGCCAGCTCGCCGGAATAATGCGAGCAACGAAATTGTCGCAATAACCCCCCACCCCCCTCTCGTACCCTTTCTCGCGTCTCTCATGCCTCGATAAATCTTTCAGTCATTCACATTTTTACCCCTCGAAATTCCTCGCGTTCTTTCAAAATTAGCAGAATTCGTAAATAATGCTTAAAACCTGCATTCGATTAATTTTATCAATCGTTATATTAATAACAGAAAGCTAAAAAGTTATTTAACAATTACAGTATTATTTCAATGTTATTTTCATACTTGTCGAGTTATTAATAATAGAAAAATTCAACTGTATCGAATCCCATATTGCAAAACTACAAATGAATTCAATGTTATTAATTACTATCCTTTCAAAATTCGAGTGAAAATTTGTCTTCCCCCGAATCTTTCATTACATATAATTGATGATACTTTTACCGAATGTCAACAGAACTACCTTTAATTATTTTCCTGTCGCTGCAGTCCACTTGTGATTAATGCACAAACACACACAGACACACAGAGTATTTCCTTTCTATTCTCCTATTTTCATCTATTTCTCTGGCAAATAAAACACTGGCGGAGTATGCATTTTCCATGCATATTCGTTTCACTGCGGTTTTGAGTGATGAGGCGCGCGCCTGTTTCCTCGAAAGCTCCTGCGTTACCAGCCAAGTTATACTCTCGAAACTCTTAAGAATTTCGCCGCCAGACTCGCCGCAATGGTGATCAATATACCTGACCGATTACCCGTCAGTTAGCGCTGTTCGTTTTCACGATTCGGGATTTGCATCGCCGGATGCCTTTCTGATCGGTCTGATACTTTGACTTGTTGACTCTTCCTTCGTGGAAGTACCAGCTGTAGTTATTCTTAAATCTTTAATCGCGCAGATTTATTAGTGAATTGTGGAGAATTATGATTTGTAATAATTTAGAAAGTGTATCTTTGAATTATAATAATTCTTAACAGCAAAGTTTTTCTTGTATAACACTTATTAGTGGACAGTGTAGAATTATGATTTGTAATAATTTAGAAAGTGTATCTTTGAATTATTTAAATTCGTAACAGCAAAGTTTTTCTTGAACATTATAATGTTTTGTACGAAGTTAATTATAGGAAGTATAATATTAAAACAACAATTGAGCCATTCATTTTGAAAGTTACCTAAGTCCATTTACATTTAAATTAAATTATTACAAAATGTACACGTTACAATTGTCGCAACAAAATTTGAAAATAAACGGCTCAATTCTTTGTCCACAAAAAGCCCCATTAAAAAATTGAAATTAAAAATAATTCAACTTGTACTTCGACAAACATATTCTATTCAAGTAATGTGAAATAAAACTCGTGAATTCAGAATTCGATCGCACCTTCTAAACTCCGCTCGAATAAATAAAAGGCTTTCGCACAAAAACACGCGCGCTTTCCACATTAAACTGGCGGCGGTATAAATCTCTTGTAAATCTAGTATCGACGGCTGCCGATAGTTCGATGACCCCGCGAAGAAGAGTGCCGTATCCAATGGATTTGGAGTTGCCGGGGGAAAAGAGGGCGCGCGAAGGGGAAGCGGTGGACGTCTAACGAAGGGGTATCGCTTGCAGAAGAAAGCAAGCAGTCGGGTGGCAAAAGGGAGGATCGTTTTCTTTGATTCCGGGCGATTTTCGATAGCGGTACCAGCAGAGGAGCGACTAATGAGTCGTGACGCCCGGTGTGCCTTTATCACGCGCGATCGAGCCGCCGCCTGGCCTGCGTCTGCGAGGAAAAAAGGGGTGGGTGCATCAGAGAGGAGAGAAAAAAAGAGAGAGAGGAGAGAAAGAGAAGGGATGATCAGAGAGGAGGAATATCGATATGCGGGCGAAGTAAAACAGAATCGAAATGAGACACAGCTCGCCTATCACCGTCGTCCTCCTCCTCTTTGAAGCATCACCGATCAAAGCCCTTCTCTCTTCTCTTCTCCCTTCTTTTTTTTTTTTTCCACCAACCCCCGTCGTATATTCCCTCGGCCTTTTTTCCAGGCCCGCGGAAAATCATCCGAGAGTGCCGACGGATCTCTCCGCCCGATTATATTGCTCGAGTTTGCTAAATCGAGCCGACCGCCAAAAATTCCCTGTAGGGACCAACCCCCCCAACCGGGTCCACCAACCCCTTCTCGCGCCCTCTCCTCCCGATGGACCCGCTACGCTTTGGATCGCACAGCAGCATCCACCCCCCGCCGCCCCCTCCATCGACTCTCTGCAACTGATTAAGTGGATCAACGGCCCTTGCACTCCACTGCTCGGAAACCACCCCCCTTCGCCTCGCTTAATCCACTTCCCAGAATACTCTCTCCACCCTCATGTAAGGCACTCGATTTTCACGTCAATTTTTCCCACCCCCCCCCAGCTTGTCATTTCGAACGTGTTTAACAGTTTTCTGCTGCTGGCATATATCCTTGAATTTGCGAGGCTTCCAGTTGCGATCGTTTGACAAGCAATTTTTGCGAGGTTCGATAGATTTAGATTTTTAGTAATGTTTTTAGAAAGTATAAAGAGTTGATGTATGTTTTAGTTTAATATATCACACCCTCTGAATTATAATCGAAATTTCGAAGGTGTTTAATGTTTTTTCAAAGCAGGTATTTTCGTAGAATTGCGAGGTTGAATCTGGAATCGTTTGACAAGCAATTTTTGCAATATTTGATAGATTTAAATTTTCAATAATGTTTTATAAAACACAAAAAATAGTTCATGTATATTTTAGATTAATATATCACACCATGTGAATTATAATAGAAACTTCGAAGGTGTTTAATATTTTTTTAAAGCAAGCATTTTCTTAGGATTGCGAGGTTGATATTAGTCAAGTTGGACAGGCAATTTGTCGAAACTTGAAAGGATAGATTGTATAGATTTTTAATAAGGTCAGAGTTAGAGTTTCTTGGGAGGTATGAAGATCGGCTGTATTGTAGAGAGGCAGCCTAATTAGTGAGAGATTGCACAGTGTGGCGCCAAGTGTGACTTGACAAATTGGTGATTAAATAATTGGCGTCCCCGAAGATGAGGGTACTCGGGAGAGGCTAGGCCTGCATACTAACGTCCTACTAGGAATTAATTATTAATTACACCCTAGAACGGTGTACGCCTAGCACACACACACACATAGTATAGCAGAGGACACTCTGTCAAAATTTACGGAGCTGCATAAAAATGTATACGATACTATATCAAAAGTTGCGATTACATTTCTTAAAGCTACGTAAAAATTTGCGGAGACGCGTAAAAGAATTTCTGAAGCTGTTTACAAATTTCGCAAAGCCATGTAAAATATTTCGAAGCCATGTAAAAATTCGTGGAGGTCCATAAAAATTTGCGAAGCTGCTTACAAATTTCGCAAAGCCATGTAAAACATTTCGAAGTCATATAAAAATTCGTGGAGGTCCATAAAAATTTGCGAAGCTGCTTACAAATTTCGCAAATCCGTGTAAAAATTCGCAGTGGTCCATACAAATTTGCGAAGTTGTTTACAAATTTCGCAAAGCCATGTAAAATATTTCGAAGCCATATAAAAATTCGTGGAGGTCCATAAAAATTTGCGAAGCTGCTTACAAATTTCGCAAAGCCATGTAAAATATTTCGAAGTCATATAAAAATTCGTGAAGGTCCATCAAAATTTACAAAACTCCATAAAAATGTGTACTTACAGTTGCTGAAACGTGGGCAGAGATCCGTGAGCAGGCAAGAGATGAGCGGATCCATGGAAGTCGGTCTGAGAGGGTGGAGTGGCGTCGAGTTGTCGGAAAGGGGCGAGTCACGGATACGTGTAAACAGGGAGGTTAAAGCCAGTGTTTTCGAGGAGAGGGCGCTCCGGCTGGCATCCGAGTGGATGCATTTAGGCATTAAGAAAACATCTCTGATGCACGCGCGCCGCGCCGCGCTGAATTAGATCGGCTCTCGCTCTCGCTCACCGAGTCCCTTTGTGCGTCGCGACGCCGCCGTCGCCCGTCCCAATGTTTTCGGTCGCCTCGCACATTATTAACACCGGCGGCGCGTCGTCGAGCGCGTCCCGACAACGACTGCCAACTATCCAAAGACCTCGACGTTCCCAGTCAACATTGTTATTCTCGTTGTTGTTGTTGTTGCTGATGTTGTTGTTCGCACTCGGCGTCACCGGAGCAGATGAATGGAGCGCCGTGGAAAGCGTGTAAGCTGAATGCGGCTTCGAGGATACCGCGCGCCCTCTCTTCCGGCGAAAGTTGCACTACTCGAAACGATAAGCTTCATTGAATGGGGTTGCCGGTTCCCGCGCCAACGAAGAATCCTTCACTCGGAGTGCGGCATTGATGGCAATCTGCAAACTTGAAACGTAGAAATTCCTCGTAGCTTTCGTAATTGTAGATACAAAGTACTATCACTTGTGTCATGTGTCGCTGAGCATTGAATGGGAAATAAGCTTTTTACCATCGAATTATCAGTAATATCTACATTGCGTAATTGCTTTGGTAGCCGTGTAATGTCACTTGCGTTGTGTGCATAACTACAACACTGCACTACCCGGACTGAATAACGACACATATCGACAACTTACTAATTAATTAAGAAATACTAAATTGGGGCCTTATTAGTAGACCCATTGGGCCTTCAATAGGCTTATTAGTTCCAGGGTTATTAGTAGACGCATTGGGCCTCTTAATAGGCTTATCAGTCCCAGAATTATTATTAGACCCATTGGGTCCCTTAATGCACTTATCAGTTCCAGGCCCAATTGCCTGCCATTTATATAAATATTCACTGTCTGATTACCATAATGCGAGTACTCATTTTTCATAAAAATTCCGAGGCAATCTTATATAATGCATTAACAAATAAATAAAATATTCCAGCAATGCCCGCCATTGGTTTGTACTATCATTATGAAATAAACTGATGCTTTCAACGGCTAAAGAGATCGCCACTCGGAATCCTACTCGACTCATTCAGGTGAAAAGGTATGGGAACGAAGGTAGAAACTGTTCGACGAGATACTAATTCCCGAGCTATTTGGTAACGAGTCCTTTGCTGTTATAATTCGTCGAGAACGAAGGCTGCTAATGGTTGGTGATCCGTGGGAGTAGAAATCCCTGTTCTGATGAAAGTGCAACAACTAATTGCGAGGGAAAATCGCCCTGAAGACTGGCGAATTATTATTGAGAGTGCGACTGGAGTGCTCGGTATTTTTATGTTTGATTTAACATTGGATTGCTTGGAATGTCGAATGTATATTGGATAGTCATCGCCAGTTCGAACATAGTTATAATTAATCATTATTGTTAAAGTTTATATTCTGTGAATATTATTTCTTTCCATTGATTTTTCCTTACGTGACATTATAATGTTATATTTTTATTATAATTATATTCAGATGCACATATTCAGTTTTAGTATTTTTTTACGCTTACAAATACTTATTTAAATGTTAGTATTACTTGAAAAAGAAGTGTTTTTATTGTATAAGATTTAAAAGAAAGTATTATTTACGATTGAGATTACTACACAACATATATCTATTATATATTTTTATTAGAATATAAGTATGAAAAAAATACTGAAACTGAATATGTGCATCTCAATATAATTATAACAAAAATATAACAGTATAAATAAATGCACTATTTATTTAGTTTTAAATTTATATAATAAATATATATTATATACATACACTTCTTTTAAAAGTAATACTAATATTTAAATAAATATTTATAAGCGTAAAAAAAATACTAAAACTGAATATGCGCATCAATCGAAGGATGTTTTGGGGAGGTTTTGGGGAGGAGTGGTTCGATGCTGTTTTGCCGGGCTTGTCAAATTTCTAGCTGGCGCGTATTGGCCGGCGGCCATTTGATATCGCTTGGTACGTGTGTACTCGCGGGTGAAAAACAAGATCGGTGCAAATAAAAAAAAAAGAGAGAGGAAGAGAGTGAGTGAGTGAGTGACTTGATCCCTTTATTCCTTTATCGGCGCGCGGGGAGTTCGACGGGCGAATCGCTCGCCCTAATACCAGGGCTGCGCCGGTAATTGCACAAATTGATTATCCCGGCGCGCACCGCACCGCTCTCATTTGCATGCGCCCGGCGATGATGACGCCCCGCCGCGGCGACTTAGTGAATTTTTCAGCGCGTCACGAACTCCCGAATTCCCTTTGGATCGGCGAGAATAAAATTGGAAAGGTTTTTGGTAAAAGAGAAAAAGAAGATCGTAATATATTTGAATTTTAGTAATAAAAGGATTGTTTTAATTGTATTGATTAATAATATTGCGTGGTTCGCTTTTGATTTGGCGACGTGTAAATATGAATAATAAAGGAGATCGACGGTATTGGAATGATATCCTGTTTGCCCAATGAAAACCCTGGATCGATTGGCCCGCTAATAAAAACTTAATCCGATCATCCTTGAAGGCCGGCAATCAAAGCTCAATTGAATCAGTTTGTCCCGGAGGGGCGCGTTCGCGATCTTCCGGGCGATTAAAGCCCGCTTATATAACCATCGGCAGGATTGTTTCGCATTATTTCTGCCGGTTATAACATTCGCTGCGGACGTTCGTTTCCCAGGTGTTTCGCCGCTCATCCGGCAGAGGTCGCTTTGATCGGGCGGCGCGGCGTCGTCGTCGCTCTGCCAATTATTGCTTGCAATCGAACAGCAGCGCGCCCTCCACACATTGCGTCTGCCCAGTGACTTTCCCTCATAATTTCCACATGATCATCCAGCCGATCCTTCGGGAAGAGCCTGATTGTTTCCAGCCAACAGGCTTCGTCCTTTTCTACCTTCGAATCATCCCCCTCGCGTTTTCATTCCCCCACACACATACATAGACGAAGCGCCCTTCCTCACATTGCTCCTCTTTTTTATCAATCATGAATTTGCCCGATAATCGTTGGGTTATCGGCCGCTTTCACCCTGAAAGCCGAAAGAGCGCGCGCTCGCGCAACCACCGAAACCCTATATTCAGCAGTTACGACTGCCATTACCGGACCTCTACTCTCACCCACCCCCCCTTTTTTTTTATCTGCCGAACCTTGTCACCTACCGCGCTCGACCATCTCTGCTAGCTTATCTTCTTTATTCCCTCCTCTCTAGACTCGTTTTTCCAAGCCCCTGATAGCACCGGCTACCGGAGAAATAGGCGGTAAATATGGCAAGATAGGTTAACACTGGTAATATCTGAGGTTAAGTCATACTTTGTTTTAACGGGGATTAGTTAATGATTTATTGTCGAGAAATATGCGATTTTAAGTGGAAATGTATGTTGTGTAAGATTTCTTTCTAGAAATTTATGTTGTATGAGATTTGTTTGTTTGTTTGTAGGGAATCTGCAGTAATATTACTAAACGGTAAGGTTAACACTGGTAATATCTAAGGTTAAGTCATACTTTGTTTTAACGAGGATTAGTTAATGATTTATTGTCGAGAAATATGCGATTTTAAATGGAAATGTATGTTTGTATATTATGTTGTATGAGATTTCTTTTTAGAAATGTATGTTTGTATAAGATTTCTTTGGTCGTTTCTAAAGAATCTGAAGTAATATTACTAAAACAAATAAAATAAAAATAAGTCATACAGCGTGCGAAAATAAATGAGAATGGAAAAATGTTGTGTGTATATTTCAGTTTTCTGTGACTGGTATTTAAATCAGTTCTCGAAAGCAAGTAATATTACACCTTGCTGTATTTTATAAAATATCTATGTAATTTCCTCGTGTATTTCACTGCCGGAGGCAAAGAGTTTATGAGGAACTCTTGATGTGCGAATGTCATTTGGTTCTGCCTGCATTTTTTACTGCCGAAATTCCCCACTCCGGCACAAATAACCGTGCCACATGGAAAACACAGGGGAGAACTTATTTACATAATTACTCGCATTCGTACGTTATAATAAAAGTCATAGAAAAATTAAAATGTTTCCAAAGTGATTAATAAATATTAACAAATATTGATCAAGTCATTCTAATTTTGAAGTGATTCTAATTTTAAAACATAATTCTGTGATTTTTATTTATATAATTACTCGTTCATACCTTGTAATAACAGTCACAGAAAAGTTAGAGAAATTAAAATGTTTCCAAATTGATTAATAAGTTTTAATAAATATTAATCAAGCCATTTTAATTCTCAAATTATTCTAATTTCAAAACATAACTCCAACCATGTTGTAAAGCTGTGTAATTCGTTAATTATTAACAAATATTAATCAAGACATTCGAATTTTCATATTATTCTAATTTTAAAACATAATTCCAACCGCGTTGTAACGCTGATCCCGAAGTGTAATTCAGACGGAAGCACACATGGACCGAAAGAGATGGAGGGAAACTGGTGACAGGCAGGTGTGTCTTGGCAGGATGGAATGCCAGTTCGGAGGAATATGGGGAATGCAGGATTTCCCGGCGCGGCGGAGACGGGCATTCCGCGTCCGCTTCGTAATTTCGTGGATGCGATTTTATCCGGCGTTGTTCGCCGGATAAAAAAGTGCATGAAGCACAACTTCATTCCAGCCGGGCCATAAACCAGTTTGGCACGTTGCTCTTTGCCGAGCGGCAACCCCCCCGAATAAATGTGTTGCTCGTAGATATCAGTGAGGCTGGTTTTTCAGCTGTGAGAACAACGCCATATTTTCGTAGCTCTGCCGCGCCTTTCCCGTGAAATTCCCAAAAATTCCCGCAGCCCCTTAAACGCTCCTTCCATCCCTTTTAATTAGGGAGATCGAGGGAAATTAACATATCGATGGAGAAATTTTGTCTTGGTATCAAAAAGTGTTTTAAAATTATGACAATATTATAAAATAATAAAACTGTATTTTTTATCCTTTAAATATTTACTTTCCATTTGTTTGCACTTTGCAGAAGTCAGGTCAGATTCAAAGTAGTACAAATATTTATGTAATAAGAAAAATGAATTTACGCGCTAATTGAGGGGTAGCACGAGGGTGAAAGTATTCGAGGTGTCATTAAGAGGAATAGTTCGATGCTGTTTTGCCAGGCTTGTCAAATTTCCAAAATAAATCTTGTCGGTGTATTTCCCCTGTGTTCGTTTATTATACTTGTAAGAGAATTCCAACTAAATTACTATTCTATATATTCCTTTGTTTTAATTGGAAATTCTTGTAATTTTAACACATTTCTTTAACGAAACTTATATTGTATTTAATATTCGCGAGACATTATTAGGCATTTTTTGTGACACTTGTGTCTGCATTTCTATTATTTCGAATACATTTATAAATGAAACTTTCGCCTCGCGACTCACCGCGAAAGCAGAAGAATCCGAATCCGCCGGTAGAAAGCAGTAGTTCATATTGCTATTAGCATAAGGAGGAGAATCACATATATCACCGGGAATATGTACACTCTTCTTTAGACTTTGTCGAGTTGGCAGAAGGGTGGCGGGTTCGCGCGGTGAGTTAAGTCGAGTGCTCCGAAGGATCTCTCGAAGGATCCTTGGCCCTCTCCTCGAAGCGGCCTCCTCGCCGCTTAGGCAGGAATAAAAGTACGACGCTCTCGACTTGTACAATTTCTCGTCGCCAACCAGGAACCAGAAGAGAGAAAGAGAGAGAGAGGAGGAGAAGAATCCATTGGTTTGCCGGTGGTGGTAGAATTTTTAAATCGCCCTCCTGATAATCATATTCTCTTATCCCGCGCAGGAGTAGATCCTTCGCCGCGTTTTCCATCGGACATTCCCTCGCTGGAGAGTCTCTTCTTCGCACCTGTCGCTAGTCAGGAGGATTTAGGAGGCCTCTTCCTCGCAGGCCTGCATCCTCCTCCTCCTCCTTTTGATTCAAGGACGATTTAAGTTAGCTTGGCGGGAAAACTCCCAACGACCCACCCGGGATAACCTAACCTCTCTTTCTTTCTCCCTTCTCTTTCTCTTTCTATATATGAAGCTTCGCCAGCAGGAAGCGGGAATTCCATGGGAGTGAAAAAGGGGCGAGGAGAGCAAAGTGGAGAGCTCTAAGGAAGCGTCAAATTGAATCACTCCTGCGCGAAATACAGGCTGCTACACGACTGAGGGCGCCGTCGTCGTGTTCACTGGCAAGGCTACATGCTGGACACGTATAATGGGAAGCTTCGCCGCTGGAAAATGCTGGTGGAGAAGAAGGGGGGGGGGGGGGGGGGGGGGAGAAAAGAGGGATCGAAGGAAAGCCTCGGTGAAAGGAGAGGAGTATAAACTGAGATAGAGGGTGGGAGAGTGAGTGGCAAATGGTTGAAAGTGTGGAAAGGTAGAAAGAACCTGACAGAAAGGTCCCCCCACCCGGTGGTAAGTGAATGCCTCTTTTTCCCGTGGCGCCACCAGCACGTAAACCACAGATTATCCGCTGAAAGTAGCGACTACCCCTTGCGAGATTGAATATTGTAAGCACAGACCAGCTACAAGCTCTGATGCACTGGATGGGAAATCAGCTTTTTACCATCGAATTATCGGTAATACCGACGTTGCGTCATTATTTTCCTAACATTGCACAGAATAAATGAAGACAAATACCGGGGACTTATCATTTAATAGGCAAATACTAAATTGGGCCCTATTCATTTTATTGGGCATCTTAATGGGCCTCTTAATAGGATTATTACCCGTAGATCTACCAGTAAGCCTATCAGGCCCGCAAATCTGCGAATGGGCCTATTAAAGGGCCTGATATCTGTCCCGCAGACCTACTACTAAGCCTATCGGATATCTCAATGTGTTAATTAGTCCCAGACCCCTTACTAGGCCCAATAGGTCAATGATCTTATTAGTCCCAAACCCATTACAAGGCCCAATAAGTCTCTTAATAAGCCTGTCAGTCCCACAGACCTACTAGTAGGCTTATCAGGCCTATTAATAAGTTTAATACGCACAAATATAGTGCTTATTATTGAAAAAAATATAGTTTCCACTTTTCTCTGATAAATACTGCTTTAAAAAAATTGAGCGGAGTGGAATGGGACCTGGCGGGGCCACGTTTGTGTTGTAAGTATTCTCTTCCTCCTCTTTCAGATTCTACTGCCGGACTCCTCCGCCAGAGGGAAGACTGGCTCGAGTAGGGACAACAGTAGGTAACAGCTGACGCCATCAACTCCGAGTGCATCCAGCGCACCCTTCGTATTTCTGCACTCGAACGAGTACCATCGTCCTTGGCGGTGAAGCTCGATAGTACTTGAATTCAGAGCTTCCGCACTTCAATCCATCTGTCTGCTGTAGCAGCTCGCCACTGGCGGCGCCCTCACCGCGCACCATCCTCGAAAGAGAGAGAGAATGAAAGAAAGTTAGGTTAGAACCCGTTCGACCTTCCGAATTCAGTGTCGCCTTAAAACCTGTGGAAAATGAAGACGATCGATTTTCAGCAGGAACCACAAGTCGCAGAGATTCCATTGACGAAGAAGAGTCCTGGAAAAGTCCTTCTTCGAAGATTGCAATCATACTGTTACTCAGATAACCTCTTTCGAACGATCATGCCGATTGGTGTTTCTCTCGTGAAAAAAAGCCCTCGGCTCGATTGTCGCTATTCAATTTCGGTAGCCGGACACGCGTCCCTGAATAATTAAAAGTCGATTACGGAGAATCGAGCGCTCCCTCCTAATGGAAAGATTCAATATTCAAGCCTGCGAAGCGAAAAGGCGCGAGCGAGCAGGTGTCGATGTTAAATACGATCGAAAGCTTTCCCCCGTAGCCTTTGCATTGGCTGCCACGCGAGCCCCGATTATTTTCGACTACACAAAACCCTGTTCATTTTGCGAACTCCAGCGAAACACACACACCTTCGCATCGTAACATAGTTGTTCCTCCATTCTAATTATTCCATGCGAATCCGCGAATGAAAACGTTCGCGCAGGGGAAAAGCAGAAATTTATTGCGAGCCTCGTGATTCATTTACGTTTCCCTTTGACAAACTGCGCGCGCGCGCGCGATCGGGTTCGCCCCCTTTTATTTCGCCGATGTTTTCCCCGGAAGCGCTCGCTCGCTTTGAAGGAATCAGTACAGTTTCGCTTGGGAGTCTCGGCAAAAAAGCGGCCGGCCCGCCGCTTGGATTAAGCTTTCAGAGGCCGAGGGAAGAGGGAGCTGCAGTCTGCGGATGATCCAATGGGAAAGCTCGTCGTCGGGAAAAATGTGAATCCGCCACATATCTGTTTCTGTGTGTATGTATGTGGCTTTTGCATCGCTCAGCGCGGTGGTAATCGGCGCGCAAATAATTGATAATTAGATCGGCGCTGAAAGGTCGCTTGTTGGGTAGGAATCGTCGACTAGAAAGGGTTCGCTCGCTCGCTCGCTTGCCAAGCGGCCCGATTGGAATGTTGGATATCGCGTGTCAAATGTTGTTGTCTCGCAGTGGGAAATCCAATAGGCCGGAGCAGTCGCCGCCAGATGGGGACGCCTCCGTCATTAAATCGTGCGCGTGCACACGACAGCCCCAGATACATCTCGATGCCCCCTCATTATGCGAGAGACAAGTGCCCACACACACACACACACACACACAGATCCATTACCCCGTTCCACCTCTTATTTCTCACTGGCACACACGTATATATTCATTCATTAATAAATCCACCTTTGCCCCGGCGAGAAAAACAGCCGTACAATTCCCGGATGCTGCCTTTAATTGGAATCTACCCGGCCGTGTGCGCCGGATAACCCGGAATTAAATGCGATTGAATTCTTTCCGCCGCGGAGCTTTGCACTCGCTGTAGAAAAATGATGGTGGAATTCGAAATCATTTCATGCAGAATATATTGTAATATATAGTGCAATAGCTAAGAAAGTTGTGGTATAATATTTTATGTTATTGGAATCAATTTTGTTATAGAAGATAACAGTTTTGTCTGAGGAATGTAATATTTCTATAAAAAGATCGCTTTTTTTATAGAAATTAATGAAATAATTTAACAAACTGTCAAATTTTCTCTTGTTTCGAGAGAATTAAATATTAGCATATCTGTCAATAAAAAAATATATGTTAATTGTATCAAGTCTGGCAATGTTTCTACTGATTTATCAATGTGAAATTTGATTTTATAAATTTGTATTAGCGAATTTAAAATAACTATTGAATGAAAAAATAATTATTTGATAACTATATATATATATTTACGGGCTGCAAATGGACTTACACCACTTTCAAAATAAACGGTCCATTTATTATTGTTTAAATTAAAAGCAGAACATTTTTTATCGCTCGAAATATTTCTTAAGGATTAATTGAAATTGAAAGAAAACTAATTCTACGCAAGGATTTCACTTTGCTCGGACTACACATTTCTCCCTACACATTCTAGTTATCATCGCTGCGAGCTCCACGAGGAACTAAGCTTCCCTGGTACTTTGACTCATCGTTCTCGCTCGCCTTCCAGGCATCCATTGAAGGTTGAAAAGCCCGGCACGCAGATTCCTCCGGCCTCGTTCCTTTCCTGTATTAAAAGTTGGCCGGAAAAGTTGTCCGCGCGCCGCGCCGCGCCGCGCCGCGCACAGCAGCGTCGCTGACAGGAAGGCGCGCCGCAATAAATAAGTGGCGAAATAAAATGTGCCCCAACTTCCCGAACTAGCATTCGCCGGGTGCGCGATAAATAAGCGATTATGGTTTTTGGGCGCAGCTTGTCGCCGAATGAAAGCGCGAGAAAGCTCTCTCGGACCCTTTGAAAGGCGAGATTTCGAAGTCTGTGATTTCAACTGCTTGCCAAAAATGTTGTCTCTCTTAAAATAAATTTATAAAACATTGTAAATGGTTTAATTTCGTTGCAAAGCATTTGAAAAAATTACTAGTAGATTTAAATATTGCTTGTGAAAGAGAAATTCATTTCTATCTTTTTCATAATGTTTTAGTTTTACAATATTCTTGGTATAAATGCGATATTTTGGTTGGCACTAAGAGGGTTAAAGCACTGTTTTAAAGCAGTCTCACGAAACTAACAATAACTGCAAAGAAATTTCGCAATCCAATTTTCAATCTACTAAATTCACAAAATTCAAAGAAATTTCACAATCCACTTTTCAATCTACCAAAAATAACACACATAATATTCCTGACATTCTTCTACTACAATTTCATAACTAATCTATTTATTGCCATATTCCATATTCCACTATACGAGAAATGATCGAGGCAGACTCGAAGGGGTGAAGAGAAAGCCGGTGGACTATTTACCGATACAAAGCATATCGATATCAGACAATAGGGCCGTTCCAGATTGGCCGGAGTGGAGATCCGTGGCGATAAATAAGAAGCGGTGATGGTTCGGCGAGGGTGGTAGGGGGTGGGTGTTTGGTGGAAGGGTGGACGTGGACTAAAGTGATTTAGTCGGTTCATTGGGTCATAGAGAGCTTGGAGAGTGGTGGCTCGGGCTACATAAACGCCAGCGGAGCATCGTGATTCCCTTTGCCCTGTCTCTGTCCTTTTTCCTTCACCCTTTCTCCCTTTCTCTCTCTCTCTCTCGAGCGATCCTCCTGCCCTCTTTTCCCTCGAACCCTCTCATTTTCCTGTCCCGTCGCCCTTCCCTTTCTCCGCTAAGCTCGAATCGCCCGGCTTGGACCACGCGAATCCTACAAGCTTACGCCACCTATAACTCCTCCGCCACCACCCCCTTCTTCTTCATCCCCCCCCACACACACACACCCTTAACACGCCTGAACTCTCACCGAGGCGCGTAAAGCGTTCACCTTTATTTTTACATCGGATTTAACTGCTTCCCTTCTTTCCGTTTCAACCCTTCGATACTCCGGCGCGCCGACCTCTTTCACCCTTCGCTTTCAACCACCCCCCGAGCAACTCTCCGACTGATCGAACTCGCTCGAGCCGATCGTTCTCGATAAGCGGAATATACTTGTTTGAATAAAAGTGTGACTAGTGAAAGATGTTTCCGATTGGATTTAATGTTGTTGACGTTGAAGTTTGGTGTTAAATTCAGTAAAGATTAATCGTTGAATGGGAGAAAGCTAGTTTATAGATTTGATTGTAATTAACAGAAAGATTGTATAGTATATATTATTATTATGTTTTTACTTTATTATTTTATTATATATGTAATAAATGTAAAAAGATATAATATATATAATAATTTTAGTATTATTACATACAAAAATGATGTATGTATAAAGTGTATTTAATTCTAACCTAAGAGTTCTGATACGCCATCATTAGAACGAGTGTGCTGCCCTCTCGCGAGTAATTCTCTAGCCAAAGGAACGGAATTAGAGTCTGTCTAGATTTTCCAGTGCTCCATGGGATGTAACAGATTGGGGAACATGGAATTAGAGTCCGGCCAATTGGACTCTCTTGGAAGCAGCTCTCCTTTCCCCCGAAATAGCGAGGAACCAGCCGCGATAAGCTGTCGTTAGCGGAGCTTTCCTTTGGGAGAAGTCGCTGCCGAATCAAGCAGCGATCAAGAAGCGAGCCTTTTAACTGGGAGCTTGATGGAGCCGGCCAATCTGATCGGCCGGGGGAAAAAGCTCGCCTGCTATTTCCAGCCCTTCTAATTGCCTCCGCTTCCTCATTCGGCTCTTGTTTCCCTGGCTCCCCGATCTCTCTGTCACTCGGCCCACTCGGTGATCCTTGACGCCGCCGCGCCGCCCGGAAATACATCCGTCGACACCACTCCTACCAATCACTGTCAACTACCCCCTCCCGGATTTTTAGGACCAAGTCTCCCGCTTCGACGGCCGCCGAAGCTTTGCTTGTCGGCGCGTTCTGCTTCCAAAGATTGACTGCTTTTTTTACAGTGTCAGTGGTAGCGAAAAATATTAATTCGAAGAATACTATGTTTAAAAATTGTTCTATGTTTTTTGTTCTTATTATGTTTCAAATATATGTCGATTTTGATAGTGAACAAATATTAATTCGGAGAATACTATGTTTTAAAATTGTTCTATGTTTTTTGTTCTTGGTAAGTTTTAAATATATTGCAATTTTGATGTTCTAAAATTGTAGGAGATATTTCTGATAAGTTGTTAATATGCTTAAGTTATAATTATATTTTACAGTTATGTTAAATAAGTAAACTGTAAAAGTATGAAGGGGGCGCTCCTATATTATTACTTTATAACTATTAAAAAAAAATTCAAAATGTATTATATACTAAAAATATTTCGTATATAAATGTTTTACTAGTTAATTCGCTCTTTTCGGTACAAACAACAACAAGTATACAAACATAATATATGAATCAGTGGATTCGATTACGAGGCTCGCACACAATTTCACTGTGAACTCTTCGTTCGTCCCGACTCGATCCTTTCTGCCTCCGACTGGCAAGAACTTGGCTTGTAGTTGGGCTGTGCGCGCGCGCGGGGCTCTGAGGGATGTAATTGGAGTTCGAAAGTTTGGATTCATTAGCGCGCCGAGCCTTATCCCTGAGATCTAATTCGTAATACTTAGTGATAGGCCGAGAGGTCCTCTATTACTTTCGAGGACTTTCAAAGAATTCCTCCTCTCCCCCCACCCCACCTCCTTCTCCCCTCCTTCTTCCACTTCAACCACCCCCCTTTCGTAACCGCTCAACTCCTGCAAACGGTGTTCCTTGCCTTTTTCGTAAATATAATTTGCGAAAGAGCTTTGATCTTCCTTAAACGTTAACTATATTATGTAAAACAATATTATGTAAATTGAAGATTCATTAATTTGAATTATTATTTCTGGCATTCCTTTAAATTGCTATAAAAAACACTTATAGCAAGTTGTTATTAGTAAAAAATTATTGAATCTTACGATTTAAATGATTCTTCATTAATTTCTCACATTCCATTCCTTCACTTTATTTTGTATTATATCCATAGAAAATAATCTTGTTAATATTGATCACTTAATATTACTTATTACTATAAATTAAACTGCTATAAAAAACACTTGTAGCAAATAGTAAGTTTTCAGTAGCAAGAAATAATTCAGTTTTACAATTATTGTTTAATTACTAAATCTATGATTTGCACGGATAAGGTGTATTTATTTTTTATTACAGTAAAAGATAGTTCGTTTCCCTGTTATTCCGCGCTCGACTCTTAAAAGGGTTCACTGCCACTCTCCGAGGCCCTCTTTTCTCTTCCGCGTGTGTGTATGTGTATGTGTATCCACTTTGGCAAAGTGGATTAACTTTGGTAAGCAGGTAATACGGAAACGACGGCCGCGCGCGCTCGCTCCCAACGCCCGAAATATTTCAGCACTTACGGGAACCGCCGCGAAAGCTGGGCGCTTATTAATTCAGGCGCGAGAGGGTAGCGCGGCACGCGCAACCACCGCCGACAATTAAATAATTAGTTGGCAGAGAGTCATATACGATTTTTATTACGGACTCGTTCGAATTGTAAGTGTGCTTGATGCGATGAATTCTTGATAAAATAGTATTAATAGTGTTAGTTTAATTCTTTCTTATATAATATTGGAATATTAAAGGGGTTAAGTCTGATTTGTATTTTCAGCACGATATCTTATGTTCTATGCATTGAAAAATTGTGGAAAAAAATGTGACGTATTCCACCCTCGAAAATACATGATTGTGATTTTTTTCAGATTTTTTTCTTACATTACTGAAGTTTTAAAAAATAATACATATTTAAAACAGTTTTTATATTTTTAATAATCGTGGCACCTTTTTTATATTTGTATAGTTTGTAGGCATCCTTTTTTCAGACTTTTGGAAGTGGAAATACACTGTGAAAAAAATTGAAAACCGACATTCAACTAGATTTTGCATTTTAAGGCTAAAATTGAAGGCTAAACCCTTTGCTTTTTATATTCAATAACATTGCCAATTTCCCAATTTACTTATTACAATAATAAACCACAATAATAATAATAAAAAAAATGCCAAAATTCAGCCCTAAAAACAAACTAACCAAACTCGAATTCCTCGGAATAAATCGGCCGGCCGAGAAGAATCCGCGGTAGCCAATAAACATTGTTCGCGCGTTGAAAACAGCGGGAGGATTAATCGGAGCGGTGGTGTGTCCCAGTGATAGTGAAGAACGTAGATCGTCGGGTGGAGCTGCGATTGAATCGTTCCGGCGAATCCGAGGGATTTCCAATCAGCCGGCTGTCGTTCGAGTGCGAGAATTATGTGTTCTTTGCTGGCTGCGGTGCAAGGACGGAGGCGGTGGTGGTGCAAGGGGTGGAAATGAGGGGGCGCACGGAATGGGCAATTAGTCTGGGGGGCCACCTAACGCTAATGCGATCACTGCCAGGCAGTACGTCTTCCAAAGCGCGCGAGCTTCTAATCGAACGAAATTTTACACTACACAACCCTCCGCCCGTCTTACACCATCCAACTTCCAACCAACCTCTGCTTCGCCTTCTCTCCCTCGCACACACACACACACACACACACACACCGACACACTCGATCTCGATTTCTGAGCGCCATGAATCCACGCCTGCCGGTCTATCGCGATCGAATGCTAAGCGTAATGTGTAGACCACGTAACTTCATGCAAATGCAGCGCTCCAGATAGCGCGGATAAATGCAGTCATCGAACCATCCGGGAAACTCTAGGGGAATTTTCGTGGGAACTTCCAAAGATTTGTTGCGAAAGCTCGTTTATATTGTAAAGTGTGTTTAATGTGTTTTTAGTAATACGTAGAGATTCAACCCTTTTAGTGGCGATCAAAAAATGAAACATTATGGAAAGATAGAAATTAATTTTGTCTTTTACAAGCAATATTGAAATCTATAAACAATTTCTTTAAATGGCTCGCAATGAAATTAGACCACTTGTAATGTTTTAGAAATTTATTTTGGGGCAAAATAAATATATCTTGTCCGGGGAAATTATAGAATTATTAATTAAACAATAAACAAGTGTTTTATGTTTCTATTTGATATAAGATAGAAGGGATTTACAATTGTCAGAATTGTATTATGAACACAACAAATAAAGATTTCGACTTTTAAAAATTCAATCTCCCAATATTACTGCGCTTTAATCGAAAGAGAAACCTGTTTGAAAACCTACTAGAGAATCGATGGAAACACTGTGTCAAGGGATAAACTTTGCGAGGTCGACTTTCATCCGGTAAGAAGATTCGCGGAGCCATAAAGCAGAGGGAGAAGCTCCAAGGAGAAGAACGGTGGAAAAGTGGCGGGGTCAAATTAAATACATTCTGGCTTAAGCAATTAGAGATTCCCGCCGGTGGCGGCGCTTCCATCGCGCGCGCGCTTTCCCAGAGGGAGGGTGGTGGGGGGGGATCGGATAAAAATTCTTTTATGTCGCAGCGAGCCGCTTGGAAAGCACAGTTTCCCGAAACTCATAAAAGCGCGTAGCGGGCGATCGTAAAGGTGGCGCCACCAGTATAGAAACAAGCTGGAGGAAAAGGCGGCTGCTGGGTCGCGTGTGGAAGGCAACACATCAGGTTGTAACCCTTCTTAATAGTACTTCTCCGAATGGCATAGTTATCGCGGATATGCTTGCTCGCCTTCGCCGAGCACGCCCGCCTTATGGCCGCCTCGTATACCAAACCTAGCCCGCTCTACAGCGCCCCCCCCTCCACCACCCAGAAATGTGAACCCCACCTAACCTCGATAACTGATAGCCTATTTAATGCTGATTAATTTTTCCTATATCACACATCCCATTACCGGCATTCTATTCTTGGTAATAAAGTCGAACAGCTCAGTTCGGCCGAGTGCATTGTTATTGCACTAGTCGTTCCTATGGAAATATAACCTCTTTCTTGAGTATCTATAATTCCTCCCACTGGATATATTTCAGTTTTCATACCTTTACAATGGATTTTATTTTATATTATAATCGTTAGTAATAATAACTTGACTCTCATCACTCGTTATTTAAAAAATTATTCAACCCTTTTAGTGTTATACATTATACATTTAGAATATCTAAATATTTTCAACGAATATAGCAAAATTACTGTCGTTGTTTTGTTCTCTATTTCGTTAATACACTGCTTTTTGAATTATGTAAATATTGTTTAATTTTTATAAACCTTTTTCCAAACCCTAGTAAAATCGTAAAATTCAGCCGTTTATTCTCGCATAGCCACCTCTTTTTCGCGCGGCACTAAAAAGGTTAAATAACTATTTAAAATTGTATTTATTGAAGAAAAAATTAGTTAATACGAATGAGAAGGAATAATGTGTAATATTCGAAGTGGATATATGCGAGATTTCAAAGTAAAAAAATTAGTTAATACGAATGAAAAGGAATGTGTGATATTCGAAGTGGATATATGCGAGATTTCAAAGTAGAATAGAGGCCGAATGGTATTAAGTGTAAGTGGGCGCCATCATAATCTATATCCAATCACTTCGAATCGATTACGGGGACCGGCAGGAAATGGCCCGCGCCTTGTTTCATAAAACCCCCATTCCGGCTCTGGCTTCTTCGACGATCGCCGTCAATCTTGGGGAAATAAATCGCAGGGGTCTTTTTTTCTCTCTCGGGGCCCCCCGGCGGCTCGGCGGCTGAGTTCACTTTTCGAATGGCATTGCTACTTGCCACAGGGCTATCTCGAATCCGCCTCGCGCGCGTGAAATGGCGGCGGGTGGTGGCAGAGAGGGTGGCCGGCGAGAGGTTCGAGGAAAAAGTACCTTTCCGAACGTAATAAAGGCCATTTTCCGAGGGAGGATGATAAAGGGAATCTTAAACTACTCTTAGTAGCACCCGCCCGAACTACCCTTCTAATAGAGATATTGTGAGAGTGCCTGTCGCCAACCCCCCTTTTCAACCCCCTTTTCAACCCCCCCGCCCGACGCCACTCCACACCTCGATTTACGCCACCGTGGACGCCCAATCTGTTCCTGCAAATACATCGCTTTTTGACAATTTGTAATAAAAGAAACGGTCTGTTATCGTTGCTTTCTCGATTTATATTAAATTTATTAAAGATTTATCTAGTGGAGTGTACTGATTGTATCTTGCGAATTTACTAAAATATTATTTAGACACTCGTTAATTTCTATTATAAGAATTTTCGATTCGATTATATTAATTTAATATACATTCAATTTATTAAACCACCCAATCTTTAATTCCCTCCAAACCGAACATAATAAAAAATCACCGGAGACCTTAAAACGAAGTATTAACCAGGCGAAGAAAGTTTCGATCAACAAAAGCAGCCCGATGAAGGCGAGCTCGAGGGAAGAAGGTTTGATTGGGCGGCGAGGCCGGAAGATTTTCACTAAGCTCGAGCGGTGGTCGAAGTGTTAAGTGCGAGGTCAAGCATTCCAGAAGGAGAAATCGAAGGCTAGAATTGAAAGATAAAGAAGCGTATGTGTGGGTGGAACATTGGCGGGAGCGCGCGCGCGGCTGGATTGATCGTGCATGAGGGGTTGGACGAGCCCTTAATGGTAAGCCGATTTAGTAGCGGGCGATTTTCTCGAGCTGAGCGACGTGAGTCCTCTCTCTCTCTCTCTCTCTCTCTGTGTTACAGGGAGAGATGTGTCCTTTTTGCGACGAGCTAGAAGGATATCTAGCGTCGAGGAAGGCCTCTGCTCTCCCTGCTTTCACCCTCACCCCCCCTTTTCTGGCCTGACCCTAATCGGGCCAACCCACTTCTAAGCCCGACTAGATCTGGGCGTAACCACTGCAAGCCACCCAGATATTCCACGTCCATTCCACATCCCTCTCTCTTTCTCTTTCCCCCTCACGTCAAAACTCGAACCCTTCCTCTACTCGGCAAATCAAAGCGTATTGTTTCAGCGATCACCCTCCTTTGATTCCCGCTCATTTCTATCCCTGGATTTTAGAGGTTATGTACGACTGTAAGAAATCCTTTGAATATAACTTCGTATTTATTGATGTTTTTTAATAGTAACTACTGAATTATTGGGAAATCGAAGCGTATTGTTTCAGCGATCACCCTCCTTTGATTCCCGCTCATTTCTATCCCTGGATTTTAGAGGTTATGTACGACCGTAAGAAATCCTTTGAATATAACTTCGTATTTATTATTTGTTAATAGTAACTACTGAATTATTGGGAAATCGAAGCGTATTGTTTCAGCGATCACCTCCTTTGATTCCCGCTCATTTCGATCCCTGGATTTTAGAGGTTATGTACGACTGTAAGAAATCCTTTGAATGTAACTTCGTATTTATTGATGTTTGTTAATAGTAACAACTGAATTATTGGGTGTTTTATAGTTTTAGAATCCCTTGGAGATGTTTATTATTCCTATGTTTAATTTTTCAATCGCATTTTGTTAATAAAAAATATAAACGAATTTAGTTATTCGTGAAAACGATGTCTAGAGAACTGAATTATAAGGAATTTATTTAAAATTGATTATAACAAAGCATTCAACAATAAACCTCGAAATATTAACAAACGATTGAATCAACCATAACCTCTCAACTTCCCGAGGCTTTCAAACTGACAAAGCGGCAGGGTGGAGTTACTTCTATTTTATTTATGTGCCAACAGTTGCGACGATTCCTTTACACGCGCGCATTACGCAAAAGCCATCCAGCAACTGAGCGCTCGGAGCATAAAGAGAGCCGCTGTGAAAAATCCAGCATGGCAGAGTTAAAGACGAAACAGTTACGGGGGCTAACTGTGTTTCCCTGGCGGAGTTACTTTCCCCGGGCAGAGAGAGCGCCCGGGTTAAACGACTCCGATGTAGTTCCGGCAAAAAGGCGGCAGTCGGACGCCGCGCCGCCAGGAAAAACTCTGCTCCTTTTTTAAATCCGCCCCTCTCTTCCGCCTGGCGCTAACTGGCGATTTTCATGACACCCTCGCACTGCCAACCCTAGCACTGCCTGTGTCCCATTTATCTCCTCGCAACAGCATAATCGGTGTAACAATTGTCCAGCGATTTTTTGTTTATTCTTTCCTCAAAAGTTGTAATAATTATGTAATTAAAAACAAGTGGATTTCATTGAAATTGAGAATGATGATCGTTGAAATACTGCTGGAAGGTACAACGTTTATTTCTTTGATAAAGAAATAATGATTTTTATAAACAAATCGTTATATATTAAATAACTTCTTTGGATAAAATGATTTAATAATACTATTAAATTATTATGATATATAATAGTATAAATAATGTTATTATTAAAGGATTGAATAACTATTTATTCTTTTGAAAGACTTTAGTTTTTAAAAAACACGTAGAGAATCTTCTTAATTCCAAGATAAAAAATCATCGAGAGGATTGACAGTTTGAAGAAGTATGTCGTGGGAAGAAGGATCGAAGGGGAGAAAGCGACGGGGATCAAAGGAGCATTGTAGCAATAGGCGGTACAAGAGCAAGAGTTATCGGGGTCGTCGACGATTCTGTTCATCTTAAACTTTCGACCCACTTTTTCGCCTGCCACCTTTTATTGCTCGCATACCCACATACACAGACACACGTATGTACACAGAAAGTGAGAGAGAGAGTCACATATGTACGCGCGTAGACTTACGAAGCTATTCGCGGGGAGGAACTCGATGGGAATTTCAGCGGCTAAGATTAGCAAGCGTCCGTGAAGCTCGCTTCTCGAGTTGCCCTGTGTTTTCCCTCGCTCTTTCGCTCTTTCGCTGCTGTCTCTCCCGTAAGCTGACTTATCCCGCGGGAAGTCAGAGTGCGCCTTGCATTTAGATGCCCGGCACACAGAAACCGGAAGCCTTGACCTCCTCCACGTCGACGACGCGAAACCATTTCCCCCGAACGCCGCCGCCGCGCCGAGATTCGCATGATAAACGGGAAAAAGTGGGTCTTCGCCCAAGGATTCCCACCGATCATAACGATTACCGGCGATTTCGTGATCAGCGAGGATTAGTTCACGATGCCCGTGAGAATCTAATGCCCTCGCCGCCGATGCCTCGATTCCCTCCGATCTATGTGTGTCAGACCTCTCGCGTGCCAAGGACACTGCGTTCTCATTTGTAAGTCGGTGTTTCTCATGAGAAAGTTAGGTTATGTGAGGGAATTTGGAGTGGGTGGTTATTAAATTGAAATTGAGGTTAGGAAGCTTGGAAATTTGCTTTGTATTTGATTCTGTCGAGTAGTTATTCGTGCAAAAGAATTGAAAGTATATAATAACTAAATTGTGATAAATAGTATTTATTACTTACATATAATTTATTACAATTTAGTTATTATATTATTTATAACAAATATTATTTCTTGCAAATTTCATCGATTTAACTTCATGAATGTCCTGTTTCATAATACCAGACACGTGCCAACAATTCGTCGGCTGGACGAATTTAATTGGCGGGTACGATTGGGAAAGATTGTCGGCATCAATCTCTAAATCGTCCGGCTAAAAAGCATCGGGCATTGTTTTCGCAAGCGATCACGCCTCGATTATATTAGTCTCGGATTGCCGTCACGTAGGAGGGTTTACTCTGGCGGTGTCGTTGTCGCTAATGGCAGATTCCGAGCGGCATCCCGAAGGAAAACATTTGTCGATAAGAGGGTGGTGGCGCTGTGGTTGTAGTGGAAAAGAGAGGTTAGCTTTTACGTGATAGCGAAATCGGAACTGGGCCTGAGCCGCGGGAGTGGATCGAATTGACTGGCGATGGTTTCCGGTTACAGATCCAACTCGACTTCCTCCGTGATGGATCACCCAAGCCCGGCTAATATCGGTTATGGAAATATTGCTGGTATTAAGAAAGCGCGCTGCTGTTCGGCTTTCTTCGGCTAGATTGAAATCGGAGCCACCTTTTCCCTAGCCCGAGAGCCGATTATTGCCTAGCCTCCCGAAAGGCAAACCCAGCCGACACTTCCGCTTCCCGCCGCCGGCAAATCCTTTCAGCCACTCGTACTTCGTGGCCGCCGCACCGCCCGAGTTAAAGAGCTCGGGATAGAATTACCTGGATACTCGAACCCTCCACCTTATAATCACATTTCCCGCCGCGAATATATTGGCGAATTAGTAAATCAGCTTTTGCTCGTCTCCTCGATAACCGAGTCACCCCCTCTTATGTAATTCGTATTCTTTTGTCTCCCGCATTAATATAATAAACAAGGTGTACTTCAAAATTTTCATTACACCAATATTTCCTAATATAATAAACAAGGTGTTCTTCAAAATTTTCATTACACCAATATTTCCCAATATAATTAACAAGCGTTTCTTCAAAATTTGTATCACCCACCAACATTTCCTAATTCATCCCCAAATCGTCCCATCAAACATTACATCACCCCAACAAAACTACTAACACAACCCCCTAAGAAATAAATAATTCCAACCCCTTCTCCCCAAATCACCAAACAAATCTTAAACAATCCAACAAACATACCACCAAAACCAAAGAATTCTCGACAAATACAATCTCGTCGAAGTTGCTTAAGCGGTTGTCTGCGAATATATTTCCGATTCCATCCCCCTCTGGCGAGCGTTGGGGGTGGCGGACGGTTTCGAGGGTGGCAGTAGCAGATATCGCGGTACATTTAGCATTCCGCATTCCCGGCAGTTCTAATGGCCACTCTCGCGAGCCACCCCCTCTTTTCAGGCGCTCGCTCGCGCGTGGGGGATGAAAAAGGGGGGTGGGTTGGTGGGTTGGCGAGCAGTAGTCAGGCCGACAACACACACTCGGCTGCTAAAGAGGGCCGAAACGAGTAGGGTGTGTTGCGAGGGTGGTCCGGGGGTTGCGCGCGGGAAATAAGGGCTGCATTTTTAAGGCAGCAACGTTGCCTGCCGCGTGCATGGTAAGCAATCTCGCGTGGTAATGAGGCGAAAGTGAGCGGAGTACATTAGCCACTCTCGCTCTTTCTCTTTCCCTCGAAACAGAGAGAGAGAGGGAACTCTCTCTCTCTCTCTCATCCCCGTCATCCCCCTTGGCCGCGTAAAAATTTCATAAGCAGCGCCGGCGTAATGACGCCCAAGCCGAGCGTCGACCAGCGGTCAATTAAATAAATGGACCGCTCCGAAACTATTAGCGCCAACGCTTGCTCCTCCCCTCCCCTCCCCTCCCCCTCCTCGCCACGGATAATTATAATCTGCCAGTTTCCCGCCTGTTTGCAACCCTACGCGCGTAATTAATTGAACGACGCTGATGATATTGTTGATGGCTGCCGGAACTGGCGGGCACGCGGTCTTAGTGATCGCTCTAAGTGAGAAAGAGCTTTTTGTCGTTTTTAATGATTTATAGCGGTGTTCTTTTGTGATTTATGGTTGGTCTTGATTAGAAATTTTGTTGATTTATTTTTCACGAAGATGAGAGATATTTTTGTTTTGTTATTAGTATTAGTTTGAAATACTATGGTAAATATTGCAGGGTTATTGTTGATTTCGATTAGAAATTTTGTAGTTTTATTTTTAACAATTTATAGGCAGTTTTGTTTTGTTATTATTATTAGTATGAAATACTGTGCTAAATATTGCAGGATTAGAAATTTTGTATTTCTATTTTTCACAAAGATAATACATATTTCTCTTTCATTATTATTATTAATTTCAAATAATATCGTAAACATTGCAGGATTATGATTACTTCTGATTAGAAATTTTAGTGTTCTTTTGTTATTATTATTAGTTCGAAATACTTTGGCGAATATCCTAGAAAGTTTTAGGAAAGATCGCTGGGGTTGGGGTGAAAGTGTTGAGAGAGGGTTAAAAGGTGGTCATAAAAATAGTCATAAAACTTGCTGCTCCTGTTGGATGACTTAGCTTTTAGCGAAGGATCTGGCCATTATCAAGCGGAACCCTGAGAGATGCATAGTCAGATAGTCGTTACAGAAGCTTCCTCGTCATTCTTGTTCGGTTAGCTGTCAAGAAAGCTGAAGAGAAGTCGTCCGGCGAAAGTAGCTCGAGAATCGAAGCAGCACACACATATGTCTGCTTTTAACTCCGCCGAATCAGTCGAAGTAGTCAAGGTATATTCACACTCTCGGCGCCCGCCCGCCCGCCCGGAAAACAGATATCGCGAGCGGGGAAGTTAGCGGATACTTAATCATCGGTGAGTGCTCGCCGAAAGCAACTTCTGCCGATTGCTTTCGATTCCTTTTCTGTATCTCGGGTTTTCGTACTCTCACATTTTTACCGCGAAATCTCGCTTTCTTGTGTGGTTCGATAAAAACCTAGTAATCTTTGTCGTTTTGCAATGAACGTTTATTATTTTGCTATTGGAAAATCCTTAAAAATGCTTTTATACGATTTTATTATATTTGTAAATATATTTGCATTATATTAATGATAGCAATATTATTTAATACATTTGCAAATCTGTTTTTATACTCCAAGCGTGTTTTAATAAAGTTGTAGACAAATAACAATCTTTGTCATTTTGCAATAAATGTTTGCTATTGCAAAATGTATAAAAATACTTTCATACATTTGCAATACTGTTTTTATACACCAAATTTCCCACTGTTCATCATGAATTTCTTTTCAATTTCATATAAATTGTTCATTCTATATTTGATTTTACAAGTTCCTTCTTTTCCCACCATCCTTAAAATAATTAGAATCCTCTCATCTTTGAAATTTCGTCTTAAAACCTGTCTTCTATCATGTATCATAAATTTCGGTGAGGCTGCGGTGTTCGTGGGGATTTTTGAAAAACTGTTTGACCAGCCTTACAACGCAGCATCAGCGGTGGCTTGAGAGGAAACACGGCGGCGCGGATAATGTAAGGAGAAAATAGCGTGGAATGCTTATCTCAGGTTACAGGGAAAGCGGGAGGATTTTTCGAATATGTTACAGAGGCCGTGTTTGTATACCGCGGGCATAAAATTGAAAGGGTCTCCGGCGCGCGCTATCAGGGAATCGCGCGAAAGCTCCTCTTAAGCCGAGGGTGGCGGCGGCGGTGGTGGCGCCCTCGTGTTTCCGGCCTTCCAGCATCCGCAGCTTTCGATAAAAGCTCTCATCGCGCCTCATGACTCTCCCGTAATAGTTCATGAACCCCTGTCATACCAGACGAATCTCTCCTCCACTTTCTCCCTCGACACACACCCTCCTCCCTCACTTCCCCTTTCATTACGCCCAATGGATTCAACGCTGCCTAGAATATCTTCGATTCATACGATTTTCCTCTGGTAAAAACTATTCTTTCTGTCGCACTATTCTTTTTTGTAATATTTATAGCTGGTATTAATACTTTAATGATGTTTGATGAGTGTATTTGCCGCGAGAAAAATGAATTAAAATGAATAAATCATTGGTAACTTTTGCATTTTTGTCAAAATATAATTGATTTTAATTATGTAAATAGATGGATATCAAAGAAGAAATCTGTCGTAGAAGGGTTGATATAATTATTATCACTTTCAATCGATTTTTCTTAAATTTGTATTAACTATATCTTTCTCTGACCCTTTAACAGAAATTCAAATTTTACCACTTGTATTTGTCAAATATAATGATCACATACAAAAGGCAGAATTTTTAATGGAAATCATAAACACACAATCATTCGAAATCGAACAAATACCCAAGAAAAATTATTATATAAAAGGCAGAATTTTTAATCGAATCACCACACAAACATTTAAAATCCAACAAATACCCTAGAAAAATTATCACATAGAAGGCAGAATTTTTAATGCAAATTACAAACACACAAACATTCGAAATCCAACAAACACCCAAGAAAAGTAATCGCACGTCACCCCCGAAATACCTCTGAATTTCCATATCTCGCAGTTGCTGGGTACAAAGCCCCTCGAAATCCCCCGAAATTCGGAGACATAATCTCGCGAGACCATAAACGAGATCATCCGCGATGATCAAAGGTGGGTGCGATTTAATGAATGGGGGGGTCGAGCAGATGTGCCAACCTTGCTGTATCACTATTTCCCCCGGAAGAAGACAGGGTTGTTCTCGGTGTGGGGGTTGGCCGTAATTCTAGCCTTAATTTCCCGGGGATTTCTAAGATCCCAACAGCCCCCGTTTTTTATAGCCGGCGCTAAACCTCGAAGCGGAAGCGCGCCGGCGGTACATTCGTCGTAACGACGCGACGGCCACCTGAAATCGGGCCTGGAAAAGAGGAGGAAGTGGTGGCGGAGTGGGGCGGGCGCGCGAAAAAAGTGGGGAAACAGCCAAGCGAGCGAGATTGCCTCTTTCCTAATTTATAACAAGACGAGCGAGGCCTCGCTCGCTTTAACAATTTACGCCCCGGCCACTATTCCTCGCCGAGAGGTGAGAAAGGATATCGCTTCGCTTCGAGCGCTCAGCCCACTCACCCTCTCCAACAGCTTACGCCAGCCTGGAATGTCCATGGGACACCGTAGACATCCGCCTCGTCGCCAGATTGCACACCCTCCTTTCGACACTCCTCGCTCGCTCCATCGACTTCTCCTTCCTCCAGACTTCCAGATCCCAAGACTTACAGGAAACTCCTGCCAAGTAGCATATAACTTGTATGATACGAGTACAATGTGTGATGCACAAGGTTTTTGTGTTTCGTGTATTATAAAATATGTCACGTAAAATGTCATAAATGTATTGTAAATGTGTCATAATTGTATGATAATTGTATCATAAACGTATCATATAAAATATCGTGAAAACAATATTTATCACGAATTGTAGCTAAATATAGAAAGACATTAAAATTTTCATCTTGATTTTTGATAAAGTTAAAGCTCCATGGATTTATTTATGAATTTTGTATGTTATCGTTTAGTTTTCTAATCCAATTAATTGAGAATTTAACGAATCGGCTTTGTCGTTTAAGAGATATCAATTTCTCTTGTTAATTTCTTGTGGATATTTAGATTTCACTTGCAGATAAACCAATGGGAAACTACTTCGAGCTTGTACGAATGTTGACAGTTAAAAATTACAGGCTAATACCTCGATTAATTAACATACTCAAATTATTATTGTACATACAATAAAAAGAAATGTCTAAACTTCGTAATTGTTCTACTAAATCCAAACAATTTGATTTCCAAAAGACTAAAGCTTTATGATACTTATAACAATTATTCTCTACAATTAACTAAGTTTCCTGATTGTCCTACAAAACCAAAAAATGTAATATCACATCCAACAATTACTAGAATCCAATTACAAATCGAGTGATTGACAAGACTCCCCCAAAGTTTTCACTATAACTTCGCCGAAGGTTCATATGGATTGGAACGAGGCCGGCAGGCGAAGCATCCATTGGAAAAGCGGTGCTCGCTAAATACGGTTTCGCGCGAACTCGAGCGTTGTCGGTGGTCAATCAGGGCGCATCGCTGCGACGAAAATAATGCAAAGTTCGCGCACACACGTTTGTGTGTGTGTGTGTGCGCGAGTTACGAAGGGGAAATTGACTTGGTGATGCGCCGTAGTTGGAGGAATAAGCGATGGAACGCTGCTGGATTTGCCTGGCTGTGTGCGCGCGCGCGCGCGAGATCGCCGCTCGACGAATTCATCGGACTTTGTTTTTATCGGGCGACAAGCGCGAACTACTTGCAGCGGCGGACACAGCTGGCCGCCCAAGATTGCTATAAATAAAACATCCCCTGCCCGCAGGGAAAGAGAATCATTTCTCCCTCTCGTTGCATCCACCCTTTTTCCCACCCGCTAGAAGTTGCCCGTTGGCAAGCTGCGTGTCGCGAAAGTCCGAGCGGCGCCCGCCGCGGCAAAACTGACCGAATGAAATTTCAAACGGCAACTTCCGCCGCTTTCCCACGCGCACAAATACACGCGGGACCGGGCGATTTATGGTTGATCTTCATTAGAAATTTTGTTGTTTTATTTTATATATTATTGGTTTGAAATACTGTGGTAAATATTGCAGGATTATGGTTGGTCTTGATTGGGAATTTTGTAGTTTTATTTTTAATTAAATAGATAAATAGTATAATGACAGCTTGAATTATTTTTTATAGACCCCGATTTAAACATTGTAATAATAATAAGACATTTATAAAAATGCATGTACTTCCCCAAATCTTTTACGTTAACATTAATCATCGTTCTTCAGTAATTATTTAATTAACCAGCTGGCATCACAAATACGTTTTACAAACCTAGGATATTATTTGTATTATTTTTTACAGACATCGATTTAAACATTGTAATAATAATAAGATATTTATAAAAATGTATGTAATTCCCCAAATCTTTTACTCCGCGTCGAAGTCATTAACATTAATCATCGTTCACCAGTAATTACATTAACCAGGCAATATCACAAATACGTTCTACAAACCTAGCGGATTATCGAGAAAAGAAAAAGCGTGGCTAAAGAGAGAGAGAAGTGTAAAAATGGGGGGGGGAAGGAGAGAGTGAGAGAAAAAAGGGGATTTCGAGGAAGTGTTGCATTCTGTTGCCGAGGGATGTGGATGTGCAGCAGGGAAGAACGCTCCGCGGAGTTCCGGTTGTGTCTTAGGGAAATTCATCTCACTAATGGAACGCCAGCCCCCCCACCCTTCGTACACGCCTGATTTCATTCTCACTTATTAATCTCGTTAATGGCGCAATCTTGAGTTTATATCCGATTGCCGAGGATCCCCGAGAATCAGTTATCCTCGGTGGCGCCTTCCTTCGGAAAAATTAATTTCCCTAATGCCAGCAGCCCCCCCACTCCACGAAACTACCGAAACAATTAGTGACTCGTTGCGAACTCAGCCACAATTTACTCCCAATTTCTGGAGAACCTGTTTTTGCCATCGCCGAGTGGAATAGGAATCGTATGATTTATTTAGAGTTCGAAGGCAATTTTGTAGTTCGAGTGGGAAAACATGTTCCGAATTGGGGTGTTTTGAAATTGACGAGATTCTCTGTTGACGAAATCGGAGATGGTTGAATTATTTTGAATATAATATAATTGTAAGTAATAATATTCCAACGTTAATATTTCATTTCCAACGAAAATAGTTGGAAATAATATAATTGGAATATAATATAATATAATATAATTGTATTATTGGCAGATTCAATTGTATATTCGATTTATATTCTACTTTCAATGGTTTTACATTCGAATTTCGATCTTGCTTATGTAAAGAAATATTTGTTTTTCTATATTCGATATTTATTTACGAATCAGTTAAAAGTGAGTGGTCGGAAGACTTATTCGTCTCAATGCAGAGACGTGGCATTTAATAAAGAGCGTTAAAACACTTTGGCAAGAGGAAGTCTGAAAGTGAAGTGGCTGGAGATTTTTCTATGGGAAACGCCGCGCCGCCTCCTCCGCCAAGAAGAAGAAGAAGAAGAAGAAGTCCAAGCAGAGCAGAGGGAAACCGAGCGAGTAAAGGCGGAAGTTATCCCATTATTACCGCGGCACTCCGTTATAAGTAAACGCCTGATTATGTAAAACGTCATTTATTAATGGCGGCAAAGCACTCCGATGAAATTCGCGCCCTAATAAATTCCCAGTGTAATTACTCGGCCAGCCTCCATTCTCTCAGCTTCTTCCTCCTTTTTTTTCTCTCTCTCTCTCTTTCCTCGGCCATATTTCCCTTCGTGAAAAGACGAAGAAACATTCATAAATTTCCTCCGATGCCAACGCGATTCAATGAACAATGGAAACTTGGAGGTTAAATTGACTTCTATTAAAAAATAACTATTCACTTGTAAGACGCAAAAATAATAGGATTGTAAGACTACGCTATTGCGAAATTAATTATACGATTGTTCAATTGTATTATATATATTTTACATGCAATAGAATATAAAATATTGTATTTTATCTAATAGAAAATTGTTGTATTATGTATTACAATTATATATAATACATAACAAGTTCCTATTATAATAATAATACAGTAATAAATACTTTTAAAAAATCCTACACTCACACAATTTTTATATTATTTTTTTCATTCTCCAAACTTTCATTTTTTGGACTCTCAATGCAACAACAAAAAATTGCGTTCGAATTGAGTACCTTCTCCTTTCCAAAGCCAGTAAAAACTGCCAATCGACGGCAAAAACCAAAGCTGCAATAACCTAAAAATCGCAAGAAATTGGCGCGACGAAAGATGGAATCTCAGAGGCTTCCCAGAATCCCATGGGACAACAAGAGTGGGAGCGGCGATGTTCAAATATTTTGATAACCGGTTGATTCGGCCGTGCTGTAACGCGAAGCCTTTAATTTAGCAGTCGAGCAGGCCCGCTTTCTGTTTGCTCGAGAAGCGAACGAGAACGAGAACGGCGGCGGAGTGCGAAAGGGACGAACCTAACCTAGCGCGGCGACGATAGAAAAGGAGGGAAAGACACTCGCTCTCTGGTCAACGAGGAGGGCGCTTTACTTTGCGGATTTAATTACTGCTCCGCGCTCAATCACACAGGCCACATAACAGTGAGCAAAGATATCGCTGCCAGCCAACTGCTAATCGCGAGAGCAAAGACAGCCGGACTTCCCAACTATTGGCGCGCCCGCGAGCCTCTCCTCTCCAATCCATCCGACCATCCGCTTTCCTTATATCTCACGATCCCCAAGAATTTATTGCTAATACAATAGCGATTCTAATTGATTTCTATTGTTATTGGTTAGTTATTGGATCGACGATGTAGAATTTCATTAATTTTATTATTTATAGTACTCGTACTTGTAGTTTATTGTTCGGTGATTGGAGAAGAGAATTTTTTTTAATAGAGAATTGCATTAATAATAATAGAATAATATGGAGATTATTAATAATAAGAGAAGGATAATACTAAGAATTGTAATAATAGATCTATAATTAATAATTTATAGTAATCGTACTTGTAAAGAATACGATTATTTGTTAGTATTTTTATTGCTATTGCTTTGTTTTACTTTTTAAACAGTACTTTTACAAATGATCGCATTTTTTACAAGTATGATTACTATAAATTATTAATTACAATTCTTATTATAATCTTTCTCTTACTATTAATAACCTTAATATTATTCTCGTATTAGTAATGCAATTATCTATTAAAAAAGATTCCCTGTTTCAATCACTGACCAATAAAACCAGCGAATTATAGAACCACATTGACTCCGCTCTCTCTGAAAAAAAAGCGGGGGATGCCCAAGTACTTAGATTAAAAACAGCCGTGACAATTAAAACTAGCCGAACGAGATTCGTTGCGCGAGGCGTCATTAATTCGAAGCGGCGAGGAGCGAGGAGAGTAGGCAACTTTTTGCGAGGCTTTCGACGGCCGGCGCGCGTCATTGTTAGCACTGCGATGACGTTGGGCTGCTCGAGCACACACACACACACACACACACACGTCCGCGCTGACTAACAGCCTGGGATGTTAACAGCTCGCGTAATCCTTTAAACTTTATATTGCGGATGCTCGTCATATCCCCCTGGTTGCTGCTCGCCTCTCCACTCGAGCGGAGAGCCTTCCGGAAGGAGAGAGAGAGTGGGAGAGAGAGTGGGGGGAGAGAATTTAGCCAGGGATTCTCCAGTAGAAACTTTCGAGAGCCACTGCAGCGCCGCCACCCTTCACCGCCCCCCCAATAGGGATTTCGAAAGCTGCCCGGGAATAGTTCGAATTTTTTCTGAAAATTCTCCCCCCCAACCCCCAACCCTGGAAAATTTACCGTGAAAAAGTTGTCCCCCTTGTGCGACGGTTTATACGGGCACGCAGCTTGCAATGTCGAAAAACCGTACGGGATTTACTTTTAAGTGATAGTTTTAATGAGAATTGACGCGTCGTTTTCGAGAAGCTGAGAGAGAATGGAATTCCGTGAGGTGGTTGGAGGAATTGTGTTTTTAGTCGTTGGGAAGGTGAAAGTCTAAAGTAGTATATAATAATATATAAATGTAATAATATATAAAATTGATTTTACAATTGACGAATTATTTTTATAATGTGACGCCAAAATATATAAGTACACACATTTTTATAAATATCTTATTATTAGTACAATATTCAAATATATTGTAATAATATCCTCTTTTTCTATTTAATTAATAAATCAAAAATTCACATTTTAAAAATAGCTCGTCGATTATAAAATGAGAATTCCTGAAATTTTTATAACGTCAGAGTCATCCTGCAAAAAGTAAAAGAATATCGAGAAGCACTCAGAGTACCAAAAACGATTTCGAATTATTAACGTCATATTTCAGGCTCGACGAATTTTCATTAATTCCTTAGTAAAGCGCTCGATTTAATAAAAATCCCTAGTAAGTGGATAAAACAGCATGGGAAATATCAAGCGAGCAAATGATGCGCCTGGGGGATGCGCGCGAGGGAAAGTAAACTGGATTTGTCAAATGGTATTTACCGGGGCAATTCGCGATTGAAATCGCCGGGCCGAATCAATTATACCGAATCGAATTAACTTCGCGATGCGATTGATACATCGGTAGGAATAATTAAAAACGATCATCACAGCAACATATTCGAAAACGCCTGCGACTTTTAACCATCGCATCGGCCCCAAAAACATTACAACAATCCACCGTCAATTATCCCCCCGGCAGCAATTAATCGAGCGACTTAATTAAACCAATTGAAGCGACCAACTAACTCACTGCGAGCGGGGGAGAATAATCTTTTTCACTAGTCGGAGATTCCGCGATGGAATTGCAAAGTCAAAGAATTGCAGCCTCTCTCTCTCTCTCTCTACGTCTCCGGCGTAGAGCTGTTAATTATTCAGGGACGATTGAACGAATTGAAGTACTAATTGCTAGCACTGCGAAACGCAGGAAACTTTCGTGGAAGTGTGAGAGAGCCTGCGGGCTGTTTCCCTCTCGTTTCCACTACCTTTTCCCTTTCTCCCTCTCTCTTATTGAGAGCAATACGTAGGGATGAGTGGAGTCAGGGGTGGAAAAGGGGGTGGCTGGCTGGCTGGTTGGTTGGTTGGGGTAGTTGGAGCTTAATGCTAGCTTCTATAATTGAAGATATGCTTTAACTAAAATCTCACGGCCGCCTCCAGTGCTCTCTCCCACTCTCTATTGTTGTTGTTACATTGTTTCGGGGAAATTAATGGACCGCCCCTTCACCCGAAATCACCCCCTACGGCTCTCTCTCTCCCACTCACCCTCTCTCTTCGGAGGTGGTGCTTCCTTGCTAGCGGCAGCGGCAGCCCGTGCACTTCGAGACCCACTTGCACCTTCGAGAGCTCGTTAAATACCCCGGCGGAAAATCAATTCCAAGGAAATTCGTGAAGGACCTTTGCCTCTCTCATGCCAGCCCGCGCTCCCTATAAATTCCTTCGCCTTCCCCCGCTGATCCCCAACTATCCTGTAACAGGAGCACACTCCAACCGCCACCCCTGGATTTCGGCCACTGGAAACTACCAGCCAAGTGGCTTCCTGGAATAACAAGTTGGAGCTGGTATCGCGCAAGATATGCGAGCCGATGACTCGGCTAATGTGAAATTGGAAGAAAGGATCCTGTAATATAATACAATATTGTATGTGGGAAAATGTAGAAATAACAATGGAAAATATAAAAAGGGGGTGTAAGTGAAAGTGTTGGGATTATTAATTAAGGCTGGCACAAATAGTATTTCAATATAATTATATATTGTATAATTGTAATTGTAATTGCAATTATAATCATATATGACGTTTATTTTAAAAGTGGTCCATTTGTCAATTGGTATTCTATGCGCATATTTTTCGTTCTATTAAAACGTGAATTGTTTAATATCTCAATTTACATATAAATAGTATGAGGTCACTTTCAAAATAAACGGCTCATATATAAAAATTATGCAATATATAGTTACAATAGAGTATTATTTATACCACTCTTAACTAATAATTCCAACGTTTTCTCATTTACATCCCCTTTTTTTATTCTCCATTCTTATTTGTATATTTTCCTACATATAATATTATATCATCAGTACAGCATGCTTTCTCCCAATTACGATTTGATTATAATCACAATTTAATAAGTAATATTTCAGTGTCTCCCCGTTTGAATACAGCGCTAACTTTTATTGTTGAAAGGTGTCAAGCTCGGAGTTTACAATACCCGGGGCGAATTTCTGTGCGAGTGAGTAACTCCGGAACTATAAAGGGTTGCAGAGAGTTAACCGAGTCAGCCCTATTAATGCAGGGTGGAAGAGGGCTTGAAAGAAGGATGAAGTATCGGCGTGGGGAAGGTAAAAGGGTTTACCGTCGAGCAGGTGGTTTATCGGCCCCGCGAGTTTTCGTTTACACGCCGAGTCCTCGCGATTTCTTTCTCCTCTCTCGCTTGCTTTCGTTTCTCCTCCTTCGTTCTTCCTCCAACACACGTTCTACCTGACTGTTGCACGCTCGGCACTCACAAGCTGCCGCGGCATCCTGCGGCGAACGAGGCGAAGACAGGTGCTTGGCGCAAAAGTTTACGACTCTTTTGCCAGTGAGACACCATTCCAACCTACAACATACATACTGGCGCACGCCAGCGCCCTCTTCTCTGTCGAGGATATCTGCTTTCCCAGCTTTAGGGCAGACACACCGGCTGTCTTATGAAAATGGATCCTACAACGCCCGGGAAATTCGTTTCGAAATATTTCAAGTAGTTTTTTGACATCCTTCGTTTATCATTTGGTCGTGTAATTTTAGTTATTATTAGTATATTAGTATTGTTCGTGTATTTCGTTATTTCTAACCTCTTAACTGTGGAATTTAGTTTTAAAAATCGCCCACAGAGTGCGGAATTAAAATTAAGCAAATGCAAATACGACGAGTATACACGTCAAACGCACTTAACTGGTTAATGTAATAGAATAATTAGATTTTTTGGGGGGTTTTTGGAAGTCGTTGTCGAATGGAACTTGTCAGTTTTAATCCATGAGAGTTTCCTTCTTCAAGTGGAAGATTCACTCAGTAAAGCTCGGCATTGATCGCAGTAATAATGCAGGGAATACGAGCTCCTCGATGTGTCCCTTCGTGTCGAGCGCTCCTATTAACGCTCCTCGATTCCGGAGTCATTGGTTATTCTATTCGCCGGACTCCTTTCGAATCGACCTTACACTTGTAAGACATTTCGAAGTATAATGTTTAACGACGAAGTCAAATAATGATTTCCCAATTTATATTTGGAATTAAAATTATACCCAAAAATTGTATAATCTTTTAAAATCAAATCAAAGAACGATACAAAAATCGAACGATTATTTCCTAATTTCTTTGGAATTAAAGATATACCTTCTTTGGAATGAAAGAAGAATAAAAAAAGATGTTCTTTCGTAAACCCTTTGAATTCCAACACCAAATTCGACTTTCCCTTCCAACAGCATCAACACATCGAAAAATGACTGGAAATGACAGCTTTAATCAAGTATTCCAGGAGCAGCGCGACGATTAGCTAGAAAGCACGTCTCGGTTTCGAGGGTAGGCGGAGGTGGTCCTGGCACGCTGACACAATCAGAGCGATCCAAGGTGGAAAATCACTGCTCGGAATGACAATGCTCGAGCCGGCATTATTTCCCTCCACGTACGAGTCTGCGAGGGAACAACAACAACTGCGAAACGATGCCTCGGTAGCGCGAAGAACAAAGGCGGAAGAAAAGGTGCATCTAAGGAAAGGGAAGCTGTGTTTGTCTCGGGGGGTGGTTTCGGGGGTTGGTTGGCTGGCTGGTTGGTTGCTCGGAGGCGGCACTTCCCTCCGCTGACTTTATCGGCCTTTCGAGTTTATATATTTTTCTTTTGCGAGCGCGGCGCAACCCCCTGCATTTTCACGCTCTCGAGACGCCAACCCCCCACCCCCGAAGGATCCTGCACCCTTTTCTTGCCAGCAGTTTGCTCTCCTTGGTACCACTTGCTCGCTTTCTACCAATCCTTCTCTCTCGCGCGCGTCCCCTTTTTACCTTTCTCACCCCTTTCTGTCTTTACGTGGTTTCCACCCCCACCCAAACCACCCCTCTTCCACTTCTTACCACCTTTCTGACACTTCCATTCACCGGCAACAGTTTCATTCCTACCCCACATTCATTTCCGCCCGACCACCACCACCACCACCCGCCCTACCTTTTCATCCCCTAGTTCCACTGCCAACTAACTCAACCCTCCTTGTTTATTTGCATATCTCGACTACCCTATGTTCCGATTGCCATTGGCTCCGCACTTTCGAGAGCTTTTTCTTGTAACTCTGCCTCGCTGATTACGATTGCGTGGAAATGTCTCTATTGAATTATAGGTGGTGTATTTATTCTTGTGTTGTAAGAATAATTGTTAAAGTAAAGGGTTGAGAATGAATTATTATCGTAGAAGAATTCGGAATTTGTAGTAATCTTTTTAGGAGATAGAATATTATAAATAGAAAAGGGATTTGTAGTGGAATGGAAAATGTATAAGTGTTAAAGGATAGAGTGAAAAATAGGCAATAATTATAAAACAATTACGAACTTGCGGTATTCTTGTCGCCATGTGGAATGTCGGATGGAGCGAGGCGTAGAGGGTGCGCAGGGTGGAGCAAAAAGCGAGCAATTTGGTTAGTAGGGACGAGACAGTTAATGTCTGGAGCAAGGTGACGCCGATGCATAAGAAAAGATTAGTGGCCCAACTAATTGTCGAGGAAGAGAGAGAGAGAGAGAGGAGAGGAAAGCCACTGTAAAGCAGAACTATGAAGCCAGCTCGAAGAAGTGTTCCCGTCTGTGTGTGTGTGTGTGCGTGTGTATGCAGAGACGCTCTCGTCACAACCTGGAAGATTAATCGCTTTAATTTCCGAGACATGATTAATCATAATTAACAGGCCGCGTTCTGCAAGCGAGGCAACTCTACGCGGGGAAAAAAAGGAAAGCACCGCCGCGCCGCGCCGGCCTTTTCAGCTCCTCTTCCCGGCTCAGCTTCCAGCACCCATCCGCTACTACAAGGATTCTCCGCGTCAACGCTACCCGCTGACATGCAATTTTTGATTGCACCACTCTCTCTCTCTCTCCCCGCTCGCATGACTAATGACAACAGAATCTTATACAACTCGCGCAATTACGGTGATTGGCAATCCCTGTATTCAAACTTTACCATACCAAAATTATTATATCTACAATTGCCTCGCTTCTATCAATTAAATTCCAATAACTATTTTAAAAGTATCGATAATTCCTAATAAACAATACTATAATACGAGAAAGAAAATTGTCGTGTCAGTATCAAAGGATTCGCACCTCTCATAAGTGATTTCCGGCGCCGATATCGCAATTAAAGGGACAACGGATCGCCGGGGGTGATAACTAAAACAGAAGGCAGAGTTCGCAGAGGGAAAACTTACGGGGTAGCTTCGTCTTTGAAAAGAGGGTGGGAGGGTGGAAATAGGAGTTATGGGAATGAGAGGGGGGTCGGCAGCCGGCAATAGACTGCGAAAAGGTGCAGGATGGTGCTGGAAAAGGGGGTCAAGAACCTGCCGCTCCTCCTCCAAATGAATAATATCTCCAACAGGTGCAGGAACAAAATCTCGACCGAGGCCGCTTTCTCGCCATTTCCTCTCGCCTATGTGAACCAGCTCTCTTTCCCCCCACCTCCTCCACCACCTCCCCCACCTCCCTTTCCACTTTACTGGGCGTGGTAGGGTTGGTACAACAGTGTTTTTCGAGAATTAAGAGATTTCAGCGATAACGACCCTAACACCGCGCATGTAACCCCCTCTGTGCAAAGTGAAATTAGCCAGCCGCCCCCAACCCCCCCACTCCTCCACTCGAGGCCAGCCGTAAGGCCAGTTATTTATCGTCTACTTTATTACAGGCGCCGCAAGATTTTCATGGCCCCCACTACTTTGCAATTTAGGATTCCAAGAAGCTGTTGAAGAATGCTGCTTCGCAGCCTCCTCGTTACACTGCACTTCCAATTAATTCTCCACCTCCCAACTCGCTGGCACCACTTGCGCCCTTGCCCCATTTTTATCGCACGCGATAACGAGAGCCAACCCCCTGTCCGAGAGAGGCGCGCTCACCCTCTCTTTCTTGGACCACCCTTCGCTAATTTATCGTCCAGCCAGCTGAATTATTCATGAAATTATTACTGGCCAACTACTAATCCCCAGAAGTGTGGACCACGTGTCTTATGGCCCTCTGTGTATATGCTGATTCCAATGCTCAAGCTTACCAAGTGATGAATAGTCGACGAGATACTCCTGGAATTCTCCTATTTTAAGTCCCCCTGTAAAACGATAATCAGTTCCATTATTAAACACGAAAGTTTAACAAGTCCACAGACAAAAGTTTCAAAGGACTAACAGAGTTAAACGGTTGTAGTATTTGGGATGTAAGGAGTTCTTTGAAATCTCTTTGATTTCCGATTGTTGGAGAATCGAATTACATGAGCTCGCGTGCGAGAGGCGTCCCGGCGCGGCGCCTCCAGAGAAAAATCAAGGGTTCGTGAACTTAGGGGTAAACGCTCTGCCAAAGGAAGCTTGGCTCCGGCTGGTTAGATCGGACAGGATTCAATGGGCGCTCGCCAGATCTATTAATATCGAGTTCACACGAGAATATTAATCATCGACGGGAGTAACGTAGCGGCTAATAAGTGTGCGAGGGTGGCGTCGAGGGTAAATCGGCTGCGAAAGGGAAGAGGGGCGCAGAAAGATCTGGTCGAGCGGTGTGTTGTCGAAGGGTGAGGGCGAGGGTGGGTGGGGGATGTGGCGCTGGGTTTGCGAAGGGCTCTCTTCTCGAGGGAGTCGACGAGCACATAGTTACATAATAAAAGGCGTCGAAATCTCAGCTCTAAGAAGTCTCGGGGGGCTCACGCGAGCGTTATATGAAGTCCTTTAAGCCTCCGCGCCGAGTCTTTACTACCCGATCGAAAAGTATTTCTCATTTGGCCTTTGAGCCGGAGCCTCTCCCCGGATTACACCCTCCTCCTCCTCCGCCTCCACCTCCTGCGCCTCCGCACACTTTCTCATCGTGTGTGAAACTCCCACTTCGCCAGACATCCGGCGGCGTGGAGACATCAATAACGTCGACTCAAAAGTTTCGCGCTCGGCTTCCGAGTGTTTCGACCCTCTCTCGCCCGCTTCGTTCTACCTTCTTTCAGTTGCCGGTAGTTCTTCTTCCCTTTTCGTATCGTTGCCTTCTCTTCCACCTCTTCCACCTTCTCCATTTCCACACTCGCCTCTCCCTCCAGCATCTTGCAACTACTCCTCATCCTTCTCCACCCTCTGCTTCTGCTTCTCTACATTTTTTATCGGCCCACGTCCTATGCCACGCCGAGCAATGAACTTTACTCCGCCAGCTGACAAATGGTCAGCCAGCAGGCACCAGCGAAATATGGGCCGAGCAGGAAGTTCCAGCGGTGAAAGAGTCCTGTGCATGGATCCTTCCGAAGCTCTCGATTGCCCTGTCGCTCCTATCTTCATCCGGATCTTCCAGTTGATACACAGACAGTTTTCTACCTTCAATTCTACTTCTATCCTTCCATCAAACAATATACAAATCGCTATAACAATATACTAATAAAACTCGAATGCAACAAGCATACATATTCACTGAACTCTTAACTTCCAACACTTTTGGATTGTTTGGATCACCGATTCCATATGGAAAAGGGTTAATTAGGGGGCTTCAGAGCTTCCAGGCGATGTAACAAAACGGCTGAAATACTGCTGGGAGGGGAGAGAGAGAGAGAGGATCGCGGGACTCTTCGGTGAAAGCGGCTCCCCCGGGCGCACACGGCCCGGCTGCTAAATGGAATTTGCATTCGCCCAAATGGAATTATGCTTTTTCCGCGCTCGATGCGGTCTGTGCAAGCTCGATGCACAGGCGGGCGTCGTGTATATATCTCCCGGATCCCCGGATGCTGGGCGGCCGGGGAAGCATTTCCGGTTGGTGACAGGCGGCAGCGAGGCTCCGCTCAAAACACACGGCACAGCTTAAAGCCTCTCTCTTACTCTCTCTCTCTCTCCCTTTTGGCAAGCGACGCACTGGGAATCATGATTAATTTCGAGACGCCTTCCTCTCAGTGACAGACATCCCTTGAAACAGACACACACACACATAGAACGAGAGAAAGAGACAGAGAGACAGGGAAGATATGGCGAAGCGTATCTTAAAAGGATTCCCTGGATTCATCGGCGGCCGGAAGTGCTCTCGCAAAGGGATAACAGTCGGAGTGCAGCTCGGTTCTCCCATGGACCAACCTGAGAGAGAGAGAACGTGCGAACAGACCAGGAATCCCTGAGGAAGGGGGGGAGACGCAGTCGTCGGAGAAGGGTAGAATCAACCGGCTGCTACTCCAAAGATATCTGTGCGACGAGAGGAGGAGGAAGAGGAAGAAGGGAAGCGTAGCAAAAAGACGCCGGGCTTAAGAGCGATCCCCGACGAAGTGCGCTCTCCCGAGGGAGCACTGGCAACGATGAATCGGGAGTGGTTAAAAACGTTGCATCAACTAGATCAAACATTTGTGTCGATGTAGCCTGCAAAGCTGAGTCGCGCCAGGAGAGAGAAGAGCGAGCGAGAGTGGAGAGATCGGGGAAACGAGAAAGGAATAAAGAGGGTGGAGTAGCGGAAAAAAATCTCTTAGCCAAATGATGTGAGAGCCATGCAAGCCCAGCTACACGGTGAGAGGGAGAAGGGGGGGAAGAAATGAGAGACCTCTCTGAAATGTTAAACCTCGAAGAGGCTCCTCGATAGTTGCTGAATCCCCTCCGCCAGCGAAGCAGGGTTAGCCCGGCCAACGTAAGCTCCAAGGTGAGGATAAAAAGTTGGGCAAATTTGAGTGGTGGTTTTAGCACGATGCCTCTGAACGCCCTAGACGAACTGATGCGGCTGACCAGCATTGGTGAAACCCCTCTTCTTCATTGGCCCTCTCTTTTTCCCTCCGCTCCTTTTCTTGCTACGATGCTCCCCACTCGCTTGGAAACGCCGATTTAACGACAGACGACCGGCATCGATCGATCCTAATTAAATGGAGAACGCTTGATCGTTATACTGTTTACCAACGCTCTTGTTTTCGGCTTTTTATCGCGACACCCTTCCATCAGTCATCGGTAAATCATGCTTGAAATCTAGCCACCGCTCGACCAAGCAGTCCACCAATTCACTTAGCAAGTTTATTCGTACCTTTGAGATGCTTCAGACAGTCGAATCACTTTTACTTCGTCATCTGTGGAACTGCCATCTTTTCACTAGGAGGCGACGCTCATTGGCGTGGATGGTAGCATAAAAGCAACTGTGCGAAATTTTCGCTCCGTCGATATATTAAATTTCCAGATTTCCCTCTGATACGAGCGAGCGAGCAAAAAGGGCTGGCTGGAAATCGTCGTTCAAAGCCCTACAGCAATAGCAAGAACCCTTTTATGCGAGTCCGGCTGTACACTGGCAAGAGCATTAAGCTCGTCCGGAAATTTCAAGTGTTTCCGGTCTGGCGATCGACGGCGATTCCGAAATGCCATTCAGGCTGTGCTTCCTCCGTTTTCATGGAGGCCGAAATACCGCAAGTGTGGTCGGGCGAAAGTCCACCGAGAACTGCGTGTCCTCATCCAATGTAAATCTCAATGGCCAAAGCAGAGTCCCTGCATAATCCCTCTTAAACCCTGCCGTCTTTCCCTTTCCTGATATTCCTTCAGAAATATGCGAAAACCACTACTTTAGAAGTCTACCAACTACCTTCGGACTCCACCAGCACTATTAGGATCTTTGGATAACCCTTTTCTAGCATCCCAAGAAACCCCACTCGAAAAGGGAACGCTTTGGACATCTCTGAACGGAATGTCGAAATGCTGCATTGAAAGGACGCTTACCTATCCCAGTAGAGTCACCTTTGCTAACCGATTGCCAATAAATAGTCAACACTATTTACGATTTTAATCATTCTATTGAAAGAAGCACTAGAAAAATTGGAATAAACAATCAAATCGAATTACATTCAAATGCCTTTATCGTTATTTCGAATTCTATAATAAAATTCGAATTATTATTTTCAATTTAACTAGAACACAAAGTTTATTAACTACTAAAAAGAATTCTAATCTTCCTGCTTTATATTATATTGGGAAATACCATCGATTTGAAAATTATATAATATTTAAACCATGACGGTAACTTGAAGCACCTGCAGCATCAAGTAGCGATAACACTGGTGACGTTTGACATTGGCGGTAAAGCAGAGGGCGAATGTAAACACAATCATGTGAGCGGAGAGAGAGAATCATTTGCAGGACCGTTTGCTGCCTCCACTTTGGGGTGAAAAGACGATTGAAAGTGAGTGAGCCGGCGAACCCGTTCCTCGAAAGTATTGCCTTTCACTTCGATCTTGCACAATCTAACGCTCGGCCGAGATAAGAGCCGACTTGTTACCGCAGCTCCGGCCGGAATCCGTTGAACTCTTGATAATTCGGGCATCGATTGCGGAAATCCCCACAGCGGAAAGATAGAAATGTCGTAATTGTTTTGGTATTAATAAGCGCAACCCGCCAAACACGACACGTGCGTTCGACTGTGTTCGCTTCGTACCAGTGGATTTTCGACATATTGAAACAGTTGGATAAACGCTATGTTCCTTGCCAGACAGATTTCGAGGGGTGTCAGACAACTGCACACGACAGGAGTCCTGTGAGTCCTTTATCCTACTTTTTTTATTATTACATTACTAATATAAAACTACTAATTGTCATACTTGTTCTATTATTCGTAGGCAGAAGGCAGTTATCATAGATGGAAAAAAGATAGCAGGACAAATAGAATGCGAACTAAAAGCAGAGATCCAAGAATGGGTAAACGCAGGAAATAAGCCACCTAAATTAGCTGCTATTATGGTCGGCGATCATCCAGCTAGCCAGATTTACGTTAAGAGAAAAGTGAAAAGCGCTCAGAACGTTGGTAAGACATATTTCAAAATACTAATAGATATTAGTCGCTTCTTTGTTTACAAACTAGTGATTCTCATTAATCTTTTGCAGGAATTGACGCGATCACTGTCAAACTGGACAGCTGCATCTCACAGGAGGATTTAATGTGCGAGATAGACAATCTCAATTCCGATCCATCCATCGATGGAATAATTGTCCAACTACCATTGCCTGATCACATTAGTGAAAGAGAAGCTTCCCAGGCAGTCATACCATCCAAGGATGTTGATGGTTTTCACCTGGAAAACATAGGAAACTTAACGCTGGATATGAGTGGTTTGATACCAGCGACCGCGCTCGGTGTAAAGGAACTGATCGTCAGAAGCAAAGTCGAAACCTATGGCAAAAACGCCGTGGTTGTTGGGAGATCCAAACACGTTGGCTTGCCGATCGCGATGCTCCTCCACGCGGATGGCAAAGGTAATCTTTTTAATCTCTGTAATTCCTAGGAAATAAAGTTGTGAACTATGCAAGAGCTTGTAAACTACTTCCAGGTCAAACGGAAGCTTTGGACATGACAACGACCATCTGCCATCGGCACACGCCAGCAGAAGAGTTGGTTAAATACACCAAATTGGCTGATGTACTGGTAACAGCGGCAGGAGTGCCTGGTTTGATAACAGGCGATATGGTGAAGCCAGGAGCTTGCGTTATTGACGTTGGGATAACAAGAGTCGCGACTGCACCTGGCAAGAGCAAAGTTCTCGGTGATGTTCACTTCGAGAGCGTGCAGGAAGTAGCTGGATATATTACTCCAGTGCCTGGTGGCGTCGGACCAATGACAGTCGCTATGTTAATGAAAAACACTGTCTATGCTGCACTGAGGAACAAAAAAAGCGAGGCTTCCAGTAACGAAGCAGTAGCCAGCGCAGTCTCACAGTAGAATAGGTGGATCATTGTATTATTTCGTCTATTTAATTGCACCATCTTAAATCGTCTTGTTCATGAGTTGTATATATTCTGTCACAATAAACGTTTAATGAAAATCGTCCTCTTTATTTGCGAACTATAAACACCACAAACTTATCCGATAAAATAGTTATCAGAATCTGCAAAATTGTCAACAGACACAAAGTGAAATTTAATAGCAAAGGGTGTTCTTCCCTAAAAGAGGACTTTTAAAAAGTCAGGCATACTGTGCATGCTCGGATGCTGTACAATAAGAAACTTATTACTCAATGTTTCCTTATTACAACACTTGTTATCGCATCGGGAAATGAAAAAAATGAGGGAAGTTCCATTTACTAAGAATAGGTTATAGTTCCACGTAAATTCAGAGACGTCCCATACTGTCCTGTGGAAACCAAGAGATTCTAGTTTATCTTGTGCCTATTGACGCAGGCAATGTTCACACCCAGCCACTGTCATTTATTCCGAGCATCGCGCACGTTCTACTGGAACGTCAACAAAGCCTGTGACCCGCGTGACCTTTGGATTAGGAAATATTTCAGTACGAACCGAGTGAAAATGAGTCGACCAAAAGTTTTTGTTACGCGACCGACCGTTCCTACCGCAGGATTGAAATTACTTCAAGAACAGTAAGTCGAGAAACAATTGAGCCGACAATCACAAACACTTGGCTGTCAAGTTCTTTTTTTACTGTCGTCACATGCTCTGATATTGAGTCACTTTAATTAATGCATGGGAATTGTTTGTAATCAATAAATACAGTAATAGATTTCATGTATTTGGTTCGATGTTTCTTATCGAAATGTATAAATATATGAAAGAATTGTGTTCTGTTATTGTTAGATGCGAAGTGACGATATGGGAGAAACCGGAACCGGTGCCACGCAACGTGCTACTGGAGAGGATTCGAGGAGTGGATGGACTTTACTGTTTACTAACAGATAAAATAGATGATGAGATATTAGACGCTGCGGGCACACAATTAAAGGTGGTTGCGTCGATGTCTGTTGGAGTGGACCATCTCGATCTAACTGCACTAAAGAAAAGAAATATTAAAGTCGGTTACACACCCGGCGTTTTGACCAATGCAACAGCTGAATTGACTGTCGCTTTGTTGCTGGCAACGTCCAGAAGATTAGTGGAATCCAACAGAGCTATTTACAAGTAAGACAATAAACTAACTTAAACATTTCCCTTATTAATTCACACGTAATACTAAAACAGGGGCGAATGGAAATCATGGGATCCCACATGGATGTGTGGTCCGAGTCTCTCTGGATCCACAGTAGGAATCGTGGGCTTAGGAAGAATAGGTTTCCAAGTGGCGAGATGCCTGAAGAGTTTCAACGCCAGAGAAATACTCTACACAAGCAGAAGCGTGAAAGCTGATGCGGCTGATTTTGGAGGAAGAAGAGTCGAATTGGATCAATTGTTAGCTGAGAGTGACTTTGTTGTTGTTACGACAGCCCTCACACCGGAGACCAAGCAAATGTTCAATCGTCAAACATTCGCAAAGATGAAACGATCAGCGATATTCGTGAATGTTAGTCGAGGCGATGTGGTCGATCAAGATGCGCTTGTGGATGCTTTGAAAGAAGGCACTATTAGAGCCGCTGGCTTGGACGTCATGTACCCCGAACCAATCCCTCTCGACAGTGAACTCCTGAAATTAGACAACTGTGGTTAGTAAACTAATAACTAGGAATTCAAAAACTTTGGACGCACAGTACTCAGAGTTTCTTTACAGTGGTCCTGCCACATATCGGGAGCGCTGCCACAGAAACAAGAGACGAAATGTCGAGGATTACTGCCAATAATATTCTAGCTGTTCTAATGGGAAGGCCGAAGCAAATGCCTGCCGAATATCAGTCGTAAAACCCTGGAAAATGCAATTCCATTCACTTGCGACTATTTAAAGTTGATCCTTAATCATTTATAAAATTGTAAAGCACTCTTACGTTATGTTTATTATATCGTTCGCATGCATATGTACTTTTAACTGTGTATATGTACAAATACATTAATCAATTACTTTACACTGAGCTGCTCGCGTCTATTGACCTCTTTTATGGAACATACTGGATTATATATAGTTGACTAGCATACAAATATTGAACATTGTTTATGTTCAACGCAGTGCTTTGAGAATGAGCAAGGTTTGCTCGTAAACTGTAAAATGTAGTGCTGTCGTAGCCGCAGCTTTTATCTGACTGGGTACCAAGCCCTTGAAAAGTCCTCTTATACCCTCCAATTGAAAAGTGAGCTTTAGACAGTCAATTAAACCATTGCATTTAAAGAAGGTGCCAAATCCTTTCCGGCCATGTTCGAATCCTTGTATCTGCAGTCTCTTTCTACTAAGATCGAACGGATATATCGCAGTCTTTGCCAATAAACCTGCCGCACTTCCGGCTAGCATCGAGTTCAAGAAGGTCATCTCGCTCTCCTGCGAATGTTGTTTGTAAAGGTCAGCGAAAAAGGTGTAAAAAGCAAATTGCAAGCCGGTATGCGGCGCAATTTGCAAGAGGGTCGGCGAGAGGCCGAAGAAGAAGATTCTCGGAGATTCGCGTAGAATGCAACTGCAAGAATGGATCCTTATTAACTTTCCCATCTGTGTCAGATCGTTCGGAGAGTTTAATCAGTCTACTTCCAGCGGCACTTGCCTACAGGAATGAAGGACACCTTTGTATATCTGTTGATTGGTCGACTGTGCAATCAGTCTGGTTCTTACGGTATCGAAAGGGAATGAGATTACAGTAGCCACAACACCGGCAGCACTGCCAGCGACGAACTTACTGGAATACTTCCATTCGTCTAATAAAGGAACATCTTTAAACACCTCCACGAAGACATTGTACGAATAGAACTGCAAAGTATGCGATGAATTAGGCGAAACATAGAATAACAAGAACAAGAGCCAAGCGATCATTCACCTGGCCCATCCCATACATGACCGAGAGTAACTGAGCAGGCACGTGTCCCTTCCAAAGTGAGAGTACGCCTTCCTCTTTGGCGACGAGGAAAAAGGCTTGCAACAGTGAACGATACTTGCTGATCCCATCGTGCGCGATGGGTTCGACTTGCAACTGGAACAAGAAACCAGTGTACAATACACCAACGAAGGGAAATGATTGTGATATCGGAGAGAACATCATCAAACCTGGAATCGAATTTTTATAACATCTAAAGGCTGACATATGAACCTTGTGACAAAACCACTAACAGCACCTGAGACCGCATGATCGGAGGGATGTCGATCATTCTTGGCAACAGTTCCCATATCAACAACGCTCCAATTTACAAAGATATCGAACAATCACACCAACTATGCCGAATGTTCGGAGCAATCGAAGTGCGAATGATGAGCGACATGTGTTTACTCGCGCGTCCACCAAAACTCTAGGAATCTTATGAATGAAAGCTGCAATGATTCGACGAGCAATCCTGCGTCGCAGTTTGCTTTTGCGAGTTGATTATTTGATCACATGACAGGTGCCACAAACGAAGTAAAACGAAGATATTCTCGCCAATTCAAAGACGGCTCTTCCGCGCTCTGCAGCAGAGCGCGCATCTTAATTCTTAATGTCCGAGTGCAAAGTTCGATCGAACGCATTGTAAAACTAGCGGTAAACAGTAATAAATTTGTATAGGTGACGTATAACAGGGTATCAAGCGAAAACGTAAACACAAGCGTATGCGAAAGTATTAGTAAAGAAATCCAATACCTGGAAAGATATACTTTCTTCTCCATTAGGATATTTCGAGGAAAATCGATAATGGAAGGGTTGGAGAAATTAATATTAATCAAATAATACAAAATACCGCGATCTATCACTATTAAAAACTCTCTAATATGTATGTACCTTTACTATTCTCCAAATACTTGGCAGAAAGAGGAGTACGCGACATCTGCGGAATGTCAATCGAGCCAGTTACTTTCTTCTCTCTCTGCTCCGCAACCACTTGCCATGACGATCATCCCCGAATATCGTATGATCGCCAGTGGCGATAAATGCACCCACGTAGAAAGATAAGTGTGCGCTGATCGAAGTTAAGAATCGCGTTAAGCGGCGAATCGCGAATTCCTCTCGTGTGACCGGCACGAGGACTCGAAAGGGTATCGCGCTCGGACCAATGTCGTAGAAGAGGAAATAATGCATCTGGCGGGCCCAGACTCCTTGAATCACGGTGCTCTCGCTTGACGTGGATCCCAACCTAAGATCTACGCGAAATCCCTCCTGAGATTCCTGCGCCGATCGCTCCTGGTGTACGCGGCCTCGGCGAAGATGTTCAAGAAATTCAAAGACAAGCTCGCCGAGGAGATGAAACAATCGCCTGCCAGACTGCAAGCGAGCATGCAGCATTTGGCGCAGGTTTGACACTTCGATCCTTTCACACAGTTTATTGTATACGTGGCTCCGATAACAAGCTTTTAATCGTTTTGAATTTCTACATGCACGCGATATAATTCTTTTGTTGCGAATTCGAGATCGAACGTAATTACGATTCATTCATGATTTCCAGGCGGTTGTATCACCAGCACTATCGAACAGCTCCATTCAGGAATTGTCAACCTCCAATGACAATTTTAGCTTAACTGACGACGGCGATGGTGAGTTCTCCCTGCTTTCTATTCTACTTCCTGCACGATAACAGCACCTGCAGATAAGAGGGCCAATTCCTGTTTAGTAATAGCGAGATATTCTCCACTCGTGTGGCAAGCCAATCAGAGAGACCTCGAACAGTGTCGCGTAGAATGTTTGGATTTGGAAAATGCACTGCTAACAGAGGTTCAATCAGTTCTTAAGTAATACCAATTTAACTGATGGGATACTTTTCACTAATTGTATAATAATTGGCAGTGATTGTATGATATTTAATGTTTGTATAATGTAATATTGTTTTCCACAGAGACCCCTAAAAATAGTCCTGCCAGGCACGGTTTCCAAAATGTAGACTTGATATCGCCGGCGTCGAATTCTATGGGTATGTCCAGGCGATCCTCCGTCAGCAGCATCACTAGCGATACTTCCTCGCTGTTTCCCATATACGAAAGCCCCTCGAATTTGTACCACCTTCAGTCCGACATGGATCAATCGGCTAGCGAAATAGACGAGAACATAAACCCTCAACTCGACAAAGTAACTAAGGATCAGTTGTATTCGGCGTACAGGAAAGTACAAGTTAAGTATCACAAGTACAGAGGAAGATATACGGATCTAGCAGCGCATTATCGGGAATTGGAACGAGTGAAGGGAAAATTGGAGTCGGTGTTAGTTGAAACGCAGGATAAAGTACTTAGGAGGATTGCTGATTTGAAGGAACAATGTCAATTGGAGCAACAAGCCAAGGCTCATCTAGAAGAAGCGCTGAGAAACGATATAGAAGAGAAAGATCATATCATAAATACATTGAATACAAAAATAAAACTATTACAAGCGAATGGAACAAGCGTCGACGGCTCTCCGACGGAAATGAAAGATGATAACCAGAATCCCAAGGAAAATCTAATCGACTTAACGTCCGAGCCCGCCACGACGCCACCCGAAAGTTCTTTAGTGACTGAGAATGTCCAATTGAAAGATAAAGTGAAGAAACTGGAAAACTTAATACTGAAGTATAAAGATTCCTTGAAACGTAATAAAGATAAATTCACAGAGGTCGTGACAGATAAAGCTACACTCGAGTCCGAATACGAAACGTTTAAGAATACCAGCAACGAAAGGATGAAAAGCTTGGGCGAAGACTTGACGAAAGCACGCTCCGAAATTGAAAGTCTCGCTGAACAAGTGAGTGTTTTAAAGAAGCGTGAAGAGGAGTCCGTAATCTCACTAGCGGAGAACAAGTTGTCTATACATAGGGAATTAGAAGATAAGGAGGAACAAATTAAACAGCTGCGATTAGAATTAAAACACCTAACTGAAACTCACGAGAACCTTATTGAAAAGCACAAAAATGATTTGGAGAAACTGAAGCAGAACTTGGAGGCCGAGAAGGAGGAAATCATTCAAGATCTTTCTCGAGGGAAGTCAGAAGCGTTAAAGCTGATGCAACAGAAGTTGCAACAAAAGGTAATCGATTTGGAAGAGAAAATGGGATCGAAGTATCACGAAGAAGTCAATCGGAATAAAGAACTGACAAAGAAGTTGGAGAAATTGGAAGAAGAGGTGTCAGAAAAAGCTGCCAAGTCGGATGAAACTGATGCTGTGAAAAATTTATCATCCCAGCTGGAGGAGAAGGAATCAGCTCTGCAAACTTTAAAATCAGACTTGGAGAAACTACGACAACTTTCGGAGGAGTATCGACGTGACAGAGACAAAGTGAACACAGAGTTTTCCAACTGCATGCTAAAGTACAAGGAAACAGTGAGCGAGGTCGAAGCCCAGAAACTTATTATTGAGGAAAACAAGAAGGAAGCCGCTTCGACCATAGAAAAGCTCCAAGCAACTATTCAAAGCCTCGACAAAGAGCTCGAGAATATGCGTGGAGCTTTGATGGATCGTGATAAAGTCTGCGAACATTACAATGTGAAAATACACGAGTACACGTCGATGTTAGAAAAAGCGAAGGAAAAACTGTTCTCGCAAGAAACGGAAATCAAAAATCTCAAGCATCTGGAAAAGGACTGCGCGGAATTAAGTGTGTTGCGCGAGGAATTGGAAATTAAAAATACCGAATTACTCGGCTTACATAGTGAAGTTCACTCCTGCAAATCCACCATTTCTGACTTGAAAGAGGCGTTGCAGGCGGATCGCTCTCAAATCGAATTACTTTCTAAAGAAAAGAATAGTCTAAGCAACTATATTCTACAGTATAAAGACTTCCTTCGAACATTAAAAGAAGACTGTGCTAATATTAAAGGAAACTTTACGAAGGAATTTGCAGAACAAAAGAATAGAATATCTCTGTTGAATAATACTCTTGCTACCTGTCTAATAAAGTTCGAGAAACATGGTGCTGAACAAACTCATGAAGTACAAGACCTTCAGGGTAAGCTAAAAGACTCAAAGGACTTGAGTGACAAATATATCGACTTAGAAAAAGAACTGGCTGATACCGTACGCCTGAAATCTGCCTTAGAATTTGATATAAATGAACGCGACAAAAAGTTAGAGGAACTGTTAGCCAGAGTAGAGCAGACTAATCAACTTGAGTCAAAGAATTGTAAATTAATAGCTGAAATTGACAGCCTGAACTTCAAACTTTATGATCTCCAAGAATTATGCAAGGAATCAACAGAGTTAAAGAAAGAAGTTCAAAAATTAAATGAGGAAATCATTGAAATTTCATCGATAAATCGGGAACTCGTTAATGAAAAGTCTCTTCTAAATGAAAAACTTAAAGAGGCCCAAACCACAGTGGAAGAGCTCCAAGAATTGAAGCAAAACTTTGAGCAAGCAACAGAAACTATAAGAGTATTAAATTCGAAGGCTGCAAATTATGATACTCTGGCGGAATCAACGGAACGTTTACAGTCGGAAGTACAAGCATTGAAAATAGAAAGCGAGGAAAAGGATAATGAAATAAAAGTACTCAATGAAAAGTTAGCATCCGAACAAACGCACTTGCAGAAACTTGAAGCTGATCATCAAAGCCAGAATGATCACCTTGCGGAATATACCGGGAAACTATCTGAGATAGAAGAAAGTAAAAGAAAGGCCTTTGAAGATTACGAGGCTCGAATTGCGGAACTCACGGAGTCCACTGCAACATTGCAGAAGTCAGTAAACACGAAAATTGCACAATTGAAAAAACTAAAGCGTATTAAAGATGAGCAGGCGAATACGATACAGGAATTAAATAGTGTACTAAATTCTAAACTTGATCATTTAAGGTCCAAGACTGACGAAGTAACAAGTCTCCAAGATAATGTAACCGCCATGAGCCAAGAACTAGAACAATTAAAGGCATTTAAAGAGCAAGTGACCCTCGAGAATAAAGATTTGAAGGATAAGCAAAACGAACTGGTAAAGCTAAACCAACACCTCCAAGAATCTGGGAATACATTGCAGACGAAAGCTGAAGACTATGAAAAAGTAAATCAACAACTTGTAAAGGAAGTACAAGAACTGCAAAGTCTGTTGGAATCAAACAAAACAGAATTAATCGGGCAACGCGAATATATCGAGAAAATGGAAAGTCAACTGGCAAATGTTACCGCAGAATTAAATTCGAGAGATAAAGAATTAATGTCACAATCGGAGAAACTGTTATTAGCCGAAAAGGGATCGCACGAGCTTCAAGAAAATTTAAAGAAAGAAAACGAAGAATTACGGCTGAAGATATCCGAATTAAATAAGACTTTAGAAAATTATCAGAAGGCGGAAGAAGAATATCAGGAGAAACTGGTAGCAGCGGAGGAACAGTGTTCCAAATTAACTCTAGAAGTGAGTAGCTTAAACGAAAGTATTGTCGGCCTCGAACAAGTGCAATTAAAATATAATGAATTAATTACCGAACAAGAAAGCCTGCGAAGTCAAATCGCCGAGCTGGAAAGTATAAGTTCGGATAAGACTAAATTAATGTCCTATGTAAATACCCTGGAGTCACAAGTGTCACTTCTAGAAGAAACCAAGTCTCAGAATGCGGCGTTGAAGTCGGAGCTCGATGCTTTGAAATCAGCCGAGGATTTCAACAATCGGGAACTCATGAGCCAAATATCTTCCCTTAATGTAAATAATAATAGTTTAACTAGCCAATTAGGAAAATTGAAACATACTCTGGACGAAAGGGACTTGGAACTAAAAGTACTTGAAAAAAGAAATACCGAATTATTGGCCGAAATCGAAAGGATAAAGGAATCGCACAAAGTGTTGGAAGAACGAACGCAAGAGATAGGAACCCTAAAGGAATCTATCAAACTCTTGCAAGAGGATCTTAGTACGAAACGCTCGGAATTAGAATCTCTCAGGGATTCGAATAACGCATTACGAAATGAATTGCAAAATGCCACCGCCAGTGAATCTCTCGTTGCGAAATCCGACAAGCTAGAAGAGGACAATAAGAAGCTGGAGGCACAGTTGGATGAGGCGTTAATAACATTCCAGGCAAAAGAGTCGCAGATGCAAATAGTGAACAATGAACTGAAGAGTCAAGCCGACAAGTTACGAGAAGATTTAAAAACGAACGAAGAGGAGCAAACCATGAGACTTAAACAGTTAGTGAAGGAGTTCCAAGCACAACTGCACGATAAGGAGGAAGAGTTACAAGCGGCGTTGGAAAAACGATTCGGTAAGTTAATTAAGCTTTACGTTTACCAATCTAACATTCCTATTATTTATTACTGTATCATCTTCTTGTAGATCGCCAGCAAAATTACGAGTCCAATCTTATTCAACAGTATAAGGAACAACTGAAAGATTTTCAAGTCGAACTAACAGCTAAGTCGGAGCAAATCGAAAGGCTCATTCTCGAGAATAAAGAACTGGTAGCACAAAAGTCGAAGAACGTTGATGAACTGACAGAAAGGATCACTCGCATGGAAAAGGAGCACGCGAGTGAAGTGAAGCAGATCGAGGAGAACTGGAAAGTGGTGATGCAACGCCGAGCAGAGAAACTTAAAGCGAAACATGAAGATGAAGTGAATGAAATATTGAAAGGATGGCGCGAAGATCGAAAGGTTCGCTATTTCATACATTCTTTTATACTCGATTTCTACTTCAATATCATTTAATATTTTACTCATCCGTTTTGATTTTCCTTTTTTCACGTTTCTTTTTGTTTATGCAAATTTCAGAACGACACAAGTAACACCAAACCACCAGAGGTACAATCTTTGTTTTGTTTATCTTTTACATTATTACTCATACACTGACATCCTAGCCGAAGTAGATCGAAAAGTGTTGCGAATAATGTAATTATCATTACAGGAACTTGAGAGTACTTCGCGTGTTGCCATGGCAGCTGTCCAATCTAATACCGGCTCGTTTCATACCCTCCAACAAACCCTAACGACTCAAAGACGCGAGCTCGCGGAACTTAGGAAGCTCGTGAAACTCAGGCACGAAACACTAGAAGATTCCACGGAAATAGAATACCTCCGAAACATCTTGTTCGAGTACATGATGGGACGGGAAACAATGGTACTTGCCAGAGTGATTGCCGCGGTAGTGAAGTTCGACGAGGAGCAAACCACAAAAATACTTAAGAAAGAAGAGGACAAAATGACGCTGGTATGAAAGATCTTAATTAGACATCGTAGATTACAATTTGTCAAATTGAATGTGAAAACTTAAGAGAATTCTTGTTCCAGCTTGGCTCATTGCGTCTTACATAGTGTGAAATGAGGCACATAGTACAAACCAGTGTAAGTACTGTTGTATGATATATTGTAATTAATCGATATTTATTTCTCGTTAATTCATGATGAGGGAAACTAGCCGTCGTAATAATGACTTTACGAGCACGTGATACCTAGAGCGACGTACGAAAATAGGGGAAGAACTTTCCTGCGCACTTTGTTAACATTGGATTTAGAGAATTCTGCTTGATTCCCGATGAAGTTTCTCGTGCAATCTCGGTAGATTTGGAAGATACGTCTCTGTAGATGCGATAGGTTTTCAGTAACTTTTATATGAATTTTTAAAAAACATTGTTACTGCGAATTGGTACTATCTCGTTACTCCTTGAACTCCGTCGTGTCTTCGTTTATGCAAAAGCAACCACTAACCAGTACGAAACTACAGTAATGTAAAACATATCAGGTTTTACAATTTCTATAGTTCCCGTTGCATAAAGAACGTAACTCCTAATATCAATTATTGTATATAAATGCTGTAATTAATACACGTTAATAAAGAGGAAGAAAAAGAAATCTTGCTATAAATCACTACCTCTATTTCATTTCTCTTTCGTTACACTAGAACTCCTAGCTTAGTGCGCGATCTGTAACTTTCGATGAAAAGAAATCTCGCCTATCGGACAACGGTAAAACTTTCTCTCTTAGGAGCCAGAACTTTTGATCACCGTTTTCTTTGAATATCGTTGTACCATACTCCCCTAGCAAACTTCTGTAGGCGACGTTCCTCTTGGTAATCGTATCTAAGTATTCTTTAAAGCCAGCAACGTATTCGGGACCTAACTTGACCATTTTCTCGTCGCATGCTTTCTCCGCAAGACGCGCTATGTAATCGTTAAGGTAAAGCCAAATTGTCAGCGAGAGTGTGCACAATATGATTCCAAATCGCTTTTTGTTCTGCATTTGGCCCTTGAGCATTTGGTATATCGCCAATGTGTGTGCCATCCACGTGCCAGTGAAAAGTGCGTGCAAATGTGGCTCATTGACGCGTATCTTGAAGATCGCATTCGCTATTGCTGCTTTCTGCGCCTTCTCCGATATCACGAGACCCTCCAACAACTCTTGGGCGTCTTTCCTCTTCCAATCTATCGGCAAGTCTAGCAACTTTATGTCTTGCTTGGGAATCGCCTCCACATTCGGGTAGGAGAAATTAACGGGTATGCCAAGGAGAGCTCCGTATTTGCTGGAGACTAAACCGGTATTGTATATGTCGAAGCCAAAGACGTCAAAGACTTTGATACGATTCCTGATATCCTCCGGTAGATTCATCTCCGTCATGACATCCTTCACCCTCTCCTGAATGTTCTCAGGAACTTGCAGTTCTTTGCCCAAACTGTTCCAAGAGAGATACGCTTTAGTACTTATGAACTCCAACCGCTACCTTCGTTAATACAGTGATACGCACCGAAACCTGGTCCAGTTTACTCTGACTTTGTCTAGGAAGACAGTGTGCGGCAGCAAATAACTGAAATAACCGGTTGCACCCGTAACGGCGCAGGCACCGAACAGTTTACCGTAATTCATTCTTGCTCTTTAAAAGTAACCGCAGAACACCGATGACAATACGTAATGATTGTAATTCGTTTGCCACTAATCCGTTAGGTTCTACGTGAAATTAAGAGAAAGCAATAAAAGTATTGCGGAAACACTCTTCCCACGAGAACTAACCTCAACTTCACTTTCAAAACTTTCTGCAATTCTTCCTCCGACTTTGTCTCTCATGAAAAGTATGTCTCCGATAATTCAATCCACAAATTGCCCACGATTTACTTATTCGGATATTTTTAATCGGTTTAAGTGAGAGACACAATTCATTGCTTTTTGCAGCCGCAACACTCGGTGGGCTCTCGATAATGTTGCACCTGCGTGCTCGAGAACACATCGAGATTGCTCTCGTTCTCGTCTGAGTTGGGAGGAGATAAGAAAACGCCGAAAAAGCAATCTGCTGATTGTACTTTATGATTTGTGAATTATAATTTATAGAAAGCAACTTTGGATTAATTCGATACTTGAGAACAATACGAGGTTTCATGGAATTAAGCGCATTATTCAATAAAATAGAAAATGCTTGCAGGCAAATATCGACATTTAATTATTGCAGATATTGTTTTCTTTAATAAAATATATAACGTTATATTTTACATTTACTTGCCGACGAACTTCTCCAGCAATTTCTACTTGAAGATCTTCTTCTTCACTTTCACCCGTAACAATTATTCTTTCGGCAGCGAAGAGTCGAAATGCTGCCGAAGACAATGCCAACAAAGGAGGCAAAAGCACGCGCAGAACTTCGCCGGATGACACATACAGGGTGATACAAACCACAAATGAAGTTACATCAATATTTAATAACTTTTCCCATACTTTCAACAAATTCCTCGATTCTAATTAATCAATTCTCTATTAAATTATCCAAACGTTAATCCAATACGAAAATTATATAATACAAATCGAATAATATATCAAAAATAAATGATCACGTGTCTGCATCAGCCTGTATACACACGCAGACTTGGTACAGTTTGATCGTTGGAAGAAAAGGGGGAAAAAATTCGAAACAGGGTGCGAGAGGCAGGCGGCTGCGGCTGCGACAGTTCATCGGCGAGTTGTTGGGGCCGGCAGAGAGTGATTCGAAAAGATGATGGACACCAGCACGTCTTCCTCGAGCACAGTGCATCGGAACGCCGGCCAATCGGCGGCACAGCGTCGTTTTTATCAGTGGGTCCTGAAATGGATCAGCGGCGTGCAAAGCAACGAATCGAGCAACGAGGAGGAACAAGACGCGAAAGGTGCTCCCCTCAAACCCGACGTGCCGGTTCTCGCTTGCTTCCTTCAAGCGTTGGGATTCAAGCTGCTCAGCTTCGAGAAGGAAGTATCCAAGAAGTGCGACGATCATCCCAACAAGCCGGGTGATCTCACCATTTCCCTGGAATGCCGAACTTCTCGCATGAAAGCGATCCTTCAATTGGACGATCTTCAATGCCAGTGTCCGCACCCCGAACACGTCGAGGATGCGTCCTTTTGGAGTATCACTGGCACCGAACCCGCGGGAAGCATTGTAAGTATTGCATAAATTGCAATTCTTTAAATTAATAAACATAGTTTTTTGTCGCTCCCCATTTAAAAGATTGCAGTTTCTTTGGAAGATTCTTGTTCAAATGTAGTAATTGGAACCAGAACTTTTATCATAAGTTAACTTTCCAAATTGTATTAACTTGTTTTACAAGTTTTCCACATGGGAACAGTGACCTACGCGGTATTGAGATTGTCTGTTTACACGGCAGGACAATATCGCACAGAAGGTAGAGGGATCCGGGAGCAACCTGTTGCCGAATGTGTCGAAAGACGTCGCCAGGGTCTTGCGAGACGTGTCCAGCAGACTCTTCGAGATAATAGCGAGCGAGCCTGACATCAATCGGAACACCGAGAGCGATCTGAATAGTTCACGCAAGAATAATACGTCGTACGAGCTCAAGTCGACGCAGGATCCACAGAAACCGGAGATGGGAATCGTGCGGAGTTACACGCAACCGGAGATGCGACTGCGTTCGAATAGTTACAGCGCGAAGGTTTGTCATTAACTAGTAAAGATAAATTAAGAAATATATGAGAGGAATATTTAGAAAATTATAATGTTGCTAATTTCTAATATGAATCGAATTTGTTAGAATCTTATTGGCAAAAGGGGAAGAAGCACAAATTCAGAGTCATCGGAGAGTCAGAAAATATCGCCGTCGAGTTATAGTAGACCGACATTTCAACGGCAGAGGACTTACGACGCCGATATGGATTCGGCGAGCCTCGACGAAGAACCACGTCCCTCCCCACCCAAGATTACTAGTTCTCCATCCATGGTAGCCGAACTCTCCACTTCCCTCGGGCGAATTTCCCTCGAGAACGAAGTCCAGTATCCAAAGAGTATCGCTGAGTTTATTGTGGGAGCTCGACGGAATTTGGACAAAGCTTTGAATATGTTACTTACGATGAAACCATCGATATCGAGCCGAACAACTCCCGTTAAAGGTTTCTATTTATTAAATAGATGTTTTAAAATTAATTCTTTAAGACTTGATCAATTAATAAAGAATCCAACATCTTTTCTTTAAGATCAAGACGTCGAATCCGTGAAGTCAGCACCGGCGATTGTCCTCAGTCCCTTTAAATCGGAGGTGCGTTCTTACGGTGGCAAACCGCCAGCTTCGAAGATGAGCATCTCGTCGTACGAGCCAGGCTCCCAAGCGAAATCCCACGAAGCGAGCAACATACAGATTCCTAAAGCGAGAAGAAGCATCGAGTCATCGATCTCCAAGCCCATCAGTCGGCGGAGCATGCAGGTCGAATCAGGAATCTCAAAACTACCAACGAACCGGCGTAGTTTTGGCATACCACTGCCAACTGGTTCCCCAAAACCGCCGGCCACACAACTCCTGCCAAAGAGTAGTTCCCATCTCGAAAGTAATTCATCCAGAGACTGCGTGCGTTCCGATTCGCCTAGCAGGTAAGATAATCTAACAATTCCACCATGATCAACAGTTTCAATTAAGAAACTAGTCTAATTTGAATGTCCATTTATTCCACGTCAAGGGGTTTCAACAGCACGAACGTACGTACTCCATCAATGTTGAAGCCACCATCGAAGATATCGATGACCAAGTTGATACCGAAGCTAAAACCGTCACAGCCCTCGAGACTCAGTACCGGGATCGCATCGAAACCGAGAAACTCCCTCTCATAAACGAGCGGGACTCCATTATTTATGATAACCAATCGCGGGAGCATTTTAAGTCGAACGTAGTCTTAAGTGATTTTAATCGGAGATTCGTAGACTCTGTCAAGATGTATAATATATTTAAATAATAATCGATCGAGGCAGCCGAACGCATGCCTTACTCGCGAGCAGTAAAATCGTTTTTGCCTGACATTCTACTTATTTTAAGAAGAGAGTACAAGTGATCGCCCGTAGGGACAGCAATGTCGAGAATACTCGAGACACAGTTTCTTGTAATAAATAATGATTTAATAACTTAACTTGTGACACGCTATACATTGTTACCATCGCGAATATAAAACATACATATACGTACATATATATATAAATATATATACCGAATATTCTGTTCACCGCGATCTGGCAGTATCGAGCCAGAAGAGGTTTGCCACATCAATGTGTCCGGCCGGTGAAAAACGAACGAACGAACGAAACGCAAGAATTACACGAGACGCATCGGTAGCTGTGAGAGAGAGAGAATAGTCCAGTGGATTAAGTTTAAAATTATACCACACCACGCGTGTAAAGTAGCATTTACACGTGATGAATAAGTCTGTCTAATAGAAAGAACTTAGAAGTACTTCGCCAAGTGGTCTATCACTCTTCAAGACAATAAGAATACAATGAATAGCTGAGAAAGAAACGGTCGACACGACTCAAGCTAACCGTAAACACCCTGAAATTGACTATCTCTCCGCTCCGAACGCGGGTCAGCTTGAACTAAACCAGCGGTACAACTCTAATTGCTTGCTAATGACAAGGAGGGAGTATTTCTGCCTTGGTTGGCTGTTTTTTCCCCTATCAAAGACACAGTGGCCGATTCCCTCGCCAGAGTAAACCTGGCCACTAAGTCGAAACGAAGTCTACGTCTCTAATATAGAGAGTGGATGCGTCCAGAGAAGGCTCCTGAATTCGCCACTTCGAGTATAGTATAAATAACGAGATCCTGAGATCGCTAGAATTTGTCGAATTTCTCACCCGCGGGTGAGTGTCGCGCGCAGATTCCATTGGCAACGCTATCGTTCCACCTAGTGTAATCCTCTCAATACCAATTCCCTTTCACCACGCATTGAATGACGCACACACTCGCACACACTGTTCTTTAACACTAGTCTTCTTAAATAAAGCGCGCCGAATGACGTGTGAGTGAGTTAGAAAAATATATGTTGCTCTTGTCTTTAGGATAGAAGCTCCCGGTTAACCGGCGATCGTTTCCTTTGTCGCTCGCTGCTTGTTAGATGTGTCTGGGAACGCGTGTCTACCTTATATCACAAAGTCAAGTGCGCAGTGGCTTGGCATTCAAGCCTGTAGAAACTCCAATGGCCGTACTTCACCACCGGCAAAGTACGGTCGGCTCGTAACATTGAGGTGTTCCTCGCGTATCTCTATGTATGTACAGTGGCATTTCTCGAATTTACAAAAGTGCAAGCAGTTCCGTGACAATAGCGCAGTACTATTGACGATACGATCACCAGTCTCCGTTTACCCAGAGTTCATCGTTTGCTGCAGCGCATGCTATTACACAATGACGCGGACGACGTCATTCTGTGTACAAGGTAGAGAGTGGTGTTTCGGTACCGCGTGATTTACAAACCAGTTTGCATGAGGTCGGATTTCGCCAGTGACTCCTGAGCACGTGTCACACACGCTCTGACACTGTAGGTCGTAGAAAAACGTGGCCCCGATTCATATTAGATTGATAAGTATTTAGAATATGAAATGCACGCTGCGCGCCTTGACATGTCAATCATCGAGCATGCACAGCTTGATGATTTCTACTCAGGAAACTCGCGTTGCTTAATCGGTGACTCGAAGTACACAAACGCCAGCAGTTGCGCGCAAGCATGATTACACGACGAGCGAGTAGTTCCGCTCAGCTTTACGTTATTATATGCCAAGTTTCTTACACAAACAATTCTCAGCACACGCCGCTGGGAATCGACGACGAAAATTTGATTGCGCTCTCTCAACTGTTCAACTCTCGGGAGGCGATTATTATTTTAGCAGCGGTTAACGCTGAACTAATGTACCCTTTGTAATTATGCCGTTCACTCCGGGTTGCGCGCGCGATAATACATTATGGGAAACGCTCGCATTATCTCACCATTAATAATGCTGATATTAATAATAATCGTATCGCCGCTCTGTGAATCCCGTGATTCACGAGGAACACGTGGCCGGAACTAAACAATGTTATCGTAACGCTACTGATACTATCGTCGCCAATGGTGCTGACAAGTGTGTATGCGTGGGTCGGTGTGATCGATATTATTAATAGTAACAACAGTTCTTTCATGGAGTTCCATTGAACGTCTAATTGCTACGGGGTATGTAAATGGTACCCCGGTTCGACAATTATTGATCCGGACTTCGGAATATCCTCGTGATCTTCGGAGAACTCGCTCGATCCCTTTTATATCCAGCACACTCTGACTCGACGTGTCACTTGTTATTATATTATGCGCGCTCGACTTGTACAGAGCTTGCGAGAATTAGTCCGACAGAACGTAGGCCGCATCACACAGGTACTGACTCTAAATACGACGCACGCATCTCTCTCTCTCTTTCTCTCTCACATACGAAATTTTCAACCCAGTGACAAACTCTCCATCACACCGATTCTCATTCTGCCTCGAACATCCGATTAAGAAGGTATTGGCGGTTATATTTTATTGTGCTAATTCTGATTCCTATTAAAGTCCACCTCTTAAATTCAACCTACCTAGCTAGATATTCTCGTAGCGAGCGCTAGTTAATCTCCAATACCTCTTAAATGCCAGTGGTCTGCTACCGCAAGTGATACAACAATTGCGGCTTACAAAAATAATGAATTTCCGGTAATGGAAGATAAGTGCTGGTTGCTACAGCCATTCCACACGCAACTGGTATTTCCGTCTAGCTTAGGAATCGCAAGGACACTTCTCCTGCGCGAGAAACCCTCATTATCCAATTGACATCGAATCGTAGAATTACCGTCTTCTCTCCTCCGTCCATATATATAAAAACAAATGCTAATGCACTCCATCTCCCATAGGATCGCCATAAGTTTGATCGTGTTTCTTTTGCTGATTTCGAGGAAACAAAGTCTACTAAAACGGTTTGCAACGTTCATTCGAACGTTTACTCTGTCACTCCCATAGCAATTCTCAAGTCTTCTCTAATACTTAACGTTTACCTCTCGTACAAGATTGAACTCTAGGACAGAAGAAGAAGCCTGCACGAGCAGCGACTGCAAACAGTCCCAAGTGTCGTCTATCAGAGCGTATAAGGATATTCCGCGAGATAATTCCTAATGACCGGTGGCAGATGATCTGTCCTCAGTTTGTGTCTATTGACTACGAGCCTTGACAAATGGGAGAGCGATCGAACTTCCTTCAGTAAGGGCTTAGTCAAATAGATCTCACTATACAGTTGGCCACTGTAATCCACCCAGACTTCCTTCCTGTGCTTGTCGACGCTCTTCGAGTACTCCACGTAGTACTGAAGCATCTTGATTGGACAGTCAAAGAGTGGCAAAGCGCAAGCGAGTCTAGGCTCGGCGTCCAATCGGAATCTACCAAGGAAATAGTGTACTCGCACGGAAGTTGGTCCACGCGCGGTTTGCACCGACACAGCGAAAGTGAATCTACTGTCGGAGCTGTCTCGCATAAGCCATCTGCCGACTTTCGAGTTCTTGAGGAGATTCTCGCTCTGCTGCCAGCTGAGGCCTTCGTGGTACCAGCCGCAGATCTGCAGGCACCTCTTCACCTCGTTCATCTTAGCTATATCCTTGTCGATGAGGAAGGTGTCGATTCCAAAGGGACAACGCATCAACCAAGACACAGGAGTTGTCGGACTCCTTCGTTCCTCGATACTCTCCTCCTCCTCATTAGGATGATTAATCACCGCTTCGTTCTCTTGAATCAAACCACCTCCATGAAAGTTATCTCGAGATCTCGACGCCGGGTTGCTGAAGACACCCGCTGGCGTATTGGCTGTCGTCGCGGTGATGTTTACCGTGCACTGGCCGAAGCTAGCCGGCAGTTGGACGGTTGCGTTCACCTGGAGTTGAAGTCCACTGGATGGATCGATCACCACCGACTCCTTGTTCTCCGGTATCGAGATCGGGCTAGGCTTTGACCTGCAGAAGCTCTGCCGGCTGGAACAGCAGCCCGACGAGCTATTTCTAAAAGGCTCTCTCGTCTCCTCGCTCGCTCTCTGCTGTTGTGGCACGTTCAACCCGGATATTTGAAAGCTCGAGAATACCGGCACTTCCTTGGCGACGTCTCTCTTCTCGGGGCTATGCGATCCCAGGCTCCTACGAGTTCCCGGAAGCTCTTGACATCCACTGGGCGGCGCCAACACCATCCGCTCGTCGCTCCCATTCATCAGACAGTCCATCAAGTCGTCCTCCAACTTGTTCTCACGCGGATCCATCCCGGAATCCTGACTCTCCATCGAGATCTTCTGCAGGAAGCAACCGCCGCCCGACAGCTTCGACTTGAATTCCTCCTGCGGACCTTGTATGAGCATTGTACTGTCGCCTGTCTGAATAAGGCAACCGCCTGATTGGATGCTCGGCGTGGTAATGATGACACTGCCACCTGCTAAGTTACAGGTCGTCGTTATGTGACACTCCGAAGGAGCTTTGTTCACCTCGACATCCTGGAATCTTGGAGCAACTAAATCCAAGTGATTCCTACAGGATTTCTCATTCCTGAATGCATCGCTCCTTTTCTCCAGGCGTGAATGATTGTGCGAACTTAATGTTTGGCTGTCCAGCGTTGGCTTCTCGTTCAAGGAGAGGGTGATTTGTGGATTCTGAATGATGGTTGGTGCGTTTATGAAGCAGCCGCCGCCGCTGTATCCTTTCGGCACGAGAATACCGCCGTAGTAACAGGAAGCTGGATTAGTCTCCGTTATAGGATTACTGGCCACGTTTCCTGGCTCGCAGCATCCGCCCGCCGGGAAGCGGTGCCGGCAATTCGGGCACATCACCGTCAGCATTCTGCTCAGTTCATAATACGACCTGTAATTAAAAGAGCCAAGTGTTAGTTGCATTCTATGACACCAATAATTGTATATTAAATAAAAGTATTATAAATACTGCGAAATTTGATTCGATTAATTAAAGGTGATTGTATAGAAAAGGGTGTTCCACACCGATTTTAATATATTTGGAGGAATTTTTCTTTATAAAGTTACTTAGAATGACATTCCTTATAACATATATAATCGTCATTAAAATCCCTGTTCTATATAATTAGCTAATAAAATTCAAATACGAAATATAAAAGCAGATATCGAATCTCAAAATCAATCACTAAAAAAAAGTATCTAAGAATAAATTGATAAAACGTTGTAAATGGTTTAATTTCGTTTTCGCTAAAAATTGCTTATAAAACAGAACTTAATTTTTCTATTTCTCATAACAGCTTATATTTATACTATTCATCGCACATCTACTAACACTAAAAAAAAGGCAAAGCATTAAATCATAAATGCAAGTTGTCGGAACAGTTGCGGGAAACTATGATCAAGGAAGAAGCTGCCAAGTGGAATTCCAGCGAGCGCGGTGTCGAGCAAACACTCACACACAGAGCCGGCAGTGAGCAGCACAATCAAACACACACGGCATGTGTCAAGTACAAAAGGAGATTTCGCGGAACGATTCGGGGCGCGTATATGGCGCGTCAGATACCGATAAGCCCCCTCTCATTATCTGGAAGCGGGTAATCGCTTCCGCCAAAAAGCGCTTATTACATCGGACAACTAAAACGACGACGACGACGACGCTTGTTGCCATTATATGCCATCGCACACAAAACTGTTTACTTCGACACTCACACTGTCAAAGTACAGCTGTCTCTCTCTCATTCTCTACGTCATTCATAATCCATAATTGGAGCTCGACCTTCGCTTCGCTTCTCGCGAGGCGGGCAGGCGGACACCTTCGCCGCCAGTGGAGCGTACTCGCTCGCGCGCGACACCCACCACACACCACTGTCATTCGAGTACGCGCCCGCGCGCGCGCCCGCGTGCCCTTAATTGCGCAGGAACGAACGATCGCGACGTGGAATTCATGGGATTCCGGACGTCACACTCCGGGAATCAGTGGGTCGACCGACCCACTTATCGATTATAATGTTTCGTCATTTTTATAGGAATGATTCGCTATTTTTTTCTTCTTTCTACTTTTTCGAGGAATAAATTGCTATCAACCGATAATTTTCTGTCATTTATTTGAAGTATTATTAGTAAAAAAATAGCTAGAATAATAAATACTATTTAAATTTAGTATTTAATATAATTGTAATATAATTGAATAAAAAAGTAATAGAGTTGATAAGTCAGTAATATAATTAATAATAGTAAAATGCTATCACATTTCTTCAGATCAAACCCCTGTTTTTCTTAAATAAATCAAATCGAAAGAAAGAAAAACTGACAAGAGTTCCCTAAAATGCTATTACGCACAGATATTGTTCTGTCATTTATTTGAACTATTATTAATACAAAAAATAACAAATAATATAATCAAATAAAAATTGTCAGAATTGATAAATCAGTCATATAATGAATAATAATAGAATGCTATCGCACATCTTCTTTTTCTTTCGTAATGAAATAAAATGGAAAAGCTGACTGGAGTTCCTTAAAGCAGCAGGAATCCTCGGAATAGCAGAGATCAGACGGAAATAGAAAGGAGGCATTGTATCACAGAATTCCTCGTTCGCACAATGCCACCGCCGCCGCATTTTCCCAAGTGGGAGGCTTTTTTTCCTGTGCCAGTGGCGAGGCGACGCGCGTTGTTTTCATAATGATCGGCCGCTTGTTCGCTCGCTCGCGCGCTAGTACGCGGAATCGAGTAATCGTCGCGGAGTGTGTGTGCCTCTAATGCAATTGTCGGATCTTCGCCGATGGAAATGGATTGCTGGTGGGAATTGAAACGTCATTCGCGATTCGTATCTCCCTCGAAATCCGATGTAAATAGTGCGTATCGCGAACGCGCGAACGCTTCCAACGAAGAGAATTTCTCGATCGAGATAAGCGCGATTTCTTGGGAAGAGAAGCGCTCGCGCGCGCGCGCGACTGCTCTCGAAACAATTCGATAAAGCGTGCAATCGTTGTAAATGTGTGTCTGTGTGTGTGTAAATGTGCGCTCGGTCATTTCTTGGTAGCTGTGCTTGAATTTCTAAGTAAAGCGAGCGCGCTGTGCTCTTCACCTTGCTCCATATTGCTCGAATAGAACCGAATAAAATCCTCAACGCACCGATGACTAATCTCACTCTTGCCCTGTGTTTTAGCACAGTGCTTGGACAAAACGCCGCAATCTCTGACGCGCGGCCAATGCCAGAATTGGCACATCGTAATTTTAAAGAAAGAATTTGAATGGCGAGAGCGAATTTTTTCTTTTGTGATAAAATTGAAATGTAAGTTATAAGAGATTTTGTTTTGTTGTAGTTTATTGAGTTCCATTTCGATGGTGATTTAATTGGGCTAAAATTTCAAAGCTAGTAATCGTTTGATATGTCGATTTTTCAAACCGGTTCTTAATAATAAAGGATTTTAGTTTCTTATAGTTTATTCACTTCTAATTTGATGGAGCAGGAATTTTAAAAGGCTCTCTAATAATCGTCTCATATGTCGATTTTGCAAACAGGTTTTTAATAATAAGTGCACATAAAAATATAAGTTATAAAAGATTCTGTTTTGTTACAATTTATTTACTTCCATTCGATGGTAATTTAATGGAGCAGGAATTTTAAAACGCTCTCTAATAATCATCTGATATGAATTCATGTTTTTTCAAACCGGTTTTTAATAACAAATACACATAAAAGTATAAGTTATAAAAGAGTCTGTTTTGTTACAGTTTATTTACTTCCTTTCGATGGTAATTTAATTGGGCAGGAATTTTAAAAGGCTCTCCAATAATCGTCTGATATGAATTCCCGCTGTTTCAAACCGGTTCGCAATAAACCGCGTATATTTAATTATTACAAATGAATTATACACAGCGTGACTCGATCGAAGTTTATTTCGAGTGGCAGCGATTGTCGCATCGGTTTAAAAATAGCTGGCAATTTCATTCTTTCAAGGCTCGGCTTTCGATAAAAACGAAAAGATCCACTCGAGCTAAATTGACGAGAGTTTATTAATAGGCTGATTATCGATCCTGGGCAGCAATCGGCAAGTGGGGGAAAAAAAGGAAAGTTTCGACAGAACTGTTCCCCTCATCGAATTCCTTCAGCCGTCCATCAAATAATCCAACCGAGCTAATTATCTTTCGAGTTGGAGAGCTTATTAAAGACTGCTAACCGAGTTAAAGCAACCAGCCCGATAATTGGATGAGCAGTGCGAGCAGCAAAAAGCGCTCGCAACGTCCACAGTTTTATTGGATTAAAGAACGCGAACGCTTCTTTCTTAAAGGAAACCGTTTTCTAGTTTAACCTTTGCATAATTAATTTCACCTGGAACTCGTTCGGAATGTGTTAATTCGCGGGAAGAAAAGAATGCGTTTGTAATTGAGAAATTAAATCGTTAAACCAGTGGAAATAAAAGTCCTTGGAGTAGAAACGAACTTCTTGGAATGGTTTAAAATCAAAAGAGTTTATAATATTTCACAATTATATTAACAATTATTTTCAAATCAAATAATAAATGCGTTTGTAATTGAGAAATTAAATCATTAAATCAGTGGAAATAAAAGTTCTTGGAATAAAAACGAACTTCTTGGAATTGCTTAAAATCAAAGCAGTTTACAATATCTAACTATTATTTAACTATTATATTAATAATTATTTTAAAATCAAATAACAATATTTCAACTACAAAATATATCTAAGAATTCTATAACAATAAAATCAAATAACAAATCAAGAAAATCTCCTCTAAAAAACAACAAAAATCGAATTCTTCAATAGAGATTTATTGAAGAAGAAGCGAGCGCGTCAATAATTAGTTTAGCCAGCGCATAAGTGAGCGGCGCGGCGGTTCGAAGGAGGTTAATCAACTTCCAATGATCCGAATTAGCGGGCCCAAGGAGGATTTGGAGCACGAAGTCCGCCAGCGGCAACAGCGGCAGCGGCAGCGAGACTGCTGCGCGCTGCCTCGAGTTTCGCGGAAACGCCGGAAGTGGGCTAACGAGCGACCAAACCTACCGGGAATTCTCGGAGATGCTAATTCTGCTGCGGGCAACCTCGCCGCGGCTCGCTCGCGCACTTTCACGCTCTGTGGAATGCGAGCCGCCGCCACACACACACACAGTCGATCACAAAAAACGCGGAGAATAAAATAAATTAAATTATTAATAAAAGTTCAAAGTTAGAAAGTTGAATTATTAAAAAGTTATTAGAGTATTGTAATGTTTTTGTGGCTGTCGATGAATGTAAAGTGTCGTGAAAGATTTTAATAATGAATTATAAAAGGCAGAAATATATTCGAATGAATAATGAACAATAAGAAGATCTTATTAATTGTAGGTAGTATTAATAAAGCGAAGTACACATATAACATAGCATTTTTTCAGTAATTAAAATAATAAGTTTCTGTTTTTGTATTTGAAAATAAGAATTTTCATTTATAATATGAATATGAATATAATATGAAGAACATTTAATAATCCTTTGAATAATCAATGTGTGATGATCTTATCAATTACAGATAGTACAAATATTATAAAATAAAGATATACAATCACTTTTTTATAGTACTTGTAATTTTTTTATGGATATTTCTGCATATAGAGAAACTATTAACAATAGCAAACATATAACACGCGTCCATCTAAATTTGTATATCATTATAATTCATCATAGTCTTAGAACCACATTCACAATCATCTTTCACAAACCCTTCAAATTTAAAAACTCATTTTCTCCCCCATTTTTCCTAATTTAATTCACAGTTCTGTCTCCGCGTCAATGCGAATCTCGCCAGACGAGTGTGAATAACTTTGGAGGACATTTTTGGCATCGGATTCCTGGTATTAAAAGTATATGAGATTCTAGTTATGGGCGCGCGCGACGCGACGCGTCGCGACGGCCTTCGGCACAAGTAGACCAGTCTGCTTTCAGATCCTGTTATAGATCGATGGTTATACTTTATGTTTGATCTGCCAAGTCCTCGCTAATTTTGCGTCGTCTCGCCGCTGGAAAAGCCGAGGGAAATTGCTTTCTGTGTAAGTGGAAAGCTAGTTTAATTTAGTATTGAATTGTTTATAGTTTGGGGAAGTTTATTTGGGAATTAAAATCAAAAGAATTAAAATAAATTAGAATTAAAATCGCTTTGGTATTTTGGAAGCAAATTATTTCAATATTGTGACGGAATTGTAATGGAAATTAAAATAAAATGCTAACTAATATAAATATAAATGTGAATGTAATAGAAAATGAATGTTTGACTTATATTTTATCATAAACAGAGCAATTGGAATTCTAGATTTACTGTTCTATATTTGATTTATTCACTTTTATTATATTTTATTGACAAGCAAACCTTTCACAATTCTAAATTTGCAATTCAACATTTAATTTAACCACATTTATTATATTTTAAAAACAAACCTATCACAATTTCACAGTTTTACACTGACAAATTGACCAATTGCTCACTGCCAATTGAAAACCCTATAATCGAACTAGCAGTTGGCAACAATGATGAATGGTTGCACTTGAACGGTGATTTCCCGATCGCGATCGCAATGAATCTCAATGATCGGTGGTGCACCACCACCTCGGCGTGCGTGCGTGCACTTCGACCCGCGGTTCACGGGGTTCAGCGATTCGGTTGCGCAACGGGGATTCCGAGAAGCGGCGCGCGCGAATTGGCCTCGGCCAATTGTTCTCCCGTGAAAAGCGCCGTTACGTAAAATATCCCGAAAGGCATTGCGCGGAATCGCGCGACTGCGGCGATCACAGCGGCGATCGAATCGATAATCGAAGCATTAGCGGCGATAAAAAAGAACTGACCTACAATCAGCTGCTTCCATTGACAGTCGTAATTCGCCATTTGCAATGCAATGATTTCTTGATAGGAGAAAAACGGGTGTGCGAAAAATGTGTGTGTGTGTGTGATATTTAGAAAAAGTGGTTGTGAAGAAGAAAAGTTCTTGTAAGTAGAAATATAAATTTTCGATGGCAAGAAAGAGTTCCTAGGAAAAGATCAATTTCTTTCGGGGAAGTTTGGTATAAACATCCTCTTAATCAATGCAACGCTTTGTAAATAAATAAAGCTATTTCTTCCAAGAAACGACTTTCTAATCGCAACAAAATGTATAAGATAAACTTCCCGAAAAGTACGCATAATATTAAAAAAAACATAGATGTAAAGAAGTAATTGTAAAAGTAATTGCAATAGAATAAAAGAGTAATTCTAAAGAAGAAAAATTCTTGCAATTACAAATAGAAATTTTCTTCGACAAAAAGCTGCTTTAAGAAAAGTGAAATTTCTTTCGAGGAAGTTTATTGTAAACATCCTATTAATGAATGCAACACTACAAACAAATAGAAACACTTCCAAGAAAAGAAAGAAAGATTTTCCACTCACAACGAAATCTCCAAAACAAACCTCTCAAAATCTCTTATTCTCTTCTTCCCCAATAAAACAATACTTCCAGCAAACACATCCTCACAAGCACGGTAGCAGAGAAACTACGAAACTCTCTTTTCCAGGGTAGTGAAAAAAGCGAGGCCCACTTGAAAGCCGATAGGAGGGTCAGCGCGGCGCTGCGCGGCGGAGGCATTGCCTGAAGAATGCCGACCCACTTAACGAATTTGCAATGCAAACCACCGAGAGATATCCGTTAAGTCCTGGCACGGCAGAGGCAAGGAGCGGCGAGGAGTGGGGAGCGGAATTAATTTCTGATTGACAAGAGACGCTTCGCCGGCCGCAGTTCCTCGAAGCGTGTCTCATGAAAAAGGAAAAAAAAGAGGCGGAGAGAGGAGGAGGAGAGGGCGAATATGTACATAATACCGGCTGCTAATGCTACCAGGTAAAAAGCGCGAGTAATAAGGCTGAGTAATGAGCGAGGCATATACTCTACCGAGAATTCCAGCCTTCTCGAACTCTCTCGCGCCTCACACGCGCCGCGGATTTCGAGCGGCTAAACGCGCAAAGTAAATGCTTCGTTTGTTATATTTTTAATTTTTAATTCAACGCTTGGAACACTAAAAAACGTTGACTTTTCGAAAAATGGGGATCAGGTGTGAAGTTAGCATTCCTTTTTCCGAAAAGTCAACTTTTTAGTGTTCTTCGCGTTGAATTCAAAGTTAAAAATATAATAATTTATGTTGAGTCATCTAAGTCCATTTGTATTTCAATTTAAATATGAAAAAATTTGTTTTTTAATACTTTGACTATGGCGACATCTAAGACAGAGTGCTAATTATAATTGACGAGATTTTAACTGTGATAAATGCAATCTTAATGGGTTTTTAAAGCAACTATAAGAGTTAACAAAATTAAAAATATACGTATAAGATACCAATTGACAAATAGACTTAGAACGCTTTCAAAATAAACGGCTCATTAATAATCAAACGCAACTATTATTAATAAAAGAAATATTTAAATTCGAATGTAATGAATGAATGCTTTTTCACAATCAATTCAATTACAATCATTTTTATCCCCTTAATAAAACCTCAATAATTAATAATTAATATAACGTTCGAACTACAATTCCTCGTCAACAAAAGAAACCCACTCGAGACTCTCCAGCAGTGATTAACAATCACTCCAACTCTGATTGGACTATAATTAAAAATTAATTCAAGATACGCGACAACATATCAGTTGTTCAGTTCCTAGAAACGAAGATGCAAATTTCCCTAGGCCAATCCTTGCTACGGAAACACAGCTTATGAGAGCACTTTTTCTTCCAGGCGGCGAAGCTTTTTTCGCCTATCGCCGCCGCTGATTAGAAATAGAGGTCTCGGCTGGCTGTGCGTTACGAGTGTCAGGTGGAGTGGCGGAGATCAGAATCACTGGGACAAGGTCCGCATTTTGCCTTCGGATAAAATAGAGTGCTTCGATAAACACCTGGAATTGCGTGCTCCTTCTCTCTCGTGTTTCTAATAGTTCGCTTGTTGCTGTTATTATTTGATTGAAGTATTAATAAGAAGTTGATTATTTGTATTATAAAACGTTATAAAATAATATCAACGATATCAATGTTTTATAACATTAATAATTATTATTAAAATATTAATATCATACTATCCTAAAATAATATTAATAATAAGTAATGCAAAAATAGTATTTATTCTAATTGAAGGTATTGGTTAACTCCGTCAGCGTAAATTGATTGCTTGATAAAATAATAGTAATAATATTATTATTGTATTATTCTAAAGTAATATTAATAAAAATTAATAGAACAAATAGTATTTATTATAATGGAAAGTATTAATTAGCTCGGTCAGTGCAAATTGATTTTTCGTGTTCAGTAAATAAAGCGATTGAGTAGTTAAGGCCTTTTTTTTATCGCAGTGTTTAATATTGCAACTTGTGTGTTTAATGGTTTAAACACTCCCATTTGTTTGCTTTAAGATGCGTCAGTATGGAAGCTCGAGGACTGAATAAATTTACTGACACAGTGCGAAGTGTCAATGATCACAGTGCGAGTCCAGCAATTATTAAGGCTAGCTGACTTCGTATTCTTAGAATCGAAGTAATAATCCAAACTTTGAACTCCTGTTTTTCTACCTTCAAAAGAATCAACATAGAATCATTGGAAAACATAGAAATATAATCAAATTGCGCAAACTGTTTAATTATCGCATTGTGAACCAACCAATTATCGAATTCCTATTTCGAAGAGTCGAAATTCCAAAATTTCCTTTTTGGTTTTCTACCTTCGAAAGATTCAACATTGAATCTTTGAGAAAAACAATGTGCAAATTGTATAATAATCACATTATGCAGCAACCAATTATCGAATTCTTCTTTCCAAAAGTCAATTCAACGATCGAAATTCTAAAATTTCCTTTTTGTTTTCCTACCTTCGAAAGATTCAACCTGGAATCTACCAACTATCGAATTCCCATTTCGAGGATTCAATGGAACAATAGAAACTCAAAACCCCTTTCAACAAAGTCAACACAAACCATAGAGAAACCATTTAAATTCACTCCGCGATAAAAGTGTTAATAGTCAGGCGTGGAACGCGCTAACAATCTCGCCGAGCGAGTATCGCGAAAGCGTACACATTTCGCACTGCCAAAGTCGATTTCAGGCATTCGCGAGGAACTCGAGCGTGCAAAGTTATGCCTGGCTCTGCTCGCCGGTTTTATTAGAGTCCCGTTTCCACGAACGCGCGCGCTCTCTCTCTCAAACACACACACATACACATACACATACGTCGCTTTGTTTGCGATCCGCTTCAGCAGCTGGGAGCGCCCGAGATTTTCGCCTCCGAATCTCTCTCTCTCTCTTTCTCTCTCTCATACTCGTTTTCACGCTTGCGAAGTGCGCTCTGACGCACGCGACTAGCACGAGAACGTGTGGCCCAACTAACACAGGAAACTAGAACAAAGGCGAGAACTGCTCTGCTACGCGCGAATAATTTGGTAGTAAAATGGCAAGTGACAAAGGAATACCGTGGAAAGGTGAATATGCACTTTCGAAACAATGAGCGAGCGGGACATTTGTATTAGTCAAATGGATTGTTGTAATTGTATAATTGATTGTTTAATGTAAGTAATATAATGGGCTACTATATTGAAAATTAATTGAATCGACATTAATTGTATTTTCTATTCTTATTGAAAGTTACTATTTTGGTAAACTGCAAAATTAATTAATTTAATTGATAGAATCACTCTTTTATTGACTTTTCTATCATTCTGTGCCACTTTAAAATTAATAAGAAATTTCAGGCCATTGTCTAACAACACATACATATTAATATTATTGTATTATTGCTTTGTTGATGTAAAATATAATATATGACAGATGTGTGTTGTATTCTAATACAAAATATATGTTAAAGCATTGTTTTCGAAGACGTATAATTAAATTTGCATTATACACGTTTCCAAATATCATAAATCATTAAACATCGCCATAGAATTTCTTAACATTTACAATATCATTAACACAAAAAATACTAATACAACAATACCGTGAAGGTAATCGACGTTAATCAAAACTTTAGAGAACCTTACTAACACAATATCTAACACTCTTCTAAAATAGCTGACACTCCAAAACATCAAAACAACCAACCAACATCATCATCCTCCAATAAACAATCCACGAAACAAGTCCGCGGTGGGAAAAATCCTAAACACCGCGATCAACATCGCTCGCGACAATCATCGTCGAGATTTATTAGAGGTCTCTGTGTTTAATTGCCGCAGCAGAGTATCTCCGCGCGGTCACAAATCAGCCGGGCGAGCGGGCTGCTGGAATAACGGCCAAGGTTATCGGGCCAACACCACCACGTTGCCGAGGCTGAATCGGCCGCGATTGGAAGAGAGTCCTGCTCTCTGCTCTCGTGTTACATCTGCCAAAGTAACGCACGACGACGACGGAACGAGAGAGAGAGAGAGATTTGCGCGAGCGAACCACCAAACAAGATTGTTTTGCCCGCGAGCGAGTGAAATCTCGCGAGGAGAGACGCCGCGCGGCGCATTATTCCCGAGAAACCGAGGCGTATCTCTCCTCTTCTCTCTTCTCTCGTCGCGACGCCGACGCCCCACCTTGGCCAGGATGACGATCGCGATGACGATTTGTTTTGTTTTCTTCTATTAGAGTGCTCTGCTCTTGCTCTCTCTCTCTCTCTCTCGCGCGCGGCAGAGACGCTTCGCGGTATTGGTGTCGCGATCGTGAGTAAGAATAGTAAGTGGATCGTATTTTTAGGTGCGGGGATTAATCACTGTCGATGATTGTTGGTGAATTATTTGTTTTTTTCGGAATGATGATTCGTTTTGTTTCCTGTTAAAGAATTCGTAGTATTGGTGTTGTAATTGTGTGTAAGAATAGTAGGTCGATCGTATTTTTAGATATGTCGATTAATCATTATGGTTGATGAATTATTTGGAAGTGGGATTTTTTTGGTGGATGTTGATGCATTAATAATATAAAGAATGGTGAATTATTTGGAAATTTCAGGATGGATTTGTTTTTTTTGTCTATTAGAGACTTTACAGTATTTTTCGATATGTGGCTTAATGATTGTCGATTATTGTTAGTGAATTATTTGGAAGTATTTTTTTTAATGAGTTAATAATATAAAATAATATGAGTTTAAGATGTTAATTTCTTTGATATCGTATAATTCAGCCATTACTAATTTTTATTAATAAAGTTATTAATTATTAACAGTCGACTTGTTCATTACTACTACTCACTGCCTTACACAAACATATCTCCAATTATTAATTTCCCCCCAACGAACTTCAATTCATTATAAATCCAATCCCACAATTTTTACCAGACTTCCATCCAGTTTCCACTAAAATGAATAACTCACACACACCCACAATAATCTTGAAAGCTACTGGGAAGTTGAATTGGCGCGCACACATGTGTGACGAGCCGTCCTAAAAACGGTCCATTCATGGAAGCTTTAAACGCCAAGGATAAAAAGCTCGTTTCCGCCTTATCTAGAGAGAGAGAGAGAGAGAGAGAGATGAAACGAGAGGCAAAAGCAACAGGCACTGTGCGTGTATCTGCATAGGAAAGAGGGAACGCGATAAAGTAGAAACGGCGTTTTAGCAGCCGCCTTCGAGGAATCTCTTCATTTATGCCCCCAGGAAATCTCAAAGATAACGAGGTTAACTACAGCTCCATTCAAAGATGCTGTGTGTGAGAGAGAGAAAGAGAAGGAATAGTTCTAGCAGGCTTGTTTTGTCAGTCGGTTCGACATGGAAATTGAACGTGTTGAGAAAAGATGTTCTTGGTATTTTGGAATTATCTTAATGCCTTTGGAACACTGAAACACCACTCGCACGTCATTAGTGAAACTAATATTCCTGTTGGATGTGAACAAAGTTTTTTCTACAACTATAAATTAGAATAAATCTGATGGAATTAAAAGTATACTACAATAAAACAAAGGCAGTAAAATGCAATACAATATCTGAAGGGAATTAAAAATATGCTACAATAAAACAAAATAAACCAAATACAATGAAATAAAAGAACTTTCTCACCAATAAATTCTAAAAAAAAATATAGAACAAAAAAGAATTACTGCAGATTTATAATATAACTTTGCAAAATAGAAGAAACTTTTCATCAAAAAAATTACAGCTTTTAAATTACAGAAAATTACCAAAAAAATTCAGCTCTAATATAACTTTGATTGCTCTCCCTCATTTATATTTCTGCCAGTTTCCCCCAATAAGAGCGAGGGCTGCACGTGGGCGCGCAAAGTCTACAATCTAAATATACCTTTCCCATGGAAGAATGCAATCGGGAGGCGGCCAGGTGGGCACGCACTAATCGGATTCCCGAGAACTGTCCGCGAATCCTGCAAATGGGTCGGCCCGCGCACGAAATGGGTGATTATGGTGTGCGCGCGCGCGTGTGTCTCTCTGCGAACCGCTCCACTTTCCCCCTGGAGGCGCGCACGACCGCCGCCGGCCCAATAAAAAGCGATCGCACGTATGTACGTGCCCCACGTGGGACAGACAGACACACATTTACTTTGTACAGGCTGATCCACTTGTCTCTTTTAATTAGCAGCGTCGAGCGCGCACGAGGTTATATAAAAGATAATTACGCCAGTAGTGATCTGGACATTCTAATTGTATGGGAAGTGCTACTTAATTGCTTCCTTGGAATTCTATATTTTTGTATTCTACTCTGCATTGTGTTTTTAATGGGGTTAATATAATTTCATTATGCCCTTGTATAATTAGTAGGAGTTAATGCTAAGTGTGGAGTATTGTGTAAAGGATAATTATGAGTAATCTACAAATTATAATTATACGACTATGTCTCTTAATTCTTTTACTGTGCCTTCTATGTTTATGTATTACACTGTGTTGTGGTTGTGATGTGTGTAATGCAATGTAATGATGCACTCGTCTTTTAATTAGTACTGTTAAGTGTAGACAGTTATATAAAACATAATTATGAGTAACATAGAAATTTTAATTATATAAGAACGTCCCCAATTCTTTTCTTTGTATTAGACATTATTTATAATGTATTCATTTTACACTTTATATAAATATATTTCTAATAAAAAAATATATATGCCAATAAGAGACTCAACTAGTTCAATACAGAAAGTACAGACAAGGAAAAATAATCAAGAGAATATTGAAAGCATTGGCGTACAGTAAAAATAAGTAAATAATTCCTAATTATTCCAAGTTGTATATAAAATAATTAGAAATGATTTACTTATTTTTATTGTACACGAATATTGTCAATATTCTATTGAATACTTTTTCTCGTCTGCACTTTCTGTATTGAAATCATTTATTATAATGCATATTATTATCTTTATGCACAACATAAAATAATTAGGAATGATTTAATTATTTTTATAGCGACTATTCAAAAGGCATCTGAATCGACCTGTACAAGCGGAGAGATACTAGAGTCCGCTCGGAGCTGGCACGCGGCAGACAAAAAGTATGATCATTAATGAGAGAGGTGAAAGTAGGCGGCGCGGCGCGCGCGCGCGCGCGCTCTGAAAAGTGGAATGACGTGCGCTCGTGCAATGAATCCCGATCGAATTTCTCGATCCGCAATAGGAAATCGAGCAAGTGTGCATTCCCGGCGCGGGAGAGCGACATTCCGCTCGCTACCCGGCAAGAGGCTCGCATGCTGGAAGGGCATCCTGGATCGGCCAAGTTTGCTGATATAATTGTAGATAAATTTCTTATTGTTGCACGTTAATTAATCGAGGTTATTAATTCATGAATTGTTCGGTGGGTTTTGATTTGCATTTTTAGTGGATTAATAAGTGGAGTTCGATGCAATGTGCGATTTTAGATATTTTATTATGTTATTAGTTGAAGTGTGATGTGATTGAATAATGAAATTTGCTAGGTAAATGGCAAAGTAATATATAAATAAATTAATCTTGTAATATTTACAAAATTCAAAACAGTGCATATTACGAAACAAAGTAATGCTAATTATATTTCAATATTTGTTATAAATCACACGAATAACATAAATATAAAATATTATGAAAAACAGAAAAATTAATTTCCCTTTTTTCATAAACAACTTTTCCAATTGTTTTGCACCGAAATTAAACAATTTATAATATTTCACAAATTTATTTTGCGATAGAGCAGACTTCTACTTAATAAATAATAAATAATTAAATTATCCAGATTTCTCCAATTCATTAACGAATCGAATTACCACATTGCCCACAAAACAAGAAGAGAAACTTCACAAAAGAGGAGTGACGCATCCGCGTGGAGAAATGGCAGGGAAAAGTAAGGAAGAAGATTGGCACAGCGGAAGATTAAAGGCGGATTGACGCGGGTCAAGCCGCGCTCTAATTACGAGGGTTTCCACTGTCGGCGTAGGAAGCGGCAGTGGCAGCACAGCCGCTTCCGAGGATAAAGTGCAGTGAGATGGGGGCTTTCATACGGCCAGTGAATCCCAGATCTATTCTATTCCGCGAGGAAGCCTTTCGGGGAACTTGTATTTTCAGGCCACCAGCCGGTGAAATCAGCGAGGAAACTTTCTCCGAAAAGCACAAATACACGCTCGCGTACCGCGAGAGAGCCTACTCCTTTTTATTCCTCGCGCTATTCTCTCAGTTTGAATCCTTTGTCATTCGACTAGTTAAATTGCGCGTCCTTTGTTCTGTTTTAATATTTCTCTTGTGATTATTTTAATTATTTTGTATTTTAATTCTAATCCATTAAGAGTTCGATTATTTCCCTTTTTGATTTATTAATGTTCAGTTATTTGTCTTTCCAATTCATTAGTGTTCAACTATTTCCCTTTCGAGCTAATTAATGGTCAAAGATTCCTATTTCCGAGCAATTAATGTTCAATAATTCTCGTTTCCAATTAATCAGTATCCAATAAATCCTTTTTCCAATTAATTAATGTTCAATAATTCCCATTTCCAATTAATCAACATCCAATAAATCCTTTTTCCAATGAATTAATGTTCAACAATTCCCATTTCCAATTAATCTAAACTCAATAATTCATTTCCAGCTTATTAATTCCCAATAATTCCCTTTACCAATCTATTATTCTTCAAATAGACGACTCTCACGAAGAAAATAATCCATCAGAGCAAAGCGCCGGTTGAAAAGTGCATCGGCGGGTGGCAGAGTATCCCGCGCTGATTTCGCACTTTATCGGGAAAGACGAGGAGGCGGCGGCGGCGGCGGCGGCGGTGCAGGAGGCATCGATAAACTCACCGGAATCCACGGCTTCCTCTTTTCCCGGTAAAGCAGCAGCGACTGCGTAAGCGGTGATTTTCACGTAACCGGCTATTTTTCCGGTGCGAGCCCCTTCATCATCAAGGTACAATGGCCGCGCGCGCGTCTATTATTACCCGTTGCGTCACCTTCCTTTATCGCTTTATTCGTGGATGCGATGTGTATCGAGTGGGACGCGCCTAATTACTTAGCTCTAAGCGTTTATCGCTCGACTCCATTTGCGAGCGGCTGTCAATTAAGCGCGCATCTGGGCGAGTGTCTCTGTCGCTCTCTCGCGCGAGTGTGGAAAAAGATGTGTAATTGTGTTTATCGATCTTCGTCCTTTGAAATGTTGATCCATTTCTTGGTGTAATATTTTATTTATAGTCCTACGTTTTAGAATATTTTTTTAATTACAAAAAATTTTATATAATGATTTTTTTCCTTTGAAATGTTGATCGATTACTTGGTATAATATTTGATTTATAGTCCTATGTTTTGGAATATTGTTTCGATTATAAAAAATTCTATATAATAATTGCATATGTAATTGTATTTATCGATTTTCGTCCTTTGAAATGTTGATCGATTTCGTGGTAATATTTTATTTATAGTCCTACGTTTTAGAATATGTTTCATTATAAAAGATAGTATAAATATTTGTAAAAATGTCGAAATATTATAATTAGTTCTAATTCAAAAGAATTAGTAATCGTTTCAAGGTTATTATTATCAAAGATTCTATGTTTCAGTGATAATCCTGCGCAATAATAATCTCTTTTCGGCGATAACGAAAGGTTATATTCAATGTTGGCGAGAGAAAAAAAGGAAGAAGTGAAAGTACCGCAGATAATTTCAATGCGTGTAATTACTTAAGTGTAAGCGTTTATCGTTCGATTCCATGTACGATTTAACAGCTCGCGTGCGTGTTTGTATGAGTGGCAAAAAACGGCGCAGGGGGAGAATCGCGGGAAAAAGTCGGCGATTTCGTATGACTTAATCAGCCGGCACATTGATTAGATCGATCGTATCTCGCATCGCCGCCGCCGCCGCGCCAAGGCAAATACTGTAATTCAAAGATGAAAGTGCCGGCAGCAAACCCTAGGTTTTCTCATAGGCAGTTTTTCCTTTTCCACGTATTGCGAGAAACTTCTGACCCAATTACCCATTCGAATACTTGACTGTGTTGCAAATGCTTGTTGTATAGGAAAATTAATTGCAATCTTCCTGGAATTTCTGGCGAAATTATTTTACGAATTGCTAATAACGATCTTGTTAGGAACAAGATTTTATAGCAATTGGCGTAGAATTGATTCGAAATTCCTTGGAATGTTGCAAATATCAGCGTGGAATTTTTGTGGGAATTGATTTTATAACAATTGGCACACAATTAATTCCAAATTCTTTGCAATGTTGCAAATATCTTCGTAGGATTTCTGCTGAAATTGATTTGAAACGTTTCTAACAGCGATCTCGTCGAGAAGGAGTTCGATTTTATAACAATTGGCACAGAATTAATTTGAAATTCCTTACAATGTTGCAAATATCGGCGTGTTAATTGCAATCTTCGTGGAATTTTTGTTGAAATTGATTTTACACGTGGCTAACAGCGATTCTGTTGGGAACAAGGTCGATTTTATAAAAACTGGCACAATTAATTCGAAATTCCTTACAATGTTGCGAATATCTGCGTGCTCATTGGCGAGGTTGGAAGCGAATTGCAATCTTCCTGGAATTCACGCCCGAATCACTCCGCACCTTGTACCAAAATGTTTACGCGTCAAGCGTGAAGCGGGAATGTCACGTATGAACGACCAGGAACATCAACCACAGTCACGAAACAACCTAAATTGTTATTTGCCATTGAAAGTTATACTTCAAAACGAAGATTATCGCAATGAATGTTAATATAATTTAAAATAATCATTCAAAAATGTTTATATTCTTGCAAATGTCTACACATTGACAAAGTAAAGTAAATTATTATTAATAATTAAAATTTTCATATTGTACAAATGTCAAGATTGTTTATATTCTTGCTAACACCCGTGTATTGCCAAGATAAACTAAATTATTATTAATAATTGAAAGTCCCATACTTCGAAATAAAAATGATTGTAGAATACTAAGTCGAAATTATTTATATTCTTGCAAATATCCGCGTATTGACAAAACAAACTAAATTATTATCAACAATTGAAAGCCTCATACTTCCAGCTGAAAATTCTCGCAATTCTTCACAGTGCAATAAATGATTACCCAAATACTAATTTAAAATTACTTACATTCTTACAAGTATCCGCACATTAACAAAATAAAGAAAACTACTATTAGCAATTCAAAGTCTCGCACTTTCAATTGAAAATGGTTACAAAGTGAGGAGAAGCGAGGCCGACGGGAAGTTTCGAGGAAAGGCCGATCCTAATCCAGCGGGACGGACTTTACAAAGTCCGAGTGAGGAGAGAGGCCAATGAGAGGGACTACTCGGCGAGGATGATCTTCTCGCACACGCTGTGCAGCAAGCAACTCAGTCGAAGCGATTAACTGGAACGACTTTGCCGGAGGAATTAGCCAAGGCAATCCAACGCAACGCAACGCGCGCCGACGGCTTTACAGGGAAGCAAGCGGCGCGGCGATGGAGAGGAGAGGAGAGACGGCTACGCCATTGGCCAGATGCCCATGGAGAAAATCACCGAACCTTGGAATCGCAACAAGCGGCCTACCTGGAATCGCGCTAATCGCTTACTACAGCGAGTAGGACTACCCGGAAGCGACATCCTTCTACAGCACTGACGCCAGAAACAGAAAGAGAGAGAGAGAGAGAGAGAGAGTACGTCAACCACTTTGGAATGTACACAATAACTAGTCTGTAATTCCAGCGATTTTTAGTTCTGTTTAAATCAATGTTTAAGGATCGAAGTATTGGAAAGTGTGTTAAGTATAAGAATTAGGTCGAATTTGGAACTATTTGCGTTAACCTAAAGTTAAAGGTAAACCTTTCTAATTTGTTCTTCGCCTTTGAGACAGATTTGAAAGTGGATAATGTTAGTTTCTGTCAATTGGTAATGTGAAAGATATTTGTCGGTGATTTATTAATTGAGTGGAAAGTAAACCCTTTCTTGTAATATATGCTTCCCTTTAAATAAAATTCAAAAGGGAAAAACAGGCTTCTTTCTCTCAAACAGTGTAACAAATGATCGACGTGCAATAGCACAGCAGTCGATGACTTATTAATTTAGTAGAAAAGTAAACTTAAAGTAGGACATATTTGAGTCATCCTATACAAGCCAGTGATAAACCAAATTTCCAAACCCATTCTTGTAATATGTTCTTCCCTTTAAACATAATTCAAGAGAAAAACAAGCGTTTTTCTCTCAAATATAAAGACAAAGGTTCGTAACAATATAACAAACGATCGACGTACAATAACAAAACTTAAACCAGGTCATATTTGAATCATCCTGTTCAAGCCAGTGAAAAATAAAATCTCCAACCCCTTTCTTATAATACATTTCTCCCTTTAAACATAATTCAAGAGAGAAAAGCAGAGTTCTTTCTCTCAAATATAAAGACAAAAGTTCGTAACAATGTAACAAACGATCGACGTACAATAACAAAACTTAAACCAGGTCATATTTGCATCATCCTGTTCAAGCCAGTGACAAATAAAATCTCCAACCCCTTTCTTATAATACATTCTTCCTTTTAAACATAATTCAAGGGAAAAACAGACTTCTTTCTCTCAAATATAAAGGCAAAGGTTCGTAACAATATAACAAACGATCGACGTATAATAACACATCAGTCGATGACTTACTAGTTGAGTAGAAGAAGCGTGGCGAAGAATAGTGTCTCTTTCGCGGGGTATCAGGAAGCAGGAAAACTACGAGTCGAGACGCCTGCAGAGTCTGCGGTCCAAGTGTATGTGAGCCGGCACTTCCATCGATGGTGGCAAAAGCCTCGTGCACCGCGCCACGTACCACCACAGAGAGACACACGACGACACAACAACACACACTACTCCCGTCTATATATACATATATCTCTCTCTCTCTCTCTCAAGTCACGCGCGCGCGCGCAATCACAACAAATGACGTTCCAAGAAAAGCGGGCGCGCAATCATCCGCGCGAACAGTCTCCTCCTTTTTTCTCGACCTCGGCGAATTCGGTGGAATTCGAGCGTCCAAAGAATTCACACGAATTCTAGCCAAGTGTTGCACGAAGAGAAGAAGAAGAAGTTGGCGAAGCAGAGAGTGGAAAGAGCGGCGAACAAGAGCGAACCAGCACTGTCGGAGCGAGCCAACTGAATGAATCCATAATCGCCGGCTGCTCCGAGCTTACCACTCGCTCGCTCGCTCCGCTCAACTTGAACGCCTGGTGGGGGAAAGCAGTGCGAGAAGTCCGGTGGAGGAGGAAATCGTGGAAGGCTCGTCAGGCTACATTAAAGGCTGAATGGTGACTGATGACTTCGAGCCACGCGCGAACGCCTACTCTCTCTTTGTCCTCCGCGCGCACACCGCTCGCCTCTTTTTCTTTCGGACAGAACAGACGCCTCCTCCTCCCGCGATTGGCAATCTTCTTCACCCGATTCCAGATACAATGTCTGATTACGCGCTAGTTTCTTAGTCGCTTTCGTGAAACTCTCAGTGGATGACATTCGAAGTGTTTATCGGCGAGAATTCTTTGATGAAACATTCCTTATAAGTATATTTCGATTTTTAATACTAAACCTGCCAATCAGCGGTCAAATGATCGTTTTCAATGGGGAAGTATGGATATAAAAGAAGTGTCGGTAGGTTTAGTGTTAATCTCTGTTAATATAAATATACATTTATAAAGCATTCTAATTTAGTCTGATTTTAGAACATATTTAATTTGGAAATGTGAAAGTCCGTTAACTCGAAATTCCATGAATATTCGTATGCGAGATCGTGTGATTGTCCGGAGGTTGCGAATCTAATTAGTCGAAATTCGTGGGAAGTACTGGATGGAATGAATAAAGGAGCGGGTTCGGTGGAGGGTTGTTCGTAGCCGTCGCTGGCGGCGAGAAAAACTGGATTTCTTTTAACTGGTTTACGTGCGCGAGCGAAGCGAGTGGCAGGAGATCGCGTCATCGCTCTCACCCGTAAGCACGTATTTTCGTAGATCTCCTACTCCTACTCTTTCCTGTTATTCCTTGCTGCGCCGTCTCCTCACTTTTTCTCCCAATCGCCGCGCGCGACTTTACTGCTTTCTTATATATACGTGTGTAACTGTGTGTGTGCGGGCGGCGGCGGCACGAGCGCGAGAAACGTCACGAATTCCTGCGATTTGACGTAGACGACACCGAGGTCGCAAACTTGGCTGCCCCGCCGACTCGCCGCTCGAGAAGTTCGATCTTTCCTCCGCCCGGCACCGCCACCGCCGCCGACCACGACCGAGAACCACGCGCCGGAATTTATTCCGTCTATCACGGCCCTCCCTCCGTCTTCCTTAAGCCCCATTCACAGTACCCCCAAACAGATCCCTTACAGGTTACAGTGATGTTTTGTCTACAATGATTATGGCATACGCAGCAACTTTTCTTGGTAGACAGAAATATTACGGCTTTAAGAAATGTTTAATTGTAAACTAGGTTTTTAATTTAGAATGTTAGTGTGGATTCTTTGATAATAATAGTGGGTTTTAACATTAAACCTACCAATCAGCGGTCAAATGACCGTTTTCAATGGGGAAGTACGGGTATAACAAAGTATCGGTAGGTTTAGTGTTAATAGTTACCGAATTACAGAATAATTTTTAAGCGTGCGATATTAGCAATTCTTTAATAATAAGAATACGATTTAATAATTACAGAATTATTATTTGATATAATAAAAGCTGCAAGAAATATTCAACTTTATGAAACCAGAATATTAACCTCAATTCTTTAACAATAAAAACGCGATTTAATAATTCCAGACTATTTCACATTCTAAAACTATACTTTTGCTTTCTTCATTTAAGGATTATAAATCCACAATGTTTTAATTTAACAATTTTCAATTCGAAGCATCTCGCAAACAGATGAATGTGAATCGGCCTTAAAGTTTCGGCACCGCTCACTCCTGTGCGTTCACCCCTCGAACTCCCATCGACAACGTAATGACACACTCACACACACACACACTGGTGACATCTACATATATGTGCATGCGCCAGGCCGTTGCTAAACTCGGAAGCTCATTTCCAAGAGCTACCAAATCCGAAATAGTTGGCCGGCACAAAAATAAGTGGGCATCGTCACATGTCGTCGGACGTGTCTGCCTGTGGCGTCGAGAGCGTCTGTCGCCGTCGCTCGTCGCCTCGCTACGTCTCATTTCCCCGACTCAGAGATATCGACCCTCTCCCACTTCCTTATACAAAGCTAGTTATAGGTTATGGATCCTCTTTCGTACAGGAAATGATCTTGAATTGAGAATACCACTGTGATGATATTTTTTGATGATTTATGAGAATAATAAGTTCTGTTTTGCAGTGTTTTGTTGACCTTGTATTAATTTATTGAGGATTCCTGTTCGGTTGTAAGATATTTTGTAGGTTATAAACGCGTTTTATTACAAGAAATAATTCTGATTTAAGAATACCATTGCGATTTCAATACAACTGTTCATTTTAATATCGAAATTTACAACATATAAAAAGACTGTAATTATTTAATAAGTTTTTAATCAAAATAAATAATAATTCTTATTCAAAGAATGATTTTTCTTTGAGCATTAAAGAAACGAGGAACAAATCAATTCAGAGTGACATTGCTCATTTTTAGTTCGAAGAAGAGCACTGGCTGAAGAGAGAGAGAGAGGTTAATTGCTCCATCCGATCCCGCAATTAAGGAAGCCGACTGAAAACAGTGAATGGGACGGTGCGGGACTTTTTGCGGGGTACGGTGAGAGGCTTCGATTCCGGTATTTCAATTACCGATAAAGATGTCGGCTGGCATTAGCCACTCGTTACAAGGAATTAATTGTGCCGTGTTCCACTTGCTCTACTTTCCACGAAAGCCGATAGAACACTCACATATATAAACAGAGAGTATCTTGTGCATTAACAAAGATATCATTCCACGTATTTTTAGGATCATCAAAGAGAGCAATACCGACTGGACGGGCGGCGCGTTCAACTTATCTGTGTGACATTGCTGTAATCGCTTATAATTGACTCGCAGTGGGCGAGCGTGTGTACATGTGTGTACGCGCGTGCGCGCTCGAGGAAATTGTGAGAAAGCGAGGCTTTCGCGGAAATAACATCACCAGCGGCGAAAGGTCATCGAAATTACGAGATAAATGACTCTCTCTCTCTATTTCTCGCTCGCTCGCTCTTGTGCGACCGAAAAACCACCAGCAGGCTATTAGTTCAAGTGCTCCGATCGTGAGAAAGCACTTGTCTCAACTGGCAGATAAAACTAATTGCGCGCCGGCGTTTAAGGGAGAATCTCTGTACTACTACGAGCAACAACCGCTTCTCCCGAGTTACTCGGAAGCTTATCGTCCCACTCGCCTCGATTACATTCTGATATTGTTTGCCAATGTGCCCAGAGCATAAACAAGAACTGACACAATGAGAGACGCATCTCTGCCTCTCTAATTAGTCTTGGATGTTCGAGGTCGAAATAACTGCTCGATACGAGTGCGATTTACCGATTGCTATTTTTGGTGTCTATCGATGAGTGTTGTTGAATGCTTTGCGATGGGAAAAAAAAAATACTTCGAAGTTATTTATATTTTTTTTTTCTATCATTGTTCTGTCAGTTTGAAAAGATGTTCTTTAACTCTTTTAGAAGAATATCGTAAATATAAAACGTCACGAAAAAGATAAACATTAATTTCTCATTTAAAAGCAATATTTAACACTGGAACTACTGGGATTTTTTGGGATTCTTTTCATTTTGACTGGTTCTGATAATTCTAGTGTTAAATCTATGAACGATTTTTTCAATTGTCTTGCAACAAAATTACATCATTTATAATGTTTTATAAATTTATTCTCAGATGGAGAACACTTTTATCGTTCTTTGCCACTAAAAGAGTTAAATACTTTACTTTGTAATGACAAGTTTACATTGTTCTGGAGTTGCATAAATTCTGCCGGATGTACAATGCCGAATGTTCGCCGGATATGTTTTGGCAAAACAAACCGAGAGAAACCGAACTAACGTTAAGTGGGAAAAAGAAATTCTTTCCGCGAATATAAAGTTCCAATTGCAAACACTCGCTTCCGACAGATGTGTTTGGTACACTGAATGCGTAGTTTCGGCTTTGAAAAAGAACGTGAATGGAAATACAAGTGTTGTGGAATAATATTGAAATACGAAAAATAAATGCTTTTCCAGAGCTTTCTATACAAATCGTTTAAAGGAAGCCAATTAAACAATCTGTCACAATTATAAACTTTCACTTGCGAAAGTAAACCATCTGAATGCTGGCATTTAAATTTGCATTATTCGAATGATGTTAAATTTGAAATATAAAAATTGTTAATACAACTGAATAAAATAATCATTATGAACTTTCCCTTCCTGTCAGTTATATTTATATTATTCGAATGATGTTAAATTTGAAATATAAAAATTATTTAATGAACTAAATAAAGCAATCATTATAAACTTTCACTTGCAAAGTTAATCCATTTCAACGCTGCCAACACTGTCATTCGAATTTGCATTATTCAAATGCTGTTAAATACGAAATATAAAAATTGTTTAATTCAACTGAATACAGCAATCATTATAAACTTTCACTGGCAAGACTAATCCATCTAAAAACTGTCAAGTCATGTTTACATTATTCAAATAGTGTTAAATACGAAATACAAAGGTGGTTTAATAATCCAATTTAAAACTGTCAAGTCGAAATATAAAAATTGTTAATAAAGACTGAATAAAGCAATCATTATAAACTTTCACTGGCAAGAGCAATCCATCTGAAAGCTGTCAGGTTCTGTTTACCGGCCTAAAAGGAGTATTTCGCGGTAAGGTAAGAGAGGCAGCAGCGATAACCCACTGGCACACACTCTATTCCCGAAGCTCCATCTACGTGCCTTCTACGAATAATAAATCAACGGGGCGCGCGCGCGTCGCCGTCGCCGTCGTCGTCGCCGTCGTCCTCGGGCGCGAGCAGGCAGGCAGACGACCCAATTTTTATTGACACGAGAACCTTTTCTCGGAAGGACTTTCGCAAAACTAGCGAGCCATTAAGCAGCCACTAACACTGCCAAGCGAAGAGAACCCAACTGCTGCTGCTCCTCCACCGGTAATTAACAGTCGATTTTGCATTCACTCGACTACCAGTGAAAGTGTAACTTCTGCCTTCCCTTATTGATGACTTCGAGTGCCTCGCTGATTTATGACGGAATGGACAGCGCTTGATTTATAACGCACCATCCTCCCGAACTCTTACAAGTATTGGCATTTTAATTACTCGTCAGAGAGAGAGAAGGAGAGCGGCGGGAAAAGGAAAAGCTAATCGCGCGAGAAACTCAAATTTGTAACGGATAACGCGGGCTCTAGCATTCGCGGCACGATTATCTTATCTGCTCTGATGTACTCAGTATTTTTAGGTTCCTATCGTTATAATTAATGTCCCGCGTTACAAGTAATGAAGCCAACCTTAGAATGCTTAATATATCAGAACGAATGGAGAGTGGCTACAAATAATACGTGTATCCACCGTTTAATACTATCTTATCTGGCACGATGTGTATTAAGTATTCTTCGGATGATGTAATTAGAATTAATGAAGCGTGTTACATGTAATAGAAGCGACTCGGCAAGATTTCATTTGAAGGAACAAAGAATGGTGTACCCGCAAATAGTATTATCACTTCGGGTCTAAAATTGATTATTAATTAAGTTCACCATTCAATTATCGCATCGTGTAATTATTTTGCTTAACTAGTATCAAGGAAAACGATTTCATTACTGTTTGACCATTTAAATTCTTGAACTATTCTTCAATATTCAAATGAAATATAATTCTATTTATCAGTATTATATTTTATAATTTTGTATAATTGAGTATTGCATTAATTAATTTATCCCGACATTTATACATTCGTAGTCCGTTCGTAAATGACTGTCTGTTGAGTCGGATAATGCGAATACTAATAAAACATTGGAGAGACTTAGCCGGGCAATCCCCAATAAGCCCTCGTTATTGGAACCCCAAGAATCCTCCACTCTGTGTGCATTTGAAACTGCAATAATTCCTTCCCTCCAACTAAATTCCAATACAAAAGAAAAATTAAAACAAACGAACCTAAAAAATACTCAAACATACACGTTTTTATCCACGGAAAAGAAAAAAAAGAATTATAAAGGAAGCCAATTCCAGCAGCCGGAGAAAGACGAGAGGATTCCGGGAAGTGAGATTTTTCAAATTCCGATCGAGCGTGTTGTTGCTCTCCTCCTGCGTGGCAGATATATACTGAAAGAGGGCTGCTGCTGCTCCTCTCGCAGCATCCATTCGGAAGATCCGGAGAAAGGCGTGTGCGGCTATGCCATAAATATAAAAGCATGGCGGAGGAGAGCTAGACGAGCGCAGAAGGAGGGCTACGAGACGAAGAGAGAGAGTGAGAGAAGCAAAGCTCGTAAAAGAGAATGAAGGGAGCGAGAGTGAGAGGGAGAATAGGAGTTCCGCGTATCTAAGGCGCGTTATTCTTGTTCCTTTCCGAGAATAAATCGGTAAGAATCCAGCTGGTCACAATACGAGTTTCTCTCTTCGCCGAGACACTTCCACCCTCCTCTTTCCTAGCGCGTCTCTTTCACCCTCTCGCTTCCTCCTTCCACCAACCCTGCCAATTGGTCACTGACTTCCTTCCGCGAGAACCGCAGGAAACAATCGCGCTCTCTCCCTCAAACAACCCCGTTTTTTGCTTGTTTACTTTTTCAGTTGTACGATCACTCTCGTCCGGTAAAAAGATCTCCAGTCGATTCGTGATAAATGGACTGCGGATGTTTATGGCGATGGCGTTTGGATTCCGCGGAATCGGTAATATCGCGATTCCTGTTTAGTGGCGCTTTTATATTTAATGAAGATAGTTGATGCTTTGCGAAGGATTTTAAGAATGTTCAAAGATAAACTGTGATAGTAAGAAATAGGATATTATGGATTTAATGTAAATGAAAAGAAATTCTATTAAAATAGAATGCAATGGAACAATGGAAGTTAATATTTGCAGAAAAATTCGAATTCTCTGCCATCGAAGTTTCAAACGTTCTAAACGCTTAATTAATTCGTTCTCTGTGAAATTAAGAAATGTATCATCGATTTAATGTAAATGAAAAGAAATTCTATTAAAACAGTAGAAAGCAACGAAATAACGAAAATTAATATTTGCACAAAACTTCGAATTCATCAAACGTTACGAGCACTTTATTAAATCCGTTCACTAGGTTCCACTGCCTTCAAAAGAACAGAATCGGATTCATAGATCTCTCGGAAGTCCTTGAGAACTGCCACGTGTCGTCCTTCGGAAATCTCGTTAATAAATCCTACATCAGCGAGCATCGACGCGCCAGCTGGGCAATGCGCTGCTGCCCTGCGAGCCGAGCCTAATAAAATCTACTGCCAACCGAAGAGAGCACAAGGAAGCAGCTGTGAGAAATACTCTCGATTCATCCTCCCACTTTCACGCGCCACAGTTTATGGACCGACCGACGGGAAGGCGAAGAATGCCAAGGTTTTTAAACTCGGGGACTTTTAAACGGACGGTGCGAGAATTGCATAGTTCATTAATGGAGTTTACGGAGTTTTTGTATTTTATTTATGGAGTTTTTTAATTCTGTATTTTCACAATGATACTAACTGTGTATTGATAATTATAAATATAGGAATGTTCGTATTTGAGACATTAATATAATTATATATTAACCCTTTGCACTCGAGTGGTGACTCAGAGTCACCGAAATAAATGGAAAATGGAAAGTCTCGAGTGGAAAGCGTTAATATAAATTGTTATACGATTATATTAAAATACTAATTTTATGTTTATATGATTGAATATAATAAAACATAAGTAAAAGGAAATAATTATATATTAATAAATTATCCTTTAATATATAATTGTTTTAATGTCTCAAATATGAACATTCCTATATTTGTAATTATTAAAACACAGCTAGTATAATTCGGAAAATACGAAATTTTACCAGCTGACATTACAATCTCTCGCAATAATTTATAGACAGTAAATGCGAAGTTACATAAGACTTTTCACCGAACTATGAAAATAGTAACTGCGATATATATCAGGCTTTCCGTTCAACGTCCCATAAAACTATTTTAATGCCAAGGTTTTTAAAATCGAGGACTTTTAAGCGGGTAGTGCGAGAATTGCGTAGTTAATTTATGGACTTATTATGTTATTGTATTGAAATAAATATTAATGGCAGAAATATGAATATTCCTGTATTTATAGTTATTAATACGCAACTAAGATAATTCGGAAAATAGAAAATTGTGCTAGTTGACATTCTAATCTTTCGCAATAAATTATAGATAGTCGATACGAAGTTATATAAGAAGACTTTTCACGGAACTATGAAAATAACTGCGACACGTGTCAGACTTTCCATTAAAAATCGCATAAAGCTATTTTAAACATTTAATAAATTATTAAACGCTTAATAAAATACATTTAATATATTTAAAACGTATAATCCCACATAAACTCTACGATAAACGTTCCCAACGCTCTAACTTTCACCAACGAAAGGAAGACAGGGAAAAATGACACAATTACAAATCATCATTCTTGCACCCTGGAACGAATGATTGCCCGAAGTATTAGAAGCCCTCTAATACTGATAAAATCCAGCGGCGAGCGGATCGATCCCGACTGGATTACCAAGATTCCAGGAATCTTAACTCGATTTGCCTCATTAAGCTAATCACCGGCGATTTCCACTGCGCTCGGCGATAATTAAATATTATAAAAAAGAGCGAGAGAGAGAGAGAGAGAGGGACATCACGAATCGCAACAGTAATGGCGTCCGGGAAGCGAGCACCTGATTTCGGGGAATTCGAGCGACGAGCGCCGTGTTTACCGATCATCATCATCGTCGTCGTCGTCGTCGTAGTTGCCTCGAGTGATTTTTTCTCATGACGTACGACGAGCGCGCGTTCGCTTCGCCAGACGCAGAAGCTAAAAGAGAGAAGGGTTCGGCGAATTTTCAGCGCTTCCGAGAAATTTCATCATCCATAAGTCGACTGTATAAGGCCTCTCTTTCCCTCTCTCTTCTCTCTTTTTCGTACTCTCTCTCGCTCTTTCTCTTTCTCTCTCTCAATCCTTCACTCGCCTTCGTTCGTCATGCTGCTCTCTGACGGCCAGTTCTATTACTTCCCGGTTTCTTAATAGTTTATTTATATTCCTGCCCGGCCACTTTGCAGTTACCATTAGCGGACACACACACACACACACACGCAGAGATACACGCGCGCGAGTGTGGAAGCGTGTAACATTAAATGCGCGCGTGTCAATTAGTGTGTTACGACACAGAGAGCGGAGAGAGAAATTACGGCTTTCAGGCTTTGAAGCGCAACGCGCGCGCGCGCACTCACTGATGATCATCATCATCATTCCTTGGAACATAACCTTGTCCAGTGTATGTATGTATGTCTCTGTCTCTCTCTCGTACGAAAATTGAAATTCCGCGCGCGTTTGCGCGTCTTGTCGAATCTCTTCGATGGTTGCGTCCAAGGTGATTTTTTGAAGTTTCAGCGCGGAATTTGTGGAGTTAATTTGTTATATGATGATGATTGTTGAATTATTGTAGAATAATGTTGACGATCGCAATTAAAGTATGTGAAATAAATTTGATGATGTTACTAAATTTAAATAATATTTGGTGCTTGAAAAAGATTTATACACAAAAGAATCTTTAAATAGTTTTGCTTTGAACACATGACAAATTTATGTACTTCGAAATATCCAACCAGGATTAAATAATAAAGAAAATATTTGGAGCGTGAAAAGGAATTTTTAAATCGAAAGAATTTGTGATTTTCAATTTATAATTGTAAGGGGACATCCAAAATTCATGTACTTAGAAATATTCTCGCAGAATTAAACAATAAATATAACATTTCATACGTAAAAAAGAATGATACACAACAGAATCTTTAAACCAAAATAATTTCACTTTAAGAGTACATCAAACATTCATGTACTTCGAAATATCCTCGCAGGATTAAATCATAAAAATAATATTTGATGCGCAAAAAAGAATGATACACAAAAGAATCTTTAAACGAAAATAATTTCGCTTTAAGAGTACATGAAAGATTCATGAACTTCGAAATATTCTGTCAGGAGTAAATCCGAAGGCGGCAGTGGCCGAGGTGGCCTTTTTAAATAGAGGCCAGGCAAACAGCATGACAGTTCATGCGAACGGACTATTATCTAGGAATCCTCTTTAAGGACAAATACAACTAGCAAGAGAGAGAGAAAGAGAGAGGGAAAGAGGAAGAGAGTCCGGTTCCCCGAAAGCGCTATTTGGTTTGTTCACAAAGACTTTTCGTCGAGCAACACCTGGCGATGACTCACACCTGGAACACCCTGTAACCCTCATCGCACTCGCCAGCTGTTGGAAAAGTTGCTTTACCAGCGCAGATAGCCAACCACTATCGAACCTTGTACGAGCGCGCGTGTGTGTGTGTGTGCGTAAGTACAGGCTGATTCACTTGCCTTTGAATCATCACTGTCGATCATACATTGTTGCATAGAAAATCATTAGAAATAACCTAGTCATTTCAATTATACTTAAATGTTCCTCAACTATTTGTCTGCTTTTTATGCATTTCTAGTTTTACATGGTTGAATTATGTTAATTTGCACGAGAAATTTCATCCTGGAGAAGCCAGTTATATATAATATTCCACTGTAAATATACTAGAATAAAATATTGTCGCTAAAATTTGGTAAAATATTCGCTCCAACGAACTACATAATTTGTACTTACACATTTATTTTCAATTTCTATTGAAACACGAATTCTTCAATATTTCAATTTTAATATAAATGGACTTAGATTATTTGCAAATATATAAATAATAAAAAACTATATAAATTACATATTATGCTTGTAACTATAAATGGACTTAAGTCACTTTCGAAATAAATGGCTCATTTAATGCAGTCTATTGTTAAATATATAGTAATTATTATAACTCCTGTGTTAGAAATAAATATGTATTACTATAATAGTAATTTATGCACGGTAATCATTTATTGATTTCTACTAAGATTCAAGGCACCCTTTTTATAATTTGGAAGTCAAACTGAATGTAAATATATTATACGATTATAATTATTATATTACATCATAATAATGCAATATATTATAATAATTATAACACTCATATTATAAAAAGTTGTATTATACTACAATATTATAATTAAACAGATGTCTAGTAAAAGTGGTGTAGAAGAGTTCTGATTCAAAGGCATTCTTTTTGTAGTTTGAAAGTCAAACTGAATATAAATATATTATACAATTATGATTATTACATTATATCATAATATATTACAATTATTATAACACCCGTATTATAAATAGTTGTATTATACTATAATAATATAATTAAAAGTGGCGTAGTAGAGTTCTGATTGAAAGGCAACTGAATCAGCCTGTACAATTGCAGAGAGAGAGAGAGAAGCAGGGACAGCACCGACTACTAGGAAATCGCACTTCACTTTTATGATTCGATGGATCGCGCGCGCGTGTGAGCGAGCGATCGCCTATACCACGTGTCGTTCAACCCCCTCGCTTTAATTCCCCACGCCGAGACTCTTTCTTTATCCAAGTTCTCGCGGAGAATCAACAGTTTCCGGAATACACTTCGAACGCCGCGTTCCCAGATGTGCTTATAACTGCGGAAGTTGCTGTACAATGAGGCGTATTTGCAGTAACAACGATCGATCGTAGGATATGTACATGGAAATAGAGATGTTTCTAGTTTCCTTGACGGTGGAAAGTTGCCATTGCAAATATTGGATTAAACTTCTACAAAGATTTGAATTTTTAATGTTCATAACTAAAATTAAGATATAAATATAGTTGTTATTACAATAATTTATTGTTGGAAAAAACAGAAAAGCAAAGATGCTTCTATTTTCCTTGTCTGTGGAAAGTTGCCAGTAGAAATATAAATTCTATGAAAATTTCTACAAAGATTGAACTTTTAATTTTCTTAGCGAAAATTAAGATATAAATATATTTGCAATTACAACGTTTGATTGTTGGGAAAAACAGGAAAGTAAAGATGTTTCAATTTTCCTTGCCTGTGGAAAGTTCTCACTAGAAACATTAGATTACATTTCTACAAAAATGGGAATGTTTAATCTTCCTAGCGGAAACCAAGCCATACATATATTTGCAATTACGATTGATTGCCGGAAAAAAATACAGAAGTAACGATGTTCCTATTTTCCTTATTTGTGGAAAATTGCCATTAGAAATATTAGATTAAATCTCCCAAAGATAAAATTTTCAATCTTCCTAACGAAAATCAGAATATAAATATATTTATAACAACAACGATTGATTGTCAGAAAAAAACACGAAAGTAAAGATGTTCCTATTTTCCTTATTTATAGAAAATTGCCATTCGAAATATTAGACAAAATCTCCCAAAGATAAAATTCCTAACTCAAGATTCCATTCCCAAAGCAAGTATCGCCGAATTCCCAGAGAGCAGAGAGTCATTTGCGAGGTTTCCTCTGATGCTTTGAACAAGAAAATAAAGAGGGGGCGAGTTAAATTGCAGTTGGCCACGATTGTCTCGGTGCTCGGTCACTCTAATAGTATGCATTTCGAATTCCTGGTAGATCGGCAGACGGTTTGAGCGAGCGAGAGTGTCGCTGGGGTGGGAGTAGTTAATAAAGGGGATAAAATGGAGGAAAGAGGGATTTCCTGGCAAAAGGAGGGTGGCTGGCCTGGCGAAATATCCAAGGGAAAGGGAGGAGGCGAGAGGGGGGGCTGCCGCTCTGCTCTGCTCGGGCACAATGGCCGGCATTGTGTCCCTAATAACGGAACCGGACTCTAACCATTGTCCGCGCGTCGCATAAAAGCTTCCTGGAAGCCGACGATGCCCGAGCCAGCCGACTTTCCTTCCCTTTTATTTCCTCTCGCCTCCCCTTTGCCCCAACACGACCTACGCTTCCTCCTCCTCCTCCTCCTCCTCCTCCTTCCTTCTTCTTCCACTCTTGGAAAGTCATTGCTATGCCTACGCGAATTTGTCCGCTTCCCTGTGGAGCGCGCGCCTCCTCGAAACACCAATCTCTTTACTGCAGCGTATAAACGCCGCCGAGTTTCCTTATTCGTAAGTCGAAATCTCTCTTTGCTCATTTCATGCGCTCGTCATCGTGTCATCCATCCGAGTGACACTGAATGTCCAGTCGTATTTAATTCGATGGAAGTAACGTTTATAAATAATTGCAAATTCGTAGACATATTTAATTCGATGAGAGTAACGTTTATAAATAATTGAGAGTGAATAATTTGTCACTTGAGCACTCAAAGTGTTAACACTTTGACTGCCATGTCACCCGAATTCGAGTGACACTCGAACATCCATTTACAGATATGTTTATTTTCACGAGAATAACTATAATAAATATTTTTAATTAGGTGTAGTGAAAGAGTTCAAAAATTCCAACTTGATCTCATTAAAAATATTAAAAATATTAGCGAAAATCATTACAAAAACGTTATCTCTCAAAGTGTTAATACACACATAAAACAAATAAACATTCACTTTCGTTAAAAACAGCATTTCTGATAAACAGAAATATGTATAAACAATTATAGTACTAGAAGTGCATTTTCTGCGTGATTTTACAAAGAAAACAGTCACTCTTGTCGAAACCAGGGATTCTAACCCGCTGAATCAGAGTATTTCATTAGATCTTCTACTTATTTTCATTAGAACTCATACTTCGTTGCATTCATCGACTTTCGACTGCAACAAAGTATTCATAAATCGAGCGGCTGAAGGAACTAAATTATCCTCGGTTCGAGCCAGCGAATAATAACGGTACTTTAACAACCCAGCAAGCAAAGAGACGACTGGGGGGTTCGAGAGAGCGCGGCGTACCCAAAAGCAGGAACAATCAATTGGTTCCCGAAATCAATCTCGAGGTAAGTCAGCCGTGAGCCGAGCCCACTAATAACCGCCTCCTGCACCCTCGAGGCTGCTGCCTCCCATTCTCCACGCTTTCCTTTCGTGGAGGAGCCGATAAAGTTGCTGCTTGACGTTACCCGGTATTTTCGCGTGGCGCGCCGTTCCGCAGCCTTTTAACACTAAGTGTACCGTCACTTCGCTTGTAACTAACCGTACTTTAACCGATCATTTAACCGGTTATGAAATAAACGTTGGTTATTAATTTAATAATTTTGTTAAAAACGTTAAAAACGTTGGATAGAAAAATAGTGGAGTAGAAACTTTGAAATAATTAAATAATCAATTGTATATTTTCAGTTTTTATGTGTGTTTTTTTTGGATTTTGAGTTTGGAACACATCGACTTCGAATTTCGTTCATTATTGTTGATTGTCACATATTTATATTTCGAACTTTGTAATATAACTTTAATTCTTACTTGAAATTCAAAAAACATTGTAAATTCTTTGACCAACCAAATGACAAAATCGTCCAATTCATTAATCAGATAATTCGATAATGCCGAATTCGATTTTATTATAATACGCAATTCTTTCATTGCTCTTGATTTTCACATATTTATACCTCGAACTTTGTAATGCAACTTTTTTTCTTGGCACGGACTTCAAAAGACATTGGAAGTCCTTTTGAGATTCAATAATCAGATAATTCAATAATCCACCTAAACTTAAATAACCAAAAAAGATACCAACGAAAGTGCAATTTTAAATTAAACTTCGAAATTGGTCATTCGAGGTTAGTGTTAAAATTGGCCCGCTAATTGTTCCGCTGGAGTGGTCGATCATTAGGATGGAGAATGGCGAAGCAATAAATTAGGTGGGACTTGGCGAGGGGGGTGTGTGCGCAATGAAGGCGCACAAGACACACCGGCTGGCAGGCAGGCAGGCAGGCAGGCAGGCACTCCTCGAAAGCGCAATCAGTGAGCCATGAATCAGCGGCTGCTTTTCGTGGAAGGACCGGCCACGGGAATCGGGAGACTCCTCCGATCGATCAGCAGTATATAACCCGCTTCTTCTCCCCCTATAGTTATGCATAACTCTCTTTCTCTCTCTCTTTCTCTCTCTCTCCCTGGAACCTTTCAATCGGACCGAACGACACTATTCCTGGCATTGTACAGTAGAATCTCTCTAGCTGCTCGTCGTACGGGATAAATTTTAGTAACGTCAGTGTTAGGTAAGTCAGTTTCTCATTGTCTTTTTACCTCGCAATGAAGTGAGCACGCGCCAAGTGTTTTTTTTTATTATTAAGCGCCAATTTATTGTTAATTCATTGTTTGTTGCTAATGCGAGTTAAATCGATGCTTCTTTGATTGAAGACACTATCTTTTTTGTTATATTTCAATTTTGTCGGGAACTCAAACTACTTGGCGCATTTTTTTACATTTTAATGCTTTTGTACGGATCTCTCTAGCTGCTCGTCGTACGGGACCGAACACGAGCATTTAACTCTTTGGCCACGGTGGGATTAAAAACGTCCCACCTTTTTGGTGTACGGTAAAGCATGCTGGGGCATTTTAACCGACTTCGAAAAGGAGGAGATACTCAATTCGATCGCTGTTTTTTTTTTTAATAAAATAAAAATCGAAATATTCTAATAGCTGCATGCGCATAGCTTTATAATTAGTCTTTTGTTTAATTTAAAACGCAAGAAAAATGTCTGTGCAACATGGCTCTATTTATTCTCTGAAATCCTCGGCCTCAAAGAGTTAAGGGAGTTCTGTAGGTTGTAAAGTTGGCGCTCGAAAATCATTTTTACCGCGGTATTAATGACTCTGTACCGCCGCCCACTTTATGACATCGGGGGTGGACCAAAAAAACAGGCCTTTTCCCATTAAGAGCGAAAGTTTATAAGTTATGGAGTCTGTGTTAATAACAATTTGTTTATCAAAGCCTTGACATTCACCTGAGTAAAATCATACCAAACACGATCCAAATTGACTAATTGCAAGATATATGTACATAGAAGGATTGAACTGCAAGAATTTGAAGAAGTGTTTGGTAATTTGTGTAACAAATCTCATTCACATCCCATTCTCTCATCATATTCGCTCGCAATCTCTTTCTCTCTCTCGTTAGCAATGCTAAGGCATTTTTGGGATTCAGCTCTCTAAATGTTAGCATCTCTTTTCTCTTTCGAATAACGACTTCGATAACAACTTGAAAAGTATCCCTTTCAATCTTAAGTAACAATCTTTTATATACGCAATAAAATACTCTGTGAATAAATTAGCGGTTTACTATAACGATATCAGTGTAAAAGGATGCAACATTGTTTATCTCGAGGCAGGAATCGAAGCACTCGGGGGGAAGCCTCCCTCTAATTCGCTGGGCTCTCTCTCATCAAGAGAAGATTGGCGCTCTCTTCACGGGCCAATAACATTCTAAAATCGTAATCTAATCCACGGCAATAAAAGCGGGGCCGACCAGCACACACATTTCCAGGCAAGTGTGGTGCGCCGCCGCCGTGCGCGCCATTCCCCGAAACGATATTCCTCCTCTCTTGGGAGAGGAGGAGGAGGAGGAGGAGGAGGAGGAGGAGGCGAGCTATTCCCCGTAGAAATGGCCATAAGCGGGTGTTGTCGCACTCTCCTCTACACTGTGCGCTGCTGGGTACAAGTTAGCGGAATGCTTTATGAAAAGTACGGCATATCAGATATCGAATAGATCATATTTTTCTCGGTAGAGAAACCGGTCCCCGATTCCTCGGCCCCCCTCTCTCGTCTTCTCTGCGCGTTCTACCAGCGACGGTGGTCAGGCAGAACTCTCGAGTAGTGGAGAAAGAAAGAGGGGAGCAAGCAGAAGAGAGAAGAGGAAGGAAGGCAGCAGGCAGGCACAGGCACGGCTGCGAGCAAACGAGTTCTCCTTTATACCGATTACAAAGCGCTTCCCTCGAATAGACCTTTCCTCGAATCCCGAGCGGCGGCGGCGGCGGCGGCGGCGACCAGCCCACAAATCGACCAGTCAATAAAGATAATAAAACCCGTGGATATGCCTTCCCTTCCCTTCCCTTCCCACCCAAAAACTCTCCCCGACGACCAGCTCGATACTGCGAAAAGCCTTCATCGAGCCAGCACACAGGGTCGAAAAAAAGAAGAGAAAAGCCTTCATCGAGAAGACGGGACAAAATATGAATCCAGTCCGGGAATAAGTCGCTTCGACGCTCCTTCGATACTTGAACACGTGAACATCGCTTCTACCAAATTACCCTCGCCTCCTTTCACGACAGATGATTTTGTACGCTCTGATTACGGGTTTCGTGCACTTTGCGTACGAGGCCTGTGTAATTTCACGTCGCTCGCTCGATTGAGTGGACAGAAGACGATATATGAATTTCGCAGTGAATGATCGTTTGTAATTCAAACGATTCCACGGATCAACATTACATATGTCGATGGACTCTCGAATATCTAAAACTAGTTATATGTTCGAGGGAATTGAGGTTACGTTTTCGAGTGACTGGCAGAAAGAGCGCGAAATTACAATAACAAGGCGGCAAATGCGAAGAAGAAATCGAGGTCGCACGCGCGAGTTTTGAGAGGATTGTAAAATGAATGGATGATTATAAAGAATGAATGGACGCGGTCGCAGGAGGACGCCAAGAGAGCAAGCTGTTGCTGTTGCTTTTTTTCTCTTGGCGGACGAAAAGAAATAAAAGCTAAAACGCCGAGGGAGTCGCGCGGTCGTCTCGCCTCCTTCTGGAAAGTCGGATTCGTTCCGGGAGGTTGGTTGGCTCTCTCTCTCTCTCTCTCTCGGCTTCCCGTAATCCACGCCCGGAGAGGAATCTTAAAATAAATGGTCGATCAGCCCTTTCGAGGAAAGCCTAATGCACCGAGAGAAAGGTGCGTGGGAGGCAGCTGCATTTTTTCAGCCCAGCCTCCCACCAACACCAACAACCGATCTCTCCTTCCAACTCTCCTCTTTTGGATCTCTCTCGTAACAGATATTTATTGCCGCCGGCTACGACTATTCGTCGTAATTCATCACTCATCGCTAATCGGAAGCAATAATTCCGCCCATTTCGAGAAACCTTCAGGTTCCATTAATACTAGATTTACCAAAACCCGTCAAAATGACTGCTTTACACCTATTTTCATGGGCATAAAATCCTGGTAAATCTAGTATTAAGTTAGAACTCCGAAAAGTTATAAATTAAAATCGTCGTATAATGTAAAAATATTGTTTAATCTATTCAAATGCAATTCATGAAATATCTCGAAACAAGAAATATATGACTTAGACCACTTTCATAATTATCGGCACATATTATTGTTCAAACGTATAAGAAGAACGTAAGTTAATGCTAAGTTCGAAATGTTTGAATTCTTAAAACTAGTTTTACGGTTGGGTAATCTTGATTTGAAGTGTTTACAGGCAACGTTGGTGTAAGATTACTAATTTTAAATAAACGCTTGTAATTAAATGTTTATTATAAAAACGCAAAAGTGTTGCGTTCTATTTGGTCAATATTTATCCTAGAATTGACGTAGTTAGCGAAACAAGCAACAAAAATATTGTCACTGCGAGCAGAAACATCGGAGCCAATTAAAAACGACGAAAGGCCATTCAATATCGGCAAACAATAGGCTTGCCGAGCGAAAGCCAAGAGACTCGAGGACTTTTATGAATGGCACACTCTGAGAGAGTGGCGAGCGAGGAGTTCGATTAAGCGCGGCGTCAAAACAAACTCGGAAATACAACACTCTCGCAAGCACTGGCGACACCTAACCTTCGCGACGAGCGTGAAAGCTCGAGCGGAAAACACACAGTGCTTTCGAAATCGAGGAACAATGAGTTCCGGCGAAAAAGAGTGGAGCGAAGCCAAGAGAAAACTGCAACGCCATATTCCTTCCGACAAAACGCACACACAGTGCGACTTTTGTGAATACAAAGAATTACAACGTGTTTCTTTTATCATAAATCGAATTGTACAAAAAATATTTCGAAGGAAGTTGCGTGAGAAAGGAAAGAATGCGATTGTAAATACCTTTGCGAGGGAGAGACGGAGCGTCGTCCAACTAGTGGCAGCTGCGTCCTGGAGAGTGCGTCATAACGCAGGCCAATCCTCGGGATTTACAACACTGGCGGACACCGGCTCGCCGAACTCCTCGCGTTCCTCGCGCACCGCCTTTCCCGCGAACCGAACCGCACGCCAAACCAACAAGCACACCGCTTCGCCCGAACACTCTTGCAGCTTGCGCGTCCTCCTCGCGTCCGACGAGGCGACCGCCGCCATTGAAGTGCGAGGCTTGCGCGCGCCGCCGCTTGGACGCGCCACTGTCCCCCCCACCCACGCCGGAAGTTAGCTTGGGTAGGTTAGTGCTACTTCCGTTGTACGAATGCGATTTTAATTTCGAAAGATATAAATTGTGCGCATAATTATGAAAGTGGTCTAAGTGAAAAATTTAAAGGAATATGTTTATGTTATTTCACGCCACATTGTTTTAAACTTAATTTGTTCAATGTAACTTTTACGATATTGTGGAAAATGAACTATTAGATAATGGTTGTAAGTTCAATAATATATGGAATTCATTTAGTGTTGATTATGAAAGTGGTCTAAGTGAAAAATTTAAAGGAATGATATGTACATAACTTGAAAATATACGGAAATATGAAATTACTTCCATTATACACCATCACTAGACCAGTAACGGAAGAAAAACATAAAGATATTATGTGTTTACTGCCATAAAAATGGATCACTTTTTAAAAATTATTAATAAATGTTCATGAATTATTTCATGAAAGTTATTGTTTCAAATGAAAACTCATAGTTCTTTATCGCTTTAAGTCATTTATAGGACATTCAGTTAATTTTGAAAATGGTCGAAGTCAGTTCAAACTTTAAAAACAACATTTTCGTATGAAATTCAAACCAAATTTCATATTCTTAATAAATTTCCATTAATCAAGACTAATAAAATTATAAATTGAAATGTCGTATAATGTAAAAATATTTGTTAATTTATTCAAATGCAATTCATTCAATATCTCGAAACAAGAAATATATTACTTAGACCACTTTCATAATTATGGGCACATATTATTGTTCCAACGTATTAAAAGAAACGTTTATAAACATTTATAGAAACACAAAGCATTGCAACAAAACTCACTTGATCAATAAATAATTCCAACCCACAGTTCATTTTCTATTAACAATGATTAATAACAAAATAAGGTGCGTTTTAACAAACATCAATTCTAACAATACGGAGCGGCTGATGCAGATGGCGCGCGACGCAGTAAACAGGGGGCCATTGACTGGCAAAAGGAATACCGGTTGAATGACAGCCAGGTTTCCAGCGATTTAATAGTAAAGTAGTCGAATTTTTACGGCCACGATGGCCCATGACTCTGTGCACGAATTGGCCTACCGCGGAAGGACCACTGATGTGAAAAGACTCATTAGTGAGAATGAGAAGATCAAAACGGAGAAGGATAACGTACGTATAAATTGCATTCTTGAGTCATTTAACCTGTTATGCTGTTTAAATGGTCAGATGACGCTAGCAAAGTTAGCACTGTGTTGTTCTCTGCTTGCTAGAATTAAGTAATACTAAATATCTCTCGACTTTACTAGTCAGTGATTTAGAAAGAACACAAACACTCATCTGAATGTCTAATTGTATATTACGAATAGACTTAATTACCATCGACAAACTTTATTACTTATTTACGAATTAGAATTATTATTTGAACGAGTTATTCAATACTTTAACTTATGTCTAAAGAGAGAACTGCTTTCAGGATGGACGAATGCTTATTCATTGGGCAGCACTTGGCGGACACGACGACTTGGTGCGCTATCTTTTGTCACTCGACGTCCCCGTGGATCCGGTTGACGACGTAAGAACCGTCATTCACAGATATAATCGGTGCCGTCATCGATGAAATCTTTGATATTCCGATACTACGTTTCCCTATGTACAAATATACACACTCGATGATTACGCAGACGGAAATGACGCCGCTCATTCTCGCTGCCTCCGCCGGCCGAGAGAAAGTAGTGAACACCCTGCTGACCGAGGGTGCGAATGTCAATGCGACTACGAGCGATGGCCACTCGGCACTTCAGTACGCAGCCTCGAAGAATTGGAAGTCGATCTGCTTGGCTCTCCTCGAGAAAGATGCCGATGTCAACATTGCTGATAAACGCGGTGGAACACCCTTGCATAGAGCTGCTTCGAAAGGCAACACTGCCATTGTCAAATTGCTGATCGAATATGGAAAGAAATTGAATATAGGTCAATTCAGGATTCAATAGTTTCTGCGGTTATATGGAATGCTGATTTTAATTGATTTGGTTTCGCAGATCAAAAGGATATCTATGGAAACACGGCGTTGCATTTGGCGTGCGAGGAAGAGCGCAATGATGAGGCGAAACTTCTTGTGGCGAACGGTGCGAATCTGCTGTTGGAGAACAAGGAAAAAAAGACGCCGCTGGATCTTGCGAAAGCGGGACTAGCCCGGGAACTACGGGAAATCCAGCAAGGAGGGGATCAATAATCATTAGGGATTAGATATCATCCATTTTCACGTCATCTGTTATTGCCGATTGTTTCCTAAAAGTAAAGTCTCCTGACTAACGCCGGCCGACTTGTGCTTTTCTACTTACTACGTGTGTCTCTGAAACGGATCAACAGCGGTGCGATGGGGTGGAGGAAGTCTTACGCTAGTATGGAAAGATAGGGCTGTCTTTATTAACTTTTTAACTTTATTATCGATAGTGTTATTACTGTCCCAATTACTCGCGCATTGATTTATGTCCAAAAATCAGTACAAGTTTTCCAAGCGTACAAAAGGCGTTAGAAAATTGTTTGAAAGCACTCGTTCGCGGGTAGAAGGTGGCTACCGCGCGCATCGATGCGATCGTCGATGGCTGCTTCACTTGTTAAATGTCGATCGACGTGATGTGTCACATAATGGGTTATACACCGCTCGCTCGCTCGCTCGCTCGCTCGCTCTCTCTCTCTCACACACGCGAAAGACACTGTGTTCGAAGGCGTCCACGGGAGTTCCACCCGAGCGTACAAAAGGCGTTAGAAAAATCGTTGAAAGCACTCCCTTGAATTATGTACACACTATCTTTTCATCGGCGCGACCCTGCTGGAAACTCGAAATTCGGGCGAGAAGACGAACCGCTCTCTCTCTCTCTCTCTCTCTAAGTAGGCGAATCCGAGTGGCAAATCGTTCGACGATCAATTCATTATGCGCCCCCCTCCCCCTCCCCCCTTACAGTTCGATCCGCTCTGACAGGCCGGCCAATAACAAAACCTAAGAACCAAAAAGAGGTCAATACTGAAGTCGAATGTAAACTCACAAATTAAAAAAGAATCCGCGGACAGTTTAATACATTTGTTTTTCTTTCCCCCTCCTCTCCGCCTGCACATTCCTTTTTCCTTTACACTTTAGATCACAGTGCCACTATATCTTACTGGGTTCTCTAGCATATAAGCTCCGAATGCTGGCGCAACGATATCGTACCGTCAACGATGGAAGTATCGCTGACGATTATCATCATCCATTGATTCTAATCGCACGTATCGCGAGGTAACGTACAACATACATGCGCGGCAGTGTCAACGGCCGGTTGCCCTTTCAGAACGTGACCGAATCAACGACAGCGGTCGCGAATCATCATGCGTGTCATCGGTTTGGTCGTTAAAATAATTACAATATAATAATCGATCCTCGCGATAAAAATAAAACTGCAATAATAATATAATATAGTAACTATAATAATTATAATAGATATTAATGCTGCCTAAATACGATGTTAATCCGTTATCGATTATGCAGCTCTGAATTGCTCGCTCTAACTTCAAGAATCGCAACTCCCCTTAATTTTACATATGTATAATATAATATATATTACCTGACATGCACTGCGCGCTCGACTCTCAACTCGCGCGTCTCCGCCTTAACTTTCTCTCTTTCTCTCTCTCTCGGTGTGATTTCTATCCTTTCTCACATATTTAGTCGCAACCCTTTCTTCTTGCTCCTTCAAAATTGTCCGTGTCTACCTTTAGCGAACTGCACGACGAGGAATAACGAAAACGATCTCCCAACACTCGGCTCTGGGGTATATGTTTTATCCACGCAAATGAAGAGAGAAGAAGCCCGTGCTAAACGGAACGGAAGTGAAAGGGAAAACGGAGGAAAATGACGTGCCGACGAAGTGTGCTCGACGTCGAGAGAATCAGTACCAGCTGTACACAACCGATCGTTTAGAATATGATACAAGCATGAGGAACTCGGTCAGTCCTAGTCTCGATTAGAGAAATACAAGATGCTCAATTCCTTAATGTATTCCGCACGGTATAGAAAAATACTGCGTGTAAAAAGCGATTCACAATTGTATTACAAGTTTAACTCTCCTATTAGTATAAATGCAAGTGTTATATAATGCATGAGTAAATGCAGAAGTAACGGCAATTTGACGCAGAGTAAGGGATGAAGACGCTGAGACGAAAATCCGGAACACACGGTACAACACCACCTTACGCATAAGCGCGCTACTAGTTACATGGTACGAATCTCGAGGGGCATGCCAGCAGCAGGAGACACTGATTCGTTATTGGCCTCTCGCCGTCTTTTTAAATAGAGAGGTTCGGCAGGCTGCTTGGCGGCGGCTTTTCGATGGTGTCGCGGTGCAGGAGAGAGGAATTACAAGAGATACGAGCCTGCGTGAACCGCTCGGCGGTCGTTCAATTAAGTTTCCTCGTCTTTTATATACAAAAACGTTATCTCACTCCGACCGCTCACCGTCCGTTTCATTTTCACGCCTCTCGTTCCATTTTCTACCTTCTTCCCTCATGCTTCGCGAATTATCCACCACCCTGCGAGTCTCCACTCTGCACGCTCAAGAAGGTGTACGCGTCTCAACCTGGATTACTGTACAGCTCTCTGTAGTTGTGCACTGATTCACTGAACTTTCGCTATTATTGTAGACAACGTGAAAGAGGTCTTTGATCAACGCCCTGTATCCGATAAGTTGGTCCGAATCACTCTTGCTTGACTGAGGCCGGTTAAAACTTCTTAGCTGGGTTCCTACTTGAGTACTATTTAATCAGTAAAACAAGTCAATGGCCAAGAAAGTGAAAATGGCTCGTACTCGAGTATAATAGTACAATGAGAAATTGCTCTAGAGTAGAATACTTTCAAAATACTGATACCCAGCTGAATGAAAGGATGGTCATCCTCGTTTTAAAAAGGGTGCCCAGCACCTGCTCTCTCCTTTACTCGTCAATGGCCTATATCATCGAGGAAGCAAATCAGAAAATAGTTCTATTATTATGCCGAATACATACGCTTAATTACAGTTAATATTGTTGCAGAGACGAGTTAGCATATTACGGAGCAGAGCTGGCACTTTGCTTTACAGGCTCTATTTTATATTCTTGCTCTTCTACCCTACTATACATTTGATTCAATTAGTTGCTTCCTTATCCTGTGAATAGTATTATTTTACGGCTATTTTCCTTTCTTTTTCTAATTCTAATCTAGGTACAATGATTCCACTATGTCGTGACAGACTCATCTGGTCAGCCGCTCTCGCTCGAAGATATGCATTTTCCACTCTAAAACGCGTACACCTTCGAAAGACGTCGCCGCCCCCCCCCCCCCCCCCCTTTCCCCAAGAAATGCCATTAGAAATGCTAGTTTTGTTTTTAAAAAAAGGTTGCAATTATATTAAACGATATTAGGATTGGAAGGTTTTATACATACTGGATTTCTCTGAGTGTGCTATCATTGATTTTTCTTAGCGCATCCATGTTCGCAAAGGTATCGTAGAGAAAGTAGTATTAAAGAAGGATTGTTCCCTCCATTTATGCCGGTGTATGAAAGGTCAAGTCCCTGGTGCGTAAATTCATATAAACGTACACTCATCATCATCATCATCATTCTATAATATGATTCGAGCGCGTGTTCGCACGCGCGAATGTGTTTTCTTGTTTTCCCGTATAAAAATGCGTGCGCGGCTTGTGCCTGGAGCTTGAACTCGCAGCATTCAAAGAAGGTAAAATGCAAGGGGACACACGACTTGTCGGTACACGATTGTTGCAATGATCCTATCACGATCGCTCGTACATGCGTAAAGTGTCGTGACTCGGATGCATATAAATACATATAAACAGTGACGCATGTCTCTATCACGGCCCTTCACACGTACGTGGCGCGACCGTGCCTTTACACATAATTTTCCCTAACTTGGCACCATGCGATCCGTCACCCGACCAACTACTCTCGTCTCCTCTGTCCTCTTCACCGCGAAGACATTAATCCCTCCCTCCCACCCACCGCCCCACTTTACGTCATCCAAGTAACGCTTTACTAATTCCACTAAAATCTGACCGCCCGGTATGCCTCGGGCCTCCCGGCAATATTCCAGTACGGGCACCTCGTTCTCCAGAGTCTCTTTCAAATGGCACAACTCTCTCTTACATCTAAAGAAAAGCGCCCGGCATCTAACAAGTTGCTTAAAAAAAGAAAAGAAAAAAGAAACAGTCACGACTATTGCTAGTACTTTTGAATCTTGCGCGCGCGCGCGCGCGATGGCTTTGAATTATTGGCTGATGGCAACGGAAAAAGCTACGAGAACGTTGAGGTGTCGACATGTCAGCATTTATGGAAGCACACACCTCTCAGCTTTATCACAGTGAACACGACTGCCAATCAGTCATCTCGATCACGCACTGCCCGAACGCGGATTCTCGTTCGCGGGCAATGTACATCACTCGAAATGCCACGATCCTCTCAGTACGAAATCCAAATCACCACGCCGGTGAATGCTAGCTCTCGCTCTTAATTACACGCGCACCCTTGCGCTTCTATTTCATTAAGGCAGAAAAGAAATTCAGAATGCAGTGCTTATATCTATAATAAGTACTTCGAACGGAGTGACCCCGCACTGTATCTCTCTCTCTCTCTCACTCGCACCTACTAGCGAAACGATAGAGTTTTTGTTGTTTAAAGCCGAAATCATCGTAAGAAACTCCTCCTCTCTCGATGAGAGCAATGAAAACACGGTAAAAAAGAACTGCGAGAAGAGCTTGTGGAATTACTGATTGATTCTCTCGAGTGTTTTGGTAGCAGAGAGTCATGCCACGTGAAGGAGGCTGAAGGATTGTTAATATACATACGTAAGCGACGCGCGTGACCGCGCGGCTAAGATCTCAAAGCTGCGTCGAGGAAAGAAGGTAGAGCAATGTCGGAGCTTGCGTTTGGTCGAGAGTGGCGACGGCGACTACAAGCCGCAGATACGATTTAATATTGTCCAAGCGCCGCTCAGTTGACGGTCTCTTCGCCGTCGATACTCTCATCCTGCGTGGTCGAATCGTCGCCGGAACCACCGGTCTGCACCGAGCCGCGTTTAAGTCGGCTCGAGCTCAAGCTCATTGGTGGTCCACCGCGCCTGTAACACAAACTACATAGTTACACTTTTAAGACTATCGTCGACCACTGCTCTCGGTTGTTTTTTTTTGCGGGTTCTCGTTAGTTGCAATCGGGGTGTGATAATGATCGAAAAGTGAGAAGTAGAGATAGAAGCGGCTGATGATGATGATGCTTTTGGATGATTCATCCTCATCTAGGAAACACACATTCATAGCTAACAGTACAATGTCTCCCTGTTATGCCCCGCTAACATAGACGGTTTTCTAAAAGAAGGACATACTTCCGCTACAGGAGAAAGTTTCAATTAAAAATGCAAGGAGTGATTAGATATCATTCTGCGGGTATGTTATGACCAACAGGAAATGGAGATTCTCGAGAAGTGGGACGTTTCGGGCACTCAAACAGAAACACTGGATTCAGAACATAACAAAAATCCGGGCTCAAGTTGATAATACCGATGAAAGATGAAGGGAGACCTCGTCCTCCTGCATGACTTGTTCCACAAAGTGCGATCTTCGTCCAGTGGATTGCTTCGGAAGCAGTAGAATCATGATAGATGGTAATAAAGTGAAGAAGGAAGTATAACATACTTCGATAAGTAACAAGTATTTGGTTTAGTTGATTACGTGATTCCTACGTGATATACATGTGCATATTGAATGTGATTAGCGTATTGTAGCGATGTAGGGTACATGATGTGAAAAGGTTGTGGCATGATACTTCATCAACTTACCTTAGTTTATTCTTAAGATTGGCTACTTCACGTGTAAGCTCTTCCTGGGACTCCAGCATATCATCCATTTCTCTCTGTGCTTTTCGTTTCATGGCTTTATGCCTACTGATTTCCTCCTCGGCCTCGTCCAATTGTCTCTTCAATGCCTTCATCCTTGCGTTCACTTTCTCCGCCTGTTCCTTGTATTGGTCAGAGTTTCGTCTCTCATCCTCGAGTTGTAAACTCAATTCCTTCAGTTTCTTTTCGAGTTTCCGGTTGATCTTTTGCTGAGCGAATCGCTCCTTGGCCTCGGTTTCCAATTGCTCGTCGAGATTGTTGATCTTTGATTCGAGTTGCTGAATGGTCGCCTTGGTCTTCGCTCTCTGAGCGGTCTCCAATTCTGTGAGCTTCGCCTTCAATTCCTTGTTCTGCCTCTCGAGAAGCAGTTTATGCGATTCTAGTTTCTGAGTGGTCGATCTTTCCGTGGCTAGGTCTGTGGTTAATTGCTCGATCGAGATTTGCGCTTTTCTTGCTCTGTCCATCATCACTTCGGCATTGGACTGCTCTTCTTCAAGGTCTTCTTCAAGTGCTGCGATTCTCGCCTCGAGTCTCCTCTTTTCATCGAGCATAAGAGTGCCCTTGTTTGCGTTGTTATTGACCTCTTCCTGCAGCTCGTCTCTCTCGTTCTCGGCAGCTCTTCTGGCGCGTTCACTGCTTGCGTAGTCCTCTGACAATTGCATGAGATCCGCTTCGAGGCTCTTGACTTTCCTTTCAGTCTCTTTGGCAGTGGCTGCCAGTTCATCCCTGGCTGCTCTTGCTTCCTCGGTTTCTCTCGTGCAATCTTTGATCTGAGCTTGAAGCTTCTTAAGCTGCTTTAGTGCGTCTTCTTTCACTTTGTTGTGCATCTCGAGCTGCTGCTCGATATCCTTGTAATCGGCTTCCATCTTCTTTCGCTGTGCTATTGCAGCCGCGCGTTGTTTCCTCTCATCTTCCAATTCGGCTTCAAGATCTCTCAATTGCTTCACGAGGCCTCGCCTCTTCTCTTCTGCCTGCTCTTCCTTTGTTTGCAAGTCTCTCTCGAACTGAGCACGCATGGCTTGCATGTTCACCTCCAATCGCAACTTGGCATCTTCTGTAAATTGCAGCTCATCCTCCAGTTCCTCCACCTGTGATCTTTGCTCGGCCAACTGCGATTCCAAAGCACGTTTCGCTTTCTCTAATTCGTGCACGTTCTTATCCGCAGTTCCTTGATTATTAACAAGTTCATCCAGCTCGGATTGTAGACCACGACGAACGCGTTCTAACTCCTCGACCTTTTCATGCATTTCGTCCAACTCTCTGGTTAACGAAAGTACTCGTGTTTCTTTTTCTCTGGCTTCTCTCTCCGCAGCGTCCCTTTGCTCAGCGTACTGTTCTGACACAGCCTTCTCCTCGGCCAGCACCTGTTAATCGTAATTGTTATATAACAAATATCTCAGCTGTGATTAACGCAACGAAAGCCTTGATACATATCGTAACTATACTTTCAAGGATAGAATGTAGTCAGTGACGTTTTAAATTTTAATACAGCGTTAATATGTATACTACGATGGTTTTGTTGTAACCCAACGATGTGTACTCTACTGCAAAATGAATGTCCATACGCAAGTTCTCACTACTATGAGTCCTTGTGCGCCCAAACCACAAGCTGTACGAGCTTTGAAGTTCGATAAATTAATCATTGATTATTTACCATTCCATCCTAGACCGAAAAGTATTTGCGACAGGGCATAAACATAAAGAAAAACTGCATCAATTTTATAATAAAAACGACGTATCAGCACTGATGTGGCATTCCTTTTAGCAACAAAATTCAATGAACCAATAGAGTCGATCAATGGAGTATATTATTCATTGGGGTTTGATGGGAAAACAGTAAGTGGAGGTTTTACCTTGTCGAAGTTCTTCTGCTTCTTCTCGAGTTCCAAAACTTTGGCCCTTTGTGCTTCCAACTCGATGATGCTATCCTCTAGTTCGGCTTGAATCTTTTTCTTCGACTTATCCAATTTGTCGTTAGCTGCTTGTAGTTCTTCAACCTGCCTTTGCAAGGCTTCTATATCTTTCATGCACCGTTTCCTTGCCTCTTCCAAAGCAGCGGAAGCTTCCGACTCGTCCTCGGCTTTCTTCTTTGCCTCGGCTAATTGGACGTTCAATGCAAGGACTTGCTTGTCCAGGCTACGCTTTGCCTCCTCCTCTTCTTCCAATTGGTCGTGCAAACTTTCCTTCTCACTTTCCATAGCACGCAATTTCGAACTGAGAGCTAACTTCTGCCTAGTCTCCTCTTCAAGTTGCTGCTGAAGCTCGGTGAATTGAGACTCGCATGTAGCTGATGCCTTGAGTGCTGCAGAGGCCTGAGAAAGACATTCAATAGAATTAGGTTCAAACTTTTATCTTAGGTCTAATAATCTATGTATACTGTAAGAATGTAAATCTGTACCTTCAATTCTGCCGCTTCTAGCTGCTGCATGATGCTCTCGGACTCCTGCTGTAGCTTTGTCACTCTCTCAGCCAGTTCTTGTTTAGTTCTCTCTACTTCTGTCAACTTGGCATTAACTTCGGCAAGTTGTTGTTCAGCCTGTTTCCTTCTACGATCCGATTCTTGTCTGCTCGCACTGACAGATCGCAATTCTGTAGCCAGGTCGGCATTTTCTGCTTCCAGGGTGCTCTTAGCCTTCTCGAGGACAGCCTTGGTCTTCTTCAGAGCATCCATTTGCTCGTTCAAAGCTGTAAGTTCTTGGGTATGCTTGTGCCGCATGTCAGCTAGAGTAGCTTCGTGCAAGGATGTCTCTTCCTCGAGATTCTTCTTCAAGGTAGCCAGTTCTTGTTCCCGTTTGCTTCTAAGCTCTTGTTGCGCCGCTGTTGTATCAAGGGAATCGAGAAGTTCATTCTTCAGAGCTTCCAATTCCTCATTGAGGTCTCTCTTAAGTTTCTCGGCTTTGCTCCTGGCTGCCTTTTCAGCTTCCAGATCTTCTTGCAATTCGGCGAGTTGGGATTCTAATTCACGGAGAGCCTTTTGTGCTTGTGCCTTGGCGGCACTCTCCTCGTCCATCTTTGCCATTACTTGATTCAGTTCTTCTTCCCTCTTACCAAGCTGAAGTTGTAACTCTTCTACTTGAGCTTTCCTTTCAGACAGCTGTTCCTTCAAATCGGAAACCTCGGTCTCGACCTTCCTCTTTGATCGATCAACTTCTTGTCGCTGTTGATGATCTTTCAATAACCGTTCCTCTAAGTCTGCAATTGTGGCCTCGTGCTTTGCTTTAAGTTTCGAAAGATGCTTCGCCTTTTCTTCTTCTTCCGCAAGTGTCTGCGAGAGATCGTTGGCCCTCTCTTCAAGAAGTTTCTTTTCCTTCAACAACTTTTGATTGGTGTCGTCAGAAAGGGCTAGATCTTCCTCCAGTTTTTTGATTTTCGCATCGCACTGTACTTTTTCCAGCTGTAGTTTTTGTCTGGCTGCTTCTTCTTCTTCAAGTTGCTCTTCCAAATCACTTATGTTCAGTTGCAATTTCTTCTTCTCTTGGGTCAAAGCCGCACTTCGCTCTTCCTCCTCCTCAATTCTGGCTTCCAAATCATGTAGAATCTCCTCCAGTTCTTGCTTTCGTGCTGCCAATCTGGCTCGCATTTCCTCTGCCTCGGCGCACAACTCCACTTCTGCCTGTAATTGCTCGGCCAACATTGTCTTCTCTTCGAGAGCTTGTTGGTACTTTCTCTCGTATTCTTGAGCAGAGTGCAATTGAAGCTCAAGCTTGTCGCGCACTTGTTTCAGCTCATCCTCCTTCTGCGTGAGTTTTTCTTCTTGCTTCGTGACTTCCAACAGTGGCTTGACTTTCGTGTAAAGTCGCCACCACTGCCAGTTTCGTAGCTTCAAATAAGCGGCACAATTCCGTTGAATAATGCGAATAGCATTCAATTGCTGCAAGCGTTTCTGATAGTTCCGACGAGCTAAGAATCCACGACAGAAGGCTTGGAAATTGACAATGATGTCAGTGATCTTGTAGTCACGTTCTTCTTCAAGATGGGCTAACACACCCGCACGGAAGAAAATCTTGGACTGACCAACGCGATAAAGATTCGGATCTAATTCCAAAGCTTGAATCATCTTTTCACAGGCCTTCTTGCCATCCATGAATCCTTTCGGTATGGCATTCGGAGTAAGAAGTTCATAACGTTGCCTGAACTCCTGGAAAGGTATCCTGTTAGGGAAACCTTGCCTGCAGATACGAATTCCTTCGAGGACTCCGTTGCACCTTAATTGATCCAGTACCAATGGCGCATCTATTTTACCGGCTCTCTTCTCGTGATTGGGTATGATGCATCTTACAAAGTTGGGATTGGTGTTCCTCAAAGTGACCATCAATTTCGCCAGTTGTTCCTTGTAGAGTTGCGAGACTGTTCGGAACATACCCTTGCGTGTTCGAGCGCCGAATTGCGTGTCGGTCAGTGCTTGCTGAGCCATGCCAACAATTTCAGCGTCCTTCCAGATATGGCAGACGAAAGGATCCTGCGAGGCTTGCAGGAGACTCACCACATTCTCGTTCAGAGGATCCATATTCTTCATAAGCCATTTCGCTGCCGAATAATCGACCTTGCCGGCGTAGTGAATGATTGCGAAATCCGCAACACCACGGAAGTCTGTCTTAACGAACTTTGGATGGACACTATGAGCACCGACAAGTTTCTCGACAAAGGTCTTGTCTGTTGCCTTGGGGAACCAACACTCCTCGTCGAGCAAGGCCATTATACCCATAGGTTTATCAATTAAATCGATGGTCGGTTGAAGATCAAGTCCGAAGTCTATGAATTTCCATTCGATGCCTTCCCTTTGATATTCTTCTTGTTCCAAAATGAACATGGTGTGGTTGAAGAGTTGCTGGAGCTTCTCATTTGTATAATTGATACAAAGCTGCTCGAAACTGTTGAGTTCGAAGATCTCAAAACCAGCCATATCGAGAATACCAATGAAACTAGCTCCCTGGCGTTTGGTTCTATCCAAAGATCTGTTTATCCTGTTTACCAACCACCTGAACATCCTCTCGTAGCAAGCTTTCGAGATTGCTTCGACAGCGAACTCCACTTGTTCTTTAGTCTGCGCTTTCGTCACAAAATCGCGACTGACTTTGATTCGGGGCTTTAGGAAAGCTTTCGTCATCTCTGTGACACTGAGCCCCAACAAGTGCGAAATCTTCTGGGCCACTGTGTTGTCAGGTAGCGTAGCCTATGCACATAACAAACTTAACTCGCCTAATGCTCACCACGCGTGATTTACAATAAGGATAGACGGGCTTTGTGCTTTTACCTGATCGGAGTTTCGCTCTTGACGGAATTGCATAGAGCCGAATAACATGACGGCGGAGACAATACGGAAGATAGAGGAGAAATCCTCATTGGTCATTCCCATTATGTGCATTGATTTCACAGTTGAGAAGAACTCCGCCGAATCGTCGACACCCGGTACTGGCAGTGCTCCATTTGAAAGGAACGGATAATGCTTCGGATCTTCTAGAATAAACTCCTCTGCAAGTATACAGTATTTTGAGTAATCATTATTCTACAATTACATTTAATCACTTAGAGGAATCTCAAGTGTACACTCACTCTTTTGTTCCGGCGAGGCACCTGCGAGTAATTGGTAGAATATGTGGAACGTTCTCTCGTCCTTCGCTTGACGGATTGCTCTCGACTTCTCCAACAAATAAGTCTCGATGTTCGCGCCGGCGATATATCCCGAGGCATCGAAGTTTATTCTTATGAATTTACCCTGAACAAAGAGTACAATTTCAATGATTCAGATTATTTCTCATCCAAAGAACTTACGAAATTCATGAATAAATGATAGTTACAAATCGAGAAGAGTTGTCGTTCTTCACTGTCTTCGCATTCCCGAAGGCCTCGAGAATCGGATTCGCCTGCAGCAACTGTTGCTCCAGTTCGCCCTGTTAAGTGAAAAGAAGCTTCGTTAGTACAAAAATCCATAGCGACTTTAACGAGCATCCCAGCAGTTGCAATTACCCATCACCTTTGATTAAAAGCTACACCGAAAAGCTGTTTCACCGGAGAACATCGGGGTGCAGTTGTTAATCGTTACAACAGTTAATAAGAAATGAAAGAGGACGAAAGTACCACCAAACACCAAAATTACCATGTGTAGAAATATATCCACTATGTAATAATAATGAACACTGAAACATATATATATATATATATATATATATATGTACACACACTGCAGGGAAAGCGTAAGTACAAGTGATCTTGGTGAGACATAGTGCGAAATTCTTCCCGAATGGTAGGTTGTTGGAAGACTTTGGCACAATTCGTATTATTCGCAGGAGTGGAAAGAGCCGTTTTAAGTATAAAATCTCGAAAAACCCATTTAACTTGACTAATGAAGAGAAACTGGTTCAAGAAAACAGAAGGACTAATGATATACACGTGTACCCAGCTCTTATTCCTGAAATGGATTTATGGCATCAAGTATAATTATAACTGTAAACGTTAATGATCTCCACTTTACAATATCTTCAGAATGACTGGTCTCGTCTACTCAGAAAGATATGCATAGTAGATAGTTGCACAATATCCATTTCCAGGGTATAAGTGTACAGTAGAGATTAGTGGGATAAGACAAGCACGTTTATAAGAGTGATTAATGGGTTGAGCTCTCACGTTAATTACCGCAAACTTGTCCGAAACACTCGACGGTGCCTTTTGTTATCCGAACAGCCGCAACAGGACAGATTACAAAATGTTTGTTAGTACGAATTCACAGGGGAATCTCAGGTGAACTGAATGACAGCACAGCGAGTGTGTGTGTGCAGCAGCTTGCCGAAAGAAATGAAACCAAAGTGAACCACCAATTGCAAAATACCCATAATTAACATTCCAGTGATTCGTTACTTTCTGTACAATAAAAATACAAAGCACAACTTAACACAGCACAATACGGACGGAACGCATGAACAAAAACAGAATGATTTTCACTTTGCAAAAAGACAGCAAAAATATCAGGCCTTTAAATCAAGAGGGAAGGTTACTTTTCGAAACTTCGCGCAAGTGTCACGTATGCAAAATTCTGTTGAAATTTGCATAGCGCGTTAACTGATACTACTGCAGCTATATAAATAGCAGTAAACTTAAGTCACGAAGAGCTAATGAACCTGGCACGATAGCGAAGTTTCCAACTAGTGAATTAATGGATATTCTACTAACACTACCTTTATTAATATTAAGAACCAATGAATCCTAAGTACTTCGCAATTCCTAAGTAATTTACAAGTCAAAGGTCATCAAGTGTTCTTTTAAGTATCGGAGAAGAGACGAGTGTACGATAAAAAGAATGGAGAAGCAAGAATAATTAATAAACGAAACTAAGGAGGATACAAATAGGATATGTAACAAGGATTGGAGAGAGCAGTGTGTGGTGTTGATGTGTCTGCTGCAATTTGACTTACTATGATCAAAGCCGGACCCGGTGCCTAGTTGTTGCCGTCAAGGAAAAGGTCAGCACCGAGAATGAGACAATTGCACCAGCGTTAAATCACCGTTCATCATCCTTTAGATCTTTTTTCATATTCAGCTTGTTATCAATATTTCAAATCAACACATAATCATTGCAACCAATAGGCATGAAATTTTCTATAATTCCAGGAGTACTTAAACATCTTTCTATTCTAACTGATTCATCTGGAAAACCAGTCGATATCGACCGGCGCGCCGTTCAAAATCTAGCAAATAACAAAACGTGTTAGCGAAGTAGAACACGGCTAAGTGCGTCATAGTCAAAGGTCCCAGCTAAAAAGGGGAATGTCTTAAAGAAGAGTGGATGGAAAAACGGCCGTAAGTAGGAGAGTGGTCGTGCCAAAAGTGCGCATTAAATTTCGCAAAGGAGCGCGCGTGCTGCCGAGGATGTAGTTAACGTTAGCAGTGGAGGGAGAATGTTTAGACGCAATTTCTTCTGTATAGGTTGGTGGAAATCGGCGGCGACTTAGGAAAGAGAAGCAGCCGCTACTGCCGCCGTCGCCGGCGTCGGCGTCGGTCCCAATGCCGTGACTCACGTTCCCCCTTATGACTCAAACTCAAGCAAGTGGATCATTACTCTGAAAAAGGACACATCCTTCTCGGCCGTATCGAGACATCGATCGCGATCAATCCTCCACTCAAATTAGCCCAGTCACTCCTCTGCCATCGCGCACACGCCGCTTTCATCGATGCCTCGTGCAATTAGGATGATAATGGTGCTCCGCTGATTCATAGGCCTCCCCCCTCCGCCCGCCTTCTATCTCCTTTTTCTTATTTTAAGCCTCCGATGCCCACTGAATCCTAATGCCGGCTCCCCTATCTTTAATACCAATTCTAGTCCAATTATGGATCTTCTGGATTCTCCTCTTTAATACAATTTGGAATACTGCAGTATTGTTTCCCACCACTGATAAGAATCGTTTCCTTCTTTACCTAAAAGAGACCTGAACACCGTGCCGCCACTGTAATGACACAGTGGAAGACGGAATTTGTGGTCGGATTTCCGCTTGGTTATCGTTCGCTCCCCAAACCAACATTCCTGCCACCAGTGCTCCTTTGTCTCAATTGTATGCTCGCTCCTTATTTCTTCGCATAAATGTACATGGTGAAGCCAACAAGGAAATACATCCTGTCGTATTAAGTGTATGTTACACTTTGTTATTGCAATAAGTGTATTTAACAGGGTGGCCGCCCTTGTGGATTTCCATTGAAATTAATGTGCTAACAAAATCATTTGCAAAGGCAATCTTGAGTGCGTTTGTGCTGGCATTTACCGAACCCTTGCGAATTGAAGTTCAATTCTTCCTAAGTCTCCTACTAAACAACTTCCTGGCAAAACCTTTCTTTATACACTGTCATCATTACAAGGATCATTATGTAAATGAGAGTAGTCAGTACTGAGAGGGTGGCACTTACCGCGTTTGACTTGGGCTTCGAAGCAGCCACGTATGCCAGGTACTGTATCACTTTCTTAGTGTTCTCTGTTTTCCCAGCACCGGATTCTCCAGTACATAAAATCGACTGGTCCTCTCGGTCTGCAAAAGAAGCGATCGATAACATTCGTACGACTAATGTTCGATCTAGATTTATCGATAACAAAGCGGACAATTGCTTTTAGTCTTAAAACAAAAGGAAATCTGCTAGCGGATATGTTCAGTAGCTTATTGTACGAAACGGATTGATTATCGAGCGATTGAAACACACTCTTACGAATTAAAAGACGTACATCTTTCCAAATGACGAGACATTCAATAATCCAAGACATACATCACTCTAATCACGTCGACTAATTCCGTCCGTATCGGATTTAATAATCAATTGCAAGGTATCGCGTGAAAAGCACTGATTCAATATTTGCTATCACGTGATTACGCGTGCATAAAGCGGCGCTCGTTCCAGTTGCACCGCAGAGAAAAAGTTAATGGCCGACCGATTGCGGTTTAAGGGCGGATAATTTGGAGCGCATTATCGGCCACATAATAATCACCTTGTAGCATCGAGCGATAGGCAGTGTCGGTGATGGCGAAAACATGGGGCGGAACCTCGTGCCTCTTTATGCCCTTATACCTCTCCATTATCTTCTCCGTGTAAATCGGCAGCCTCTTGTATGGATTCACCACCACGCAGAACAGGCCCGAGTATGTCTGCAATACATACAACAAAGTTATTGTCATTCTCATTTGGCATTTTAAAGATATTTCTATTTCACTGTATTTAACACCTTCGACGCCATGTCACCCATATTTTGGTGACACTCGAACATCTAATTGCAGACATATTTATTTCGACAAAATTAACGTTAATAAACATTTATAACAAGGTGTGGCGTGAGAGTTACAAATTTGCAACTTCGGCGTCGAAAGTGTTAGATTTAATATCCCTTATATATTAAGTTATTTATTACTTCTTATTAGTATACTTGAGAGTTAAAAATAATAATTGTACGTATCATTGAATTCTTGATTATTAACATGAGCCTTCCTTTCTAGATAATTCATCATAGCTAGCTTTTTTTCATTTGGTATCTTAAAGATATTTCAATTTCACTATATCTAAATTTAGTATACTTAAGTTTAATATACTCAACAGTTAAAAATAATAATTAAACGTATCATTCGATTCTTGATTATTATCATGAGAAAGGAAGATAAAGCTCGCATTCCTAAATAAACCACCATAGAAATACAATTCTCGAACAAAGAATCTCGTCGAAATTCCCAAGGAAACCCGGATTTCCGTAGCGGATTGAAGAGGAATCCGGATATAAAATAGAGATACGCGGGTTGATAGGAGGGATCGTCCGTTCTTTGTTCTTTGTTTACAGTGAAGCGGAGCGCCGTACAAGGAATATTTAAGAAAGGTGGGCGCGAAAGGAAGGAAGGAAGGCCAAGGAAGAGAGAGAGAAAGAGAGCGTGCGTCAGCTTTCGCAAAGGATGAGCAAGCGGATCGGCTTACGCGCAAGAGCCGCCGCTTCGGCAGAAATTCCCGGGATATGTGTAACCGCGAAAAAATGTTAGCTCGGAAGAGAAGATATCGTCATTGGCCGTCCAATAACCCCGCGCTTCTCTATCACCATCGCTCGAAGGTTCATTACTTCGCGTCCTCCATCCAATCATCCTGTCCCACTCTTTCAACACTAGGTTTACCCACATTTTTCTGCACCTATCTTTGAACGACAATTATTTTCTTTTAAATAAACTATTAATTTCATTTATTAAGTATAAGGAAAAGTTTAGTAATTTCAGAACACGTGCACTCTTTAGAAAAAAAGACAGAACTTTCCCTTGCACTTATTAAAAACGAATGACAATTTTAACAGACACAATATAAGTTAATTAAATCTGTCAGGATTGCATAAGAATTGTCGGCATAAATTGGAAAAGAATTACTAGTATTTGTCTTTGTAATTTTTAACTCGTCAAGTTCGAAATCACAGTGTTAGTGTTAACAGTCAACAATCCCTCTCGAGTTTGGTCAACATTCAACAAACCACGCGTCATAGTCACTCCATTGATTGTCCGAGCTAACAACAATTTCCATTTGTTGACACGAAACCAACCCTGACACGTTCGTCGCCTGCAATTGCTATCCTAACACTTTCGTCTTTAATTTAATGATTCTACTACTAACATAAAGTAACACAATCTGGAAAACAATGTAGAAAAGCAAGAATAATGAATCAAATAACACTATGATTATTCATAGAAAAAAATCTTGTAGAAAGAAATTGCAAGTGGCAGTTTTAAATGGTTCACGCAACGAAAGGAACGTTGAACGTTAATACAAGAAACAATCAAGAAAAGCAAGAATAATAAATTGAATAATACTACGATCATTCATAGAAAAAAAATCCTTTGGAAAGAATTGCAAGTGACAGTTTAAATCGTCGAACGTTAATACAAGAAACAATCAAGAAAAGCAAGAATAATAAATTCAATAATACTACGATCATTCATTCATAAAGAATCCTGCAGGAAGAATTGCAAGTGGCAGTTTAAATAGTCGAACGTAAATACAAGAAACAATCAAGAAAAGCAAGAATAATACATTCAATAATACCACGATCATTCATTCATAAAGAATCCTGCGGAAAGAATTGCAAGTGGCAGTTTAAATGGATCGCGCAATAAAAGGAACGTCGAGCTAAATTCTACCAGGAAGAAGGATTCGCAAGAAATGGATTTCGCAAAGAGGAGCGAAAGCATTTCGAGGCTCGGGAGGAGTTGCGAGCTCATTGAAGGAGTTCCAGCTGACAAAGCGAAGCAGAGTGCGCGGCAGGAAAGCCGGTCTCCCGGGGCTGCCGATAACAAAACGGGGCAAAGTTATTTAACCTCTTATCAAGATTCGCCTTCTCTCTCACTCGCTCTCGCTCTTTTTCCTTGCCTGTCCGCGGAAATGTGCGCCGCCAGTGTAACAAGAGACTAATTAATAAAGCAGACTTTTTCGACAGGGCGCGGTTAATTAGCTTGATTATAATATACACTCAACTAATTCTATCCTCCGCTCATTTAACTCGCATATTAACAAGTAAAATGATTACACCAACGATTGTATTATAAAACAATCACTTTGCATTCCAACTATCGCAATTATAAAATGACAAAATAATATCAATCCTGATCGAATTCTCCAAATAATTGCTTAATTAATTAAACATAATTATGTATAATAATAGTATTTGTTGGCAAATTTATAAATTCCAACTATCACAACCACAAAATAACAAAAAAATATCAATCCTCATAAAGTATTCCTTCAAATAATTAATTAATTAATTAAAGACAATTATGTATAATAATAGTATTTGCCGGTAAATGTGCGAATTATGCAAAGTGTGTACAAAGTTGGCGTGGCAGTGAACGCGTTAAGGGATCGGCCTTGCTCAAAGTAAAAGAGAAGAGAGAGAGTGAGAGAGAGAGACGCTGGACCGCAAGAGATGCGAGTGTGGTTGCGCAATGGATCCCGTGCGGCAATTGATCGGGCCTTATTCGGGGGGTCCAGATATATGCCGGAATCCGGCGGGCAGGCGAGGGCCCGCGAGTGGTTTCGTCAGTGTCTTTCCGTAGAAGACTGAAAATACGGGTCGGCCATAAAAGGAGGCAATAGCGAGATATTCTTTAATGGTACTAAGAGGAAGCGGGTTAAGGACGCTCGTCCTTATAAGGACAGCTCTTTGCGCCTTCTCTTTCTCCTCTCTCGCTCCTCCCTCCAACTCTACTGATCCCTATTTCCTCTCTTTCTCCCTCTAACGTTTCCCTCCTCTCGTTCTCGCGCGCGCGCGACCGATCTCCCTCTTTCTCTTGGAACTGCTGCGCTATCGTCGTTACATTGAACTGGTCGTACAACATTTTGTTGCTCCCTTTCAACACACTGATATCGATTATCGCGACGCTCTTTCCACTACTCCCACTCGGGAACGCGCTCGCTACTTGTCCACCCGCGCTGCTCCTGTTCTAAACTGCTCTCTCGATCGCTGCTTCGAGGGAAGAAACCGTTTCTACTCGCTTTTGAGGAATTATTATGGAATTATTAACCCTTCGATTACGACGCGATCTTGAAGTAATTCTTTAACAGGGACGACGCCATGTTAACCATATTTCGGTGACACTCGAACATTTATTTGCAGACATATTTAATTCGACAAAATTAACGTTGATAAATATTTGTAACAAGGTGTGGCGCAAGAGTTACAAATTTGCAACTTGGGCGCCGAAAGTGTTAATAGGGACGGCGCGTTATTCGCACTCAGTTGCTGCATATTTCAATTAGAGGGCCTTGTTCAATGCAAGCCGTATATTTACGTCTTTCGTAGTGAAAGGGTTAAGTCGGAGAGAAAGATTTCGATTTCTTATTAATTGAAAGGAACAGATGTTTGCGAAGTTGTACGAGAAAAAGGCATCGTTAAGATGGATGTGAGTTTTTTGTTTAGCAGGCCGCAGTTACTGAGAACTATATCGGGCGATGATTGAGCGGCCATCAGAGCCATTAAAGGTGAACGGAAATTGCCGGGCACCGGCGAAACTCACGGGGGATCACAGTGCCAGTGGATTACAGTTTATAGCTCTCTGTTGCCAAATTGTATTTAAGGCCAATATGGCGGCGGTGTGCTGATTGATAAGGATTTAGATGGCAGAGTGTGTTCGCTTCGGGTTCGTCCTTATAAGGACGCCACCTTGCACATTCTCTTTCACCGGGCCTCTCTTTCGCTTTCTCGCCGCTGGCGTCGACTCTCGCCCTTTCCTGTTCTCCCCCCTTTCGCCCTACACACATACACACATACACAGTTTGCTGCTTTCGGTTAGGTTAGCCCGTCTGACTGGTCGCCGCCGCCGCATTTTCCTCTGCCTTAATCCAATATTGTGACAGTTGTGGATTTATTAAGCGGCCGCTTGCGCAATCGATCGCCGCCCAAGCAGATCGACAAAGATATAATGAAACTTCGCTGTGATTTGGCAGAAAAAGAACCAATGCACTGTTCGCCTCTGGAAAGAAGACGCCTGGCTCTAGAATTCGGAAAGAGTGGGACTGATGGACTACGTCTTACAAGGCTGGGAAACACCGCCTTTCCTAGTTTTCCTCGGCTCAGGTTCAATTGTTTCCTATTGATCAATAGAAACAGGACTTCGAATCGCTAATCATACAACCTTTTGTTTCCGCTCCTAAGTAATTTTCAAGGAAGAGACAAATTTCTCGGCAACTTAGAGCGAGGCGCCAGTACTTCGACTATTCTTGATTTGAAATATAATTCTACCTTTTTTAAAGATCGTTGTTAGAGGTTTTGAATTAGAGTACAATTCTCCGGTTCTCTCTGCCTCTCTCGAAGACACACATTCTATAAATGGATGACAGTCATGAAGAAAAAAGCCCCCGGCGACGCGTCCAGTTGACTGGAAGCGCGAGGATTACATGGGAGTGCGCACCATGCTCGATTCATTAGGCGATTGAATGCAGGCCGATTACGCGACACGACACTCGTTCATCGTCGTTCAACTTATTTACGCTCGCCAGTGTAATAAGTGGCTTTCTTCAATCGCACGATACAAAATGTACAATTGAAGTAAAACAACAAAGGCTGTTCGAAGTTTCCCAAGTCGAGACTCGAATTTTAACGGGTCATGTTAGGTACTCCATTAAAGAAATAGGAGTTTATTAATTTTTTGAAGTTGCTTGATTTTTATAAAACTTATTGTATGTTTGTTATTGTGGATGTTTTATAATACATTCTTTGAGAAATTTGTTGTTAACCAGGTTGTGTACTGACGTTGCCTTTTTCAAATTGTTATTTAAATAAATTCTAGGTGAACTAGACAGTATATTTTTCTTTCTTTTTTTGACAAAGTTATTAAGAATAGTGTCATCGAATTCTATTGCTACTGTAGAATTAGCGACTTTTTAACCAACTAAATCAAAAACATTTCATTTTCACAAAAATCATGCTGTTTACTGAGTCTAAAGACACTTCCAAGAAAAGGCGTTCAAAGTTTTATATGTAATCTTAATTCAAGAAAGCAATTTTTTCTGTGGCCACACATCAAACTATCCACAACACTGAACATAAAATAACCTTTCCAAAAAGCAACTATGAGTACTTAAAAAGAAATAACAAACTCCTTTTCTTCAATGACTTGCCTACTAATATATAAATCATCAAGATCGACTTTCTTAGTCTTTTTCGAGTATCTGTGCCATTTGCAAGCGCGCGCGCGCGGTTTAAGAAAGTGTTTCCGAGCGAAAAGTCCCTGCGACGTATGTGTATATGTATTTGTCAGTGGGGCAGAAGGAGGATAGGTGGCCTGGCGCTGGTCGGTTCGCCTGGTTGTCTTTACTCTTTATACTCTTTACTCTTTACTCGGCCAGGCCAGAAGGAGGAATGTGTCGGAGGGTCGACGACACCGGGCGGAGGAGGCAGAGGAGGCGCGCACCGGGATAGGGACCGGTTTCGGCCGCTCGGACTTCGCGCAGCCCCGGAGAGGAGAGCAGAGAGCAGCCTCGCCAGATTCGGCGGGGGAAGTAGTCACGTATCTGTACTTATGCTCGCCTATCCCAATTATTAAAACTAACGCGCACCGACCAATCCCCTCCACCACCAACCATTCTATACTTTGCACGCACAATTGGCAGCTCCTCCGATGCAAAACTACAATGAATCATTCGTCCCCCGCTCGAGTGGCTATATTGGAATTCCTCTTATTAATATTTATATTACTACTAATATTTATATTATATTATACCTGATTTCTCATTTTTCTTTTAGTATTAATTGAACCGCTTAATTTGAAAGTGGCGTAAATCCATTTGTCAATTGGTGTATCTTATACATATATTTTTAATTTGTAGTAAAATACGAATTCTTCAATATTTCAATTGGAATATAAATGGACTTTGTATAAATATATAAATGTATATTATGCTTTGAACTTTAAATGGACTTGGGTCACTTTCAAAGTAAACGGCTCAATTTGTTTTATTCTCTCAAGAAAGCTCGATGAAATAATATTGTATGTTTTATTGTATATTTAGAGGATTATTTTAATTATAGTTTCGCTATCTTAACAACAATATATCGTTGTTCGAAAGACTTGCGAAAAGTATTCTCTATCTCAAAATAAGTTTATAAAACATTATATATGTTTTAATTTCGTTGCAACACGATTGAAAAGATAGTTTATAGATTTAAATATTGCTTGTAAAAGACAAATTAATTTGTTGTTTTTCATACTGTTTTATGTTTATGGTATTCTTTGCATAGCTATGATATATTTAGAAAATTACGAAAAGAAAGCAGATAAATTCAGAAAATTAATTAAAACACCATTAAATTGCGCCCGATCTACATGGTAATTAGCAGGGATTTAATAATAGCCTCGAATAATACCACTCGAGCCGATCTCATCTATGAATAGAGCTCCGCTCGACTATTAGCATTCCCTGGGAAAGTCATTGTGAGAGAGCATTATCGGGAGAATCAGTAGCGAGTGTTTGCGCCCGGGGTACCTGTTGATGGCCTATTGAATCACCATTCAAATTGGAAGCCGAATCGCCGAAACTTTCCTATCTACTCGCCGCCGAGCCTGATAACAGCTTCCTTTAAGTACTTCCTGGTACTACCGCTATTTCCCATAGTTACTCACGAACTTTCTACACTGTGCTCGAATATAGTCAAACCTAAGATTGTAATATAAACGGGGAAAAGTAGAATTCTGAATAAAATGTCGATTTTATATTTGGAACTCCAGAAATGATCAATTAATAATTACCCAACGAAATTAATATGAACAAAAGGCGCTTTCTACCTCCAAATAAAATTAGATTTCAATATTAGAAATTGTAATATAAAATAGAATTCTAAATAAAATGTCGATTTCATATTTGGAACCTCAGAATTGATCAATTAATAATTATTCAACGAAATTAATATGAACTAGACGCTTAATATTTCCAAATAAAATTAGATTTCAATATTAGAAACCTAGTTCATTTAACATTGTTATATAAATCAATATGAAAGGAACGAAGATGCAAAGTCACAAAGCACAAAGCGGACTGGTCGGATCGACCGGTCGGGATTGTAGGCCAACAGTTGGAGGGAAGGAAGGAAGGTTGAATCAATAGGTAGCAAAACACTCATCAAAGTGCGAGCAGTCTGAATAGGACCTGTTCATAAGGCACACCCTATGTCGCCCGAGAGAAAGAGAGAGATAAAGAATGCTCTCGGGCATACTGGAGAAGCGGGCGAGAAAGTTTTGTCACCCGGTATAGGAATATCTGCTTACGCACGGCAAGCATTCTAGGACACGCCGGAATGACGTCATCCACGCTTCACGTACACTGAATTTTTTTCCTCGCTCTCCTGCCTGCTGCTCTTTCTGGCTTGACTTCTTGCCTGACTCGACGCGCGCAGCGCCGCCGCCCCGAGAACAGCCAATCTCAGTGTGTATCTCTCGTAGCTCTCCGCCCGAAAATCATCGACTACGACAGCAGAGCGGCTCTCGAAAATATTGGCGTCCCCGGCGCCTTCGCGCAACCAACCATGCCAGACTCAACAGGTTTCGACCCGCACACAGCGCAGAGCACGCACGACCGTCCGTTCTCCTAACCCTTCGAGAGACCCTACGCGTCCTCGCCTCTGACTCATTAACACACTCCGACTAATAAAACTCGAACTAATGACTGGGTTTTCCCCTCTGCAACCTTCACTATTCACAGGAATCTTATGAGTTATTCTTTCAGGACTTTCCCGCAGCTTTTTTGTCTCTAAAAGACTGTTTCGTCTTTTACTTTAAGGCACTGTAAGAGTACGGCGTCTTAAGTTTTGTTGGTGGGCGCGTGGAATAAATATTGTCAGGGATTTGATGTAATTAAACATAGGGCAAATGGATTCAAATTTCAATCGAAGAGTACAGTCGTGTCAAAGCCAAAATCCATCCAAAAGTGATGCCAGCGTGACCAGTTTTGGGGGTTATGACACCTTGACTTTTCAGGGGAGAATTCTCCAACATAACCTCCACGAGGTCTGCTCTACACATGCATTTCCATCCCTACTTCTGATTTTCTAATAGCATTCATTGTTGTATTAAGACATCTTTATTTTATAATTGGTTATTTAACTGATTTGTAGTAAGAATTCATTGTTAGATTCCAAGGTTTATTTATGGGGAGGAAATTTCTACACGTCTTTAGAGTTTGACGGTTAAATTCTGAGTCAAAACGGCGGTCCTTCGAAACAAAGTGGAGGTGACCTGAGGTCTTTCCCATCCCTAGCTATACAAAGTTCGTTCTACGATGGTCAACTTTAGCTAAATCATGAAATTTTGTACTTATCCGACATCCTGATCAAGTACCAATGGGAGTTGACATTGAAATCCTGTTTAAAGACTCGAATATATCTTCCTTAAACGGAGTGAGGAGATGGCAGAGAGTGGTTTCTCGCGCGGAGGCAAAACGGAGGAAAGTGCAAGAGCGGGAAATGTCAAGGGGCTCTTGATGACTGGATGACTCGGCGCGCTCCAGAGACTCTCCTCGCCGTGTGCTTCTCAATTAGTTCGTGCTCTGCTCGCCTTCTAAAGAGGCCAATGTCACTTTTCGCCGCGCGCGCGCCTTTTGCTTGTCACATTGACCCCTTTCGAGGCTCGCACTCGTAAATTAATGTACGCGCCGCGCACACCAGTAAATAGTCTGTGACTACAAGCCTCGTTTTCTGTGTGCGATCAACGCTGTTACATTTGCGAGACTATCGAAACATGTACGGCTGAAAAGATTGGACTTATCCTTAAAATACGACTGTCATTGGACGACTCATTTGCTAACCAAAGTCCGCCTTGTTAACGTATTATGGATGATTTATTGGGAGATTAATCTCCACTCTGTTCTCAATTTTGGGAATTGTGATGAATACATTTGTTAATGTGTAACTGATTAAAGTTCTGACCTCTGCTGCCAATTTTGAGAATTGTGATGAATACATTTGTTAACGTGTAACTGATAAATCTCAGAGTGCAATAAAAAGAATAATTAAATAATCGACTTTTATACGATTTTGTATAGCAAGTAATATTAAAGTTTCGACTTCTCTTGGAATTAGAATTAGGAATCGTCAGACATCAGCGAGGTCAAATTCCGCGCGTTGGCAATTAGAGATTAGGGAAATTTATGAGGACAATTAGCGATGTGATAGTAGCGTTTCCCGATGTGCTAATCACAAGAGTATTTTCAAAAGTGCGATTCTATTCACCACCAGCCGTATCAATAGTGTCTTAACAATGGCTCGTTATTAGATACACGCAATCTTCCTAGTGCAAAATTTCTATTGTTACTATTGTTATCGTTATCGTTCTCCGGCGATAATTCTCGGAGTCACTTGCGAGGCGAGTCTGCGATCATTGTCGGAGACGACCAGGAATTTCTCAGCGAGAAATGGAAGCCACGGTGAAAATTCATATGGGAAAACTGACAATTATTTTGCACTCGCGAGAATTAGTACTAATTAGTCATGACTGCGATTTATAAAAGTACTAGCTCGTTAAAACGGGATTTGGTTTGATTCGCATTTCTCTGGCACGGGACAAATTCCTTATTCGAAACACTGTTCTTATTATTTTAACATCGCAATGACTAATATTAATAATACAAAGTATCCAATATACTCTAAATGATAACAAAATTCTTCGAATAATAAATGAAATTAAATGAAATCATAAATGAAATGCTGTGACAGAAATAAAAAAATATATCAAATTTTGTTCACTGTAAAATTGCTTATCCAAATTCTCAAGAAACAATTATTCCAATTATTTCAACATCGCGACGATTAATATTAAATCGAATAATAAGTGAAATCAAACCATAAATGAAATACTGCCTCAAAAAAAAAATTCTATCACACATCAGAAATGTCTTTCACCGTCCAAAATTATCGCCGAGCGATATGACAAACACACAAGGAGGACGAAGGGCGCAGCCAAATTCCACGGTGCAGATCGAAACGAGCAAACGGTAGATTCGATTAAAGCTCGATAGGAGCGTTAAAAAACGAGCCACCGAGTCCGAGGACGGAGCAGAGTTTAAATGACTCATTCTGTACACGCTGAACTATCGTTCCCCTCCACCCCGCTCCTCTTCCCCGCCGCGCCGTTCCTTCTCCAGCAGGGAGCAAACGTGAGTAATAAGACACGCACGAAAATCTCCCTCGGCATCATTATGACTAATAGAAATCTCCGCCGATGCAAATGAGATTCGGGGTGGAGCACTCACGTTCTTTCTCAGTGCCCAATGATTTCTTTATTGGGGTTTCTATTAACTCTTTGAGGTCGAGAATTTCAGAGAATAAATAGAGCCATCTTGCAAAGAAATTTTGTTGCGTTTTAAATTAAACAAAAGACTAAATGAGCCATTTATTTTGAAAGTGGCCTAAGTCCATTTATATTAAAATTAACATATTAAAGAATTTGCGGTTTAATATAATTACAAATATATGTACAACATACTTATTAACAAATGGACTTAGGCCACTTTCAAAATGAACGGCTCAAATATAAAGCTATGCGTTATAGTAAATATAAAGATATATTTTTGTGACTAAAAATGTCCCACCGTGCGCCAAAGAGTTAAGGAATTATGAATTTTTCTAGATAATCACTGAATTTCCAATAGAAATATTAATTATTTTATGATCGTTTTAATAGAAGGAATAATTGAATATAAAAATGATTTGCTGGGCGATAAAGTATAAAGATAAAGATAAAATACGATAAAATAACGATAAAGTATAAAATATAAAGATTGTTTTATCTGTAATGTCTCTAATGAATCACTGTGCTAATGAAGCATTAAGAATGAAATATAGAAATTAATAATACGATCAGCAATGATTTAGAATTATAAATCGTTCTCGCAGTGAATTCGCGTGTTATAATACTTCCAGTTCCGAGCGGCGACTCAAGGCTTCGAATCCAGTGCGCTATCGGTGCTAGTTAGCAAGCAGGTAAAACTTAATTAGTCACTTGCCAAGCAGGAAGTGCGGCTGATTTGAGGCACGTGCTCTGAAACGCTTCCATGGAAGAAGTAGAAATTCATTTCACTGTTCCATTAATGCCGTACTCGCGAAAACTAATCCACTAATGAATGAACTAGTTAAACGAGCCAGGAAAGAATTGGAATTAAAACTTTTGAAAGCTTTATTGCTTCAAAATCGAAATATAAAACCCTGCAAATTGTCTTCAACGAGTCAGAAAAGAATTGGAATTCAAACTTTCGAAAGCTTTATTGCTTCAAAATCGAAATATAAAACCCTGCAAATTGTCTTCGACGATTACTAAGAATTAATTCAAGAGAATTACAACTTGAAGAATAAAAAGAAGTTCCGTTTGTAGAAGAATTCCAGAACAGCTTTATCGATAGTTCCAAAACGCCGGAGAACCCGAGAATGGCTGTCGCGAGTGGAATGCGGCGTGGAAGAAAAGGCGACGCCAAGCGAGAGTGAGTGAGTGAGAGAGAGAGAGAGAAAAGGACGGTTAAAAGCGACGGTGAGTCAGTGTCGTTGGGTTATGTGGAAAAACGAGGCTCGGCCCGTTATCAGCCAGCTGATAACGCGCCAGAAGCGAGCAGCAAACCCACCTTCACGGCCACTCATCCGTGAAAGTATGAAATTCCTCGTTTCTCCACGCCACTCTTCTTTCTCTCCTCCCATCTTTTACAAGCTTCCCTGTTTTTCTCTACTGACCTCGCGTTCGAGGGCCCTCATTAATTCTTTATCGTCCAATTAACCCTTCAGCCGGTGACCCGAGACTAAGCGGATCATAGGCCGACCCATTGCTCAATCGGCGCGCTCCGATCGTCTAGCTTACCACTGATTCCAAAACATCTGTCATCTTTCACGACTCTTCGAAAATAAATGCTGTTTTTCCCTTGGGATTGTCGAGTACTTTGAAGTACTTTTGATTTTACGAAATGAAATAGTTCTAGTTACATTTATTATGTATTTTGCATATTTGCTGAACAGAATATCTTTGTCTGGGATTATTGACTATTTTTATTTACATTGAATTATGAAATCAAATATTTTACTGGAATTTATTGCCATCTTTGACACTAGATTTACTAGGATTTTTTTGTGCCCATGAAAATAGGTATAAAATAGTCATTTTGACTGGTCTTGGTAAAGCTAGTCTTAATTGCGTGGTTCTTAATGTAACTCGTTAGACAATTATTACAGCAATACCAACATCGTTAATTTCAAATTCATCACTTTCTACAGGGTGACGCATTTGAATTCCACTGTGTTATAACCTGACACTTATCAGACAAGAATGTTTTATATTATATAAGTTGCTAATATTATTATAATTAAGACTGTTAATAATGTATAAATATTATAAATAGCTCTCCTCGGAATTCAAATGCATCGCCCTGTAGAAAATTATCAATTTGCAGTTAATGATGTTGGTATTATATGAATTCGTTAACAATTAACTACAAATTAATCACTTTCTACAGTCGCATTTAAATTCCACTCTTTAAATTCACAGTTATGAATAACACGAATGTTTTATATTATATAAGATGTAGATATTATAATTAAGACTAGTTAATGATGTATAATTATTCTATTGACAAGAGCGCGTGCGTGTGCGTAGAAAGTCAATGGAGAAGTCAGGCGAGGGATACCTCGTTAGACAAGGAGACTCGCGAGGTGCTAATTAATGCGCTACCTACGACATCGTGTCTGATTAACAGGTGACAGGCTGGCAAGAAAAATCGCGCGGCACCACTCGCATTGCAAAGAGAAACGAGACTCATTCATTATCGTTTATTACAGATAAATGGATCAGTTATTTGTTACTTTCAATTAAACAGAATTAAAAGTTCAATCAAACGAATTTTCATTAAAAGAATTCAAAAGAATACAAGATTTTCGTTGATGGAAAATATTTTTCTGTTAAAGTTGCAAATGATTTAAGAATATTGTGAATAGTTTCTTTAAAAAACTATGTTTCATAACAAAATTTCATTAATTTCCAATACAATCCTCGTTTTCTACCATGTTCAAATCGATAGAATTCAAAGAACTACTAAAAATAAAAACAATCCCTGGGATTTTTCTCAATTGTCGCAAAGAATGTCGAGACTAAAAGAATCGGAGTGGAAAGGACGCGGTTCTTTGATGAAGGCGCTGAATGAGTTTGAGCGGGTGTGGGTGCGCGATATGGAAGTTGAAAAGTTGAAAGAGCCGAGTGCCAAAAGAAGCGACGACCACTCGACAAAGCGCAGTGGGTAGAAGCGCGCGGCGCGGTGCACTGACATTTGAAATCGTACCAAACACTTTCAGGAAGCAGTACAAGGCTGCTGCATTGCCGGCATACCAGAAAGAAGCACAATGCGCACTGCACTCTGCCGAGGAACGTGTCGAAAATGCGAGCGATAACGTCGTATTTCGAGACTAATCGATACTGATCGTTAATCCCTTTGTTTCATAATCACTAATTTGTCATTGTTGTAAGTTTGTAATATTTTTTAATATTCCTGGGTGTTTCTAATAACAAACTATTTTGTTTTATAAAATGTCAATCATTAAACCATTTGTATCATAATTATTAATTTGTCACTTGCGATTAGTTTAAATATTAAGTTTGTAATAATTTCAAAATTTTCTGTATATTTCTAATAATAAATCATTTTGTTTTGCAAAATAGCAGTTATTAACCTATTTCCATCATAATTTTTTAATATTTCTGTACACTTTCAATAACAAATTATTTAATTTCGTTAAATACCCATCATTGACCCATTTCTATTTATTCGTAACTCTCTGCAATATTTGTATTTAATTTGAAATACAAAAAAGTAGCATCGAGTGAAGAATAAATTTGTCATATTTTCTACTTTCGAATAAAATTAAAAACTAGCATTATTAATTACTGAAACTAAACTAGAAAAAATATTCCACGGTTCAAATAAACTTAGAACATAGAAAAAAGATTCATATACAAAGTGTGTCAATAATTCCGAGTTGTTTGCGAGGAGGACACGAAAAAGGAAAGGAACAAAATATAGAATGGTAAAAGAATAAACGCAATTCTCGATTTCCCGAGCAAGATCGAGAGCGGCGGCTGCTGCTCTCGCGGAGATTCCGACTCGGCGCTGCGCCGAGCCGAGATTGTCCTCGACATGATTTCGAAGTCAAGTACACACACGAAGACTCAATGAGTTGCGAAGAGTGCGCTCTTTCTCTTTCTCTTTCTCTCTCTCTTTCGAATTGCCGTCGACTTTTGCTGGATATCATCTTCCAAGCGCGCTTTCCACATTTATCCGCCTGTAATTCGATCCGGCGATTACGCGCGAGCGGCAAAAATCCGCACTCGCGCCGCCACTGCCGCCGCTCCTCCGTTAACGCATTCTTGCTGAAAAGTTTATCGAAAACTATCAACAACGGAGACACGGCCGCTTATAAATTCGATGTTTCGCGGTGTCAGCTCGATTTTGCAGTCGCTCGCGAAATGGAAAGAATTCGTTCGCAAAGTGAAATCGATGATTTCAATAACAGTGATTTAATAATATTTATTCGCGGAAAGAAGACAGGCTAAAATGCCAAGTATATTAATTTAGTGGCGAAAATAATAATCCTTTATAAAATCAAGTTTTTACCAAAGGCGAATATTATTACTTTCTTTTCCAATTTATGCTGACAATTGTTGGTGTAATGAGAGGAACATATATCTGAATTTATTTCCCCTGTCGTTCTTGTTAAAATTAAAGAAGTAAATGAGTTGCAAATATGTGATTCATTGATAATATTAGGTGAATTATATATTTATAATTCATTTACTGGATAATAGTAAATGAATTATAAATAGACAATTGATAATTGATAAATGATAACTTCATAAGTAAATGAATTACAAATATATAATTCATTGATAATATTAGGTGAATTATACATTTGTAATTCATTGCCTTGTCAATATTTACTATTACCAGCATAAAAAATCAGTGAAAAGACCACCTCGACTTTGCAATCGATCACAAAAACATCCAGAAAAACAAATCTCTCAAAACTATCAAATACTATCAAATACTATGAATATAATAACATATTAATTATTATATCATACACGAATTATCCAAAACATTTCCCTAAGAACAAAATAACAAATTCAATAATCAAACGTCCGCCGTTAAATTTCTTCCATCAAATCCCACCAAAATCGCCGAATCCCTTCGCGAAGAGAGCCTCTCATTATGCAACACGGCTTCTCGGCTTCCGAGCGACGGCCACTTGTTGATTGCTCGCGTGTGCGTGTGTGCATGTCTCTGTGCGTATACATGTACGTGCCGCGGCTCATTCGCTCCAAATAAATCTCAGCGCCCACGCCACACCTCTCTCGCCCGTCGCGGTGCGCCGCGGCGCGTCGGTGCCAGAATCTCATCGACGTTCGAAATGATGGGCACGATTGGTCCCATAAAGACGAGGAGAGCGAAAGATGATGAACGACTTTCGCGAGAGAATCCAAGCGCTGACTGACGACACTCGCTAAATATGCGGTGCGAAGACAGTTCGCCGAACGCTGACACATAAACAGGAGGGAGAGAGAGAGAGAGAGAGAGAGAGAGAGAGAGAGAGCCGATTGGTTCGCTCGGCTTGCATTACGTGTGTGTACGCGGCGCTTCTTTTCAGCCGACGAATATAAAGGCTTATTTAAAGCCGATCAAAGTTACGACACTCGGCTCGAAGCGGCGCGACGCCGCCGCCGCCGCCGGTGTATTAAACGCACGCGTATCAACCGCCGAGGAAGAGGAGGAGGAGCCCCTCTCGAAATTCTTGCTGAATCTCGAGCGAGCGCGAGAGAGCCCAGTCGATATTCTCACTTGGCCACCGAGAGAGCGAATAAATCCTCAGGAGGCTTTTCCTTCCGTCTATTTATATGTGGTGCGAGAGACGCACACCAGCCAGTGGTGTCTCTCTCGCTCGCAATCGACTGCTGTGCGAAATAAACTTCGATCGAGCGGCTCTCGTTTAAAGGCCTCGGTTGGGAGTCCATCGACATGTGCGATTATTGAAGTGCACTATGTGCGAAGAAAGTTGTTTAAAAATCGATTTGATTAATTTAAATAAATATAGAAAACGATATTCAGTATAGGATAAATAATAATTGGCTCTCATTTAACGGACTCTTGCGAGTCTATCGATATGTGCAATTATTGAAATGTACTGTTATTTATAAAGATGTTGTTTAAAAATCGCTTTGATTAATTTGTATTGGAGAATAATCCCTTGAATATAGAAATATATACAGTCGTCCTAAACAGATTTAAATATATATAGAAAACGATATTCAATATACGATAAATAATAATTCGCTCTCGTTTAACGAATTCTGTTGCGAGTCCATTGATATGTGCAATTGTTGAAGTACACTGTTATGTATAAAGAAAGTTAATAAAAATCGACTTGTATTGTACAATAATCCCTTCAACAATATAATTATATATAATCGCTCTAAGCATATTTAAATAAATATAGAAAACGATATTTGCGGCACGATGAATAATAATTTTCTCAAGAAACATGTCGACTTTGTGCGACTCAAAAGAACTATTCGGTTGCGAGTCCATCGATATGTAATTATTGAAGTACACTGTTATTTATAAAGAACTCGTTAAAAATCGCTCCGATTAATTTGTATTGTACAAAAATCCGTCCCAAACAGATTTAAACAAATATAGAAAACGATATTCAAAACACGATAAATAATAATCCGTGTGTCAAGAAACAAGTCGACTTTGTGCGCCTCGAAAAAACTATTCCCGCAACGAGTGAGAATGAGAGGGAGCGGGCGCGCGCGCGCGCGGGCCGTTTATCTGGCGGCGAAGTTGCACCTGTTTACACCTACCCAAAGGATGTACGTTACGTTACACGCGCGCTCGCCGTGGGCGCAGCAGCAGGCAGCAGCCGTTCAAAAACAGTGCATTCATTAGCGAGCGACGTGCGAAAGAGCGAGAGAACAAGGAACCGAGTGAGGAGAAAGGTAGAGAAGGTGTTAAAAAGTCAGAGGGGAACCGGCGAGTAAGTTGGAGCGAGCGACGCGAGAAGAGAGTCGATTGACAAGTCTCGTCGAACGAGCACCGCGATGATAGAAGAGTGGAAGAAAAGCGGGAGAGAGAGGGAGAGAGAAGAGAGAAAGAAGAGAGCGCGAGAGCGAGGGAGAGAGAAAAACATGCACTTTCGGAGGCGGTCCGATCGAAATAGAACGAGGCGAGAGACTCGAGGCTAGAAGGCTCACGCATTGCCATAGAAACGGCGTGCGAGTTGGCCGCCGAGGCTCGTAGCGAACCGGTAATTAGAGTGCTCGCAATCGCATTCATAGAACACACACACACACACACCATGTGACTAGCTCTCCTCGCTCGGACGAACGCACGCACGCACGCCCAGGCATCTCCACGAAAAGCGAAAGGATCGAAATGTCGAATCATTAATCTCCCGGTTTTATATGCACAGCATCCGACAAACTAGTTCTCGCAATCTGCCAAACTGCCGGCGCGACGGATAGAAAGCGAAATTTCGTAGGATGTACACTCGGTACGCGAGACTTTGATCGACTAAGACCAAAATGGACCTCTTCGAAAGTCATCATCATGCTATCAAAGTTGACTTTTTGTTCGACGGTCATTCGGCAGACTGTGACAACTAATTTGTTGCACTTGCCTTTGAATCAGAACTCTCCTAACCCACTTTTACTAGACATCTATTTAATTATACTAGATATTCTCGATTTAACAATAGACTGTATTAAATTACGTAGCCTGTTCGAGCGAATATTTTACTAAGTTTTAACATCGACTTCCTTCGAATTTCTAGCAACGTAAGGAGAAAATATTTCATTATATTATATTTACAGCGGAATATTATATATAACTGACTTCTGCAGGGCAAAATTTCATGTGCGAGTTAACATATCTCAAACACGTAAAAGTATAAATGCATAAAATGCAGGCAAATCTTAAGAAACATTTGAGTATAATTGAAATGTCTAGATTATTTATAATGACTTTCTATGGAACAGTGTATGCTCGACAGTGGTGATTCAAAGGCAAGTGACTCACCCTGTACACTATGAATGGAAGTTGTCTTTGATTTAGAGTTTGTTTAGGTGGTAGAAAGAAAGTTTTTCAAGTAGATTGATGTTTTTGTGCTTTCGAGGGCGAAATCATTCGAGTCCATCGTTGAATATCGAGAAAGAGGTGTCGTCTTTCGCTCACTTTCATCTCTCGCATTTGCATTTTCGGCAGAGAGTCACAAAGCCGACCAGTTCCCTAAGTATTCCCGGTATGCTAATTCTATTGGCAAAGATACGTTCCGCTTTCTCGTGCTGGATACGTGTGTGTGTGCACGCCGAGTTTTCGGAGGAGTCGTCGCTAATGGCTCCAGTGTCTTTTATTCGATTGTAAGGTCGCGCCGAGTCGAAAACATGTAACACGGCTAATTGTGGCTTCCCCCTCTGTCTGTGTGTGTGTGTGTGTGTACTTTCGTTCCAGCCGGGCGTAATATCATGTGTTAACTGGACGCACGCGACTCACTCTGCTCGCAGAAATCTCACTGCTACGAGAGAGAGAGAAAGAAAGAAACTTGGGCTGGAAAGCACTCGTTTCTAATAGCCGGCTTCGCGAGCTCTTAGAACTAAACTTATCGAACATTTTCAATACGCAGATGCCAACACTAAACGCTTCTAACACTCGGCAGTTCCGAATCCGCGATTCACTTCTCTCTCCGCTCGCAGAGACTCGATATATTCCTACATGCACCGACGGCATAAACGATTCCATTCACGAGGCATGCAGCTGTCACGCCGAGACTATTCCGACAGCCAAGGAAATCTTAACGATTCGCCTTATACGGATCTCAATTAAGATGCGTGCCAAGGTAGATTGATTAAGAATTTCGGTGCTCGAAATACTAGACTGGAATCGACATGGCAGTCGAGTAGAGGGCCAAATCGGACTGTTAAAACCAGCGAGCGTACAACTTCAAATTCAACCCACGCTCTCCCACAACTACCTACAAAACTCCCATCTAAAACTGCACGTAAAGCTGTCCTTTGCTAATCAAAAATCATCGAAATCACTTGGAAGATGACTTCCACGTTGAATGTCTCCAAGTAAAAAGCAAGGAGTTGGTCGGCGATAAGATACGCGCTCAGATCAAGTGTAAAGGAAAGATGGGAAGAAAGAGTTGGTACTCACGTAGATGAGGCTGGAGTAATATCGATCTTTGAGGTTATGGAGTACCGACGCCTCGTTGAGGCAGGTGAGCTCCGCCATGTCCTCGACCTTGTCGAACTTGGGCGGGTTCATCTTCTGTATGTCGTCCTTGGCGACGAGGACGCGCTTGCCGGTCTCGGTGATCTCGACCTCGACCTCGTCGCCGCGCTCGCCCTTGATGCCGGCGGCGACGAAGCCCTGGCTCTCGTGCGGCACCCATACCAGCTTCTTCTGGGTCCATTCGGCCTGGGTCGCCGGGTCGTTGAAGCTGTTGCGGTCCACCGAGAGAAAGCGGAGCTCCGGGTCGGAGCGGTCCACCCTCGAGTCCGCGTCGGCCATCTTTGTTTTCTACGAACAGGGCGACCAGCAGGAGCCAGAGAGCGCGATCCGGCCGCTCGCTCGACGCTCTCTCACGAGCTTCTTCCTTTCTTCCCTCTCTTACTCTTCCTCCCTTCCTTACTCTCTCTCCTCTTCTCACTTCTTCTCTTCTCTCCCTCTTTCCTTCAGGCTCGCCCAACTCTCTGCGGAGTCCTGGTCCGCGCGCACCACCGACGACACACGATGCCTGCGATATCTGCTACCGCGGAGCGTGGCCGAGGAGCCTCCTGGCACCGGGAAGTGCGGCGATGGTCTTCGTGGCTCCGTTCGAGGACGCGACGAAGACGCACATGTAACCGGAGTGCCCGAGCAGCGACAGCACCGGCGACCACCAGGGATTGATATCCTAGCTCCGAGCAAGCAGGCAGGCAGGCAGGCAGGCAGGCAGCACCCCCCAGCCGTATATATGCCTTTCTTCGCCGCTCGCCGTATATATCAAGCGCGCCCGTATAACCACTCTTTCCGCACTCGCGCCAGCCAGCCACTACTCTACTCTCTTCTCGTCCCTTCCTCTTCTCTCTTTCTAGCTCGCTCGCTCGATTCCGCCTCTCCCGTCTGGCACACTCTCTGCTGCTCCTTGCTATGCTCGCTCTACGCCAGCCACACCACACACACTCTTCTTCTTCTTCTTCTCTCTTTCTCTCTCTCTCTCTCTCGTCCTCGTGGGCTCCGTCCGTTCCTCGCCGAGTGTGTTTCTCTTTCTGCGCGTATCCGAGAGCCGCCGCCGAACCTCTCTCCTCACGCACCGACGTCGAGCTGTCTCTTTAACGTTCGCCTGCTGCTGCTGCTGCTGCCTGCTGCGCCGCCTGTCCTCCTCTCGCTCCCACCGCCATCTTGCCTCTCAACGCCTCTCGCTCGCGCGCCCCCACCGCACAGTGGGAGGCACGCGCACCTAGTCGACGCTGGCGCCACCGCCGGCGATCCTCGCGCGCGCCCTCTCATTGGGCGTGGCCCACACCCTCGACCACCAATCTCCGCCGCCAGCCGCTCCCGTATCAACCGCATCTCCGCCGCTTGAATTCACCGCTTCGAATCTACCAGACGCAGAGATCACTCTCGTCCAGTTCTGCGATACGTCAGACTGGCCTCCCATTTTGAACCACCTCGAATTGCCCTTTTTTTTTCTCTTCAATTCGACCGTTGGAATTCTAAGGAGAGGTTATGGATTTGAGTACCGTTATTGGAGGAATTTTGAGTTGTAGAATGCTCGGATGAATATGTTGATTTGGGCCGATGATTCATATGGAATTATAGAGTGAGGGGGATTTTAATTCGTGGCAGAATTAGAGTTAAGAATTCTTCGTGGTTCTGTTGATAACTTTTTCCTATGATCTAGGATAGATCAATGGATTAAGATAAAGGAGCACCAATCACAAGCTCTTTCGACATGTGGTCATCTAAAAAATGACCACCTAACTAGTGCGCATTTGAGATCCACGCGAAGGGTCGAGATCAATTTACGGATCACTGATCTACACGTCTTTCGCTTGCTTCGACTCTGATAATTAAGGCCTCGCGTGGGCGTGCAATAAACCCGTCAGTTTTCATTCTGCTCGCCGTGGGTGAAACTGCGACAACTGAAATCATGTACTACGAGGAAAGGAGCACACCTTCTAACGCTTCGAGCACCATCGAAAATGTAATATTCATCAAACAATCGAAATCCATATATTATATTTTCGTAGTATTATTACATTTAATGATATATTATACCTTTATTAGGTGACCGTTGTTGACTTGAGAAGTGACACCGTCACAAAACCAACGAAAGAAATGCGAGATGCGATGTTCCACGCAGAAGTAGGCGACGATGTTTACGAGGAGGATACCACCGTGAAAAGTAAGAGCATTGAAGAGTCAAAAGAGAATATTTTTATGAAATGCAAACAGTTACATCACGCTTAGTTTTTGCTTAATTTTAATCATTGTTATCCTGAAAGAACTGGAGAATATGGCTGCTGAAATGCTGGGGATGGAGGCCGGCCTGTTCGTGACATCGGGAACAATGGGAAATCTAATTGCGAGTGCGTTCAATCAGTCTGTTGTGTATAAATGAAATAATGCCTGGCTGCGTCTCTGAAACGAGTCTTCTTCATTCTACTTTCTATTTCAGTAATGAATCATTGTAATACGAGGGCTTGCGAAGCGTATTGCGGAGAGTCCTCGCATACTCTTCTGCACGAGCAATGCGGCGCAGCTCAGCTAGCGGGTGTTTCGCTGATGCCGATCCCGAACAACCCCGATGGTACTTTCAGTCTGGATATTCTCCGAGCGAAGCAGCGCAGGGATAGAGATCATGAACCAACGTCAAAGTTGATCCTTGTCGAAAATACCTTAAACGGAAAGGTCCTGCCGGATTCGTGGCTAAAGGAAGTAGTGGCTTTCGCGAAGAAGCACTCGTTGAAGTTGCACATGGACGGTGCTAGAATTTGGAACGCCTCGGTTGCGATGGGTAAGCCTGCAAAAGAGCTCGTCGAAGGCTTCGATTCCGTGACCTTCTGCCTCAGCAAGGGTTTGGGCTCGCCGATTGGTGCGATTCTGTGCGGGAGTAAGCAATTCATCACAAGTAGCAGGAGAATTAGAAAGGTCCTCGGTGGTGGTATGAGGCAAGTTGGTGTTCTAGCTGCCGCCGGTTTAGTCTCATTGGAAAAGATCATTCCAATTTTGAAGTACGACCATAAACGGGCGAAGACTCTTGCTGAATATATAAACAGCATCGGCTCGAAGGTGTTTACCGCCGATTTGGAGTTGGTGCACACGAATATGGTGTTTGTCGAAGTGAAGGGGAGCACAGGTATTACGGCAATGGAATTTGCGAAGCGATTGCGAGAAGTAAGTGCCGAGGAATCGGGCGATTTGACTATTGTGAAGAGTCTCGCTTTAACGAATTCTCTCGTCAGATTTGTCCTCCATTATGATATTACCGATGCTCTTCTTTCTCTGGCTATGCGCAAAATCGAATATGTTATTAAGGAAATGGATAGTAATTTATGATTGATATAACATATACACCTGTTATGTAACACATTACTACTGATTGTGTGTGGGTACATTCTTGTTAAAGTTTCGAGATATATAAGTGATACTGTTAATCCATTCTGTTTACCGGGACCAATCTGGTGCTCGAAGAAAAGACGGATTAAACTTATGAAACTGTTGAATGTACTCTTCTTTTTTTTATTATTCCCAATTCTTCTCTCCTTTACAAAGGTGGAAATGTGTGATGAACGTTCTTAGGCGTTTCGCGTCTTCTGTTAACTTTGGAAAGCATCGTTAACAGGCTCGTCGTCGTCGTCATCATCATCTCCTTCGCTCTCGAATGTATTGTCGGGAATATCGTACAATCGAATCATGGGCTTGTTCGGGTCCTTCATGATCAAGTACTTGCCATCCTTTTGTTTCATACAGATGTCAATGATGCAGCGAAGAATACCCCAAGCATTGTCCATGTTGAGATTGATCTGCGTCGCAAATTCATTGGGCTTGTACTGCTGCGTGCCAAGGATGACGTGTTTGCTGGAATCCCTGACCATCGCTCGCGAGACATAGCCGAATTTCAATTGGTCCGAGCCAGCCAACAAGGCCTGCACGGTCCACTTAGCTAGTTTGCATGCGTTGTTTCTCAATTCGTTCGCCAACACGGCACCACGCTGCGTGTCGAGTTTCTGACGCCACTCGACACCATTCGCCAGCTTGGAGTCCCATTCGTTGAGGGCCTTGACCGTCAGGAATTGAGTCTCGTTATTGGGCCCTTGCATCACTGCATCGTGCTCGCAACGCGCTACCAGCACAATCCCATTATTCAAGTCCCACTTTCTGTATCTGTATGCCACGCTAGCCACATCGCTCTCTTCCTCCTCAGAGATGAATGGATTACCCTCCTCGAATTTATGACGGGGCTCGTTCGACTTCAATACTTGTTGCGAGAAATTATGATTGATAAAGGTCGCCTCCAGTGCGAGGTTCCTTGGAGAATTTAGCGAGTTCCCATCATCCTGAGGGGGCTCCACACTAGTCTCATTCACGGTCAGCAGATCGAATTCAGTGTTATCTCTCTTGTCGAAGAAAAGCTTATCGCCGATCTTCTCGATTACAATATCCCACGAGTAATTACTACGTGTGCAGCACATAATCGTTGCCAAGATAGCATCGGTAGCATAGACGTTGCCTTCGGTCTTGGAAAGCTTACGAATAATGGGATCATCAGTAGTAGTGACAGTGTGGAAGATTCTATCAATTCTCTGCAATGGCTTCTCGCTCTTGACATTGACTCTGTCGTAGGTCTTATCATAATATTCCAATGATCCGCAGCAAAGGATATCTTCTCCATCCTTGACACTGGGCAAAGACAGCTTCGCGAGCCGTGGGAAGTCCATCTCTTCTATGGTTACCCAATCCGGTCGTACGGTAACAGAAGCATCTCTTATTTTGATGGGCGGCTGATTCTTGTGATTCCTCAAACCCTGCTGCCTGCCCCATCTCTTTGTTTGTCCCTTGCGTTCTCGTTCTCTCAACTTCAGCTTGCCAAGCTGTTGCATTTGAGTGAGAGTAGCGCGTTGCCCGCCACGACCACGCATGTTTCTCTGGTTGTGTCTAAACCGTCCACCGCGCTGGTACGGCGGTTTCTGTACGCGCGTAGTGTCCACCAAGTGGAACGTAGTCTCATCTTCGTCGTGATAGTAAGCATATTGGCTGCCCGAGCCAAATTGAGAAGTGTACTTGTCTGTGAAAACAAATAACGACCATTAAAGCTTTAATTCCTTATTACTCAAATCCTAAAACTTGTCAACTACTTTCTTTATAAACTCTCGCTGTCTTCCATTCCAATCACCACTAAACGCAATGATAAACAAACGCCCAACGCGAATAACAAGGAATGGAATCCATTGAGTAAGTTGTGCTTCTCGCGCAGGCTGCGCAGCACGTCACAAGTGCGAGTGTAGCGAATGCCAGAAACCGGTTGTAGGTTACGAGGAAGAGACAAGCACGAAACGAACGCAAAGACAGCGAATACTTACTCGGGAACTTCTTATCTTGGAAGGCGGGCGTGGTCCAATCGGAAATCTAAAAGAAGGCGCTTTTAATGATTAACACTGGGAGAATTAAGAGTGGTGCGATGGAAAAGCGTGTGGCTGGGAGCGTGCATATGCGTGTACCTTGCCGAGTCGATCGCCCTTCGAGAAAGGCTGATAGGGTATGTCCTTAAATTGGTCAGGTAACTCACAAGGACCCCAACCTTCCGGGTTGTGTTGGATCGCGGGCGCTTGGAAGCGTGCCACCTCCTCAATTTCGACGGATTCCTCCATCGCCAGGTTGCTCACGTCGTCCGTCATTTCAGGAGACCGCAATCTTCTCGGCAGCGCCTCGCCAACTTCCACAGCGCCAGTCGCGCATGCGTGCGTCACTCGATCTTTTATCTTCTCCACATGCTAACCCCGCGAATTTCTCTCATTCCTCTCAATTAAATTTGCTAAACTAAATCGAATTACTTGTTTTGTTATAACTATAATGCAACATCAAGTAATTTTATACACGTACGAACAAATCCTTTGTCATGTTACTGACATATTATTGAGTAAAAGTTTAGTTATAATTACTAAAAGGCAAAGGGATTCAAAGAACAGTATATATATCACTATACAACCAGCGCCGCCACTAATCTCCGCAAGACTCGCTTGAAAGCAAAAGTCCGGGAGAACAATGGGATTGTCAAATTCGAAATAGAATACTAGAAGGATCGAAGGAGAATTTAGGATCGTGGAATATCGAGGATGGTGAATAATGATTTTGCGAAGGTTTTCAAGCGATATGTTAAACGGAATGGTAGAAGTTAAGGGTTCGGTAAATCGAGGAGAGGATGAGCACCTCTGGCGATGCTTAGAACAGAGTCAAATGGAGTCAAACAGAGTGAAATAAAGGCCGTCTGCTCGCTAAGATACACGGGAAATATGGAATTGCACTCGTCTTGGGATTCCGGTAATGGAAGCGCGCTGATAACTTGTTAGGGAAAGTCATCGGCACTGTTGGTTGGAAGTGCGTGTTGAAGGAGTTGCTTGGCCACCGGGAACAGCTATGAACAATCGCGAAGGAGACTACGATCTATGATGCCTCGGGACACAAAGTCGTACGCTTACCAGGAGTTCTAGGATGGCCGCTGGAAATCATCGAATCATTCTCCTCGCAAGTCTCGTCTCCGTTCTCTCGATATTCTGCAATGCTGCGGCCCGAGCACCCTCCACCCCGACCGCCGATCCTCGAGGTTAAGTTCGATGACAATTCAATGATATTATCAATTACTCCTATTCTTTCCCTTTGCCATTCATAACTTTTGACAAGCAATAACAAACCCACTTCCTTTCGTTAGTAAATCGCCTTTGATGACTTAGGAATTTACCAGTCATTGTTTACACTTGTTTTGTCTTTCGAGCTTATTTGGAGTCTTTTGTTTCATTTTGATTACCCGCGATTTATTTCTATTGAAATTCGATGACAGTAGTTTCTTGCGATTGCTTTCTTTCTTGTTTTAGTGGTCAGTTTGATTCGATGGTGTTTTTGGAGTAATGAGTGATTTGGTGGTTTTCGTATAAACATTGCAGGATCCCCGACGCTCCTCTTCGCGACGCAGAAGGACATTCGTATGGCCAACGCCTCACGCTCGAATAAAGTGACAACGATCATCAAGGATCTCTCCGAGAGCGCCGCTCTCGACTTTTATTATGAGCGTGATTTGGTTTGTTGGTCGGACAGTGGCTTGGAGATGATTCAGTGCGTTCGGACCAATGGAAGCTACACTGGCGAAAGGACGACTGTGGTGAACTCGAGCTTGATCTCTCCCGATGGTTTAGCTTGCGACTGGTACACTGGCAAGTTGTACTGGACGGATGGCGAGAAGAACAGGATAGAAGTGACGAGTATAGATGGCCAGCATCGGAAAGTGCTCTTCTGGACAGACATATATCAACCGAGAGCAATCGCTCTGGTTCCAATGAAGAGCGTCCTCTTCTGGACGGACTGGGGCGACGTGCCCAAAATAGAAAGAGCTGCGATGAACGGTGACCCTTCCACAAGAGAAGTCATTGTGTCCGATGACATTTTCTGGCCGAATGGCTTAACGATAGACTATGAAAACGAACAGGTGTACTGGGCGGATGGTAGACTAAGGTTCATTGCTGTGATGGATTATCACGGCAAGAACCGACGGAAAGTAGTTAGCCAAGACTTAGATTATCCCTTCGCGATCACTTACTTCGAGAATAAACTCTACTGGACCGACTGGCGGACTTGGTGCATTCACTCCTACGATGTGCGGCAAACGCAAGCTCATCCGCGGGAATTATTCCAAGGGGAATACATTCCTGGTGACATAGAAGTCTGGGATGTGAAGAGACAACCGTACGGAAACCATCCTTGTAGGAAGAATAATGGAAATTGCTCGCATTTGTGCTTATTGAGCACCTCCGAACCAGGCTACACTTGCGCCTGTCCGACTGGAGTAAAACTCCTGGATAATTATACTTGCGCCGACGGTCCAGAGGAACTTTTGTTGATTGTACAGAGGAACGAAATATGCAGGATATCCTTGGATTCTCCGGATTATACAAACTTCGTGTTACCACTGACGGGTATCAAGCATGCGATTGCAATTGATTTCGATCCTGTAGACGAAATGCTCTACTGGACCGATGAAGAAGCGCGTGCTATTCGGAGAGCCTTCTTAGACGGCTCTGGACAAGAAGATGTTATAGTCACGGAAGTAGAGAATCCTGATGGAATCGCTGTTGACTGGTTAGCTAGGAATTTGTACTGGACCGACACGGGTACCGATAGAATCGAAGTAGCAAGACTCAACGGAACTAGTAGGAAAGTTCTAATCAATGAAGACTTGCTCGAGCCACGTGCAATTGCGGTAGCACCCGAACTCGGATGGATGTTCTGGACAGACTGGAATGTGAAACGTCCAAAGATCGAACGTAGCAATTTAGATGGGACCGAGCGAACTCTATTAATAACGAAAGACATAGTCTGGCCTAATGGAATCGCATTGGATCATTCGAGATTGAAAATCTATTGGTGCGATGCGAAGACGGATAAAATAGAAGTGTGTAATATGGATGGTACCGATAGGCGCGAAGTTATAACGGATAATCTTCCACATCTCTTTGGATTAAGTTTACTCGGTGATTACTTGTACTGGACTGATTGGCAACGGCGAAGTGTCGACAGAGCGCACAAGTTAACAGGTGGTGAGCGAGAAGTGATTGTAGATCAGGTACCAAACGTAATGGGATTAAAAGCTGTTCACCTTGGCAAAGTCAATGGAACTAATCCTTGTGCTCATAATAACGGAGGATGTAGCCATTTGTGCTTGAACAAGCCTGATAATAAATACGTGTGTGCTTGCCAGATTGGTTACGAATTAACCAAAGACAAACGTACTTGCGTGGTACCTGAAGCCTTTCTTCTCTTTGCCCGAAAAGAGAATATCGGACGAATCAGTATTGAGAATGCGAATAATGATACGAATAATATCAATAACAATATTATTCCCGTCACTGGCGTAAAAGATGCAAGGTATCGAAAATGGAATAAAATTATTTCAAATTCCCTTTCAAGATTATTATATTCAATCTTTCTTCCAGTGCACTGGATTTCAACATAGCCGATAGTCGCATTTACTGGACAGACGTCAAATTGAAAATGATTTCACGAGCTTTTATAAATGGTTCTGAGATGGAGAGAGTTGTCGATTTGGGTTTAGAGACGCCGGAAGGACTTGCCATTGATTGGATCGCGCACAATTTGTACTGGAGCGATACCGGAACGAAGAGAATTGAAATGGTGCGATTGGAGGGTTGCAGTAGGAAAGTTCTTGTTTGGAGTAATGTCATAGAGCCAAGATGTTTGGCTCTCGATCCTCAGCGTGGGTGAGTATAATTCGTACAGGATTCGTCGTAATATGTTTCACGGTATTGTAACAATGAATATTTTAGACATATGTATTGGACCGAGTGGGGAAACACTGGTAGCATAGAACGTGCGGATTTAGATGGAGGTCGCCGTCAAACGATACTGTCCGATATTGGGAAAACGAACGGTCTAACGCTGGATCATGTTGCTCGCAAACTTTATTGGGCAGACTTATTTATACCCGCAATCGACAGCTACGACTTGAAAACCAAACATAGAAATGCGATTATTATGGAAGATATTGTTTATCCATTCAGTATAACGCAATACCAAGAATATATCTATTGGACTGATTGGAACACCGGCGATATCGAAAAGGCAGATAAAACGACTGGAACTAACAGAACGAAGATTCACAGCAAATTGGAATCTGTTACTGATCTCTTAGTGTTTCACGCATCAAGACAATCGGGCTGGAACCCATGCGCTGTGCGCAATGGCAACTGCAGTCACCTGTGTATCGCGTTGCCCGAGGAGAATGACAATTCGTCTACCTCGTACAAATGTGCGTGTCCAACTCATTACAGCCTCGCAGCGGATAATCGAAGTTGTATAGGTAAATTAAGCAAAGCTTTTACTTTGAAACACATGAAAATAATACAACAATGCAATAAACCATATTTCTCTTCCCAGCTCCAAGGAATTTTATGATGTACAGTCTTCGCAATGCAATATACCGTTTCCTACCAGACACGCAAGACTGCCCTGACATAGTGTTACGTGTTCAGACACTGAAGAACGTCCGAGCAATCGAATTCGATCCAATAACCCAACACATATACTGGATAGACGGCAGGACCTTATCAATCAGGAAAATCCAAGAAAACAAAACTCACGCTACTGTAATAATCTCTGGAGCATCAGGACATCCGTATGATCTCGCTTTAGATCCTTTGGGACGGTTACTGTTTTGGACTTGCGCTGTCAACGATGCAATAAACGTCACTAAATTGGACAACGGATCCTCCCTCGGTGTGGTAGTGAAAGGGGACGGCGAGAAGCCTAGAAATCTTGCCATTCATGCTGAACAAAGACTACTATTCTGGACGGATATCGGACGAAAGATGAGAATAATGCAGAGCAAGATGGATGGGAAGGAACGCATGGTTATCGCAGCAGACATAGAATCGCCCAGTGGCTTAGCTGTGGATACCGAAACCAATATGGTTTTCTGGGCACATGGCAATCAAATCGAATGCGCCGACTTCCATGGAAATAACCGCAAACTTCTTGTTTCCATCGGTCAGGGCTCTGCAGTTTTCTTGACTGTCCTATTCGATTACGTTTATTGGTTTGATCGAGACATACCAGTATTGGAACGCGTCAATAAAAGCACGGGTTCTGGAAGGAAAGTCATGAGCAATCGCCTACTCACTGACTTATTAAGTGTCTCAACACCACCGGACGATATTATGGAAACACACGTGTGCAGTCCATTCCATGATTACGGTGGATGTTCTCATTTTTGTATTGGGACAACTTCTGTACGATGTTCCTGTCCAAAATCACTTGTATTGTCTGACGATGAAAGAACATGCAGAGCCGCACCTGCCTGTGGTAACGATCACTTTACGTGTGTGGCGCCCAGTTCTGCTGTAGCCAAAGATTGCATTCCAGCAACTTGGAAATGCGATGGGCAAACGGATTGTCCCGACGGTAGTGATGAACTTGGTTGCCCTGCTTGTAGAAGCGATCAATTCAGATGTCAGAGTGGTCATTGCATAGGTGAGCTTGGCAACTTTCGAATTCTATAAATGATACAGATTTTCTTTGGGATAAAGTCGAATATAATTTGATACGATTCTTCTAATTTTACTAGACATGTCATGGGTGTGCGACGGCACAGCGCAATGTCACGATGGCTTAGACGAAGCACACTGTTGTCGCTCGGGTCAATTCCAATGCGCCGTCAATGGGGTTTGCATCTCAGGTTCTGCAATCTGTGATGGATGGGACGATTGTGCCGATAGCAGCGACGAAATGGCTCCAGCATGTGTGTCTTCCAATAACGATGGACAGACCTCCACCCCTTCTTCCGAATCGGGGAAAATCACTTACGTGATCGTTGTACCACTTGGCCTAACAGCTACGATAGCTGCAATAGTGTTCAGTTTCTACTACTGTCGGCGGAGGTTCACAGCGAATGAGGAGCTCCCAGATATCTTGCATGATTCGGCGGGTGATCCACTGTCTCCTAAGCCAGGCAGAGTCGCGAAACCTATGTTTGCGCACAAGAACAATAGGAAAGATATTAAGATTGGAATGGAGGCGGTGAGAATGTCGATGTTGAATGGAAGTAGCATTGGCTCGAGTTATGATAGAAGTCATATAACAGGTAACATAATAGTACCTTGTTCGAACTTAAATCTAGTTATTAAAGTGTATTGCATTTGATATTCATCACTTTGGTGACTCGTATCTTCAGGTGCATCAAGTTCTACGAGAGGAAGTTCAGCAGGAGGCTATCCTCAGGAAACTTTAAACCCTCCACCAAGTCCGGCCACAACAGCTAACTCCACCCGATGCTCGAGTAGCAATGCATCGCGGTACAAGCCGTACCGTCACTATCGTAGTATAAACCAGCCACCGCCGCCAACGCCGTGCAGCACGGACGTTTGCGACGAATCAGACAGCAATTATCCAGCTCGTTATAGATACGAGAGCGAGCCGTTCCCACCGCCACCGACTCCTCGCTCCGTTTACCATAGCGATGCTGGTATCAGCTGTCCTCCGTCCCCTAGTTCCAGATCTTCCACCTACTTTAGTCCCTTGCCACCGCCGCCGTCACCTGTACCTTAATCTGTAAGTATTACTTAATAACCAAATGCCTCCAGAGCAGTGTTCCCAGTTCAATTCTCTTTTAAAACCATTGACAACGACGCATGGATATATTGCGCCATGCCAAACCCAGGGAACCAAGGCACCATTGTGCTTAACGGCTCCCGATATCGAACTTATCGTGGTTGTCTATAAGTAGGACACAAATTTCCGAAGGAAAGAACGCTTTCTGTATAGGTGATTAATGAACGACACGCACGAGTCCAAATTAGGTAGCTCTATCAAGCGCAATTTAGGAAATCACGTTTGTACAGTTGAAGATTAATAACTCTTATTGTATTTCTCTTATGCCGCGCGTCTGGTCTCCTGTTAAGATCGAGACCAATTCTCAACAGCGTCTTCCATTGAAGACACTTTTACGATATAATACTTGAATAAGCCATTTATTCAAGAGGACCGTTTTTTACTCTTCTGTCGAAAAGAAAATGTGTATATCGTTTCGATGCTTTGTTACGATTTTGATTTTAAAAGAGTTTTATAGAAAGCATTGGATGAAGCTCGCAAGACGGTGCTTGTTGATTTCGAGATATTTTATAATGACATAGTGGCGAGTACACGAGGAGCTTAATGTGAAGGAAGGAAGGGGGCGAATCGAGTGGTGCAAATCAAAGCTGTTTTTATGGTTTATCTGTAAAGTTCATACCATTGTGCCTACTAACTTTATACGATTACTTTATAGGTGTAATTTAGCCCGCGCCAGTATTCCGGCGTGGCTGTACATATTGTATGATTGTACAAACATTCGTAACGCTAATACTAAGTAAGGTCATCAACAGCATATCATCACAGATAACAATTAAGTAGTTTTGCAATAAAGAATCGCGCCGCGTTACTCGGCGCTACTCGATCAATCAAAAAAGTGACGTTAGAAATCGGTCAATGTGCCATGTAATCTAATGGAGTAACATTCTTTATCTATGTTAATTAATCATGTTATCGAACAAACCTGTAAAACGAGAGACTGACAAGTTTTGAGATTCTTAGTCCGACACTTTACACTGGTAGTTTTCATTTCACTGTTAATTAGAGTAATGTCAGCAGGCAGAGCTTCTCGTCTTTTCGAATTGGAAGGGCAGTAATCGCGCGTTTTAATCCTCCGCATTCTCTTGCGGACTTGTGTCTTTGATGAAAATTCAACTAGAAATTATGCCGCGTCTTAGCCGGTGAAAGTTCGGAGGTCATGCTTGCACTTTATCATAACTTAATAGTTGGGATAGTATACTAAAATTATAGGGATGCTCAAATTTCCTAAGCCAAAGGTCTTGAATAGCGGAGAGAGAGAGACACGCATTGATATTAGCATTAGGGCGAAAGTATATTTTTCTGAGGACAAAAAGAAACGAAAGGCCACAGAGGCGAATCTCGTCATGTACTAAACTGTGCACGAGGGAAATATGTACGCATTAATACGCACCGTAGTAGCCGAAATTGCAAAATGAAAGTATTCAGTGAAATGCGCGCGACTACTCACTGATCAATTCAGTATCGATTAGGCCGAATGTCCAAGGCACATCACATTGATTGTATAAAGGATCTGCACAAATCGTATACTGTATTTCGTATACACAGGGTGTATAAAAAGGATGGAAAGAGAGATTAGGAATCAAGTATGTAGCAAAGCGGAGGCTACTTGCCAGTGAGCCCAAGGAGCGTTTTCACTTCATTTATTTTTGGAACATGAACACAGCTATATCTGCTCTATGCAAATTAATGCATCCACCTTACTGCCGGCCTACTGAATAAATTCCCAATTCTTTTTATACTAATGACTCTTTCGCATACTAGTTCCCCTTAAAAACTTTTGTTATTGTATTATAGATTCCTGTGCATACAGAAATGTCGGATATTTTTTTAATCCCGTTTCCTTGACGCGGAGGTTTCGAGCCCTCGTTGCTGCTGTTCAGTCGACGTGTACATACGTGTATTTTAAGTTACTGCGATTCATAGTGTTTCACAATTCAAACGTTAAGAGTCCGTATGCCCGTTGCAATTTCTCGTCTAGATTGGCAGAGAAACAGATTGAATCTCGACTCGGGGACAGCGGGAAGCTGCGAGCTATTTCATTATTGTAATAATCGATCTTAGCCAATCAATCGCCGTACCGTAATCTTTAGAGGAACGATTCCCCGCTCATCTATTTCTAAGTGGACAGAGAATCGCAGAATGAAAGGGAATACGATGTCTTGTAATTAGCGAATGGAACACTTGAATTTAAATTAAAGTGTATAATACACAGTCCATGTATTTCTTAGGATATCGTTGACATTGTATTCGCTGCTTTTCATTCTGTGGTGAGCCTCGCATTAGCTAATCAAAACTAAATCTTGTTATACCAATTGTCGTACACGAATCTTACAGGGTATATAAAATTTTGTAACTACCACCTTGCATGTATGAATCCTTGGACAGAATGGAGTTGCATTTAGAAGGAAGTCGAATCGCCGTTCTCCTAAATCTAACTTATCGTAATAGAATATTTATCTTGCATGATTGCATTCACTCTCAATGTCATATAAACAGTACAAGTTAAAAAAAGGGGTACGTAACGCCTTCAGGAAATTCTAAGACTGTTGTATTCGACAGAGTCACTTGTAACGCGCACAAAATCACCACGAGTTAAGCTAGCTATTGTAAATCTACCACTCATAGGAAACCTTTGTAATAAGAATTTCAGAGCTATATAAACACACTTTATCGATGCGAGCAGCTTATCCGAGAACGAGATTCAGTCTGTTTTTCGATGACGTACCGCAGAGAAAGAGAGAGAGAGAGAGTACACATCCGCACATGAAAATCTCCATCTGTGAATATTCAGGCAGCATCTTTTTGATATTTACCAACGTTTACCTCGCACTGCCACTGCATTGCCTTCGGGGAGATACTTATTAAATTATTGTCCTCGTTTTAGCATTAAAGACTGATATAATGGTTCTCTATATTTTTTTTACTATTCATCGCGACGTCTACGTTGTCCACTGTATGAAGCTAAATTGTATGAAAATCAAAAAAACAATAAAACTTCTGTTGCATATTTTACATCTCCCATGGACGACTCTCTTGTATGACTGGTAAGGAAAACTTCTTGCGAAGTTTGACCTTTTTTTTCCTTAGAATAAGTTATTGTAAAGTGATCGGGGGAATGTTTTAAAATGAAGGAAAATATTTGCCATCAAGTGTTTATTAAACTATTTACACGCGCAATCTGTGTACAATTGTCGACAATAATGGAAACGACAAGATCCATAACTCGCAACAACAGAAAACCACTTTCTTGCTCGATACGCTATACAGACGTGCTATTTACACGGGTTTTTTTTTATTACACGGCTCGTCGTTCGTTGGTATGATTACCTATCTTACAGATTTTACAATCAGCGTACTGTTATTCTTACTAATTAAAGACGCCTTTGTACAAATATACACGTGCCACGCGGGTTTTGGTAGAAAATAAATAGTCACATTTTCGGCGGGTACGCTTCGCTCGCGACTGCGATTCGTAGCTTTCGGAATTAGTAGCGAAAGCGCAGATAAGTCGTTGTGTTACTAGTTAGTTAATAGAAAGTTATTCCTTCGCGCAATCCACTCTTTAACCGTGCCTTTCCCTCCTCCTTCTTCTCCTCCTCCTCCTCCTCACCCTGGCGAGAGCATAACGCACGCCGAGCAGGTCTTCACACCGGAAACACTTCAAGCCAGAGAATCGCGTTGCTGCCTCCACGAGTATAATAATACATTTGTATACATTAGAAATTTGTCATCAAGTTCAATGTTCGATGGAAGAAAATTGACGCGTCGCTAACAAGCGTCCAGTATATTCCAATTGTTGGCGCTTGCTTGGTTCGGCTTGGAACGTCTACTACGTGTACCGTTAGTTCGCCGCGTATAAGTTCCAGATTTACACGGGCCTCGTGGTACTCGTCTTGCATTTGAATGCTGCATTGCGCAATGTTTCACAGGGAAACACAGTACATCGACAGACACGAAGATCCTCCTCGAGACGCAAAGACCCATTGCGCGCGCGCGCGTCACCCAAATGTAACTGTGGACGCAAGTTTACAGTAACACTATTTCGCAGGCTACAATATTTGCGTTACTTACAATCTTAGATTACGCATTACGTTACACCGAAAGATAGGCGAGTGCGGACGGCTTCCAACAGTAGTTAGCTGTTGATATTCCGCATCGCAGAGTTCGGGGTTTCAGTATTACAGTAGACGTTAGATTATAACCGAGAAAGGGGCAGCACGTGGCATGCCACAACAACCGGAGTGCTCGAATGCAGACGCATCTCAGGTACGTAGAGATTTCGAAATGTGTCACGTCGAAGGGTTGGTACCCGCCCTACGTAAATCTACGCGGCATTCTCTACAAAGTCCAGGAGAGGCGCGCTGTCGCGAAAGATCGGTTTCTCGAAGCGTAGAGAAATCGGCAGCGTCACATACAGGCGCGCTTTCGCTTGGCATTCCATCGAGAACGCAGCTCACCCAAATCTGAACGCCACGTCATAAGACCTATTCCTGATATCTTAGTCGCTCTCTTCCTCCGGCCCTTATCCATACTGATTTCGGAAACGCTTCGATCATTATTCAATAAAGCCGAAAGGAAAGTTCATGTCCTCCTTATTCTTCAGGATTTATTTTAGTCGCGACATTATTAGAACTGCTTGCTTTTTACGAACGATTTTTGGAATGCGTTTCGTACACCATTGCTCGCGCGTACCTTGATCCACCGACGGGAGACGATAGAGTAAGAAACATTCTCTCACACGATCGCACGAAGATTGTTACCATTGCGAAATAGGTAAGACCAGCGCTGGCATTACGCGGCGCGCGGCTCCTTCGAGTACAATGTCGATAAAGAATATTCTGTACTTTGTACCTCAAGAACATACATTTATAAGACAAGAAAGAATAAGGCTTTTAAAGATACATTAGTTCATGGTATAAAATGCACTCTCGCGTCACATGAATTTCCGTAAGGTACAGTTATACTATTTCCGGGCACGAAATAGGCATTTCCTACGTAGAGACACAGTCTGTTAAAAGAAAGAATGGTATCTCGCTCGATTGCCTTCCCAGCAGGATTATCCTCAGCGGCAACCGCAGCCTAAAACTGCCATATCCTGATAGTTCTTCAGCACCACTTTGTTCTCCTCGTCAAGGTAGAGCATCGAGATCGAGCTGAGCGCGGTGGGCACGCAGCAAGCCTTCGGTACCATGCTCGGCTTCGTCGAGTACACAAGATTCTGTACAATCGCGTGATTCGTCGAGTTCAAATGATCCGCGAGCGGGAATGGACAATCACCGTGGCAATAGAACGCATCGTAGCCCGGTGGAGCAACGATCCAGTCGTTCCAGCCAACATCGGCGAAGTCCACGTAAAGTGGATGTCTCCTGCAATTCTCGCGTCCGTCTTTTCGTCTGTTCTTCCGTAGCGCGGCTCTTCTGGCTCGCCGGTCGAGGATCTGAGTGGCAGAAGCCATCTTATATCTACCATCATCGGTGTAAGTGAAGAGCATGGGCCTATTAATAACCCAGGAGTCATTTTGCTCGTTCAAACTCCGTCGCAGCCTCACGTGCTCCCGCTGTCTCCCGAGTACGTGAACGAGAAGACCATAATTCTTCTTGTGGTCCTTCAGCCACCTCTCCACCGCCGGATGCACATCCAAGCTGACACTGGAGTTCTTCCGTGTGTCGATGACCTTGCTGTCGATTAGGCGCAAGATCGCCGAGCTGCGACCTTTCACGCCCGGTCGCACAATATCGTAAACCAAAATTCTCGTTAACTTTGGCTGTTTCTCGCTCTCGAGATCGGTCAGCGCGATCCTTGAGACTGTCAATTCCGCTGCCTGCAGCCTCTCGCCAGCTGGGATACCCGACAGATCGAACGACAGCCGGAAGCGGTTCGGCGATTGGAATTTATGATCCAAATCACTTTCTGTAATAGAAGATAATCATATATTAGTATCGATTCTCCATCCATTGTAGAAAATTGTTTCTGCTATTGGCTTCTAAGATTCTGTACACACCTATGTGTGCGAACGATCGCACAGTGTTGGCCGAGCGCGCGTGAATGCCTGGCTTGGCGATGTCGGCTATGCCGATACTGTTTTGCTTGTCGAAGAGCTTCCTTAATGACTCTGGCACGTAGGCAGGACCCTGTGGCTTAGGCCTCTTGTTAAAGCCTAGTAGGGAGAGCAAGCTGGCCTCCATCCCAGCGATCGCTCGATCACGATCGCTCATTGAAATTCGATTGCTTGATTGCCCGTCGACGTCGGCGTCCAGGTGCAGCGTCCGCATGTTCGTGCAGAGCGCAACCGGCATCAGACACCAGGCCGCGAACAGCAGCAGCCTAGGAGGCACTAGCAGGCGCATCCTGACGTTCGCGCTCACTTACGCTGCCCCCCTGTAATCAGATTGTACCACTTTCTTAGCATAATTCAACACACAACACTTGCAAAGATTATCGTCCTAATTATATGAAATATATGTTACAATTATAACGGCTCGGTTGTTGAAATATAAATTGTTGTTTAGTATCGAACAGGTGATTTCTTAGATAAGTAGAGGTAAACCAAGGGTCAATCGAGAGCGAGGAGGACAAGACTGTGTAGAATGACGAATGGGTTGTTAGGAGAAGTTGCAGCCGGATTCTCCGGCGCTTATTTCGCCGGGAGGGAGAAGAGCTCGAGGTATCGAGGAATTACGTCAAACCAGTCGGTAGCAGAGTCGAAATGAAGTCACAGGATAGCAAGAACTCGGCCCGTAATACTCAAAAACGAGGTTGCGCATACATATTCCCACTCAGTCAAAGGCGTAACTTTAATAATCTATTTGTGTAGATGACATTACTTGCAGCCGCGCAACAAAACACCAGCGGACCGCGGCGGCGGCGGCGGCGCCCGGCGGACAGCCGGATAAATCTCTTACGAAAACATTCGAGAGCGAAGACGGCTGGAAAAATTTATAGCCGCTTTGGAATTCACTGTCCCCGAGAAGAGGCGCGCGGGCGCGCTCGTGTCCCCAGGAGTACAACACGGCTGCGAGAGCTTCTCCTACATTTCGAGGAAGCTACCAACAACTTTCGTTCGAGGCGAGAATTTTTCTTTCCTCTCGCATTCCCGCGACTCTCCTCTTCCCCGCGCTCAATAAAGCAGCAGACACACATAGCCACACACACACTCCTCGCATTCCAGTGTGTCCGTTAGTGCATATATTCTCTACTTAGTTAACGTTCACTCGCCGACCAACCAATTACTGCCAATCGTGTGAGGACTGCTTAATAACGGAGCGCGATTCTCTACCGTGAATCTCCCGACGGCCAAGGAGAATATATCGTGGTGACTTTCGAAAAGAAGCGGCCCGAAGAGGATAGCGCGCGGATGATGCTGCTGCTGCTGCTGTTGCTGATGCCTGCAGTCGGATGAATGGATGATGACGCTACGAAATCGGTAAACACCCGCTGGAAAAAGGAAACAACGCGATATCCTGGGGAGGCCGAGCAAGCAAGCAAGCTAGCGAGCGGGACACAAAAATAGAGACTCCGCAGAACTATAAACTTCGGAGAGGTTGGCCAGCCGAAAGAGTAAGAGTAAGCAGATGCAGAGAGCGCGAGAGTGTAAGAGAGTAAGAGGGAGGGAGCGGGCGGGGGGGAAACGCGCGCGCGAGGGGCCAGGGAGCGGAGAGAGAAATCGGAGGAAAAAAGCAACGAGCGGGGATGGGCCCCGTTGAAGAGAGACAGGGAGACCCCGAGAGAGAAAGATAGGGAGAAAAAAAGCACGCGAAGGCGGATAACAGAAAAAACGAGGAAGAATGCGAGGCAACCGGCGGGCCGCCTCACGATAGAATCATCGCACGGCTCTAAAACAAAGGCAACGGACAATTCGGAGACGAACAAAAAACCCCCGGGGATGACGGCGGAGAGACCGCTGGGCGTAAAGCCCGATTCACGCTTTGAACTTTCGCCGCCCGACCGCGCGGAGGAGAGAGAGACCCTCGCCCTCCCCAAATGATGCTGTTCCCTCGACAGGCCAAAATCACATTAATAAACCACTTTCGTTCGGCATTCGGTATCCAAAGTGGTCCCAGAATCACTGCGATTTATCTTCCAATTCTCACGAACATCCTCATTCAAGTATTAATCTAGCTCGATGGGAGCCAAGCCCAACAGAAATCTGCCATCTGTGAAGTTGCCTTTTGCGCGCATGTGCCTCTCGTCGTTCACGCTTCCATTGAATACACTTGTTGGTCGCTCTCTTTGGACAAAGATCTACTTGATTCGAATGGGCCGCTCGAGTGGCTAATTAAGTGCCTCCACGAAAGCTCTCCGAGCTTATTAATGACGGCTTGAAACGAAGTAATAAAAAGGGGGGGACGCTCGACCGCCGCATGACAAAGCTGAAAAGAAGTAGAGACATGTGAGAAATGTTGGGAAGTTACTGCGAGAACAAGTTACTCGGAAAGGAGGAGAGTCTACCTGTGTGTGATTGACAATTTTCCGAAAATCTTCATACACTTGTCAGATTCCGCAAGCCCGTTTAGCACAGAGAGCTCTATCCGTGGCGTGCGTGCGTAGATATTTGCCTCGATGATTATCATGTTAACATATGATTCGCGCGGTTGCAAACTCTCTCGCAGCGAGTAGTTAAAGAGAGAGAGAGAAGAGGGTGCAGGCGGTCGGTGTTCGTGCAGCGGAGAGAGGATTCATGTCGTAGGAGCGTGGCTTAAGGCATTCGAGATATGCGCACCCAGTGCGCTGTATCTTCTTCTGAGAACGGGTTTGGTGGAAGAGAGAGGAGGCGAGTGGTGGTGGAAAGGAAGAAGAGAGGCGGAGATGAAGGCAAAGGGGCTAGTGCCAAGCTGTCTGCTGCGGGCTCTCTCACGATCGTTTGGTTCCCCGTCTCTCGGGAGTGGAATGCACGACCACCCGAAATATTTCCGAGAGGAACCGAGAGACCAGCCGATAGACAAGGAGGCGGCGGCGGCGGCGGCGGCAACGGCTGCGCCGGCCAGGGCTGACCCAGACCTATTAGCCTCGCGGTACAGTTAAGGTGAGGCCACACTGATTAGACTGGGCCAACGAATCATCGATTCCGAACTCCACGATCCTCCTAGGAACCACTCAAATTCCATACTATTACAAATCGATCCCAGTATTATTACAATGATACGCAGAACTCCGCCGAGAAAGAGACTAACTTTAGACTCGAACCCACTTCTCGGAAGAGAGTGCCTCTCGATCGATTTCAACTCCGATCCAGGACTAATAATAGTTAGCGTCGCTGGAGTAACGGGAGTGCCGATTGAAGCTGGTATATTTTGTAGATTATGCCGAATGCCCACTCGCTCGATCATTCTATTGGATGAGAAGTTTTAATGTAGTAGAGAGTGCCTGACGAATATCTCACTGGCGATGTATAAAACGGGCCGGAGACAAATTCGATGACAGCGAGCACTTTGACAGAGAGAGAGAGAGAGAGAGAGAGAGCGGAGGAATCCGAGAAATTCGGATGTCGAGTGGCCGGTGGTACCTGGACAGGCCAACCCCCGTGAACATTACATTTCGAGTTCACCTTCTTCCCACGCGACAAGATAAGACTGCATTCCTCGCCGAGGCATCTTCCTTGTTAGTACAAGTCACGTTATCAGACAAGAACGAGGCAGCAGTCCGCCCGGCGGAGAGCGCGCGCGCTCGCGCGCGTCACTGCCACTTATCCTTGAGGTGTACGCTCTTTGCTACTTGCACTTGGGAAGTGTCTTCATTTCGCCACTTCCCGTGACACTAAAAACTAAAACTCCACTCTTCCTTCATCTTCCAACAGAAGCAATCGACGATTCTTAAAAACGATCAAAGAAACAGAAGATAAATCGAAAGTCTATCAAGAAGACAATGCAATTTTTCAATATTAATACTAGAATTATGACAACACTAAGAGCGAAAGGGAATCGCTACATATATAACAGAGGAGCAGAAGAAGAAGAGAAGCAGTGAAACTGAATGGAAGCTACCCATGTCAGCACTCTCCGCCCAGGGCTTATCCCCGCAATCAAAAAACGATGCCGAACAAAGAATAAGTCATTTCCTTTGCGGTCGGAGGAGCAGCCAGCGCTTGGGTGGTTGCCTCGCCAACCATTATATTTCATTGCTCTTTAGCTCTTAATATCGAGGGAACGCCCGTGATTTATGTAAGAAAGTTAAATCACTGTGCAGGCAATATTATATACTCTGGGATGAAATGCCAGGGACGTGGAGACTACTCTCTTCTGTCTGGATTGAGTCTGCCAGTATAATGACCCACCGCACGATTGTACGGACGTGCTTCGAAGAGCGGCAGGCATAATGTCATTTTCTCGCGAGCCAGCTGGTTAGCTGGATAATATAGAGGCTGGCCTTTGTCTTAATTTAGGTCTTATCCTCTCCTTCCTCTCCTCTCCTCTCCTCTCGCTCTTTCTCCCTTTATCCTCTGCTTGAGCCGCTACCGTGCTCGAATGTGCACTTAGCGCTCGAGGGTATTCGAAGCTGGCCAGGTATAAGGGGCCTCCTCGATCGTCCGAAAGCTAAAATACAAGCGACTTTACAGCCACTTCGGCAAGGACCACCCACGTACAATCGACTCCATGACAGTAAGCATAATACAACGGGTGATGCCGAAATTTTCAACGTAATTAGAACCCCCTATGACTCTGATTAGAATTGTCATTAAAGCTAGAACCTTTCTCGAGAATTCTATATAATCCAAGTTAGACTTCCTTTTAATTATTATAGAGAATTATATGTAACTCTGACTTTGTAATAATATTTGTTTAGTCGCAGGTATAAAAAATAGGGGTGGTTTTCATTTTGTTTCGATGTTCGAGAGTTGTTGAAAGGCTATTTTGTTGAAGAGACTAAATGGAAAGCGGAGATTTCATATATCAGAATTCTAGCTAATGCTTGTCAGAGGTATGGTATGCGAAAAGCCGGGGATTCGAGGGAGGTAGATCTCTCACGCGGGTCCTTTTCGAAGTGCCCCCTGTCGATCGATGGGAGGTCCGAGGAGCAATTTTTGCGCCGGCATGTGGCAGCAGCCAGCCAGCCAGCCAGCCAGCACATCCCGACAAAGTGGGCCCGATGAAAGGAAGAGACAAGCTTGTTCGACGCTCAGGGCAAATGACTTTGCCGATGAATTTTATCACGCTCTAGCATCTCCCGTGGGAGTCTCGCCTCCGTGACAGGAAATTGCGCGTTCGCCAGCAGCACGCTCTGCTCTGCTCGCCATCTGTTTCATGAGAGAACTTTTTCGAGCCTTTCTTCGACGACGACGCTCAGAACTTTAGCTCGCCATGAGATTCTAACTCTTCCTTTCGGTAAACATCGTTTTAATGATACACAAGTTCGCTTTTAACAAATCCTGCAAAAAGCGAACGAATCGTTTACAAAAACCCAGTGGAGAATCGCCGAGAGAAGAATAAGAAGAACGAAAAATGACGAAACAATTACATGCCAATTGCGGCGCGCTCGCGCGCGCGCGCGAGCATTCCAGAATTCCGACGAGGATATTTTTAGCCTGAAAACATGCGGGAATCACCATCCGTAAGAATAATGCGCTCCGTAACGTGTTATGCAAACTATGTTTGGCGATGCGCGTTCTATAGTACTCGAGTTGAAATGCAACTACTGCTCGCACGGCCGTCCGGTAAATGTACCGAGAAGTTTTGTCGCAGATAATAGTAGAAATTGACATAAAAACAAAGTATACAATTGAGAAAAATCGAAATGAGAAGTAATAATTCGAGATTCGCATGGAATTCAGTTGGTAAATCTTAATCAGAATGATCTTGCAACTGTTGATTCGCTGTGGAGAGAAGAGGAGTTCGTAGGGGGCAAATGATCGGCGAGAAAACCGAAAGTCAGAGGCGGCTGGAGTGCGCCAATCGAATTTGCATGCGTGCAGAGAAGAGGAGCGCGGCAACCGGTGGAATGCGGCACACAGCACACAACGCAAGGATAAGGATAAGGTCGGTGGTACCAAGTAGCGTGTGCGAGCGAGGACGGCGTCATCATCGAAAATAATCGGGACACACACCGACAATGAGTGAGGAAGTGGGTCGATCTTAACGCATCGCGGACTCTCTTCTTCTTCTCGTCTACGACGCCCACAAACTACATACTCCTCGCCGCCTCTTCTCTCCCTCTCTCTCTCTCTTCATATTGCATCTCCGCCGTTCGATTGTATCTCCCGCGAGTTCTCCGCTTCGGCTATCCATCCTTCCCCGTTCAAACAACACCACCACCATCACGAAAGTAAACAGACTGCGCGCTAGAACACTGTTTTCCCAATGTTACGTGCCTGCAAAGTCTCAGGAAGTTGCATCTTTCTCGGACACCAAGACGCACCAATTCATCATTCATTCAACCGACACGTTATTACATTACTAAGTTCCAGCAGGAATCACTCCAACAATCAGGAATCAACCTATGCCACGAGAGAGTGTTAAAAACGATCATTTACTATCCCAAGAACTATTATTCACCAACATTATTTTAAGGAGCTACTGAAGAGCCAATAAAAAGAGATTCCTTCCAAGAAAGATCGTTATCGGATTGTTGTCAAGGGAAAGACTTGTTCGTGGGATTCGCCGAAGTTTTAGCGATCCACTTCTGACAAATGTGATCAATTTAACGTGTAGATGCGTTAAATTGGATCTTGTGGAATTGTCACCAACTCAACGGTACAGTTAACAATTCTAAGAAGCTAAGAAGCTTTTCGAAGGTTAATGGACAAAGCGGTGAACAGGATGTCTGGGGTTGTTTTATGACTCCCGAAGGAATATTCTAGGGAAGTCTCACTCGAAGGAAGAAGAAAAAAATTCCTCGGACTAAGGCATTACTCATGTTCGCTGGGTAGGTTGAGTGTCCCTCGGACTCTATCCTGAAGAGAAATGTCGCTTGATTCTAATCACAGATCGAGCAAAGAACTCCTCACACTTCCTCTCTTTCCCTATTTGCCTCGTTGATATCTCTATCGACGGAATGGTACGCCGAGAAAAACACAGCGGGTAATTGGAAAGCTCGTTAAGAGTAATCCAAAGTAATGAAGCTGAGGTAATCGCTGGCTCGAAAACCGTACTATAACGGGCCGGCTATAATCAAGGCGTAACTATCGGCTACTTTTTACGGGGATCCGGTGATGAGCGATGTCAACGTCGAGTAACGCGTTACGTATGATCAGCGCCGCTGGAAAAAGGTGTAAGCGCACCGCCCGTTTAATTGCCAACTGCGAAGTATGACTTACTACTACTACGCTCGAGACACATCGCACACTGGCCGCTACCAATGAAATTTCACGCGTCAATCATTCTCTCCTCGGGGCGATTGCACCTTGCAATGCCCGCGACAAGCAAACAGCTCTCCGCGGCAAACATACTCCGCGATTCCTGGAGCGGCTACCTCGTCTCTCATCCAACAATTGCGGACTCTCTCTCTCTCTCTCCTTCTCACCCAAGCTGGAAGCACAAACACACAGCGAGGACTGAGTGGACCGAGCATACACGGTGAATCGTGTAAAATCACATGGAATTAGTGGGCCATGACCGATCGCCAGGACATTTACCCCAATCGACGTAGCCAAGGATCGGGAACAGGTGGTGTGTCTCTTGGATTCGCCGCACGCATACACGCGCACCGCGAGCACAGCATACTCTACGCCCACAACAGAGTATCCTCTAGCATGATCTAAAAGCGTAGAAATACAGTATGGAAGGAAGAGGAGACTTTCCTTGGACAAAACATCGGGCGTACGCAACGGGGCAAAGAAGAAGGAGCGTGGAATCAAGAGAGGTGCGTTGACTGGCAATCGGACAGCAGCAGGCAAGAAGCAAGGAAACAGGCATGCTTGCTGCTGCTTGCTGCTGGCAGAGAAGCATAGCGAGCAGCAGCAGCAGCAGCCAGGAGTGAGAGCCGTGCGTGCGCGCTCGCTCGGGACTCTCGAGGGAAGGTCGATCGCTCTCGCAGCGAGGACGAAAGTCCCCGTGGGCCTTACCTAAGCTAGTCGCGAGTCCGCCGATGTTCTTCGAGGAGCCGCATTTCATCGAGTCCATGGAAACTAGCTCTCGTCCTCTCCTTCCACCGTCTCTTCTCTCTTCTCTCTTCTCTTCTGCTGCTGTTACTGCTACTGCTGTTTCTCCTGCTGCTGCGGCGATCGCGGTGCGCTGCGGCTGCGGCTGCTGCGGATCGCGATCGCACTATTACAATCCCTGCGGCACACCAAACCCAACCAAGCACTCGGTAACCGTGCCGCTGCGACTGCCGCTGGGATATCTGGCGAAACACACAGAGCGCGCGAGAGGAGATTCCGTGGCCGGAGAGCGCGAGTATGTATGTGAGAGAGAGAGAGAGAGAAGTCGAAGAAGGAATATATGCGAGGGAGCGGTGTGTTCGTCGCGCGGGGGCGAGTGGGAGGCTGGGAGTTCGAGTCGAAGAGAGACAAACGGGCAAAGAAAGAGAGTACGAGAGAGAAAGAGTATGTTACGAGCGAGGGAGAAGGGAACGGAGAGTCTTACAGGAAGAGAGACAGGTGTGTGTTGCGGATTAAGTATTTTTTCTCTCTCTCTCCGCGAAAGACAGAAGCATATACCAGGAGAGGCCAGGAATAAAAGGAGATCTCCGGCGCAGAAAGTCACTCTTCCTCTTGGCGCACTATCTTCTTCTTCGTCGAGCTAAGGCTAAGCTGTCCTCCGCGTTCCGCGCAAGCGAGCGCTACATCGGGCCTGCCAGGCCGTGTCGCCGAGAGTCTCTCGAGGAGAGCAGCCAGCTGGGCCGTTCCTCGGCTTCCTCGCGACTCCGGGCCCCGCGATATGATCCGCCGCCTGCAGCTCTCTCTCTTATTCTGCGCAGAGCAGAACCCTTCCTTCCTTCCTTCCTTCCTTCCTTCCTTGGAGAACTCGGCTCTCGAGCACGAAACACCACGACAACACTATTGACGGTCGCGATCACCGCGCTTCCACCTGGCGCGCACTAGGTGGAAATCGGTAAATCGGTTGCGGAGAGCGCCAATGTACACAGATGCACAGATACACACACACACACACACGCAGGGGTCTGAGAGAGCGTTCGGTAATCGGGCCTCTTTCTCGGCGATCCTCGCCCGCGCGCACCACACACACTCGCGCCTGGCCTCGAAGAGAGAGAGAGGATCTCTCTTCTACTACTCCGTTCAGGATTCAAGCGATGATCGCATTCTGTAACTAGTTTACAGGCCTACCTACGGGAAAACAGCTACGGGAAAGGAATGAGCGATCCTTCGGGTGTTGCAGACCGAGCGCCCAGAGACAACTGTTAGCTCCCTCGTTCTCCCTCGGCAAAATGTGAGAAACTGCGTTGGGCAGGGGCCCCATCTCAGCGGCCGCACACCTCTACCTTCGGACTCTTCTGCGCCGGCCCGATACCATCACCCACAGCCCCCACCACCGTCTCCACAAACACGATTTACCTCGATTTTCACTCCCCGCACTCCGACCCGCACCCAACCCACGGAACTTAGATGCTTTTCGTACACTCCCGTCCGCCCCGTTCAGCCGTCATCGAACATCGCGCTCGATCATCCGTGTTTGCCGATATTCACACTGAATGTTGAGTTGTTTCGAAAGTAATTTCGTTCTTTAATGATTTAATGGTGTTTTTTCATATTCAGCTTCGTACTTATGCTGTGTAATCGTTATATGTTTTGGAAGCTGATATAGCAAAGCTTGCTTGTGAAAAGGTTGATTGATTCGACACAGTAGTTTTCGGTTGGCGCCCTTTCAAATATGGAGAGTGAAAAGCAGCGTTTTCGGCATATTTTATGTTTTTTATTATTAACCAGTTAAGTGCGTTTGACGTGTATACTCGTCGTACTTGCAATTGCTTCATTTTAATTTGTGTGGGCGATTTTTAAAACTAAATTCCACAGTTAAGAGGTTAATGGTGTTTTTTCATATTCAGCTTCATACTTATGCTGTGTAATCGTTATATGTTTTGGGAGCTAATCTAGCAAGGCTTGCTTGTGAAAAAGGTTGATTAATTCGACACAGTAGTTTTTGGTTGGCGCCTTTTCAAATACGCAGAGTGAAAAGCAACGTTTTTGGGATATTGTAGTTTTTTTATGATTTAACCAGTTAAGTGCGGTTGATTAATTTTAATTCCGCATTGTGTGGGGCATTTTTAAAACTAAATTCCACAGGTAAGAGGTTAAGCCGTGTAATCGTTATATGTTTCGATATGGCGATGTTGCGTGTTTATAATGTTTTGGGAAATGAAATATAGTTGGTAAAATAGATTCTTCTCCCTGCAAAATTATGTTTGAAGAGAGGGCGAATTAGAAAGATGTTTTGAGATGGATTTGATTAAGGAAATGCCAGTTTTCTCGTGCCCTCGACTTTTCTAGAAGAATTCGATTTTGAAAGTTCGTTTTCAGAAAGTATCCTTTGAATTTCACTTCGAACGTCATATTATACTAACGCGCATGCGTTGCTTCATTTCCAACGGTTGAGGACTGTTGAGAAATGAGGGGCACTCGATCGGGATTGGTGGGATCCGCCTTGGAGCAAGTGGAACACAGACGAGCATTCGCCGAGGGAATAAACGACGCCATTTAACAAGCAGGTTGTGTCGGTTGTGCGAGGACAAGATCGAGCGGAGAGAAATTCTTGTTTTCGAACGTTATAGAAAAAATCGTTTGGCAACGTTTTCCTTTTCCGTCATATCGGAAGTTTGGTTGGAGGGTTGATAAGGGAATCAATCGGGCGAGGAAGGGGCGTCTCTGTGAAGTTTCGAACTCGCTCGAAGAGGAGTCGCATTGGCAATTGACACGCGGATAGGTTTGGTCGGCGAGAACGGCGCGGCCAACCAGAGCTGTAAACCTCTGGTCGAGTTCTGATTCGTGGCGGTGAGGGAGAACGACGACGACGTCTGCGGACAGGAGGAGTTTTTCTCGCCTCGATTCCCGAATGCCGTAATGTCAGTATAGTCGGCCCCGAGCGAGTCGCAACGGCGATCCGAACGTTCATGCAAAGAGCTCCGCTAAAGCTCCATTGGGGATTGCGCGCTTCCCAGCCGGACCTTTGATATCGCCAAGCCAATATTCGGCCAACAACTGTTCCGAGTAGATGCCGCAAACCTGTCGCGTTCACTCCATTCCTGACGCTTTATTTTCGAGGGTATGTATACCACTTTACTTCCAGCGATCCTTGTTTATTGTGCTCCACCACGCAATTTCTATCTTGCGGCGATCTCAACTTCACAAGAGAATGCTTTGGCTTTCCGAATAATCGTAAACACCAATGCCCGTTCAATGATGTTGCACCGATCGTTGGCGGTTATTGTTATCCCATCGCCGATGTATCCCTACTCGCCGCCTATTGTCTTTCCTCTCCTCTCACCGCGAGATAACTTCGTGATTCATCAATTGCAGGACCCACGCAGATATTTGGTTAATTTTCACTTGCTCGAGTTTCACGCCACTCTCCTACGATCTTGCATACAACTTTCCCTCTTGTTTCTTAATTCGCTCAATTTGTAATATAACCCGTAATTCTAGCAATCTTTCACTACTTTCTTCTTATTATCAAGAATATACAAGTATTAACATGTATGTATTTTCGTGTAGTCGATATTCGCATTTTCTTCTTCAACATTGACACTTTAGAAGTAGTTGCATCAAGTATCGACAAAAATTAGTCATTCTGTTTTAGATTAGATTGGATTAGAGTTTGGTTTTGCAACGGGTTTGTCTTCTTTCAGAGCGGCTTGTTTTAAGCACACCCAGAGATGGCTGATTCCAGCGATTTGGATAGGCAAATAGAGCAATTGAAAAAGTGCGAAATCATCAAGGAGGCGGAAGTGAAAGCATTGTGTGCCAAGGCGAGGGAGATTTTAATAGAAGAGAGCAATGTCCAGACGGTGGATTCTCCAGTTACTGTAAGTCTCGCGCGTTTGAAATACTTTGTTTATTATGATAAATCGTTCTGTAATGGCGATTCGTTTCCTTTACAGGTTTGTGGAGACATTCACGGACAGTTCTACGACCTCAAGGAATTATTCAAAGTAGGAGGGGATGTTCCAGAAACCAATTATCTTTTTATGGGCGATTTTGTAGACAGAGGGTTTTACAGCGTCGAAACATTCCTCCTCCTTCTTGCATTAAAGGTAATAAAGCTCCTATTGTTTAACACACTTTCAACTGGAAACATCTCTTTATCTCGCCTTATACTTTTCGCCAAGGTTCGCTATCCAGATAGGATTACACTGATAAGAGGAAACCACGAGTCAAGACAGATCACACAAGTATATGGTTTCTACGACGAGTGCCTGAGAAAGTACGGGAGCATAACTGTTTGGCGATACTGCACTGAAATCTTCGACTATTTATCGCTGTCCGCTCTCATTGACGCGAAGATTTTCTGCGTGCACGGTGGCCTCTCACCGAGTATCCAAACGCTTGACCAAATTCGAACGATTGATAGGAAACAGGAAGTAAGTAAATGAAACTATAAACTATGATAGATCGTTGTTCAGTATTATATAATACTTTTGTGTTGATTGTAGGTGCCACACGATGGTCCAATGTGCGATCTGTTATGGTCGGATCCCGAAGACACGCAAGGTTGGGGCGTATCTCCTCGAGGAGCCGGTTACTTGTTTGGTAGCGACGTCGTAGCGCAATTTAACTCGGCGAACAATATTGACATGATTTGCAGAGCTCACCAGTTAGTTATGGAAGGCTACAAATGGCATTTCAACGAGACTGTGCTGACAGTTTGGTCGGCACCAAATTATTGTTACAGGTGCGTAATTAAATTTAATTGATATACTTCGTTAACATTGTTATATATTTGATTTTGTCAACTGTAGGCGACTTGTCGTGCCAAAGATATCCAATTAATACTCATTGCAGATGCGGTAACGTAGCAGCGATATTAGAACTAAATGAATACCTTCAAAGAGACTTCACGATATTCGAAGCAGCGCCTCAAGAGAGTAGAGGAATACCGAGTAAAAAGCCGCAAGCAGATTACTTCTTATAAAACGAGGGAGAGAGACAGACAGACAGAGAGAGTGAAAGAGCAGAGAAGAACACAATGTATAGGGAAGGGACGACCGTCGAAAACGTGAAAGAATCGTCTGCAACGGGCTGTACACACGGGGTTTGACGTTTTCCCGGAAAGTACCACTTACATAATAAATTATTCCGAAGAGACTCGAGCCTTTAATCATGTAAAATAACTCGTCATTCTGTTAAAATATCGAGAAGGTGGGAGGGAAAGTATAGAACTCGAATTGGCCAGCGTAAACCCGGCAAAGGGGTGCTCATAAATAACAACTGTTATCGAAAGCTTAGGTCAGACCAGTGATTTCCGTAATTGCATTCTTCTGATATATGACGAAAGATGGTCGAGACTGACGTAGCTTAAAGAAATTTTATTGCTGCCTGCCGCCAATCAGATGATGAATAAATTTTCGTTCAGCCTGCCAGGATGACTCTAACTGGTCGGGCGCATCTTATAAACGGAGCTTCATGTATTCCGCGATATGGTCGAAACTGCGAAAAAGGGCGTCGTGCGTTTCGTCATTTTGCCAGTTGTGCTTTGTTACCTCCATTCAGACACTCATCCCAGTCAATGTAATAGACTGACGCACTTTACGTTTTAGATTATGCTTTAATTACTCTGCATACCACGGTTTTCTTTCAGCGGGCCTTCTACAATTTTATTTAATGTGTACATAAAAGTGTCCCCCGTAATTCTATTTTACGAGAACTATGCGAGCCTAGTGGGTGGACTTTCAACTGCGCCAGTAATTCGTATTGCAGGGCGAATGGATGTTATAATGTGTAAATACATATTTGTTTTACAGTACTATCAGAGGAGTTTTGTAACACATAAATCTTTACTTCGCAGTTCGACAATGCATGAGGGTCCAGATCTATTTCTCGTGGAAGGAACAGGTGTTACTTGAATCATTGAAAAATCGCTCGTCTGATCTAAATCGAAGCTCTAACGCATTATTAACTCGCATTTCTTTTTTCTCTCGTTTTAAACAAATCATTGACTTCAATTACCATTGGCATACTAGTTTTTAGTCGAAACACAGAATTCTCTACGCTTCTGTGTTCAATGAAAGATTTCGGCAAACTTTCACCTATGCAGAGTTACTTTTCGCGCGACAGAAGATTGTTAATGAACGATCGCAGCTTACAAGTTACATCGTACGAGTTGTCGCACGTTCTCGGTCGGACCAAACTGGAACGCACCTTTTTGAAAGCATGCATTCTTGCGACTATATGTATATCGACTCGGATGATGATGTGTGAATATTATGGAGCTCGAGGATATACAAGAAACGTAGAACACCATCGTTTTCAATAAGATTTTCACGGTGTAGTATACAAAGCAACGATATTACGTTCACGAGTACTAATTTCTCTTTCCTACTACGGTAAAAAACGTCTACACATCCTTCTTGGTCTCTGCCCTTTTGATAATGAAAGCCTCTAGCGTTTAAGCTTCGGTAAATTTAATATATTCGATACACCGATACTTATCAGCGCAAATCATCATCTATCGCGCGCGTCTCCCACCTGCACCGAGTTTCTCATTAATATCCTCGTAATCTGATGGAAATCCAAAGCGGCGGACGAGTATCGGTGTATCCAATCCTCGGAGTATGTTAATAAAGCGCTTATTGATGTAACGGTTATGATATATTAAATATACCGATGTTTTTGTAAGTTCTCAATAATACACCGTGATTTCTACGAGTACTATTGACCCTGTTGTTCAAAATAAATTGAGTGCAATGACGATCTTACGCGACTATAATCTTCAAGTAGATGTACACACTAACGAGATAGTGTAGCACGTTTTTTTTATTACGATATTTACATTTCTTTTCGTTCCTCTTAGTTTTCATTTAAACTAGCATTAGAAACTAAATGTTTAAAATCGCGCTTTTCTACTCGGTAAGTATAAAGAAGTTAACGATTACATTTCTACTTTCGTATCTAAAACTTAAATACATCAAATGTTAAACTTTAAGTAACAGTTTGGGATGAGTATTCGACGAATAATAAATATAGAGCATCGCAAAGCTGACGCCAGTATGATATTCTGGTGTTACTTCGTTCGCAATTTAACTCTGACTCATATATGAATATCTACTTGGTAGATACGTAGCAAGAGAGCTCGTAAAATGCGGCAATTAGTATGTAGAGTGCGTCTGGGAGGGTTCGTCTGGCATGCGGGAGATCGCCAGTAATGGTAAACAATTCCAATCGAAGTGATCGAGGCGCGAACTTGCGAAGAAGACAGCAGGTGTTTTTGTTGCTCCGAATTGGAGCGTCGGATTGGGAAGGAAGAGACGGCGTCGATTTGACTTTCTGAAGTATTAAAGTCGTCGCAATGGCTGTGCTTCCACCGGATCCGAAATACTTGCTTCGCAGTGATATGGAATGCGTGCACAGCATATTATTTCGAGTTAATCCGATTATAGAACTCCTCTACGCAGGCAATGCCACCGGCAAAGTGTACATTTGGGATTTGCACGTAAGCCAATGATTATCGCGAAAACAGCACTTTTTTATTGGTGTAATATTCGATTAACACTTTTCTGATAACTTGTTATTAATTAAATTATTCCTTGATAATGAAAAACCTCGCAATTATCTTTACGCCGAAAGGTTAACTGGTACTCTGGCGAACACTTGTCTATTTTTGTCAATGCCTTTCAGAAAAACAGGGAATTATTGCGACTCACTTCCGGAGATGATTCTTGTCTTAGTTTGTTAAGTACCAGCGATGACACTTTGCTCGTCCAACAAAAATGTGGTATTATTAATACCTTCCGGCCGGTTGAATCTGATTGGATATTAGAGAAATCTATTGATATTGATTTCTGTCATTATTGTAGGTAGGTGTTTCGTTTATTTGTAACATATACAATCTTCTTCTAATATTTCTAATTCAACGTAGGTTTCAAGCGCTCTCCGATTCTGAAATCTTGGTGCCATTGAAACACTCCAAAGTCGGAATACTATCATTGAAAACCTATGAAATCGAAGGCAAATTAAATCCAGCTTCCTTCCCATCATCCGACAAACTTGGAGAAGTAATGGCGATTAAACTGATTAAGAAAGACAGTGGTAGAGTTTTGGTTGCGTACGAAGGTGGCCAGCTTCTGCTATGGGACATCAAAGAGCAATCTGTACTTAGTAGTTTAGAAATCGAAGGCTGTGCAATGGCGTTGGATTACGATAGTTATTTCAGACGTGGTATTATTGGTGGACCATCCGACCAACTACATGTAATATTATTTATCAACAAAAGACATTAAATGTCCTAGAATTCTTTACTGTAAACTAAAGTACATTGTTTACAGGTATTTGACGTATCCGACAACCACAAACTATCAACGAGACATAAGATTACTTTAAAGAACGCTGGCACATCAGTCGCTAGTATTAGACAAGATTCGAAAATCGCTGCTGTTGGAGGCTGGGATTCTCGCGTCAGAGTTTACTCGTGGAAAAACATGAGACCACTGGCTGTCCTCGATCAACACAAGGGCACCGTGCACGACATAGCGTTCTCCTCGGAGAAGGCTCAAGCTTACGACAACAAGGTTCTAATGGCCACTGCTGCGAAGGACGGCTGCATTGCTCTTTGGGACATTTATAATTAAAATCCATACTTGTAAATATTCGCCCATTCAAACCGATATTAACGCATCGATCCTTCTTTGTACATATACTTGTAGATAGACGTATATTTTTCTACCTCCATATGTTTTAACCGAGCTACGCAAATAAAACATGATTGAACAGTTGACTTCTTTCAATATAGCAATAAGAAACTAATTGTCTATGATTTAAATTGTACTGTCTTCCGTTGTGGTAGCACTGCCGGACGCAGCCGGCACAACAGGACGCAAACAAACCTAAGCGATTTGTTATAGAATCGCGCGATTTTATTTAATCCTTTCAAGTTGGAAGTAATCAGTGACGAAGTTAGTTAATTATGGCGAAGCATCATCCCGATTTAATTTTCTGCAGAAAGCAGCCTGGAGTCGGTAAGATTCGATACGAATTGTTTACATGCTTTTGTAGGTTATGGGAAGCTTGTTTGTTGACGCTTTTGAATGCGATTTCGTTCGAACTGTGAGATATCTTTAAATTAAGCTATTTATTAGTCTTTATTCGATAATTATGCTTGGCTGATGATCATTTTTTCGTACGAATCTTCGAGAATGTCAAAGAGAAACTTTTCGTTACAGCTATTGGAAGATTGTGCGAGAAATGCGACGGAAAGTGCGTGATTTGTGACTCCTACGTGCGTCCTTGCACACTTGTTAGGATATGCGACGAATGCAATTATGGCTCGTATCAAGGTCGTTGTGTAATTTGTGGAGGTCCAGGCGTCTCCGATGCTTACTACTGCAAAGAATGCACCATACAAGAGAAAGATGTTAGTGTTCCGCAACATTCTTTTCTAGACAATTAAAACTATCCACATTCAACACGCATTATATCAAAGCAATGTAATTGCTTCACAAACTTTTCATACAATAATTCATTACAGAGAGACGGTTGTCCGAAGATAGTCAATCTGGGAAGTTCCAAGACGGACCTGTTTTACGAAAGAAAGAAATACGGCTTCAAGAGAAGATAAGACACGGACGAAAGACCTTTTTTTGTACATTATGGGTATTATTAATTTCTAATAAATGCAATTCTGACTTCGGAAACTTGGCGTTGGTAAATCGAACATGTGCGAATATACACGAATTCGAATTTTTTATTTTGACGTTGGTGACACTGCGAGAGGTCGATGACGTCGCTATCAGCTGTTTCGTTGATTTACTCGGCGGTCGTCGTCGCCAGCGAACGTTTGACAGTTGTCGTTTTAAATATATTCTTCGAATTATTAAATCCAAGAGTTCATTTTGCACGAATGCGTGTGTGAATGTAATTTTATTATTCTCGAGAGGAAATAGTGAACGGAAAGGTTGTATCGTCAGTGCATGAGAGATTTGGAGTTCCGTAAGGATAACCTATAAAACATGGTGATCTACGGTGTGTACATCGTGTCGAAGTCCGGTGGTTTGATCTTCAATCACGATCACAATGTGCCGAAAATCGAAAACGAGAGAACGTTCAATTATCCCTTGGACATCAAACTGAGCTATGAAAATAAGAAGATCGTCGTCTCTTTCGGGCAACGCGATGGCATCAATGGTAATTCACACTCACCTGTCCTTATCTTCCTTCTCTTTAATTATTAATTTAACTAGTACTTAGTATCAAAATTCCATAGCGTTATAATAATAAAACAATTTTCAAGCTCTACATAGAAATATTATAAGTTCTCCGAAAACTCTCCAAGCAATCATTAGGAACACTTGCAATACCAACATTTCAGTGGGACACGTATTGACATCGGTGAACGGGAATCCAATAAACGGTCGTGAACTGGAGAACGGGAAGGACGTGTTGGAAATGTTGAATCAGCCGGAGAACTTTCCGATCAGTCTAAAGTTCAGCCGAGCGAAGATGACTACCAACGAGAAGATTGTACTTGCTTCGATGTTCTATCCACTGTTCGCAATCGCTAGTCAATTGAGTCCCGAGCCAAGGTGTTCGGGAATCGAAATACTCGAAGCCGACACATTCCGACTCTATTGTTATCAAACTCTGACGGGTATTAAGTTCATCATTGTCGCTGAGCCGACGCAAAGTGGAATGGAGATTCTGTTGAAGAGGGTCTACGAACTCTACGCTGACTTTGCGCTCAAGAATCCTTTCTATTCTCTCGAGATGCCCATCAGGTGCGAACTCTTCGAGACGAACCTCCAAACTCTCTTGGAGACTGTAGAGAAATCTGGTATCGGAGGAGCATGATTAATAACCCAACGCATTTAGATCATAGACGGCTGATTCCATTCTATGAAATGAACTGCGTTCGCTCCTCCGTTACGACGGACAAAAGAGACAGACAGAGTTTTCGTTCAATGTGTTTTGTACAGAACAGTGCAGCAGAATCACACATATTTATATGAATATGTATATATTAGTGTACAATGAATAGGAAGTTAAACGAGCAGTGTACGATTGTCGATGTAAATATATTTAATTAGCGTAGTCAGATATAAAAATACAATTTATTACATGACTTTTACAGCGGCGCCGTTTTTATTTTACATGTTGTTACGCATTAAATCGCCACATTAATGTTCCACATTAATGATTACGCGTGTCGAATGAACACAATTATGTTTGCCACAAAGTTTTTCCTAGTAAAAAAACTCGTGACATCCGTGAAGTTAGTACTTACATTGTAAATACAGCACATTTTCGAAACTGTGAGAGAATAATCGATTACGGGACCATGTTCCATTGACGACTCAGATCTGGTTCATGGATCTGCGAAGTAGAAGTTCATTTAATTTAGAAATACTTGAAATTCATCTATGACTGGTGCAACATTTAAGTATTTGTTCCAATTAAACAACCTTTTCAGTTAAACTGTCAACACATGCGACTCGAATGCGTGCCGCAGTCGCTGGTGCATCGAATTTGAAATATCCGTGGATTCCATTGTCCTCGCGAGCCGATTTAATGGCTTCTTTAATAGCGAAGAAAACCGACGCTGCCAGGAACAGTGGCGGCTCGCCAACAGCCTGGAAATAAAGATTTGAAGGTGAAGAGATAGCCAAGAGACAAAATAATGATTCTATGTCAAATGTTTCGAAGTGTACTTTGGAAGAATACACCGCTCTTGGATTAGTAGCGCCTTTCAAGAGTGATACATTGAACTGCTGCGGAATATCAGCAAATCCTGGTAATTTATATGCACCGGGTCCTCTACTGGCCAAGGTTCCATTGCGAAGATATATCAACTCTTCAAGAGTAAACAATCCATATCCTTGCACAAAGCCACCTTCCACTTGGCCAATATCAATCGCTGGATTCAAACTCTCACCTAAATCCATTACGATATCTGTTCTTAATACCTGAAAGTAGGCGAATATATAAACATTTCTTCATTAAGCTATCATTTGCTTTATAATAAGTGTACCTGATGATCGCCAGTAAGGCAGTCGATTTCAACTTCGGAGCAAGCTACTCCGTACGTGAAGTACATGAACGGATCGCCTGTATTAGTCTCCATATCATAGCCAATCCCAGGACTGCTGTAGAATCCATTCGCCGATAAATTGATTCTTTCGAAATAAGCCTTTTGTATCCATTTCTCCCACGTGCCTGTTGGATTCTCATCCATGATCGGTTTCAGTCTCTCCATGATTTGTTCGCACGCTCTTAAAACAGCCATTCCATTTAAATCGGAGCCGCTGCTCGCAGCTGTGGCCGATGTGTTTGGTACTTTATCCGTCGCTGTTTCCATTATGTAGATTTTTTCTGGATTTACCTTCAGCACTCGACTGGCCACCTGTGTGATATATGATTGTATAGAAATTAGTTCGATTCAACCGCGTGGAATGTTATATCTTACCTGTATCATTTTTGTGTGCAATCCTTGTCCCATTTCGACACCACCGTGGCTAATTAGCACGGAACCGTCGGTGTAGATGTGCACCAATGCACCAGCCTGGTTCAAGAATAAAGCTGTGAAAGCTATGCCGAACTTCGTAGGCACAATAGCCAGTCCTTTCTTTTTGTATCTGTTCTCTCTGTGCGCAGTAATATCATTTAATTAAGAGATATTCGTTGTAATTATATTGCAACGCTTCTAAGAACGACTGCTTACTTGTTATACTTGCGAACCGCAGCAAGGCGTTCTGTATAATTCGAAGAAGCCACGCATTGCTTCCAGCAACGTTCCACTGGACAATTAATTAATTTCTGGTTGTAGTGTGTTAGGTCGCCTTCTTTGTATAAGTTTAATTCCGACACCTGAAACAAGATTATCAAATGTCGAATATCTCTTCTATAAAACGTAGAACTTTCCAAATGTAGAATCGTACTTTAGCAACGTCGATGTTTAGGAAGTCTGCGATTTGCCTGACAATAGTTTCGGCTGCGAACATTCCTTGTGGACCACCAAAGCCCCGGAAAGCTGTGTTAGATGGCAAGTTCGTTTTACACGCGTATCCCAGAACTCTCGCCACTGGTATTTTGTAAGCATTCTCGAAATGCAACATTGCTCGCTCCAGCACCTAATACAGTCGTGAAATAAAGGTGATTTCTATTGTTGGAGTATGAAAGTAAGATAAAAGTGGGAATACAGAAACTTACAGACACTGACAAGTCGTGAGAATATCCAGCATTGTTGTAGATTGATATATCGACGACATTGATTAAACCACTATCCTCGAACCCGACCTTGTACTTAAACAAAAATGGATGCCTTGTACCAGTTGTCATCATATCTTCGTCCCTATCAAGCATGCAGCGAATAGGTTTGCCCAATCTATAAATATAGAATACAGTTTAATGTTCTGGGATAAAGAAAAACAAAGATTTCTTTTCAAGCATTCAATTCAATCTTACTTTTGAGCAGCAAAAGAAGCAGGTACAGCAAGAATGGCGCTCCTAGATTCCTTTCCACCGAAACCACCGCCAATCCGTTTCACTCTGACGTTCACTCTATTGATATGAATATTTAGAACGTGCGCTATCAATTTTTGAACTTCCGAAGGGTGTTGCGTGGAGCAGAAAACATCCAGTTCGTTATCTTCCTTTGGAACGACGAGGGCTGCTTGGGTTTCCAGATAGAAGTGTTCTTGGCCACCCATTCGTGCTTCACCTTCCAAGATATGCTTCGACTTCACGAGAGCTTCGCCTACATTTCCCGTAACTATCCGCTTTGGAGAACAAGGGAAGTACGAGTTGTGTTCTATCGCGTCCTAAATAATCATTAAACAATATAATTTATTATGAATAATATCATAAATTTCTATAGAAGCTTGAATTTTGTAATTACTTCGATAGATATAATAACAGGCCGAAGATCTTCGTATTGTATTTCTACCATTCGTGCAGCTTTTTGAGCCGTCGCTTGGTCAACTGCTACTATCGCTCCTATTACTTGACCCTGACTGGTTACCTGTTAATGTTACAGAGATCAATATTGTTTCTAATATTCTTTAATTCCAGAACAAAATAATTCCTACTGTTTCTGAAACGAAGACTTCCTCATCGTGTATTATCGGACCCATGTCCCGACAGTCTTGAGGTACATCTTTCGCGGAGAAGAAAGCTTCGACACCGTCGAGTGCGAGAGCTTTCGTCGCGTCTACTTTTAGTATCTTTGCGTGAGCCCTCGTTGAGAGTACCAGTGCTAGATAAAGTTCGTCGGCAAACTTTGGTAAATCATCACAATAAATTGCTTCGCCCGATGCCTGCTTGAAAGCACTCGCGTGAACAACCGGGCGACCTATTAGATCCTTTGCTTCCTGGTCTTTAGGGACCTGTTATAATTATGCATTTATACTTATAATAATACAGTTTTAATTTTAGTTATCACAATGATTAAATTTATTATCATACCACTTGATAGTACTGCGAGCTCTTCGGTTCTTGATAATGAAAACTTTCAACCGCACTTTGCATCTCTTTCGGCAGGTGCTCGAAGTACGATAATTCCGGTGGAAGTTCTTTCATAATACGTAAGAAACCCTTGAAGAATAAGCTGCAATATTTGCGAGCTCTCTGTTATTCTTGTATTTTATATTTTTAAGGATCTTGAATAGTTTTAAATATACCTGAGTGTCAAAGCTCTACGATATTTCACCATTCCACCAGGAACACCGTCGGGCAAAGGCAATTCGTTCAGCAGTGCATCGTAGATTGGCTCCAAAATACTCTTTTCCCACTTCCTGTTTTATTAATGAGATTAAAAATGTGCGATTCTTATTTTCCACTGTCTTTTAGTATCAGTGTCTAATGATTCATCGCAGGGCCTTGTTTTATTACCTTCCAATAATAGTTTCGCATGTCTTTCTTGCCAAAACAGTGGTCGGTGCCATTCCACCATAAGCTAAGTGCATATTTCGTACGATGTTGGTTTCTGGCTCGAAGAGAACATTCAATGCCATGTTTACTATGGCGATGTCATCGTCTCGTCTTCTAGCTTGCTTGAAAGCGACGAAGTATTGGTCCTAGTTCAATAAATATTAATAAATATTACGATTTTTTGTGGGAGAAAATATTATTCAAGTTTATTAAATATAAACTTACCCTGCAAGAATAAGGTATTTCTATCGACACCAAGATTTCCTCCGGCAGGACAATGTTTTGACGATATCCTACAAAGAAATTATGATCCATCGCGACTGTTCTTGTTCCACGTTTGGAGCTGCAGAGATTCAATTTTATTCCGGCTGCCATAAAGACTGGATTCAAATCGGAGATTGGACTTCCTGTCATAATGTTTCCACCTATTGCCTGATGAATTGAATTAAATATATCGAATAATATATTTCTAAGTCTATATTATTAGAAAGAAAGATAGAACACTCACCGCAACATTTCTTATTTGTTTCCCGGCGAACCAATGCATCATACCGATTATCTCCCGGAAGATTCTCGTCTTCCATTCCGGTTGCTTGTCGATCTGATTCTTTAACGATGCTTCCAAATCCATTAAGGTGACACTTGCTCCGACTTTAATAGTTTCCGATTTCTCTTCGATAGTAGTCATCTCTTTTATCAAGATCGGTTGTATCAGAACGGGATAACATACTCGTTTAAATTTCACTTCGACACCTGTTGTTGTAATAAAATTAAAATATCTAACTTTGAATAATGTATATTAGTTTTAATATAAAGTAAATTATAGAATACCTATTTCTGTGTTTCCAACGACGATTTTAGCGTGCGGATATTCCTGTTTAAGAGTGAGTAATTGGGCTAGATTGGTCGGCCGATACCAAGTGACATTCTTGCTCTTTATCACTAAGAATTCTTCGTCTAGATGCGGGGATAACTGTGAAGAAATTCATCGACTCATTGACATTGACAATCCCAACTCAATTAAACAATCGCCACAATATTAATTCCTCCAGAAACAATTTCTCTAAATATAAATTATTCTTAAAACACTTTATTCCAATGATTAAATTGTATTAATGGTCAGAGAGATTTTAAAAGTTATCAATGAAAACCAGTTCTTATAAAAATTCTTTTTGTTAATCTGTTAATGTGTGAGTAGAATAATATTTCGCCGTGGATGATAATAATCACTGCCTTCGGCAGAGGAGAATTTACTTGCAGCTTGGGCGGAAATATAACTTCCTGAGAAGGATCGTACGGGCGAAATTCGTTCGCATCGAAGACATCGGTCGGCTCCGAGGTGAACGCCCTTTTGCAACAATTCTCACCCATCGGGCAACCATTCCTCTCAATCTCTTCATTCTCTCGCGTCCCCGAAGCGATCCGCGATCTTTCCCATTCCTCCGTGAAGGTCTTGAAGCCCTCGATTATCGGCCTGTAGCCGGTGCATCTGCACAGATTGCCTAATAACACATAAAACTTATTAAAACAAATCCAGGACCACTAATTTAAAATTCCCACTATTTAAACCTTTATTGTTACAATCAATCAAATTATAGTAACATAAAATCAAACTGTATAATTCTGTTATTTACTTTTTCCCAAGAATCCTCAATTCAATATATTTACATAATAACAAAAACAATAAATTTTCATTTTAATTTCTAACAAAATCGAAAACAAACACATAGCTGTAAATTTCCCAGGCTCCTTTAACAACTCACCTTGAAAAGCGATCTCCAAATCGCTCATCCTCGGCTTCGGCTTACTCCGCAGAAGAGCGTACATCGACATAACAATGCCGGGGGTGCAAAAGCCGCATTGCGAGCCGTGTGCTTTGGCAATGCGTTCTTGCACCGGATGCAACTTCGTCTTGACACTGCCGATCCCTTCGACAGTTGTAATTGCCATACCGTGGACCGCGCAAACCGGCGTTAAACACGCATTCACTGCTAAATGTCTGAGAAATTTTTATTTAGGAAAAACCTTCATTGTTATTATTTCTCCCGATTAATTACTGCTTTTCGTTATTTGTGTATTATTATAAACATTAATTACTTATAATATTAATATGGATTATGAATAATTTATATTATTACTATTATAAGTAATAATATTTTTTGTATGTGCATTATTTATATTACTTATAATGGTTTGTGTGTATTATATATGCAAATAAGAAGTAATAAATATTATAAGTAATTGATAATTCTAATTAAAATCTTAGATTTTTGCTGAACAAATACTTGTAAAGGATACATGATTTTTCCTGTTGATCGGTCGCATCTCGAGACCATCACGGTGCAAGCACCGCAGCCACCCTCCGCGCATCCCAGCTTCGTGCCCGTCAGTTTTACTGAGAATTCATTGTTAAGGGAAAAGTCATTAAAATGGGAAAAATGAGATTTTCTAAATATTGCAAAGGATACGTTTGTTTCGCAAGTACCAAAGCAGCGTCCATTCTGGATCGACTTTGTCGTCCGTAACCTGGATGGAAAATGAGTTTTGTTTATTAAATATTGAACAAGTCAATTGTTCGTTAATAAAAATCTGTTTATTGTTATGAATTAATAAAAGAGAGATAATTATTGCTATGTCAATGAGATGAATGTGTAAATTTTTCATTAGAAAAACGAAAGTAATAAGGAAAATTATGATTGTTGGTCGAATGATTCATTGTTCAACAGACGAAGTTAAAGTGAAGTTTAATTACGATCGTTAGCAATCTTTCATCTCGCAGACAGACTAGAGCGAAGAGCCGTCAGTGGATGATTGAGCAATAGATTATTGTTTATCGAACTCAGGGGCCACTGACGTTGCCGGCGTGTTTGTTGATTTGGAAATTGAAGGAGTTATACTGTGCCGGGAAAACAAGTATATGCCAGCGAATAACAGATACTACGAGGAATCGTGCTTTTTTGTCGGCGCCGGTGATAAGTTCTGGTGAAATAGTAAATATCATTTCTTATTTTAACCTATTAAAATAGTAAATATCATTTCGATATTCCGATTTTAACCTATTTTATTCGATTATTTCTTATTTTCACCCTTGTTTCTTCGATTGATTCATTGTTTTATTAATTTAGTTAATCGGGTTTCGCGTTACCTCTTTCCCATTGACAAAGAAGACGAGAGTCGTGGCTATCTTGCCCGATAACTTCGGTCCATAACCGTTGATGAGCTCCGAGCCGTTCCTGCTCAGCCACGATGTATCAGTCATTGCTCGTTGCGCCGGATCTGCAACTGATTGCCATTCATCCACTCTGATAAGAGGAGACTTTAAACGAATACCTTCCCGTAAAATCATCGGAATGCTCGAAATCTCAAAAGGCAATTCGGGATGTTGAATTCCGGTTTGATAAGCAATGCAAATGAGTTAAGAAAGACGTCAATTCTGCCAAGAGAGAAATATTACTCTTATTCTATTTTTAATTTCGTAACGAAGTTTACAAATGATTTAAACTTCAATTCGAGCAGTTTCATACTAAAATTATTCATTTTCAAAGATTTAACTTCAGTCAAAGAAAATTCTATTTTTAATTTCGTAACGAAACTTGCAAATGCTTTAAACTTCAAATCGAGCAAGTTGATGCTATTAATTTTATTAATACTTAATACTAAAAACTATTCATTCACAAAGATGATAATCCATTTTTTTGTCTCATTTAAAAGAACATTAATTCACAATTCGTTCCAGTTATCTGACCGAGCAGTGCGTTACACACTTTTGTAAGAAGAAGGCCGGCAGCTTCTTACTCAACATTAGGCTGAGATCAGAAATCACACGTGTTCTGGCAAACAGTCGCGAGCGACAAGTGTTTCCCCGGCGATGATTTATGTAATAGATTTACACCAGCAGCAGGCTACCGTTATGTTATCGTTTACAGTCACCTTGAGTGTAAAGGAATTAAAACCTTCGCATTTTCGATTGAAGCGCCGAGACGTAATTAAACACCCGAATCCGGCGAACGCGTCACGTGTTACCAAGCAGGCGTCCCACTCTTTCGAGACAATTATTATTGAAATCGCTAATGATCCATTATTAATATCTAAGCTTGATTTGAAATCTATTTCAAATTAAACAATCGTTTAATTATCCAGGCGTTTAATTATCCAAATAGAAACAGTTTTGCAAATGGAATGGTTGGTTACGTATCGTTTTTCCTCGGATTTACCAACAAGGTATAAATGTTCTCTTCAGCTCGAAGGACAGGTCTTGTTATTTAACAACGCAATATGCGTTTGTCCAGTCCTATTAAACTCGTTGATTGATTCTTTTTGATCGTCGAATTATAAAAGTTTGTATATGAATTGTTTATCCCAATGGTAACTGTGAATGCTGCTGTTTTCAATCCGTTATATAAAAGCATCAATCATCCTCGTTGCATTAAAAACGAGCTTTGTATTAGAAATGATAGGCCAGTTTCTTTGCAGGCATTCTAAAAATACTGGCCCTGCCAATACTTTTACAGCCACTTTGTACTTACGCGAAGGAATAGAAGAAGTGTCAACAAAGTGATAACAAAATCGCTGTTAACGAGGAGCATTAAAGTGCATTCCTCGCGCGAGATAAGAAAGGTATGCAAAGTTTCCCCGGACACTAGAAAAGTGTATTCTTCACTGGAACTTCGGCGGTTTTCGGCGACGGCCGCGAGGGCACGCAAAAGCACACGCGCACCAATGCGAACTTTCCACAAATCTCCAGTCGGAGCTTTAAACGCGTCGAAACAGGTGGTTCTCGCGCAACACCGCGAAGTGTTCTCTCGAGCGGAGAATCCAACGGCAGACGCACGCAATGTGTCGATCTAACGTCTCGAAGGCGCGTTACGTGCGACGCTCGTCGAATTAAACGACAATTAGAATCGCTCGCGCTCCGAGGAGAGCGGCAGCAGTGCTACTTGCTTCGCTCCCCCACTTGGTAACCGCACTGTGCGACTGGGATGCCGAGATATTGAAACTCTCTTTCATCGAGGACGGAGACAACCGGCTTATTTAAATAACGATCGCTCGTCTTTCAATTGACGGAGCATTGTTGGAGGGTTTGTTAACCGAATGTTGTGCTAGAAAGCCATGCTTTAAAGTTGATTCAACTTTAAATATTTGTAATTCTGTTTATTTAAGTTCGATCTTAATTCGCCGTGGAATTAATATTTTTCAGAATTTTTTTAAAAATTAATATATTCAAGTTGAATCAATTGCTTTTACAATATTTGCATTTCTGTTTGTTTAAGTTCGATTTCAATTCACCGTACGACTTATATTTTTAATATTTAATATGTTAAAGTCGTTTTATATAATATTTCTCGTTATTTTTATATGCTGGCTTTTATTTGCCAAAATTACAATATTCCTTCACGCCTACTTGTACTTGTCTAGCCCCAGAATGAAAAAGAGCAAGTCCAACTTAAACCGGTCACAGATACTTCATTCGGTGAAAGTATGCTGACGCGTACACTCAACGAGCCATTCGATTATCATGCAATCGTAGTGAGAATTCCATGCAGTCCTCCGTTTATAAATGAACGATCGTTCACTGCCGATCGAGCGGCTTTATTGTTGCCCGGATGTTCATTGTTTGTGTACTTCTGTATTTGTCGGTGCGAACTGATTCTTATCGCCTTGCTTTCCGAAAGAACGAAGACAAGGTTGCACAGCTGATCGCGTTGCCCTTGTTCTTCCAATCTGTGAAAGCGCCGTTATCGGCGATCTATTTGTGAAGGTGTTCGATCTACGCGAGTTATTTAGTTCGCAGAAGTTGTCTCTGCCTTTTCCCTAAGCCGTAACAAGCCATTTAGTAGCGGCGACGCTCGTTCTAGTCTGAGAGTTCCATCTTATCTCTGATCTCTGTTGAGTGCATAGTTTCGCATCGCTCGATCTACCGATTCTTATCGGTAAAGTCGCGCTTATCTCTCGGCTCGCTGCACTCCTCTGCCCGATTGCAGTTTTGATAAGTGGGAATGCTCAATCAATGAAATCGTTTGTTCATTCAATTAATTAAAAGTATTGTTCGAGGAATGATAAACTTTAGAATTTCAACGAAGAAAAAGGAATGTAATTGGTGAGGTAATCAATTATGATGTAATACTGAATAATAAAATAAAAGGACCAACCACGTATTCAACGGGTCGAAAGTTCAAAGAGAACTCGAGGAAAGAAAAGTATCATCGTGCCGCGTATACCACCAGCAATGATTGCGTTATGTAAAATCTTACGATGCTACTTATTAAACGGCCCCCAACATTGCCTTCTCCGATAAGCAGAGAAACCGATTAAATTGCTACACGAACGACGACGCGGTTAACAGCGTCAACGATGATAAATCACTCACTAACGTGCACATAGGTTGCTATTAGCATTGCTTATTGTATTGCCTACTATTTTGCAAGACAAGTTTGTCTTGCTAAATAATGCACTCTAAATTGCAATCGAGATGCAAAAATATTAAAACTTACGTCGATTTTTTATGGCTATCTAAGTTGTATGTATTTTTCAGGGTCTCTATCTGTATGAATGAACGATTGTTCCTAGAAACCTTTCTTCATTTTGTATTTATAGAAGTCAGGCAGGTGCAATAACTCGGTGACCGTGACTCCTCCGCGACGGATTCAATGTCAGCTTTCAGTAATTCGATCTTATTAACCGAATTGGTCATTGACATAGATCCTTTCGCAGCCACTGTGCGCCAGCATTCCGCAAGTATTCGAGCAACGCCACAGCTGAACTCATCTTACATATTCTATTGCAATAGAATATTTCTAATGCAAACGTACGAAACATGTTTCAATTTTTAACAGCATGCATTCACTGGTTGAATTTTTCAATACGATGATAAATCTCGCGCATGATGAACGTTGGTGAATGACAATCAAACTCACCACGCAAATCGCTTTTCTTTCCCGAGATTGTTCGAGGAGCTTTGAGGAAACGAGTTCCCACACTAACAGTACGGAGAAGCAGCGCGCGGGTTATCGTTCCGATACACTGTCCGCTCACTCGGAGGAAGAGCCGCGCGAGCCCAAGTAGCAGAGCAATAAAGGGAAAAAAGAGAGAAGCGATGATCGTTTCTTGGTGGGGATAAACACAAGTGGAAACTCAAACTCGTGCAGCATCTTCCATACACCGGATTATCTTCGACTAAGCTCGCGAGCCGATTACGAGGCAGTGGCAGCGTTCACCATACGCACTGCTATACGCGGACCGATAATTGGACATTCTCTCAGAATGCTATCTGGAAGGGGCGGCTTTAGACCGATATTTAAGAAGACTAATTTACTAAAATAGATTTCTCACGCTCGCAGAGACCAACACGGGTTAGAATACTCTCAGGATGAACGCTTTCCGATGTGATCTAGGAGTGTACGATCTGAAATAATAAGTTGACGTGTATAAAAAAATGTTTTATATATATAAATTGTACATACAATCTTTGTATAATAAGGACGAAGTCATGGACGGATTGTTAACAGTCATTAATTGCAGCAGCCTCTAGAAAACAAACGGTCATCTACATACTAATTAATCAGCGACACTGCTCGACGTCCGACAGAAAGGACAATGTCCCTGACGCAAGAACGCTAATTCGTAGTCGTCCGAGTGAAACATCTAAAATCAAATTGATATTGTCGTTGTTACTTTAAGTATTTACTATATGTTGCACTTAAAAATTGTGGTATTTACGTAATAACACTTACTTTCAAACAGGATTTGCAACTTGTTATTTGGAGATCTGGCAAGAGATTCCTGAAGTATCTCGTTTTAAAGGGCTTTGGCCACTTCAGAATTAATACCGTCGAAGGATCTAAACTCCTTAATACGTTTCTTCCGACAGTTATCGTTGGACCACTTGATTTTTCCTGTAATCAAAATTCGCGTTTATCAATACAATATGCTTTTTATTTGTTTACTCAAATAATATTCGTATTCGTACTTCATATCGCATTAAACGTGCTGTGAAAAGATCTGTTTCCGACGATGTGATTGTCAGCTGATCCTCAGGCGCGGACTCTTCGTTCGAAGGTATTGGTTCGTCTATCAACTTCTCCGCTTCCGCATCTGTAATATCTTCTTCGAGCTCGAATTCAACCAACGGCAGAATCTCTAGGAAAAGTGAGAAAGTTATAGATTATTAGCATTCGTTTAGGGCTTTCGTGATTAGTAATGAAATCGATCTTTACCGAACATTACGAAAGAATACTGAAATTTTAATCCGCATTGGGAACAGCTGCCATCGGTGTCAGTTGGTAATAATGGATTGAATGTCGAGCACTTGTAACAAAGTGGAAGAAGCTCCTCCGGATCCCGATAAGGATACGCTTTCACAGCCAGACTTGTTATTTCTACTTGCGCGAAATGTGCCGCTGGTATTTTCATTTTTCTCAACTTTTCCAATAATTGTATCGCAGTCTTATGAGCACCTAATGTGCAAGCTTGTTTGAGAAGACTATAAACTATAGTGAACTGTGAAACACCATCTACGCGACTCGATTGTGTTTTCATTAAGAGGAACCGTGAAATGTTGAATAAAGCTTCTGGCATTAACGATGTGAAAGGTTCTTCCTGAAAAGAAGAATGCACTTCCTTAGTTATTTGTCATATTCTTGAATATTATATTCAACATTTTTCTTACCAGATACTTGTAGATTTCATGATAAGCATAGTAGATGTCTGCTTTATTATAATAATCTAGGAACATCGCTTTAATTTCTTCACTACTTTTCGAAAGATTCAGTATAATTTGTGAAAGCAGCCAATAGAAATACGAGGCGTCTCGAAAACGTTTCTCTGTCACCGCATTTTTTGCCAGGGTTTTTAAAACGACCACTGATTCCTGCGATTCACCAGCCATTTGAAATGCTGATTAAAAAGGATTCATTATTTACTTGGTAATAGAAACTAGATTGTTCTCAATTGCATCGTTTAAAATAGTTGTCGTACCTTTTTGTGCCTCGGAGAATTGTCCAGTCTCCGCCAACCAACGAGCATAAGGACCATAAATTCGTGACTTTAATTTAGGGTTTCTTTCCGCTAATTCAAAAGCCTCCGGCCATGCTTGCGCTTCCACCAAAACGTCAGCTACATCAGGATCGTCGCCCAAACGACTAAAAACCTCAGCGGCTCCGTGCGTTGCTCCAAGTTTCTTTAATTTCTTTGCGATCATTGATAAATTCTCCCTGTCTGTCTTGTCTAATTGTCGACCGACTTTGATCAGCATGTCTATCCAACCGTACTCGGCAATTATATTAATCGCTCGATCAATGTCACCAGCGGCAAGGAACATTTCTGCCGCGGCTCTTGGCTCGCCCAAACTTTTCGCCCATTCTGCTCGCTTGCGAAGAAGCGTCGTGCGATCGTGACTGTTCCCACTCGCGATGAATTCTTGCGCGATATCGAACATTCGTAAATCAGTATACATTGCAAGAGCGTATTGTTGCAAACCTGCTTTTTGATAAAGCTTTGCTGCTTCTCGTAATTTGCCCAAAGCTGCCGCAGCAGTTGCCATGCAAGCTTCTCGGCCCCATTCTCCGGATTTCAATTTCTCTTCCACCTCGGAAACAACCTCGATGTAACGCAGATTCTTCACCCTAGCGAATGCTGAGTACGCTATGTTTAATTCTAAGTTCTCCAAAGCTGCTGTACCAAGTGACAGCCAATCTGAATCAGCTACCCCCAAGCAAGCTATGTCATAAGCACGTGAAAATAAACCTGTGTCCAAGTATTGATACATGAACAGAGACAAAGGTACCTGAAAGTTCAATTATTGAAATGTAACATTATTTCTTCATTTGAATTAATAGTAATTTATATAATCACATACCTCTAAAGTAGCAATGGTTGAACCATTCAAACAATAAACTTTCGAGCCATTGTGACCAACTACGAATCCAGAGAACTTTTGCCTGTATTCGGAGAAATTAGCAACTTTCACTGCGAGATAATCGCTTCCCGAAAAACACATTATGTCTTCGAGAGCCCTGTTAAACGCCACACTGCTCACGTCTTGGAATTCCTGTATCTTCTCTTCGGTGTAAAGATCGACCACCGATAGTACACCCGTTTCACTAACGATGGCAATCTTTTCTTTTAAGGAACTTACATCGAGACATCGCACCGAACCATCTACTTTCGTTATGTGCGCTGGGAATGGATTGTCCAAGTATATCTTTACGACATGGCCAATTTTTAATCCTGTAATTGAATGTCTTTATGTACTCTGATTATTTTTATGTAGTAATGCAGAAGTAGGTGAAATTTAGCGAGAAACACCTGCGATCAAACATTCTTGTCCCGCCGGTCCTCCGACTACTTTGATATATGTTATTAAATCGTCCAATATCCACTCTCGTTCTATAATTCCATTAAAAGACATACTTTGCAATCGTTTCTCACTGCACAATACCAAATTATTCGCAGTAACCACCAGAAGATTGCAATTCAAAGCTTGATTCAATTTCTCGGAAATGCGGTAGTGCATTCCATCGGCGACATTCGATGGCTCGTAAATAATAACGCGCTCGGGTAATTGGACTGCAAGCTTATTTTTATACACTGCTATTCGACATACCTAAAAGAAGAAAGAAATTGATTCTTAATCGAAGATCTATAGAAACGTTTTAATAGTTCTAAATAATTCTCCTTACCAGATCTTTACATTTAATTCGAACTTTTTGATTCGTGACTAGATTGTGAATGATAACGTCAGTCATATTCTCTCTGTAAGCATACCGGTCGCCGTACAATCCGTGAATGACAGTCCAAGATAATTGCAGATATGTTATTGTGCCATCTTGGCAGCCTAATGCCTGAAAATATTGCAACTAGATAAATCCTACTAAGAAATATATGCAAAAGTTCCAATGAAATTCTTACAATGTGCATTGAACTAGGATGAACCGCGCAGCTCCAAACCCACGACGAAAAGCTACTGCCAACAGTAGCTAATTGTATTCCATCGTGAGTCATTAGTGTACACTGCTTGTTACTGCCAGCAACGAGAATATATTGTCCATTCGCGAAATGCGTTACTTTCAGAGGGATATAATTCAAGTTTCTCTCTTTGCCAATTTGCTTGCCTAATATCGAATAGAACGAAATCACTCCGCTCCATTCTGCTATGCACAACACGTCCGTGCCGTCCTCTCTAGTCATACAATATTAAATCTAAATAAAATCTTTCGAATATTCTATATTCAACGATCATCGAAATATATAAATATTCCATCATTACCCCACAGGATTCCAAGAAAGACTCCATATAGGAACACCATTCTGCCTCTCGATTCTTAACTGTTCGTCTCCATTCTGAAAGAACAATCACAGTATAAAGTTTGTCGTACAAAGATTACAGTTTCAACAAACAAAAAGCAGACCTTATTCCTTATGGAGACAAAACCTGCTGCTAATCCAATAGCAACGTATTGTCCATCGTTGGTCCACGCGCAACAGTTTACTCTTCCACCTGACTTTTGCTTTTGCACTGCTTTTTGCTCCTGTGACCAAAAAGCTATGTCCGACAATGAACAACTCAATAATTGATGAGACACCGGATTGAATTGCATTGCTTGCACAGCTTCATTATGCCTGGAAAGAAACCAACAGTAATATAATAAGTTAATGGGTATTTATCTTTGGTTAATGGGATTTCTTGCTTACGAGTATTTGAGAATCCCTTCTAATCTGGACGTCCAAATAATAACGCTTTTATCCGCACTGCCGGATGCGAATTTCTTGCCATCTTTCGCATAGCAAACGCAGTACACAATATCTTTGTGACCTGTGGGATTTCTTGTGTTAGATATAAATGAAGATTATAGTAAGTTCGTTAGATGAATATACCTTTTAATGGTTGAATTAGAGCACCTTCGCTAGTTTCATAAACCAACACTTGTTGGCCCGCTGCGACTACCAACTGAGTACCGTCTGGATTGAAGCACAAGTCATATATGCTACAATAATTCAATTAATCCATCATTGTTGCATTCTTTCTTTTATTGAAGTCATTTTATTTCAAATATAAAAAGTAAGTCTTATGAAATTCGTGGGAAATTCTGCCGAATACATTAATAGTAATAATAAAATAATCTATTTGAAGATCTTGCAAAAGTGTGCGAGACCCTTCGCTGTTTATCGATTATTAATACTAGATCATTTCGATAATCACCATCGCTCGGACTTATCCTGGACTTTGTCGACCCAGGCCGGATGCGCTTTCATACCGCCGACGCCGATGAAACAATCGAAAGGATGGAATCTTGGCAATAGTGAAATAGTAAATAGAAATACATTCGATCTTGCTTTTGTATACGCTTGCCAGTGCGTTGCTACGGTAACAAGTTCAAAATGGCGCCAGCTGGAACGCCTCCATTTTGGTCCATTTTCCAACCCAACACCTCCAAACTTCTCGTTTTCATTTTATGTTCAAATCAATCAAACTAGATTTTAGATTTCGAATCTAGGAAAACAGAGACTTCAAAATAGTCTTCGATTTTACTAGTTTAATAATAAATAAATAACATTAATAATTACGATTGTAATTTATTAATATATGTTTAAATGTAAGAAAGGAGAAGGAATTAAAGAGCATCAATCGTGCGAGTACGATAATGATTCAATAACAAAACATTTCGTATCATTGTAACCCTTTCACCCCTTTGATTTGTTTGCGGTGAATTGATTATTTATAGGCATTCGTCTGTTGTTCAAGGGGAATATATATACGATGTATATAGACATAGTTGGAATTATAGTTGCTCAGTATATCTATATAGGTCGAGCGCACACGCAGTTGGTCGATCGGAGGCGCAAACTGGAGTCGACTCCGAGAGCCAATCTAATCAGGTGATCGTATCTAATAAAACGTGTCAAATCCAGGAAGATTGTGTGTGGATGGATCGGCTTGGTTTCTATTGCCAGTTGGTTGCCGTCGAATACTAGTCAATGTCATCGAGAGTGGCAGTGCGCGCGATAATCGGTGCGAGTAGGTGTTGAAATCAATGCCTCGTAAGCGAAAGAAAAGAGCGCGTACGAGGAAAATATGATTCTAAAGCTGCTGCCGAAGCAACAACCGATCGAGCGAGTGCCTTCGCGGCTAACAGATCGAAACAGTCATTAGCAGTGATTTGTTTGGATAATGGCACCTGCCAAAGACAAGTGGGTGAGACGTTTCATCATCCCTGAAACCACAAGGCACAAGAAAGGCTTCACTATTTACAAAGTTACGTCCATGGTATGAGTTCGATTGATTCTTCATTCCTTGATATTTTCTCTCTCTCTGTCGTTCTGTCGCTGAAGATTGTTAGATGATTCGAGAGTTCCAAGTCGTTCGCGAGACCTTGGCGTAATCGACGACGCCGCTAACAACTGTCACGTAATAGTTCACTGATTATACTCGACTTTGCAGGTATTCTTGAAGTCCTCGCACGAGGAAATCTCCAAAGTCTCCGTCTGGAAGAGATACAATGACTTCAAGAAACTCCATTCGGAATTGGCAGTGTTGCACTCGCGCTCCCAGAGCAAGGAGAACTTTCCCAAGTTCCCTAAGTCCAGGTTCTTCAATAGATTCGAAGCAGAAGTTATACAGGAGAGACGAGAATACGCGCTTAAGTTCTTGGAGTTCATCGGCAGACATTCGTCTTTGTATTCCAGCGATACTTTCATCAGATTCTTCGAAACTAGTCATATGGACAGTTCCCACGACTGTTCGCAATCTTTGAGCTCCGACACCTCGGAGGACGATCGCCATGCTTTAATGAAACCCGTACCTATCGCTACTATTCAGCAGAGTATCTTGGAACAAGAGCCAGTTAAAAGTCCATCCAAGAATTCTGACGAGACTAGTGGCTCGCAAATAATAGATTCTATTACGGAGCCATTGAAATCAAGCGAGAGCCAGCAAAGCTTTAAAAAGGGAGCCAATACAGAAGGAAACCTTTTAAGGAATGGCAAATGTAAAACTAATAACACCGACAGTGATAACGAAGAATCGGTAAATGGGACGAATAATAATAGCGAGAACGACAGCGAACATAATCTACAAAACAAGAAACATTCTATTAGTGTTCAGGCCGAGAACAATATAAGGCAATTGATTACTGTAGAAGAAAGGAAGTGCGTAACAGGTGTTCACGACGGATCGGATTTAATGCAATCATGGCCCGATTCATCGCAATATATTCTGATAGCTGCTGCTCACATGAGCGCTGCCTTTCGACACGAAGCCATGACCGAATACGAGGAAGCATTCACACAATACAAAATGGGAATCTCGAGCCTGCTAACTGGCGTTCAATCCGACACGGACACCGTTCGTGCCGAAATCATAAAGGAGAAAATAGCAAAGTACTTAGAACGCGCTGAGAAATTGTACAACAGACACTTGAACTGTAACATCTCCTTGTTGAGTAAACCAGCGACGGAACTTCAGTACTATAAAGTACTTAAGATCATGAGATCAGTGATGCTCGTCAAGGATCTTCGGCAGAACTGCCTGAGAATTGTCAAAGTACGACATATTTGTGAAGAAATGCTTTAGGGGTTTTTTGTAGAATGTCAGAGTCACCTTGTTGGGATGGGTGTGTAGTAGAATTAGTATGATTCGTACAGATATTTATTATATAAAATCTACTCTAATTTTATGTCTTTATTTTCAATGTACTTCTATGATCCATTGATTCTTGTCCTTTGTCTTTATCGTAGTAATTCTGTGGCATAGAAACGAAGCGATAAATAATTGGCAATAATTCTTAATTGTAGGCTGTTGAGAAATCATGCGGCAACAAAGAGAGCATCAGCAATTACATCTGTCGTGGACAAGTACCGCATATGATTCGTTTATACGCCTGCATCGAAACCGACACGACTGTCTTTCTTATCTTAGAATATTTAAGGTGAACGTCTTATCAGCCACAAATCTCTTGGCTTTCTCCCATTCTAAACTTCACACGTAACTGTAGTCTTATCTGTTTTCAGTCGCGGCAAGTTATGGGACTTCATAATGACGCAATATAAATCCCAGGGTGATATGGAATATCAATCGAACAGAATGCACGATGATTTCGAAGTGGCACTCGATTGTACTGCGATAACTTTAACAGATAGCGGAGTGCAAGAGGCAACAGAATCTGTCGATATTTCTATAACAAAGCCAGAATTCCCGAGTACAAGTATCAGAGTACAAAGCTGTGAAAGGCAGAATATAGAAGAGGCCAACGAAGTGTACAGCGAGCTCTCCACTACGCAATTATTAGAAAAGGCGCAGATGTTACTGCAATCAGTAACAGCTACTCTTAAAGAGAGTAACACAATTGCTAGTCGATTACATGAATCTGAAGATTTGCTGACCCACGAGAGTAGTACTACTCTATTAAATTTAAAGAACTCCACATATCAGCCTGAAAAGTGGGATATAATATTAATGGATCCGAATGACGCATCCACTGAATCTCGCAGTATTACAACGACCGAGTCTCAACCAACGAGACTGCCAGTGAAGAATTCGTCGTCCTCCGACGATATTAAAAACGAGAAAAGTCCCGACGTGACGGATACTTCATCCTTAACCGATAGTTATACGGATCTCAGCTTTAGCGAAAAAGATAGCTCCAGCTGTCTGGAGAAAACGAAAAGTATTCCTGTGCACATTCCAGTAGAACGAGCGAGCACGGTGCAGCCGAGTAGCGTAAATGAGTTAACTAGATCTATGAAAAGCGATTGTAATATAAGAGAAGACAGCTATGTACCATCGGACGAGCAAGTACAGTATTTTGAAACAGGTGTACTGAATGAGTACGCTTTAAATAATAACTTAGATATAGAAGAAGAGCTCTGGGCGATACCGGAGAATTTAATTCGCGCCTGGGCTGCTGAGATACTGTTAGCTTTAGAGGCTCTGCATCAGCAGGAAGTGATAGTGTACGGCTTGAAGCCTGATAATATATTGCTCGATGATAGCGGGCACGTGCAATTGACTTATATTATACCGCATCAGGATGCAGATCTCACCAAACACAAGCAACCATACGCCTCGCCTGAACTATGCATGTTTCTACCAGCAGTTCCATTGACGACTGCAACAGATATTTGGAGCTTTGGTGTCATCCTGTACGAATTGATCGTAGGAAATGTAAGCTTCATTTTCAACTACATACGTGACAATTGTCATCTTATCGAATTAATATTGTAACTCTATCATGCAGAAGTTTGAGACCAGGCATCCAGGTCTCTTCCACTCGCATTCCATCGTAAACATTCCAAGCAAGCTGTGTGAAAATGCGAAATCTCTACTTATTAATGTGAGTACTTTGCATATCGGTTATAATTCTGTGGTAGGTAATTAAATTTCGCTGTATTGACGAATCATTCGAATTGTTCCAGTTATTAAGGTACGAGCCGAGCGAAAGAATGACAATAGCCGAGATAAAGCAACATCCATATTTCGAGGAAATCGATTGGTCGAGCATGGTAAACCCGCAAGTGTAACGTTAAGTATTACAAAGATTGGAAAAGTTCGTGTGACGTATCAATATACACAATGAAATTCCCTTTAGACATACGAGCAACATAGTTGCACAAACACAAATGAGGCTTGTGATGCATAATGAAAGTTTTATGCAGCATTAGTGAAGTCACGATGTCACAAACGGCAAAAACTTAACTTATTACTTATTTAAATTATCGCATAGATCTTTCCCTATTTTGTTATCGTCTCTTTTTATTGAATACATAAAGCGTGTATTCAACTTATATGTTACTTATCGAAGTTACCGGTCGGAGCAATCCTGCATTTTCGGAAGCACAGAAACTATTTACGTTCTCATTGTCAATTAAAGTGTTCTCAAACCTTGTTTTTTGTTTCTATGTTTTCTATATAAAAGATGTATATAATAAATCTGTATAAAAACCAAAGGAAGCGTGTGTAATATAATTCGTGAAAACGATCAGGGTATACAAGAAGAATTTAGTACGGAATTAGTTTACTTAGAATTATCTTTCGCATAATACGATAACTGTACAGTTCATATAAAAAAAGGATTTAAAGTCAAGAACATGTTTACAAAAAGCTGGCGCTATAATTAGCCCCCGTCGAGTACAAAAAAATATATCCTTCGCTTTCTCCTCTGTCTAGCAGAACATGGTATTGTACAACTTATACAACTGACTTAAAGTCACGTGCATGTTTATATAAATCAGTGTAGTTAATCCTTCGAGTACAAAGGAATATATCCTTCATTTCCTGGCCTTTCTATTAACCGTCGACATACCGTCGACGAACTTAGTGGTAAATACAACATTCGCATTGTTGAACATGCCATCTTTTAACGAAACAACAATAAACTGGGAATTCTTGAAGTGTCTCTTCAACATTAAGCCAATATTCTCCGTGTGAGAGAGATCCAATGCGGCGTCAACTTCGTCGAGTATATAAAGTGGCGCAGGCTTGAAACGAAGCATTGCTAGAATTAACGAGAGAGCTACTAACGATCGTTGTCCACCTGATAATTCTCCCAATGATTCTTTCCATGCTCCGGAAAAGCCTACTTTCACTTCCAAACCCTCAAGTACTGTTTGATTCTCTGGTGGTTGCAGTTTTGCACTTGCTCCACTTAAGAGACTGCTAAATATTGATCCAAAGTCTTTGTTCACCTAAAGTAAAGTCGGAGCGATATGTAAATTTGATAAGCCAACGATGTTGCGTGTAAAAGTGATTGTAATATTTATTCTAAGATATACCTGTTCGCAAGCTTTAACCAATGTTTCCTTTTTCTTCTCATCCAAATGTTCGATAGTTTCCAAGATCTTTTTCCTATCGGTTTCTACAATCTTCTTTTTCTTCGTCATGTCGTTGAATTGCTCTTCCTCCTTATCGAGAAGACTAATCGCACGCGTGTTGATATTCCGACTTAGCTTTTCGTGGGTAATTTGTAAACGATGCACTTTCTGCTCCATTTCATTGGGCTTATTGACTTCGAAGTCATAAATGCCGCCTGTGAAGATTAATAAAGATAGCAGTGTGTTTAATGTTTTCAGAAATTTTAAGGTATTTTGTTTATTTTGAGTTGTAGAAATACAAACCTGCTCTGCCGAAATATGCTTTGTCTTCTTCGATCCAATCATACTTCCTTCGCAACTGTGCTACTCTTTGTTGGCAATCCGTTGCGGACTTTTTGACAGAGTTGATTTCGTGATTAAGCTTTTTAATTTCTAGTTCAGCTTCTTTATTCTGTTTAATAATATCCTCTTTCTTCGCCATGAGCTTTTGCACTTCCGCGTTCTGTTTATTAATAGCATTTTTCTGTTCTTTCACAGCACGTTGTGTTTCTTTTACGTTAGCTTCGACTTCTTCGAAATCTTGCCGCAAACTTTTCGACTTCTCCTCCAATGCGCTCAAGTTCTGCTCCGCTTTCAATAATTGTTCCTTTCCACCTTCGATTGTCTTCTTTAATTCCTCGATTTCTAGTTTCAGGGTTTCTGATTCTTGTTCTCGTTTCTGCCATTCTTTCCGACTATTCTCGGCTTTCTTCTGAAGAGCCGCCAATTCTTTCTCAGCTTGTTTCAACTGGGCATTCCGAATACTCGCGGCGTCTTTTAATTGGTTCTGCAATTGATCAGCACGTTTCGAACTTTCCGCCTCCGTTTTCTTTGCTACTATCATTCGCTGCTTTAGTTCTTCGATACTCGTGCGAAGATTATCCACCTAAAAAGAGACATAAATCATCAAGTTATGTCAAAAAGTACGCATCACAAAATATCTCTAATGTTATTCACCTCTTCTTTTATTTTATGATGCACTGTTTGTTGCAACCTTTGCTTCACTGCTTGCAATTCATAAGATCGTAGATCAAACTTTTGCTTTATCACTCCATATTTCTGACCCACTTCTTCTACTTTCCTCAAACTATTTTCAATCGTACGAATTTCATTCTCTTTCTGATTCAGTTCGTCTTGGATCTCTTTAATCTCTTCCAACTTCAACAGAATCGAACCAGCCTTTGACGGAGCACCACCAGACAATGTACCAGACGGATCAACAACATCTCCGTCCAAAGTAACACACTTCCTTCTGATACCTTCGTGAAAAGCGACTTTATTCGCGGCATTCAAGTCTTTGCAAATGAAAATCTGACCGAAGATCCATGCCATCGCGCCTCTTGTTTCGTTCGGAAAATCTATAAGCGATAAAGCGGGTTGAACATTTTCAGCGCCAGCTACTTGTTGCGCCAAACTGATCATTCGATTATCCATTGATTTCCCATTGACTTTATTAAGAGGAATAATAGTCACGCGTTTCTGCAGTTGACCGTGTTGAAGGATCTTTTTGCTTGTTATTTCTGTATCAACTATTACGTTATACAACTGCGAAATGTAAAAGAAACGAGTTTAGATATCAATATTTAGAAAGATCAGGTAATAGACTATTAATTCTATTTTTACCTTTCCACCAGCTGCTATGTCCAAAGCATAAGCTGCTCTTTTATCTTTAAGCGTGATTAATTTGCAAACAAGTCCTTTGACGGATTTAGGATCGAACGAAGCATCCGGCTTGCGATAGTCGAATCTGGTTTGCGGATAACGCGACTCAAAGTGATCCAATTTCTCTCTCAAAGATCTTATCCCGTTCGACAAAGCGTGTCTATCGCTTTTAAGTTGTTCCATACTTCCCTCGGTGTAGTTAAGTTTACTCAATTCATTCTGCAGATTTTTCACTTCCTTTTCTTTCATTTCCAAGTCTGCGCTAAGTGTTTTGTACTCATTGTCGGATGTTTTCACCTCCAATGTCTTCTTCTTTAACTGTTCTTCATTATGTTGCAATGTCATCTGACATTGTTTAATTTCTGTTTGCGCCTGTGACGCACTTTGCTTAGCGCTGATTAATTGTTGCTCCAATGTCGCATTCTCGCCCGCTTCGTTCTCCAATAAACCTGAACTGATTTTCTGATATTTCTCTTGCGCAGCGAGCAAAGCTTCCGAGTCGGTCTGATCACCTTCCTTTAGTTTGCCAAAGAGACCTTCTACGGTTTGATATTCTTTCTGTTTGGTAGCCAGAACTTTTTCGTCGTCAGCCACATTTCCCTTCAATTGTGCCACTGATTTTTTAGCAGCCTTGATATTCTCTGTATTGCTATTTACTTCAGCCGATAACTTGATATGCTTCTTCTCCGCCTCTTTTAATTCTACTTCCAGAGCGGATAATTGTACTCCTGATTCCTGCGGTTATTGAAAGTGCTTAAGACAAACAATTATTGAGTATTGGAAAGGAATCTACAATATTCTAGGCATTTTACTTACTGCATCTCTCCGCCGTGCGATTTCATTACACTGCTCTTCGATAGCTTTTACTTCCTCTTCACCTGCTGTGATACTTTGTGTATGTTCTTCTATTTTCTTGTTAACTACTTGAACACTTTCTTCAGCCTTTTCACACTCGTTCATTGCCGACAGATACTTCCAAGCGATCAGGATCTTTCTAGCATGTTCCAATTCCCTTTCAATTCTTTGGAACTCCATGAATTGCAATTTCTCCTCTTTCAATCTCGCTAACTTTGGACCTAATTCATTTTTTAAGATCTGTAACAATATGTGATGGTTAAATACATGCTTATTAATTTATAGCATTCTTAATAAAAGATCGTACATCATTTATTTCTTTTAGTTTGTTATCCTTTTTCTCGATAGTTTTCAATGCAGTTTCCTTCTTTGTTTCGTACATTCTGGTACCCGCTGCTTCTTCGATCATGGAAAGGATTTCGACAGGCTTCATATTAAGAACTTTAGTGACTCTGCCTTGCATTATGAGAAAGTGTGGATTATTGACATTGAGCTGAACGGAGCAGAACATATCCTGGACACGATTATTAGGCACATTCGATCCATTGATCATATATTTATTTTTCCCGCCTATCACGACTTGTCTGGTGACAGTGATTTCCTCGTGATTCTCATATCCGACAGGGGAAGCCGAACGATTTCGATTATCGAACGTTATCGTCACACTAGCCGTTCTCACTCCAGCCTGGCCGGATTTGTAAACCAAATCTTGCAAGGATGCTGCTCGCACCTACGAAATCGAACGAAAGATTCTTTGTTGTTGCAAAAAAGGAAGAAATATTCTATCAAAACAAAGATTAAGGTTACAGGGAAGAAGCGTGGGAAATTAAAGAGCGCCAATAAAGATAAAGATACCTGTCCTAGATTTGAAATACCAAGAACGAAGCATATTCCGTCGAGGATGTTTGACTTCCCACTGCCGTTGAAGCCGGTGATAGCATTGAACTCTTTGTCGAAACCGTTTATCTCGATCCGCTTGCCGTACGATTTGAATCCTTCCAATACCATCGACTTTATGTACATTGTGCGCTAATGTTTGACGCGCTCAACGCGATTTTTGATAAATTAAGCGCCTTTAACAGAGTGTCAATTCAAATCGGAGAAAACGAACGTTCCCTCCGCTTCCTTCATCGCGTGCGCTTTGTCAGGAATTCTATGATAGACAACGCTATTATGAAAATAACTCTCATTCGGAACTGCAGCGCCATCTGTGTTGTAGTACAGCAACAATCCAGTAGATGTCGCTAATTCAAAATGGCGACAGGGCAGAAATTTAAAATTGAGTATGCGTGTCTAGATTTGTATTCTTACGCGGGCGTCATTAACCATGTGATAATCTAGATGCGCATACCCAACTTTCAATTTCTGTCCGACGGCCATTTTGCATTGTGACATCTATTTTGTCGGATGCTCTTTTTAAATTATTGAAAAATCGTTTCTTATCTTACGCGAGACTGCAATGAAACTGTATTATTTAGTAGATCATTAATGAAAGATTATAAAAGCATATATTTATTTAAATATCGTTCAGGTAAAATAGAAATAATACACCCAATAAATTTTGTTAATCAAATACATATATTTGAAAGTGTTAAGGTTTCGATACAGCTTTAGTTTTCCTCCGCTGGCGGCGCTGATGTTCCCACTATCGCTTCATGAGAATCCGCCGACCGAGGCTTTAAATGGACGATGGGAAAAAGTCGAGAGTTGTTTTGGAAGAAAGATTCCGAGCGCGTTTGAAGGCGATCGGTTTTCGTGAGTGGAATCGAATGAAAAGTGAGCCGGAGAAATGCGTGCCAAGCTGACAGGGAAAATCCTGACGAATTGGAGCAGTAAACGCGTTCTGTCTTCCTTCAACCTGACGCTCCTTTTCTCCAGCGATTGATTTCGATTCTCAAATGGATTTAAAGACCGGCTCGTTCACGACACTTCCAATGACAAAGCGAACTTCCGCAGAATTAAAGCTGCCGCTAAGAAAACCAAGTCCTCCAATCGCAATACTTTCTCAATAAGATCTGAAATGAACTCAGGAATGCAGCTCGACGCACAAAGACACTTGGAGCGAAGCGCTCTGATTTCAACTGATAATGAAATGCTCGCCAGTGGTGGCAATCGCAAATGTACTTCCAAGCAGGGCGATTTCAATCTCACATCTTCCACTGATAAAATGAACGATGCTGATGATTTATACTCATTCCGCAGTTCTACGAAGGAGAAGTTACATCACAGAGGACAAGTTGACATTGTCGATATGTCAGCAGAAGATATCCCTCGATACAAGTTCTTCTTTGTATACGAAGATCTCTTGTCCAAGTTCGTTGTCCTTAAAGCACTGGAAAATGATACACCGAAGGAAGTAGCGGTGAAGTTGATAGATGTCTTCGCTATCATTGGCGCGCCACAAGTACTGCAAAGTAATAATGGCAGACGCTTCACCGAAGCACTCGTTAAAGAGTTGCGATCGCTTTGGGAGGATCTTTTGGTTCTCGATGGAGAAACGAGTGGGAAGAGTAATGTTGGCGATTTAAAGAATCTATTAAGTAGGTGGTCGAAGAAGAACCCTGGTAAAGCTTGGTACGAAGGTCTGAAGTTCGTACAAGTCCTGTATAACACGACGTTCCCTGGCGTAGGCGATCTAAAACCTTGCGACGCGCAATTCGGTAGAAACGCGCAAGAAAGATTTCGAAGGTTGACGATTCAGACTGATTTAAAGAGGAGTATGTGCATGGAAGTCGCGAGTTTGGAGAACGACGAGGAGAATATTAAGAGAAATGGACACGCGATCCTCGAAAGAAATGTCACAAAGAAGAATTGTATCGTAAGTGTAATAATGTTACGTAAAGTTTCATCGTCCTTTCTCTAATAATTTTGGAACTTGCGTTGTTTTAGGAGCCACGAGAATATGATAATTCGAGTGAACGACAAGAGCGTCAATTAAATCCTCATAGTTTTGATTTCGTAAACGTGAAAGATGAAGTCTCGCCTAACATGCAAACGGAGGATACAGCGCTAGTCGATGAATCCGCAATAGTACCTGACGCACAATCCGAGGAAAGCGAGTCGAACTTAAAATGCAAAGTCTGCAAGAAACAATACATAAAACAAGGACACTTGAAGAATCATATGAAGACCCACGTAAGAGGCAAAAAGTATGAGTGTACCCTTTGCAGTAAGAAGTTCCATATTCTGACCTTGTACGAGAAACATTTGCGACAATCGCATGGTCAGAGAAAACCATCAGTATTAAGTAGATCCCGCCGAAGTGAAATGTCTCTTTCAAATACTTCCAACAAGAACATATTGGACGCAGCAGGAACTACAGAAGATTCGATCATCGAAAATATAACTAACACTGATTCCTGTAAACGAAAACTATCGACTGAAAACAGGTCAGGAAAACTTAACGGAGATTCGCCACTGGAGTGTACATACTGCAAACAAAAGTTCAGCTTTCCAAGTGTCTTAAAAAGGCACATGCGTTCCCATACAAATGAAAGGCCGTACATTTGCGAAGTGTGCAATAAGAGTTTCAAACAATTGGGTCACTTAAGTCAGCACTCTCTGACACACAAAGATTATCGTTCCTTCCAATGCGCACTCTGTGGAATCAAATTCGAATCTTTAGAATCCTTGAAGAGTCACTCGCTCACTCACAAGGGTGAATCAATTCCCAAGGAAAAGGAGATGTTCCGCCTGTTCGAGTGCGACAGTTGCAAAAAGGTATTCACGACGAAGAGCGTGCTGGAACGACACATATTTACGCATACTCACGAGCGGCAGTTCGGCTGCAAAATATGCGGCAAGCGTTTCAAACAAGCGGGACACGTAAAGTCGCACATGCTGGTGCATACCGGCGAGCGTAAATTTGAATGCACCGTGTGCTCGAAGCGGTTCAGTTTATCGAACTCTTTGAAGAAGCATATGTACGTGCACAACGGCGAGAAACCATATCAGTGCGATGTGTGCGGGGCACGTTTCCTCGAGAAGAGGAACTTGAACGGTCATTTAATGACTCATACGAACGAGAGGCCATTTCGATGCAAGATTTGCGGCAAGCGTTATACCCTTGCGGACACTCTGCGTCGTCATATCAGTGCTGCCCACGAGGATGGTCGCACTTATCAGTGCGAGATTTGCGCGAAGATGTTCAAGCAACTGGCGCACTTGTCCGTGCACAAGAAGGTGCACAACGACGAGCGGCCCTTCCAATGTCACCTCTGCGAGAAGACTTTCAAGCATAAGAACGTATTGAAGAGTCACTTGGCAATTCACGCGAATGTAAGACCCTTCGAGTGCGACGTCTGCAAAGCAACATTCGTACGCAAAACTAACTTACAGACTCACATCGCTTCCGCTCATATGAACGAAAGGCCGTACGCTTGCACGATATGCGAGAAACGTTTCAAACAAATCAGCCACTTGAACGGCCACGTCGTTGTTCATAGTAATTCTATGCCTTATCAGTGCGACTACTGCGACCGGCGGTGTAACCGGCTGGACAACTTAAAGAAACACATGCGTCTTCATACTAAGAACAAAGAGTGAGAGGTTCGAGCCTCTCGAAATTACTGCTCTCTGATATGATAAAGTAATCCATGCGATGTAGGCTCTAAGCCCCCATGAGTGCGTTATCGTTGCAATATTAGATATAAGAATCGACAAACTTCCGTTTTTTATACGACCCATCATCTTCGCATCCTCGCAATTGGCAAATGCTTATTCTCCAATCTGAGAACTTCCGAATCGTCCGTATGTACCTTTGAATAATGCGAGTCCCGCCGAAGGGGACTGTAAACCGAGACTAATCGTTCTTTATAATAATGTTTTTCTAAATAAACGCTACAATGAAATTACGTGGAAACCTTTTATTCTCTGCGAGTGATAAATCTTCGATATATCATTTATTTAGCAATTCTATATTTTCCCAGAGTGAGGAATAAAAATAACAAAACATAACCTATTTCCATCCTCCAAACTATCCCTTTCGTATATCAATATAAATAAAGATTCATTTTTGTATTGTATTCAGGAAGGAATAAAATATATAAATATATTTATAATCCTCGATCCTCTTAATAATCTTTATTTCAAGCAAGCACTCGTCAAACCGACAAACTACAGCTGAATAGTTGCGCGCACAGTTGCATGTCAACGAACTCCTACGAAATCTCGCAGTCGCCAGTCAGGCAACTACTTGGTCGAAAAATGGTAAATGTCAGAACTTAGCCAAGTCCGATACTTTCTCAAGAATCACCGAAAAGGCGAAAACATTCCAGCCAATCAAATAATTCAACGAAGGGGAGTACTCGGCAGGAATTTCAGTGGCGAGATAAAAAAGCCGGGCGACTTTATATAGATCGATTAGATATCGGCGGTCGCGCATAGCTCGCTGCGCTGGCCCGGTGCACTCTCGGCAGTGCGTTCAAGATGGGTTGCAATCGAGGTTTGAAGTTCGGGACGGTCCTCACCGTGCTGATCGTCCTGGTGGCGATCTACTACAGGAACACCGAGGACGTTCTACAGCAACGGCTGCGGAGTCTTCTGTACGGGCTCGAACGACTCGAGAACAAGCACGTGATCACCAGCAAGCCGAAGGTGGCGATAGGTTACGGGGTATGCACCGACGTCTACGTCAACGCCAAGCATTTGCTCCAATACACCGAGGAAATCGGCCGGCCCGAACACTTTGACGATATTAAAACGGAGGAACAACTTCTCAAGAGCTTCGCATACTACTTTCGCCATGGAGCCGCTGCCGAGTACGTATATTTCCAACGATTTCATAGAAATCCATTCTCATTATTTATTCAGAGAAAAAACGCTCGATAATGACTATTGCGAATTGTGCCTTTCACGCAGGAGATATATGGCCAATCGGACGCTCTTTGACGAACTCGTTGCGAGAGCCCGCTCTTTTCCGTCCTCGTATTCTACTATCGGCGGGAATGCCGCGATCATGGCACTCCGTTTCGCGAGGGAAGGCTGCGATGTCACCCTCGCTGCTAAAATCACTAGGTCATTGCACCAGATGATACCTCAGGTGATTAATGTAGTTGGTGGAGAAGTAAAAAGAGACGATATCCACTTGGTGTTGGAATATAAGAACGGCGAAGTTTGGGGACCGTATTCTAGTGCTAGAGCGAATAGGTAAACAATTAGTTGAGAATACAGTTTTAAGGGAAATTTCAAGTTCTGTTTAAATAGAAATCTCTTCCAGATATATTGTACATAATGACGCTAATAATCCGATGATCAGTTCTTTCGATGTGTTCGATAAAGTGCTCGCCAAGTCCGAGCCTGATTTACTAGTAATTAGTGGTTTACAGATGATGGATAATTATCCGTTTCAAGAAGGTAATGTTGGACTATTATCTTTTTCATCGAACGAATGAAATTTCGACAGATATTAATTGTATTTATGTTCGATACAGGCGTCCGATCGGCTCTCTTAAGGAAAGTCAAGCGGCAAATGACGGATCGACCGGCGTCCACTCGAATTCACTTTGAAATGGCTTCCTTCGCCGAGGATAAATTACTCTTCGAGTTATGCAATTCAGTAATACCCTTCGCAGACAGTTTAGGAATGAACGAGCAAGAAATCGCCAACTTATATAATACTATGTATTATGGGAATATCTCTTTAGTGGCTAATTCGACGCCCAGGGTGGCGACAGTTCTCGATCAAATGAGGACTCTTTTCAAGTTGATTCGTTCGCGAAGCAAATCCGTCGAGAATTCGAGGGAATTGACAAGAATACACGTTCACACTTTGGCGTACCAAGCAATATTTACCGTGAAGAATTCCATATGGAAGAATACGATGGCTGCGGCGGCAAAAGCCTCGTTGACTGCGCACAGACATGTGTGCGCTACCAGTAATGTAAGAATTTCAGATAAACGGACGAAGAGATTGCCGGAATTAATGGGAAATCCAATGATAAGTCTGATAATTTCGTAGGTGGACGTAAGAAAAGCGACCTTGATCTTGGACGACAGTTTCTCCACTTCGATCGTAGGTGGAACAAGGATAGCTTTGGACGTTGACAAGCCTGTGTCTTGCTGGGACGAGGTACTCAAAGCTGACAATGAGGAAGACATTCCTATTCAAGTATGCATAGCACCAGTACTGGTTTGCACCGAAGCCAGTCAGACTGCTGGCGGTGGAGACAACATTTCCAGTGCAGGCTTAGTCCTGCAAATCTAAGAACCATATGCACTCTAACTGTAATTCCGTTTTATCGCTTTAACATTTACTCTCTGCCACGTTAGGACTCGATGCACGTAGAAACTCTTCACGTTTTTGTACATTCGACCGGCGACTCATTCCGAGATGCAACTAGTTCATTCCAAAATTTCCTGCCGTTCCTCCAATTAATGGATATTGACGAGATACATTTCTAATAATCGAATAGTTGTTCGATCTCACAAAGTCACGTGTGTGTGCTGAGTTGGAAAGTTGAATACTTCGTTAGATTTCACTCGCGCACCAGAGACTTAAACTCCAGGGGAAAAGACAAAGAAGCAATTATTACTCGGATAATTCTTAAGTTTAGGGAAATACTAATAATACCGAAAGATACACCTGAGAAGCTCAGAAAACTCCAAACGCGGGGTTGCAATTTGGCATGCGATTTGTGCCTAAGAATCACTTTCGTTCCGCACGGTGCCATGGAATTACTACTATTCATACTCTGATAGGTTGACTAAAATAAACTTTTATATTTTAGCGATATGTTATATAGAAAATGTGTTCTCACGGGAAGTGCAATGTGATATATAATAATAATAGAGATATTGTAAAATAATAATTCGCGGCGTGGAGATGGAGAAGTGTTATAGTTTTAAAAACTAATTCTAATTGAACAATACAATAAAGTGTATATGATTACTTGTATTTCCAGTGTTCGTGCCCACCACAAAATACCTGTGACTAAAAACTGAATCACTGTGTTTTCTGATATAAAGCCTTGCTGCGACACATTGTTTCCTAGGAATAGCGACTGTTGTAGATGTCCTTTTATTATAACCGCACCTTGTTGACGAGTAAAATGTACAATTTTACGCTCTGCTAACGCATCCTTATACAGTGTGTTCTTACTAATGGTAAATTGAACGTGAAGCGGGGAGGGGATACTGTGGCAAATAAAGTGGCTGGGCTCTTAAATCTTAAATACTCGGAAACACGCCGCGTTTAAAACGATACCACCTCATTCTACATACTCGCGCCCCCACACTAAAAAGAAACTATCGTAGGATAAGTGAAGTCCAGAAGTCCGCTAATCCGCGGTTAATCTTCTCAACTACATGTGTCACACAGTTATGAAAAATAGCCAACAATGTTATCTCGACCCTGAATGCCAACCGAACGTTTCCCGAAACTAAAATCGAGCAACAGTACGCGCCAAAAGTACCGAGGAAACATCCGTGATAGTCGACAAGCTCTCGACAAAATTACAAATGCGCCCGATCCAAAAGTCAATCGAGGATACCACCTTTCTCTTCACACAAGACAGCGAGATCGTGTGAGAACTAGACATGAAGTTACAATAACGTGCTACTGGAATCATTGAAAAAAAGAATGAGGAAAAAGGAACCACCGCGCAAGCTCTCGCGCCTTCCCTAAGACAATTCTATGGGAAGAGAAGCTTCTTCCATTCGTGTACGGGGTTGTGTCGGTAAAAAGAAGTATTAGAGGATTGTGTCTCCCTCGTCAATGCCTAACATTTTCAAATCGTCCGGTCCAGGCTGAGTGTCCACTTCGGTCTCAGCCTGTGTGATTTCTGGCGGAGGCTGGTCCATGTATTCGGGTCCGTAGCCCACACATCCCAACATGCTGTACATGGACGAGTACATAATATTAGCCTCCTGCTGGGCTTGCTGTTTGCTCTCGGTCTCTTCTTTCGGGAAAATAATGTTCAAAGCCTCTTGTAAGTCTTCTGGTAAAGGTATACTTGGATCCGTCCTCTTCTCGGTTGATTCCGACATGTCCGTCATTTCTTGTCCAGTAGTCTCGCCGACTGCGGTCGGCATTGGTGGTGGCGGAGGATTTTGATGGGCAGCGACGTAAGGCATTGCCATTTGCGGCGGCGGCGTCGTCATGTAAGAAGGATGCGTCTGAACAGGTGGACGCACTGTTTGGTGAGTGGGGTATCTGGTTGCAGCTTGAACGTATGTTGCAGGAGTCGACACAAATGGTGGTGGCGGCCTGTTCGGTGTAAATTGTGGTCTGCTTTGAATCGGCTGTTGGCTTTGCGTTTGTGATGGTGACGTAGTTGTTTGTTGCTGCGTCGCTGGGAAATTGGGCGGAGGCCGATTCAACGGCGGTGGAGGATGAGTGGGCAGAGGCAATTTAGCCACGCCTGGCGTTTGTGTCTGTTCGACAATCGGCTCTTCAATCACAGTTTCCTCGGACTGATCGTCGATTTCCATGTCCACCACTTGCGGTACTGGCTTAGCTTCATTCAGCACTGGCGGTGGCGGTGCTACCAAAATCTTCATCGGTTGATTTTTAGTGCTAGCATTGCTGGTAGTATTAGCGGTGCTCGTGGTATTATTCTGCGGGGTTGCACTGCTGCCGAGATTGATGGGCGTGGCTAATTTTGTAATATGAACGACGCCGGGCGGATTTATGATTTCATTTGGAACTTTTGGTGTGTCCTCAAACTTACTCTGCTGATAGGGCAATGGAGCGATGTCTTTCTCGGGCAGTTTCGGTTCTTCCGTTTTCTTCTTAAACAGTGGTAATCTTCCAATGAAGGGTAGTTTTCCTTTGGATACTTGGGGCGTTGACTTCTTGCTTGGAGCATTGCCTTTCTTCGTCTTGGAGGCTGACTCATTTGTCTTCTTCTCGAATTTTGATTCGTCGTTCGAAGAATTGTCATCTCTTCTGTCTTTACTGTACTTGTCATAATTCCTTTTCCTGTCTGGACTATCTCGCCAGTTTCGATCTCGTCTTGGGGAATCATTACTGTCTCGTTTCCTACGATCATCGTAATAATCCCTGTCACGATCCCTATCCCTATCCCTGTCCCTATCACGATCACGATCACGATCACGATCACGATCCCTTCCGCGTCTTCTGTCGTATCGACTACTGTATCGATCATATTTATCGTCACGCCTGTCATATTTCCTGTCCCTGTCATCCTTGTATCTATCGCTGTCACGATCCCTGTCGTCTTCCTTCTCTGGCGGTTTGGTTTCCGGTGGCTTGACTGTCATATTAACTTGCTGTTTTGTCCAGAAGCCCATGTGTGGTTTTGGCATTTCTTCTGGTTTCGGTAACTCGATAGGTTTCGTTGGCATGGTTGGCTGTGGCTTCTCTTCGTCTTTCTTGATCCAGAATGGCTTGGGTGGTTCTTTTGGACCCCAAGGTTCCGGCATCTCCACCTTCGGCTTATTAACGAATGCAGCTTGCTCGCGTTCACGTTCGCGTTCCCGTTCCCGATCGCGTTCACGTTCGCGTTCTCTTTCCCGTTCTTCCTCGTCGTCTTCTTCCTCTTCTGGCATTTGCCTCTCTTGACTCAACCGTCGACCACTCATAGCTTTCATCTCCTCTTCCTGCTTGGCCTTTAATTTGTCTCTTATAGAATTCAGAAGTTGCCGGTCGTCGGATTCAGGGATTTGAGGCTCTGGCGTTGCCGGTTGATTCATTGGCTGTGCCACTTTCGGCCAATGGCCCTTCAGTTTTATTCGCTGGTAATCGATTTCTTCGTTTAGGATAGCTTGGGTCGATGCTTTCATCTTGTTTCGCATAGCAACCCTAATGCTCTTTGACATGTCTTGATCGGAGTCTGACTCAGTGGCATCCGATTCGCTGGTAGTATCACTGCCGCTGCTTCGATTTCTTCGCTTTTTGGACTTTTTTGACTTCTTCGACTTCTTCTTCGACTTCTTCGACTTTGTCGGCGGCTCATCCTCCTTTTGCTTTTGCAGCTCCAATTGAATTTGCTTGTGCCTCTCTTCGGAGAATGCTTTCTCTCGATCAGCCATCCAATCCGTTTCCCAGTGTGGATTCGTGTCCACGAAACGCTGTGAAGATAAGAAAGATGTTTTTAAAGATTGTATTGTGCAATATAAAAATCAAATGATCAAAGTGAAACTTACAGAATAATTTTCCGAGTGCTGCTTGGACTTCAAGTGTAAACTCGCGCAGTGAAGGTCGCCGATCCACGAATCGCAAAGCTTGCAATACCATGCCGTTGCAGCACTAAAGAACTGGAGTCCTATAACCAAATAATCACACAGTTAACATTATTTAAGCTTTGAAGGTGATAAACAAGTTAAGTTCATAAAGAATGACCTTATGTTCTGCCACGATACATTCATGTCACTGAAAACAAAAATTATATATTAAGAAATGTTCGACAAATGCCCGATTCATTAATATATGCTCTTGCGTCGCCCTGCAGACTTCTAAAGAAGGAACGGGGAGGGATAACGAATTTTATTGTTACAATGATATTTACAATTGCATAATGTATTGCACATTAACAACAAGTAACTCCACATTTCATCGAAGTAAGATTTTCAACATATCGAAAGTGCGACAACCAATGTTAGAACTCGAAAACATCTTATTTCTTAATTACATATCTTAACACTTGCGATATGTTTTACAATGATGTCAACATTCATTTTATAAATCAATTTGTAGGATCCAGTAACTCGATTTAATACAACTTACATAATTGCATTTTAAGTATATGGATATTTCCACGCTCGAGCAGCGTGTAATTGCATTTTGTCAGATTCTTGTCACCATCAGAAGTTCTTCACGCTTTCCATCTTCATAACAAAACCTACAGTTGTAGATTTGTCGAACGACAACACACTTGGAGAGATTACGTTAAAACTGAATAGACATAGAGAAGCTGGCGATCGGAAATGCAACCGGATCTGCATTCCTGTATATCAGATCCAAAGATCCTTCTCTCCCATTGGTTTTTCTAGATCGTTATTTTGCTAGAAAATTTGCTGCTAACTGTTGTGCTGCGGGTCTTTCACACCCTTTGTTCGCGGTGGTATGTGGTTACAAGAATGAAGAGTAACCCAGATAAAGGTTTCTTAAACCATAACAGCGATTGACATCGCGCGCATTGATCGACGACATTGCAGGTGCGCATTAAAAAGGTGAGAGCCGGTGAAACGCGCGATTAAAAGTCATTTCAAATGTATGGCTCGTTGGCTCGAGGCAAACATTTGTTGAGGCAGACAAATTTTTAAGCAAATCATAGCTGGCGCAGGTCTCTTCAATACATACCGGGCAGTGTCTGTGCACAAGCTACGGAATTGTATACTATTAGTAGTATATCCACTGTAATAAACCATACCTTTTATGGGTGTTCTTTTCGTCGGTAGTCCATGGTAATATGGCATTTCCTTTTCAGTCCCCTCTCCATTCCGTTCGTGCCACGGCATATCGACAATCTTGCGTTCCTGTCACATGGAAGCAACTGTTACCTAATCGATCAAACTGAATTGCGCAAACGATTTTAGTCTGGTACTTCTTGAAACACATGGGTTGCGGTACATTGATCGATCTTATGCACCGATGTACCTGCATGTCGATTATTACTGTAATTATATCATCCTCAAGTAAAGAGAGATCGAATTAGAAAGGCACACAGTTTTAAAGGAATCCGGTTTTTTTGGTCTCGCAATGCAAATCACTAATGGGATATATGTTCTGCTACCTGCCCTAATGATTAATAAGTATTATTCAAAAGGAATCGAGCCCTCGCAGTCGGACAATCCCTGTCTCTCTTTAGTACTTAATTCATAATGATTCTAGAAGGTATATGTTTCCACTGTTTGATCACTTACTAGACAGGCTTCTTTGTGCTCATTGCTATGCAGATGATTCAAATATTCCTTTGCCGTTTTAGGAAATATATCGCAGACTTTACACCAGTGCATTTCAGGATCGTAATGCACAAAATTGTACATGGGTTTGGAATCTTCAGGAGACTTTCTCTCCTTCTCTCCCCTGTCCCGCTCAATTTTGCACTCCTTCTCAGAGTCTGACGGCGACGTTCTGTCAGGTGTCTCTGACTTCCCTTTGGGAAAGTCCTCTTTCGGACTTCTCGAGCGCTTGTTGATCTCTATCTTGAACTTGCTCTTAAGATCCTCCACGGTAGCCTTGTCCCCAATAATGCCCGTTAGCATGTCGATAACGTTGTGTATCGATTTCATCTTATTCTGGATCTCAATCTGTTAAATCATAATCTTGAATTAGCCCACTCAAATACAAAATGGTATCGAAGCAATTCGCGAAAGTTACATATAACTTGGTAATCACCTGCAATTTTTGATTCTCCTTGATAATACGATTATTCTCTCGCCCACCTTCCTTCCCTATTTCGTCGCACTGCTGACGGAGAATTTCCAATTCCCGTTGCAGCGTGCCGGACTTCTTAACATATTCTTCGCGCTGCTTAGCTAGAGTCGCTTTCTGTTGCTTCACCTCTGCTGCGATAGCTATTAACGGTAGAAAAGAAATCCATGAAAAACGAGCCTCGACACATTACCAGTCCTCCTTTGTGCAAGACTCACTGATACGTACCTTCCTTTTTCGCGTCCTCCGGTCTCGACAAGGATGTCATAAGTCCGGAGGTATTATCTACCGGGCGAGATGACTCTTGCTGGGTTGTCAACGCCGGCGGTGGCGGAGCTTGCTGACTGTTATACGGCACTTGGTTTCCTTGCCAGTTCGGCGGCGGATAATCCTGACAAAAGAAGTTCCGTTCGATCTCGATCGTCTACAGACTATTTCCCGACGACCCTTACCTTCATCCACCCATAATCTCAAACGAGGACTTTGGATAATACACGGAAGATTCTTGACGATGAGACATCCAGGCTATTTAAACTGGCTCTCGGATATCATTGTCAATGACAATACGTACCGCGGAGGGGCTCACACTTACAACAGTGAACCGCGTGCGTGCGTGCGCGCGCGAACCAGCGCGCTCTTATTTGCATGTGCATGTTTATATACGTGGTCTGTGCGTGTGTGTGCGTATGTAATTATCGAGAAGACAAGAAAGAAGTGGTTAACAGACGCCAAAAAAGCTAGTCGACGGAAGAGTGAATGTCGCACGTAAAAATTACGGGCGGGCGGACGTCGAGCTGAAAAGCTTTCGTAAATAATAGCCGACTCTCCCTCGCCTTCATTGCGTAATAACACTGGAGGCGATCCAGAGAATATTCTAATCTTATTCCAGTATTTCTCGACTCTCGTTCGATCTTTTCATAAATTTAACACTTACGCTTCTGTATCCTGGTGGCTGCTGGTAACTGTAGTCGTAGCCTTGGCCGTAGTTGTAGTTGTAGTTGTTGTATCCCTGATTATAAGCGGGCAAAGGTGGTGGCGGCTGGCTTGTATTCGGCGGTGGCGGTGCCTGCGCAATTGTTATGCGTTATATTAGTACCGTTTGCATTCGAGATCCTTTTCTTGTAATGTTTACGGGATATAATATGTACTTGATATTGATTATGCACCGCTGGAACGTAAGCAGCAGTGTTGGGTGGATTGGACGCTGTGCTTTGAGTTTGCGAGGCTGGTTGCTGTTTCCATTCCTGTTGCTGCCTGCTGGAATCCTTCCTCCTTCTGTCTCGGGAACTTGATCTGGAACGTCTGTCTCTGGAACGTGATCGACGATATCTGCCTCGACGTGGCGACAGAGATCTGTCGTACTTCCTGGAGCGCCTCCTGTGCGACGAGTCGTCGGAATCCGCGCTGGGACTCCTCGGACCTTTCCTTCTTGCTTCTTGCTCCATTTGACCCGCTTTACTCGCCGTCGCTCTCACCACGCATCACACGGGAATGCTGCAAGAATATCGAACACAAAGTTCGTAGTTTCGATTTCGAGAAAATCTTGAACGATCGCTGTGGTTAAGAAACGCTTCAGCGATTTTTAGGAACTCGATTGCTTCGATCGAAAAGATTCACTAATGTCAAACACTTTGTCAAGGAATACACAATTGCTTTCGAAGTTACTAAGGAGATGCGATCGACACGCAGGGCGAAACGCGCTCCGAAAGTTGTGCAGCCATTACACGATTCCCCACGAGACACCAGCCGCTTCTTCGAGCACGCACATGCATCGCTTTCTCTTTGCAAAAGAAAGCTTACCTTCGACGATGTATTCTTCTCTTCTTCGAGTAGGTTTCTTCCTGCGGATGAACGCGTCAAAGCTACGGGAAACGTTACTGAACGTTGGCCGAACGCTCGAAAGGCATATCACACTGGAGAGCGCCGTAAGCAAATATACCAGTTGGGATGAGATGCGAATGCGATCAGAGCACCGACTAACCAAAGACTAGAAATTCAATGACGCGCAACTTGGTCCTTCAAAATGGCCCCGCGCATGCTTGTTTCCATGAAAGATGGAACACTGTCATCGAATTTCTATTGACGCGTTCAATACGAAAGATGCATCGCGCGCTAATTCAAATTTGGCGAAACAGTAAAGTGAAATAATAAATGAATAATAGATCAGAATTTAACCTCGAATTTTTCATTATATGCCGTTTCGTAAACGGAAATTAAGATTATCAATTGAGGTTGTGCGGTGACACATCATGACGTAGCAACAAGGATGGATTCGAGGTAACCTAAAGCCACTCAATGGAAATCGACATTAAATTCAAAAAATGATCCCACACATATATACACGAGTGCATTCAAAGTCCGGACTTCCCCGGAATGTAAATACACTCGGCCAAGTCAAAGCCCCGATATAAACAAATAATTAAGAATCAATAAAGTAGTATTTTAAATGGGTTGAAAGCCTTTTAAGAGGACGGAGTTGTATAACAGTGCAAGGAATAAATCGTCAAGATGAGTAAAACACCGGTGTCGATGTTACAAGAGTTAGCAATGAAATATTCTATCTCGCTGGCCTATGAGGAACTGTCTCCAACGCAAGAAGGCCTACGCTTGGTCTTCAAGATCAAAGTGAAGTGCAGAAACTATGAAGCGGTAGGACAAGCGTTGTCAAAAAAGGAAGCGAAACACAGCGCTGCTGAAAAGATGCTAATAGAACTTCAAAATAGAGGAGTCATTCCTAAAGAATCCTTGAGTAAAGTAAAAACCAGCAACGAAAGTTCCAACTCCTCTCTAAATAGTTCAGTTACTTCGTTACCATCGTCCGCACCTTCCAAAAATTATGTGGGACTCTTGAACGTAAGACAGATCTTCCACCGATGATTGCAATCCTTCAGTGTTAGAACAAGTACACGTTTATTATACAGGAACATTGTCAAGCGCACGGCATGTCACCGCCCGATTACACTGAATCACTAATGGGAACTCGGCAAGAAGGCACGCAGACGATCTTTGCTATGAAAGTAAGATGTGGTAACTGCGAAGCAGAAGGCAAAGCGAGAACGAAGAAAGACGCGAAACACAATGCGGCTGAAATAATGCTGATGAAACTCCAGGATAATAATGTTATCTCGCGATATTCATCGGTTAATTCGAGTTCGAACAATGGCAATTGTAATTCCCCTCTGAATAATAGTTTGGATTCGTCCCTTTTGTCCGAACAGTCGCTGTCTAATTACGTGGGACTTTTACAGGTAATTGATTCAAGAGACTTTCGATTATAACAACAATATCACAATGTTCTATTACGCAGGAATATTGTCAAGAGAGAGGTTTACCATTGCCTAGTTACGGATCACGGCCTGGAGCGATTAACAGTAGTGATTTCATTATTACCTGTTCGGTCGGTAAGACATGCATGGAAGGTACGGGGAGTACCAAGAAAAAAGCAAAGCAACTCGCATCCGAGAAAGTATTCAGTTCCCTGCAAAGCAACCCGGACATAAAGACGTTGCTTGATAAGAAGAACCTAAATGCAACGAATCCAGAGATGGAACAAATCATGGAGAAACTAGGTTTCGAGATAGGCAGTTTAAGGATAACGGGCGATAAAAGTATGAGTGCTTCGGATATAAAGTTAATAGAATCTAAATACAGTAAGCTTAAAGGCAAATCACAGATAAATCTGCAATTGATGGGCGAGCAGCACCGCAAGATAAGTAAATTGATCGACGGAATGTCGGAGATGCAGAAAGATCATATATTGCTTCTGCATTCGAAAGGGACTTCCACTAATAAATCGACTATCGAGCACGCCATTTCGACGGCACTGAAAGTAAACAAGATAGAGAAATTCATCATGCGACCTAGCGCCGGTAATATCTTCATGGCTGGTTGCAAATTACAAACGGACCCGCCGATAGTTCACATAGGGATGGGTGTCACCATCGAGAAGGCTGAATTAGACGCATTAAATAAGACGTTGAAGTTAATTGTTTTCTACATAAACGCTACTTAATTCTTAGATCGTTCCTCAGTTGTTACGCAATGCTTCCAATTTATGTTTACTACGAATTCTATGTAAATGAGTTTATAATTAAGATAAAGTATTTTTATGTACCCTTATTATTACGTTACAAACGAATGTTATTGGTCGCTTCGAATTGTTCGGGAGAATCATGTCAATGAAATAAATACCTGCTTATTTAATGGAGTAATCAATTTCTTGGGCTTCGTACGCGCTCTTCCGTCTAGTTTAAAATTCAAATCAATCCAACTCAAACCGCTGACGCACTCGGTGACGCGTGTATTATTCATTAACCACTACCACTTGGCAGAAACACGTGTGCTGCCGCACACACGTATACACACTTCAATCAGAGAGAAGATTCACATAAACAAAACTTTCGCGTTTCGCACGACTGCGTAAAAGAATGAGGCGAACAATGAGATAATCGATGCTTAAAGAAAGCTGTCGCTCGCTTATTACATTCCGCACGGAAACGATGAGGGAAGAAAAACCAAACAAAGGAGAACAGTGTTGGTTCCCTGCCGTTGGCTATCGTGCTTCGCCGAATTAAAACCGGCAAATGCGAGAGAGTCAAGCACTGGCGAAACCGGCAAAAGTGCGCTGTGTTTTTCATCAGAAAAAACTCAAGCGACAGAAATAAGCGTCAACAAACACACAATGGAAGTGCCACGAGTTACCGGACACTTGCTGCCGAATTACATCGGCAAGACTATCATACTTCTCGGCAAGATCGACAGAGTATGTATTTAAAAGAACTAGGTTAGCTTGGTCGAAGTGCTACTTGTTGAGCAAGTTTACTAACAGGGCGATATTGACTCGTAGAAAAGTTCGGATGGCCGCAGTGCGGAAATCAGAACAACGGACGATGTAAAAGTAAATGTTACACTAGCAGAGCCGATTGATGGGAATCCCGAAGGTTATGTCGAAGTCCAAGGCACATTGAAGTCGAAAAATACCTTGTCCTGTAATCGCATTCATTATTTCAACTCGACCGACGACGAGAATTTCGGTAGGTTTCGAGAAAGTTGAAAAGTCGATTTATCCATGACAAAGTTAATAAAACCCTGCTTTTCAGACCCGGAACAATACGCGGACATGGTGAACATGTACAATCTCTTCGCGCCGAAGATCTGGGAAGGATATAATGCTGGTGACAACGAAGAGGAATTTTAAATCGTTTTTATACGAGAACATCCTTCGTTTGCAAAGAGTGAATTGTTATTTAAACTGTGGCATTTATATACATTTGTATTTATATTACTTAGATAAGAGTATATATATATAAGTTTAAGTTAAGCTGTACGTACAATGCGCATTAGGTCCGAGGTACTGCCTAATGTATCCCTGATACAACAGAAAGCAATTGTGATACATTAAAAGTATGTATCGCATTTTGGAACTACACGAAATCATGTGGGAATAAGACACATTTTGAAATATCTCAGCGAATCACCAGATTCCCACACCTATTTTACACGAGGCGTCTAATGAGAAACATCTGCACGTGCAGGATGTCACCGGGCATTCCGAGTGTTGTCTGAAAAGAGAATTGTATGAGAATACTTTGTGATCTGTACCATAAAAGTATCAATTAAAACTTCTATTACCGGAACCAATGAGTTATATGATCGGCGTGACCGCCATGCCTGCAAGTCTGACACCAAGTGAACCAATTGCAAAACTCCGTCAATTTACTCTCGCATTCCTCGTTCTTATTCACTCCCGAAGTTGTCATTTGCAATCCACTTACTGTGCCCATGTGCATCAAACATATGGCGCACCGTGGCAGAGGTTTCCGACAGTTGGGACAAGAAGACATCTGTGAAATCGAAATTGGTTTACGTGACGCGTTGAAAGTAAATACAAGAAGCATAAGAGAAAATAAATGGACCTTCAATTTATTAGGTGTGCTTCCCAATCTACCGAAAGATCCTCTAGCTCTGCTGAGACCTTGCATAAAGTCAGATATACTTTTCCCACAGAAATTACACGAGATGTAAATCTGTTGGGGAGGTTTTTCATTCGTCGAAGCTCGCATAGCAATGTCGAAGTGGGCTCTTTGATTCCACATTTTCCACGCGTTCAATAGATTCCTGTAACTAGTTATCCAAGCTTGAACTTGATGTTCCTGTAACAATCTCGGCGTGAAGGCTCGAATTGCTATGAGACTACAACTTTGTACGTCGCCAGTGATTTCGATGTATCTGTTTAACAATTGTATGCCGTCCAAACTGGCGCCTGGGAAAAGAAAGGTGTTAAATTGGTAGTGTAAGAGCATTGAATAAGAACTTGAGAACTTTTGAAACCTGTTAGAAGAAAGCCAGACAAGTTGCCTTCGTCTGTCAGTTCTTGAGTTAATTTCTTTAAATACTCGAAGAGTTTATTGTCTGATAAGAACATCAGTGCGAATGCCACTCTATCTTCCACAGCCATTCCTTTTTCATTCTGCAAAAACAATAATTGGATTATAAAATATGATTAAAGTAGCGAATTCAAACGGGTCGTACTTTGTTACGTACTAAGACGTTCTCGTAACTATCATCGGCTGTTAGAAAGGCGAAAGTAGCTCTCAAGTAAGGATCAGTCAATTGCGATCTACATTTCAAACACGATTCCCTCCACATGCTGTTTCTATCCTCGGAGAATCCGGAAAGTGCCATGGCAACTATATTCAAGTTCGCAGCCATGGCCATTTTAGTTGCACCTCTATTTAAAATCTCTATCGCTTGACGCAAGCATAAATTGAAGACGGCGATTGCCGCAGCTCTAGGATAAGCTCCTTCCGATTCTAATCTCTCGAGAAACATACTCTCGTGAACGGAACTTGCTTCCCTGGTATCGAATAACCATCCACATAACAAAAGTGCTTTGTCTCTATCAGTCGACCTAAATACATAGTTCACAATTAGATCTTTCTTCATTCGGTATGTTAATTGCCTTTAAAGCGTACCGATAAATCTTAGCTGTATGATTCGAGCCTATGTCAGTCCATGGCCGGTGTATTGGCTCTGATTTCAAGAAGCCGTTGGTCAAATTTGATTGGTTATCAATTTTGAGAATCGTCCTGATTAAAGTTATGCATTAGTACTAAAAGCGAGGCATTTCTTCGCTTAAAAGAGTGAGATTTACCTTACACCAGGGTGTCTGTTCTTAGATTGCAAGGTACCCTGTACTTCAACGTAGCCATCATCGTTTCTATTATCGATATGTGAAATCATTCCATCCTCGACTAAATTTCGACTTAAGTGCAACCACTGCCAAAGATTTCTCAGGCTATCTTCTTCCGCTAAGTCGCCGTTCTGTGCGAGTTCTGGCTACAAAAATAGACATCCTACATCCAAAATTTCCCACGCATTAAGGACATTGATGGCGTCATTTGGGAAAAGGTGGCAAAAGGGGAACTGTTATTATTATTAAACTTACAAGGAGTCCGTATTCGGAAGATGCTCTAGTTTTCGTAAGGACAGAGATGTCGTCCAGCGTTTGATAAATACTATCATTACTGTGAATGTACTTGAAAGACTTGAAAGCATGATTCCAAGCGAGATGAGAGCGAGACGACCAGTTCACTGTGATTCGCTCACAGACGGTGTAATCCGTCAAGCCTTGCTGAGAAATCGCTAGGAGTCTGTTAACGTCTGTTGGATGCCAAGAGAAACTTAAAGGACTGTGCCAAGGCGGAGCGACCGTCCTTTCCAAAGCACCTGGTTCCGTATCTTCGCCTCCTCCGGTTCCGCAATGTTGAATGTCGTACAAATGCAATGCCACTTGAATGAAACATTGTTGTTATTACCAATGCTTAAACTTTATTAAATTATAACGAAAGCCTACCTGAATCCTTCTGCAGAACACCCAGCAAGTTGTGTCTGGTGGGACACCATAAGACTTTCGTAATTGGTCTACCCTGGGACAAAGTTAACACTGGCTTCTCGAAACATCGCGTGTCCCAGATAGTTATCTGATTGTCCACGTTCGAGACTAAGTGATAATTATTATGTGGATTCACCGACACATTGTATACTGCTTTGGTACTAGCTGTATTAGCTACTTTCGCCGAATCTAATGAAGAACAGGATTACAAAACTTCCTGTAGTATAATACAAACTTCCAATGAATTCAATCGAGCTCAGATACCTCGGAAATCGACAATTTTCAATTGTTTATTATTAGCGCCAGCTATTAAACATCTGTGCTCGTTCTTAAACCACGAGATGGAATGTATTGTTTCCGAAGCGCACAGTTCTGCCAGAGGCCTAATGGAATCCGACTGGCCACTCGTGTGATGATGCAACCTATCCGAATTCTGCGGCCCTTTGTTCATATCCCAGAGGAAGATAGAATGATCCTTGCTGTGTTTATCCAAACCAGACACTACTAGATTCATATCTATCGGATTCCAAGCGACGGTGTTGCATTGTCTTGCATGTTTTGGAACTAGAAACACCCGAAGTGAATGTTTAGAAACAGAATGAATTTTATCGAGTCTTCTTTATTTACCCAGCTCTCGTCCTGTTATTCCCAAGGAGTCGTATATGCTAGGACCGAACGTTGTTAGAACAACTTTGCCATTCGCTTGACCGACGGCTAGAAGAATATCTGGCTCTGCTCTTGGGTACATGTCGATGCATTTGACATAATGGTGGTTAGTGTTGGTGGCTAACAAGTGAGCGACAGTAGTGTCGGAGATCTTTGTGTCTACGAGAAGTAAAGAAATTAGTACTTGAAAGAGAACCGAAGGAAGTTTATCATACTCACAGGATTGTCTGATACTGTCATCAATTTGACTGACTTCGTAGAGACAGATCTCCGTGCCCCACGTGATGAATTTGTTATGGTGCACCGGAGACCATTGCACGTCCAACTTGACGTTACTCATTTTCCTCGCTTTTAATGTCAAACTAACATAACACTGGAATGCATCTCTTCGCACGGTAACCTAGAAAACTGCGCGAAGAACTAACCTAAATGAATGTATGCATTCTCGCAGCTGTGTTGAACGATGCGGCGACTTTCATCGACAATTGCTAGATTCATTCAATTTTCTTCTTTGAACTTTGCTCCGACCGGCACTTTTAAGGACGATTGCTCTTACGCATCTTGGGAAACGAAATGTAAATACAGCTGGTCGTTCACCCCACTCGCGCGGAGATCACAGCCAATCAGGAGGCTTTCTCTATGCACTCTTATGCATAGAATGCACTCAGAGATCCTCTCATTGGTCTAAATTCATAGTTGTACTTAACGCGGCAAATTTGAATACAGTTAATCCTGATAATTCATTCGTAAAGTTTTCGATGTTTATTTGTACTTGAATAAAGTTGAATTCGTAACGAAACGGTTGTAGTAATTGAATTTATTATTGTGCTTTCAACATAACAGTGGAATGCATGAATGAAATGAGAATAAAATGAGTGCGAAACTCAACAGTCAAGGCTTCGATTAATCAAATTTGGAGTATGCAATTACCTTCCAATTGCTCTCAATTCGCAGTGGATATGCATTAGATTTGTGCAAATAGTGCGCATCAGAAGATATGTTTAAAATACTGCGCGTGTAGCAAAACGTTGTGCGACGCCAGTGGCTACTAATGCTTCAGGAGGGGAGCATGAAGAGCATTCTTCGGCAATGCAATCAATTCTTTCTTCGATATCAAATCCACGCGGAAGCCAAAGCAAAGGAGAAAGAATGTGGCGAAACATATAGATATAATATACAATATAACATTCTACAATACACAAATAACAGAATATGTTTATCGAAGTTCATTCTTCACTTGAACGCAAAGACAGTAGTGGAGATTTCAAAATTTGCAAGAAATGCCGACAGTCGATAAAACCGATGGAAGTTAGAGAGAATTGTCGCGAGATGCGCTAGCGGCGAGGTCATGTGACGGCGTAGAGAGGAACAGGATTGGTGAAGAGTCAGGGATTTAAAATTGAAATCCGTTGCTTGCCGTCCACAAGCAAAAACAGCAGTTTGTCTTTCGGAAGAAAGTCAGTGCGTGGTGTAGCCCTTTTGCCGAGGCGCGCAAGAAACAGGAGTGCGTTAAGCCAAGTAGAAAGTCGTAATTCCTAATCGCAGTAGAAGAGAGTGAAGAGGAGAGGCCGCAATGTCGAAAGACGAGAAGGAATCTATCATCCCCGACGTCATATACGATGTTACCACCGGGAAAAGTTATATCAAAGGCCGGTTTTTCGGCAAAGTAAGCACGCTCTTCTGGCTCTGAAAAAAAATCCATCCACGCCTACCGGGATCGCTGGAATCTTCCAACTGATTCTTTCCTCTCCAACCGTAAAAGCGTATCTGCTCCGGCTGCCGAAGCTTGGCACTTGTTGCGTCTACCGCACGCGTTTCCATGTCGTATTAATACTCCACTCTCCCCCCAAGCGGCTTCCCCGATTATGGCTAAAGAGAATCGTGTCAGAGGCGTCTTCATGCCAATTCCTCTTTCCTCCTTAGGGTGGTTTCGCCAAATGTTACGAGATCAAAGATTCCAAGACACATCGGGTATATGCGGGAAAAATCGTGCCAAAGTCAATGGTAACCAAGGATAATCATAGGCAAAAAGTCACTCAGGAGATCTCTATTCATAAGTCATTGAATCACAAAAATGTCGTGGGCTTCCATGGATTCTTCGACGATCCGCACAACATCTATATCATTTTGGAGCTCTGTCGTAAAAGGGTATTTACTTGTCATCAGAGTTGTAACTTTATCCGTTTCGGAGCCCCTGACAATCCTGATAGCCGTAGTTCTATTTTCTAGTCGATGATGGAATTGCACAAAAGAAGGAAAGCTTTGACCGAATGCGAAACGAGATATTACATGAAACAGATCTTAGAAGGAGTGTTCTACTTACACGAGAACAAAATCATTCATAGAGACTTAAAGTTAGGCAATTTATTCTTAAGCGATGATCTACAAGTGAAAATCGGAGATTTTGGGCTGGCTACCAAACTGGAACACGATGGAGAAAGAAAAAAGTAAAGATTCTTGTGATTCTTTGTTAAACTGACGTTAGTCGGATCAGCTAAATTTCTTCGTTCTTCCTTTATAGTACAGTCTGTGGGACTCCAAATTATATAGCACCAGAGGTGATAACGAAAGCTGGCCATTCTTACGAAGTAGATGTATGGAGTATCGGTTGTATTATGTATACTCTTCTGGTGGGTAAGCCACCGTTCGAAACAACAAGCTTAAGAGAAACGTATGCTAGGATAAAACAAGTTCAATATAAGATTCCTAGTAACATTAGCAAAGTTGCCATGGCCATGATTTCGAACATGCTCCAAGGGAATCCATCGAAAAGACCATCCGTGGCAAAATTAATAAAGGATCCCTTTTTCACTTCCGGTGAGAAAAGCTTCCTAATTACATACAATTCATCGCAATATTCTCTAATTATAACAGTAATAATAAATGAAAAATCTTTGCAGGTATCTTGCCCGTAAGTCTGCCAGTTTCATGTTTAACAATGGCTCCACGGCTGGACACATTGGAGATGCATCAACGTAAGCCGCTCTCAGAAATGAATACCAATGTAGGCGGCGAGGGTCAAGACTTCATATTCCGTGTGCCGAACAGTCCGGCTTGCAAGGCGAAAAGCAGCGAAGGGGCGAACGAAATGCAAAGAACGAATCACGATATTAAGCATATGTTACAAACTTTACGAGAGCAGCTGGCTGCGGTACTAAAGTCAAAACCAACCAGAGAAGCAGCAGTATCAGCAGGTACAATAACCGCGAGATCGTTATGTCGTAATTTGGTTTGCATGACTCTTGACGCGTGTGTCGATGGAAATCATTTCTTGGCCGGGAACATACAAGATTGCATTGGAATTTTACGGAATTTCCAGGCATGCACTTTATCAAACAATCGTATTTCTAGAATTTCAAGTAATTCCAAGATGATCTTCACAATTTGGTTCTTTGAACGCTTACAGTTTTACTTGTGACGTCTTAACATATTCTATTATTTGTCACAGATGAAATGACGGACCCAGATGCACAACCGGTGGTATGGATAAGTAAATGGGTCGACTATTCGGATAAGTACGGTTTTGGTTATCAACTTTCTGACGACGGAGTCGGCGTAATGTATAACGACGGCACACGACTAATAATGCTAGCGAATTGTTTCAACATACATTATATAAACCGTGAAGGGAACGAGCTGTACTATACAGTTAGGGAGTATCCTCCAGAGTTAGAGAAAAAGATGAAGTTGATGAATTTCTTCTTGAAATATATGAAGGAACATCTAATGAAGGCTGGAAGTTCAGTCACGATAAAAGCCTGTGATGCAATGTCTAGGATACCATATATGTACCAGTGGTTTAGGACACAAACCGCTGTAGTTATGCAGTTGACAAACGGAACAGTACAAGTACGTTTAAAAGATTTCCTATTAATTATGTGTCTTCTATTTTTCATTCGATCTTATTAACGCATTTTCTTTACAGGTGAATTTCCTGGATCATACTAAGATTATTATGTGCCCACTAATGGCCGCCGTTACTTACATAGATGAAGAGAAGAACTTCAGAACCTACAGGTTCCAAAGTATTCGAGAGAATGGTTGCTGCGAAGGCCTAGCTAAGAATCTCGCGTACGCGTACGAAAAACTTAAATTAATGCTAGCGAGTCCTCAAGCTCGATAATCAACTCGATACTTCCAATCATTCTACTAGCAATGGACCAGTTTTATCTGCAGTATATTTTAGAAGTATCTGTTTTTATAAGCATACAACACGATACCGAGCAGGAGTAAAAAGTCAGCTTTTTTAATTATATTTTGTAATTGCCTTTAGAGCTTTGTGAGATCTTTTTACAGCGCATCGAAGGAATATTTGCATTTTCGATTGTGCAGTCGAATTAACTTATACAGGGACACTTTCGTACACGTAAGGCATTCCTTCCTTATTTTATACATATAGACTATTTAATTATGATTCCATTTTGTGTGATGACTAATCAGACAGCATTCCGTTATTTTAAAATGTGAACAAATTCTAAATCCAAGTGGCCGACAGTGACATTATCTCTTCGTATCGATAAAGGAGTTGTACAATGCAAGACTTCATGTTCGCATCGTGGTTTAATGGAGTAGTGCAATTTACTATCTGCCTGCTTATTGCACGGGAAATCAATTGGCCGAATATGACAAATGTTTCCAATCTATCTATGTGCCTCAAGGCATTCGACTTAGTCTTGTTAAGTTGTGTTTAAGACTGTATTGGACATGTAAAAAGTGTGTGCTTGAGGATACATTGTCGAAACGTACTGGGATCTATATCTGCATTGGTAGCAGAGAGATAGAGGATTTCGTTCACTTGTGGAAGCAAGAAGAGGAGTATATTTTGACAAGTACTTTATATATAAGATTATCGATTTCTACCAAGGTGCCTAATTGTTGAAAAAGTGTGGAAGTGCAACATGGTTAAATATTGCGTTATATGACAATGAATTAATCATACATCGAAACTCACTTCTCTAATGTCTTCTGAGCCAAATTGTCAGTGAACGTAAGAGCATGTACATAAAAAAAAGAAGAAGGATATCTCTCGCCTGAAAGACTATGCATAATACGTCTCGCGCGGGGCACCTATTGTGTTAAGACAACTGTAACAATAGTATTATTTTTGTAAGTAAAGTATGACATTGTTTTGGAGAGCTCGAAGTAAAATAAACGTTTTCCTTACTTAAGTTTGCGTCCAATATTAAAAGTTTTTGTATAAATGCGAAACTGATTTCTCTTATCGTCTCAATAATTCTCTTCTCCCCTCCTGCGTGTCAAGGTTCCTTTTTATAATAACTCCAAATCGCGTATACTTGTAGACTCAACATTCGTTGAATTCCAAGTCCGACAATATCTGAAAGTCCGAACTCCCAAAACTTCCTATAATCACCGCAGTCAGACAGGTGCAAAATTCTAGATGAACGATACAACTATAAAAAGAAAAGGCGGGGATAGAAATAGAAAGGAGACGGTGTGTTCGGGGCAAAGTCTCAGTATAGCCGATGGATCGGACAAGTTTTAGCAGTGTGATCATTTCTACTTCTATCATGCTGTGCTCTACTATAGAAAATCGTGCGGTGTGTGTACGATGAAAAAGTGCGTAGATCGCGCGTGTGATCAGAGACAACAGGCCTTCTCCATTGGCAGCGTAACTCATGTGTGTTTCCCGGGGTGGAAAAGAGACGATGGCGCCGGCGGTGGTACGGGGAGGAGGCGAGGTGGTAAACTTGCGTGTTCGTGGTGTGATCAGTAGCCGCGCAGGCTTCGCCGCGGTTGGACAGATTCGGTGGGCATTCTGTAACAAGTGCTTTGGTTAAAAGGTGCATGAATCCCCGCACCTCCATGTGAGGGAATTTGTGTGCGAACGAGAATAATACTAGATAGGCGCCGGCTGTGTGCGGTCGTTCCTTCTCTATTCGTGTGTGATGCAACCGAGGGAATATCGGAAAGGGCTGGAGCTCCTGAGGAGAGAGAGAAGTGAGTAGAATGCTTTGTCATTCACCATTAGATAGCTGGCAAAGCTGGCATACACAGTTTCACGTGATCGAAAGCGTCTACCGAAATATGATGATGCGGAATTATTCCGCTGACGCGGGATAACGTACAACTCGCTGCTAGCTCCTGCTATTGGCCATACACTTCACTTAATTCGAACTCTAAGCAATACCACGATTTCCTAACAGCATCACTCATCGAATCTTCGCACAACAAACGCACACCTTCTCAACAATTCACGCGGGAGTACGATCGACAAGTGCAGAAGAATATCCCGGAGCTATCAGCTGCGACTGCGATTATACAAATATTTTCTCTCCGCGATATCCACTTAAGCTACATTGTCTTTGATAAAAAAACGAGAAGAAGAAGAAGCGAAGCGGATGTTTCTCCGCGGATGCGAAGGAACGTTAAGTTATCTCTAGGAAAGGCTGCTTAAATAACTTAAAGCGAAGTCTAGACATCTGTCGCGACTATCACCGCTAATAGTTTACACGTCACGCGTGTCATCAACAATTGACCCATCAGTGGCGAGGATGCTCCCTCAATGGTTTTGCCGAGCGCAATGCTGATTCTATCATCATTCAATGCCGTCAATTGTCCTTATAAGATTCTAACTGTTCCATAACACTAGCCGCAATCTAGCTCTCGTAAGCGCGTTTCATATTTCAGCGTACGTATACATATCTACTTAAAGATCTTAAAGCTACTATTTCTACGCTGCACAAGTATTATTTCGAATACATAAAACTACTTAAGAAGTACGCGTTATGCTCGTAGAGTGGAATTTCAGCATATTATAATCCTATCTTATAATCGAACATGCATACGAACTATCTATTGATAGATAGCGAACAATCCATCCTATTGAAGGGAAGGATACACTTCCTCGGTTGCAGTTATCGGAGAGTGAGCTACTATCGAATTGACTGGCACATTCTGTAACCTCCACCCACCTCTCTTATCTTCAGCAATACATTACTGAACATTGGGTGTGTCGAAAGCAAAAGAATATTGGCCGGGCATAGGTTTTTTGCTCTGGCGGCGACGGCGACGGCGATATTGACGTCTTAAACTGGAAGTAAATTCAATGGCTTCTCGAGCGGGGTAATACTGAATTGCGACTATTTAAGAGTGTCAGTGTCACCCTGCGGAGGACACGTGCGAGCCGCGCAGCGCAACTCGTTCTTATTCAATCGGAGCTGATGCGATCGGGAGAGGTTGGAGAGAAGCGAGTGTTTCGCAACATTTATTAACTAGCTTCCTATCACTCAGGAGCAGCTCTCTCATTGTTGAGTGATCCAAAGCGCCAACAGAGCTCCACTACAGAGAGAGAACTCTGCTCGTATGAATCGCGAGAAAAATGGTTGACTGATAAGCGAGGCGATAACTGCCACTCGGATGACGATGAATTATTGCATGGCAATTAGATTCACAAAAGGACTATCGGCCTCCTTACTGGATAATGAGTTACCGCTTTCACATTATATTGCGTGATCGCGCCTTATCGCACTCCTGCCGAAAACCTTGAGAAAGGCAATGCCAGCTAATCGTCCGCAGTCGAAATAGCTGGAATACTCGCGGCGAAAATTAGTCAGAAGTAAAAAGCTAGCGTGGGACTGGTTTCAGTTGGCGTCGGAAGAGCAGCAGTTTACTCGCTAAGTTTCGGATTTCGGTGCGGCGTCGGCTTTCAAGCTACACTTCCCATACATCCACGTGCCTTCTCTTTCGCTCTCTCGCTCTTCTCTCGATTCGCTTACTACTATCGGCGTTCAGGTAGCAGACGCCTAGTATTTAGGGACAGATTACGTAAGATTACGTAAGTTAATATAATGCCAGTCTACAGAAGGTTCGCCCATGACGATGCGGTTTCCTGATAATCATCGAGTCTCAGAGAAAGAGGACGATATGAGAAGAGCAACTATTGCGACAAGTTACTAAAGAGTTAAAGAACAAAAGTCCTCTTCCTGGTTTCTTAAATAGCAATATAACCATCCAAACCCACCGCATTAATGTCTCTCTCTCTCTTTGTCTTTTACTATCTGTCTTTTACAGGCGACGATGACAATAAGAACAATTACTGGCATTGTTCCATTGATCGCGCATCTCCTTCGATTACCGGACAATTAATAGAGCGAGGTGCTAAAAATACAACGTAACAATGTTACACCGTTTGCCGAGATGAATCTTGGAATTGCTCGGAGGGAATTTCCTATGCGTGAGAGACTGCTCGCTTCTGTAACGGTACCAACCGGAACCAGACGGCATCAGCTTCCTCTACAAACGAAGCATATACTGATATATTGTCACAGGAATTTCAGTCTTTATTATCTGGAAGCCGGTAGAGTTATTATTGCGCCGGCTTCGCATCGCACGTCGTTCCGCGCACTCGTATCAATAAAGTTCTATAAATGCGCCTTTTATCTGGCGAATTGTGCGGCACACGTATCACCGCATTTGAACAAGTAGCGATGAAGACGAAGCAAAACAGAGAGAGAAAGAGAGAGAGAGAGAGGTGGTCGCGTCGTAGTCGCAAGAGATGAAATCCATCTAACAATATTCATTGCAGAAAGTGATTCTAGCGGGGCCGTTGTCTTCTGCTTTCCATAACTACTCTTCCGTGCGAGATCATCGGATAAAGAAGTCATGTTGATCGAAGTTGATACACGCGGAAAGGAGAATCAGATTCTAATCAGCAGTTAGTCATTAAGGCGATCGGTTATCCACGGTTTCAAGTGGAAAGATCGTTGAGGGTTAATCGATAATCGGTGAGCAGGACTAAGTGACGGTGATTGAAATGAGAGGCTGGCTACCGAATCTGATTACACGTCTTTGGAGTAGTACACGCAATTGGTAGGAAGAGTGTATGGTAATCGTACGACCTTCCCGAATTTGTTTGATAAATGACACAGCAGGCAAATAGCTTGCGGTAGCAAGCAAGCAAGCAAGCAGATAAGAGGAAGAAGAGCGCTGCTATTGCATGATATACAGATCTTCTTTTGTTTTAAATACAGGTACCGGCTCGGTCTACACCTTACTCCGGCGCAGAATATCAAGATAAGTTTGCCCGATAGAGGAGAGCCTTCTTTAAGTTCATCGTTCCAAGGGAAGGACGCGCGTACCTTAAGCCAAAGCTTGGAAAGAAGAGTGAAGAGAACGGGACGCGAAACGAAAAGACAGAAACCTCTTGGAAGACAAGGATTTTATCAGTCGACTACCACTGGAAGATAGAAATCACACTTTTCCTTATCACATTCCTTCCGAAAGGCATCAAGGCACTTCTACAAGAATTTGAAAGTCATTAGCAGATAAAGCACTTGAGTGTGATGGTCTCGGCAAACAGAGTCTTCATGTGAAGTGGCACTATCTATCTCCTCTCGAGAAGAGTCTCATTCTCAGTCACAAGTTCCTCTCTTTCTATCGATACCGTCCGCCGTCCGCCGTTCTGATTCTCCCGGTGATCTGCAACTAGTTACACTTGGGATTTGTGTATCAAAAAGGGACTCGAAAGTTAGTGAAGGTGTTGTTACAGACAGTGGCAAGTTAATGCAACCAAGTTCGGAAGATGGATTCGTACAAGCAGAAATCCAAGCCGAATCCTCGCGAGAAGGCTAACACTCTGTCAGTGTTATTTTGGTGGTAAGTAAATGCTAATCAGCAGCGAGATCTCAATGTCTTCTTCGTTCCGCATTGACGCGTGGGTCTGTTGCGTGATCTTCCGACGCGCGGCAAGGCTCACTCAGAATGACTTGCCACTTTCAAAACGCACGCCCTTCACTTCCCTTAGGTGGACAATCACCTTATTCAAGACCGGCTATAAGAAGGTTTTGGAACCGGATGACTTATACGATCCATTGGCCACTGATAAATCGACGTTATTGGGTAATCGGCTTGAGAAGTTAGTATTCCTAGACGTGTTCTTTTCTTTTTTGCACGCCGGAGAAATGATTTCTAAATTATGCTGTTGGTATACGTATTTCCAGACGATGGAATATAGAATTGGAGAACGCGAAGAAGCACAAGCGAAGAGCGAGTTTACTGCGAACTATCTTTCGTACCTTTTTGCCCGAGTACTTTTTTTTAGGGGTGCTACAGATTCTCAACGAGTTTATAATAAGGTAGCTTCTTCATCAGAACTTGTAGAAGTGTTCTTTTGTTTTTCAACAAATTCGAACCTTTCATTCTATTGATATTAAATTTAAAGATTAGGTGTACCAATCCTGCTGGGAGGGCTGCTGCGTTACTTTAGAAAAGACAACGTGGAAACTTACGAGGCAGCCGTTTTATACGCTGCAGGCATTTGTGTAGCTACGGCCTGTAATGTTATATCAATTAATCAAGCTATATTTGGCGCGTTCCACGTTGGTGCGAAAGTCAGGGTCGCGGCGTGTTCACTTGTCTACAGAAAGGTAAAGTTTCGTTTGAAAGAGAGAATATGGTTGCGTGATTATATAAAGAAGACTAATAAGCCAATTAAAACGTATCTCTTCTGACAACAGGCGTTACGTCTTAGCACGACTGCGTTGGGTGAAACGGCACCGGGAAAAGTGGTCAATTTAGTGGCCAATGATGTCAATAGATTTGATCTTGTTTCCATCTTCATCCACCACATGTGGTCCGCTCCGTTATCGGCTTTAATCATTGCCTATTTTTTATACACCGAAGCTGGCTATTCCGGCCTGATCGGCATTGCTGCTGTATTTGTCGTTGTGCCGATTCAATGTGAGTTTTTATATTAATGCCAGAAGGAGAGCTCTTCATTCATGCGATTGAACTCGACTAATAATATGCAACACCCGACATTCCAGCTTACACGGGCACGTTAGCTTCGAAATTCCGATTACAAACTGCCATGAAAACTGATGAGCGAGTACGATTGATGGATGAAATCATATCAGGTATCCAAGTGATTAAAATGTACGCCTGGGAGAAGCCCTTTTGTGCCTTGATCCAAACTGCTCGCAAGATGGAATTGCAAATAGTCACTAAGAGCTCTTATATCAGGGGTATTTACATGACTTTCAATCTCTTCACTACAAGGATGGCACTTTATTGCACTTTAATAAGTATGTTGTTGTACCACAATGAACTGAGCGCGGACAAAGTCTTCGTCTTCTCGTCGTACTTTAACATCCTCGCTCATACAATGAGTGGCATGTTTGTGCGAGGTTTCGCTGAGATAGCGGAGTGCATGGTAGCCGTGAGGAGACTTCAAAATTTCCTTATGTATGAAGAATTCCAAGGAAGCAATGTATATCTCTCCAATCAGCTTTCCGCCAGTAGAAACGGCAGTATTACTTCCGATAGTAAACACACGCCGAATAAAACATCCCGACCAGACTTGCCCTATATCGATGATGATTTAGACTCCTATGAGAATTTGGATGAAACTGCGGAGAAGAAACGTCACAACGGTTTAGTCATCGTAGCCAGCGACCTTCTGAAAAATACAGCGAATCTCATGGCAGAAAAGAAGCGAAGTTCGCTAGTTGCCGATGATACATGGGCTGTAAAAATGGATAATGTCACTGCTAAATGGGAGCCGAGTCAGTCGGAGAACACCTTGGAGGGTCTAAACTTAGAAGTCGCAAAAGGCAAATTATATGCTGTCATCGGCATGGTAGGAGCTGGTAAAAGCTCGTTCCTATCTGCAATTCTAGGGGAGATATCTTTAACAGAAGGCCGTGTTCAAGTCAACGGCAATTTAAGTTATGCCAGTCAAGAAGCCTGGGTTTTCGGTGCCAGTGTCAGGCAGAATATACTTTTCGGGCAACCTTACGAGCGTCAGAGATATCAAAGAGTGATCAAAGCGTGCGCACTCATTCGAGACTTTAAACAATTTCCACAAGGTGATCAAACGGTAGTTGGCGAAAGAGGAAGCTCGTTATCAGGAGGACAGAAAGCTCGAATTAATTTGGCAAGATCACTCTACCGGCAAGCGGATGTCTACCTCTTAGATGACCCTCTAAGTGCTGTAAGTCAACGGAAGCTCGAATCTCTCCGCGGATGTGTTAATATATTCCTGACATCCTTCTTCTCACCAGGTCGATGCTCATGTTAGTAAACACTTATTTGAGGAATGTATGCAAAGGTACTTAGCGGGAAAAACGCGAATTCTAGCAACGCATCAATTGCAATATATAAAGGACGTTGATGCCATCTTGCTCCTCGAGCAGGGCAAAATTAAAATCTTCAATCATTATCAAGAATTACTTGCTTATCGTCCCGAATACAATGATCTTCTAGCAGAGGAGAGTGAAATGAGTGAAGACTCCTCCATAGAAAAGACTACCATGCGAAGGCAGTTCTCATCGTCGAGTACCAGAGTACGCATCAACAAACCATTTAATTCTCTTACGCTTTGCTTGCGCTATAATAATTTGTCGTACATCGTGAAATCACACAGAGCCGAACACCGGAAGCAAGTTGCGGTGGTACAGATGATGAAGACGAGGACGAGGATGCCGAGCAATTAAATGGCGGTCTCGAAGGAACTTCTCGGGGAACAATCAAGGGATCTATTTTTATAAAGTACTTTCAAGTTGGTGCTAATCTCTGCCTCGCCCTTTTAGTTTTTCTACTATATATCGCTACACAATTCACTGCCAGTCTCAACGATTATTTTATACCAATCTTGTGAGTAATGTGTATTATATTATTGATTTACTTACATTAAGTGAAACTGTATAAAAATGATAAACTAACTTATAAAAATTGCATTTTTAGAGTAAACGCAGAGGAAACAAGGCATTACTTACTTAAGCAATCAAATCTTACTAACGATAATTCCACCGAGCTTGCGGATATTGATGATTCCAAGCTATTATCTGTCAATAACTATATATACATTTATACTGCAATAGTGCTCGGAATATTTATAATAGGAATAACGAGATCTCTAACATTTTACAAGACATGCATGCTATGCAGTCAAAGGTTACACGATATGGTCTTCACTGGTTTGATTAGAACGGGCATGCGATTCTTTGATACGAATCCCAGTGGACGTATCTTAAACAGATTCTCCAAAGATATGGGAGCGATAGATGAACTATTGCCGAAAGCGATTCTTGACGCTGGTCAGATTTGCATGATGATGGTTGGATCATTGGTGGTATCTTGTATGGTTAATCCAATTTTCTTAGTGCCCATTGTCTTTCTCGGCACGATCTTTTATTGGATACGACGCGTTTATCTGAAGACGAGCAAGAATATTAAACGTTTGGAAGGAATGTCTCGATCTCCCGTGTTCACTCACTTAAACGCTACTTTAAATGGCCTGTCGACTATCAGGGCATACTGCGCTCAGGATATGTTGAAACAAGAGTTCGATAAATTACAGGATGTTCATACATCCACAGTTTACATGTATATTGTAACTAGTACGGCTTTTGGATTTTCCTTGGACGTGTTCTGTTTCATCTTTACGTCTCTCGTTACGTTCAGCTTCTTAGTAATCAAAGACGGTAAGCAATGAATGACTAGACTACTAATCTGCTCTGTTATTATGCTTGTGATGCTAATAACGTATCCGTCTGTTATAGCTTTCTCTGGGGGTGAGGTGGGCTTAGCAATCACCCAGGTAATGGCTATGACCGGGATGATACAATGGGGTATGCGTCAAAGTGCCGAGGTTGCCAACCAAATGATGGCTGTGGAGCGTGTACTTGAATATACTCAACTACCCCCTGAACCAAATCTCCGCGATCGTGGAAAGTTCGTGAAAAAAGCAGACAAGCAAATGCTAGCACTGCCTATGAACGCGCCTAAGGATTGGCCTTCGAAAGGCTCATTGAAATTTATCAACGTCTACATGCGATATGTAGATGATGATCCACCAGTACTTAAAGGCTTAAACCTTGTAGTTCGCGCTGGCGAGAAGGTATGTATTGCGTCATGTGACTGTCATTGACCAAAGAACTCTGAGCGAAGAAACGTCATCGTTTCCAGGTGGGGGTTGTTGGTAGAACGGGTGCAGGAAAGTCGTCGCTTATATCGGCGCTATTCAGATTGGCAAAAATCGAAGGTGTGATAGAAATCGATGGGATTGATACGGGAACGATCTGCTTGGAGGACTTAAGACGTCACATCTCTATAATTCCACAAGATCCCGTCTTGTTCTCTGGTACATTGCGAAGAAACTTGGATCCCTTCAGGGAGTATCCGGATAAAGCTTTGTGGGAAGCTCTCGAAGAAGTGGAATTAAAAGATGCCGTCGTCACTGGCGGAAATGGATTGGAAAGTCGGGTGTTGGACAGGGGTAGTAATTATAGTGTTGGCCAGAGACAACTTGTGTGTTTGGCAAGGGCGATTTTACGAAATAACAAGATACTAATGTTGGATGAAGCGACGGCAAATGTTGATCCTCAAACAGACGCCTTGATTCAAGGTACCATAAGGAAAAAGTTTGCGGCCTGTACTGTGTTGACAGTCGCCCATCGACTCAACACGATTATGGATAGCGATAAAGTTTTAGTTATGGATAAAGGTCGCATGGCGGTAAGTAGCCAGATACCAGAAGTAGACGGGAGTATAGAACTTACTAGAGCAATTATGAAATATCTCGTTCACTGTTCCAGGAGTATGATCACCCTCATGTGTTGCTTCAAAATAGTTATAGCCAGTTCACTTCGTTAGTGAAAGAGACTGGTAGGGGTATGCACGATCAATTGGCCAAGATTGCCAAGCAATCGTACGTCGCGAAGCATGGAGAGCAGTGATCATTGGGGCCGCTCAGCTATTAGGATAATCTTAATTTGTATCGGCTTTACAGAGCTGAGCAACCAATGCCAGCACAACTACTAAACGTCCAAGACAGACTCTTATACAATGAAGTATTATACAAATTACTTAGTAGGTCTTACTGTCAGAAGATTCTATTTTTCTAATTCACCCTCAAGGTCTATACTTCCAACTTACCGGACACAAATTCCAATTTCCACTACATATATATAACGATATTACGAAATGTATACAAAAGATGTAAAGATTTATAAGAAGTACTTGTATTTTTGTACTTTGTATATCGTGTACGAATACCTTTTACAATCTAGGCCGTATACATATGTATAATAGACGATTGTGATAATTTGAGGATACGCGATTTACAGAAACACAAAGAAAGTATCGTATTATATATAGCGCTTCCAGTATGAAAGATACGTTACATAGACTATTTCAATAGAAAACTATTATTATGAATGGCGTCAAGTACGTCGGTGAGAGGAATTTTTCCACCCGTTGCTTGAGAATGAATTGTTAAATCCAAAGTAGCTCTATCTCTTCCGAGAGAAGAATATATTTTATAATGTTCACTCCATCCCACAGTCTCGAGATTACCGGAAGGTCATATTTCATAAATATGTTATTAATATATTGCCACACATTTTACTGTACAATAAACTGTAAATAAAAATCGTTACTTTTATAATTGTTGTTTATTACTACAACATAGTCGCACCCGCTAGTGATTTCCCTACTATGTAAAACAGCTAGAAAAGAAGCAACTTGGAATATATCTATTTAGATTCAAATTCCTCAAGGATAATAGTTATCATGCAAATCATGTCAGCGAGTTATCAGTCGAAACTAATGAAACGCTCTACGGAAAGTAAAAACGAGTCCACTGCAAGTCAGTGTATAGTGCACCAGGGGAGAATAGAGTCTCGCGACATAAAGTTCGAAGTTTTTACAATACAATTTCAATGGATCCAGATGCGACACATATCAATCCCAATCCAAAGGAAAGCGCAAACTTTTTAAGTCGAATGTTCTTTTGGTATGTTGACTTGTAAACTCTATTCAAATATGCGACGTGAAAATCTTAAAAAAAAAATCGTAGGTGGGCGGCAAAATTATTTTGGAAAGGAAGGCAACGAGACTTGGATCTGGCTGACTTGTACGGCCCCGTAAAGAGCGATGAATCCGAAAGACTCGGTGATCTCCTCGAGCAGTAAGGCGTTGCACAACGTACTTTTTGGAACGGTAATAATAAAGATTCTATTTACCCGACTTTAGATGTTGGCAGAAGGAACTTGACCAGCAAGATCTTCTGAACTTCACTGGCGACAAAGATGGAGAGAAGACAGTGAAGACTAGCAATAGAAAGCCACGTTTCGACCGGGCACTTCTGCGAGCTTTTTGGATACCTTTCTTCTCAATAGGACTCTTCGAATTCGTGCAGGCAACCGTCTTGCGCATAGCATATCCCATTTTCCAAGGCTACTTTCTCACTTACTTTAACGCGCAAGTGAACGAAGTGCCAATCAGCAAGGAAGAAGTACTCATTTACGCAGGATGTATCGTTGTCACTCTATTAATGACGGTCTTCTTCGTGCATCATTCGAACCAGTTTTCTCATCAGCTGGGGATGCAAATGCGAATCGCATGCAGTTCCATTATTTACAGGAAGGTACAATATTATTTCAAATGAACGATGCATTCTTTGTCGCGGTAACTGAATGACATATTGCGTCCGGTACACTACTCTTTATGCGTGTCCTTCGGCACTGACTGATACTGTCTTCAACGGTATCAGTGCTGATACAGTACGCAACTATATCTCTCTCTCACCCTACGTTATTTCAGGAGCTTTTTAAATCTAACATTAAATATAATCTCTCTGATCCAACTAATTTCCAGATACTAAGACTTAGCCAGAAAGCCCTAACGGAAACCACCGCGGGTAAGGTGGTGAATTTGCTGAGTAATGACCTCAGTAGATTCGACGAACTGCCTGGTTTCCTTCACTACGTTTGGATAACGCCAATACAAGTATGCTAAGATATTCATTAGTAGATGTTTCTGTTTTACTAAGGAGAACATGATGTCCTTATACATTTAATAATCGTAGATCATAATTGTCTTCATTCTAATATGGGAGAAGGTGGGTTACTCGAGTATCGTCGGCGTGGGATCATTGCTGCTGCTGATTTTTTCTTTTAATAGTATATTCGCTATTATGAGTCGAGCATCGCGAAGTAAGATCGCGGTGATTACAGACAGAAGGGTGCAGCTTATGAATGAACTGATTGCTGGTATTCAGGTAGAGCAGAGAGACTGGTAGGAAGGCGAGTAAGTCTTCAACATTAATCATTCCACGTATCTTCAAGGTGATCAAAATGTATGCGTGGGAGACTCCATTCGCAACGATCGTAGCGAAGACACGGGCAGCGGAAATGAAAGAAATCAAGTGGGCATCCTTCGTGCGCGCCGTTTTTTTGAGTGTTATTGTCTTCACCGAGCGGACCATCCTTTACATCACGTTAATATCATTCGTCCTGATGGGCCACACTCTCACCGCGGATGTCTCCTACGTGCTGACCGTATACTTCAATCTCCTTCAACTGTCGGCTGCCGTCTTCTTACCCCAAGCTTTAATTCTATGCGGGGAAGTCGCTGTCTCCATTAAGAGGATAGAAGAATTCTTATTGCTCGATGAATTCGATAGGAAGGCGATCTGTGATAAAGAAGAGCACGCGAAGAACGGTACAGCTAAAGAGACACGGAAGAAGAGCGAAGGACAGGGAGTCTATAAACTCGAGAAACTTACACCAGAAGTACCGGCTGAGAAAGATATTACTAAACCAATCTACATAGATTTACACCGTGTATACGCTAACTGGATCCACACACAACTACCGCCTACTTTGTGTAATCTGACGATGAAGATCAAGGGGGGAGAATTATGCGCGGTAATCGGAACAGTCGGCTCGGGCAAGACGTCCGTTTTGAATTTGATACTCGGAGAACTTCCCGTGGCTTCTGGAAGATTGGCATTCTTCCAGGAACCAAGTGACATTGCAGTCGAGAATAATAAACGATATTTTACGAAGATAAAGAATTTAAGATTCTCTTACGCTAGTCAGGAAGCCTGGCTGTTAAGCGCCACTATAAAAGAGAACATCCTTTTTGGTGAACCGTACAATCAAGAGCGATACAAAGCTGTATGTAATTGAAACTTGGGCCAGTTCGATGTATTGAAGCTTCACGAGGCGATCTATTCATTTTATAGGTGACGAGAGTATGTGCCTTAACGAAGGACTTTCAACAACTGCCGCATGGCGATACAACTATCATTGGAGAGGGAGGTTCGTCCTTATCCGGAGGGCAACGTGCTCGTGTAAATCTAGCGAGAGCTGTTTATAAGGAAGCTGATATTTATCTACTAGACGATCCTTTGAGCGCTGTTGATTCCCGTGTAGCGAAACATCTTTTCAATAAGTGCATCAAAGGATTTCTTAATGGAAAAACACGGATACTTGTCACCCATCAATTGCAATTTGTCGACCGAGCAGATACCATTACAGTATTTGATCGGGTGTGTAAAATGAGACCTTTATAAGGACCTAAGTCATCCTAATCTAATTGAAGTATACATGACCGCCAATTGTTTTAAGGGTTCGGTAAAGATGCAAGGGTCGTATGTGGATCTGATTAATACGGAGAACGAATTTACTCAGATGATGGATCGAATTAAAGTCTCAAAGGAAGCAAATCAAAAGTCAGAGGCCGAGACTAATGTTTCGGAACAGACCATGCGGCGCAGGCCTAGTTCCATTCGCAGGGTATCTGTGAAATCTGTTGGGACAGCTAGCGTGGTAAATAAAGAAGAAGGAGTAATGAAAGAACTCATTTCAATGATACTGAAGTATAAGAAAAATTGTAGGTATCATACGAGGAAGATGGCGAATGGGCAGCTGACGTAGCTAATGAAGAAGAAGTGGCGAAGGGTCGCTTACCGTTTAAAATGTACCATAAATACTTTCGCCAGGGTTGTTCAAAAGCTGGCCTATTTTTCACAGCTGTTTTCTTCATTATATCCCAAGCAACAATCAGTGGCACTGACTACTGGGTTTCTTACTGGACCAACTTAGAGATTGTAAGAAAAAGTGTCGATAGCGGCGCCCAGGAAGCATACCTGCAATACAACTACATGTTTAATGACAGCTTCCTTTCAAGTATCTTTCCGCTGGACAGTCACGGATTAATTACAACTGATTCGGCTATATATATGTATACCTTTCTGTTAGTGGGTTGCATATGCGTCTGTTTCATTCGAACCTTTCTTTTTATGCTGATCTGTGTGAACGTCAGTCGCAATCTTCACAACACCATGTTCGCCAATATATTGCAGACTACTATGCGATTCTTCAATGACAATTCGTCAGGTACATTGAGACCGCCTTCTTAACTGAATTCTTGATACTAACAACCAATAACACTACTTTCAAAGATCAGGTAGAATCCTAAATAGATTTTCAAAGGACGTTGGCTCAATGGACGAACTTCTACCGAAAGTCATGCTGGAAAGTATTCAAGTCGGCCTTCTAATATGCGCGATCCTTTGTATGGTAATCATAGTTAATCATTGGATGCTGATACCACTAATTATTCTGGGCACAATATTTTATATGTCTGGCTCGTTATACGTCAAGGTTGCCCAATCTCTCAAACGGCTAGAAGGTGTCGGTACGTATTGGAAATAGTTTTATAAAGGGAGGAAAATACGTGAGAACAAAACTATGCTCTAGCTAAGAGTCCGGTGTTCGCTCACGCGAAAGCTACCCTCAATGGTTTAACGACGATACGAAGTGCAGGACCAGAGACTCAAATGTTATTACGAAAAAAGTTTGAGCGGGTGCAGGATTTTCATTCGGGTGTATGGTTCTTGACCGTAACGACCACTTCAGCCTTCGGTCTCCTCCTGGATGTGCTTGCTTGTCTCTTCATCGCCTTCGTTTGCTTCACTTTTATAGTGCTGGATGCTGGTAAATCTACAACAGAAACTGCTAAAGAATCAGTATAGGGGAATGAAGAATTGTTTCTTCTCTCTTATAGGCTCAACACTTGGCGGCAATGTTGGTCTCGCCATATCGCAGTCCTTAATAATTGTTGGTACACTGCAATACGGCATTACGCAGAGCGCGCAAATGCTGTCATATATGACCTCTGTCGAGAGACTCTTCCAGTATACAGAGTTACCCAAAGAAGGTCCTTTTGTGAGTCAAAACCCACCACCGCCTACCTGGCCAAACAAGGGACGGCTGACATTGAAAGACGTCAGTCTGAAGTACAAAGAGGATGATGACCCTGTTCTAAAAGTAGCCTGGCCCATTCATTTACTCTTTTATCCCTGTTATATTCGATCAAATTATACGAAGATTTCTTTCAGAATCTCAATGTAACCATAGAATCGGGATGGAAAGTGGGAGTGGTTGGTAGAACAGGAGCAGGAAAATCATCACTGATTTCTGCACTCTTTCGACTTTATCCCAACGGATTACAGGGTGAAATTATAATCGATGACCGAGATACGAGCACCCTTGGCTTTCACGAGTTGCGTTCTCGTATCTCGATTATACCCCAAGATCCAGTGATCTTCTCGGAAAGCTTGCGGTATAATTTGGATCCATTCAATGAGCATACTGATATGGCACTATGGGAGATTCTTCGAGAAGTGAAATTAAGTGAAGTTTCTTTGGATCAGAAAGTAATGCAAAGTGGTAGTAACTTTAGTGTTGGTCAGAGGCAGTTAATATGCTTGGCACGAGCAATGCTGAGGAATAATCGAATTCTCGTGCTTGATGAAGCTACAGCCAATATAGATTCCGCGTAAGTATAGATTATAAATTCTGCGACACCACCTAGTAAGAAGAACATTATTATCCACTGTGATTATTTCAGTACCGACGCGTTCATACAACGAGCCATCAGGGAGAAATTTTCCGATTGCTCTGTTATCACGATAGCGCATCGTTTAAATACAATTATTGATAGTGACCGTATTATTGTGATGGAAGCAGGGCGCATCGTGGAGTTCGGTTGTCCCCATGAACTTCTTGAAAGTAGTCCCAATGGACATTTCAGTCAAATGGTTAATAAAACTGGCACTGCTATGGCACGAAACCTTCGGGAGGAAGCGAAAAAAGCTTGCACACACAACAATACTGAGCATAGTATGAATCTAAGACGAGAAAGTGTGGATGATGGTGGCATTATGGAAGACATTATTGAGCAATATAATTTTTGAAAAGAAAGTGACGTAGATTAAACTAAAAATAATAGTTCATTAATAAGAAGGATACATGGATTCGTTGAAATCGTAGAAAACTTTATTGTTGTAGGCACCTTAGGAAAAATAATTATTATAATCCTAGTCTTCCAAATATAGCCGTGCTACTGAAATGTTGGATCCTCTTCTGGCGTGGCTGGTTGCTCGACACTCTGTTGCGTGACGAAAACGCTTTGCGTCTTCGTTGCTACATTTGCTTGCTGAAAATAAATCAGATTTTCTTATAAGTATTCTCTGTTTCCCTCGACGATTCAAATCAACTTCTTCGCAGATTCACGTACTTGCGTAACTGTCGTGGTATGACCACTGCTGGCCATGCAGACCACCACAAGTTTTGGTGCATTGGCTTGTAAATGAGCTTTCTGCTGGGAGATATTGACTTGAGGTACTTTAACTTGCTGCTGCGATTGCTGCGATTGCTGCGACTGGTGAGATTGAGAGAGAACTTGCGATTGAGGCGGCTGCAACTGTTGCAATTGCTGCTGCTGCTGCTGCTGTTGTTGCTGAACAGACTGAGTTTGCTGCTGCTGTATTGCACTAGGATTTATATTGGAAGCGGTGGGTGTTTGGGATCGGGATTGTAAGATGACGAACTTCTGTCCACCACTGGCTGTCGTTCCCGCCCCCGGCCGACCGGTACCTAACATAATCGTACGACCTGCTTGGGTTCCAGGGCTGGAACTCGCTACTAAAATATCCAGGCCGAAATCTCAGTAGAAATCAGATACTTGTTCTAAACTAATATCCGGAAACCGTCCGCACCTGTTTGCACAATCGTCTTGCCAGTACAAGATGGTCCTTGTTGTTGACTCGTAGTTAATGCGGCGGTTGTTGTTGCAGTTGTTGTTAAAGAAGCCGGCTGTGTTCGGGCTTTTGCTACTGCCGCACAAAGCGCAGGGCCTATGTATCCATAATCCTGCTTGTACTCCTCGACGTAATCAGGTGCTTGCCGAACAGTCTTTAAAATTGGCGCAACAGATTTCTAGAAATTGTTTTCACTTTTTATGCTGCCCCTTTCCTGCCGCGTTCTTAATTTAACTTCATCAAAATATGCCGCAACATTTACCACGAGCAGTGTCTTTATATGTCCTGCGCCATTTTTATCTACGCTCGAAAGTGTAGGACCTTCTATGCAAGACTCTATGCGCTCAGAAATCGATTTGATCTTCGGAATAACTAATGCTTTTATTACTTCTGGTCCCAATTCACATAATCCTTCTATCGCTCCGTACAGGGAAGCAAGCGGCGTCTGCAATTAAAAAAACCTGTGATCTTTGTTGCAACGAGCATCATTGGATACTTCTGGTACTTTTCTAAGTTTCTATTCACCTGACTATTCTTAGCCAAGGCTTGGCTAAACATTCGTGTTACTCTAGTTTGTACATTATTCGTGGACGTATTAAAATTTTTACATATTTGCGCCATCAAACGTGATGCGAAATCTCTCAATGCCCAATGATTATCAACTTCTGGTCTCATGCATAACTGCCGCGATACTATGCATGTTGCGATTGAAGGAATCAGTTCGTGAAGCTGAAAAAATACGTTATTACCTGACAAACCAAAATAAAGGATGAGTTTGATATTTAAGTATTATTTACATACATATTTCTCTAAATAAAGACTGGGATTGTCCAATAGAGCTTTCACCATGCGCATTAAATAGATTAATAGCGCTAGATTGTTTTGCACCACATTAACACGAACACCTTCCGCAATGAAAGTACACATTCTGGCCAACATCTCGTGAAGGCCAGGGTCTGCGGACAACGACTGAAGAGCCTCCGCTCTCCGTGCCTCGTCAGAGCCAACACAAGCTTCTGTAATCTCTTTGTAATACAATTGCTGTTCCACACTCAATTCGTGAGTAGCCAGTTGTTTCACATGAACCGTCTCTACATTTCTCAACTTTTGACTCTTGCCTCCACCACCCGGCTTGCCAACACCAATGTTCTGATTCTTACTACTCAATTTGCTTGTTGGATCAACGCTCTCTAACTTTTGTACATCTATAAAAACACAGAAAATTAGTATAAAAGGTAAATATAAAGTAGTTTGTGTAAAGTTCGAGGTTTACCCTTTGAAACAGGCGGTGGATTTTCTGGTACTGTCGGTTGCACACCGTCAATGCACAGCCAATGAGCGCGAAGAGTTATTTCTAACGGTAACTTGGGCCACATTTGACCACCGGACATAGATACTACTTCATTGAGATCTATTTCCTTCTCTTCCACGAAATGCAATTCTCTTCCCCCACCGGAAGCGAACCTGAATGGTACATGATCCTTGGCAAAGAATCCATAAGTGGGTTCGACGTTCTTAATCTTTAGCGCGTGATCTATATCGTGAGTGGTCATCTTTTGCCGCTTCCCGTGTCGCATAAACTTAGCTGCATCCTGCATGAGAAAAAGGTTCGATAATAAACAATAAATAAATAAAATTGGACGCAACTACCTTTCGATACTGACTTGTATGATTTCTTTGAGCCTATAGCTCACATCTTCCGCCAGATCTTTGGCAGCTTCATCAGGGAAATTGCCCACTCCGATACTCTCTGCTATCACTTTTATCGACTCTTGGGACAGCGTCGTTCCATACATGGATTCGCTTTCATTCATGTTTATTGTATTCAGGCTGTCACATTCCATAAGATGTATTGTATACCACTGTGTGGCAGAGGTCGTCTGTAAAGCTTGAAAGTGAACCGAGCGAGGTTGCTCGAAGCCAGCAATTTCACAGTGGAAGTCTACTTGATTCTCTTCTGTAGAATTTCCAGGCAACGAATGCCACTTATCTAATATATTCGAAATGCAACAGACACATCGTACGCACTGCTCCCATGTCTCGTCTGATAAGAGCCGACTGCTTTCTCGGAGAATGGAAATGCAGACACTGCTCAACCCAGACCATCAATCCCCTTTCGATCCTTGAACTTCTGATAGTTTCTTCATTCACATTAGCTTCCTTAATATCGGCAGGAATTGCTTGTAAACACTGGTACACAAGATCGCAAGTGATTACCAAGCTTCGACTGAAGCGCTGAAGCACGGCAGCTATTTCTCCGATCACAGATATGATATTAAACAGATGGGGCAAATATATAAAATCTAGTAACCTGCCATCTGCATTACCGACGCAGCTATAATTCTATGGTGGCGCACTCTACTCGTAGAGAGCGGTGAAATTAGAAAAGAGTGACGATATTTATTTATTACTGCAAATGTAGTAATATAATATTATAATTGGAAGGTTTGAGAGTTTATTTCTGATGAAATGTATGAACACTGTCTTACAGCATCGTATAATTCATCGTGTATTTTCATGCAGACGTATGCAAGCCTTTTGCAACGCACTGGCAGGCGGTTACATATTTCAACCGCGCTGGCGCCACCAACCACGTATAATCTAGACGCGCATACCCAACTTTTAGTTTCTGTTCTGCGGTCATTTTGCATTCGCGACATCTATGTTGTCGGACACGTACTACTTAGCTTCGTCTTATCTATGGATTCAAACGAAATACATTCGTTCGGTCTGTTTCTTCCTTACCGACGGAGTACGAAAGTGGGAGGTTATAAACTTCAATTCCTCATACTGCAGAAATGTGTATTTGCTTTTTTATATTTATAGAAAGTCAGTGGCGTGAAGGATAGTTAAGAATTGTTGATAATATTTGGGATTCGCGGGAGTGCGCGGTCGCCGGTCGCAATGTCCGTGGTACAAGTAAAAAGCGCATAAAATTATGAAGAAGAGAATGTGCATCATTAACGCTATCAAGCAGTACTCCGACACAATAGATTTAAACGCGTGTTGAATGCAATGTTCGGCAGAAAGAGTTCCGCATTCGCGTTTATCCTGAAAATGGAACGCTTTGGCGTAAAGCTTGCGTAATGTCAATCAGGTACATAGGAGTTAACGTGCTGGTTAATTTGTACGAGACAGGTATGATATCGTTACGAGGGAGTTCCATCACTATATTGCAGGTAGCATTCTCCGAGAAGGGAATTACTAGAGTTTAATCATCTCGTCGAGGAAAGCACAAGTACAAGGATGTCGACTGTGTTAGTGCAACAATTTGTTCAAAGACTCAAATCCAGACACGAGGAAATTCGCAATAAAGCAGCCAGAGACTTGTGCCACTATGTCAAGACGGAACTCAGGGAGGCTTCCCAGGAGGAAATCACAGCCTTCATGGATGAATTCAATCATCACATATTTGAGATGGTATCTGGCTCTGATACAAACGAGAAGAAAGGCGGTATATTGGCCATAGTTTGCCTTATCGGAGCGGACGTCGGTAACATTAATACCAGAACGATAAGATTCGCCAATTACCTGAGAAATCTGCTGCCCTCCAACGATGTGGGAGTTATGGAGCTTGCCGCTAAGACGGTGGGCAAGCTAGCGTTGGTCTCCGGTACATATACCGCGGAATATGTAGAATTTGAGGTGAAACGTGCCTTCGAATGGCTGGGAGGAGACAGGCATGAAGGGAAAAGACACGCCGCCGTACTCGTTCTCAGAGAACTCGCCGTCTCCATGCCGACGTACTTCTTTCAACAAGTAACTCAATTTTTTGAGCTTATATTTAACGCTATACGTGATCCTAAGCCTGTGATAAGAGAGGGTGCAGTAGAGGCATTAAGAGCAGCTTTAGTCGTCACTGCTCAAAGAGAAACCGCTAAACAGATGCATAAGTCCCAGTGGTATAAACAGTGCTATGACGAAATAGTGGCAGGATTCGAGGAGGTGTATACCAGGGAGAGGGGAGTTAATAGAGACGACAGAATTCATGGCTCGCTTTTAGTTTTAAATGAGTTACTCAGATGTAGTAACATACAATGGGAGAGAAACTATGAGACTTTAATGGAGAAACTCAATTGTAACACGCAACAAACCGAAACGGATATCCTCTCGTTGATGCCACGCTTGAAAACGACCATAGTATCGAAATGGTCCGCATCTTCCCAGAATGCTTCGAACTCGCAGCACACGTTGTATCCAGCGCACGAGTCTGCGGTTTGCCGTTGTCTAATGCAAGAAAGATTGGACGATATATACAACGATGTAATGAGTCAAAGAATGTCAAGAAATCCTCATATACAGCACGCTCTGATGATGCTTTTACCAAGACTCGCTGCCTTTAACAAAGAGAAGTTCACCAAAGATCATTTAAAAGAATCGTTAGCATATCTGTTGATGGCGTTGCGCAGTCGGGAAAAGGATAGGTATGCCGCGTTCACCACTATTGGTTTAATCGCTGTCGCGGTGGAGGACGCAATAAATCCACACCTTCCCAAAATAATGGAAGTAATCAAAAGCTTGTTACCACCAAAGGAAACATCGGCAAAAAAGCGCAGCACGGCACTGGAACCAGCGGTATTCGTGTGTATTACACTTTTGGGTCACGCAGTGAAGCAAGTGATAGCTGCGGACGTAAGGGATCTTTTGGAGTCAATGTTAGCAACAGGATTGAGTCAAATTTTGACGACTTCGCTACGGGAACTGGCACATAGTGTTCCATCTTTGAAACCTGACATATCGCAGGGACTGTTACGAATGCTCTCTCAAGTACTAATGCAGAAACCGTTAAGACACCCTGGTGCACCTTGGACAGCTGCAAGTCCCATCGCTGCTCCACCCACGGAAGTGGATGTTCCGTCCACGGTCCTAGCGTTGAAGACGCTTGGTACCTTCAATTTTGATGGGAATCCGCTTTTGCAATTTGTTAAACGTTGCGCAGATCACTTCCTTTCCTCGGAGCAAGCCGAGGTGCGGTTGGAAGCAGTGAGAACCTGCTCGAGGCTCTTAAGACTAGCCCTGAATCAACCTGGACCCACTGTCACTAATACCGTCTCGTCTGTTCTTGGGAAATTATTAGACGTCGGTATCACCGACACTGATCCAGATGTTCGATTATGGGTACTGGCTTCTTTGGACGATTCCTTTGATATACATTTGGCTCAGGCGGAAAACCTATCCGCGTTATTCATTGCGATGAATGATGAGATGTTCGAAATACGAGAACTTGCCATTCGTACAATCGGACGACTGAGCACAATGAATCCTGCGTATGTGATGCCTTCCCTTAGGAAGACATTGATCCAATTCCTCATAGAATTGGAGCATTCTGGAATGGGTAGGAATAAAGAACAAGCATCTCGCATGCTAGATCATTTGGTGGTAAGCGCACCGAGACTTATAAGGCCGTACATGGAACCAATATTAAAGGTACTAGTTCCCAAACTCAAAGAACCTGAACCGAATCCTGGGGTGGTACTGGCAATATTACGCGCTACTGGAGACTTGGCCGAAGTTAATGGTGCTGAAATGCAACAGTGGATGCCAGAACTGTTGTCGATTCTACTAGAAATGCTGGTAGATGCAAGCTCTCCAGAGAAGAGAGGTGTTGCATTATGGGTTCTCGGACAATTAGTCGGAAGCACGGGTCATGTGGTGAAACCATATATGCAGTACCCGAGTCTGCTAGATGTTCTAATAAATTTCTTGAAGACTGAACAACAACCAATTATTAGACGGGAAACTATACGGGTCCTTGGTTTATTGGGTGCTTTAGATCCATATAAACACAAGATGAATCTTGGCCAGATCGATTCGCAATTGGATACTCTTACTTCCATGGCAGACACGAAGAGCGAAACTGAAAATACCCAGGATTTAACTACCAGTGAGATGTTAGTGAACATGTCATCCTCTACTTTAGAAGAGTATTACCCGGCAATCGCTATTGCAACACTGATGAGAATTATTCGCGATCCAACACTGTCGCAACATCACACGATGGTCGTTCAAGCCGTGACTTTTATATTCAAAAGTCTTGGCATTAAATGCGTGCCGTACATCTCGCAAGTGATGCCCAGCTTCCTCAACGTGGTACGAACAGCAGATGTTAATTTCCGCGAATATCTCTTCCAGCAATTGGCGATTCTCATTGCCATTGTAAAGCAACATATTCGCAATTACTTGGACGATATATTTAATCTGATCAAAGAATTCTGGACGGTAAATAGTCCTCTTCAAGGGACCCTCATACGTCTAGTAGAACATATAGCGGTTGCATTGGGCGCAGAATTCAAGATTTACTTGCCTCAGCTGATGCCGCAAATTTTGCGTGTACTAACACATGACACGAGTAAAGATAGATCGGTCACGGTGAAATTACTACGAGCCTTACAGACATTTGGCAATAATCTCGATAATTATTTGCACTTGGTCTTGCCACCAATTGTAAAGCTTTTCCACGCTACAGACTGCCCGATAACTGTGAATAAGGTGGCCCTCGAAACTGTTGAACACTTAGCAGATACTCTGGATTTCACTGATTTCGCATCAAGAATCGTGCATCCTTTAGTTCGTACATTAGATCAATGTCCCGAATTAAGGAATACAGCGATGGATACACTCTGTGCTCTGGTGATTCAACTAGGCAAGAAATATCAGATCTTCATATTACTGGTGCAAAAAGTCATGACCAAGCACAAGATAGTTAATACTTGTTACGATGTCTTGATCGATAGGATCCTAACAGAATCAACGGTGGCTGACGGCTCGAGTTATCTTTTAATGAGGCACCGTCACTCCAGGCACAAACATAGTGAAATTTCCCTGACACCGTCGGATACAACCACTATCAAACGGCTGCATGTATCGGCATCGAATCTTCAAAAAGCTTGGACGGCAACTAGGAGAGTATCAAAGGACGATTGGCTCGAATGGTTGCGTAGTTTGTCTATCGGTCTCCTCAAAGAATCACCATCTCCAGCACTCAGATCGTGTTGGGCTCTTGCCCAAACTTATTCCCAATTACCCCGAGACTTGTTCAATGCAGCTTTTGTTTCCTGTTGGACCGAGCTCGATAAAACGTATAGAACAGAATTGATACAAACATTGCAACAAGCTCTGATGGTGCCAGACCTTCCCGAAATTACACAGACAATTTTAAACCTTGCTGAATTTATGGAACATTGCGATCAAGGTCCGTTGCCATTGGATAAGAAGATTCTTGGGGAAAGAGCTATGCATTGTCGAGCGTATGCCAAAGCATTGCATTATAAAGAAGCCGAGTTTGAAGAAGACAAGACTAGAAGCAGTAGTGTCTTCGAATCCCTGATATCAATTAATAATAAACTGCAGCAAAAGGAGGCGGCAGAAGGTTTGCTAGAATATGTAATGAATCAAAATAATCAGCAGGATCTCAAGGTTCAAGTAAGATGGTACGAAAAGTTGCATAATTGGGACAAGGCATTGCACCTGTACAGGGAAAGGCTCGAAGGCGATCCAGCGGATGTAGAATCCACCTTGGGAGAAATGCGATGTTTAGAAGCACTCGGAGAATGGGGACAATTACACGACGTCGCTACCAAGGGTTGGACAAACCAAACCGAAGAGACCAAACAAAGGATGGCTAGGTTGGCTGCAGCAGCAGCTTGGGGTTTAAGCAAATGGGATAGTATGGAGAAATACGTATCCCTCATTCCAAGAGATACACAGGATGGTGCTTTCTACAGAGCAGTTCTGGCAATCCATGATGAACAATATGACGTGGCTCACCAGTTGATCGACAGTGCGAGGGATCTACTCGATACAGAATTAACTGCGATGGCTGGAGAAAGTTATCAACGGGCATACAATGCTATGGTCGAAGTGCAGAAGTTAGCTGAACTAGAAGAAGTCATTCAATTCAAACTTGTTCCTGAGAGGAGATCGACCATCAAGTCCATGTGGTGGGAGAGACTCCAAGGCGGTCAACGAATTGTAGAAGACTGGCAAAAGATCATACAAGTCCATACCCTAGTAGTTTCGCCCCAAGATGATATGTATACATGGCTAAAATATGCGAGCCTTTGTAGGAAGAGTGGTAGTTTGATGCTGTGCCATAAAACCTTGGTAATGTTATTGGGAACTGACCCATCGGCAACACCTGATCAACCACTCCCAACAGCACACCCTCAAGTTACCTTCGCTTATTGCAAGCACATGTGGGTAGCAAATAAACGCGAAGAAGCTTATAGCCAATTGCAGAGATTCGTGCAAACCTTCTTACAATCGAGTAACATACCAGTGGTAAATCAGGATGAGGATAAACATCAAGAAGGAAGGAAACGGTTGCTTGCCAGGTGTTACTTGAAACTGGGAGAATGGCTGGAAGCTTTACAAGGCATCAATGAACATTCAATTCATGCCGTATTAACGTATTACGCGGCTGCCACTGAGCATGATCCTACGTGGTATAAAGCGTGGCATGCTTTTGCATACACGAATTATGAAACTGTCCTATTCTACAAGCATCAACAAGGTGACAGCAATGCCGAATCTATATCAGGCAATGGGACACGTGGAAATCTCCCGAGCTCGCAATATATATCCCAGTTTACAGTACCAGCAGTTGAAGGCTTCTTTAGATCGATCAATCTGTCCCATGGCAATTCTTTGCAGGATACACTTCGATTATTAACATTGTGGTTTGATTATGGTCAGTGGCCTGAAGTATACGATGCGATCGTTGAAGGGATTCGCCTAATAGAAATAAATACGTGGCTGCAAGTGATACCTCAATTAATAGCGAGGATAGATACACCTCGTACATTAGTAGGGCGATGCATTCATCATTTACTTATTGATATTGGGAAATCGCATCCTCAAGCCTTGGTTTATCCCCTGACCGTAGCATCGAAGAGTGCTAGCCATGCTAGAAAGACTGCGGCTAATAAGATTCTAAAGAGTATGTGCGAACACAGCACGACTTTGGTACAACAAGCAATGATGGCCAGCGATGAACTTATTAGGGTTGCTATACTATGGCACGAATTGTGGCACGAGGGATTGGAAGAAGCGAGCAGACTGTACTTTGGCGAACACAATGTTTGGGGAATGCTCGATGCTTTGGAACCTCTCCATGCAATGATGGAAAGAGGACCTCAAACATTGAAGGAAACTTCCTTCAATCAAGCTTACGGGAGAGATCTCATGGAAGCACAGGAATGGTGTCATAGATATAAGACGTCGAGAGATGTGAGAGATCTAAGCCAAGCATGGGATTTATATTACCACGTCTTTCGAAGAATATCGCGCCAGTTGCCTCAGCTCACTAGCTTAGAACTGCAATATGTCAGTCCAAAACTTCTGCTCTGTAGGGACTTGGAACTTGCTGTACCAGGAAGTTATAGTCCTGGTCAACCAATAGTTAGGATAGCAAGTATACATAGTTCTATGCAAGTAATTACTAGCAAACAAAGGCCTAGAAAGTTATGCATAAAAGGTCAGTCGATATCAATGGCATTATGTTTGAATAATATTTGTATTCGGAAAATGTCATATGTTTGGATCTTTGTAGGAAGCAACGGTAAAGACTACATGTTCCTTCTAAAAGGACACGAGGATCTCAGACAAGATGAACGCGTGATGCAATTATTTGGTCTAGTCAATACTCTTCTGTTACATGACCCTGATACTTTTAGACGAAACCTTACTATTCAAGTGAGAAAACCATGATTTCAAGTAGAATTCGAAATATTAACTTAGTGAATAACCCACTGATTATCTTGTTACAGAGATATGCCGTGATTCCACTCTCCACGAACAGTGGTTTAATCGGTTGGGTACCACACTGTGATACACTGCATACATTAATAAGGGATTACCGAGAAAAGAAGAAGATTCTAATAAATATTGAACATAAAGTAATGTTAAGGGTGAGTGTACCGATAATTCTCTCGAGATTACATCCTGTTAATATTATTCAAGAGAAACACAACTTATTTTAGATGGCACCGGGCTATGATCATCTTATGGTCATGCAAAAAGTCGAAGTCTTCGAACATGCTCTTGAGCATACGGGTGGTGATGATTTATCTCGATTATTGTGGTTGAAGTCGCCCAGTAGTGAAGCATGGTTCGATCGCAGAACAAATTACACGCGTTCCCTTGCTGTGATGTCTATGGTTGGCTACATACTCGGACTCGGCGATCGACATCCGTCGAACTTGATGTTAGACCGTCTGAGTGGGAAAATACTACACATTGATTTCGGTGATTGCTTCGAAGTCGCAATGACACGCGAGAAATTCCCGGAGAAAATACCATTCCGTTTGACTCGAATGTTAATCAATGCTATGGAAGTTACTGGTATCGAAGGCACTTATAGGCGAACGTGCGAATCGGTGATGTCGGTACTACATCGAAATAAAGACAGTTTAATGGCAGTGCTCGAAGCATTCGTATACGATCCATTGTTGAATTGGAGATTGATGGACAATGCTGCGCCGAAAACTAAGAGGTCTGACGCCCAAAGTATGAGCGCGAGCAGCAACCAGGAGCACGGTGACATGTTGGATTCTCTGACTGCCACGCTACCAAAGAAAGGAGTTCCGTGCAGTGTAGAAAACGGAGGTATTCTCTTCTTTTAATTCGATCGAAGAATACTTTGTATTCCTTGTACATTGATCTTCAAACGAAAAGTGCACTATTAACTCATAACTAATCTTTATTAGGCGACAATAATCAACCAGAGGCGTTGAACAAAAAAGCCTTGACTATTATAACGCGAGTGAGGGACAAGCTGACGGGTCGCGACTTTTCACACGAGGAAACACTAAGTGTCCAACGTCAAGTAGACCTTCTCATACAACAAGCGACCAACAATGAAAATCTATGTCAATGCTACATCGGATGGTACGTAATTCTTTTTATCTTTACTTCGTATATGAACACATTTACAACACCAGAAATACTCCACCGTGTACTAATACAAACTGTGTTTGCTTGTAGGTGTCCATTCTGGTAAAAGCTAAGTGTATAGAGATAGTGCGCAGTCAAGAATAGTCATATGCGTCATATGCCGCCTCGTTCCTGCCCATGCATTTTTACTCTTAAGAATTGATGAATTCTGGTACCCTAATAATCAAGGATGATGTACATATATAAACTATTACTACATCGACTGTGTATAATACTCACGTTACCCGCATATTATAAAGTACAATGTATACTAGGTCGCAGAGCGTAAACTATAAACAGCATTCGCTTAATAATATAATCACGAGTGTAGGTGACTTTTGTATGTAAAGGTGAAAAACTGCTCAGGACAAGAGGATCATAGTGTTTACTTTCTCTTTCAATTAGCCGCGTAATTCACCATGGTCTTGTATAGAAACGATCACACAGTGCTAGCCGTATAAAAAGATACCTACATTAAATCGTGGTCGAATTCATTATGCCGTACGAGTAATGCTAACTGTACATTTCATTGCCCTATACCGTGAGAAAACCTCTGCTCGGAGATCAAATAAATTATACTAAAGTAATAAGGCCGCTCGCAGCAAAGATGCATCATGGTGCATGGTTATCCAATAAATTAAAGGAGAGAGGAAGCAGCTCGCTTACTCTAGTCTGTAATACTCTCTTCATATCACTCCTTGTCAGGTAAACTGGTATATCACCGAACTCGGCGATAGCTTGCCGGCACATGCCGCAAGGCGGAACGAACCCACCATCGGCCAGATCAGCGGCGACGGTCAGCGCTTGGAATTTTCGTTTGCCCTCGGAGATTGCTTTTGCAATCGCCGATCTCTCGGCACAAACTCCAACGGGATAGGAAGCGTTCTCCACGTTACATCCCCGCGATATCGTGCCGTCCGTGCAGAGCAGAGCGGATCCCACCTTGAACTTGCTGTACGGCGAATACGAGAATTCTCGGACAGCCACGCTCTCCTTTATCAGCATCTGGATTTCTGGCTCTGTGAAATTACGTCCGGAAAGAAAGCTTACTCAGATGCAGTAATAAAAGGGAGACGGAATAATAGAATGACTGCTGAACTCCGCAGAAATTTAATATCGCTAGTGCGCGCGATGGGACACCATGATGTGGCGGGAAGATTTCGGCGCATGGATGCGCCAATCGCATTCTCCACACGAGGATACATTTCATCCCGCTCACGTGGTAAGATTCGAATGCTCAATGATTTGTATCGGCGAACCATAACAGAATCTATTGAATAAAATAACTTCCTAAGCTGGCATTACAGAGATAAGACGCGTTAACGAGGGATTTATTACAGGAAGTGCAAACCGTGTACGTCACGTTCGATAAGATACGAAAGATTAAGAAAAAGTGCTACATATCGCGAATTCGAATACGCCTCCTCCATCACATATACATATAATTATCGTATAAGCACAAATATGTAGTTAATGTAAAATAAATCAGTTTTTCCAAACTTTTAAACAACATACTACATTTCTCTACGAAATCTGACGTCTGTATTTCCTCTAATTCGTGATACTATTACAATTATTCAAGGAAAAGGGTAAAATCGCGAGGAAACGCCCCGCGTGCTTGACGAAGGGATTGTTTAAAAAATCGATTGGCTGAAATCGCAAGGGTCATTGTCTCTCCGGGAGTGCAGGCTTGTTCGAAGCGAGGAAGAGTGGCATATTCGAGGAAAGGGTATAGCGAACGTAGAAGATATCGCGTAACAGAGCTCTGTCGAGAATGAATGAACGCCCACGTCAGTGCGGCTGGCAACAAGAATAGGAGAGTGGCAGTGGCCCCTTGCATATAAATAATGCTAGCTCAATTACCTAGGAGGTTGAAATCGATAATCTCCCCGGCAGTGGTCATCCTGGCGCGGTCTCACGATTGGCACGAGAAATAGCTCCTCGGAAAATCTTGATCCCACTTAAGTCTTCCTTCTACGAGAGACTCGAAACGCGTGTGTTAGCGCGACGAAAGCGAGCGCTATTTTGATGCCTCAGCAAAGAATTGCACTTCTAACCTAACCTTATGCAAAGCGCTAAAAGTGAAGGCCGAATCTATCGGGGATTGTAAACAGGCATAGGAAAGGATAGAATCGTAGTTGGTCTAACTGCATGAACTGCTTCCAAGATAATTTAATTCTTCCTATAACTCCAATCCATCTCACCACCTGACACGTTCCTCAAATGATCTTATATATTGCTTCGACCCTTATTCGAACTTCCCTTGAACCTATCGAATCGGCTCGCAGGTACTTCTGAAAATGGGCTGCGACGAACTGCACCCTAAATTGCCCTAAATGGAACAATAAAGAGCTAATTGTATATAATTCATATTGAATTCTTTGCATTCGAAAGTGCGCGTGGAAAGTTCTCGCCGCATCTCATTGACACTTGCTGATTTTCCGGTTTGCAACAATCGGTCTAGGAGTGTCTCTGATTCATGCGGACCTTGATCCCATTATTTAGATTACCGCAATATCGAAAGCCTGATTTACAGGCTTTGCCATTGCGAAACTTCTCGAGGCGGTGCGCGGCGCGCGAGGACAAAGGCTCCGACAGGTTTTGGCTGTGGGCAGGTAGAGTTTTGCGCACAAGTAGCGATATAATTGGGGAAAGTGGAAAGAGAAGAATGTGGCAATAATAGAAGTTCTAGAGTAGGAGAGTAGATAGTAGAGGGGATTCTAATGCGCTGAAAGAGAGAGAAAGAGGGAACTAATGCGCGTTGGATTATTATATTGCGAATGTAGGTTGAATGTAAGAATCTTAGAGGAGCGCGGCGAATTCAAAGAGGCGCGTCTGCGCCCGATAAGTTCGTGACGTCCCCAACACGTAGGGCTCTATAGTTTTCTGTATTGATGGAAGAGAGCGTCGCGACGCTTGTTGGTTGCTCAGCTGTTTTGAAGAGCTGACTGGACGACGACGCATCCTGACTGGCATGGCAGTGATCGTCCGTAACTGGGCACGAGATCGCTGTTTTCACGTCCAAACGCAAACAGATGTGAAGTGACTGTCCAATTTGCTGACACATCTCGGCGAGGATTCTTCGAGTACAGCGAGATCCCTTTTGAGGAGCTGCGGTGGCCTCGAGATCAGCGGTGATCGGGCGAGCACGATCAACCACGAAGGGTATTCACGCAATCCTCGGGGAAGAAAGGAGGAGGGTTCGCCATGCGCGAGTTAAGCCAAGAGGAAGTGAGTACCAAAGGCATTTGCTGCCGCATCTTCCTAATTCTTCTTCAGCTCCAAACTAGCACTCTCTGTTTATTGCCGCTCTTCTCCTCCGTTTCCTCGCTGGCCTCGTTCTTTGCCTGACTCTCGCGCTGCTCCTATCGCGCGAGATCAACACACCAATAGGGCCACGGCTACTCCGACACGGGATATTATCCCCTAAGATCCACACGCAACAGAATCTCCCTTAATACGAAGTCGCCGAGAGATTCTTCGCTACTCGCTGCTCTATTTCTTCCTCCAAATAATTATATAACGATTAGGAATTAATACCGATCTCCTCTGTGGAGCGAAGCATCTAATCGAGAGTCCCACTTTCTCGATCAATAAATTCCTCGTTGGCTTTGCGATGTAAACAAAAGTTTTCTGTTCAACTTGGTTGCAAATGAAAATCCCCGCGGCTTTGTTCCTCGCTCGTGACGCCTCGGATAATACGTCGAACGATCCTCGTCCGAGCATTGCTTCTTCGAGATTTTTGTCCTTGTTCTTTGTTTCCTTTGCACAAGCTAAAAATACCTTTTTGCTTTGTTTTCTCCCTTATACTCATCTCGCCAGCCTCACTGGCACTGCTTTTTCCGCCACTTTGCTATTGATCTATATTTATCTCTCTTGATAAATTGTACTCTTAATTGTTTATATAACTGCATTATACACTTTAATTGGGGCCGGTCTAAAAATGGAGCGGCAGCGTACCCTCCTACTTGTATCCGACTGTCGTTTCGAATAAAGATGAATTGTTACACCTAGTTTTATGTTGATAAATGCACATGTATATAGCGCACTTGGTCAGAACGTTTGATAAGGAAGTTTGGGAGTATAAAATGAAAGTATTATATGAGAATGTTCGTTCAATAGATGAGAAAGAGGAGGCTGGCCCGCTTAGCAGGCCTAGATACAAATAACAGTGCTAATAGTTCAACGAATAGTGCTGGTCCTGCTTCGCCAAGTACACCGGGACCCTCGAAAGCATTTACCGAGCCAATATTATCTCCTACCATTCAATCGCAACAACAAAATGAAACTCCCATGGAAGTGGAAGAAAGTAGCGACAAGCAATACAATATCTCAGGCGTCGATGTAGATTCCGGCATTGAGAATATGGAAGTCGACGAGTCGGAAAAGAAAGAGCCGAAACCAAAATCACAAGTGAGTTGGGTCGCGATATTCGGACTAGAGAAATTTCTCCTCCAATGAAAATACTCCAAAGAAACGATATTCATTTTATTACAGTCAAATGCTAATTCCGGTGTAACTCTGGAACACATATATTCCGTTATATCCAGAGTATTGTGCATATCATGGCAGGAACCTACCGATGGAACTATATTTCTGCCTCAAACAGCGGCGCATGCACAAACGCAAGAGTTTGTCGGAACTGTAGATATCATTAATCAAGCACTGATGGAGGTCTTGTACATGTTTTCAAGAGACGAAGATCCTTTAAAAGACATTAATATAGACGTGTCGTTTGATCACGAGGATAGTCCAAGTAGCCAAGCAAGCCCTTTATTGAGCCCAGGTGTCAATTTGCCATCTTATCAAATGTCAAAAGTACCTGTCCCTTCTTACTGCAAAATACCGCCACCCAAAAGCCTGACATACCTTTTGGATTGTTACTCCAGAGTTGTCTTAGAAGAGAGAAATCATCCAAAGGTAAACCTCTCTACTTGTATATAAGACAAGTATGTCAGAGGTAAAGGTGGAAAACCTAATGAGAATTTTATTTTAATAGAGATCAAGTATCCCTCCGTTGTCCGGTGTACTTACACTCTTGAGGGCACAGTGTGTTCAGTACTCTAGCCTTGTGTTGCAAGGTCTAGTTGGCATTACTCCATCCACAGCCATAAGTATTTACAAAACCCCACTTATTCATCCGATGCTGTCGCAAACTCTGCCGCGTGGATATCTTCACGAGCTTGTGGCGAGGACGCACGGGAATCCGACTGTTTTTAACAAGATATTTACCCCTCTCTTGCAAGGATTGTATTTATCAATGCAACAGACGAGTCTAGTCGGAAACACACATCGAAGACCAATCGAAGCTTTGGAAGAATTAATAGACATTCGTTGTGGCCCGAATGGCAATATCCGACCAATCTGTCGTTTGATCACTCAGCAAATTCAATTTCTGCCTGACATGATGACACCAGCTGCTGGGAGAGAAATGACCGCAACTTCATTTCTCGGCCCGTTCCTTTCTGTCTCTATATTCGCGGAGGATCAGCCGAAAGTAGCCGAGAAGTTCTTTGGCAGCAATACCTTCGCAGATAAGTCTATGAGTGTAACATTGCAGCAAGAATTGGAGAGCACAAGAACGTCACTGCACAAAATGTTTCACGCAATTCTCGCGAATAGCAATTGTCGGGATGCCACATTATCTTATCTGGCTGCACTGCTCAGATCGAACGAGAAACGCACGCAAATTCAAGCTGACGAATTGACTCTGGCCGGAGATGGTTTCATGCTGAATTTACTTTCAGTTCTTCAGATGCTTTCTGTAAAGATTAAATTGGATACCATTGATCCTTTGTATCCATTCCATCCCGCTAGTCTGGTGGACATAAAGAGCGATACAAGACTGAAACTCACATCGCAAGAAGTAACTGAATGGATGGAGGAAGTAGGGAAAACTCATACCTGGGCTGAGCCAAAGTTCCCAACACACTGTTGGTTCTTGACTTTGCACTGTCATCATGTCGCTCTGTTACCGGCATTGCAGAAGTATCAAAGAAAATTAAGAGCATTGCGCGAGTTGCAAAAAATGCTGAGGGAACTGATGGCCACTGAATCACAATGGAAGGACGCACCTTTCGCAGGTCATAATAAAGAGTTGATGAAGCGATGGAAGCAACAATTAAATCGACTTGGAAAGTCAAAATCATGTGCTGATATAGGGTTGATTGACCCTGCACTTTTAAGAAGGTGCTTGCACTTTTACATGTCAGTCGCGGAAATTCTTCTGAGTATTCTCACACAAACTCCACCTGGAAGCCCCCTTCCAGAACTTCCCTTACCCCAAGAAGTTTCACATAGATTTACGGCATTACCGGAATGGTACGTTGAAGATATCGCGGAGTTTCTACTGTTTACTCTTCAGTAAGTAAAAAAACCTATCTGGATTTGATAAATGTTTGTGCGAATCTTTATTCATGATTAAAAATTATAGATTTAGGCCAGCGGTCGTAGCAAATACAATGGACAATTCATTGATAACGTGGCTGCTCGTTGTAGTATGTACACCTCATTGTATACGAAATCCATACTTAATTGCAAAAATCATTGAAGTACTGTTTGTGATCAATCCAGGTGTTCAGGTAGATTAATTATTCATAGAGGACAATTTTATTTTATTATTGCAGTAAAAAGAGAAGAATTCTAATGGGAATATATTTCAAATATTACAGGGAAGAACGGAGACACTGCACGATCAAGTGATGGCTCATCCCATATCAAAAACCCTGTTGGCTTCGTATCTTATGAAATTTTATACCGACGTCGAAACAACTGGTTCTAGCTCGGAATTTTATGATAAATTTTCCATTCGATATCATATTAGTCTAATATTGAAATCTATGTGGGATAGTCCCATGCATCGGACATCGATTATCAATGAGAGTAATAATGGCAAGCAATTCGTCAAGTTCGTAAACATGCTCATGAACGATACAACGTTCCTGCTCGACGAAAGCTTAGAATCTCTGAAGCGGATCCATGAAGTTCAAGAAATGATGTCGGATGCTAGTGCATGGAATAGCCTTTCTCAGGAACAGCAGCAATCGAGAACCAGACAATTAGCAGCGGACGAAAGACAGGCTCGATCGTACCTAACTTTAGCTAAAGAAACAGTCGCGATGTTCCATTATCTAACCGATGATATCACAGAGCCATTTTTACGGCCGGAGTTAGTCGGAAGATTGAGTGCCATGTTAAATTTCAACTTACAACAATTATGCGGACCTAAGTGTAAAAATCTGAAAGTACGAAAGCCGCAGAAATACGGATGGGAGCCAAGGGCACTACTTGGCCAGCTTGTTGATATATATTTACATTTGGACTGTGATAGTTTTGCAGCTGCTTTGGCTAGCGACGAAGTGAGTCTATAAACAAAGTCTTATAAACAATTTCGTAAGAGGGTTGAACATTCGAATCACATCTCTTCTCTCTATTACAGCGCTCTTTCTGCAAAGGGTTGTTCGCGGTAGCTGCGAGTAAGTTAGAAAGATCTGCTATAAAGACACCTACAGAGATCGAAAGATTCAAGGCTTTGGCAGAACGAGCTGCAGTCATAGCACGGGATAACCGAGCTCGCGACGAAGACTACGGGGATGCGCCTGAAGAATTCAGAGATCCACTTATGGACACTCTTATGGAAGATCCAGTTAAACTACCGTCTGGCATCGTAATGGACAAAGCAGTAATCATAAGACATCTGCTCAATAGTGCTACTGACCCATTTAGCCGACAACCACTTAGCGAAGATATGCTGACACCAAGTAAGTAGCTATGTTTTTCTTACATTTACTTAAGCCCTGTAGCTCTGTCATCATTGCCAGTGCTACAAAAGCCACTAAGATTACGCAGGAGATTAGCAATTGTATGTGTCGACGATCTATTGATGCAAAAACTGAATGTTTCCAGTGGTCGATTTGAAAGAAAGGATATCGACGTGGAAACAACAAAAGAAAAAGTCAACAAACATATAAAAACGATGATCGCAGCGCTACTACCATCATATTAAAAGTTCGATTCCCGATACTGCACGATACATTCGACCTGCCAAACCATGTGTCGTTTTAGTATGGTAAACGAGCATAGTGCAATGATCTCGCTGTTGTGCAAATATTGCGCTCAATAAATTTACAGTTTTTATGCATTAAACACATTTACACAGACTGCAGTTAGAAACTGCCAATATTATTTCAAGCATACTTTAGAAGTTTGTAAATAATTGCTGGCCGCCTGCCAGTATCAAGAAATTAAAATACTATTCGTACATTAAGCTATCCTTGTTTGTACGTTCTTTGATGGCGCGTGGCTTTACGTGTACTCAAAGATATATCACAAATGTAAACTTCAGCAGAATTGCATTCAATCTGATTATTCTAGTGCTTAAAACTTTTCGTAAGAATAGGATATCATTATACCACCGCACTTTTTCTAGATATATATTGGTGATGTGTATGGTTTATCAATTGTCGTATAAGTTTAACGCGTATACTTTCTCGATTATTTCCACATTCCGAAAACGTGAGTCAAATAACGAGACGTGCTTTTTTCTTGCGTAAACTCGAGTCACGGACTCGATTCTACTATATGCGGCCAACCTAAAGATCACCGACACACACACACATACAGACACAGAGAGACACACAGTAATACAGAAACACAATTACCCGGAGTCTTCATTTGACTAATTTTGAAATCGCATTTATTGACCTTTAACTTTGCAGCAGTCTTATAATATCGAACGAAGCAACAAAGCACTCTTGTGTCAATGGAGACAAATCATCTCATAGGTGTAAATAAGATCAATATAGATTTCGCGTCACCCCATGTGATATTAAACCTTGTATATCAATAATATCGAGTACGTCTCGCTGCAAGGATCAAATGATAGGGAAATTGCTTACAATACAGTATGACATTTTGTATATTGTACACTTAGATTTTGTTACTCAAAACCTATATACCGCAAATTATACTTTACTTTCATTGCGTACTGCGATCTACTTTTAAACATAGATTTTAGCATAGGAGTGAATATATCTCCATTTCATATTTGATAATGGAACTAAAAAGAGGGGATTCCACAGGCAAAGAGACCAACTGCGATCCCATTTATGTAAATAGTTTCGGAACTACAATCTATTGAACTTCGACCGCGATCACCGATGATAATTCACCCTCCAGATTCACGGATGGTGCTTGAAAATTTGACTTGTAAATAATAGGGTCGATGTAAATTACCAAAATAAAATGCGGTTTGTGTAAGAAACAAAAGAATTTGAAGAACTACAGATCAGTGGATACATGTAAGCACATTACTGGTGAAACTCATGTTATTTATAGATAATAATTACATCGATAAGTACTATTAGACTAGAATGTCATTTTCATTTTGAAAAATACAAGATTTAACTAATATTTCTTTTTATTCGATAAGGTACAAAAAATATATCCTGCCTTTATCATATGACACGCTTTTTACTAATCACGAATTAATAAGGCAACGATCCTCCTCTGCCTTTACCCAGAAAGCCTTTCAGAACTCTTTCCCTTTCAAACCTTAGTGATGTACCCCTCCCAGCGGCCATTCCACTACTTATTGATTGCGTATCATTGATTACTGATTCCTCGTCCATGTCTCTCATCACAGCTTCGGAGTAACCCAATGGTGGCCTTAACACTTTATCTTCCATATCCTCCCTACTGCAATAATTAACAATTCATTTATACGATATTTACAACTTAAACTCTCCCACTACAGCAATAACAAATCAGAATGAAACAAATTACTTTATCATAGATGTCTCTTCAGAAACATAGTCGCTTTCACTGTCGCATTTCCAATCAGCATCGATTTCTAAGTCCCAATTTTCAGTACAATCGATTGTACTTGAGATCTCGGAACACAGTGCGAAATTCAAGCTGCCGTGTTGCTTGGGTGCTGGAATGTGTAATCCATAGAGACGAGACGCTGTAATAACCAGTGCATCGTTGCAATCTCACCTTCATGAAACTCTGGCCCTGCATCCATTTTTGCACGGCACGTCAAGATGTGGTCAGTTATCTCCGATGCGAATAATCTGTGTGTCGCATTATAAGGACACATCACCTTGTAATCTCCTGGATAATTCTAGGAGATGTAAGTTACAGAATATGAGCGAGGAGAAGTTACAAGATTCCATAAACAAAAGAGAAGTGGCGTAATTGTTTTGCAATATATTAAGATGATTGTAAATTTACCTTCTCACATTTTACAATGTGTTTTTGAATCCTTGATTGTGCAATGGTATGCTGAGGATTAAATGGGCATCGAAGAACTGGTTCAGCAATTACAGTCGCGGTCGAATACATTTCTCTATGTGATAAAAGAAGATCAAAGAAATATCAGCCTTTGCAAATGCCGGTTCTTTGTTCGAAAAATCCTCGCAATCGCACGTGCCTTTCACTCGTTTTTGCAAGACATATTCAAACAAAAGATTCTTACAAAGTAAGTCAGATAAAAGAATTTAATAAGAACAATGGAAATACCTTGGTAATGTAAATAAAAAGTATATAACAATACACTTCGAATTACTTCGAATAGTCGAGAGCGCCAACAGTCAACACTATCCTATCAAATTGCTTTGTGCGGGTTCACTCGAATACTCCGCCGTTCAGCAGTTTTTCTGATTTTCCGATAGATCAAGTTTCTCGACTTGCGATTGGCTATTACGCGCGACCAATACAATACATTCCCACTTCCGTCTCCTTTGAGATTCTCGCATTCGATATCTCGATCCTTGCGATCCTTACGACGCAGCAAATAACAAAAAGCCGAGGGATTTGGTCTTTGATTTGGAAGTTGGATAAACATGTTACTTTTGCATTATTCATGAACAACAATGAAGTCCGCGAACAGTATAGGATTTATTGTCTTACATTTTAGTTGTTTCATCAGTTTATAAAATGCGAACGGCGTATTCGCAACTAAGATCCGAGTACATTTCTGGTAGTCGACGAGTTCCTGTGGTACGCGTGTGCCCCTCATATAAATAATATGCTACTTAGAAATATAAACCGATGAATTGAACCTTATGTATATAAATATATTTAAATAAGTATATATATACATGTGTGTGTATATATATATATATGTATTTGAAAATTATATTTTTGACCTAGCCTACGTGCCATAAGTATATTATGCGATCTTTCGTACACGTAGAGAAATTCAGGTATAAATCGGGCATGTAAATGATATATAATTAGTTTGTACATAGCGAAGATCTTCCTGACCTGTCCGAGTCATTTCGGCAACCTTTTCGGGGGTGCATTATAAAAGATGAACGTTCGAACCGCACGAGGCTCTCTCGTAGCTGTTCTTCATGGAGATGATGCGTGTGTGTGTGTGTGTGTGTGTGTGTGTGTGTGTGTGTGTGTTACTCATGTAAATTCCATAACTAAAAGTAACTCCGTACGAAAGTAGAAAAAGTTAGACGGCTTTTACCGATAGTCCGTTTCGCACTAACAATTAATGTTCCTGAACAATCCCGGCAGAGCAATGAGAATGAAACTGTTAGTATGAGATTACATGGTACGTCTGTCTGTGGTCATCAGCTGCCGATATCTGTCTAATTCAACGAGTGGCGAACTCGTCATGGTATCTGTATTAGAGATAAGGGAGAGGATTCGCGAATAAGCAAGCAACAACGTACAAGATCCCGAGAAACATGTTTAGTCTGGCGGTCTGCTTAGGCACGCTCTGAATCATGCGGGGACTTCGGAATTGCTTCTCTATTTTGAAGGCGGTCGGTAGAGTAACTACCGGCAAAAGAAACCAGATCGAATACCTCAGCGCGAGTACAACAAAAGTGATGTATGGCATAAACAATAGGAAGGCATATAACACTCGGGAGACGGTGTGTCCTAAGAGGATCGCCAGTGTCACGATTCCGGCCTTCTTATCGCTTGCCAAGTCGCGCGTATTGTTGCTATGTAAAATTGCCTCGGTGTTTACAGCGAGCGGTATCGCATAGTATATCGTGCCTAATTCGACGTAGCCAGTTTGAGCCATGAATGCGAACAGAACTGAGATCGGGCCGAATATTACTAAGATAAGTACGTCTCCTAGCGCAATGTATTTCAATCCTATTCCACCGGTATAGAGAAAGGAAGAGGATAAGCCTCCGAAGTAGACGAGCGCAAGGTGTTCCATTTTGGCGGGTGATATAGTTGTCAGTATAACGAAGCCAAGACAGCCAGCTGCGTAGAGCAACGCGCCCAAAGAAACCAATTCATCCTTCGACAGCAATTGGTCTACCAATATTCTATCTTCGCTTTTCCTACTGTCCACGCCCTTTATATAATCGAAATAAGTATTCACTACGTTCCCTGCCCCGTGCACGCATATCACTGTGTACAATGTAAGGACAAACGATATCCAGCTAAAACTAGCGATGCCTGTTAGTCTATAGGCGAGCGCCGAGCCTAAAAGGCTAGGCATCAGCGATGCACTGAGGGACCATGGCCTAACAGCCAACACGTACGACGACAGTTTCATCAATGGTGAATGTAACGTCGACGATCCAGTTGTCGATGTGCAATGCGCATCATTGCACATTCCCGTCCTCTTGGTGTCTTGAGCAGCGTTTTGAAGACCATTGGACATCATAGTGTTCTTTATGAGACTGCGAACAAGAGGAAACATATTTGCAAAATGACCCTCTGCAAGATAAGCGCGCTAAGAAAAAGTATAGTACGGGGGGTTGCCCTACTTTCATAGATTTCGCTTTCACTTACATAACTAAGATAAAGATAATCTATTTGTTTAAAAGAGGTCCAAAAAATGCATAACGTGTCCGACTCTCCAATGCGTCAACGATTTGTACGAAAGTTACTTTCGTATCAGAAGGAACATGCCACAGTCAAAAATATTCACTCATTTGACAGACTTCAATGGTGCACCGATCTGTTTTTTGTAGTCCAAAGTACGGCTGACTATCTCTGGATAGGATCATGAAAATAATGTTGATTGTGCCAGATTTGGTAATGGCATTATTATCGAAATGCAAGAACTCTGTCCCCGCTGGTAATCTCACCTGCCCCTCGTCCACATGAAGTCATATAGGGTTAGACCTGTATCGATATACTTGTTCCTCGAACATTTTGCTTTTTAAGGACATCGCGAGTACCGCAAAATCATAGTCTCGCGGCGAGATGAAAGGCAGCAATCATATAATAAACATTTTCCGCACTCTTTTCAGCGAACAGCCCTCTGTCTATTTCCCTTGTGTATGTTAATGTCCTGCTGACGTGTTTTCATCAAATCGCACGTGACGCTATCTGAAGTGTTTTTCCGGCTTTTCCTTTTTTCCCGATTACCGACAACGCCAACTATTTTCGGCCGTCGAATTTAGCAATCTCGCATATCTGCCGCGTGTTTTAACACTCTTCGTACGATCGACTGGAAATCATCTGCGAAATTCATCCATTCGACGATGGCTGACGGTTTTCTCGTCATTTCGTGAGATATTCTCAAAGTATTTCGTTAAAAACTAGTCCGCAACGTTCAGATTAGAATTGTTTATGATCACAGAACAATTAGAACTAGTTATCATTGTTATACGGTGGGTTTTTCGCTTTCCACCGATGGAATTTCCTCGAATTTGCTTGAATTCTGCGCCATAGTGAAGTTTACGGTATTCCAGGTGGCAGTGGACAGCAGCACACTTTTTACCAGTGATCCGCTATCCTTGCTTATACACGCTACGCATGCTGTCAATATACTTGTACGCTTGTGTTGGGCATATTGGTGTGTATCGTTGACTTGCGGTTGAAGCTGGTTCGCGATAGTGCTGGACGCGTTACGTTTACGTCGTTATTTCGAGAAATTTCCTGTCCGATAGCAATCGGAGCCAATTGCCAGAGCAATTCTAGAATCTGACGGATTCCAAGTGCGAGAAACGCATTGCTGGTGCGCCTTCGATTTCCCAACTTTTTCTCCGAGCTACCATCCGATCAGGTGCTTTTCAAAATGTCCTTGTTCGGATCATTGATGGGTGATCTTGACGACGATCCTATTTTTGGGTAAGTCGAACCTTCTCCCGCGGGAATCACTTTTCCCCTCGAAATCATTTATCTCGACGCTTATCGTAGTCTCATCATCTGTTGTAAGCCATTTAAATTTTCATCGCCCATTTCCCGTATTGGCGAAGATGCGTGGTGTTTGGCACTCGTGTAAAGCATGCAATTCTTACGAACCAATTAACTCTCGTTATGTATCTTCGGCCTGAAAGGAATTCCCGAGATGTTCATAGTAATTTGACGCTACTTTTCGAGAATGTTCAAGACATTGCGTCACGATTAAACCAATGACGGTTACCATAGACGCGAGAATTTGTTTGTGTTTAGCGTTTGCGTTTGTTGATATTGACGAACACTAAAGAAAATTATGGATTATCCGTCAGGTTGAAATTACACCATCTAATGCCTGTAATAGGAGAGAATCATCAAGGAGGAATAATTGCGAGTGTCCATTTATAATTCGCAGATCCCACATGAGGTCTATGAGGCAAATGGACAATATGCTCAACTTCTTCGGCGATCCATTTGGTATGATGGGTCAGAACGCAATCACCAACGGCAGCCAACGAAGCAGGGCGCATCAGAACATGCAGAACATGCAGAACATGCAAAACATGCAGAACATGCAGACAATGCTTTTCCCTGGATTCCCAGTTATGCCGGACATGAATAGATTATTTGCAAACTTTGTATGTACATTGTAAAAGAACAATTATCCGACAAATGAACACGTTCCTGAGACATATGTATATTTATTGTATTACAGGGAAGTATGTCGGGGCCAAACGCAGATGCCCATTCCTATTGTACCAGATCTGTAGTGACCATGTCGAGCGGTCCGGATGGTAGGCCGCAGGTGTATCAAGAAACGATGTCGACCACCGCGGCTCCAGGAGGAGTGAAACAAACTCAAAAGACCGTCTGCGATTCGCGCACCGGAACCAAAAAGATGGCGATCGGTCACCATATCGGCGAGCGAGCCCACATCATGGAAAAGGAAAAGAACGTTTATAGCGGCGAGCAGGAGGAGCGTGAAGAATTCATCAACATAGACGAGGGTAAATTATGCTCTACGATATGGCTATAAAGATTATGCAAGCAGATAACAGCGGAGGTTTCTTGTATTTTTCCTACAGAAGAAGCAGAGAGTTTCAACACCGAGTGGGCGCAACGCACTCGCCGGCCAGTGGGCGCGATTGGTGGCCATGGAAGCTACGCGTCTCACGGAGGATACAGTAGGAGTAGGCCCGAGCAGAGGCAGCTGGCATTGCCCGAACCATCAGGCGCGAGGTTTGTAAACTAAACTTCTCTCATTAGATTTAATAGTACGTCGATCTATCGTAACGTAGTTAGTCCGAGGCTATTATCTATCGGTTCCTTTTAATGATGTTGTATTTAAATACTTGGCATGCAGCATGAACACGCAAAGGTATATGATTCGAACAGAAATTCATATAGGAAAAGAAGGGTGTACAAGAAAGTAGTCCAGGAATGTTAATACACGGGGCAATTCTTATTGCTAGTTGCATGTTACCTCGCAAGCTACACGAATCCACTAAATATCTTATTACCGCAATAAGATATACTGATCGATGTCTTCACATTTATACAGCAAACGTAAAAAGCACGGGAGAAGGAGCAGTAAAATGTAATAACCGGAACAGAGAGGATTTCGGCAGGAAGGCCACTCTTTCGCACCGCGCATTCCACAGTAAATTTCTTGTAACGCTCATTGAAATAAACTTGTAACTAGAACAAGTAGTTTCAATGTATATATCGATAAGATTTCAAGATCGCGATAATTCAATAGAAACTTCTGCTTGATTAAGCTGCTTTCGTATGAATAAAGTATTTTAGAAGCAGAGACCAAGAATGTTGTACTATCTGTAATCTAGTTCCGTGCAATTCGTCGGACTTTTTTGTACACGAAACTATTCTTCTTGAATCTGTTTGAAGAACGGCACTATTATTTCTGCACAAAGTTTATGATTCAGGGAATGACTGTTCTTTTAATGGGTGTGTTATTGGTATGCTTGTTATGTGCTTTCGTAGTCGACACGCTAGTACCTCAAGATGGATAGCATCACCCAGACGCAGTATAAGACCATCACCAACATCCAAAACATACAATCCAATTTCTAGTACAAGGTAAGTGAATTTACTACACGACTCGTCCAACATTAGTAAGAAAATATAATGTCCATGCGTTGGACTCGCCCAACGGGATACTGCTTGCATTGTTTCAAACACACACATACACACACACATTTTCATTCTCATACGATCATTTGTATTCGGCTGTTACGAATCAGAGTCCGTCAAAATACGCATTAGTGTTGAACTGCTCGTGAATCGTGCTGGTTATACTTTTTAAGGAATATGATATGTTTTCTATTCTGCATGGCAATGAAGAAGGCTGTTTTCAGTAAATGTTAGAGTTAATTTGATAGAAACTTCGAAGCGATCAGCACACATGTTGATAATTGCGAGATTGGTGTTTACAGGGATATATATTTGATAGGCTCGGGTACATGTCTCTTGATCGTACAATTTATTGCTCTTCTTACATTGTGCTATAGTGTAGTAAAAACTCGCAGATTGGTACGGAATATACCGCCTTGTGTATTGCAGGTACAGCCGCAAATATTAATAAGTTAAAAAGAATAGTACTCAGCGGTGACACTTATGCAACGTAAGTACGTTGCGCTCCATGCTCTACTTTATTTGTTTCGTTCAACGCTAAGTTTCCCGTAACTTCAATCGCAATTACTCTCACACACGCTTCGACTCACGTTTTTTTTTTTCTCTCTCTCTCTCTCGAATATGTAACTTGAGCCTAGTTAACCGAATAACAAAGTGCGTATTTAGGTCTCTCTCTCTCTCCTCTTTCTCTCTGTCTGTCATGTTTGTTTTTCTCCACTTCTCTCTTCTTTTTACAACAGTGAAACTGATTGCCAAACTTTGCTACACATGGACAAAGCAAGCGAAAGCAGCTTCCCTCCACGTAGATGTCCTTGAGATTAAGCTACCTTTCGCTGTCAATGAAAGAAAACGTAACATCTTAGGTAATTGCATTTGCAGTTCAAAAGCAGCAACAACTGGGCCCGCAAAGAAGACGAGCACTGCTAAACCGACACCAGGAACATCGTCGTCGTCCGCGACCGTAACAGGCAACCGAAAACGCGAACATACGCCCGACACTAAAGTGCAGAAGAAACGTCACGCTGAGCCAGATAGTCACCTTTAGAATATCACTTCTTTACATATATTTCTCAATGTATTCTGCTCGGCCCCTATTGTAAAATCGCAGTGAGAATTCTTCTGTCTGGCCGCCGAGATATTTCACAACTTATATTTTCCACATTTTCCAATAGCAATACTAATGTATTAGAATCTCTGTAGATTCGTAAAATATAATAATAAGATGTATAAGACGAGGGACTGCTGCGAGACTAAGAATACTTAGGCTTCTGATGGGTGTACTCTGCACGACGACTTTATAAATAGGACAACTATATACTTTTCCCATTTCAGGACTTGTAAGGATAGTAGCAAAATAATGATTATTAATTTATAACGCCGTTACGAAACATGATTTATTGTTTTGTTAGCTAAGTTGCTCTCACGCAAATACCTATTCATTCCTCCGAGCAGGTCGACTCCTGTTAACACGCTTGTATTTCATTCTTCGGACTAAGTTGTATCAGTAAACAATTCTTTTTTTTTTGTTTGTTATGTCTCTCAATACAGTTTTTGGAACACTCGGTTGTTGCAAAGTGCCGAATATGCCACGAGCAAGCGGCAAACATATTTTGGTGTAGAATATAGCATCAATAAATGTACAATTAGTGTAATAATCTTTGCCAAACTTTATTTAAATAAAAGTGCTAAATTTAGCGATTACAACTTAGGTCATATTCGTGGTAAGCCGAACGAAATTGAGGTGGAAATAAAATTATCCCTTGTACCAATGTTAGCTTATGAAAGTGCTTTTACCCTATACGAACAACGAACTACCTATCTGATCTTTTCATCCCTCAATGAAAACATTACCAAACTCATGCGTCATCGCCACCACCCTCTTCCACGCAAAACTATATGCCTACCCACACTAAAATAATAACCAAGGAAATGTTAAACCTTTGTCAAAACTAAATGCTAGAGATACATAGTAGTGTAGTATGATCTGAAAAGTCAAAGAGAATGAACGCCTCTAAAAAAGTAAGACGATGTCAGAAGGGAAAGTCACAGTCAAACAATTGTAATTTTCATCTATCGCACAGTGGGATTTGTTAATATTTTCATTGAATCACCCTAGTGTAAACTAATATCATAGAAACTAACACAGTGCACCTTATAGAATTCAACACTGCAATTGAGAGTCGGGTAAGAGTAAAAACAATCTATAATACATAGCAAAGCATGAAAATCAAACTAAACAGCAGAAAGAGAACATAAGAGGAAAGCGGGCAAAATAAATGGTACGTTATATTTCGCTTGCACCACACTGGGTGGATTGACTTCTGTTAATTGCCCTCTGCCAAGGTGTTGATTCGGCCATTAATTGCCAGCATTTGGCCCAAAAAGGACGAGTCGCTCATGACCTCAGTAAGAGCAGACAACATATCTTCCAGGGTGTCTCGCGACATGCCTAGCTGTCGAGCACACTCTCCTAAGATCTTGGTTTCCTCCTCATCAATCATCTGAAATAGAACAAACCCCTTAGCGTTATTTCTATGTATTTCATCGTTATTTCAATCTCTAATTATATAAATGGGCGGCGTATGTACCTTTGGCGAACTGCAGAACTTGCTGAAGGGCATCTTCACCCTTTTCTTGCCATTACAGGTTTGATGGAATATGGTGAAATTATGTGCATTGCTCATCTCCATCACAACGGGAAAGTATATCCCGGCTGTGACGTGGCCTTTCGTGTCACGCGCTAAGAGACTTCGGAAATTATAAACCAAATTTCTACGCTCGGTAACATCAATGGCCGTTAAGTATGGCCTCGCCACATATATAAGAGCAACCTGCGTTCTTTCCAAGGCACCTGGTCTAGTTTCCCTCTCATGCCACTCGACATAATCGGGATCATTAGCACATAGAAAGTAGTTGTACTCTTTCTTACAATTTGGCTCATCGGATTGAATGAACCAGCCTGTATGCGGGTATGACTTATCTTCCATCACAGTAATAACACGTGCTACATGATAACCGGGATCGAGGAGCATCACTCCTCGACGCCCACTAATCTGAATTTTCAGGCACACAAGTACATGTTCCTTCTCTCCACTATCCGCCGCGGGCGGCCCGCCGACGTAACCAGCGATATCGCCAATTGTCTGCAACATTCATTAATTCATTCGATTACTCTGCTGCCTTCCCAACTACTATAAAACAGAAATCTTGCTTAATTCGTTATTGAGACACACCTCCTCGCAGGACACCAAGTAAAGGCCGCTTGCAATTCCAGGGTACCGTTTGTTCAAACCCGTTAATCGATGTAACAGCTCGAATCCAAGACCCACGCAAGTGTGATGCTTGTGTGTGATGAGTGGTTGATACTTGCGATAGAATCGGTCCAATGTGCTCTCGCCACTCGCAACATAGTCCTTGTAGAACCTGGAACGAAAGATATATAATAAATAGATTGTAGGTGTAAGAGAGGGGAATTTAAAGAGAGGGATTTGAATTCTACGTACTTGAGGAAGTTGCCAATGGTGTCATAGCGATGCTCGCGCAGTAAGTGTTGCGTTTCAAGTTCAACGCTGCCTGCTAATTCCTCGTACTGTTCGACCGTCGAAACGGTCAGGGCTGGCGACTCGTAATGGGCCCAAACCGGCAGGGGTAGCGGCACACCCCTGATCCAGGGCCCGCGTGCCTGCCCCTGTGGCTGGCACCATATTTCTGCCGTCTCGAGTCAACTCGGCCACTCGCTGCCCCAGCGGCCAACTGTTGGCACGAAGCCATGCTCATCCCTGCAGCTGCTTATCGGCTCCACAGGGCTCTCTCCGTGTTTTATACTCTTCTCTCGCTCTGCAATCACGTTTCACCTTCGGCTTAATTTTATCCCCTCTTCCTTTTCAATCTCTATCACTATATTAAACGCTCCGAGTTCCGCAGCACTCGGAATTAGGAAACTCGATGCATATATGGAGAGAGGCCGTCGAACATGTTAGGTAACGAAATATGATCTATGAAAATTGGAAAAAATCCACATCGGCCTCAAAATGACTCGCGAGTTTTTTTATATCCCAACTTGAGAGGAAATATCTTGTCTAGGATAACGAGGAGCGTACGATGCACTGCGTCCACTGTCGATTTAAAATGGATCGTCGCCTTACCAAATACGCCGCGAACCCGCCTACCGACCTTGCGAACTATAGAAATTTTCTCGATAACTAATTACCATAAGTCCACTGCTATTTAAGAACACGAATGAGCCCGCTGCCATACGAGAAAATCTGCGAAATAAATGCGGAGAAGCGGATCGGATTTATCGTTGGCTTGGTGTCCAACATGGCGATGGTATACGCGTGGTGAATCAATACAAGACCAAATAGATATGTAGCGTGCCACGTGTCTACTGCGACCTTTGTTATACAGCGTACTGTCCGCGCTAATATCTTCTCCACACTTTATCCTTACAATCTACTCCATTACGTAGCACCGATTCCCTCCTTTCTAGCAACATCGACAAACGTCTCCGGACCGAAGCACTCCGAACTTAACTTCGAATTATATTCAACGAAACTCTAATAAAAGTCAAATGACACTGGCGAAAAAACCTATTGACTTTATCCTATCCTATCTATCCGCTGGGAAATCCTGTCATAAAAGGCTAATGGAAGTGTCAGACTAAAAGGAATATCGCGTGGATATTCACTCGAGCGATAAGGGTATCATCAGTGTTTACATCCGCGGCACACAGCTCGATCAGTGTCGAATCGCCCGTTACAACAATATATGCCCGCAGTACGTCGCAATCTGTGACAATAGCGCGTGTCATGAGTCAAGCTCGAGAAATGCCATCGGGAATGAGAGTGAAGCATCACTGGCTTCTGAATTAGGACACATGAATTTCAGCTGGCAGTCAAATAATATTTCTCTCTACCCGAATTATTCCTCCGGGAAAAGTGCTGCTACGGAGCGAACAATAACGCAGGCAAAACCAAGAGAAATCGGAGTGGCACAACTTACCCATACAATGAGCGCACCAAACAAATAAAAACTTTCCCTCCTTGGAAGCCTGCAAGTGCACGTGTCCGAAGTCCAAGTAGAACTGGGTGGTGAAACGCGTGCAGAGGATTATATATGTTCACTGCCAGTGGTCCCTCGCTCCGCCTCGTCCCTCTCCACCATTCCCCACGTGACCGCTACCCTCACTCATACCAAAGTCTTTCAGAAGACGCAGTTTGCGTGACGCAGAAAAGATCGAGAGTAGCCTTGTTTCTTCATAAACAAAGCCCACTACGACTCCGCGCTTCACTGGCCAGAAATTAAGGGAGACCAGCTTGAAATCTTTCGTTCTCCTTTATCGGGAATGCGGCTCAGGCTATGTTATGTATTACAAAAGAGAGGCGAGAGACGCGTGTTTCGTCATAGGTATATACTTTGAAAAATGCACTCTAGAATGGAAGAGAAGGGAAGGCCAAGAATTTCGAGGGCAAAGTCCTCCGCGGCTAATGGCATTGCCTCGACGGACGAGGTGTATGGGATCTCGAGAAAATGTACCGTTTACCAGCTGTTCCTGCTGGCTCTACGTCAGGCCTTGTCCGAATCGCCGTGACGTCATTAACAAGCTGGCAGTAGTTCCCCGAAGAGTAGGACGATCCATCATCGCTACTAGGAAAGCTGGGAATAAGCCTACAGGAAAGGATATCTCGGCGAATTCTTTCTACATGGACTTTCCACCTGCATTTCCATGTTCTGCTTTGCGCGACCTTGGATCGCCACGATCGCTAATATATGGCTTCGATTCTCTTTCTCTCTTTCTCTCTGTCGAGCAGCCTTTTTCAGTAAACGCGTTTGATCACAGCCATTCTTCATGGCTGCCGACCTTTTTTTCCCGATTAGAATATCATACCGATGAACTGGCACATCCGCTAACGTAATACCGTCATTGCGGGCTTCGGCCGATATATTAGCAGCGAGCACGCTGCGGCTATCAGCGCACGTGATTACTATGTGACTTCTTGATGTTTAGTGCGATTAGAAGAAAACTACGGCGCAATAATCTAATATTTACTGAGGCAAATTGGACGAATACCAATTCGTTGAAAGAGGTAGCCCGAATGCGGAAGTCCAAGCCTTTTGAAATAAAGACGAGTATCGAATAGTAATAAATCTGTTGGAAAGTTTCCTTAGCGTGACTTAGAATTATCGCCGGCGCTCTTTTCTCGACATTGCGTCGCATGTGTTGCTTTTCATTTACGCTGACATTTAGAAATATAAGGAATGCCCACACGTGTATACGTAGCGCGTGGTAAACGCTTCAAGCGGACTGCGAAATAACTCGGTATTTCCGATCTTGGATTCTTACTTTCAGCGCGACACGTAATTGCGCAAGAAGTATCAATATATAGTATGACTCAGCTAGGTCTCGCTGTGTAAATTTGAAGTCTGTTTATCGTACAACGACGGTAGACACGCGTTTCGCTTCCTCGAAGTCCAAGCATTCCTCGCTCATTATTTATTTAAACTGGGCCAACCAATGACCGATAAATCTCCCGCTTTTATCAGCAGGTTATCAACAATTATGTAGTACTATTGTGCGTGACGCATTTTCCGATTCCTTGCGTGTTCCACATCGGACTTCCGATCTCCTATCTGAGTATAATAATTATTCCAGCTTAAAGCTTCGCCTTAGAACTCATCAAGATTTGCCGAGGTACTTAGAACGAGAGTGCTAATCGATTTCTATCGCGGCTCTGCCGACGCAGGTAGATCGCTCAGATGCGTCAGCTTCGCCGAAATGTTTGCCAAGCGTTTCTCGAGACATCTCGCGCGTTCAAAGTCTGAAATACAATCTCTCGAGTAGTTTCCGATAAGCTGGAATTGTCAGGTGAGCTGGTATCGTTGAAAAGTGGCTGCTAAAACTTTTGTCATTATCAGTATCGTCGCTCCCATGTTTTATCGATCGATTGCAATAATCTGAAGTATAGTGAAGTAGGCATGTATCGCTCGGATAGCTTAAGTGCATGATGTGTGTACTACTTGTAGAAAGGATCGATTGTTTATCGCGTAAGCTCACGGCCAGTTTACTATCGGCAGCCAGTGAGCTAAATGATATTCTTTATAGCCAAGGGACTCATTATGCAACTCGATTTGATGCCGTAAGAGGAAGCGAGCCTACGCGACTAATTGCAAATTCAATACCATGCGAACCCAGCAACCTTTATTAAAGCGAATGCGCTGCTTGTAGGTTGATTTGGCTTGCGCATCGAAGTGCGCCGCTGTTATTAAATAGAAAGTTAGTATACGCGCTGATTGAAAAGATTCTTTCGTAAATATCTTTTCCAGGCTAGCAGTGCCGTGAGAAAGGATGAGAAGCTAATGCGATGGAAGTGCGCAAAGTCAGTATCAGTGGCGGCACGTGACCGCCCGTTCAGCGGATTGGATGTCAGCTGATTGAGGGCTTTAATTGCGAGGCTCTCTACCCATGGCCAGAGGAGAAAAACTTGTACCATCAGCTGATCGGTAAACCCACTACCAAATGTGACATCGATTACATCCTGGCTTTCCTCTGTATTCGTTGTATCCAATCTCTCTGATTGGTCTAAATATACTCTGCTTTCATCGATCTTTTGATACTCTTTTTTTGTTGGCTCATTTATCTTCATCAACGATACGATGATTCATTTTCTTGCGCGACGCATCTGATTACCTCTGATTTGCTGAATTGTCATGTTCCCGCACTGTGTATTCCTCTGTTGGATCCTCCTCTGCAATGTATCAGTAACGCTCGCGTTTGCATTGCAATTGAAAAGATGTTCTGTTGACTCGATCTTCCACCTTGTTTTCGCCGGCATCGGCACGTAATCAAAAGTCACGTATGCTTGTTGCGCGCGTTACGAGAGCATTGCAATAACTCGCTATTGCGCGATATACCCGTAGGGGAATTAAGTGCTGTCGAGCGAGAAATACTGTCGTAAGTTTCGCTTCCCTCAAAAATTCAATAATCCACTCGAGATAGATGTGTGCGATTTCCTGGTATAATTGCCCTATTATAGTGTGTGTGTCGGAGTTTTGCAAGCGCTCGATATCATTGTTCGAGCCTTGGCATATGCCGGCGATGCACGCGCGATTTCTGCCGAGGCCATGGGAATGAATTAATTTATGCTTATTGACGTCCAATGATACTTTTATCGTGTTTTTCCCTCATTGTCGACAAATAGACAAGATCGCCTCGGACTTGTTATTTCCCCCCCCCCGCGATTTCTTTCTCATTTCAATTGCGCTCCTCGACGAGCGACTCTGTACAAAGATTTTTATAATTAAAAGACTTGCAATTATGAAAAAAGATCTTTTTTCGTAATAATATTACTCGCTTTATTTGTTAGAACAAATATTCTATGTGTATGTTCAGTAGCTTTTTCTTTTAATGCAGTATATGGGTTGTTCACCTTTATTTCAGATTTTACACGTACTAAAAGGCAATCTGTTTGGATCGACAATGAGATTGTCATGAGACTAACATTGTATAATGTTTTTCTGATAGTGTGTCCGTTACGGGACAGCAAACACAATTTGGCAAGATGACAGTGTTTATATATTGCTGATTGCTTAATATCTCAAGAATAATAGTAAGAATACTCTACCCTGTTTTTATGTATACGGAACTAGGTCTGAGTGTCCACATGTTTGTTATCTCCTACAGGTGTCGTTTAAATTCTATTAGCCGCAATTATGGAAGAAGTTACGCAGCAACTCGCATTAAGCGAGGATGAGCCAACTGATAATCTCTATCTAGCATTGGCACAATGTTTCGCGATCATTCTGTGCGGGTAATATATCTATGTTTCTTGGAAATTCTTATCGAAGAAAAGGCGTTCGATTAAAGAGAAATTGTTTGCAGGTACATTGCTGGCAGGTTCGACGTTATCACAAAATCAGAAGCAAATGGCCTCAACACTTTTGTGGGCACATTTGCCCTGCCCTCGTTAATCTTTATGTCGCTTGCTAAATTAGACTTCTCGATAGTTAATTGGAAATTCCTCCTTGCTGTTCTCATTGCAAAGAGCTGTGTATTTTTCGTTGTACTTGGAGTGTCGTTGGTGATTAAGAAACCTTCGCATCCTGGCCGTGCTGCGCTCTTTGCAATCTTTACAACGCAAAGCAATGACTTTGCCATTGGATATCCTATGAGTAAGTTGTAAAGTTTCTTATGTTTCATGGTAAGAAGAATACATGTAACTTTTGATTTTTCCAGTCGATGCATTGTATGGTACAACACACCCGGAGTATGCAGCATATTTGTATCTCATGGCTCCCATATCATTAGCCATATTAAACCCAATTGGATTTATCTTATTGGAAATTGGCAAGCGGCGGACTGAGAATCATCGGAGTCTCAAAAATATGGCTTATTCTATAATGAAGGGGATCGCACTAAATCCAGTACTATTCATGACTGTTCTTGGCATTGTGGGCAATCTCATATTCAGCCATGTGGTGCCTGCCTTGCTCGCCGCAATTCTTGAAGTACTAGGAAATGCCTTTTCAGCTAGTGCACTCTTCTTGCTCGGCCTAATGATGGTTGGCAAAGTGCATAAACTAAAAGGGGCTGCACTGGTAATCCCGGGTATTCTTATCTCGGTTAAATTACTGGTACTTCCCCTGGTAATAAGAGAATCTATTATCCTTCTGAATGCTGGAGATAATGCAACGGATACCAGAGATCTGAGCACATACGGTTTCCTCTATGGTACAATACCAACAGCGCCGGCATTATTTATTTTCACTCTAAGATACAATCTCGAAATCGATCTGATCGCATCAGCTATGGTGGCCTGTACCTTTTTGTCCGCCCCGCTTATGTTTGTCTCGGCGAAGTTGATAAACGCCGTCGCCGCTGGAATCACACCAGCCAGTTACGCTCATCAACTTAATATCTTTTCTTTCGACACTAGCGTTGCATCGGCAACCGCTTGTTTCTGGTTAATCATATGCTTTATTTGCCTCGAAGGGAAGAAATACAAACGCGTAACTCATCGGTGCACCCTTTGCCTAGTTCTTGCACAGGTAGGCAGGACTTTTTTCTTCTGTTTATCGTAAGACACATTCATGACGTTGTATCCTTTGCTGTCGCAGCTCTTCACAGCTATAGGAGTTATAATCTGGTCGAAACTGGATGCTCATAGTAACGGATCAGTTTTATGGTAATAGTAATCGCTGAATCTCTCTCTGTATGTGAAATTTTATCTCAAGGGAATAATTGAACTTCTTCTTTAGGTATATACAATTTATTCTCATCACTACTGGAGTATATGCAAGTCGTATATGGACCCTGGGAATTGCAGCAACTCTGTTGTACTTGAGTGCTCGTAACTTAACATTCGTTCAAAATATGCAGAAGTGGTTCTTCCCACTTGGTTGGGGGTACGATAAAGAAATTATGAATTCTTACATATGTACAATTTTTTATATATATGACATCTTTTTAGGATACCAATTTTACTAGTGACAATAATATGTTGTGTTGTGACTCCTAAGGAGTCTGACCTAGACGTCAGGAACCCTAACTTCCAACTGGGCCGAATGCAGGCTGCAATATCCGTCATAGTATTAATATTCTGTTTTATAGGTATGCTGGTTCTAATGAATCCTTAAAAATGCATCTATGTTTAATTCATGTCTTATGTTATCTTAAATATTTTTCATTCAGTGACTGTTGGTTGTCTGGTTTTACAACAAAGATACCAAAGACGAAATACTTCCTCCTCTTATGCTAACTTGACCGATAATACCGATGAGCCTGTGGCCGAACGAACTGAGCGGGCAGTTGTGGATGTGGAAGACCTTGTTCCACCAACGGCTCGAACACCAATGTATGTTCTTTTGAGTCATACAGCTATGATCCTTTACTGATTCGAGAAAATGAATTTGTAGAATCGGTTGCGAATATCAGAATGGTTGTGCCGATGGCGTATGCCGTGCCAGTAATAATAATGAGGATGACTGCGAATCCTTTGAAGAATCTTTACGAAATAGTGGAAATGCGGCTGATGATCCTCAGATTTTGAGGCATCTCGTATTTCTCATTTTGCTCCTATGTTCCATGTTCATTGTGAGTAATGAATTGATTTAATATTTCACACTGAAATAGTTGCAGCACAACAAGTTTGTGTTTCTTCCAGGGCCTGTCTATATCTGTTGGGACATTAATAATGGAGCAATTAACGGGTGTTTATGCAGAATTGGCCTTTTTGGATGTGGCTCTAAACTTTGGGCAATCGTTGATTGCTTTCGCGATCTTTGGTTTGGATCCTGGCCTCGGTAAGCTCGGTTGCTGGCTTAGGAAGAAGTGTCGGCAGTGGCGAACAGGTATAATTTGCATTTACATAATTAATTGTTAAATTTCTGTTATTGAGTTTAAGAAAATGTTAAAACCATCAACTCATTCTGTTTACACAGGGAAAGAACTGCAGCTTCCCACGGAAGATGCATTGAGTGCAGAAACAAGAGCCGTGCGCGAACAATTCAGCAGATGTCATTTAGCCGAATGTCGGTCGCGCATTGCAATTTGTCGCAGACGTATGTTGCGTGTTTATAGAGGGGTTTTCTCTGGCACAGATTTAGTTAATTGGCTAATTGAGGCTGGCGTTGCTGAAACGAGGGATGATGCTGTGCAGTATGGCCGATGTCTTCTGGACAGTCGTGTTTTGCAACATGTTGATGGCACCCAACATTTCTATGATCGTAGCTTGCTTTACACGTTTAATGCGTAACCGCGAATTTTTGGGTAGTATTTATTTATTTTAGTATGATACTCTAGAGCTGGTCCTTTTTTATCCAATCTGACGCTAGAACTATATTTTGGAGAATCTTTTTACGTGATATATGACGCGAAATTCATACAAGCTGTTATTCTTCTTTACTAATTTATTTATCCTTATAACACTTACAATTACTGTACGTACGTAGTTTGGAAGATGTGTATTATGTATTTGTACATATTCTTAAAAATGATTTCTTGCCAAAAGTTTCTTTATTACGAAGGCTGTGGAAGTGCTTGAGGGAAAATAGATTAGAGCGAAGGATAACGGCATCGGCAATGAGGGCTTTTTTTAGATGCCAAAGATAAATGTGTATTCCTCATTTTAGTCTACCCCAACTGTGTTGGAAACAGTATTATATTCTTTTGTACTTGATACCTTGTACTACCTCTGTTCAGACACTATCACAGAAATTCGCATTGCAATGATGTATCGATGAAAGAGTCAAGTAGCCCCAGTATTTGTTGGGTGATTGTAAAAATCAATGATAAATAAATACACGACAGTCAAATTTCAATGACATATCGTACAACTCCCTAGTTACATTGCATGTTAACAGGGATGGGCAAGCATGAATAATATAAGGTCATAATTAATAATAATTGTGGAGAAAAATTCGTAATTATTTGTAATCGTGGAGAAAAACTCGTGATTATTTGTAATTTACAAATAATCACGAATTCGAATGATTCAAAGTTGAATATTTCAAATTCGAATGAGTAAAGTACTCAATTCGAAGTTTTCAACTTTAAATCATTCGAATTCGAAGTATTCAACTTTGAATCGTTCGAATTCGAATCATTCAGATTCGATGTATTCGACTTCGAATCATTCGAAATCGAAGTATTTACTCCGAATCATTCGAATTCGTGACTGTTTGTAAATTACAAATAATTATGGATTTTTCTCCACGATTATTAGTAATCATGACCTTGTATTATTCATACTTGCCCATCCCTGCATGTTAACACCCATCATATTCTTAATATTGAAAATCAATTGTCCATGAAGTAGTTTTAGTTGCGCTTAGTTTTATTAAATACATAAATCATCATCGGGATCTTCTTCGTCTATATCATCGAAATCATCCGGTTCATAAAAGATTTTCGATGTATTGTTGCTTGTACTTGTACTTGTATCAATAGTGTAAGGCAAGACTGTCTTCAATCTCTGTTCCATTTCATCGGCACTCATTTCTATCCTGAACGACGACTGAATCTTTTCTTGCGGATTCTCATGGACTTGCTCGACTTTCTTGTTGGACGCTTCCACTTTCACCGATTGAATCTCATAGCTCCTGGTGTCCTGAATAACAAGCTCCGTTTGCTTCATAATTGATCCGCCGATCTTCCTATGAACTATGTCCACCATGTACGTAAAGTTGTCTTTCCTACTCTTGCCAGTGGACTGACTGATTTTCACATACGTGGTGCCCAATGTGTCCATTCTCGGCGGTTTACTTTGAACGATATCTCTTCTATATATACAAATTAATTTATACACTTGTCTATTGAGATTCTCCAAGAACCATAAAGCTTTCGCTAAGCCGACATATGCGATTAAAGAGCTAAGGCAATCTACTATCATAATGGAAGATGCCTGATGATTAGAGTCCAAGAAGTTTTTCAGCCCAGGGAAGTCTCTGTGGTGTGGCTCGTTGATATCGAGAGTGCACATGTCGTGTATAATAACATTCGCGGAGGAAAATGGTTCAGCTTCATGGTCGTACCAGGACTTGGGATCAAAGAAAGATAATAACTCAACGATATGACTATCACCCATATCTTTCCACATCTTCAACCATCCTGCGATCACAGTTCTCGCATAGACTGCATCTAATCCTGAAAGTGGGTACATCGATAAGAAATCTATCCAAGCCAATAACAAACCATTGAAAAGAAACAAATCGAGGAAACAAGCAAACCTTCATCGACAACGATGAATTTTGCACCCTCGTAAAGAGGTAACGTTGAACAATCCATTGTCAGAATTGTTTAATTCTTAACAAACTGGCAATCCATTTACCACGTAGCGTTATCGCTAGTGATATTTACGCCGGGCGGTCCAATGTAAATTTGTTTAACGCGGCATGCTCTAATTCAGTTCTATCGCGCTATTGAAAGATAAAGAGGTTCAACAAAGTCCCAGTCATCCGAAGCTCGCAGTATTATCAGCAGTGCACAAGAGAAATCACAACGTCCAACAAAACTGTGCTCCAAAAGTAAATCCCTTCTCATAAGATTCGTGTTAAATCCTGGAAAAAAGAACTTTCGATCTAATTTCTCTTGATTCTCAACCCGACAAAATTCCCAGTGATTAAACAAGAGTTGTCTTACCAAGTGGCAGAGGTCTGTTAACACTTTGTTTTGACACGCAAACAGATTCTTTAGGAACTAGCTAATCCTGTCTAGATTCATATCGCGTGGTAAGCAAGCGGAGTGCTCGAGTTTCGAGACCACAAACTAGAAAGAGGAGAAGATCAGCAGTAGTTGCCGAGTGGAAACTTAGTGTCGAGGGTGTTGCTAGTGGCGTGATTGCGGTGGTCGTTGTTGAAATGAAATGGAGGTTGTCGATGACGGTGGCAGCGTTGGCCAGCAGGTGACTCCTGGGTCGGCTGGAAAAGGGGTGCGGTGCACGTTAATCGCCATACTGGGCGAACGTGACCAAAGGCAGAGCGAAAATGACTACTCGAGTGTGTGTCACATCGCAGCTATTTCGCTCATAACAGAGGTTTTATTTTGACAGTGCGCTTCGCGAGCGGCTCGCGCGATGCCCGGTAAAGTGGCCAAGCCCTGAGGGAAGCCGAACAGCGTAGATCCTAGGTGGCGAGGGCGTAAGATCAGAAATATCGCGCCTCGGATATCCTGGACTACTGGTGGTGTGGTGGTGGTGGTGTGGTTGGTGGTGGTGGTGGTGGTGGTGCATGTGTCACTGCTGCGCGAGGCCAGCATCTAGCCCACGAGCAGCGATCATCCGCCGCCGGAGGAGCATTTCTCCTTAATAATCGAGACAGCGATTGGGTTCGCCGGCCTCAGGGAGATCAAGGGTGTTCGCGGCGTCGGGCGGCCGGCAGATGCGAATCTAAGGAGAAACTGGGAGCATCGCCACCGATGTGTCTGACCGCGTCCCGCTGCGTCTTGCTGCTCGCTCTCTGCTGCTGCGCCTTTAATTAATCGCGTGTGTGTGATGCCCGGGAGTCGATCGAGCACGGACCCAGAGCACAAATCACCGCGGGAAAGTGGTGAGGACTCCGAGGATGAGAGCGAGATCCTGGAAGAGAGCCCCTGCGGGCGGTGGCTCAAGCGCCGGGAAGAGGTGAGCCAGCCAGTCGGCCAGTCAGCCAGCCAGCCGCTCCTTCACCTTAGCCTTTTTTTCCACGCCAGACCGATATCCGATATACAGAACGATATACAGGCCTGTTTACGTCGGGCCAGCTCGCGCGCTCACCGGATACAATATCACTCCGGTCGGGCTTAGTAATCGCGATATACACCTCTACACACCAGACGGCCCCCACACACTATCCAATCCTCTTCAATACTCCACTCCAACCTATACAGCACACTCCTATTTTCATCCTCCTTAGTCTACCAGGACTCTTCTTTATGCTTTCAGCCTTGTTAAACCAATTCTGTACGCCTTGAAATTCTCAAAGCATTTCTCTCATCGTTATATCATCCTTCATAATTATCGTATTAAAATCACTAATAGTCTAATGACCCTGGATAATACACTCCCATCGACTCAAATCTTCCTTTAACTATTCTTTCTTAAATAATGTTTATGCACGTGTTCTCATTTATTCAGCTGCTCCTTTTTTCTTCTTTTATTACTAAATTGTGTTGATCTTCCGCTTGTTATTTTCGCCAAATGATTAAATACTTGGTATTAGGAAATTTCTTATTCGTACTCGAATCTGTGACAGATAGTTGGCACAAACGTTTTACCAACAGCGGGCTCTTTCATATTTCAGTCTAAAAATAGGCTGGCTTGGTTTAAGGCCAGCCAACTATTTTGTTGATAGAATTTTTCTCCCCTTTTTTTCCGTGGAAATTTTTTATTTTTCACATAACGACACGTGGTTATTTATTGATTAGAGGCGAGATTGTATTATCCTTTTTATGATTGTTCATTGTACGAGGACATAAAAAATCTACGCATTATTCTAGGTATATGTAGGTTCTAAGTCAACGGTAGCTGAAGGCTCTACCTTCGGTGCATCTAGAGGGGCCGAAAACGAAGTGACGGAAATGGAGGTACGACTATTTGCCTCTAGATTTAACTGCTTACTTGGATTACTCATGACAGTTCACGGAGCATGTAATCTTTCCTATGCTGTTATACGATCGATAGTATTGTGTGTATGTTTTATCGAACGTATATCTACAATTAAGAAGATTTGTATGGTAATAATGCGATTAAAGCTCTATATATCCCTCGGGCCGACATAGCACGTTATCATGAATACCTATAATGGCAATCCCTGCACCGAATCATTTCCCCTTCTTAAATTCCTCACAAGGTCACATTGATGTAATGGCAAATAGGCATGGAATGATTCGAGCGGAGCTTTAAGTAAGCTTAAATCCAATGATAGCTATACCTTGTCTTGTTATAACTCTATATACGAGTATACCTTTGAATTGTGTTAATAGAGCTTTGTATTAACTATAACGGTTTAAATTAATCTTGGTATAATGTTTATCAGTTGCTATAAATAGACAATTGAAAGCTATATTTAGCTGGACTTTGTTCGCAAGAGTTTGCATTGCAATGTTATTGTTGCTGACGTCGTCGCTCGCCGCGATTTGTTATTGCAAATACCATTTCTCTTCTCTCTCTCTCTTTTCCCCAAAACAGATTGAACAACGAGATGTGCCGGGAATCGACTGCGCCTACTTGGCGATGGACACGGAAGAAGGAGTCGAAGTTGTATGGAACGAAGTGCAATTTTCAGAAAGGAAAAACTTCAAAGCACAAGAGGAGAAAATACAACTTGTCTTCGAGAACCTCACGCAATTAGAACATCCCAATATTGTTAAATTTCATAGGTATTGGACGGATACTCATAATGATAAACCTCGAGTGAGTTGGGAATTCTATCTTCTTGGTGTACTTCAATCGTGAGAATCATCTATCACAAAGTTATTATTCTTCTATTTCAGGTTATTTTCATAACCGAGTATATGTCCTCCGGATCTTTGAAACAGTTCCTAAAACGAACGAAGCGTAACGTTAAAAAATTACCATTGCAAGCATGGAAACGCTGGTGTACACAAATACTGTCCGCGCTTAGGTAATTCGATTATCAGCACGGAAGAAATTTGAGAGCAGCCTAGACCCCTTGTGAAATCCGTACTCACAGTTTCCATGCTCGTAATTGTTTCAGTTATCTGCATTCCTGTTCACCTCCAATTATTCATGGCAATCTAACATGCGACACTATATTTATCCAACACAATGGACTTGTAAAAATTGGCTCAGGTAAGTACACGTGCGCACGGATGCACAGAATGAACTTAGCACGGAGAATAAAAAACCCATACGAATTCTGCGTATTTTAATAATGATATCTATATACATATCCGTGCTCGATATGGCTGCAAATACGTAGCTAATGAGAAAGGTATTCACAACAGATTTCTTGCTAGACCAAGTGAATTAGCTTACAAAAGAAATAGGATCGTTTGCAAGGCGCTCCCCTTTTTATTCACAGGGCTGTGAGAGAGTGTGTATGATCTTGTGTTAAAGTAAATCGTTGTACGATTTGTTGTTTGTCACACGAATACCTATGCCAGAAAAGGATGTTATATGTATATAAGAGAAAGCAGGCGATTCGGTTCTATTTACCCAAGGAAGAGAGTAGTTGGTCCACGCAAACTAGACACCGGTCGAATGTTCTTTTGATCAAGTGCATTCGTTGGTTCCATATTGCTTCTGTACGATATCTCGTAACCATTCTTAAAATGTAACTCGACACTTTTTTTTTACATCTATCTACATACATATATTTGTATTGCATTGTAGTAACATGAATCCATTAGAAAGATTGTGTTTAAGCTGCCACTTCATATTAGGAGTAACTTGAGTCCTCATTTTTAATTGTAGCATATAGGCTAATCTAGATAATGAAAAACACAGCAAAAGTCTTCGAAGAAATGTGGAAGTACAATCGTACTTTCCGACTTTCGACCATCCTGAAGATAAGTCCACCTACGTCGCTGTACTACAATTGGTGTTAATTGTGAAAGGGTGGTGAATTAGAAGAAAATGCATATGGCAGAGTATCATCGATTATTGCCAGCTAAGTAATTTAGGCGTAGAGAGGTAAAGAACATCATTTCTATATATATATATATATATACACACATAAATATATATATATAATTATACGTATATTTATAGTATACTTAAATGATTAGTAACACATGAAATTTGTCGAATATTAAGATTTACTTAGTTCTACGTCGCTAGTACCACCGTATTGCACTATTCATGTATTCATCCCTTGAATTATTACTTGTAATGAGGAAAGGCTGGGAACGCGAGCGTGTCTCTTGGTCTTTCTTGCAGTCACCTAACGCACGCATATTCATTGTACCCCTAAGGTTTTCTTTGTCAACCCTATATTTGTTACCCATCCATCTTGTCCTGCAGCTGCAACTTAATGTTACTGAACGAAAGTGACTCTATTATTATGGTTGTCGGACATAGAGTATACGCTTTCCTTTCGTTACACGACGGAATATGGTTGTTAAAAATGCTGTTTTATCCTTTCAGAGACACTTTCCTATGTAATCATGCGAGAATTATTAATTAGATGAGGGCTCAAGTTACTCTTAGGATAATTCTTCAGTTAGAACACAATTTTTCTAGAGGTTTATTCGTTGGTCTTTTACAATGCAGTCAGCGGGCATACAGAATAAAGGAAATAGCGCGGTTTGCACCCGTCTGGGAATGTTCCGCCGGCGTGTTCTCTATGTGATGTTGGGGTATTCCGTTTGCCTGCTGCTTCGCTAAAAATTCTCTAACGCATTGCTTGCCGAATATTTTCATACCAATATGTCACTTTTGTGTTCTGACCCGAGTTGCGAATGCGAAGCATGGAGTTTAGCAGAATCGCTTTAACATTACAGTGGCTCCTGATGCAATTCACCAGCACGTTAAAACTTGTAGAGCGAATATGAAGAACATGCATTTCGTAGCCCCTGAGTATGGAAGTGAGTATGAAGTATGTAAATAGTCGTGTTCAATTTATTCATACCTCCAAAATAGCTCATGCTTTATTCGCTACAGATTCTGTCACGCCGGCCATCGATATTTATTCCTTCGGCATGTGCGCCTTGGAGATGGCCGCTTTGGAAATACAGGGAAACGGGGATTCGGGTACCAGTGTGACTGAGGAGAACATCCGAAAAACGATAGAATCTTTAGACGATGCTCAACAAAAAGACTTTATTCGAAAGTGTCTTGAAGCGGATCCCCTTAGTAGACCAAGTGCGAGGGAGCTGCTTTTCCATCCTGTACTCTTCGAAGTACACTCTCTAAAACTCCTCGCCGCGCACGCCTTGGTCAATTCAGCTAGTAATTCTTATTTCTATTCTCATTCTTAATTAAAAAGACACAGACTCGCGCACGGAGACACTAATTTCGTGTCTCTTGCAGCGAATATCTCGGAAACAATAACCGACGAGGTGTTGCAAAGGCTGTATGGGCCTGACACAGTAGTTGCTGAAATAAAGTATGTAGGGCGACCGCCTCAACAAATTCGATTAAGTGACATACCGGTCACAGAAAAGTTAGAAAAGTTTGTTGAGGATGTAAAGTGAGTGTTGCACCAACTAATGCGTCAGCGTGGTCTGAACGATGTGTGTTCGCCGGAGCCGCCGGAGTCTTAATGATAATTATTTCTCATTAGATATGGAATCTATCCGTTGACGGCATTTATGGCGAAGCTACCACCACCCGTTCGACCGAGGGCAATATCGCCCGAGGTGACTGAATCGGTGAAATCGGTCACCCCAGAACCAGTAGATGTGGAGTCACGAAGGGTAGTTAATATGATGTGTAATGTTAAGCCTAGAGAAGAGAGTTGTGAATTACTTGTGAGTTTCCAAGAGATAGCTGAGACACATCGTCTCATCGTCACGGTCCTCTATGATTTCTTATGTTATCGTATTTTATAGATGACAATATTATTACGAATGGATGACAAAATGAATAGGCAATTGACGTGTCCTGTGAGCCAAGTAGATACTTCGATGCTTCTCGCGCAGGAACTTGTACATTTTGGATTTATTAATGAGGTAATTATATTCATTCCTTTTATCGTCCAGGAAAGGTGGTGCGCGCATTACCGTCGCACAATGGATATCAAGAGAACTACGATTTTTTCTAGAACGACCGTGATAAAATAGCAAATTTAATTGAAGAGGCATTAAGGAGCTGCTTTAATAAGCAAATGATGACACCAGGAATGGTATCATTGACTAATCTTCCCACTCAAACTACTTTACTGCTGCCTGGTCCAGAATTTCCATGCTTGCAACACTTCGATAACTCTGTGTGTAATGCGACAACATCCAATAGTGATAGTGTAACTAACCCGCTGCCAAAAACCTCAGGTCTCCCCGTGTCAAGTAATAGAACGAGCAAAAGTCATGATGAAGCAGAACCACCGATAATTACTGAAAGCGGTAGTTAACCATCCAGGACGTCTGGTAACTCAGTTCACTGTGCCACTTTGCACGCTCTATGTATAGACTGGCTATGTATTTTTATATTTAAGTAAATAGGAAGGAGGAATGGAAATAAAGATGATAAGGGTGCCGTGGCTACACCGCTAGGCCATACACATATGACTGCAATATAATTGATGAATCTTACTTTTTTGCGGGCTGTCCGCTGTAGTCTTCTCGATATTAGCAGCGCACTTTCTGTCTTTCTCTCTACCTATCTATCTCTCTATCGTCTAATCTCTGTACTGGTTTTATTTATTATACGAATGATTTGACTATCAACATTGACTGGAACTTAGTTATTACATGGTTTTGATCTTTGGCACACGGTGGGCCCGAAATTGATATCGATATGCTTGGAACTTCTGATTACTTAGATAACAAGAGAATGGCTATGTCCATTTTCTTTTATAGACGCTTAATTTGGCACTTACCTATAACTTCGTTCACCTTTCGGGCAGAGACGCGAGGGCATTGCAATAGTAAGTTGTAGATTTTGTAAGATCGAACGGATCGTTTGAAATTATCTTCTGCCTCGGAGTGACGAAATGTACAATAGGGATAATTATTTTGTACATACTAATTGACAAGGAACAGTTTAATTATAAGTACAAAGCGAACTTAATCTTGCGTAGGAGCGAATCGACGAAATTGATCGGTGATGAGAAGAAGATTCAGCAGCTAGTAAATGCGCTATTAATATTTCCATCCGAAATACTCAGTATGATTATTGGCTTTGCGCGCAGGCGATGCCGAATTAAACTAATAAGATTGTACAGCAGGAAAGTGGTCGTCGAGTTAGGAAATGAGGAATGGTGGGTGAGTTACGGTTGTTCGACCAACAACTGGAAAAGGTGAACGGCAACAACAGCATGCTCGCTCAAGTACGATTTCGCTATTAATCAGATGAAGCCACGGCCCTAACATACTTCGGTATTATTGATGTGATTAAACCAAGGTTATTAAATCTCGATAAAATTAGCTGAAATCCTTGTAAATAATTTATATTTTTAAGAAGATCTGTTGACACAGAAAACTAGTCATATAGGTATATTCGAGTGCTAACAAACTAACACCGACCTTATTATGTCTTTTGCATTTATAACACGTGCTTGGCCAAGAGATACTGCTCCAATTTCATACCTCGATAAAATAAAACTTCAGTGACGCATTTCGCTAAGTAAATGACTAACCATTTCTAGCGGTATATACTACCACCAACATAAACTTCGATCATAAGTATGTAAGTAGAATTATCGAACTAAATTTGAATGTATAGCTTTGTAATTCAGAAAATTATAAATCCGAAAAAAAGACGAGTGCGCGATACGACTGAACCGTGGATATTACGAGAGGGCTGTACACAATGACAGTGAGAAATAAATACTGTAACTCCGAAATTATACTGGCTCGATTTGTTTTACAATATAGATTTGGTTACACCTGGCGCGGCAACCACCGGAAAGAGAGAAAGAGAGATTAGTTACAGCTTCGATTTTGCGTGCGTGCGTCGTTTGCTTGAACCAAGTCGACCGGCAGGCCTCGAGTTTCTACGGTGAATGATGGGGGGACACGAGTTCGAAACAATGTGTTTCATAGAAAATTTATTTGTATGAGCTCATAGTGGAAAATGGAATACGGTGCCCTCGATGGAATATACTTTTCTTAGTGGATGGAGCGTAATGAAGATGTTCGTATAAAGGTTCTTACAATCGACGTGTGTCACAATGTTTAATGTGATAGATGGAGCGTATACGTATTTGTAATAAGTAAAGGGATATTGTACATCTTCCGATCAGTTTGGCTTACACCTTCCCCAAGTGCAATGTAACACCCTTATCACTTTAGGACTTTTTGTTACGCGATCGAATGCATAACGTAGAAGGACACTATAAACAATAAGAGACGTCGTTCTTTTTTTCAAAAGTCTTGCCTGCTTCCACCACACCCCACCTCTTCAACTTCAATTCCCAGATCCTAGCTCCTAAGTACCGTCGGCGGAGTGCGTGCGGTTCAGTAAATAATCGAGATCGTGGGAGATGCGATCGAGCATACCTGTAGCCTCGCAGTTAGTGATTAGAATTTCAGGCGCATTCTCTTCGCCATCCGGTTGCTTACGCTCTGTAGTGTTCGCAATGTCCGGAATGATGTTTACCTGCTCTCGCGTTTTCTTCTCTACGGGCCGCGGCAGCTCGACCTCCTTCTTCACCGCCAGCGTCACATCTGGCATTCCACTCAGCCGCGATTCCACTTCTGCGCTGCAGAGTACTTGACTGGCACTCTCTGGCGCTTGATTATGAGCTAAGAAGACAGCCGCCTGAGGTTCTCGATATTTCCCGTACTCGCGAAAACTGCAGCACTCCGTGGTAGCGTAAGACTCAGCCACGCAATGGGAAACTCTCCCGGAGAAGACTGGCTCGAAGCTAATTGCCTCTTGATACTTTCGCGGGCTCGTACTATAATTCTCTAGATTGATGTCGTCCGAATGATCGATCCTGATTTCCGGTAGAAATCTGCTCGTGGCTGGGACGGAGGGTTTCGTATATGAGCTCGACGTTTCACCTACGAAATCGCGCATGTCTATGCTCCCAGCTGCAATACCGCGTGCTTCCAGATACGATTCATTGCCAGATAGCACTGCTGCTGGAGCAGCTGCATCATTTTCCACCTCTGCGCTATTTTTAGAGCAGACTGGAAGATCGGACAAATATTAGGATAATTATAAACCAAACAAAGCATAGTCACTCTACCTTTTATTGGCTCAGAGGTAATCTCTTCTTCCGACTTCTGTTTCCATTTGAGCTTTCGTAAAACTGGTCCAAGTATTCTCAGTTCCCCACTTACAACGTATACAATGAAAATTATGAAGCCCTTAAAACAGAAACATCCCTCTAGAACACTTGCTCTCATTTTAAAAAGTAGCTCAGTCTCATGTACGTACTAGGAAGGATGATACAGATGCGAATACATAATGAAAGATGACGGAAGAAGAGTTAATGTAGAAGATAGATGAAGCTTCCATCGTGATGATCCCACAAATTACTATAGCTGCCCTGTGCAGCATTCGTATCCTACCGAAAAGGCAACTCTTCCGATAAGGAATAACAATTAATCATTTTATTGCGTACCTCGTTTCTATTACTTCTTTCTTCATGACATTCTCTTCGACCAGTGCGTGTGCTTTATGCATGACACCCATGTATAGAAGAGCGAATATAAGGAACATCATTGTGGCGCATGTTACAAAAATGTTATAGACACCGCTGCCAAAGATTAACCACCAGGATTCGTGTCTCCATCCAGTACTCTTATGCGTCAGTTCAGTGGCTAACACTGCCAAGGTCGGAACACCTGAAAACAAAGTCACGTTACTGACCTGGGTTTCGGTATTGTAGTACGATTCGAGCGTATCATCCCAACCGGTGATAACTGCGATTACAGTTGGCTGGAAGTGTTGGCTAGGTCTTAATTGAGCAAGTCCTGCATAAATGATCATTGCTTCCGAGATGGGCGCGGACATTCCCACCAATAGAAAAGCTTCCAATCCAATTGCCACGACAGCGTACGAGCTCTGAAAGTGCATTAACAAAATTTGGTTTATCAGTGTGAATTGTTTCTTGAAAGAAAGGGATTAATTACCTCAGGGAGGTCGTTGTGAACAGCATAGATGAATATTGCCATAGCACCAGCTATCGCTCCGCAGCATTGTAGTTTCAGGAAGTTCAAGCAACTCCTATTCTTCCACCAGAACGATCCAAGTACCAAAGCTGACAATATACACTGAACCAAACAGCTACCACAGCCAAAAATGAGGATGGAAGTTGGCTGGTCGTTTCTCGCAAGGACCACCTGAAATTTCGTATGCAAAACCTTCCGATAACAACACTCTTAGTGATCACATTAAACAGACGTGTATTCTTTCGATAAGATAAAGATCGATAAGAAAATTCCATGCTTATCAGGGCTCTTACTTTAACAGCACGTGCGGTTAGGAAGACCGCAATTGTTCCTGTACTTGGGCAGAGACAATGAGTGGTGCTGTCACTCGATATTGTATTGGCGATACAACTATTGAGATCCCAAGCGCCCATGTTATCCATGACGCCGCAAGAAACGTTCCACGAGTTCGACTGATTCTGCAAGTGCTTCATCTGCAGATCTATCCAGATCTTATTATGTTTATCCGCTGTGAATCCTGGCACGGCGATTGTTACTATCCGGGAATTAATGCGGAACTCCAAATCCGTGCCATCGCTGTATAAGCAATTTACTTTAATCCTGTTTTAAAGTCCTGCATATTTACTACGTTTTATTCTAGTACAACTTACTCGTGTTCTTTGACATAAGCAGTCGGCAGGAAGCTCGTAAGATTTTTGTAGAGTACAACAATTCCATTGAGAGTATTGTTAAACTTGGGATTACGCTGTCGTTTTCGCCACAATCGTATCGTCACCTTATCGTCGTGCCAATCGGGATACCTATGCGTCGTGCTTTGATTAGTGGGAATCTTAAAAAGTTGACAGATATCTCGAGTATATAGTAAACAATTACGTGTAATCGTCGGTGGGTATGTGTAGGGAGTGGGTGATACTGTCGCCTGTGTGTAGTTGTAAGTGATGTATATCAGCAACCATCGACGACAACGCTAAGTGCTCGTCCAAATGAGTTAGCTTCTTGGACCAGTTGACCAAATTTCGTTGCACAAGCTGAAGCAACACCAAGACTTTCTGGAAATGGTAAGATTCGTCAATTGGTAAGGAATTTATCTCTTATCCGAATCAGTCGCGCCTCACCTGTTGACTTAAGATCGAATTGCCGTCCCTTAGTATACGATTGACGATTCGTATCAAATGCTCCGCAGCGGCAGGAAGGTCATCCGGATCAATATTGTACTGATAACGCTCTATTTCGGCTAACACGCTCAAGATACGATCGCCCTCGCCCGGATATAGTGCCGAGTCTCTTGATCGCAAAATTTCCCAAAAAGTGCGCACCGCTTCCGAGGCACTTATGTTCTGATAACCGAGAGTGAGGCTTTTGAACTAAAATTGAAATTGCTAGCGATAATTACAGCAGTGTAGAACGCCGATATGAATAAAGCTCGGACGATGAATAAAGCCAACTGACATTGTTGTAAGGTGAGATGAGGGGCTCGTACAAGCAGGAGGAGAAATCTGGAGTCTGCCATTCCGGGGTGGTAGCATCCCTCATGGAACAGAGTCTGGTAACTTGCCTACCGATAAAATCAACTGGACATTCAAGGAGTGCTTCCGATCCTGGCGCGGTGTCCGGCCAATTTAAATCCCAAGACTTCCCTCTCGGACATATTGGAATAAGACTCCTATTCATTACTTCCACACGCACAGACATCGATTTATCTCCAACATTGCAGGTATAGATCGCAGATTTCTGGATGTTAGTGATCTTCAGGATACTCCCTGCTGGATAAAGGTCTTCCCATACGGCGCTGCCGGGTTCTAGCTTGAGTAGAGCGCGATTCTTGGTCCACCCAAATCCTATGCCAATACTGGGCATATTCGGCGTCATGCAAGTGAATTGAATGCTGCCTCCCTGAGAAATATTTCGTCAGCAAAGCTCTCGGGAAAGGAGAGAATATCCCACAACTTACTTTCTCTATAGTAGCGCTCATCGGCACCACTTTGACATCGGGTTCATCGCGCACGTCTATGTAAATGCTTCTGCATTGCTGGACACCCCAATCGACAGCTTGGCAAGTGTATTGGCCCGCATCGAGCAAGGTCGCCTTTTCAATGGTCAAAATAGACGTGTGTGTGTCGGAACCGTCGTTCGGCAGATGTCTGTACCAGATCTCCCTACAGAATGGGGGTAGCAACTAGTAAATTCGAGCCTTAAACAGGTTTCCCTGGCGTCCACCATTAAAGCGATCAACCCCTCGTTACCTGGTCGCTTTGCTCATATTCACAAGCATGTTATCCTTGTACCAGGTGAAATTCAAACCGTAACTACCTTGGGCCGCGCAAGTGAGAACCAATTGGTCCCCCAGGTGGACTTCATGTTCGTTTACTTGGTTAATCCGGAGACTCTATCGAAAGAAGAGCACGTCTAGACGTCGGGCTTTTAAAGGAGTCTTATGTAGGGCAGAGTAATATACCTGCAATCTAAGAGCAGGCTTCTGTTGGAAAGTGAAGTGCGTGGACTCAAGGGAGATTTCGCTGAGTCGTCGTCGTTGGACGAGTCTGTTAAGGGACTCTCGAATCTTATCTCCATCGTCGGAATTGCCGAAAAAGTGGAATGTAACTTCGGAGGTCGGCCTGTGCAATAAATCGAGTACCGATAGATCGTTATCTCGTAGATGCTCGACATCGAATTTCACTAGGCTTTTAATGACTATCGATAAGTGTTATTGGCGCCGCAATGGCAAGACTCTCCTTAACAAGAGTGATCGCAGATTGCTCTATTGTGTAATGTACCTACTCACGTCACGCTCAGGATTTTCAAGTCCTCCATCGACGCGATATTCGAGTTCCTCAGGTACTTGGTAAGCTGTGAGAGAAACGTTCACGTGGGGTGAGTGAACCAGAGATATATATCATCGTTGAGGAGATGTATGGATGCAGGAATCGATGGGAGAATAAAACGAGGATTGTTGATGTAAACATGTATGTATTCCTACAAAATATTCATGTACTTTATAAATCCATAACAATATTTATACTCTTTTCTAAAGAATAGAGGCGCATCTTACACAAAATTGGTAACGGTACAACGGGTGTGTACAGGAGAAGACACATTGCTCAATGCCATCGGAGTGTGAATCCTTGTTGAGATAATGGGTCCTGGGCACGAGGCGACAAGTAGATCATCAACGGTGAGGCGCGTCACCGCTTTCAAGAGTGCTCTCTCATCGATATCGGTGCGATCGAGTACCGATTAGAATCGACACGGAACATCCTCTCTCTCTCTCGTAGATTTCGAGACACTCAATCGTCCATCCTCGGTGGCCCGAGGCAGCGCTCGGGGCTGCTACTCGAAAAACCAGATCGATCTTGAGGAATTGGGGGAGATCGATTCGCTTCTCAGAGAAAGCCATTAGCACGAAAGGTCAGGCTTCCTAGCGAGCTTTTGCGTGACTGCATTCAGTCAAGATATATCCATGCTTCAAGGATTAATTGTGCTCGATTCACTCGGGTGCATTAGGCACGAATGGATCGTCGCTCGATATCAGCACGCAGGACAAATCGGCGCTTCCCGGGCACAAGTGATGTCGTAACGTCTCTCGCGACACTCTTAACACTTTGATGCCAGTTTCACGGCAGTAAGCTTCGAGGAGGATCATCTGGAGGTGGCTGGCGGAATCCATCTCGACGTCGACCGGCACCAAGCAGACGCTGCCTTGACTCTCGCACTCCTTAGCGGCCAAGGCCCGCAAGGTCGGCAGCATTCCACACGTGATTCTGTTCCCCTTCTGGCACTTCATCTCTTTGTACTCGGACCACGGCAGTTTTCCACTGAAAGGATTTTCAGATTAAAACTCTTGCTCAGCATCGATCCCTATCTCTCATTGATCCGACGATACTACTAACAATCGGCAAAAACAAGCCGCGCACCAATTGCGACTGACGAAATCGAGCAAAGTCGAGAGGAGCATTTGAAGTTGGGCTTTTAATCGTCCCGGGGATCAAGTTGATTACATGCTCCTCGCATGTCCCGAATAATCGCGAGTGTGAAATAACGAAAAACGATAAGGAACCTCGGGCGAATTCGTGGAATCGTCGCGCAATCTAGCAGTCGAGGAGGAATGCAAAGCATGCGGCGAGCACGCGTGGAGTTCTAGCGCGAGTTGCGCGAGGTGGGGAAAGCTAATAAAGATGAGTTTGCATTCTCACCTGTCTGTCATCGTGGCGGACGCGTAAGAACGAATTCCCTGGCAGCAAGTCATATCCGTGATTGCAATTTCTTCCTTCTTCCCCTCGATCTTATCACCTTTAGCTGGATCGCGTCGACACACTTCACTGAACGACGAAATTTTCGAACGTGAAAACTCTCACTGCTTTCTGATGCTCTCTTCAACTGTTCACTGGATTTAGCTTGATTCCTCAGCGACGAATCCAAGTATCGTGGATGTTGGAACAAGTTATGCGACGCGTACGCACGCTGTTACTTTCTCGTGCGAGATGGACGTAGCAACTCCTGCCTGGCAGTTGTACAAGCGGGAGGTGCTCTCTCTTCTCTTTGCTGGCGTAGTGGCAGAAGTGACCTCGAGTGGCCGCCGCGTCGCTCTTATATCGACCTGCTCCCACCCGATCCCACTTCTACGCTATATCCCCGGGTATTCCTGATAAAACATGTGTGCGTAGCACTGTACACACCGAGAACACGAGCTTTTTACCGATAGCGAGAGTTCGCCCGAGCTTTACTGGGAAGTGGCGAGTCTAGCCGGCCTTTCCGCATTGCCACTGCCAATCCAAACGGTTCCGCTTATTCCTCGGCAACATCTTCACCTATGCTTTTCAACCTTCTTCCAACGTACGATACACTCTCCATGTTTCTTTCCAGCGGAAAAACCGTTTACATCTCAAGTGCCTCTGTACTTGTATGAATAAGTCTCTTCGAGCCAAAGATCTGAATCTACTTCGCTCGAAGTAGTTCTGAATAGTACGCTGGTCAGGGTTTCAATGTTACATTAAAGGCATCGATTTCTTCATGATTTACTGTTTCCTTCTCTCAAGCGAGAGTCGTTGAATGACTGGGCATTTCTCCCGAACAAGTCGGAACACGTCGATGCGAGCAAGTGGGAATCCGTGTTTCGTCATACTGTTGAGGTCGATCATCCTGATGCCTTGGCGGTTGACACGCTTCGCCTCCGGTTGGCCCTAATGGATTACAAGGCAGAGCGAGCTGCGATCGATGACACGTGCCCATAGAAATCACTCTATTGGGAATGGGGAAAAAACTGATGCAAAGCTCGCTCGGCGTTCGCATGTCTTTTTGTTTCATCAGACAGCTCGCCGAGATAACTGGCGAGCCTGGGGAATCACAAACCGATATGGAAAACGATGTGTATTTCCTCGATTGGGGACATCTGTCGCCGTTCGTTAGCTATCGCGTCTCATTTGTCCCCTGGCACATTTGCTCTGCTTGTTTCCGAATTGATTGATTCCATAATGCCGCGCGCGCCTCTCTCAATGACTTCGCAGACATATCCCACCTCTATCGAGCATGAGAACTAGTTAATTATGTAAGCGCCGCTGTGTAGGTAGCCGGCCCCTATTATACCGCTTCTCGATTACATAAACGCGAGAGCATTTCGCGGAAGAGATAAAGCTTTCCACGATTGCTAATTGGAGGGTCGACACATTTCATTATTGGCCGCAGTCGGTGACAAACCCCAGACATCCTCCAGGATAACCCTACTTTTATCCACACACGACACATTCTCAGATTCTAAGCTTCTCGTCAATTACGTTCTTATTTTTCAATGGGTCTTTTTAACCCTTTGACTGCTATGTTTTTTTTCTGCATGGAGTACTTATTTTACTTATTATATCTTCAATTCTTCAATTGTTCAATATGCAAATACTTGAATTATAGTTTTTCAAACCTTCACCATCGATGAATAAACAAAATATATTGAAAATAAAAAAATGTACAAATTGTAATTTTGAAGTGGATAAAGTAACAGCAATTGGATTCTGTACCATATTGCACGAAAAAGTATTCAGGCCCAGCGATAGTTCTTGAGATAGACTACATAGCAGTGAAAGGGTTAATTAATCATATGCGTTGCAGTATAAAAATACACAAGGAATATTTCAATGGTTAAACTAGTCTACTATAAATAGTGAGAGTGTAATAGTCAGAAGACTCGCGGTAAGACCGTCTGACTATCACATGCCAGGGGCGCTAATCCCCTATTGGGACAGTAGGAGAGGTGTAAGTGCGTCTCCAATTAGCGGAGAGGAGAATCACTGGAGCTGGGAATTTCAATTAAAAGTTGGCAGGAGTAGTGATCTCTGGTTGGGCCTGCAATAAGCAGGCTTGCTAGGGAAATAGTGGGTCAGCCAACTCTCGAGAGTCATCGGGCGTCTCTGAAGTGAAGGAGGAGGCGTGTCCGTCGGTCCGGGCAGACATTAACCTGGGAATCCCAAGTTTGCCGATGGCAAAGCGGGCGCACGGTAAACGCTTACTATCTCGGCGTTCGGCCGAACCGGCGTAAAATTGGTTCTAAAAATAGCGTGGCGAGCGCAAGAGAGAGAGAGAGACAAGAGAAAAGAGTTGAGAAGAGCGCGTGGGGCCGAAATTAGAAGTGCATGGTTGGGAGAGAGAAGCGGTGGCCGGAATTCTTTCCTCGTGATTGGCCCCGTGATCGGCTTTGGCGTCATAAATCGTGCTGCTCCTCTGGCGAGACAACGCGCAGAAGAACACTTCCCGACCGATAAAACGAAAGAATGCTCGAGCTCTTCGTTCTCGATAACAGGTCGCCAAAGAAACCGGGGAATTCCTCGGGCGAGCCTTGTGTGTCTCTTGCGCGTTATAATGCCTGGCGTCGGACCTTGACACGCTTGCCGTAAACACAATATAACCCCACGGAAGGATGGTGCTCCGCTCCGCTCCGCTCGGGCTCGAGGCTATGCGCAATTTTTATCGCCAAGACGAAGAAGAAGAGCGGAAAGTTATCGGGCGTTTCTAATCAATCGATTCTAGATCACCAGGTGTGATAGAACCTTCCCCGAATTGCGAGCGGCTATCGCTCGCGAACGGAAGTCCGCGGGATTGCACACTTAATGCTTAACAATATCACTACGGACAAATACGGATAAGAATGCTCTCTTTCTCTCTTTCTCTCTCGAATTCGAGCGTTTATTTTTAGGTCGGGTTCTCTGAAAGGCTTGTGTGTTGACACGCGCCTGTATCAGTAAATATTTGTATTTTTAGAAAGGCCACGTTTATTGAACTCGACTTTCGCGGGAAGTGGATCAATCGGAAAAAATGGATAATAGAAATTATGCCCCGAGGAATCCGGCTACTGGGAACGGCTTGACCTATCTGCTTTGAAGAAACGTGCTTTATCCGAAGATTCTCGTCATTGAACGAGTTCCGCTCGCTTTTTACCTCCAAGCACTTCTTCCTCGCCTCGGATTTTTGCCCTCCAGCGGTAACGGAATTGTTCGATCGAATATACTGCGATAATTAGATTCAATTGCCTAATGGAGTCAAGGGGGGAAAATTAATGATTGCAAGCGCACGTTTAATGAGAAAGAAGAAAGAGGAGAAGAAGGAGAAGGCAGAAGAAAAAGATGGAAAGTCGAACTTTCCTCCTGCTGGAAGGAGAAGGGTTGGTAGTCGGCGATCGATCGGGGAAACACCGGCTGCAGCTTCTTGCAACTAGCGGCAACAAGCGGAGCAGAGATCCGGCGGGAATACCGTAGTAAGAATGGACTAAAAAGTCTTTGCTAACAGGTAGGATTGACGTCAGATTGGCGACCGGTCTTGCGAGTCGCGTTACGTCCGTGTCTGCTGCTTCTCTGGCAGTGGGGTGGGGAAGTGCACGAGCGCAGATAATCCAGGCATGCCTTCCAGGGGATTTGGAAATGGTCGTGCTTTCATGAATGGAACGCCAATTCTATTGACGCATGATCCTGCGAAATACGTGATTCCATCTGGATTGGTACGCGCGGAGCTTCCACGAGCTTTGCCATTTCCTTGAACTTTGCACCTCACACCCCCACGCGCCAAGATATTATACATTGGCTTGGAAATGCCAAGTCCGGGCATATTTTCCGGGAATACAATTACAATAGCGGGAAGCCGATATGTATGGATGTATGTAGAAGAGGCGAGTCAAGGCTAGGAAGGGTTCGCGAGTGGAAAGTGGAGCGGTGCGGTGCGGGACCGGATATAGAAGGCAATGACGTTCACGGCAGTGTTTCAAGTTCGCTTTCTCCTGGTTACCTTAGTCCGGGAATTGCCGATCGCAGTGGGGAAGGCTATTACTTAATCGGATCGATCATCCTCGAGATACGTGGCATCTCGTGTCACGTACTAATCGGCCCGTTTCCAAAGACACTATCTAATCAACGCTCTAATCAATGCCTGCCCATTACTTCCACACGACAATGACTGCAAGCCGCTGGTCGGTCATGAAAATTGTTACTTCAATATTATACCAACTGTGATGTTTCATCTTCAGCAGAGTTTTTCTAGGCACACTGGCAATTGGGACGCCTAACGCTCGGCCGAGACTACGAAACGTGATGATGGTCACGCGAACTGGCATTCCAGCGATCATTGGGCATCACTTGAATACCAAGTGACACGTTTACGCATGCTACTTTACTAATATATCCTCTCATTGACGTTTACTACATCGCTCGCACGCCACTCAGAGCGGCAAGTTTGCGCACACGATGTTTTTTCCTCGTTGGTGAAACTACTTTTAATATTGATTGAGCAAACTACGTACTCACCTGCTTCGCGACGAACGATTCCAGGCTCCCGTGACGTGGTCCTGATCCGCTCCTCAATGATGTCATGTTCGATAACTTGATCCTGCACTCGTACCTGGATCGATCTGTAATGAATTGTAGAGTTTCCCCTTTGAAATTTACTGCTGCATTCACGGAGAAATACAATGGGCTGACTTGGAAGTTAGAAACATACTTCCATATATTCTTGTGCCATTCTTACAAGCACAGGGTTGCCGATCAATCTCTTCGTAAGGGCATTGAAGCACACAATCTTTCGTAGCGCATTCTGTAAAAGAGAGACATATCTCTCGGAAGGGGCTGATATTGCGAGTGATTCATCGCGAGGAAATGACGAGACAAAGAGATATCATTCTTCATTAGTTAAAGGAGAATTAATCTTTACCACTGTCAGAGGCATCCAACAGATGAATTTCGCAATGACGGCCGACATATCCATCGGTGCATGCACAGAGCATCGCCTCCGCTCCAATTTGCCTGGAAATATTCGATACCACACATGTTAATCCGCGAGGGACATTACGCACGGCTCACTTGTCGGAGTTTATCCCTCTGCTGTTGAAAGTTCGAAGGTGAAAACGCAACAACCCGCCACCGGAGCCGACCCAGATTCATCAGGCGTTCGACCTACATCCAGTTGCCCAGGCAAAAGTTACCGCGAGGTCCATCAAGAATTCATGTCTCTCCAAGCTCTCTTTGCGCCCTTTTAATCAACTCGACCCAACTACCGCATCAATTATACATGCCGGAAATTGACTAGCGGCCGGCTTTATGAATTCCAATGGCGAGCGGTGTGCAGCGTTAATAAATTAATGTGGAAAACGAGCGGTAAGTTAAAAGTTCGAGTGCTCTCGTACTTGCATGTACCGCCGTGCTGGCATACTGGGTTCTCCTGCTCGTCGTAGCAAAGTGGTCCCTCGTTGCAATTTCTCCCGCTGAAGCCGTCGAAGCAATTGCACGAGAACGATCTGTAGCAAAATATATGTAAAATTCTGTTAGTTATACGATTGGAGATTAAAGGAGAACGAAAGCAGACACCGACAACGAGCCAGTGAGAATGTATTTGTCTCTATTATTCCTTCGCCGGCTGTATTATCGCCGCACTTCATGAATCATTCATGAACGGCCACCCTTTGGGAAATTCCGGCCCCTGCTGAAAACCCATCCTGCGACCGCTGCAAATTCTTCCCGTCGCGGCGCCTATCTCTCTGTGTTTGTCTTTACGAATGGAAGTTTCGCGGCGCTCCCACGAATTGAGATAACTCCCGTTCAAACAGCAGCTTCTTTAAGCCGGATAGTTAAACGAGCTCGGCAAACAATAGTGCAACTTGCCGTCGCTCTCCCTTCCTCTCTCCCCGAAATCGATCGAGCGAGAGAGAGGCGCGCGCGGAAAAAAAGTCCTCGCGCGGAATTAATAAAAAAAAAAGTTCCCCGACGAGATTGAGCGAGCATCGTCACTTCAACGCGCCAACAATGGAATGAAAATATCATTGCCACGAATTCGCCAGAGATATTCCAGCTTTATTAATTTCTTCCTCCAACTTATATTGCACGCTCGACGTAGCGCGAACTATCTATCTAGTCGTGGGAAGGCTGTTTCGCAATTGGACGAAACCGATTATTAATTCGAGAGGACGATCTTCGTGAATAGCTTTGATCCGCCGGGATTTGCAGTGGTTGCGTTGGATAAACGCAGCGAGTTACGAGGGTAAATATAATGGAACGGCTTGATTACTTTGTTTGCAAACTAGCTCGGCTGGCGTGCAGCTGAAGCGGAGCAGCCTCAAAAGGCTAAAGATGATATTAGCGGCAGTGAAGCTTTCAATGGCTAGCTTTACTAGCCGATGACGATCTTATCAAAGTCATCCCCGCGAGGCCGGTGCGGAGAGTAAACATTGCGAGCGAGAAAAAGGAAGAGGAGGCCAGCCGGACTAAATTGGTCGCTGCAGGTTAAAGATAGTGGTTTAAAGGAGGCCGCGAAAAAGTGTACGTTCAGAAACTCACGTATAGTCGGCGGACAATGTGCAAGCGCCTGTAAATGAGCAGTCTTGGACGGAGCAGGATTCACGGTTCGGCTCGTCTTCGGTCATCTGGTAGGTGATATTGAAACCGTAGACGTCGAGGAGGCCGTGCAGCACGCGCACATGATTGCCTTCGAGACGTTCCAGCTCAAATTCAATTACCAAGAAAGGTCGGAAGGTGCGGATCCATCGGTACTCGAAGACATTGCCCTCGGTGATCTCTTTGAGCAAAGCTCCACCGAAATTCATACTATCTGACTCATAATAGGCGTACTCGGTGATCTTGAGTCCCTTGTAGACGTAGATCTGAGTGAGGTAGATGACGATCGAGCTGTTGCTGGACGGTACGTCCGAGACGTCGATTATCCAACGGCATGCAATCGGCACTTTAAATGGGCTTGGAAAGTCCGGCGTTTGGATAACACCCCGTACATCTGTTAAGTGGCCGCCGCACGGGATCTCCTCGAGTTCGCTCCCGCCGATTAATTCCACCAGATGAAGCAGAAACACAGATGCAACAGCGAGCGCTCGGAGATCCATTCTCGCCAGCTGCAACTAAACAGAGAATAGCAGAAGGGAGATGAGAATGAAAAACGAGTTGGCTGGATGAATTGTACGTGGCAGGATGAATTGAAATGGACAGTGAGCGGAGTCGAAAAACCGCCTTTTGTCAACCGAAGCCTTATGGAACACTAAAGATTACATGCCGCAATTTCCCAGGAGCTTTTAGTCAAAGTGAGCACCCGCTCCGTTTTATCAAGCTTTCACTCCTGCCTATTGCTTTCTGGCCCGGTTGAGGAGTGCCAAATCCTCGACACCTTTCTTTTTTTTTTCGGCATCGCGGACGATTTCCCCCCAAACACGGTGACACAGAACCGCGCTCCTTTTCACGAGATAAAAGCCACTCTCAAGTATAATCTCGTATTAATTCTAAATTCTTTATAAATAACTAGGAACGTATTCTCACCCTGCTTGGTAGCCTCATAGTTCGAAAGGGTTGTTTTCTTCCAGCATCACTTGTTCACCACTTTTTAGCCCGATGCACCATACTTTCGATGATCGATTACATTCTTCCAGTGATTGTTTAGCACTTGCACGCACCCAGGGACAACATTGCCAATAATGGAAGTTATGCTCCGATAGGATGTGTATGCCGAATGCCGCGGGACATGGGGTTGCATGTCGAGGGTTGACTAGGCATTGGGAGGAAAGCGCGACTGCCAGATGACCGCGGGGCTCCTGGAGCGATCGGCTGCAGAACTACCCCTTCTTTATCCGGCTGGTACAGGGGCTAGTTGTTTGGACCTGGAGAGATAAGCCTCGAGGTTCTGGCAGCGAATGGCAGGGGGTGCATCTCACTTCTCGGGGAATATTCGACTCGGCGCAGATTACTTTTTAATAAGTGCCATCTCGAGTGCTGTTTGCATCTGGCATCAGAGCAGGGATTGACGGATTCTGAGCTTGTTAGAGCGAGACCGCGATCTGCCGGGTATCTGGGCGTTAGCCTCTTCCGCACAACTGATCTTTCCGTGCGCACCCTCAGTACGCCCCTTATCCACAACAATCCACCAGTGCACCTACATTCACACAGACACACATACACCTGGAAAGAAGGGATGATGGTTACTGCGGCTTGGTCCAGAAAAATATTCCTCGCCGTTCTCATTCTCCTCGCTCGGGTAAACCCGAGCTTGCAAAGATCATGCCAACTTATCATTGATGTTTTGGAAATAAAGAGTCTGATAACGCTCGAGAGCGCATGTTGCTGTTACATAAGGTAGATCGTAAGTTCACGTGTAATCAGCCAGTCGATAGAGTATCGAGGCAAATCAGATAAACGCCCGAAATGATTATGTTTATGTGCGAGCACGTGGGCTGATAATGACTTTCGGAGAAGCTAGAGCCTTGCGAGAAGGTAGTAAGCTGTTATTACTATGACATGATTCATCTATCGGAGAATGTGATAGCTCTTGGTAGACGCGTCTTTTTATTAGCCGGAATAGTCTGGATAGAACATGTGATAACGCGAGGACGCGTGACGATCAGACGGTGTTTATTGTCTATTGAAAGAATGTATAAAGTGTATATGGAATATACGAGATGTTTAAGGAATATGTTGTAATAGATTCTTAATTATTCGAGAGAAAGTACATATGTTCGTTATAATGCTATATATTTATTCCAATAAAAATTACAAGATTTTCTTATCTTACAGTTCGCGATTATAATTTACATATAACATTAAGGGGTGGGGTAATGGTAACTGAGAGATCTTTTCCCTCATGTAAGCTGAAAAAGTGTCGTCGTTGACGTGTATGACTGTGATTGAAGGAGCTCGGAGGGGCGAGTTTTCATCGAAGAATCGTAATGAGGGAGGAATACACTTATTTCTATTCGTTGGTACAGCATCGTCTGGTTCATATATTATACTGCGATATAGTCCAGTTGGTTGATCGAAGACCATATCCGATTTGTAAGCCTGATCGTGGATCAAGCGGATTCGATATTTAGTTTCGATGTCTTGACGCGTTCCCCAGATCCTTTCTTGCAGGCAATCCCTTATAATACCGCGACATAACTCTTGCAATGACAACGGATTATAATCAGCTGTACAATTTATAGATCAAGAGTGAGTCAAGCGAAGATCTCCTTTGAGAATTATTCACTGGTGATGTTGTATACGTACGCAAGTGGCACACAGTTTGTTCTTCGGGTGTTGGTACAACAAGTGTCTCGAATCTAACTGACAGTACTTTCTCCACGAACCACTCTGTTTCGGTTTTCCTTTCTAACCGAAGTATCTCGTCCTTAACAGGCATAACAAGGATGCCATTTACTTTGACAAACTTCTTCATGAACTCTACATACTGTTCGGGGCAATTAGCTCCGCAGTAGACTCTGTGGTACTGCCTGTCAGGCGTGAGATTCAAGCAATTACCTGTAAAGTTTTGACCTCTGTAATAATGATTTGGTCAATATAAGTCGGATGTCTCGCCAGGTAGAATGTCTCTATGCGTTACCTTGTGTGAATACTGGCTCGCAAAAGCCGAATTTATCCAGAGCAGGTGATTTCTTAAATTTGTCTAGGCATTGATACGCGTGTTTCAAACAATCGTCGTGCAACTCAATGCCATGATTCGTTCCGTGTTGCTCTAAAGAAGACACAAAGATATCAAATGTGTCTTAGACTATCTTAGGAAAACATCAGTGGTCTTACTCAATAAGAGTCCTGCCACTGTACTGAGATAGCCAGTTCCGGATCCTATATTTAAGAAACTATTGCCAGGTTGCAAGTCAAGCGCTTCCAGTACTTTTGCATAAATGGTTGGAGCGGACAAGTGTATATTGCCATGTTTCCAAGGGTAGGTGACATAAGCGCGTGTGCCTAATACGTAATTTCCTAGGTCAACCGCTCTAAATGCCAGCTCTACCTTTCTCGTCGATATGTAACAATAATACACTAAATAATCCACCAATCTATCATTAGGATTCCCTTTGTACATTGAATCATCCATCACGAGAAACATCCTGCAACATTTATTGTACAACATTCCCATAAATACTTCACACATTACATTAGCTTCGTGATAACTCTTACTGGGTAGACATCCTCTATTAGGTCAAAGTATAATTTAGTATCAGTGGATTCTACATCACATAGTATCAACACAAATATGGAGGGGGTGGATGTCAATTTAAATTTTAAAAAAACTCCTTCAGTGTGAGATCTGCGATTGTAAATAGAGAAATTTGTATAATTCAGAGAACTCTCGGATAGGATGAAGAAAACTGTGAGATTACGTTGAGAATCGCAGCACTGTCTCGGCAAAAGAAGAAATTGAAGTAGTAGAGGGGTCGCGTATGTAGAGTGCTCGATTTTCAAGAAATCACGAGAGAAGAAGAAAAGATGCTGGTTCTTACCGGACGATAAGGGGGAGAGCCGGCCGAAAACCGAGAACAGATGACTGTCAATGAGAACGGAGGGCGTGTAATGAGTTCTGGCGATCCGTGTTGTGATCCGCGTAGCGCTTATTCGAAAAAAGAATCATTGATCTGCAGTGATCCGCGCTCGGGAACAGCCGGGAATCGCAAGTGCATCGCGCATGTCTGATGAAGCTGTCAGGGTCTGCTGGCATCAGTGCAAGGTCCATTGAGGTCCATCCAGTTCATCATCAGCTGATAGCGGACAAAGTAAAAGCCGATATAAAGTTAAATACTGCGCCATTAAGCAGACTCCAGCCTTTTCCTAGATACTCCAAGATTTCCCTACCAAATACTCGATCATTCCTCGGACAGATCATCCCGCAGGAAGTGGGATTAAGTTGCCCACAAAGACCTAAAGTTCTCTTCATCGCTGGAAAGATACCTGTAGTTTTCAGTTCCTCCGGTTTTCCAGTGTTCGATTTAGGCCGCGCATGTGCGCCCCTCAGGAACGCTTCAAAAGCATGCGTGATCTGCGCACGCGTGATCGCACGCTTAGCGTGATGCACGCGTATCTCACTGCAATGGTCAACAATTTTGAAAGCTGGCTATTTTTGGCACCGTAATCGCGGTCCTTCCTTGCCTTTCGAGATAGGGAATCAAGCGTAGCCTTAATACCCGCGACATATTCTTCCTCTACGCTAGAAACCCGGTCAGGGATGCTCTCCAAGCACATAGAACGCTCTCTCATCCTCTCCTTGTTCAGCCACTTCAGTTCCGATGATCCACGAATACCTCTCCTTCTCTGTTCAAAACAAACACAGTTAACTCAATGAACTCGTGTGTATACTAGTTCGATAAATTTTTTTTCTTCTACAATCGATCGGAAGTAGCGAATCCTGAAGGGGCTACATATATATTATAGATACTGATAGTATATACAGCTCGTTAATTTTGTGGAGATAGAAATAAATAAATAATGCACACAGGTTTGCAAGTTTCCATATCGAAATTCATGGGAAGTCGATTATAGTTGCGATAATAGTAAGAGTGAAGAAAGTAATAATGGTGGTGGAAAGTCGGAGCAGGTATTTCGTTGTCGTGGATGATTTTCTTGTTTTTGTTCCATTGTGGTGGCAGAGATGTGAATAGGTCTTTACAGCAGAAGCAACATGGTTCGATGCGCCTGCGCGTTCGCCGTGATACTGTCTCCTCGCATATGATGGCGACTGACAACTTTAAAACGTGAGTTTATAATCGTACAATTTCTCATGTGCACGCGGTGCCGTTACGCGGTAAAAGGTAGCAAGATCACTCTCGGATATCCGGCAAGCGATCGGCCCAGTTGATCCTGAGAAGGAGGGGAGCCCGGCTGAGTAGAACGTTAAAATTACCGCTCGCACTTTTCTTGGACCAAGTCTCGCTTACCCTAGTAAGTATATACCTGCAAAGGTTCCCCGAACTTGCGTACGATCAGCTTGGGAAAAACAGGCAAACTCTGCTGCGATCAATGCGAACTGCATAAGGCTTTCGATCGAGAGGCCTGCACAATTTTACGAGCTCTTATTTACCCTTTTTATGTCCCTCTCGTGGCTGTGTGTGTCCATTGAACTACTTAAGTATGTTTCCTTGTATATAGACCATTGATACTGATTGTGTTCACGCATTCGTAAATAGCAATCTCTGACATTCCACTCGAAACAGCTGATCGTCGCCCGCAAACTTATCATCCTCCGGAGTTCCCATCGATCCTTTGACTTCTTACATATAATATCCCTCGATTGCCAAGAAAATCGGACTAGTTTCTTTTTACTACAATATTATTACGATAGCCGCCAAGTTTACGTCGCAAAAAGAGCGATAGCAATTGTCAAGGAGTCGCCGAACGCGAGCTTTTTCTCCCATCCACGTGTGATTCATTGCTTCGTCAATTTTTCGTTCCAATAACAATAGTGCTCTCTCGCACTCTCGTAACTTTGTTGCAAAGGGACATACGTGCCAGGTTTGAGATTGCGAGAATAAGTATTACTGAAACTAACTGAACGGGCCAACACGAGTTTCGTGTTTGTTGGTTTAAGCGAGGTGCAAGGAGATTGTCAATTACACGCAACAACAATAAGCAGGATGGTAGATTGTCCGGTGGTTTTAATGCGAATCGATAATACAGTGTGCATTAGCTGCACCAGTTTTAATGCTTTGGAGGTTAATACTGCAAACGCGTGGAAATCGTGGCGATGCTGTTGCTCGGAGTTGTGAAGGGGGAGGCGTTGCACTAAGGGCCGAGCGAGAGTACGACGCTCCGCGACGTCGGACTCGCAAAGATATTGATTGTGACTATTGTTAATTTAACGGAACTTGTTGAAATTGCTGTTTTGAAGGCAGCATCCTTTTCGCGATAATAGTTCTCGCTCGCTTGGCCAATGGAAGCCCGGTGGCGATGCTACGTCACGGCAGCGCTGGGCCTTATTGGCCGAGGTTGAGGGCTTTGCAAAATGAAATAAGAGATTTAATGCAGGATCGTAGTTGAAACGAGCTGGCGATATAGTGGCAGGGCTGCTGGTGGTGTCTGCCGTGCTTTCGACAGCGGTGTTCAGCCGGTGTATTATCAAGATTCGATTAGCCGGGAAATACTACGGAGCACTCCTCGAAGGGCTTGATCGATTCTTGCCGAGAGGGACGCGAGCGACGATTTATCCGGCGGCCAGGAGAATCGCCGAGTCTTTCCTTGGATCGATCGTCGCCCAAGTAAATTGCTGGTATACGTTTCTCGGGGAGGCATTTGCGCGGGAGTACGATCGCAGTGGTGGATGCGGCGAAGCCACGCAGTTCACGGGCAGGAAAGATTTCTCGAGGGAGTTGCTGTGAAGCCGGAGAAAACTCGAGCGAGTCTAGAGTGGATTTTTCAGCGGGCGGAAAGATCATCGAACAATTTGAAAATTGTTGCTTGCACAGGAAAAGTGTGGAACTCGGATGCGGCTGATGACGCGGAGGACTAGGGCCGCGATTGGCCGGACGGTGCGAATTTCTTCTCTGCTCGGAGAATGATTGGAGGAAGCTCGGTTGGACTGTGCGCCGTCGCCAGCGCTGTTCGAGCCTATAAGGTCCTGGCCGTGGCGTACGGCGAACGAAAGCTCGAACGCTCAAAAGCGATTTAGTGGATGGTTGGTGAAAAAGTGGCGGGCAGAGCGAGGAGCCGTGAGTGCCTTCTAGTTGGAGAGGCGCGGCGGATTGGCCGCAACTTGCATTCAGTTACGAGATCAATTTGCCAAGAGTGAACAGCGCCTTTGTCTCTTATATTCCAGCAGGGAAAAGTGTGCGTGCGCGGCGTTCTCCCCCTGGCTTGCTCTCTCGAGTGGCGACCGATGCGCGAGCACCGAGAACAATTTGTCAAAGTATTTGAACGAGACCGAAGGAATCCCTGGCGCGCCAACTGTACAGTGCTCGATCTTTCAACGCAGAATGCGAGCAATCAATCGGAGATGGGAATCGTGCGTGTTTGAGTCGGTTAAAAGAGGTTCCCGTCGCACACGGCCAGTCAATTAATCGTTCGGCGCGCCTTTCAAATCGCCTTGCTCATCTGCTTAACGCCCAGTTATGGCTATCCACGGGAAGCAGCCTGCCTTCCTTGTTAAACTGCTCGATTTAGTCTGACGTTAAGTCTGACTCTTTGCCGCGCGCCTTCGCCTCCTCTCAGCAATTTTATCAATTCTTCGTAAATTATGTAACTAGCAATAATTCGATCCAACGAACGAGGATAGTTTATAAGCTAGGTTCGTAGAACTCGAAGGCAGATTCTGCCGATACTCGTCCCTTCACTTATCACCGAGGCCGAGGCTTCCTCTACCACTTTTCCCTCCGAAACTTTTCTACACTCACATTCTCCTCCCTCGCAATTACTCGTCAATCTTCCGCCAGCACCGCGCGTTACTTCCGCGAGAACTTTCGTCGAGTGTTTTGGGAAGATTGAAAAGTTGGCGTTGTTGGATCGTCGTCTGATTTGTACGTTTTTTTCCTTACTCATTCATATTTCTACAGTGCAAGCATTATTTTCCAGAGAGCTTTTTGTCACTGAGAACTCGATGGGAATTCACTTTTTGTCCCTTTGGACGCATGACTTTTTTTTCTCTTGCCCTATCGTACTTCTTAGTAACTGAGAGTGAAATGAATTTCCAGCAACGAAGAAGGCATGAACGCAATTGTAAAGTTGTCGGTACTATGCTTCTCTGTTTCCTACAGAATGGAAGAAGAGATAGTAGTAGATGATGTAGATGAGAACAGTAGTCAAGGGACACCACAATCCGACGATCCGACAACACCTGTTATGCCTTTATTGTACATTCAACAGGGCAAGATGCGTTCCAGCCAGCCCACCACCGCCAATCAGACTTTGGTTTCGCCCAGTGCAACCCAACTCGCTGCAATAATCAACCCCGTCAACAATCAGGTAAGATTTTCCTATTATAATCATCAGATATCACTTCAAAAAGAGATTCGGAGCGATTTTCTGTTATAAAATGATTTTGCCGGCCCAATGAAACTTTTCTTAGACTTTCCAAATGTTTTTGAAGACATTAATACATCCATTATGATCCTTATGTAATTATATTAACATGCACTATGTGTCAGATTGAATGGGCATGTATATAGGTCATAGTAACCTAGCAGTACAGTACTGTGGAGGAAGCAAGTGTTAGTGGGGTGTTTGAAAGATAATGTTAAACAAGCATCCATAATGCCCTGGATGAGTTGATGTGCAATATGAATGTGTCCAGCATGGAGTCTCATTAGATTCCATGTGTAGGTGGTAGCAGTGAGTGGTGTTTCTCCATCTAGTAAATATAGATTTGTCCCACACACACATAGAGACACAAACATAGTTATAGAGTGAGGCTCAAGTAGGAAGGTGGAGATTACATTTATTTATCATATCCATAAACAATCCCTTTACAATGGATTATTATAATGGGATAGAAAATTTCCACTGAAAGATGTAAATTGATTCATATAAAAATGGAGTTATGGTCATCTGATACATGCATAGAGTATAAGTATATAAGTGATGAACTTGCAGTTATGTGAACTGTTAGTGACTTTCTAACAGAATAGTACAATTTTCCTTTAATTGTATCCGGTAAAATGGTCAATGTGCTTGCAGATTGTGTCTGGCCAAAACAAAGTATTTATACAAGGGCCAAGTCAGGTTACTACAACACAGAGCAAGCAGCATATTGTAATTCATAGGCCGATCAATAGTGTCAATACAACGACTCCTGCACAAGGCCAAAAGCATATATTGCTTAGAAAATCGAATGCATCCACTGCTCAGATCGTGCCGTTAAATACATCCCAAGGGAATCAGTCGAATGCGCAAGCTGGGAAGCATACATTCGCTTACCTTGGGACTCTGATTAAACCCAATAAAGCGAGAGAATCTGTTGTCATTCCTGCAGGTAAAGTCCTCTCGCTTCTTTCTAATGAAACTCGTGAACTTTCATGGCATTTAATTGATTTGTCCCTGTGTTGCTGGTAGGGGCTTTAACGACAACTCAAATAGCAAAATCAAAGTTACTTATTGCTCCAGTCATATCCCCACTGGCTCAAACATCCACAAGTACTACAACTGTTTCGCCAAGTCAGCCTGCTAAGCACATGGCTAATTTGGTACTACCGGTCAGTATTCCCCAGCAAAGCGGGCCTACACCAAAGCCCAATATGTTTAATTTGAAAATTAACAATGGCCAGATCAGCACGGAAAATAAAGGGACTATCACTGGTATGTTTCGATGATTTTTGAGTAAGAGTTGTATTTGTTTTCGAATGGATTCGGTGATAGTTATTTTGTACAACCTTCCTTTTTCCAGTCTTGAGAGAATCCAAGACCTCGAATTCAGCAACCCATCCACCCCCTTTACATCCCATTGCAAAGATGAGTTTATTGAATGCCAACAAAGGTGGCAATAATTCCTCTGACAGTATAAAGATAACTGAAAATCCAGATTCTGCTGTCATAACACCCATTCCTAAGAAAGAAGACTGCAATCCCCCAGAGAAAAGAAAGAAAACAATCAGTAATATTTTGAGGGGCTCGAGCGAGAAGAGAATGAAAAAGCAGAATTTGTCCAAGTCCCCTCAGGACAGTATGGTGGATGTAAGCTATGCTTTAAGTAGTCCTGACTCCGAGCAGGACAAGGACAAGAAAATGCAAAATGATGATGATATCACATTGATTAAAGTGGTGCCTAGCGAGGAAAAGGCAGGAAAGCTTAACTCTAATGTGGATGATGATATAAAGATTGAGATCATTAAAACACGCAGGAGTAGTGTTGAAAATAGTGGGCAGGACAATAAAAATGAGATAAGAGTCAATAATCATGAAGAAGCTAAAGATCCTTTGAGTACCCATGTAAATGATGCAAACTTCGATGCAACTAAAGTTCTTGATTGGAAAGATGGTGTGGGCACACTGCCTGGAAGTACTTTAAAGGTAAGCTACATACTTGAAATACATTTATATACATATGTGTTGATCGTGAATGTAACCCTGTATTATTTATACAGTTTTGTGTGAATGAGTTTGGTATAATGGAAGTGGTGGATGAAGACGAAACTAAACAAAGTAAAGATGGTATTGGTGATAAGGAGAATGTTTGTTTAACACAAAACTCCGCAAAATCGAGTTCTACGACGGTTAATAATGTGAATGCGGAAAAGAAGTGTGAGTACCGCGAATTGTGTCCAGTCTCAAATATCAATTTCACAATTTTCCTTCACGTAAACCTGCGATATTTTACAGCCGAAGAATCGAAATCTAGAAGTGTGTCGGCAGACACAATGTACCATTGTGAAGGCTGCGGCTGCTATGGTTTAGCTGCAGAATTCGAAAGCCCAATATCATGCAGTCCATCATGTACTGAATTAATAGAGTCCAAGAAGCAACCAGCAATGCGGAAAGATAAAGATATAAAGTATGGCTTTATCTTGAGAGATTTATTGGCAGTGTGATAATAAATGAACCCCCGTCCAACCCTTCTTTAAAATTTGTAGAGATATACGCGCAAAACGAAAACGTAAAAGACTCCTTCAAGAACACCAGCAATCAAAGGATGGATCAGAAGACAAAGCACGAGAGAAACCTAAGTCGGAAACTGACGAGGATTCGAAAGATCATCTCGCGGGGATTGATGACGAAAGTCAAAACGGGGATGGTGGAGAAAGAGTATGTTTTATAATTTTGAATCAATGATAGAATAATTTTCGAACATTTGTATAACATTACTACGTATTGTTCATTTAGTATCCTTGGCAAACGGAGAAGCAAGGGTTCTCTTGGGCTAAATATTTGGAGCATTGCAAAGCAAAGGCTGCCCCTCTTAAGTTATTTAAAGACCCATTCCCTTATGGCAAGAATCGCTTTAAAGTTGGCATGAAATTAGAAGGAATAGATCCAGAACATCCATCCCGGTACTGCGTGCTTACTGTGGTCGAAGTACTTGGTGAGTTGTGATCATCCAATGCTAAAATCAAGCTTCTAATACAATGACTGGTTAAGTATAACATATATTTTTGAATAGGATATCGGATACGCCTCCGATTTGATGGATATCCTGAGAATTATGATTTCTGGGTGAATGCCGATAGTATGGACATATTCCCTGCTGGATGGTCTGAAAAGAACGGCCATCGGTTGGATCCACCTAAGGGTTACCTTCCAAATACTTTTAATTGGAATGCCTATTTGAAATTGTGCAAAGCTACTGCTGCACCGAAGAATATATTCCAAAAGAAAAGTGTGAGTATTCACTCGGGATCGTATAATCAGATTCACCAGCGAAAAGTTACAAACTCTGACAAGGGAGCTCCATTTCAGTCGGTATTTCCAACTGGCTTTCGCGTTGGGATGAAGCTGGAGGCTGTAGATAGGAAACATTCGTCTCTAGTTTGCGTTGCTAGTATAGCAGGCTTAATGGACTCGCGTATATTGGTCCATTTCGATTCCTGGGACGAGGTTTATGATTACTGGGCAGATGCGAGCTCCCCATATATTCATCCAGTGGGATGGTGTCATCACAACGGCCATAGTCTTACCCCACCAAATAGTGAGTTTTCTTCCAGTGCGAGTTACATTATGCATATCCTGAAAATGATATTATCAAGATCCATATTGTATTCACCCTTCAGATTACAAAGATCCCAAGTCATTTACATGGGATGCATACTTGAGGGAAACTCGATCGATGGTTGCACCTGCCAGGGCGTTCAAACAACGGCCACCTTGTGCTTTTAAACGTGGTATGAAGCTAGAGGCAGTTGACAAAAGAGTGCCTCAATTAATAAGAGTGGCTACTGTCGAGGACGTGAAAGATCATATGTTAAAAATAAGATTTGACGGTTGGCCCGAGAATTATGCTTATTGGGTCGATGATGATTCAGCGGACATACATCCGATGGGTTGGTGCTTAAAAACAGGCCATCCCTTGGAACCTCCTTTAAGTAAGAATGATTGATTATTATGAGAAAAATAGTTTATGAGATTCATTGTCTAAAACAATTATTTTATTTTGGTATAGCACCCGATAATTTGAACGATAGGCCAGAATGTGGGACGTATGGCTGTCGAGGAATAGGGCATATAAAGGGGCCAAAATTCTTAACGCACAATTCAGCGTCGGGTTGTCCGTACTCGCCGCAGAATTTGCATAAGGTCAGACAAGTTACTGACAGACTTTCCTTTAAACAAGAAACTTCTGACATGGATGACGAATTACAAGATAAAGTAAAAATCGAGAAGACTGATAAAGTAAAAATGGAGAAATCAGAGAGGCTGGAGAAGCCAGTGTTAATGGATGAACGATTAGTGAAGACTGAAAGGGATATCAAGCAGGAGGACGGAGATTTATCTGACAAGAATGATAAATCCGAGAATTCAGAAAAGTATGTTAAAGTTGTTCCTTAAGCGGAATAAGATAACATAAAATTTCTTTGTAATATAAAATACTTTTCACTTTCCAGATCAACGAAATCGAAACATCCTCACAGTGATGGGCAAACCGATGACGATGAACTTTTACGAAAGAGAAAGAAAAGGTATGCTTCGTAAGTTATTTCTGACGCAGCAGGTATTCTCAAGCACTATTGGCCTTGCAGTTTTAAATACTTATGCCATTATATTTTTAGGCGGCATATTTCCGAAGAACCAATGTATCCTATGTCAAACTCGTACAGTGAAGCATCACTTTCCTCGGTCTCGTATGCAGCTAACATGCCTGACAAACAATTGCGTACAGAGTTGTACCAGTCGGTTTACGATCCAGGGTACAATCCTTTGCCAGACGCACCACATATTTGGGCGAAGCATAGCGGCGCCTTGAATAGAATAGTGGCGAAACAGAATACTAATCCTCGCCGGTGGTCGAACGAGGAAGTGATCAAATTCATCCAGAGCGTCCCCAATTGCAAGGAAATCGGGAATATCTTCAGGAAGCATGTAAGTTTAGTAAGTGATATGAAAAAGCACTTAAAACCCCCATCATTGCCGTCATGAAATGCAATTATTACCATACATTTCAGAGTATCGATGGCGAAGCATTTTTAATGCTGACACAAGAAGACTTGGTGTCATTGCTAGGATTACGCCTAGGTCCTGCGATCAAGTTATACAATAGTATTGTTCTGCTGCGTAGGAGGGCCGCATGAGTGGCGTGCAATGGACGCACTCATGTTTCGACTCCAGGCGAAACACTAGGAAGCGGCAGCTATCTTGACAGTGATATTGAGTATTTATTTGAGGATGCGAATCAGCGTGATGGAAATGGGAGATTTCCAGTGAAAATTTCTATCGAGAAACTCGATGAATCATTCAATCGTATGCAGTATCGTTAATTGTCGATCGAAAGTGCCGGTTTACGGCATGCCTATCACATAACGAAGAGATATGTGCTTGCAGTCCAAGACGGATAATTATTCCATTGACTCATGACATATTCCGGCTCAGATCTATAATAAGTACTTACTATTGTCTGTTCTAAGTTTTCCTATACAGTGAAGTGCATTCGATCATGTACAAATGTAAATATACTGATCTTAATAATAAAATATTGTAATACAAAGATACAAAAACAGGAAAGGAATTACTTCGTCCCAGGTGCACCCAAGTATATCCCCGGTAATTGAGGTACGGTCGGTACTCAATTTCATCCAATATTAATCATATATCTTGTAAGAAAAAAATCCCTCCCGACCTGACACGAACTGGAACAGTGAAAGGTATCCCTCATTGTTACCAGTGCTTCATTATCGATATAGTTCTTGCATAACGATAATGAACCACTCCTAGGTGATTTTTTTCCATCGGTAATCGTGATCGGCAGGTTTGAAAGTAATGCGGTTCGATAAAAGAAAGGTCATAAAATCATGAAAAATGTCCTTGGCTTCCCTTTCACAGTGCTTGTGCTATACTCCAATTAGAAGTGCAGATGTTCTCTCGGTCGGTGTATACATGTAGAGGGGTATGGCCGTACATGCGAGAGACAAGAATCTGGCATCCTTGTCTGTCGGCCGGTTCCTCGATGACTTTGCCCGAGGCTGATGCGAGCGAGCGAGCGAGCGAGCGTTCCCCTTCTACCGAGTGGACGTAGCGCTCGCTCCTGCCCTGTTTACAGCGTGGTCACGGTGGCCGCCCATGTGTTCAGTTGCAGCCTCGGCGCGCGCCTGTGAACATCGGCTCACCGACCACCTGCTTCCTCGCTCGACTTTCCTCCGTGCGCCGCCGCCGTCGCCGCTCTCCTACGAAATCGTGCGTGCACCACAAATATCTCAGTACTTCTATCTGACCAAGTTCAAGTACTCGAAGATCTCATCATTCATCCACTAAACATTCAACCAGTGATTATCCTCGCTGAACAATTGCAACCAGCGAGAATTCATCAGAGACTTCTCTACTTTTCTCCAATCGATATTGGATTGAAAGTGGGCTCGTTCGAAGGATGATATTTGGGCGGGAAGCTGCCAATTGCCGAATTCAAAGTTTCGAGGATCGTGTCGCCGCCGATCGATCCGTACTTCGAAATCGTTGGCGCGCGTCGACGCCGGCGTTGCGCGCGCATCATTGATCCTCAGTCGAGGGTTCGATTTCGCGGAGGCTGGCTCGCGCGCCTCACTTCTCCGATTGTTGTGTGTTGTCCCTCCACTTATTCCGGGAGTGTGTTATGAGTACATCGTTCGGGTTCGGCCGCGCAAAGGAGGGCAGCAGCGATGTCGGCTGGCTGCCGTTGATGGTCGAGAGCCGGGAAATCACCGAGGAGGTGAAGTTCGCCGGTCCCACGGGAGCAAAGATGACCCGGGCCATACCGACTAGAAGAGGCCTTCAGCTCCTCGCCCTCCTCCTCGCTACCGCTTACGCTACCATCCTCCTTTACCAGGCAATTGCACCGCGACAGGTATATTACTCTAATTAATACTGTTATTATTCGAATTAATCTTCGAGTATACCAATTGCTTCCCTTCGGTTACTTTTACAATATTTTTAAACATATACTGCGATATTATGTTTGTAAGTTAGTACGCGGCCTTGTAACCTTTTTTAGGAATTATCGTAAAAGTTTTATATCGATCGAAAAGGAATATTGTTCAGGGAAAGTATCATTGTTGCGCATGCAACTATTTTGGCGCGAAACTCCATCGATTCACCTATCACTTGACGACGGTTATGTTACGAACATTGCATTCTGGGATAAGTCAATGTGTAGTTCAAAATTTATTTATATGGAAAATTGCAGTCAATCCTGCAATACCTTTGTCAGAATTTTTAATGCAGAAAAGCTGTGTCGACTGTTTTATTGTTAATATGTGATTTTCAATCGCGCGGTTTTCAAAGTAACTTTATACGATTTTAAGGGTTTATATTTACTGGCACTGAACGCAGCACGGCAGACACGATAAATATTTCTTCATGCAAAGTATTGTAGGTTTGCGTACGTGCCGGTAGAGTTAAATAAGAATACGAGCATATACGATGCATTAAAGAACACTTGCGCTGCTACGTTCACGGCTTATAAATATAAACGGACTTTTACGAGGAATCGCCGAGGACCATTTGATATTTCTCGGTTTTGAATTGAGGAATATTTCTTATTTGTTGTGCAGTGGGTGGACGAATTGACGGACGAGTTGAACAGTCGAAGTGTAGTGATCGAAGTGCCAGCTTCGAGAAGAATAATCAGTGAAGAATTGGCGGTTACGCCGCCGGTGGCTACGGCGACGATGGCCCCCTTCACGACAAACCTCGATGACGTCTTCATCAGTGTTAAGACTACCAAGCACTATCACCACTCTCGTCTGCCGGCGATCATTAGCACCTGGTTTCAATTCGCCAAAGACCAAGTAAGTCCTCTGCTTATGTTTATAAAATAAAGAAATTGTCGCAGTTCGCAAATATTGCGACTATAACCTCTCTTCATTTCTACGGGAGAGTACTTATACTTCGAACACCTGTTTGTTACTTGGTGTTTCGTAAGACAATCCTAATTCTTTCTGAAACTATGAGAATTCTTACATATTGCGATTATAAGCTCTCTTTACTTCTACGAGAGAGTAAAATTGCTTCGATGCTTTGAACACTTGTTTGCTGTTCGCTATTTTGTAAGACAATCTTAATTCTTTCTGAAACTATGAGAATTCTTAAATATTGCGATTATAAGCTCTCTTTATTTCTGCGAGAGAGTAAAATCGTCCCAATACTTCGAACACCTGTTTGTTACTTGGTGTTTCATAAAACAATCTTAATTCTTTCTGAAACTATGAGAATTCTTAAATATTACGACTATAACCTCTCTTTATTTCTACGGGAAAGTAAAATCGTTTCAATACATCGAACACTTGTTTGTTGTTCGCTGTTTCATAAAACAATCTTAATTCTCTCCGAAACTATGAGAATTCTTAAATATTGCGACTATAACCTCTCTCCATTTCTACAAGAGAGTAAAATCGCTTCGATGCTTCGAACACCTGCTGGTTGCTCGGTTTCCTGTCGAGATAGGAGGCGTCGTTCTATCAGATACGCATAGTACGAGCAAATATCCTGTGAAACAGAGCGCTAGATAAGTGATGAAAGAAGCCAGGTAGAAAAGAGGATGCTAGCGAGGAAGGGAAAGGGATGAGGAGGAGGCTGGTTTTTCCCGAAGGCGAGAAGATTACTTGGGCGAAGCTCGATGATCGACACGCGTCCTAGCTTGCTAGTGAATGGCAGCCCTTGGAGAGAGTAATTGCTACCTGAGTTAGCATGTGGGCTTCGTTGGAGTTGCACTTCCTGGCGGTTGGCTTGGTACGTTTCTTGCAAAAAGCATTACAAGCAGCAACAGAGCCACGACAGGCGTTTCTCACAGTAGGCGGCGTTGCGGATTGCATCGCATCGCATCGCATCGCATCGCGGCGGTGGCAGTCAGGTGCCGCATTTTTTCTTCCCTCCCTCGGCGAGCGTGTACGCGCATACACAGCTAATTAAATATTCCGCTGGCTGATCCATCGCGATCTGATTTCCGCCGGCAGGAGCTTTCCCGTGGAAAAGAGAGACGAGGAACATAATGAAACAGTGTGTCGATCCAACTGTCGTTGAGTTCGCGAGGGCATTCTCGTGGGAAGATCTCTCCTTTGACCCTCGACGACCTCTCCTCCGATTCCATCGACTTTGTGTTAGTCCACCCAGCGAGGATTCACCTTTTAGTTACTCTTCTTGCCTCCCCAATAATTAAGCTCTCGAGGGAACGGCGGCGGCGCCCGTGTTTCCTCCTCTCTCTCTTCGGCCGATTGATTGCTTTCGGTCTTCGCTCCCTGGCACCGATCACCCATTATTCTCGCTTTTGTTTCCCTCGTCGTGCTCGCGTGACACACACACACACATGTGACTCGGGCGAACAAAGCTTTCCGCTTCCGTAATTACCATTTGTTGGAGAGACACAATTGAGTTGCGTCAGTTGGGCCTGGATTGATCCAGACTATGCAGTATTATGCGTTCTGAATTATATTTGATTGTCGGATCGTTGATGGGAACAATGAGTCGGGGCAAGTGAGTCGGAGAGGGGGTGTTAATGGAATAACTGAAAGGAAGAGATATTAGATTGCCTCCAGATATTCTTTCCCATTGACATCAGTTATCTGGCAATTTCGGAATTATACTTAATTACAGACGGTAATAAAGTAATTGAAAGGAAGCTAATATTAGATTGCTTTGAGATATTCTTTTCCATTGACGTAAATTATCTGGCAAATTCTGAATTATACTTAATTAAAAGACAGTTGTTAATGGGAAGAACGAATTAGCAAGTGGGGTGGTAATAAAGTAATTGAAATGAAGAAATATTAGATTGCTTTCAAATATTTTTCCCATTGACAAAAGTCATCTGGCAAATTCTGAATTATATTTAATTAAAAGATAGTTGTTAATGGAAATAATAAATTAGCAAATGGAGTGTTAACGAAGTAACTCAAAGGAAGATAATATTAGATTGCTTTCAAATATTTGTCCGATTGACAAAAATTATCTTACAAATTTTGAATTTTATTTAATTGAAGGATAGTTAATTAGTAAGAATAATGGGCGACTGAAAAGAACAATTAGTAGTCACTCGCATAAGTTGTCAATGAAATCTTGCATTCTATTTAACTAAAAGATAATTAATAAATAAGAACAAAGAGTTAGCAAGGAGAGGTGCTAATGAAAGAAGTGAAAGGAAGAGTGGAGGATTAGATTGGTCGGAGAGATTTGTCCCAGTGACACGAAGCTATCTAGGAAAGGAGGAAGGTCCCGGCTGGCTCGACCAGCTGGGACCGAGTGTTGGGTGCTATCTTTAGAATATCGATCGTTCCTTAGGAGCTTGGGGGATCGATAAACTTTGTCTTCGCGTCTTCCCTCCTTCGACACAGCCTCCCTCCCTCTCTCTTAGTAAGATTCCATATGTCCGTAAACAGAAGCAGCAGCAGCAGCAGCAAGTGGTGGCAGGGTCGAATTAACGTCGACGGTGTCCCTTTGGCTTGCTAACGAAATTACAAGCTGTTTTGCGGATGCTCAGTCATCCTGTTCGATTGCACGCTTATTATCGAGACCTCTCACTGGCGTACACAATTTTAGGGTAAGATCGACAAAAAGATGATGCCCGCCGGTTTGTACCCGCCGCTTCTTGGAACTCTTTTGTCATTATCCTTGGTGACTCGCCGCGACGACAAACCCTTTAATCAGTGGCTGATCCTCGCGGAACCCTGGCAAGGATAATTAAGCAATTGTGGCGATTTAAATAAATTTAAATATGCCGATGCTGAAACGCGCGGAATGGGAGTTCGCGGTATTACTGGATGGAGAATTAGAGGAGGATTAAGGTCGGGTGATAGCTGAACGAGGAGAGTGTTTAATTCGGAGGGCGCCACGCGGCGGCGCGGCGCGGCGCTCGCGCGCTAGGAGGATTTCGTGCTGCTGGCTGGCTGGCAAGACGGTTTCACCTAATTTAGCGTAAGCGGCCAACATTAATTCGACTTGCTCGTCATCTCTCGACGCGGCGCGCCGGCGTCGCAACCCACCCACGAAAGCGGAGATGCCACCACCGAATGCGGAGCCCAGCCGGAGTAAAATCGGCTTAGCGGTTTGTCCCGCCGGCAGTGTTAAGAGCGGATTAAACGAGTTTCGAGCCTCGGCCGTTGGATTATCCCGGCCGGTTTAAGGCTTCGCACCTTCGGCTTTCCATCTAACCTCCCAAACTGGCAATTGGTCGGATTTATTTTCGTCCCGCGTATGTATATTTGACAGGGAACGTCTTGATGGCCTATTAAGTACGCGGCTGAATAAATGTAATTATGCCGATGTAACAGGAGCTCTCGCTTGACGTCATTATCGAGGTCGGAGCTCATCCTCTCTCTCCTCCTCGCCGTCTTATCATCCATCCGCTCGCCGGATATTCTTCCCTCCTCTTCTCCGAACGCTGACGACATTACTTCTTCGTTGCTCCGGCTTGCAATTAGTCTCTCGTCTCGGATAGTACTACGTTCTCCTTTCTTTGATGCCTCTTTGCGCGGCTAATCGTCACTCGGCCGGATATCCGGCGCGCCCTTGACCCTGCGGATCCAGTTCCAGCTTCCTCAATGAAACAATCTCTTCTTCTTCTTCTCCTCTCCTCTTTCTCTCTTGGAATTCTAGTCGCTCGACGGAACAATTTCAGCGTCTTCGAACGATGTTATTCGAGCCTAGTGAAATTTTCTGCTCGACTGTCGGATAAATAGAAGAGAGCGAGCGGGTTTCAGGTGGTTGGCTTTGGATGCAGCGGGATCGACTTTGACATTCGCGAGAGTGGAAAATTAGAGTGGCGCTCTCTCGGGTTTTACGATCCTCGCGGCGAGTGTGTGTGTGCGTCGCGATGGGTTGGTGTTGTGCCTCGCACTTTGAAGAGTAACGAAAGCCAGACGATAGAGGAGGAGGAGAAGGAGGAGGATAGAACGCATATCCGGCAGTGCGTGAAAATCCCTGAGACGATGCTTTTCCGACGAGGATGCGTCTGCACTCGGTGCGCGCCACCCATTGCCCTTCCTCTTTCCTCTCCTCTCTCTCTTTCTTTCTCTCTCTCACGTTGGATATGTGTGCGTTTCACTTGTTGTCGTCGACTAAAAATAGGAGGGACTGCTTTAACACGTGCGCACTCCGATCGTAACGATCCTCTTCTTCCCAGCATTCGTACATTTCCTCTCTTTCTCTTTCTACTCTCTTTCCCCATTGCTGTGTGTGTGTGTGTGTGTGCGTTCACCCTCGCCAGATGCAAGGCTCTGCCCCGCCGAGGGGGAGTCTGCGAGACACGAAAATCAAATGGAGGCTCGAAGGTGCGTTACCCTCTCCTCTAATGGAACTTCCTTCGCCGCAGACGTCCAATAGACTTTCCATGTCGCATCCCTCTGACAACCGCTCGCTCTCTTTCTCGCGCGTTCCTGCGCCCCCTTCGGCAACCTGTTCAACTGTATCCTATCTCGGAGAGAAAAGCTCCGAATTGTAAAATCCCCTCTTCACTGACACACTGCCATTGGAAACTAGGATGAGATATGAATTTCTGGGAATTACGCTTGCGGAGTTCTTTTGTTAGGAATTGCTTTATTATTATATGTAAGTTTTATAGGAAATGACGTGATTTAACCCTGAAACGTTGGTTGGGAAGGATATTTATTACGAAGAATAAATGATGTTTTGCTGTAAAAATCGTTATTATTATGCAATTATTGAAGGAATGAAATGGAAAAAAATTTGATATTAAAGATAACTATTTTTAAAGTTCATCGTTGAGAGTTTAAAGGTAATTCTCTGTTCCAAACTTGAGATTCAATTGCAGGGTTCAAATAAAACATTGTTTTTTAAAAAATGACATATTGATAAATCAGCAGAAACATTGTCAGACTTGGTATAATTAATTGATATTTTTCGTTGACAGATATATGCTAACATTTACATCACTTTCGAAATAAACGGTCCATATACTAATTACAATTCTTTTGGAATAATAATATATCATTGCTATAATCAGAAAAAAATATTTAAATCGTGTTCAAAGGTTAAATAATTAATAGAAAGCATACTAAAATGAGGTTTTTCCTTTTCTGTTTCAGACTTGGTTCTTCACCGATCGGGACGATCCGTACTTCCAGAATCAAACGAGTGAGTATCACGAACACACACACACAATAGCTCGGCGCGCACGCAGCGTTCTCGTTCCTCATCCATAAACGGGAGAATCCGCTCGGCGCTGCTGCTATATCCATAACACAATTAGGCCTCGCTAATTAAGCCACTGATTACCCGGCGATTATTCGCCCGAGTAAAACTCGCCTTTATTAACGGAACGGCCCGCTAGTTTCCAGGCTCGATGTGAAATCCGGTGATTAGTCGGATTTACTGGCTCGGCGAGGTTTTCCAGCCCGCTGCCGGAAAAACTGTGCTCGTCACTGTCTGTCTGTCTGTGTTTCTTTTAACGTCGCTTAAACAATGGCGTGCGAGTAAAATCGTGAGAGTAGGATTTCACGCGAAAGGTTTCCCAGAGCAGCGAAGGGAGAATCTTTTAGAGAAGGCGTCGACCTCCTGCAAAATGTTTCCGCGAGTCTTCTCCGCTCTGAATCGAACCTTAGTTGCTGTTTTCTGTTCAATGGATTTGTTTGAGATTGTCGTGTTAGTATTGTGTCATTGAAAATTCAATCGCGAGCTGAAGGAACTGTTCGCTTTGTATACAGCGCTTGTTTTTAATATATGCGAGCTTGCATACTCGGCTTATTTTGTCAAGAAACGCCTTGCATTTTCCGGAAATTTGAGTTTTATTATTGTTTGAGAATTTCTACGTACTCGTAGAATATCGTTGTAACGCCGGGTGATTTTTTTTAGAGGATTCTAGAGAAGAATTAACCCGTTAAAATTGCTGGTGTGACTCACACGGGTTTATATAATCAATTATTCAAGATGCCCTTTTCTTGTGTTTTCGGTACAATTCTGGCACTTTGACCACTGGTTTCATGTTTTCTATCCGTTTTGAGACTCAAACAATCGAAATATCAAGCGTTCGTTGCAGTCCCAGAACCTTCGAAAAATCGAAAATTTTTGAAGGGGTATGCCTTAAAAAATTTGCGAAAAAATGAATTTTGAGCTAGGGCTCTGGAATTTTTACCACTTCTTCCTCGATGCAAAAAAACATTACCCACCAAGTTTCAGCCCCGGGAAAGGTCGGGAAGTCATGAAAACATATGGAAAACCATCAAAACTTAATATTCAAGATCGGTTTTCCATATGTTTTAGGTCGAATTCCAGCATTTCCCCCACAACATTTATGTTTTTTATCCGTTTCGAGACACGAGCAATTGAAAAATCAAGCGTTCGTTGCAGTCCCAGAACCTTCGAAAAATCGAAAATTTTTGAAGGGGTATGCCTTAAAAAATTTGCGAAAAAATGAATTTTGAGCTAGGGCTCTGGAATTTTTACCACTTCTTCCTCGATGCAAAAAAACACTTTCTACCAAGTTTCAGCCCCGGGAAAGGTCGGGAAGTACGAAAAATATGACAAAAACTGTAAAAAATAGACAAAATTAATGATTCAAGATGCCTTTTCCTTGTTTTTTCGATAGAATTCCGGAATTTCTGTCACTGGCAGAATTCAAACAAAATCTATAGAAAGTTATTTTTTAATACAACCACCTTTTAAAAACTTATTGAAGCTTACGAGCCATGTAAAGTCGGATAATTAGTGTTGCGGGAGGCGTTGATGGGTCGTTCTCGTCCCTGCGATAATTCCTGGTGAAATGAGCTTCCCAGGAGCGAGTGAGACGGAGAAAGAACGATTGCTTGGTGTCCTCTTTCCTCCTTAGAGTTCCTCGTCAATCATTGGGAAAGTTCACTCATCCCTCTTAGAGAGGAAACTTCCTTTGCACCATCGCACACCTTCGCCGCCCTGCCAAACGGCGTCCTGCTTGGCTAATGCGTTTCCAGTTAGCATTCCTCCGCTGAAACGAGCGTACCAATGAATTAATTGAACTCTAACGATCATGTTCCTCTCGGCAGGTTTGTCCCTCTTCTCTTCTGGTCTGATTAATCCCACGAGATAGTTCGCTGGCCGATTGAATTCTCTTTGGCAAAAGTTCTCTTAGGTTCGAAAAGACAGGTATTATAAAGAGAAAGATATAAAAATGAAAAGTGAAAGGGGTGTTTGTAATTAAGTATTAATCAGAATTGAATTCTAACGATTATGTTTTATTGGAAGGTTTGACGTTCTTTTTATATTGCTAGTTTAATTAATTTGGCAAAATAAATCGCGGTCCAATCAAATTTTCCTCAGATTTGAAAATGCAGACAAAAATAATACAAAATTAAAGTTCTGGTTGCAATTAATTGTTAATCAGAATCGAACTCTAACAATCATATTCCATTAGAACTTTTGTCATTCTTTTGCATGCTAGTCTGATTAATTTGGCAAGAGAGTTCTCTGTCCAATCGAATTTTCCAGGGTGAAAAAAGCGAGGAGTGCTAAAAGGTAGAAGAAAAGAAAGTAGAAAGTGGAAAGTCCGTTGGTAGTTAATAGTTAATGAGACTTGCGGTAGTGGGCGTGAATGGAAGCGGCGATAAACAGTGGAGGTAGTTACTCTCGGTACAAGAGGGCCCAGGCAACGCCGAGCCAATCTCTATCAAGGTTTATATCCGATCAAAGCGAATAGACAGATAATTGCGTGTCGATCGGTGGATTCTCTTTTACAAGCCTGTTTTACAAGCTCGCGGAATTCCTCACCTAAAATACGTTCTTTCTTTCTTTCTCTTTTAAGGTGATTGTATTAAAAAATATAAAAATGTTTCTGTAGATTTTATTTGAAGTTTTATATAATAATGTTTATAAGGCTCTGTAATTGTTGACTGAAATTTCTGGGATAGTAGACTTCGAATTTGGCAGTTATAATACGTGCGACATAATCAAAAGTCAGTTAATCATATTAGCAATTTTAACGCTTTAACTTTTGTATAAAATCTTATAATAAACTAACACGAGGTTTCAACGATATTTAACGAATGCGTATACAAACTTTGGAAGAATTTTTACGACCCTGTTTATGGGTAATAAATTAAATAGATCTGAAATTTTCGACATTTGTTGACAAAACAAGCTGAGTGATGTTGTGTATTCAATTTTTAATATTACAATATTAATACAACTACCTTAAATTTTGAATTTTTGACACACTCATACAAACACTCTAAAAATCATTAAAATTGCATTCACCACAGCCAAATTCTCACCAACTAAATTTAACATTCTCCTCAAATTTCGCCACAACCAAAATGTCAAAAGCAACAACTCCTCACTTGAGAAAATGCGATTCCTCAATTTCGCCACCCAACAAAAGCGGCAATCTTCTATTTCCGATAGCGATCACCAAAATTCGTATACGAGTTTCCGGAACTGCGGCGGTTTGTTTGCACGAGATATCTGGGACGTCGGACCGGTTCGCTGGGATTTCCATGCGACTCGTTCTCTGATGGATCGACGCGCGGATCGAACGCGCACCGATTCTGATAGATTGGAGGCGCGCGAGCGCGTGTATGTGTGCTCTCTCTCTTCTATCAGGCGGCAATCATTTATCGGTTGATCGGTTGCAACACCTGTTCGCGCCGGTTCATTCATCCAATCCCGCCGAATCTCAATGGGAGAGGGGAGGGTTGGGGGATGATTCTTTTCTCGAGGGAGATTTATGGGATCGCTAGAGTGTTGTGCGCGCCGCGTGGAAGGAAGGATAAAGGCGGGGCAGAATGTTAGAAGGAGAGAGAGACAGAGAGAGAGGAAGCTAATGAGAGGAAAAAGGAGGAGAGTCGAGAGCACGCGAACCCTCGGGCACCGTCCGACATTTGACCTCACCACGCGCTCTCCGCACCGGTTTGCACCTCGATACCGCTCCCTCCCCATTATACCTTCCTCTTCTTCCTTCCTTCCTTCTTTCTCTTTCTTTCTCTTGTATGCACTCCACCCCCGTTTTCACCCACACGCGTATGTTATGGTAGTTGGGTTCTGACAGTATCAGTCAAAAGTCAATCGTTCGCAGAAAGAACTGTTAACTTTGTTTTGTATACTATTGGTTGGTTAGACTTTCGTCAACGTGTCTTATCAATATACAAGTTTGTTTATATTCATGGATTTTAAAGTCAGAGCTTTGTTAATCTGTTTCTTCAATTTCTTGGAAATTAGTTTTATTAATTTATATTACAGAAAAATGAAATTGTAGAAAAATTTGTGCGCGTTCGTAGAATGTTGATGAAACAGGGATTGGTTTTTTATGCGATTCTTAAGAGAATTATTATAGATAAAATTAATAATGCGAATAACTAACAAATTTTCCTTGTTTTCCTTGTTAAAAATATCCATTATATAAATCCATTCTCTCAAAAATTGCATAGTCAACTCGAAGATAATTTCGCTAGTAACTGTAACACCTTATACAAAATATTCCATCAAAGAAATTTATCATTTAAAGAAAATCTCAATAAAATTTCATCATCCAACAACCCAGAACAATGACTTATCATTCGAAGGCTCAAAAGCATTGTTCATTAATCTGTTTCTCCAATTTTTTGGAAAATTCTTTTATTAATTATATTCCAGAAAAATGAAATGGTAGAAAAATGTTGCAAAAATTTACGTGCCTTCGTAGAATGTTAATGAAACGCGGCTAAGTTTTTAATACGATTCTTAAGGAAAGTATTTATAAATTTTCCATTCTCGCCAATATTCACGTCCTCTTATTCGATTGGAGCGCGTCGCCGCTGAACACAGGCGCGCGCGCGCGCGTCCTTGGATCGAAATAATGAGGGCCAATGACGCGTATAGTCGATCGATCGATCTCGGAGCAGCGGTGGTCGTTGCTCGTTGCTCGTTGTCGGAGTGGCGAGTGGTGTACTTTATTTAATTAATGGCCAGCCGGCTCGTTCTACCCGCGCGGAGGGGAAGCGCGCGCGCGCGCGCTGTTATTAAGGTGGTCGCACGTAGTTGCTAGCGGGCCGAGTAGTACCATTGACGACGAGGAACACAAAGTAGTTAGTCTGGACCACGGATACACGGATCCTGTTCTCCTTCTCTGTCGAGGAAGAGAGAGGGATTGAGAGATTAAAAGAGAGAGAGAAAATGAGGCAGAGATTGAGAGAGAATGTGGGGGAATCTGGGAGATAATTTAAGAGCGAGAGAGAGAAAGGACGAAAATCAGAGCGAATTAATTGGAACTCTGTTGCACATTATTCGAATTTCCTTGAACAAACAGCATCATCAATGTTTTCATTGTATTATAAACAACTATTACAACACTTAGAATAATAATATATCATTTTCTGATTGGGAAAAAATGAGACAGCTAATTTAAGAGCAAAAGAGAGAAAGGACGAAAATGAGAGCGGAAGAGAAAAGAGAGAAAACGAGGACGCGCGCGAGAGAGAAAGAGAGAGAGAGAAGCGAAGGAGAATGTGAGAGGAGTAACTCGCTCAAAGGAGAGCAGGATCTCATCGCGGCTCGAATTAATTGGGACTCCGTTGCGACAGGACTCGAGCCGGACGATTATTAACCACTTAATTACGCATCCACCTTACCTGAGCTTGTACTCCTTGCTCTCTCTCCTCCTCTTCCTTCTCCTCCTCCACCGGTTTTAGTACCCCTTTGTAATTTAGTGTACGCGTGTATGTTTGCTTACAGACGGCCACATGATCAACACCAAGTGCTCCTCCTCGCATAACAGGCGAGCCCTTTGCTGTAAGATGTCCGTCGAGTTCGACAGGTTCCTCGACAGCGGCAGGAAGTGAGTAATTCTTTAATTATAAGGTGGATTTTTTGCCATACTGATGTTTATTTAAGTTGTATTTTTTATTGTAAGGTTGTATTAATACTGGAATTATGTGTTATATGATTTCGAACTTCACAAGGAACATTAGAAAAATAGTTGCTATTAACTTTTTCTCCAATTTTTATTCTGACGATTATTTTTGTATGGAAAGCAGGAGTCAATCAGAATCTGAGTGTTTCGATAAGTGATAATTTTATTACTTCCGAACCCCAAAAAATCGAAATTTATACAAAACAAACTTATCAGCCTTTTGTATATAATTTAAATTGTGGAAAACAATTTACTATTAATAACATCAACGACAATTTCAATGACTCACGCAACCAATAACGAGCCAAAAAATTCGTACTATCATTATCAATACACTGAAACGTTAAAGGAAGTTAGCAATAACTCTTAAGAGACCGAAATTTCGTTGAGATTCAACGAATCGACTTATAATGGTTACGCGGCGTACCAAGTTCCACGAACGGCTGAATTTCATTGGAGGGATGCTGCGCGGAGTGTGAGTGAGTGAGTGTGTGTGTGAGGGGAGTTTGGTCTCATTTAAGAGGAGATGCTGGAAGGAGTTAGGAGGATGCGCGAGGGTCGCCGTACGAAATTGTCGGGTCCACTGGCACGAAATTCGCCGGCGAAATTAAAGTCTGCCGTGCGCGCCGAAGAGAGTAGTCTCTCGCGTGAGGCACGTTTCGAGTGGCGGCGGTGGCCGCTCTCCTCGCCACATGCCTCGACCGTTCCCTAATTAGCCGCTACCACGTTAATTAGTAACGATACTTTGATCCAATTTCAGTCTCGCCTACGAGCTTCGCGCGCAACAGGTCTCCTAGGATCGTCTCCAGTTTCATTTTATCTGCCTTTAACTCTTCCTTAAGACGAGAATACTCTTCTTTTTTTCTTTTTCTTTCTCTCTTGTTATTGGTTGCAACTGATTCCGGCGAGCTTCTTCCAACTTATCTTCGGCCCTGTTAATATTTATGAAATCGTTGGCGCGCTTTTATGGAGCCGACTGATTATCCTTGTGACTTTCAGCAGTGCACAGTCTTCCTACTTTAATGGTGCAAATGAATCGAATTGCTTTCCTCCCTTCGCGCCTTTCTTTATTATTTATAAATGCATTTACGCCACTTTTCATCATTTTTCTATGTTTTATGAAGCATTTCATCGGTTGTTTATTTGGAAAGTAAGTTAAGTTCATTTATATTAAAATTGAGGTATTAACGAATTTGACTTTTAATAAAATTAGAAATATATAGAATACCAATTGCGAAATACACCACTTTCAAAACAAATCATTCATATAATAATAGAATTAGAATATATAAAATAATACAGAATAATAGAATAGAAATAGTTTCAATTCAAAAAGAATCTTAATTCTTCAGAATTATAAAATATTCTTATTTACAATCATCCTTGGCGAGGATTTCATATCCGCAAGACTAGAGAAGAAAATTCGTGGAAGTCGATGCTTCCTTTTTTCAGTTAATTGCTGACTGACTCCTGGAATAGTTAGGATTCGTAGGTCCCAAAAATGGCGGCGGTTCTCTCCCATCGGGGGGACCATTAACTCGCGCTATCTGATTTCCAGGCGTGTAGTAGTCGGCTGTTTCTTAACGCACGGGGTGACCGAAGCGGGCAGCGTCGAATTCCTAATTAGGTATCCACGGAGAGCGACGCCTAACGACTAGAGAAACGCGATTCGCCCGACCGGCCGGCCGGCCGCCGCAATTCCTAGTTTCGTTAATTAGGGATGACATACCTCGTACACATACATATATTTCTCTCTTTCTTTTCCTTCTAATTACCGAAAGATCAAAGGTCCGCTGTCGCGCTGGTGCGATATTATTAAAAGAAATATTTCTTTAGCCTTTCTCAGCGCTTTAACCGTTTGAGTCCCAAGTAGCGCGATCGCGCTCAAGTGAATCACTCCTTCTTTAAAGTAAATAATACAATACATTTCACAATATGTACAATACCATAATAATAGTGGAATAATACATTACAAAATCAAATATTGTTGTATTTCAATGTTATCTTCGCAATGATTTTTATCCAACAAAACTTGAAATATTTATAAACCGACAGTACGCATATGTAATAATAAAGATGTATTTCATAAAATAACGAATTGCAAAATAAGAATATTTTATTGTTAGAGAAAGCGCGATTGCGCTGTAAAGAACGAGTAATTTAATTTGAAAACAACTACAATCTTAACCACCCTAATATCAGTGAATTAAATCTGTTAGAATTGCATAAATAATAATCGGCATAGATTGGAGAAAAGTGAATTGTAATTGTACTCATGAAGCCCGAAATTCGTCAAAATGACGGGTCCCGTAAACCTAGTGTTAAATATGCCTTGGCACTGAAACGGTTAAGTGGTCGTTTCTGACTTTCCAAATTTCTCAGGGATTCCGAAGAGCTCGAAACTCGAGTCGAGCACCGTTAAGGGTTAAAGTCAGGCAGCGTGCATTGTGTTTGACCGGTTAATGGCGGACGCTGTCCGAGGGACAATATTTTTCGAGCGCCGAGGGATAAACTGGCTCATCCCACGCGGGGGATGACAGTCGTCTCCCTGTCATTTCAACCCCCGGTAGTCAGGTTGTTTGCAAGTAAAATGTTGTTATTACCAGTGGAACGCGCGCCAGTCCGAGCGTGTTTGCATAGGGTTGCGTGGTCCTTCTGATCTCGGAGGGAAAATATTATTCCTCGAACGCCGCCGCTCCCTTAATAAACAGATCTAATGGGTCATCAGGATCGCAAAATAATTCCCAGACTCTCCTCCCACTCCATTAGATGTTTCTCCGTTGAAAGCCTTCGATCGGATTATATCGTTAACTGTTCAACGGATCGTAAATAAATAAATGGCGTTTTCATATAAAAATTGTCATTATTATAAGAAATTGAAATTATATTTCTTATATTGGAATGAAGAAATCTAATGCACGACTTTAACCTTTAGATTACAAATTAACTTTCAAGTCACAGGTTTGAATTCTATAATATTTTTGTCACAACCAGTATCAATATTGATGACAACAATGCACGACAATAGTTCGCATTTTTAACTTTTCGATTACAAATTCAATTATATTAACTTTCAGGTCACACAATATATCAATATTTCACCAAATAATTAAACATTTTTTCATGAGATGACGTCTTAATTCTATAATATCTGCGAGTTGTCTGCAATAGATAAAAATTCGTCCCAAACAGGGTTAATTCAATATTAATATACTTAAAGCTAATGAATAACTAGTCGTTCGATCTTAACAACGCGAGCAGATATACATTTCGAACAAAGGAAGAGTGGCGCATTAAATACTTAAAGGTGCGCTGGGATGCGTGAGTGGTCGCTTTGTCTCGGGGTTATCGTATTCACACAGTGCGGGTAGTTCTAGTTCGTTTCACAAGGTCCCTGTCTCGCAAGCAAACAGCGGAGAACGAAAGAGAACGAAAGAACGAAAGAGAGAGAGAGAGAGGTGTAGTCCAATGAGGAACAGTTATGGGAAAGAGGCGCAGGCGTCTCGCTAGGATGATTCCCCGGGCATAAAGGAGAATAGAGCCACTTCCATGCCCTTGATACCCTCGTAATTACTCCGACATCCTTTGCTATTATTGGACTGGAAATCCAGGAGGGATTCCTTTCTTTTAGCGAGGAGAGAAGAGCGTCTTGGGAAGATTAAAGCGAGTAGAGGACATGATAGGCTTGGGAGAAATTCGCGATATTAACGGAGAGTAGCGCGGCGGCGGCGGCGCGCATCCCTTTGCGAGAGACGACGACGACGAGTAGTTGTGCACACGTGTGTGGAGGGCACACACATCCTTTTGTGGCCCATCACAAAAGTCTACAATGCCGAGAAAGAGGGAAAGAGAAAGGAGAGTGGAAGGACGAGCCCTCAGTAATTTCGCCCTCTTCCTCCTCCCCTATCTCTTGCCGCTCTTCTTGCCGGTGCTCTTTTGCTCCTGTTGTCCGCCCTCTGCCTTGAGAGGAGCGCAGAGGGATTAAGGAGGAGGCAAAGAGGGACCAGCTGCTTGGACGATTCAATCTTTCAGCTTTCTCTCTCTCTCTTTCACTCTCTCTCCCTCGCTCTCGCTCGCTCTGTGTTTAGTGTTAGGAGGGCGAAGCCATTCGAGATGAAACCTCGAGGCCACCGAGCGTACACGGAGAAAGAGAGGATCCGAAGAACACTGGCTCGAATGTCACATGCGGGCCTCGCCTCGCTCGCCTCCAAATTCGTCTCTCCTTCAACATCTTCCTCTTCTGGCCCCAAGAGGACCACTCTCCTTCCTAGATATCCTCGCCCCTCTTTCTCTCTCTCTTTCTCTTCTTCCTGCATCCTCGCACTCTCGCACTCTTCTTCTTTCCACGGTAGCCAGCCACGCTTTCACGGACTCCGCTACACCTAGACCTTCCTCTCCCAAGTGATAACGATCGTAGGAAAGTCCTCTCGTAAACTTCTCTACTCTCTCTCTCTCTCTCTCACTCTCTCCCTGCACTCGTGGCACAGCCCTTCTCTTTTTTTCGCCCTCTTATGCCTAAGAGTTTACAGTTACTGGCTCCCGTCTGACAGGCTTGCTCTCGGTAAACAGATTTACTTCGAGAAACTTTAGTTTACTTGATTAAATGTCCTCGGGGATTATTAGTGGCGCATTATTTTTGCACACTCGACAGGAATTACTGGGTGATTTTCTTGGAGTTTAGTTGCAGTGTAACTGGCTTGTTTTAAGGAAATAAGTTTGTTTGGAGGTGCTTTAGTCGACTTGATTTAATGCGCTGGAGGACTATTAGTGGGTACTAAAAGACGTTTTAATGTTTTTGTAGGTTTACAAGAAAATACTAGGTGAATTCCTCCGAGTTCTATTTAAACAGATTGATTTTGGGAAACTTTAGTCAATTTGATTAAATGCGGTGGACTATTAGTGACTATTAAGCGACGCCTTAATATTTTTCTGGACTCGCCACAAAATACTATGTTAATTCCTCCAAATTATATTTAATATCTGACAGATTTACTTTAAGTAAACAAGTTTATTTTGAAAAACTTGATTAAATGAGGTGAAGGACTATTAAGTAACGTTATAATATTTTTCCACATTCGCTACAAAATACTAATTCCTCCAAGTTATATTTACTATCTAACAGACTTGTTTGAAGTAAACAAGTTTATTTCTCGAAGCTTTCCTCAACTTGATTAAATGCGGTGGGAGACCATTAGTGGGTACTAAGGGACGTCTTAATATTTTTGTAGTCTCCCAGCGGAAAGTACAGGGTGAATTCCTGTAAGGGTTGCGCGAGAACGAAGTTGGTTCTAAGTTATCGCTGGTGATTTCGCACCTCGGCCAATTATGCGGCCGCTTTTACCCGCGCGTTCTCTCTTCCTCTCTCTTCCTCTTTCGCCTCGCTTCTTCTCCCACTTACGATGCGTCGTATCGATAAAGAACGGCAGCAGCCGGCGGCGGCCGCCGCTGTAGCTTCGCGAATTTACGGAATTCCACCTGAGGACGAGTGGAATGCATAACGAGCTTACGTACCACCGAGGAGGAGGAGGGATTCGCTCGCGCGGTATTTACGCCGCCGTGCCTGCCTGCTTGCCGCCCAGCTACTTATTTCCTGCCTATTCCGCAGCCTCGAGAGATCTTTATGTCAGACATATGCGAGATCCTCTCCGCTTCGACGGAAATTTCTTCTAAAGATGATTGATTTATTAGAGACAGTTTTTATGTTACCGGATTCTTTCCTTTCGGAACGTTTCTCATTTTCTGGTATCTGAATTAGTGTTATACTTTGCTTCGTTATTATTTTTGTTGGATCTTTATGGCTGGAAGTTTTCAATTTGAAGAACGTATTTTGCTTGAATGTCTGTTTTAATTGTTTTGAAATAATTCAGTGCTTGGAACTTCGATCTATTCCTAGGTTTTAAAGCATTCCTCGTTTTATGGAGTATAAATCACTCGAGTTATCGTTTGATTTCTAATTTATTAATCGATTTCAAGAACGTGAAAGTTCTTAATTTCTAGTGTATATATTTTCAAATATCCGTTCCATTCAATGATTGGCAATTAAAAACGCTTTCCAATTGGCTATCGATTTACTGATAAGAAATCATCAGCACCAATATTTAAATACGAAAGCTTTAATTATAAGCTTTGTATAAACTTTGACACCACTGTAAAAAGTTTACTTGCCAAAATATCGACTTTTTGATATTCCAAAATATTTTCAGTGTCCTCAAAATTCACGCAAGATTTATAACCAAGCCTTCAATCAATAATACAAGTACTGCTATTATAAATTACATACAGTAAATTTTTAATTATTACAAACTACTAACAGTAAATTTTCCAATCGATTTCATGCGTTCGCGACATCGAAATAACTTAATATGAGATAATAAATTGATCTCGCGAGCGATGAATGAAATTACAAGTTGGCGAGCGATAGTATCGCGATTAGGAGGCAAGTTTTCAGCTGGTATTCTTGTACACTGGAACCTGCTTGTTTCCTCTTTCTCTTTCTCTTTCTCTTTCCGCGAGGCTGCTCGCTCTCGCAGCCTATTCCATTATCTTAACGCGGCGCGTTTCGTTCTTATTAAGGGGAGGCCACGATTTGTGGAGCAATTATGGTAACGAGGAAGAAATTGCGGGTTTCGCGGATATTTTCTCAGCGGCGCGAGCATTTTTATTTGTCACGATAGGGCAGAGAGTCATTCTGGCGCGCGCGCGCGCGCGCGCTGCCAATGAATTCCTCGAGCGCCACTCCCTTTTTTTCGGCGGATATCTTTCGGAATTCGAAACGGCAAGCTTTTAAGCGAGAATCGAGCAAAAACTGGCGACGATTAATTTCCTTAAGTAGAACCACTGGGTCCGTTTACTTTTTGCCCAGTCTTCTCTTTCATTTATCGAATATAGCCGCAACACGATTTCAACGAAACACTCTTTCATTTCGCCAGCCCCCTTTTTTTCCCACTCTGCTTGAGAATATAGTAATTACTTTAAGGGATTACAGACCCAGCAAATTTCTAATTAGAAATCGATTTCTTTGTGGTGAAAAAACTCTAGTTTCAAGAATACATCCCACAAATTTAACAGGTATATTTTCAAGTATTAACGAAGTTCCAGTCAGCTGTTAAAACATAGCTTCTAATAAACGAACCCAAAAACCTCGCACGACTTTTTCCCAATTTTTGTTCATCAAAACTTACAACGTACCAAATAAACGTATCGTTGGGCAAAAAAAACCTCGGTTTTGATATCACAGATGGTAGGAAAAAAGGGGGAAATACTGACAATTTCCACTTGTTATCTCGGCGCGGCTTGTACGTTAACCCTTCGAGCGAGTGTGTTATTAGACAAAACATGCCCTTCAATTATCCGGGATCGAGTTGGCTGGAGGCACGGCCGAGCAATGCTAGAGCTAGATTTAAAAGGATAATAACAGCGAGGGAGAAAGATAGAGCGATAAAGTTCTAAAAAACAGAGTCAAAAAGAGATAAATGTTCTGCGAGATTATTAGTGGATCATATTTTTGTACACTCGACAGGAATTACTGGGTGATTTCCACCGAGTTTAGTTTCCGTGTAACAGGCTTGTTTTAAGTAAACAAGTTCATTTGTTTACTTGATTAAATACGGTGGTTACTAAAGGTCTAAATGTTTTTCTAAGCTCGCTACGAAATAGTACGTGAATTCCTCCAAGTTATATTTAAACAGATTTATTTGGGGAAACTTTACTATCATAAATATAAGTTATATTTACTATCTGACAGACTTACTTTAAGTAAACAAATTTATTTTGAAAAACTTAATTAAATGCGGTGAACATACTGTGTTGAATCAATCGGCCTTTTTCACAAGCAAGCCTCGCTATATCAGCTTTCAAAACATATAACTATTACAGGGCTTAAGTGTGAAGTTGGATATAAAAGAATACAATTAAATCCTCTGTTGAGAAAAAAGCGAAATTACTTTCCGAACAACCCAATAACAGCGAGGGAGAAAGATAGAGCGATAAAGTTATAAAAAGAGAGAATTAATTAAAAAGGAAAGGGCAAGGGAGTAATTGTTAGGCGCGCAGTTATGCCAGCTACTATTGGATTTCGGTGGACAGTGTTAGGAGCGGTGGTGCATGCGCGCCCCGGTATTCCAGACTGGCTGCTCGACACGTTGTCCGGTGAAAGGATCAAGGCTCTCGTTGGTCGTGTGGCATTTCAGAGTTATCGGCTTTCAGAGAGTGGGGCGCGCGCACGCGGAGTTTCCAACTGCGATAGTTGTATCAGTCCCGTGCAAACAAAACGGGGCCCGTCCTTCTTCGACGCCCGTTAAGAGAGCGTTGCTCCATTTCGCAATTGAGTCTGTGTGCCTCTGTGTATGTCCTTATCTCCCCTCGGAGTGTCCTTGCTGTCTGGCAGCCGAGATCTAGCGGCAGCCCTCCTTCCAGGAGAAAAGGGTAGACGCGCTTGGATTTGCATGCAATAATGTTACAGATAAGATTACACGACGTGGAGGAGTGCAGTGTACGGCTGGTAATAAGAGAGTATATTCGACGGAGAGTTTATGATTGATATGCCGTGGAATTTCCATGATTCCTCCCGGTGAATATGGCCCCTCCTTCCGAGTAATTGCGAGGGCCCTATCCACCTGCAATTACCGCCGCGGAAAGGACCACTGCCACCAGCACTACTCTCCTGCTTGGCAAAAAAGACGCGCACCGCCGCCGCCGTTGCTCGCTTCTGGACACGGACGTTACAGCTTCCTCGCTTAGCGTCTTCTTCTCTCTTGTTGTTTGCTTGCTCTCTCGCGCTCTCTGTCTTTCTCTCGGCGCGGCGGCGGTTAACGCTCGCGTGACCATGCTAGTATTATGCGTATAGGGCGCTCCCTGTAATGCCGCATAATAAGCGTTTAGCCTGCTGCAAGGGACAGGGCTGCCGCTTTTGCTTGCTACTCCACTTTTAAGCTCCAACTTGAGTGGACCTTAAAACACAGATATACACACAGACATATGGTTATGCTTGAATCAGAGGGTGTCCAGAGATACGTCAAGTACATGGTCGAAACGGTGACTACTCCTAGTTTGCCAACAGGTTTCCACCGAGCTTGTTTTAAGGAAATAAGTTTGTTTAGGCAGGTGCTTTTGTCAACTTGATTAAATCCGGTGGACTATTAGTGACTATTAAGCGACGTCTTAACACTAGGTTAACGAAACTCGTCATTTGGACGGATTTCCTTCCAATTTATACTGACAATTATTTATGCAATCCTGACAGATCGAATTAACTTATATTATGTCTGTTAAGATTGTAATGGCCTTTAAATGAAATGAATAGCTTTTCTAATGAAAATAAATGTCCATAAAGAGAGACAGACAGAAATTTCCGTAAACCTAGTGTTAACCCCTTCGGACCCTCTGCACATTGTAATGTACATAATACTTTATGTACTTTAAATGTAATACTTTGAAAAATTCAGGTCTGAAGGGATTAATATTTTTCTGGGCAGATATACACACAGACATATGGCTATGGTTGGATCAGAGGGTGTCCAGAGATACGTCAAGTACATGGTCGAAACGGTCAGACTACTCCTAGTTTGCCAACAGGTTTCCACCGAGCTATTTCCTCCGCTTTTGTCAACGCTACTTCCTTCTCTCTGACAACGAAATTTACTGCCCTACATAAACAGATCTCTGCGCGCATTCGCTGTGTTCGCTGTGTTCGCCTCGCTGGAAGTCCCGTGGAGGCCGAGCACTATCTCTTCCAGTATGCCTCGGCCGGCTAACGCTAGCTAGCTACTCTCTTTCCTATTGCAGATATAAGCTAAACGAGTACGTATTTACGACTCGAGTGTAAATCAGTGTCGAGCATTCGCTCTCTTAGTTGGAGGACTTTTTTCCCTTTACCAGTTAAGACTTGATTTATCTAGCGTCCGAGAGTTAGATAAGTCGTGGGTTCTCTGTGTGCGCGCTCGATTTGAGTTTCTTTGGCAGGATTTCTGGCAATAGTTCGCGAAGGTTGAATGTTAGATTTCGAATCGTTATTTATCTTTTAATCGAGAATGAAATAATTATATATTCAGATCAGAGTTTCGTAGTATTTAACGTCAAATTTTGAATGTTTTCTTTATCAACCGTAAATTAATGTATCTATTATTTAAAAGCTAGACTATTATACATTTTTATGTGGATTCGACGAGATTTTCTTTAGCAGTAACCTACGAATATTTAGCAAAGCTTTCCTTTACCAATCATAATTTAATTTATCTATCATTTAAAACTTAGATTATCATAAATTTTTACACGAATTCGACGAGATTTTCTTTAGCAATATTCACCAACCACGAAATGTACTGATAATTCCATGAATATCTGGTGGAGTGCCAAGTGTAAGGTTTACATTGTGTCTCGAAATGATTCGCAATCTCCGGTGTGTTGGGAGCAGAGTGTTGCGGCAGCAGGTGTACTACCTCTCTCCAAACGCGCGCTCGCGCTCGCGCGCGCGCGCCTCTGCTTCTCCATACGTGATACGAATTCGGTAATCGGCGAGTCTTCCTGGAATCTCCGGGCTGTAGGAATATTATTTCTCGAAGTAGCGTTGGCGAGCGAGAGGGCGAAACGAGGGTGCAAGAGAAAGAGAGAGAGAGAAAGAGAGAGAGAACTCAGAATAAAAGACGAAATCATCCACGTACGATCGTTCTGGCGTCAAGCCAATCCCTTTGTCGAAGTCTCTTCGCGTGACAAACTCGAGTTACACACACAGACACACACACAGATATCTCTCTGACTCGCAATGCTCTCGAGTGGAGTGGAATGGTGGGGGAAGAGAAGAGAGTACAGGGTATCATGGTGAGCATAGCATTCCATTAAAGGGTTCGCCAGTTGATCGATCACTTAATCGATTTGACCCGGGCTCCCGTCACAGTGGCGTCAATTGATTCCGATGACGCTGGACCATTCGATCCTCGCCTCTCCCTCGCTCCCATTGCATAACTGTGCCAAAGCATTATTCACTATCTTCCTATCATGGCGAAGGAGAATTCCCTTCGATATCAGTTCTTATCGCAGGAGTCCCTTCCTTTACTTATTTAAATTGCCTTCTTTTTCTTTAGTTAAAGTAAATTTCAACTAAAACACTTCAAAGCGTTGAGAGCTGCTGATAACGAAATTGAAATGAAATTCGGAGCGCAAAGGGTTAACTTCGTATTATTTCAAATTATCGCATGCTTCAAATCATCACATGTCTTTTCACGAAACTTAGTAAAATCGTACTTTTACTTGATCCGCGCTCCACTGACAGGCGGCGGAAACGTAAAAGTACTTTAACACGTACAACGTGTTAACCAGTCAAGTGCGTTTGACGTGTATACACGTCGAAGCAAATCTCTATTGTGGTGCGGTTGACGTGTGTTTGCTTAACTTTAATTCCGCACTGTGTGGGGGATTTTTAAAACTAAATTAATAGTTAACACAGTTAAGAGGTTAAATTATCGCTGTTTTGGGTGGTGGGAAGAGAATTGGTGTGCACGTGGCTTAAGATATTCGAGGGGCAGGCAGGCAGGCAAGCAAGCAGGTTAGCGTGCGTAAGGACGTCGCACACTTGTTCGGAAAGGAAGAGTGCGTGTCGCCATTTGCAGATCCTCTCGACGCTGCTCCTGCTGCTGCTGCTGCTGCTGCTGCTGTTGGTGCACGCTTCTTCTGCTTCATCTTCGAGCTTGGTTCTCGCTCTCGCCCTCTTGTATGCACCGAAACTGGTTTGCACCTGATACCAGCCTCGCGATCGAATGACGCGTTTCAATGCGTCCACCTCCTCCCCTTTCTTCTGCCTCCTTCTTCTCCTCTTATTCGCCGCCGCCGTTGCCGCCGCTACCCTTCTCTTCTTGCTCTTCTTGCTCTTCTTGCTCTCCTTGCACAGGCTCCCTCATCCCCCCGTCTCTTCTTCTTCTTCTTCTTCTTCCTAGATTTCTTGCTCTTGTTCCGCACTCCCTTTCTTCTACCGAAACCCTCTCCAGTGCTCGTTGCAGATCTCTCTTTCTCTCTCAGTTTGTGCTTTGCTAGCTTTGGATATCAGAATAGACTGCTTGATTATGGAATCTTTAAATTGCAGTCTTTTGTCGTCTTTTTCTTAATAGATTTGTTGTTATGTTGATCATATTTGGGTGACACTCGAACATTCACAGACATATTTATTCTGATGCAAATAATGTTAATAAAAGTTTTAAGAAGGTGTGGTGAAAGAGTTACAAATTTTCAACTGGGGCAAAAAAGTGTTAAATTATAATTAATTATACTTAACACTAGATTTACCTGATAAAAAGGTTAAGTATGATTAATTATAGTTTCACACTTTCATCACCCAAGTTGAAAATTTGTAACTCTTTCACCACATCTTAGTAAAAATGTTTATTAACGTTATTTGCATCGAAATAAATATGTCTGTGGGTGTTCGAGTATCACTCAAATGTGAGCAACATAGCAACGAATATGTTAAGAAAAATACGACAAAAGAGTGCAATTTAAAAATTCAAGTGCTTCGAAATTAATAAAAGAACGTTTTAAAAACACTAAAAATGTATCAAGTATAACGAAAATGGTAAATAAAATCGAACATCGGCACAAATTGATATCGAACGATCAACAATGGCTGTAATTAATATTTCGATAACGCGTCGCTGAGATGATATTGTCGTGGATGTTTGTTCGTAATAATGTCAGCTAATTGATTGAAATAACCGAGCGGAATAAACAGGCAGTGTAATTTGCGGAGACCTTTCATTTACTTATTCGAGATGTATATTGCCTTTTGCGCCGCGGGCTATCAACGAAAGTATCCTGCAAAAATTCAGCCGCGCAAAAATATTCGCACGCCTGCTGTGTTTGATGTGTATTTTACCGTAATTCGAGGAACGAAATCATTATTTGTTATTCATTATTTATGCATACTGTTTTATTGAAATTACCGAGTGTGGTAAAGAAATGTCTCTCTCGGCATTAATTAGGAATATTGCAGTAATGAAATGTTGGATGAAAAGATGTCAAACAAGTGACTGATCCATACATATCGCTAACAATAATTAATATTTATTTAATTGCGACTATCACAGTGATAAAATGTTATTAAAAATGTTTGCTTATTGTCAATTCATTTAAACTAATATTGAGGTGGAAAGATGTGAAACAACAAATCGAGCAATTAATAATTAATTTATGACAAATGTGGCAACAGTCAAATATTAATAAAAATGTTTGCTTATCTTCAATTCATTTAAACCGATATTGGGATGGAAACACACAAAACAACAAATCAGCACATACATTAGTACTTCGTTAATAACAATTAACAATCGATTCATGAAAAATATCGCAACAATCATATATTAATGCAAATCTTCACTAATCTCGAATTCATTTACAAATCGTATTCTCTTACATTGTAAAATGAAGGAAACAAGCTCCAGGAAATACCCCGGCATGTTCGCGGACGATTAACATTCGACGGTAACGTAAAGGGACTAAAAAAGTAAAAAGAAGTTGTTTATAAATTGCGCGATTGAGCGAAAAGCGAAGTGCGCGACGGGTTAAAGGCTCGAGTTCCAATGAAAAGAGTGCTTGGCCGCGGCGCGAGTTTGTTGTCATTCCAGTCTCGGGCGGCTTGACGAGACCAATCTATTTCTGTTCCCGGCGGTTACACCTGTGCCGCCGCCGCCGCCGCCGCGTAGGTAGATCTTCCTCAGCCGCGAGAATATCAAGAAGCGAAATATCGCATTCCTCGCGCGCGGCATTAAACAAGAAGTCTGTGCGCGGTGCGCGGCGCCGGTGTAGGAAGAGAGCGCCACGCTCTCTCGGAGCATGTCGGTTCTGGGTCATTTGGCTCGGAGATGTGTTGCTCGCCCCGGCTGTTTTCACGGCGAAGAGGGCCGCGCCGAGTGCTGCTTGCATTTTTAACGCGACCCCAATGGCGTCTCTTAAACTTCCTTGAAACTCCACCGACCTCTCCTCTTCTTCTCTTCCTTTTCTTCTCACTTCACTGGATCGACACATAAATTCTAATTTCTAAGATTGCCCGCGGATTTAAGCGCTGCTACATTCTATCCGCGACCTCTTTCTCCTCTCTTTTATCGCCTCTTCTTGTGAAACTGTAAAACGAAGACGCACAGGTTGCATCGAAAAAGGAGGGAAAATATTTGTTTTTCTATTTGAAGAACTTGAAGATTTTGTAGAGAATCGAAAGAATTATTGAATTATTATAGAATATTATATATTACGTATATTATTATAGAATTGAAAGAATTATTTTTTTATAATTGATTAAATTGAGGTAGATACATGCTATATATTTGCTACTATTGCAAATTCAAATCAGTCCCAATGCAATGAAAAAAAAGTGATTGCATATATTCATTTCATTTCGATTTTGATTATTCGTTCGAATATTAATTGTACTTTATCTTATATTTGTGTCAATAAGCGATCAACTACCAAAAAATGCCATATTTTATATCTACTTCAAGTTATTCATACCACCTATAATTTATTATTCATTTGAATGTATTTCTAATTTTTATAATTCAATTTTAAACTCTTTTCTTGATACTTTGAATTTACGACCAACTGTACAAATAATTTTCTCTCATTTTTTCGTGGTCCATCATTTCTACTTTGTATAATTCAATATTAAAGTCTTTCTTGATACTTTAAATTTACGAACAACTGTAAAAATAATTTTCTCCCTGTTTTCCGCGATCCGCAGCAGTGTGCGTCGCATGGAAATCTCGGCTACTCGAGCCATAATGGTTAAAAGGGCGCTCTTCCAGATGCGCGGCGCTCCCCTCATTATGCCGTGTATTTCGCATGGAAATATGCGAAAGTTTAAGGAAGCTTGGAAAGTCGTAAAGCTATGTCTACCTTGGCTCGCGCGCTCCTTCAATCCGTCGAGCTTTCTCATCATCGTCGGATGAATCGATAAAGGCTGCTGGTGCGAGGCGTGTCGCGCGCCAAATTCCCCGCTTTCATAAGCGGAACCGGCCTCTTTACGAGCATCTTCGCCACTTTGCATAGCTCTCCGTGGAAAGAGCGATCTACGCCGCTGTTATTCCCCCCCCATGGATTTATTCCTGCTCTCTTAACACTTCGAACGCCGTGTCAGCCGAATTCGGCTGACAATCGAACATCCATTCAGAGATATGTTTATTTAGAATGACTATAATAAACATTTTTAACAAGGTGTGGTGAAAGAGTTTAAAATTTGCTATTTTCTCAGTCAAAGTGTTAAGCATTTTAGTGCCGAATTCTCAAAATAAATTTATAAAACGTTATAAATAGTTTAAACTCGTTGCAACACAATTAAAAAATTTGTTTCTGGATTTAAATATTGCTTGTAAAACAGACATTAATTTTTCTGCTTTTCCATATATTTTATATTTATGGTATTCTTCGCAGGGATGCGATATTTTTGGTTGACACTAAAATTGTTAAACATTTCTAAGAAGCTTCCACTACCATTCAATCTATTTCCATCTTTCTCTCGCTCGTTCTTTGCTAGGTTGTAGTTGGCAAGAACACCTAATTGTCGGACGAGCTATGCTTCCCTATGACGGAGAGTGCAGCTGCGTATCAGTTCTTCGAAGGTAATGAGAGACGTGAGAGGGCAGATTCCGCGAGTCAACGGTGGAGTTTGAGTTCGCCGCTATTATGCCGTATTATCTCTCTCTCTCTCTCTCTCCGCTCTTGCGGTTACAACATTTCTTATTGGCCGAGGGTTACAAGTCCAATGGAAAAAGAGTGCCACGCATCTTCGATAAAAGCGAATGGAACCGCTCGCTTGGAACCCCTCCGCTTGTAACTCCGGCGCTTTTTCATTCTGCCCGCTCGCTCGCTTGCATCTCCCCTGTTGGCAGAGCGTAGTCTCGCATCAATGATTCCATTGAGAATCGACAAATGATCAGGGCAGATATTCCCTTAGATTGCCCATCAGCATTTAACTGGCGAATAATAGCACGAAAGTTTGTCAATTTTATCGGGGGGTCGATGACCTCATTTTTCTTTGTAAGTGTTACATAATTATTTAAATTCTTGATACTAGGTTTACTTTATGAGAAAAGTTGTCCAAAAATTACTATTTGTTTTTTCCAATTTATGCTGGCAATTAAAATTTATTTCGGAATTAAGTTAATAAATTTATCGGAATTAGTGTACGAACAGTAAAAGTTTGTACAAGTTCGTGATTATTTATGCAATCCTAACAGATTTCATTAACTTATATTATGTCTGTTACGATTGTAATTGTCTTTAAATTAAATGAATTGTTTTTCAAAGAAAATACGTGGTTTCGTTTAGAAAAATGTGTATATTAATCTTTTCCTATAAAAATCATTATTATCACAACAAACGACAACCCTATTTCTTCTCTTACAATAAAAAAATCAAATATTATTACATTTAAAAGAACTTAAAATTAAAATGACTAGAATTGATACATTTCTTCTATTTTATAATTATAAATATTTAGAAACAAAAAATCCGGCATCGCAGAGTTGACGATTCCTTTCATAAGTGGAGAGTTGTAAGCGCGGCGAGTTGTCGAACGTCGATGACTTTTTCTCTGAAAGTTACAGAGGCCTCTTGAGATGAGAGCGAATGCTGCTGCTGTTGGCAGTGGTGGTGGTAGTGGTAGTGTCCTCCTTGGCGATCCAAGAGTGTGGCGAAGTGCTGCCAGGCAATTTCTCTGTTATCAATGTAATATTCCGCAGAGGCAGAGGCCCCGGAAATGGCTCGTTGACTCTCGCCGCGTCGCTCATTGCTACATCCGGCACGGTGGCTCTCTCGGCGGGCCGCCGCCGCCGTTGCTGCCGGTGTGCGCCGCCGCCGCCGCCGCACACAATATAACTCTTCTCGCTACAACACTCGAAAGTGGAACAAAAGCCTCGTGTCCAATGTACTACAATCCTACGCCGACTCTCTTTTACTCTTACTCTCTTATTATGTCTCTGTGTGACTGTGTGTCTCTGTTATTCTTCGCTCTCTCGACTTCCGCCACTTCACCTTGCGTGCCTGCGTTTGGTAGTCGCTCGGATCATCCCGAAGAATAGTTGCGAGCGACTGCACAATGCGCTGCCGGCGGCTTCGAGTCTCGGACTCAGAGAGGAGGAGGCCGAGGAAGCTGAGAGAGTGGCGGAGAACCAACACAGGCGCAAGTAGACCTCCTCTGGCTGACTATGAGCAACGCACCAACCAACCGAGCTTTCTCCATTCAAATGCAACGAGACCTTTTTCAAAGACTCGTTGAAAAGACATGCACACGCACAGTGATATCCGAATCTTTGATTTAGCTGAACAAAACTACTAGTTGAGCTTTGTCGCTTCAGTCAAAGTTTTAGCATTCCTTTCTGCTATAATTGGATTACAATGAATTGCTGTTTAAGATTAGGTTTACGGAACCCGTCATTTTGACGGATTTCGGACTTCACACCCAAAATTACAAACCTTATTAATTTTCCTTCCAATTTATACTGACAATTATTTATGCAATCCTTACAGATCGAATTAACTTATGTTAAGTCTGTTAAAATTGTAATGGCCTTTAAATTAAATTACTAGCTTTTTTAATGAAAATAAATGTCCATAAAGAGAGACATACAGAAATTTCCGTAAACCTAGTGTTAAGATTAAGATTATAGAATTTCAAAGATTAATGCATTGCATAAAGATTAACCGATGGTTCGAGTATCGAGTTGCGGCTATGCGAATCTGACAGTGTTACATAAAAATTGAAATATTATGCAGAATATATAGAGAAACAAAAATTGCGGCGGAAGTAAGCTGAGTTCATAGTTGCAAGTTTCAACAAAGATCGCATTTGATTCTACACTGTGCATATCCGTAGTATGAGTAAAATTGCATGGTTGCCAAAGGCGTTGTAGTTGTTCTACATCGATTTATTATTGTCTCTTCACTTCATTCAATCTTTTAGCAAACTATTCATATAGAAATAAATCAATTCAATAATTGCCATAATAGATTTTGTCCAGCTGGATTCGCTTTTTGAACCACTGTGCGGTGTTCGCGTCTCTCTCGCGAAACAAGTGTCGAATTACTCGAAGCCGCGCGAACACACTTTTCCGAGATCCTCGTTGTAAATTGAGAATATGTTATATGTGCGGCTGTGTGTGTTGGTGTGTTTGGATCGAGGGCGATCCAGATCTCGCCGAAAGGAGAGCGAATAAAATGCCGCCGCGATCACCGCAATCACCGCCGCGAGTAACAGTATACGTATGCGCGGCGGCCCTCTCCCGAGGGAAAGAAAATCTTGCGGTCGTCCTCCACCAGTCCGACCTTATTCTGTGGATCGGATGTCCAAAAGTTCGTGGATCACCTTCGATTCTACCTGTCACTCCTCTCGGAGGAATCCTTTGGTAAAAGAAATCACGAATTCTTCGGATTTGTTTTCTTATTCGTTTTCATAATAATTAGTTTCACGTTTTAGTGATAATTGAATGTCTCGGTGATTAATTTATTAAAACCCTGCTTTGACTGAATAATGTTTGTATTTATGTTAATAATAATTCGATATAAAAAATAATAGAGTGTTGTAAATATCTTATAATTCTTCCTTTAGAAAGTAATAACGCGATTACTTTTGAAATTGCCGGTATAAGTAATAAATATGGCAATATTTTACAACCTGTAGTTTGAGTGAGCCATAATCCCATAAAACAGGGAAAATCGTATTAAAATTGGTTCGGTCATGTTCCAGTTTATCGCCAATATACACGCAGGCAAACGTGCCGCTTAATATTAGTAGGGATTTATTTTAATCGGGCTGTTCTATCCTGTTTCGTGCTGCTGACATTTTGTGTTTAATTTAATAATAATTCAGTCCAATCATAATAGATTATTACAATTTCACTATAAAAAATTGTAACAATGTATAACTAGATTTTACATCCTTTAAAATTGTTGATACATTTTTAGAACACTGCGAGTAATAAATATTGCGGCATTTTATAAACTATGATTTTTCGTAAATCGTAAAACTATATACGAGCGATATTTTGTACTTAATTTAATAATAATTAATACAAGCAATAATAGATTGTTACAACTTCGCCATAAAAATTGCAAATAATGTATAACTGGATTTTATCCTTTTTAATATTGTTGACATACTTTTCGACCACCGCGAGCAATAAATATCGCGGCATTTTATAACCTATAATTTCCCCGGATCATAAATTTACAGAGTGAAAGTCGCATTAAAATGGGTTCAGCCGTTTTCCAGTTTATCGCCAACATGCAGACAAACCTTGCCATCTATATTAGTTGGAATAATCGTGATTTACAGTTACTATTAATTCCTTTACATTTCCTTCCTCTGGGAGATATTGCGTTCGCCAGTTTCCGAGGGGTGGTTTTCCGCGGATGCGGGTATCACCGGTCATTTCTGCCAGTTAATACAGAAGTACCCGCATGAGAAGTAAAAAGGGAGCAGAAAAGAGGGTTGCCCTTTGCAGTGAAAAGGCGAGGCTCAATCGCCAATTGGTTTTCGATCACCAATTCCAATGAAATTCTTTTCAACAGACGACTTTCTTTTATTACGATTCTAGTACATTCATTTTGTAGTATTATACCATTAATATTATAATTGAGCCATTTACTTTAAAAGTGACCTAAGTCCATTTATAATAATTTATATATTATATATTATTAACATTGAAATATTAAAAAATTCGTGTTTTAATAGAAATTCGAAATAAATGTATAAGATATGCTAATTGACAAATGGATTTAGGTCACTGTCAAGATAAGCGGCTCAATTAATTTATAACAAAACACATAAACATTCTTTTATATTACATTTCAATGGAATATAAAATGGCATTTTTAAAGGAATAACTTTTTAATCTTGCCACCCCAAAATTGTCAGGCTAAAAAAAGAACATTTTAGCCGCAAGGAGTTCATCAAATATTCACAAAAGCGTGGTTAGTTGTGGGGAAGTGAAAAAGGGGTGCTGAAATGCGCAAAGGGTTAATTTCGCCGCACGGTGGCGCACAATGCGTGTCCGGCTTAATTTATACGCGGCACGTACACACACACACTGCTCCTCGCGGAGGGTCAAGGACTCCCGTAATCGCTGGTTATTAATTGGGCCCTGATTACTGTATTAGCCTGGCGTCGGCCATCGGCGCTCTCGAAACGCGCGCAATACCAAAAGCGTCGCGAGGAGATCGACGCTTTAATTAACAGGACTTATTTCTCGGCTGCTGCTGCTGTCGGCCGAGTCATTAAAACTGATAGTAGGAGTGGCCGGTTATGATTAATAGGCCACGCGATTCCTCTGGAACAATAGCCGCTAGATTGCGCCAAGTATGTGTCTGTGTCTGTGTTGAGATTTTTCATGCAGATAGGATCGGCCACTCTGACCGGGCGAAATTTCTCTCTCGCCGAGAGCTCTAGTGTCTTGAGATTCGAGAGATATCTATGTGTGTCTGTGTGTGTATTGTACATACAGGGTGTAAACAGTTTAACAAGCATTCGCTTCAGGGGTGGTAGAGGGGGAAATTTTATAGCGATCCGATTTTTTTTGTTTATTAGTTGTGAGATGTTTAAGGTACACACATCCTCGATCCTGTTGATAGGATCGTCCCTTGTACGTACTGGGTGTTCCGGAAATGTATCAAATGACTGTATTTGTACAGCTATAAAATGTTAGTAAAAATGACACTAATAATCGCTGTTGGTAAATAGAAATTGTTGAATTAATCTAAAGATATATATGTCACATTCACAGGAGATTACATAATTCATTGCTAAATCAATCATATTTAATTGGTCATTTGTTACTACCAAAAAATAAAGCCATTACATTTCAATTTCCCAAAAGTCCTCCACTAATTTCCACGCGAATAAGAATCAACCTTCACCAGAAATTTCGTTAAAATATTCTCTGACCGGTTTCTGACTGATCCAGATTTGCGGGACACCCTGTGCACACGTATTGCTAGCGCGGTGTACGTGTAGTTGTTGGACCCAGTTTAATAATCAATAATTTGAGGCAGCGGTACCCCGGGGGCTGCACGTGTACGGATCGTGCCGATCGAGAGGGAAATTTTCGTCCCGCTCGGCAGTGCTGCGAGGTGGAACGATCGGACAGAAGTTAACCGCTCCTTTCCTTCTCTCCTTCGCACCCCGCTTCGCCCCGCCGAGGGGGAATCCTGCTTGCCTGCCTGCTTGCCTGCCTGCCTGCCTGCCGCGCTCCGCTCTTTATAGAGCTCCTTTTATTTGACAAACAGCGCCGGAGGTGTGCACACGTCCTTCGGGAATCTCCTCACCGATGGCCCCTTTCCGATTTCGGGATAATCCACTCACTGTTTCTCCCTGCCAACTTCGTTCCCTCCTTCCTTTCCCCAGTTATTGTCTGCTCTCCCGTTTAGACATGTTTTATTGGCTTTGTGCTTTTATTTCGGGGTCTATTGGATTTGTAGGATTTTGTTAGTGGTGGTGAAGAAAGATTGTAGTAAAGATAAAAGGTTTATAATAATATATGACGTTTCTATTATATAAATTTATATAACACCATTTTTGAATGGGAATTTTGAGTGAGTTTATTTTTTATTCTGCTTATTTGGAGTTGTCTTCGATTTTGTTAGTAGTCTTGAAGAAAGATTGTAGTAAAGATAAAAGAATTGCAATAATAAATAATGTTTCTATTAGATAAATTTGTATAACACTATTTTTGTGTTAGAATTTTCAGTGAATTTATTTTTATGCGTATTTATATAACACTATTTTTGTCTGACGTTTTAATAATAATTAATTTTAAAATAGAAGCACTTCCCCGTTATTACCATCTCACACTATCATTGCGATCGAATTAGTACTGGAATTATCTCGAAGACGCGTGGATTTCTCGCGCGAGCGATAGAACGGTGCAGGAGGTGCGCGTGCTAGTCAGCGGCGGCGGCGGCGGCGAAGTCTTTAAAAGGGAATCCCTGACATTGGTAAGATCGCATTCCAGCGGGGCCGGCGCGGTACTTCCGGCCCCCTCTGGTTCTACCTGTATCAGGTGACCAATCGTCCGTCGCCTGCAAGATGTTACTCGCCTCGGGCTGCCGATTGACCTGCGACCATTTCCCTTCTTCCTCGCTTCTCTTCCACTCGCGTCTCTTTCCTATCTCGCTCCTTCTCCCACCAGTTGCCATCTTCGGAGAGTCAGTCGAAGGGATCTTCATTAGCTCCTTCACGGCTTTCCTTTCAAGCCATCACAAATCATTGTCGGGTTTCACTTGCTCCTGCGAGCTCCTTCCACTTCGCTTCGCCTGATACCACATTTCTCATCCCCTCCTCTTCCTCCTCTGCGCCAGCATCGGATTCTCCGATTTCCCATTAGAACCAAGCGTTCCCCTCTCAATTGATGATCCGAGTGATGCTGGCTAATGACTGTACAACTACCACTGCTTAAGGCACCACACAGTACAAGTAAAATATTGAAAAAGGGTTTGAAATGTCGTAGTTTTTTTGTACATCAATTTTGTCTCTTGGAAATTAATTATATGCATATTTAAGCAGACGTTGTACATTTTATTACGATATTTGCAATAGTTACTGTGTCACAGCAAGTTCCACATTTTTTTATGTGAAACGAATCAGATTTTTTTATTATATTATATATTTTATTGTATAATTAGCAACAATCCTAATGAAACTTACATTATATATAGCTTGCAATATATACTTAAAAATGTATATAATAAATTTTTGAGAAAACAAATTCATGTATAAGAAAAACTGATATTTTGAATTTTATTACAATATTTTATTTGCACGCGGCACTTTAATACTGAGATACGACTCGCATATCGGATTAACACTTAATTAGTCGCCTAATAGTCGACAACATAGATAGCCGCGTTTAGTCAGCGCGCGGCCGCTGATATTTCACGTTAATTGCTAGCCATTTTCCCTAACAGCAATTTCTACGACCGCGCATAAATATCGGTGTCGATTGCCAAGCAGTTGGATGAAGAAAAAAAGGGAAATGCGAGTGGAATGATTGCGCTTGGCAAGCGGCGGTTGCTCGTACGATTACTTCTCGCGTTTCTAATTGAGCGGAAGAGAAGCAGTCCGCAGCATCCGATGGATTTATCCGGGGTGCGCGCGCGCGCGCGATCTGCGTTTCCTCGTGCATTTCGAGAGGTGCGCGCACTGGAATGCCAGGGGAATTATCTCTCGGAGAATTCTTCTTCCGTTGCTGGTTGCCGGCGCTCGTTACCTTTACAAATCGAGACGGCCGATCAGATTCGCGCCGGATGTGCAACAGGTGAAATTACACGGCGGGAAAATTACAGATCCTTCATCTCCTCTTCCACTCTCTCTTTCTCTTCTTTTCTCGCTGGATCGCCTTTCTCTCGGCGATCATTGTCGGCTTCGCATTCAGCTAGATTTCTATGGACACAACAGCTGGATCGTGTGCGTTGACCAGCGAGAAAAAGAATGAGAACGTTCTACCGAAAGCTTTACAGTCACTCGCAAAATTTAGAATAGAATTCTGTCTGAATTGAGTAACTTAACTCTTTGAGGCAGAGGATTTCAGAGAATAAATAGAGTCATGTTGCAAGGATTTTTTTTTGCGTTTTAAGTTAAACGAAATAAATAAATATAAAGCTATGCGCGTGCAGCTATTGCAATATGTATTACGAGGTCGGACTAAAATGTTAAACAATAATACTTTTATAAAATAATTTAATACTTTTGCTTTCGTATTTCCATATAGAATTCTATAAATGCTTTATGTTTTTTAACATCAATTTATTATAAGATTTTGAAGGACTTGAAAGACTTCTCTAATTTTGAATTAGACGTATATATAATTTTACATATAAATATATTACAGGAGTTATTTATTTATAATATACACAATAGTGTACTGTATTATATTCAACCTTCCAGTCAAGAATATTTTCCTAACTGCTTATTAATAATATATAATACTATTAAATATTTTACCAGCAAACTTCTACTTTGCAAGGACTAACTCCGAACGACCGTTCCGTACCGAATCAATAATTGCACTATATTTTCTCATATTCGCAATTATCTTGTATCAAACTGCTCGGGGCGAATAAATCAAGCAGAACAAGTTTACATTCTATTTGCGTGACTGGCACTCTTTCTCTCTCTCTTTCTCTGGTCAGTTTCCTTTTGAAAGGAAAGGTGGTGTGTCGAGGAGAGCGGCGAGGAGAGCGGCGGGCTCTTTCGGCAGAACTAATTACGAGGAGCGCGAGCGGCATTTCGCCACGGTGTTGTGTGCGCTGTGGCTCGAGGTGGGGGCGAGGGAGTTAACGCGGCTTAATGGAATAACGAGTCCGGTTTCACGCGCCTTTCTACCTGCCGATTCAATTATAATGACTGGGACCCCCTTCTGTGCGGTGGCGGGGCACGCGCACGAGGCCTCCCGCTCGCTCGCTCGCCGCAGCTACACGCTGCGCGCGTTTCATTAAGCAATTCCTTTGGAACAAGCTAGCACAAGGAAAAATTGAGAGAATAGCGTGTGCCCTCTCGCGAGTGATTTGCATAAGTTCGCTGATAGACGGATTCGATTGAGCAAGAGCGAGTTTAACCTCCGCTTTGATCTTGATCTTAGCTTTCTTTCAGACTCTCGTGTCCGCGCGATATCTTTCCCTTGATCCTTTTGGGTGTATGTTGAAATCCTGCAGGAATTAATCAAAGGTAGCATGATGGGTTTTGAAGTGTGCGTTATTAGGCACTGTGTGTCCCTCTCTCTCTATTGAAAAGTAAGACAAAGAGTACTCGCGTCTGGAAAGAAGGCGCTTGGCTCTAGAATTCGGAAAGAGTGGGACTTTTCTATTTTTCCTCGGACGAAACCCCTCACGGCCTTCACCTCGCCTTTTCTATATTTTCCTACTAGCCAATAGAAACAAGACTTCGGATCGCTAATCACAAAACCTTTTGTTTCCATCCCTAAGTAATTTTGAAGGAGGCAGATTTTTCGGCAAATCACAACCAGCCGCCTTCTTTCCAGAAGTGAACTTAAGTTAGCCGGGCATAAAACCGATGCGATCATCTTAGACAGCCACTGCCCAATAATTACCCGAACACTAAACTACGAAGTGTAACTGAAGTGGCAGTAAAAAGATATTCCTTTGTGAACTATTATAATTCGAATACACCGCGGACCAACAATTTATTTTCCGACTTTCCAATTGTATAGAGCGATATAATAACTAATAACATACAATTACTAGTATCGCATACGGAACTGTGTGTGTGTGTGTGTTTACTTGATACGACTTTCCTGAAATTTCCATTAATTCAGAAACTTAATAATTTGACTCCTTGACGAAATTTTACAATTAATACTTTAACGGCAAACTTGTATCTTTCAAATTGAAATAGTGAAAGAATAATTTTCCACACTAAAAGTATTGAAATTTCGAAGGAACGTATTTTTTATTATCAATCCTGAATTAGTAAAACTAAATCATTCCCTTGGTCTCTTTAGATATAAAGCGATATCGGCGGGTGCGATCGCGAGGCCCCGCCGACTTACGATTACTAGTATCAGACACGGAACTGGTTCGAACGGCGAGCACGAGCCCCTTCGATTCATTGCTTTCATTTAAAATCAGTTAGAGCGTCGCCAATGGTACCAAGCTTCTTCCAGCGCTAGCATTAATAAGCAGGATTAGCTGCTCTCGCTTTTCCTCGATAAATGTGAGCGGCGCGTACCACAAGCCAGACATAAACATCGCCGCCGCGTCGTCGGTCTGTTTGCCTTCTGGCGGAGTTGGATACACGCGCGTTGATGATGAAACACACGGCGGTGTTCTCTTCCGATGGGAATCCGCCGGCGAACAATTCCCATAAAGGGCGGCGAAGTCAGCCTTGCGTGGGGTTGAAACCCCCTTTAGTTAAATGGGGGGGCAGTCTATGAGGGTTTGCTCACGTGTCCTGTCATTTGCCAGGCATTCGTTGCCTGCTAATTGGAATATTTCGGACGAAGAACATGCTTTGTAACTGTGAAAATAATAATTCTCTATCGTTGTGTTGATTATAAAAGAACGAAAGCAAATTAAGAAAATTAGGGAAGTCTGTTGAAAAGAATTTTCTTTGTAGCGAACTCGATCGAGAAGAGTTGCATCTTAACAGCCGAACTTAGACGGTGGGAATTTAACCCCTTAACTTGTACGTTTCAGTTTATTCGAGCGGCGTTGTATGTTATGCTGCTGTAATTTTTCACACTCGAATATAATCGACATTTATTTTGTTGCCAAGGCAATGTTCTAAAGTGTGCTTTTTTACATACAAAAATTGATTGTTTTTGGCCGGTTGTTTTTAAAAAATCTGTGCGGTACGGGGTTAACTGAGTCATTAAAATACACTATCGCAACCCAAAAGCGTTATCAAAATTCGACAGTAACAATTGTATAAAAATATTGGTGATTCAAGAGGGATTGTCGTGGGCTTTTGTTGGAGGTTAGCGAGGAGGATAATTGCTCGCTGCTCGATTGGATATCGGTATCAATAGGAGTCCTGTGGGTTTCGCCTGGAAAGAGGGGCGAAGCGGAGGAGAGAGAGAGAGAGGGGTTAAATGGCGATGTTCGAGCGTGTGTCCAAGGGCGGAAAGGGGTTCCAGCTTTCCCACGCGTCCGCCACGTGTGTAAGAGTGCGTGTGTGGTGCGCGTCGGTTCTGCTCGAAGGGCTCGCAACAGGCGATCGCTATATCGCTGACAAAAGCATAGAGCGAGCGCGCTCGGCCAGCCGCTCAATCGTTCTTCACGCCTTCCTGCTCACGACACACGTTGACTCTCCTTCGAGCATAACTCCTCCACCTTCAACCCACCGCGCGCTCGCGCGCGCGCACCTCCCTACACGTTTGCAGGTGGTCCTCGTAACTGCTTCTTGCCACCGACCTCTCCCACCTAGCGTTCCGCTTCCTCCCTCAATGTCACTCTGAACCCTCTCTTCCTATTCGCAGTTTTCTCTTGTGTCTTACAGAATGTCCAGCAATAATTATCCTTTTTATTCCTTTTCTGTGGAATTTGTAATGCGAAGTTTCTTTTTTCCATTTGGTTGCAAGGAGATAATACTACAGAGATGTGTGGTTTTGTAATTAATTGATATTTGTGTATGTATATATAAATTCTACGTTTTTGAAACTTTGTGTATAATAAGCCAATATTGGAAAAAAATTGCTTTCGATAGTGAATGTACATACTTTTGTCTCTATATTTTATATATTTGACTGCTTTAAAGCACTTGTAATCAGAGTGAAACTTGTATTTATCAAATTTGATCAATGAAAATATGATATTTTAGAGTTAACTCTTTGGGACGCGGTGGAACATTTTTAGATCCACCTCATAATATTGCAATATGTGTATAGGTTTATATTTAATTCTTTGTTTAATTTAAAATGCCAGAAAATTTCAAAGAGTTAAACGGTGAAATATATAAAAAACCTGTCATTTCATCTTACAAATCTAGAATTAAAAGAACACCAAATTTCGCCTGTAAAATTCGAGCAGTTTTTCGCCATTTCCCTCCAATACGAATGTTACTTTCCATTTGATATTCCCAATTGCAAATTATATCTGGCGAGAATCCTCGCCGATAATTATAACTATTTTTCACGAACAATTCCCACTGGAAACTCGAGCAGGTTCATGCATAACGAGGCAATTCCACGAAGGTATTCCGGTCCATAATTAATAGACGTTTTGTGCCTGCGGTCTGAGTGGTCGGCTGCACCTGCAGGGTGTCGGCCGACTCCCTACGGCTGCACGCAAACATTTTTCCACCCGGGTCTCATATTGCGCGGTCGCCGCGCCGCCGCCGCCGCCGCCGCTGGACCGCCGGCATTTTTCTAGACGTTTCTCTCGCCACCGTGAGATCGCTGGGAAACGCGTCCAGTAGTGACAGCTATCATGAAACAGGCTACTGATATTTAACCCTTTGCACTCGACAGCTCGTATTCAATCGCTATTTAATTTTCTAGTTTTTACTGACTTTCAAAAGGACGAGGTTTATGTTTCATATATTTTTTAACGATGAATGTTGCTAATGTTCGAATAGTTTATTTATGTCGTTCACGCATAGTTTTTGTTAGTTATGTGATATCTGATAAGTTCAGTTCATGTTTCGAATGTTTCAAAGGATAAAGTTTTAATAAAGCTATTTGTGTTGACAACTAATTGTGACAGCTAATGCCTGCTGAATCGAACGATTTTTAACTTCCATTTTGCTATGTGTTTATATGCAAAGGTTTATATATGTGTATGTATAAAACTATGCACTCGTTTCATTCTTGTTGAAAATAGATATATAAAAGTACTATCTTTTGTTATTTTATTTATCTATATATTGGAAAAGTATGAGTTTTATCACGAACGAAGAATTACAAGGTTTCCTTTCATCTTATGCACAATAATTAAAATCAACAAATTATTTCTCAACATACAGAGCTACATAAAATACAGTATAATATTCATACACATAATTTATATACAAAATAATTTTAAATGACCTATAAGAAATTAGTCAAACATTTACAAATTAGACTCGCTGATTCGGTCCTCGCGAAACAGTCACCAAGCGGAAAGGGTTGGAAAGTAGGAATTCGAGAGGGCTGAGGAAGTGAGTTGTTAGGAGGAAAAGGGATGTGAGAGTTGCGGGGGACGGGAGATGGTTTTGTCGGGGGCGTCGAGAGAACTCGGTCAAGTTTGCCGATCCGGTTTCCAAGGGGGCCAGGCGTTTACACGGTAATTAACAGGGCCGGCACACCCACGACTCATTAGGGACGGCCAGCAGCAGCAGCAGCAGCAGCACCGATGTCAATTTGCCGGCTGGCTGCTCCTACACTCGTTTGAACACACGCACTCGAGATGAGTGCGCCCGGCTGAGAAAGAGCGCGATCTCCTCGCTCAGAGAAAGAAACTACACTTCAAGTAGCCTGGCACACTTTAAACTCCACTTCTTTCCGCCAGCAGAATTCCTCGCCGCTTCCTCTCGGCCAACTTTCTTACCGAAAGATAGCTCTCTTCTTCTTAACGAAACTTCCCTCCGGTTTAGTCGATCGAACGTTCGAATTTATTAGATCGATCATTAATCGCTTTTGTGAACCATATAAAATTAAATAGATTTATAATTTGCAAATCAAATGTAACAAAATCAAGTATCATATGCTGTAATATTGGACGCTCCACCCGTGATTGTTACGGGATAAACTGTCAATGGGTTAATATCGATCTTTGTAATTTGATATGTGCGCATAGAAGTTTGAATTTGTGGAATTTGAATAACGAAAAAACTATGAAGGAAGAATGGTTTATTGTTAAAACTTTTACGTTGATAAAACTTCGTACTGTTGGAAATTTTGACATCTACCAAATTAAAATAGTAAAACAATGATATTCCACACTGAAAGTATTGAAATTTCCAAGAACCTATTTTTTATTCTAAATCCTGAATTAGTAAAACTAAAAATTACAATTGAAAACCTAGAACAGTCGTATCATTTAATTTCGATAAACACACTTACGTTTATCATTTCACGTATCGCACATAATAATCATCAGTCAGAATCTATGAGCGCGATCATTAGTAGCGATCGCGAGTCGGACGTAATTAACGAGTCTCCAAGCAAGGGAGGACGCGGCAAGAGATTTGGCGATCGATTTATCATGGCATGGGTGACTCAATCATCGAGGATGGAGGAGGAATGATCGAAGAGAAATAGAAGTTGTGCCGAATGCGGAAGCGGAGCTTAAAATCATAGTGGATGGGAGCGAGCGAGGAGGGAAATGATAGCGATAGGAAGCTTTGGCGTAGCGAGCCGCGCCATTAAACTGGAATTCTGGTGTATTAACGATGCAGTATATGCGCGGAGGCTTCCACCGAGGCCACCCGGTAGCGCTAATGGTCGCCACCACCATAGAACTGTTCGTTAAGGGGATTTTATTTCGCCTATCTCGCCACCAACACGCTCCTTTCAACGAAACTTTCCTATTGCCACCCGCGATTCCCTTTTCATACTATGCGCGCGCGTCTGCGTGTGTGTGTGTTCCTTTAAACAGTCTCGGTTTATCGGACATGCTACGTGCTTCTGATAAAACCACCTATGCTCGCTGGCTGCTCGTGTGTTACCGCATACTTTTCAACCGCTTTCCTCCGACTACACGATTTACATTAATTCGAGAACTTTATCATTTCGTATGCACAGAAGCTTCGACCCGTCAAGTTTGAGAAATTAAAACATATTTCCCAATGATAGAAGTATAAAGAAACAGTCTTCTAGTGTTTGTAATGTTGAATTGTTAAAAGATACAAATTGTTGTTGGAAAAGTTATTTTGTACTTTTCACTCGATTCCACCGGTTTTATAGTGTTTCCATTAATTCGAAAACTTTATAATTGAATACGTGGACGAATTTCCCATTTAATATTTCGAAGTTAAGCAACGAAGTTTGCGTGTATCAAATTTAGGGTAACGAAGGACAAATACCGACAGTATTAAAAATATAAAAGGAGTTTTATATTATTGCGAATCTAGAATAAATAAAAGTGGAAGAGGAGTTGTAACACGCAATCCTGTCTTTCCCTGTTGCAGGTGGTTCTGTCACTTCGACGACGACAATTACGTGAATGTGCCTCGGCTGTTAAAGCTGTTGGACAACTACAATCCACGAGAAGATTGGTACCTGGGTAGGCCGTCGATACCAGCGCCCTTGGAGATCATCAGACAAGGTCCCGAGCCTTCTAAGCGACCGGTGAGTTTCATTCGCACTGAATATGACTGATTACACGTCAGCCTTTGACGAGAGAACGAAGAGAACCAAGTTTACAGTTGCTTGAAAATAACTGGCAGGCGCGCGCTCGCGCGATCTAGAATCGATAAAACATGGTGTCTTACGAGTGGCGTTCTAAGAGATACAGAGGGAGATTTGGAGGTACGACGGCGTCGAGATATGATCGGCGACGGTGGCTCTCGGCAGCCGACAGGTAAAACGAGGCCGGGCCGATCTTATCGGACGTCAGTGTCATGCTATAGGGCCATTAATCCTTTTTTCGGCGGGAAAAAAGGCGACGCGAGCGCTCGGTGGCCTTCCACATCGACTGCCTCTCGATTCTCCCCCCTTTCCTCTCTACTGTAAAGAGCTGCCTCTTTCCGCTCGCATTTATCATTCCCTTAGACAAATTAGTCGCTCCTTTGATCCACATATCATATACATATTATATATATTATACATATAATCCACATATTTTATGAAAAATCTCTGACAAAGGAAAGACAATTGAACATGCTTCTAAGCTTATTAATACTAAATTTAAAATCGTAGTGCGTACTGTGTGCCCTTTTACTGGCCACCAATCAAAAATGTGCAACTATGCGCAATTCTCATTATTATCGCCTTCAAATCCGTACTTTCACTTTTCAGAAAATATACCTTAGACCTGTTAACTTAACCATTTTTTAGAACTCTAAAACAAATTTGATATGAAAAATGCGAAGCACCGATTTCCTAATCTTCATTAATTCTGTATTAGTGAGGTTGCAAAGAATCCACCAAACAAAAGTAACTTCGAGTGCTTTGGACATTGCTCTTTCAAAAGAAAATTCTACCAAAAAGTATTATGGGGCTGGAAGTATATTTTTTTGGCGGGAAAAAAGGCGACGCGAGCGCTCGGTGGCCTTCCACATCAACTGCCTTTCGATTCTCCCCTCTCCTACTGAAAACAGCTGCTCTTTCCGTTCGCATTTATCATTCCCTTAGACAAATTAGTCGCTCCTTTGATCCACATATCCCCAACGCACCAACTCACGCACTCTTCGATTCCTAACCTAAACGAGAGAGATTTTCCAGGGCGCGCGCTTGCTCGCTCGCAGTGCCGCCTACCGGTTCCTCCTCGTTAGGAAGCCACCAGTCATGGTTAATGACGGTGCAGTGTGGTGCGCCAATCGGTCTCGACTCCTTCTCCTAATTAACGGCGGCGGCAAAAAAGCGGGCGAAGAGAGCAGCTCATCGAAGGAATTGGGAAATACGGCGGGCTTTAAGTGGCTTCTCTCTCTCTCTCGAGATCAGACTGCTGTGTTCACTCGCTCTTGGTTTCGCGCGCAAAGAGGAACTCGCTGATCGGTTCGCGGTAACCCACTTAGTTAGCTCTCTCGATCCGATGTACCCTTGGAATTTAAATTGCTCCCTTCCACCACCGAACACGCCCGATTCGCGCCGCTTAATCCATTATAGCGGCTGGCGACAAAAAGCCGACTGACCGCACACTTCGTGCCACCACCACCACCACTCTCTTTCTTTTCCCTTCTTTCTTTCTCGCTCCTCTAGAATCTAGAATCTCAACTCTAATGCGAAGTAAATGCGCAAACACTCGGCTAACCAAGTACCACGTACACAAAAGAGGATAGGAAAGTCTCCTAATGCGCCGTACGAGCTTATCAACGATGGCGATCGTTCGTCAGGAATTCGCCAAAGTACAGGAAGATCGCCAAGAGAGGAAGAGGAGCGGAGAGGAGTCGAGAGCTTTCTAGGAAGGTTATCTCGAGAATGCTAATTGCATTCGCGGCTCGATATCTACCCTGCCGACTACTACTACTTTGCCCGATCACTTGATGACGGAACTAATCGAGAGAATTACTATTTGATTACCCCCGTCAAATTGAGATATAACAAAAACGAGATTGATATCATAGAAGAAAGTCGAATCTTCATGCAAAAATATTTCGATTTCTCTTGCATTAGGAATTATTAATAAATTATCAATAAATTGGTGATTGAGAATAAAATTCATTTTTATTGCTACTTTATTATTAATTGGAAGAATAACCTTGCAACTTGACGCATTTTTTATATTTTAGTATTAGTAATAAGGGGCAATACAATTTTTAATTACTTATCGTTGGTTTAATTCAAAAATTCAAAGTATATTTTTATTAAAATGTCAAGTGTCATTTATGTTATAATGCAACGTTAATGTTGCAATGTATTTATGAGTTAATTACGCAAAATGCTTTGATCACTCGATGGGAGATTTAGTTGAGAGGACTACTATCAGGAATAATAAGAATTTCCCTACCAAATAATCCCCCTTCAGTTGGAATTACTCAACGCTCGGGAGGCTGAATGATATTAGCGTGTTTACGTACTCGGCGCGTAAAGTGGAGCATAAATCCACTGAGTGGAAAGCGAACCTTTGGTATTATGAAACGCAGCTCTCAGACTCCATTAGTTATATTCAGTTCACTGGATTTTTCCTCTCTCGCTCCCGAGTTCACAACGTTTATTTTTCCTATTATTAATGCAGTATTAATTATAATATCGTGGAGGAAAAAGATAAAGTTCGCCTGACAAATTGTTTGAGGGATAATCAGAGATGAAAGGATCTATCGGCAATTATTGGTGTGGAATGAACTGTGGTTCGATTTTGTTTATACAGTTTTATTTCGATATTTTAGATAAAAATGTGCTTTAATGTTTATAATATGAATCCCATGAGAAACTCATGTGAGATTTCATGTTTCTTTATAACAAGCTGTGCTTTGTAAATTAACTGCAACTTTAAAATTTGCAGCTTATGTTCTTAAAACTTCGCATTTGTTTAATTACACAGACACAGTGAAAAATGTGCACAACAACCATTTGATTTTTCCTCTCCGGCATTCCCAACGCTCTCAATTTACTAAATTTATTTTTGCTATTAATAATGCAATATTAATTATAATACCGTGGTAAAAAAAAGATAAAGATCGCCTGACAACTTGTTCGAGTGCCAATTATTACGATGTAAAATGATCCACGGTTCAGTTTCCACGAAGTAAGTTAGCAGGGAGAAGAGGAGACGGGATAAGATAGGAAAGTCCCTGGCGGGATTGGCGGTGTTATTGCGAACTTATTCGCTCGGGAGAGTTCCGAGTGAATGGACATTGTTCGGGAGAGAGGCAGGGCCAGATAAAAGGAGGAGGAGAGAGGAGCGTGGATCGCTGCTTTTTCAGAGAGCAACGGGCCCCTGGTGGGTCCTCTCCTCTTCATTCAGGCTTCTTACGATCCGGTCCGACCAGTATCCTCGCTCGCTCCGCCGCTCCTCACCGCCAAAGTCGATCGAGTGCGGTTCCTGCTCGCTCGAGAACCCCGCTAGTATCGATAACACGCGTCCTAACCTACTTTGGCCCTTCTAACTACCTCCGCCCCGAGAATGATGAATCATTGCCATGGTAAATCGCCCCTCGTCATACTCGTATTTCTGGATTCCTTTCACCCGACTATCAACCGCGATCTTGATTCTCTTCTCTCGAGAATGTCGTAATTACACCGGTTAATTAATAATATTGTCTCATTGAACCCGTGAAACGGATGATTCAAGTTTATGATAAGTAGTTTAATATGTGAAGAGGATGAATCATAGCATTTTGAATATTAAAATTCTTTGATACAATTTAAGTGAAATTCTTATTTTATTTACGAATATATTGCTAAATCAAAACAACGTTAAGGAAGAAACAGAAATGTTTTATCGGATAATTAACTATCCAATGACTAATTGAACGTCTTGAAAATGCCCCTCTCAATAATTTCCTAATTTTCCTAATTAACCACAGCTATTTTCCGAGCGCAGGGCAGTCCGTCTATTTTGAGTCTAGTTTGGAACACTCCGATAGAAATAAGACAGTTCGATAGGACTTCCGGTGCTCCTCGCAGGCCAATCTCATCCAATTAGCGGTAGGAGGCTGAGTGAGGAAATGGGCTCGCTTTAAAAAGTGATTGCGGTTCCTGCGTGCTCATGTCCCACTTGTACAGGTTTTGCACTGCAATTTCACCTTTTTGCAGATCAGATTCACCATTTCGTACTTCAAGTTCATCCTTTTGCACGTTGAATTTATCTTGTTCTTTTTATAAATCAAATTCAGTCTTGAGTTACAAGAATTTTGCATTGCTTCATTTGTAAATTAAAAATTACTCCTGCTTACAATTTAAAGTTGACTAAAATTGCATTATTAATACTAAGAACAATGTTGATTCGATCAGCGGTTTCCGTCCCAGAAAATCTTCCGTAATGCAATTAACGGCAAAGCTAAAACGAGACGATGACCCGCATTTATTTTCATCTCGAGAACAAAACACGTCTTCCACGAAAATCGAAAAGGCCACCAAAACTAGGTGATCCGTTTTAGCGTCGAACGATCCAACAATTATTTTTCAAAGACTGACGAATCATTGCCGGTTGAAATTCTGTCGGATGATACTCGCGTTTCTGGATTCTCTTTCGGGAGAACAGACTTGGCGAGCACGGTGCGCGCATCTGGACGTTAAGATTTCATCGGTCCATTTTCGCTGCTGTTCTCCGCCGGTGTTGGTTCTCCCTCGGCATTCGCTATCTACGATCTCCGTGCACACGCCAGCAAGCTCTCCTCTCCTCTCTTCTGGTTCTCTCTCTCCTCCTTCCTCCTCTCTTCTGTTTCACCGGTGCCGTACACATGTGCGCGGGTGAAAGGTGGACGGAGCGTGCGGCTGCTCTCTCCAGCACCTACCACCTCCGCCCCCGCCGGACCTCCAGCTGAACACCCAGTTCAGGAAGGAACTCCAAAGATATTCCGGTTCAAGTAGAGGATAACTATACGCGACCTGCAAAGAGAATGCCAATATTCTCTTGTTTCAATGCTTTGGTCAGTGTTTTCGTGCGCAGAGATTATTAGTGTTTGATCATTTCAATGGTTTTTGGTGTAATATATTTATTTCTAGATGCGAGTGAAATATTAGAAATATTTAAAAATATTTAATGTTAAAACGTTTATATTATATATCAATTCCTATTTAGGATTTTATGGGTTATGATTGTAAATGATTTGGGACATTTAATTTTGAAATATAAGTTGGTGGTGACCAGCATATCCAAAATGAAAAAATGAAATGGTATTCGAAAGCTAATGAATTTTCTAATATCTGTCGTAGGCAATTTTGGTTATCACTTTTTCTTATAAAATCACATCCATCTGTAGTCTTATTTCAATATTTTACATAAAAATCTGTTCTATTATTTTATAACGTGAACAATCGCAAGTGAAATTTAAAAAAATTACACGTCAGTTAGAAACAATTCACTTTTTAAAGAAAGATTTGGAATAAACTTCGTGTCAATCAACCAATTACTTTTCGAGGTATTATAATCAATGTTTTCTAAGTCAACTGCAACTTTGTTAACATTTAAAAATATTCCCACAAATTCCCAACACACATTCATAGTCACGCACAGCAATAGTCAAAAATCTCAATCTCCACAGAATGCGATTGACCAAAGATAAACTGATATCTACGTTCGAGGAATTCTACCAGATTCCAGCAGCACTGATCCGTTCATACGGTACAAATCGACGTTCCCGAAGGATTCGCCTTCTCCTGGCATTGGCAATCTCGCAGGAATCCATAATTCAATTCTACTTCTGCGGTAGAAAGGAGTGGCTGCTCCATCGGCGTGAATTAAAGCTAGCCGGAGTTTCTATCGTCCAGGAATGTCTGTGTGTGTGTGTGTGTGTGTGCTGACTAGATCCTCGTAGATTATGCGTATGCGCGCACCAAGGAATACGGCTGGTTTTAGTTGGCATTGCACAGAGTTCCTCGAAACCGCGCGATAAATAGAAAACTCCTTCATAAGTTCTTTTCTCTACGATCACTTAAATCTTTGAGGCACAGAAAACAAATCTAGTTCTAACAAATCATTATTATTTTAGATTAAATATTACCTTTTCTAGCACTAAAATTGTACTTATACTATAAAATAACAAATAATTCTAGAATTTAGCATTCTCACAATCATTAAATGATTCTCCTGGCATGTCTATCACGTTCTGACTGATTTCCTAACTTTGACTAATTCTGTATTAGTGCGATTGCAAAGAATCCACCAAACAAAAGTGATTTCAAGTGCTTTAGAGATTCCTCTTCCAAAAGAAAATTATACCAAAAAGTATTATGGGGCTGGAAATATCAATTGACGCGGTTAAGACAGTATTTGGAGCACTGTGGATTCTCCCTCGGGATTCGCTCTCTTCTGCTCTCTCCTGGCATTTCTATCAGGTTTTGACTAATGAACTAATGCGAAGCACCGATTTCCAAACCTTTACTATTTAATTCCGTCTTAGTGAGGTTGCAAAGAATCCACCAAACAAGAGTGCATGGAGTATTTGGAGGAGTGTGGATGATTGGATTGGTTGGTTGAGGGGCGTTGGAGTGTGTGCGTTTGAGGTCGTCCTTCGTGCGATGCTGCTTTTGCTGGTGGACCCCCCATGGGTGTGGTGTACCATCTTCGAGCCAGCCGAGATTATGGTCTCGCTGCGCCGTTGGTGGACCTTGCTTCCCGCCGGCACTGCGTACTCGTATATTATACTCGCTCGAGAAATCCTCTCCTTTCTCTTCTCCTCTCCTCTCTTCTCTCCTTCTCGTTCTCTTGCACGGAGGACTAGATAGCTCGGACTGCCTCTCCGCCATTCCTATCCACCCTGAATTGTAGCATCCGAGATATCCTACATGCTTCTCGCGGCGCAACTTCCTCCGAGGATTCCACGCGCCGCTACTTAGTCCACTCGAGATCCACACTCGATAAACAAACCGCGCTCGCACACCGTTTGCAATGTATTTCGTTTTATATGAAATTTACTAACCCACGGCAATTTGCTGAGTTTAAATTTCGATTCTATAATGTTGTTTCTCTTATTTTCGTTGATAATAGATTTGTAAACTTATAATCTGGTTGTTGTTGTTTAAATTGTACTTTGTGAATTTGTTGAGATATTCAATTAATAATTACGTATATTCGAATGGGAAAAATAAAAGTTTCCTTTCGTAAAATACGGTTTATAAATTTATAGTAAATAATTCATATTATTTATGTTAGAAATATATAAGTGATCAACGAGGTTAATTTTGGGGAAAAGAACCGTTCGCTTTGAATAGAAATACATTTTCTTAAACAAAAAAGTTTCTTTAAAGAAGACAGTGTTTTACTTCAAAAAACCCGATTCCAAAATTTTAGGGGTGTGTCGATATCTTTTTTATCCGCTGTACGTGCACCTTAAAATGATGAAAAATGAATGACGAGATTTAGTCCTGGCAAAGTGATACTGTTATTAGAGGCAGTAAAGATCGCAAGTACCGATTAAGAGGAATCAGTTTTATAGGGCGATCGGTTCGGGTGCTCATCAACGCTGCTTCCTTTTGTCCCCGGTAATTAATATCGATCCTCTCTAAAGAGTATATTATTAACTCTTTAATAGAGAATTTTTTGTTCAAAAAAATATCCATCATATAATTCCCTGCGATTTTAATTAATTTCTAATAAATATAGCAATATTTTTAATATTGAAAAGTCATTGTTTTCTTTATTCCAAGATAAGAAATAGTTTTCTTTTGTTATACTAATTGCAGTTTCGTTTAAATTTCCATTTGTTAACTTGCAGAGTTTAATTGCAATTTTTTAAAGCGAGAACTAATTTATTTCTCCTCGCCACGAACATTCTCATCAAGCACCGTTAAAGCGTTAAGAGAGCTGTTTCATTGTGCGAAAGAAGGCCTCGGCAATTTGTCAGGACTTACACTAACAGTACAAGTGCGACTAATGCAAGTGGAAAGTGCTGTGCTCGGAGAGAAGCTTAGTGCTTGCCGGTGAGCAATCGCATTAGCTTCGATAATGAAATTCATTTAACGCTTGCTTCTGCCTGACTTTTAATCTCTTCGAAATACTACAGCGTCTCTTTCTCTCTCTCTCTCTTTCGCGTGTCAGGCAATTTAAGGAGCGCGACAGCCGATTTTAATTAAGTCCTCGCAGCCGAGAGCCTCGGACTTTGGGCGCTCGCTCTTAAATCGGGCAAGTTTCGCCTCCGATTAAAGTCGGCGGCCGCCGCCGTCGCGTTAATTCGAGAGCTGATCGGCGGAGTTTCGCGGTAAATTTTGCACTGCCCCAAGAAAGAGGAGGAGGAGGAAGAGGACGCCACTGCCGAAAAAGCGTTGCTTGTCCGGGCGTGCGCCGCGCCGCCGGTATAATTAATCGTGGCGTCGACAGTAATCCGAGCGAGGAGCCAATAAATTCATTAGTCCCGCTGCGCCCCGTAGAAAGAAGAACCAAACCAGAGACACCTTTTCTCTCTCCATTATGCTCGCTGACTTTCGTCACGCTTCGTAAACGACCACTAATTAACTCTTTACGTATTGAGAGCTTACTTCATCTTTGTTCGATAGAAGAAACTTGTTGTATTAATGAAACTGTTGTCTTGGAATGTTTGGAAGGAATGAGAAATGATAGTCTGTGGAAAATGTTGCGTAATTCAAAAAGTTAACTCTTTCAATGCTAATTGAAAGAACTAATTTGACGAATTTACTAAGGTTTGGGAAAAAGCTCACAAAAAGCAAAATGAAACTGATATTTAGAAAATTCAAAAAGCAATATATTACGAAATAAAGGCAGAATAAAGTAATGCCAATTATATTTCAATATTTACACAAATATAAAACCACGAAAACAGAAATTAATTTCTCTTTTTTCAATAATGTTTTTAATTGTGAATCTATTTCGAGATAGAGAACACTTTTTGCAAGTGTTGCAGAGGTTTGCGAGAGTTTTAACAGTGTTAAAGTTCCAATGGAATGTCTGCTGTAATTATACGTAAAATGACTGCGCAGAATGTTACTGATTTCGCAACATACTTTACTCTTTTACTATGTTAATCCAGTGATTTGCAATACACAAACAGAATGAATCGCGATATTCGAATGTACTTAAGCCTCTTATTTGAATTCAATCGACATTTACATGTTTCACCATATTCGACTCTAATTGAACATATTGGAAAATGATTATCATAATACAACCAATTAATTTCCGCAGAACTGACCAAGACAATTCTCTCAATTGGCCGATTACAGAGGAATTCTTGGTATTGGTAGGGCAGTGTGGTCTAATTTGCGTGGAGTCTGAAAGGCCGCGATAGGAATAAGACAGTGGGATCTGGTGATTGGTGGTCGCGGGCCAATTTCGTCCAATTAACGGTAGCAGAGTCCGAGTTAGGAAATGGGTTGGCTATAAATAAGGAGAGCTCGGACGTTAAGGGTTCGTTCTCTCGGAGCTATCGAGCTTGAGTATCGGCTCGATGATTCCACCAGTTGCACTCGCTCGTCCCTCCGGCGCGGCGAGTGCTCCGCTTCCTTCGATCCTCGTAATAATAAAGCGCGTCCGCTAATAAGTTCCTGGTTTTACGGTTCATCTGTTGGCTTATCCCGCGGCAGAATCATTCACTGATTTCTCACTTCTAATCGCAACCGCCCCTCCCCTTTTTTTCTTACTCCTAGAAGAGATACTCGGAAGAATCGAGGCTCTTTCCCAGAGCTAATTAACTCCAACTTAAATGAACGTCTCTCGACACCGTAGGGTGTCTAGTTTAACAGGTCATCACTAGTTTCTAACGACTGCTACCTTTTCCCGCGCTACCATTTACCTTGGGGATAATGTAACGAACGCCTCATCCTTATTTATCGATCATCCACTTAATGATTCTTTTGGCAGTTCTATCACGCTTTGATTGATTGACGAATTATACCCACCAACGGTTCCATTCCTACTGCTGGGATTTCGTTTATGTATAAGAATTCGGAAGCCTTTCAAAAGTGCCTTGTTAAATGGGTCGTTGTTTAATTAAGTTATTTCGTTTTGTACTCAGAAATTAGAGGAGGAGATTATTGAGAGATATTATAATGCGATGTTTTAACAGGCCATTATTTTGTTTATTAATTATTTCCTCTTCTAACACCACAATTTTACCCATCGTATAATGTTGGAATAAAAAGAAATGTTGGTCTTTGGAATAGTTTGGAAGTCTTTTAAAAGTGCCAAGTGGCTTGTTCTTTAATTACGTCATTTCGTTTTGCATTTAGAAATAAAACAAGACAACCATAGAAAGACACAATAATATAATGCTTAATTTAACAAATCATTATTATTCTTTAGTAATTATTACTTTTTCTATCACCAAAATTTAACTTGCACTATAAAATAACAAGTAATCCTAGGATTTAGTATTCTCATAATCATTTAATGATTCCCCTGGCATTTCTATCACGTTTTGACTGATGGACGAATTATTCTAGTTATATCTATGAGTCGTACGATGCCTACTGCTCGGATTTAATTTATCGCGGTGATTCTCTAGCTAACTGATCTCGGAGGCATAACACTCCGCTCTCATATTTATGCGAACGGCCGCTCCGATGATTAGGATCTAGCGCCCGGAAACTAGCGGCATGCCTATCTCTCCCTGTGTATGTGTGTGTGTGTGTGCGATGGGTTCCGCGGGTTGATTACCTGCCGGATTTTTAATGTATGCGCGGCTCTCGAGCGTATATTAGAGTGCGAAATCATGGTGAAAGGGAGGAGGATGCGCGCCTTGATGAGAAGCAGCCAGGTTTCGGCATAGTTTTTCTCAGGATTTACTGCTAATAGCCACGTCCAATTGTTAATCGATCCCGAAGATCCCCCTCTCTTTCTAGGCAAAGAGAGAGAGCGTGTATCTCATCCAAGCTCACTTTTAATATCCTTCTAATTAAGATCCCCATATTTCATGCCTCTTATCCGCCGCCGCCGCCACCTCCGTCGATTGCGTGTCCAGCTTTATTAGGCGGACTTCATTAATCCCGGCTTAGGGAGATCCGTAAGTTCGCAGTCGATGGTTGAAGTACAGGCTGATTCATTTGCGTCGGACGTGAATCGTGGTTTAATTTTCATTAAATGTGGATCGAGTAGTTATATTTTATTCTAGCTTATTTTAGGTGGCTTTGCCTGATTAAAATTTCGCATTTTGTCTAAGACGTCCTTTTTGGTGCTATGAATTCAGGTTTTAATTCTCAGGCAATCCTTCACTTCTTTTTATCGAATTATTTTTTATTATTATACATATTTTGATTTTTATATATTAAGATGTAACGCAATATTGAAAATTCGTCTCTTTGGCAGACTATTTTGAAGATATAGTATTATGAATTAATACAGACATTGTATATACATCAGATATATAAATATATAACTATATTAGAGTACCATATAAGGAATACTATAAAAAGAAATATAGAAATCATGGTATAATTAAAGTTACAAGAAAATTCATATCAACATCGTTGATGGTGCAATTAATTCAAAGGCGTATGAATCATTTGTTATACAAACTAAAATATTGGCACAATTAAAATTACAAGAGAATTCATATAAAAATCGTTGATGGAGCAGTTTGTACTGAACAGCTGTTTCAAAGACGAGTGAAATAAAAGCTACAATATTATCATAATTCAAACGACAAAATAATTCATATAAAAATCATTGAAGGAGCAGTTTGTACTGAACAGCTGTTTCAAAGACGAGTGAATCAAAAGCTACAATATTTACATAATTCAAATTACTAGATAATTCATATAAAAATCGTTGACGGAGCAGTTTGTACTAAACAGCTGATTGGAAGGCGAGTGAATCAGAGTGTAGAGAGGAGGCGTTCTGTATAGGATTAAAGGTGAGGCTGAGAGTTGCGGTAGTAGTGGGAAGGGTGTCTCGCACAATGACGAAAAAAGCATCGGCATGTCGGGAAGGTGTACTTCTGGGTCGCATAATGGCTCCATTGTAGCTATCCGCGCGATTCGCTCGAATACAAGGGATTCCAAGGATAGCGGAGGGTTAGAGGCGGGGGCCGTGCTCCCGATTCCTTCGGACCAGGAATCCCACTGTGGCCTCGCATCAATCCCCTTGACTCCTGGCTTCCTCGTTCTCAAACATACTTAGAACTTCACCGCACGCACCCATACATTCGTCCCCAGCCGCGGCTGAACAAAGTATTCTCGTCACGCATATCAAATAAGAACGTATTCTGCTTTGAAGTGACTATTTTTAATTAAAGACGACTTCCTCTTTTGAGGGAATTTGCATGTTTTTTATTAAAAGGAAAACAGTATTCTTGCCACGCATTGATTTTTGAAAAGTAATTTTGATAGAAGAAAGTATTCTAATTTGAAGTATTTATTTTTAATTAAAACGACTTTCTTTTGAGGAAATTTGCCTCTTTTTATTAAAAGGAAAACAGTATTCTTGCCACGCATTAATTTTCGAAAAGTAATTTTGATAGAAGAAAGTATTCTAATTTGAAGTAATTATTTTTGTTTAAAACGACTTTCTTTTGAGGTAATTTGCCTGTTCTTTTTTTTTATTAAAAAGAACTTTCTTTCCATTATGCTAGGAAAAGTTCAAGTTATGCTAGAAAATGGTCGAGGGAACTCATGAATTGAGATGGCAGAATCTGGAATATAATAGTTTTTTGTTAGAGAATAAGGTTTTCTACGTTACGCAGGATTTTTTATTTTGCTCTCCAGTTCGTCAGTTATAGCGAGGAAAAAGTTAATGAAACAAAAGTGCCGGAAGGCAAGAGCAATTTTCTATGCAAGAGATCATCAACCGGAAGAAAATGGCGAAGTAAACCATGACGATATTAAATTAAAACTCCACTGACTTTTACACTGCTATAATTAACAAATATAAACTGAAAAATCACTTTTCCATCAACAACATTCACCTCTTGGAACGCTAGAGACATTTCCAGGCTGCATACTTGCAGCATCCTTGATTCCATCGAGGAGAGGAAATCTTTGAGAGGCTTTTACTTTTATTTCACCGGCATAGTTTAGTATTATTGCCGAGGGAAAATTGGCCTGGTGGGAGAAGTGAGCGCGGGATGCAGCTGTGTGCTCATTGCGGAAGATGAAACGGATCGGCTAAGAATAAGGGTGGTGGTGGATAAAGGAGAGGAGGAGATATCCCGGAGGAAGGAAGAGGCGGTGGCGGCCGTAGGTGGCCGCAGCAGGAAAGGAGGAAACCTGCTGCTCGCCACTGGCCGTATTAATCATTTTGCCGAGCGAACCTCGACAAGGATAACACCAGTCATCCTCCGCGAAATGGACCGAGCTCGGAGGCAGAGCGAGAGAGAAGCCCCCTGCAAGATGAGCAGGACGAAATGATTATAAAATACGAGAGGCTTTATTAAAGGTATCCGTCGAATCCGCAGGCCCGATAATTATCGGCTACCATTCGTTTTAATTGAGGGAACCGCACTTGTGCGCCCCTGATTTGCATCTGCCGCTGTAATCTTTTAGCGCTCGCTCGCTCGCGCGCGCGCGCCACCGAGTGCTCCTCTCTTGCTCCTTGTCATCCTCGTGGTTTTCTTATTTCGCGCAGGTTGGAATGCCGAGGTTGAATGGACCACTGATACGATATTAGCCCTTTTCGCTTAAGAAAGGATGTTTATCGCCGCTTCAGATTTTTCTAGAAACACAGACCTTTACAGGATTTGTAGAATTAATTATATGTGCACTAAGAAGACACCTTTTCTTCTCATTAAATAATTTAGGATATAAAAAAATCGAAAAATGCTCGAATTAATTCTTAATAGAATAATAATTCTTTCGTCGGAAGAAAAGATATTTATGGTTGGGGAGATTTGTCTGGAAGAGGAAGGTCCTTGCAGGATTGACAGAATTAATTGGATGTGGAAGTAGGGTGGCACCTTTTCTCACATTGGGCGGATCAGAAAATCGCAGCCCCCTTTTCACGCCGTCTCTCACACGGATGCGAGCCACATGTCCTGCATTCCTATTCCCTAGTTCTTTTACTCCCTCGGCCTCCTCCTCCTCCTCTACTCTTCTTCTTCTTCTTGCTCTTTCCGCCCCTTCTTATGCCGCGACACTCCTTTCCACTCATCTTCTCTCCTTCCGTCACACGTCAAATCGCCCGTCTCTCTGCACGGCTGCCTTTTGCTAGTTCTGCATCGCATCTGCTTATCTCCACCTCGTATAAATTTTCGTACGTGTTGAACGAAAATCGTATTGCAGTCATACCGGAAGTATCGGCGATACTTTGTTCCGTGGTATTCGAGTGGCGCGTTCGTTGCTTTCGCTTCCTTTTTCTACCGCGTGTGTGTAATGGGATTTGTTTTATTCCGATTATTGTCTCAGGAAAGGGAAAATATACAATAAAACCTCCACTCGAATCTCTGATCTGATTGACGCCATATTTATCTGTATTAATTTTGAATTACCTTCGATAAAAATTAAGGAATTGAAACAAAATAGATTTAACGAACCGGTAATCCAATTAACGCGAAATTTATAGCAGTTAAACAAAATTCTTGACTGGCTACGAAATTCGAACAACTAAAAAAAGATATAAGAGTTCTTAGTGAACTAAGCAACCTGAAAAATAAAACAATTTCGAATAATGTGTTAAGGTTGGGTTGCATTACAATTTTACTTTGTTCAGCCAACGCATTTCCGATATACACACTAATTAATACATTTTTAATTCACATATCACACTCTGCAGAATATGCAATCAATGTTCTTTTGCTTTCAAATAATCAAAAGGAGATTTATCCTAACAAGACTAAACACTCTCCGATCTATTGTCGGCGTATCGTCGCGAGGATAATTAGAGTGGTGCTCGTTTGGTTGCGAGCCTCTCTCGTTCCATAGTGCTCTCTTTTTTCGGCATAGTCGGCATTGCGATCGCACGGTCCAAGGGCGCCAGCCAGTAAAACTGTCCTCGGCGAGGAATAAGGCGAAGGTGGCGGTGGCAGGGAAAAGAGAGGGCGAGAAAGGGATCGAAAAGGGAAAAAGAGAGAGCGAGAGAGTTCACGGGGAATGCCGGTGTTGGTCAGGTCCGCGCGCACCGGCTAATTGCGCCCGAGATAATTAAATCGGGAGAGGCCGAACGCTCGCTCGCTCGCTCGCGCGATTCCACGTAATTACGACACGCTCGGCGAAATGCCGGCTGCGATTCCCTTCGCCTCCTTCTTCTATCTGTCAGCGGAGAGAATTCGGAGGATGCTGTTCACTCAGCGTCCCTTATCGGCCCGAGCAATTTCCCACTTTATCTCCGAGGACATCTCATCCGATGCCGACTTTAACCGAGGAGTGTTGCATCGAATTCGAATTCGGCTCATTAGACTAGCGATAAACTCGGATACTTAATATTCTATTAGTCGGCGAAGGAAGAAGAAGAAGGAAGGAAGGAAGGAAGAAGGGGAAATCGGAGAGGACGCCGCAATAAAAGCGCTCTGTCGTCCGCTTCGTTCTTCCTTCTGCTCGCAGGAGGAGGATTCTCCCCGGCCTTTCCAAAGGGAACGAGTTAATTGGAAGGTCTGTCGATTTAATGACCGCGTACACCGGCGCACCATTTCGCCCCTCGTCTCTCTCTCTCTCTGTTTGCGTCGTTGTCGTCGTCGTCGTCCGCTGAAAACTTCCGGAAATCGTCGCGCGCGCGCGCGCGTCCGCTTCGCGAACGTGGGAATGGCTTTGAAGGGCGAGCGGAGACTGCCTGGCGTAGACACTGCGTGCGCAAGACACATCCTCCTCTGATTACCCCACTTGGGCTGCTTACTCCCGCGGAAAATCAACATTATTTATGAGAGCCTCGTCAACCAGCTCGGACGGATGCCAGAAATCCACTAAGGACGCGCTAGCGCTGCTTTCAGACAGCAGCCACACCAATTTGCGTGGATGCCGAGAAAGAAGTATTTCGAAGTCATTAGGTTGTTACATATGAAATGTTGAACCTTTCCGTTCTCCTTGAATAGACAAAGATGTTCCCTCGGCAACAACCTGATATTACTGGGTTTATGAATCTCCTCTGATTCTTAATGCTCCGGGAAAAGCCATTCGGTGGAATGCGGTCTTGTTAAGTAATAACGAGCGTTATTTAGTCGATGTTTGGATATTATTTTGGTTGGATGTTGTAAATCATCCCTTCAGTGAGCAACGCGTTTTGTAGTATTCCAATCTTACGTTTCTATTACGTTAAAATAATATTAATACGTATATCTGATGTATAATAATGTCTGTATTAATTCTGTATATTATTGAGTAGACTATTTTTTGTATTATATTAGATTTTGATATATAAAAGTTAAGACCCATATGTATCTGCAAGAAATTTGGCACGAGAATTCTTCGATAACTTAGAAAAAACCTATCACTATCAAATATCAACGGTTCGAAGTCGATTAAAACAGTTAATATACTTCGTTATACAATATTATATATAACAGGCATAATGAAAATTCCTAGACAATTCATAATAATCCCATAAGCCATAATCTACACACAAAACTTGTATTTGTATACGTCTTATATGTATACAATATTATACAGAAAAGAACAGAGAAATAACACGAGCATAATGCAGATTCCTAGATAATTCATAACAATCCCATAAACCGCAATCCACACACGAAATTGGTGATTCAAAGGGCAGCGAATGCAGCTTGTAGGTAGAAAGGGGATGATTCGGCCCTTTCCACGAAGTAGGCAGATAATAGTGCGGTTTCGGCGGGGAGGTTAGCTTAGCAGTAGGGATTGGAAAGCGACGGAGGAGCGAGGATCAGTGAGGAGAGGATCCATGACCCATGACGGCCCGCGGCGGCGTCGGCGGCGTCGGCGGCGCGGCGCATCGTGCCCGAGATGTGTATCCATTCCGGGGCTTCGAAGGGAACCTCCACCGTCGGCCACGTACGCTACCTCCATTACTTCGATATTATTATACCGGCTGCCCACTTCTCCTTCTTTCTTATTCCACTTCCTCCGGCATTTGCCGTCCTTCTCGGTTTCCTCGTCGGCCGACGACGCGCATCCGCTACACTCGCTGCCAGGGTACTCTAGTTATACTCTCGGCACGCGGCAATCGCCCTCTCTTTTTATTCTCCTTCTTTAGTTCTTTCATCGGGTTTTTTGTATGCTGGTATCAACAGATAATTATCGTAAAGTAGTTGTAATATAGTTACTTGTTTTTAGCGATTTTTTTCTAGGTCGGATCACAGGTTTTTGGTGTAAAACTTGACTCAATTTGAAGATAGGTCTCTGTTTGAAATAGTTGCTATGGGAGTTGGTACTTTTTGTATGTAGCAACTAATTTGTACTAGAAATCTGCTAATAAGGAATAGTAAATGTTAGTGATTTATTTACTGATAGAATTCGAATGAAAAATTATCCAGTAACATCATATAAACAATATAAAAAAAGATCTGCTTTGATTTGAAAGACAGAAATATTTAAAGCATAGAATCTTGATGAGTTTCGCACGGCTTTTGACTCCAATTACAGGAGCCGTTAGTGGAGATTCGTATGCAAACCTTAAGTTATATATTTAGAAATCATATCTAAAAGCTTTGCATTTTAAAGAAGACACTCTCTTCGAAACTTAAGATAATCATCACGGAAATGACGACTTTTTGTAGGCGTCATGTGTTAACGACGTATATTACGCTATCCTCGATATTATCGTACCGCGTGCCGACGCAGCGCGTCGCGCTTTTCTTGTTTTCATTTCACTTCGCCAGCTCTTTTACCTCCTACGTTTACAGGACGACGTGTATCCGGTGGATTCACCGCTCCTATATTCTAGTTGTCCTCTCCTCTTGGTTTCTAGTTTCCTTCTAGATGTACGCCGTTAATCAACTTTTCGACGATACTGTCAACATATAATTATTGCAAGGTGGTTCTCTGAAGTGGATTTATTTCTTATGTTTCGAAATTCATTTGATAGTCGTATTTGAATTTGATACAATTTAAAAGGTCTCTCTTTTGAAATTGAAATCATTTCTATCAAAAGTGTAAAATTTGCAATAGTTGTGGGATAAATTTGTCTCTACAGGAATTGTTTAAAATTCGCTCTTAATATATTTAGAAACCATACCTAAATTTCGTCTATTATTTCCAAAATTAAAACAATTTCTATCGGAAGTATAAAATTTGCTATAGTTGTGGGATAAATTTGCTTTTCCAAGAATTTATTAAACTTCGTTTTTATCTACGACTTCTCTAACCTTCGCAACTTCTCTCTTAGAAGTGTAAGAAAATCATCACGAAACCGACCACTTTTTGCAAGATATTAGAGGGCGGGTCGGCTAAAGAGACATACATTACACGATTTTCAATATTATTATACCGCGTGCCGAGGATTGCAGTTCGCCTTCTTATTCGACTCGCTGGGATTCCAGGGATCGGTTGGATTCGCCGCTGCTGTACTCCAGTTCTACTCTCTCGTCTCAGGCACCGGCTGCGTATCTCCTCTTGCTCCTTTAATCCTGCGCTCGTTCTCCGCACTCTCCTGCGCCCCCTTTTTTGCTCTCCGGCGTCGCGTCGCCTCGTAGTACGTAGCACGTGCACACTCGCCGAGGAAGCCGCTCGTAATTATCGAATGAGATAGGACTCGATGGGAAATCAAGTTATAACGTCCCTCGAGAGCCACGCCGAGATTACTTAACGTCTGAGACGACGAGTTTGTTTACTAGTGCACTTTCCTTCGGCAATTATTCTTGCACTTGCATCAAATGTTTGTTTACTAGTGTTGTTGCACTTTTCTTTAGGAATTATTCGAGTACTTGCACCAAGTATTTGTTTACTCGAGACAGTGTTTAATTGTGGTTGTAACTGCAAGAATATTGATAAACAAAAGCAAGTGTGTCGTTTGGGATTGTTAGAAAGATCATTTTTAATAGGGAATTTTGAACAAGTGAAGTTCTATACATTGATATAATTAAACTATAGGAAAAAATTGCAATATAATATTATGTGATTATAATAATATAATATATATTAGGTATACGGGAAAGTTTTGTTGAAAAAAGAACAAAACTTTCCCTTACACCTAATAAATTTGTAAATCACTGCTTTTGAACATGCAATACTTATCAGTGAATTATAAATTAATTAAATATAAATGACAAATATCTAAATGTACCATTTAAATTAGGATGAACATTATTCCACTCCAAAACCGACCTTTTTTTCCTTAAAAAAAAAGAGACCTAAGCAGAACAAAGACTTAACAAACAAGCAGACATCCGCGCACGTGTTCCTCTTAAGTCCGCGAGTCTCCAAGTATCGAGAAGTGGAGCGCGCACTCTTTAAGAGTCTTAAGTCTGGCAAAGCGGTTCCAAAAGTTCGCCGGCAAGTGGCTCGCTGCTCTGTAATTACGGGATTTCGTATTGCAGTAGGAAATTAGACGATAGAGAGGAGCGTCTGGCTGGCGAAAGAAGGGCTGCAACGGTTCCCTGTTATCAGGAGGAAGGAATTTCCATGAGAGCTGGTTGGTGAAGCGTATACGCGGCGCGCGAAAGAGAGAGAAGAGAGGAGAAGAGAGGAGAAGAGAAGCTTCACGGTGCGTGATCTCGCGCACGTTTCCGTGGAAATTTGTTGGCCTAGGCGAAGCGTGTTGGAGCGGCGCGTACGCTCGAGCGGCTTTCGAAACAAGAAGATCGTTCTGCGAGGCGAATAGCTGTGTGGCGAGCGAGCGAGCGGGCGATGTTGCCTCGCGCGGCGTCGAGATCAACGGCGGGCGATCAGGCTTGCTGCTCGTTTAATGGCGTTAATCATAGTTATTCCGACCGAGAGAGATTCGAACTGCCTGCCTGCTGGGCTCCGGATAATTGGAGCGCGCGCACACACACACACGCGCGGTATAATTTATATCGGAATGATCGCACGTCCGGAACTCTCTTTCTCTTTCTCTCTCTCGATTTGATTCCCCCTTCGAAATTCTTACCCCTTTCGCCCGTCGAAACGCTGACGTTGATCCGACGCGGATGGACCGACAGTTTTCGTGCCGCAGCGGCCAGCAGCATCCAGGATACAATCTCACGTTCTCCTGATGAATGATAAATCGGCTGTAATCGACGTCTATCGGTATGCACGGCCGCGCAGGACGCCCCACGATAACGAGACATTCATCCGGGACGCGCGTCACACACGTCATAGTTGCACGGCCCTGTCAATCGATTGCGTCGGGTGGTCCAGCAATACCTGCCACTGAGATATCTCACGCGCGAGATATCTCTCGTGGATGAAGGATCAGCGGAATTTAAAAGAATCGTTTTACAATAGGTCGGAGATCAACTATTTTCAGAATGAACATCGCAAGATTTAGTTAACACTGACTTGTTTATTTCTGGTTATATAATTATTTTTATTTTGAATAGTCGAATGATCACCTATGAAGTAAAGATGATATTTTTAGAATTCACAAGGTTTAATTAACACTTTAATTAATTAATTAACACAGTAAAGATGACGTTTTCAGCTGATTGGTAATTTAATACGAGGGAAAACTTACGAAGTTTATTTTTAATAAGAGCAAAAGGAAGAAGTGCCTGCTAGAAGGATTACTTTGGCACAGGAAAGACAAGATTCTTTAAAAGCAACTGGGAGTTACTCTAAATTGGAAGCGATAAAAGAAAATTACGTTTCTAAGTAGGGAAGATTATAAAAGGCAAAGGCCGGGAGATAGGAAGCTTTTAGTACTTTCAAAACTGTCGAGCATAAACTCGTTGCGAACGCCGAGATCAAAGGATCGCTCTAGTAATTTTCTCGAATCATATCTCATCTCGCATTAAGAAACTTCTTGATAGCAATTAATTACAGTGATAAAATCGTACAAATTTTACTACACTTTTTAATCCGACAAATAAGAAACTCTTCTGATTTGATATGAGCGTCTCCGCGTCGTGGACTTTCCGGGGGCGCAGGTAGAGAAAAGTAGTGGAGTGCCAATTGCAGTTTGTTTAGCAGTGATGAGTGGTGATTGAGGCTGCTGGTGATGGGCCAGACTTATCTCTGGGAGAGGGCCTGGCGGAGAGTGCTCCGGGCGATATCGGTCCCTCTAATCTCTTCATTAGCTCTAATATAGCGGACAGCCACCCACCGTTCATCAGATGTTAGCCGCGCTCTGATTCGACGTCGACTCGTACGCCTTCGACGATCACACGACGTCCAAGCACACATTTCAAGGAAACACTTCTAAAGAAAGCTAGCTTCGACTAAAGATCTTCCTTGATCCAGAGACGTAATTAGTCAGAGGGGAAATCGGAGGGTGGAATCGCGCCGGGTTGATGATATCCTCGAGATTGTCACGTCCCATAGATGGTGCGATTAGAGTGGTAAATGCCTGCTGGATAATTAAAACGGTTGAGGGATCGGTTGGCCGCAACAGGTGTCGGCGCGATCCTTCCTTGCCAGGCATCTACCGATTCCCGGAGGAATCCAAGCACATCCAATTAGCTGGCTTCTTTCGGTGCTCGGGGATGAAAGTCCGAGATAGAGGAGTGGCTGTCCCGTTACCTCCTAACTGCCAACAATCAAGTTATCGGTAGTCCGGCGAGGCTCTCGCTATCGATAAGTAAGCATTACCGGGCCGCGCAAGGTGGCAGTAACAGTGCTGCTGTGATGGGAGAGCGCAGAGCGCGCCCCTCCACCTCGCTAATCCCGTTGTTCCGCATTGCACGCTATACTTACGAGGGGAGTCCACGACCTCCAACTCTACCATTGCCTCCTTTTCTACCACAAATTGTGCGCTACCACGCCAATAATTACATTCTAGAATATTGGCTGTTTATAACCAGCCATTTTCCTTAAAAATGTCTGAACTTTAACATCGTCTGATTGCACTGCTGAATCGTTTATTTTGTTGCCTGCGAAGGAAAACAAATAAAAGTTATATACAATTTGATCGTCGAATCAATACTTTGGGCAGAAATTTTCTTTATTTTCTTACTTTTCCTTTGCCATAATTTTGCTTATTTCTTTGTTTGTTATAATTGATATGACTTTGCAAGAAAATCGTATGTAAGATTTGGTTGTTCCTCGTCGACAACACAGAAGGAAAGAAATTAGCGATCGCATCGGAGTATATTAATATTTAACCCTTTTAATGTCGAATTGCTTGTAAAAGAGAAATTAATTTGTATCCTTTCATAATGTTTTATATTTATGGTATTCTTCGCATAGGTGCGATATTTTTCGTCGGCACTAAAAAGATTAAGTATTTCCAGTCTTCGAATCGATTTTTAAGGCACTGACTGTCTACAAACGCCAATTACTCCATCATCTAATTATTGACAGGGTTTTCTAAATTTCGAGCTATAATATGTTGAGTTATAATACTTCTTCGAATCGATTTTTAAGGCAAACTGCTGACTTCAAACGCCAATTACTCCACCATCTAATTATTGACAAGGTTTTCTAAATTTCGAGCTATAAAACTTCGACATTATCAAGTTCCAAGTGGTGGATTCCGCTTGCTGGAGCGTAAAAGTAGAGCGAAAATAGGACGTTAATAAGAAGTTGGAGAGAAGTCGAAGGGGATCTGATGGTTGGATCGTTGGGGGAGCTCGCACTCCCAGAATATGGTCTCGTTATAGTGCGGGAGTTCTCGTTGCTTCGGAATCGAGCTGGGATATCCGCTGGGAAGAGTCGATCCTCTCCTCGAGAGAGGCCTCGTTATTCGACACACTAGGTGGCACACGACGCTCATATAATTGGCCGGTGTCCTCGCGATTTTAGTTAGCCCTCGATACCCACCGCTGATCCCATTTCAACTGCTCGCCTCCATTCGTTAAGCTTCAGCTGCCAGCTGCAAGCTCCGTTTCCCTCGCGATCATATCGTACTATTCCCTCGATATTTTACCTCTCCTCTCTCTCTCTCTTTCAATATGGCTCATCCTATTACATCTTACACCTCGTCACACCTTTAAATATTTCTCACATCAATCTGTTTTTTTAAAGAATTGTAGAAAATTCTAAATTATATATATATTGATTATAATATTTAGTATTATATTAATATTGAAGTTGCACATTTTTAAGTCTTCTGCTACACCTTGTTAAAATGCTTATTAACGTTGGAACGTAGTAATATTAATTATATTAATCATATTTAATACAATTGTATATATTTTCAAGTCGTATGACTTAGTAAATTAAATATCTACTAATATCGTATATTAAATATTAGTGTTTTATTATTGGTACAATTCGAATGAAAAACTGTATCCAATATTAGAAGGAATTCATATAAATATTTACAGAAGAATCAGAAATATTCTGTGTTCGATTCAAATTATATAAATACTTAAAGTATGAAATCTGGAATATCCATGCATACAACTTTATATACAGCTTTTGTAATTTCCAACTGCCTCTAATATTCTAAAATTCTAACGCCACGTATTAAATCTCACTATTTTACCATCAAATAAAACTCAAATTGCAAAACTACCCATTAAAAACACTATTATCATTTATCCTGCATTATTCGAACTTGTTCCAACATCGTACCAGCTTTTCACTGCTACTATCACCAGACAACTCAACAGAATCCTTCCAAGAGCGCTCGCATCTCTCTCTCTCTCTCTCTCTCTCTCTCTGGTAAAAGAACAGTGGGATTCATTGGATAGCTGTATTACACTTAGATGCGGAACACGCGATCGCCGGGAGCGAGTGCCTCTCTAATCAGTGCAGGCTGGAACAATGGGAGTAAAAGTTCAGGTGACCTCAGAATTCCGCAAAGCGTCGTAGCCAGCGTTGAAAGAGAGAGAGGGCAAGAGAAAGATAGAAAGAGAGATAGAAAGAGAGAGATATAGGATACAGTATCATACAGAGAGGACAGATAGTAGCTATGGGTGGTTCGTGACCGGGTGCTCGCGCGACTCGATGTTGTATTATTCAAATGCGCATCCGAGAGAAAGAGAGAAGTCGAAAGAGAGGAAGAAGAAGAAAGGGTTGGGGAAGGTGGAAGTGGCGTGCTGCCCTGTTGTAAAGGCAGCGCGATCCTATCGGCCACCCTCTATCGCTCCTGTATATCTAATGCGCCCGTGAGGTCCTGTCCGTTTATCCACACGCCACACTTCTTCCATCCCACCACCACCACCCTCTTCGCTCTCTCTCTTTTTCGATCCTTCATCTTTCATCATAGAAGTCCGCCGAGTACAAAACTGTCGAGAAAGTCAGGAATATCGACAGAAGTTATCCTTAAAATGAGATCAAACTCGATGGATTATCCGTAGAAAAACAGTAAAATGTCAAAAATGCGCCAAGTAGTTTGAGTTCCCGGCAAAATTGAAATATAACAAAAATCGATTTAAGTCGCAGTAGCAACGAACAATGAATCAACAATAAATCGGCGCTTAACCCTTTTAGTGCCGAATTTCACGATTTTACTTAGGATTTGGGAAAAGGCTCATAAGCAAACAAAAAACAATATTTACATAATTCTAAAAGCAGTGTATTAAGGATGAAATAGGCAACAAAACAACGACACTAATTTTTCTATATTCATTGAAAACATTTCGATATTGTAAATGCGTAACATTTTATCGGCTTCGGCACTAAAAGGGTTAATAATAAAAAGAAACTTGACGTGTGCTGACTTCATTGCGAGGTAAAAAGACAATGATAAACAGACTTGACTAAAACGATATTAGGATTCATCGACGGAGTTTCCTTATTATCTCGCGACGAAATGACCGATCCTAGTGGCGAGCAATTACAGGCCGCCTAACGGTAAGGATAGTTCGCTCTATCTTTTCTTTCGCTGGCTTTCTCTGGTTGGCCATGGCCACTCTCTTGGCTCGGACATATATCGGCAGCGATGCGCGCACCTCGGACACACGATTGTGATATAGAATGCTGGCCGAGGCGAGGCGCACCGCTGTGCCTCGTACCACGCCTAGATAGCACTCTCTTTCTCTCTCTCTTTCTCTCTCTCTCTTGGGAAGGAAGCGAGGTCTCTCTAGGTAGCCTCTCGCGAAGCTGCACCGCTATATGCCGGAGATAGGATCGCCGACTTTGAGCCATGTCCAGCCGAGCGAAGCCTCTCTCTCCGACTTCTTCTCTCGGTCTCTCATTGGAAGAGCAGCTGCCTCTCTTTCACTCGTCTTGGAAGTCAGTGATCGCCTCTGAGGATTGCTCCGGCTATCTGCCATATTTATTGGACAACGCCGCCGCGCCGTGCCGCGCCGCGCCGCGGAAGGGCTTATTAACCCGTCCGACGATAGGAGCTCGTTATTCCTCGATAAGGATGGATTGTTCGCCTACCGCAATTACCGCGAAACTCCTCTCTCTTCTCCACTCCTCCCCCTTTTTCAGGCCACTTCGATAGTTCATGGAGATTCGTTAATGTGCTTGTTGGAAATCAGAGATAAAGTGGGAAGGAAATCTACTCGCTTTTGGAAGAAATTATTGTTATTAATAGAATTATTGATAGTTAATGTATGTTTGTTTTTGAATATACAAATGATTTGAAACCAGATTTTCACTGATTTGGTAGTTCTTTATTATAAATAGAGAATATTTTCTTTAACAGAAGAAAATTGATTTCTTTAGAAGAGATTTTCTTTTTTTGTGACTAAATTATTCTACAAATTCTGGGTGTTTCAATGTCATTTTGAGCAATTAAATATATTGCGAAAGGTAGTTCTTCCTTTCAGAGAAAATCCAAAGTGTCGTAAATTCCAAATTTTGACGAAGCTGAGCTTTTAATGGAAGCATCGCTTTTGGATGACTACAACCTTGAAACATCCTGTACTTCTGAAAAGTCAATATATTGCTAACTGCGATTCCTGAATTATTGGGACTCGCGTTCATTTCTTACGCCCACGGCCCTCGCTACGGATATTCTTACACATACGCGACATACATTATATACGACAGATATGTAGGCACGGCCGCACTCAGTCAAAGGTAATTCAATTACCTTGTACGTGCCATTGTTTAGACTCACTCGAGCGGAAATCAGTTAACATTAAAGGCTATTATAAAAGGGATACTCATTATATGCTTTTTTACTAACATATGTTTTCTATCACGTTGCCTCCATTTTCTTGCTTTATTTTCTAACTTTTTCATATTGTTCATGCTTCGATAATTTCAATATTAATACGAGCATTTAATAAAAAATCAGCGTTGTAAAAACCAGCGTTGGAGTACAAAAGTTTGACTTTCGCGATTTTTTTCTTATTTTAGAAATAAGAAAAAAAGTCAAACTTTTATATTACAATGCTGGCTTTTACGCAACTGATTCTTTATTAAATTAAGGGTCGACTAAGCAACTACCGTTATTATTATTACAATTATTCTTCTATCGTTATTAGATGTTTCTTCGATATTAGATACTTTGGAATTGATACGAAGGAGTTTGGTTCGAAGGTGGAATTGGCCAGGTGTGGTAAGCTAAAGGGAGTCGAGGTCAGAGTCCTTGGCAGTGCGCATAAAGAGCGCGTGCACACCACGCCTAGGTTCGAAGGAGCGGGAATCCTTGTCGGAGGACTTTGGCGATCCTATCGGTGGTTACATTGCGTTCATGTCCTAGCAGTCTGACGTTAATGATCTAGGATTATACTGATCGATAGAGTACACCTTGAGAGAGCTCTCTCTCTTTTTCTCTTTCTCTCTTTCTCTTTCTCTCCAACACCAATCCTTGAATATCTCATGAACTTTGCCAGGCATGTCGATCTTGTAAAAATTCTATTGATTGTTATTGCTGCCAAGAGTGATATGTGGCACGAGTTCCTTCCATTCGAGAACGAAGTTTTCCTCGACACCAGCGTTTCCAGGTCACGGAGAAGGCAACCATTCGAGGAACCGCGTCCTCCTTTTCTTTCCTCGAGAAATATCCTTTCTTAACACTTTGACTGGCGAAATTACAAATTTTCAACTCTTTCACCACACCTCGTTGAAAATGTTTATTATAGTTAGTTAAATTCGGGTGACATTGCATTAAAGATCTTTGTTAAACATAACAAAAGTTGAAGTAATTCAAACATCCTGCCAAATTATGATAGATTATAGAAAGCAATTAGACCTCGCACCAAAATCTACATCCGGTAATTCGAAGCTGACTAGCGCGGAGAACAGGTTCACTTTGAGCGAGGATAGCATGCTGTGTGAAATAGTGATAAGAGCGTGCTTTGGGGTGATAAATAATAAGAGCCTTGATTGAGATTCTGAATGTTATCTTAATTCCAGATCTGATCAATTTAATGGAATATATTAAGTGTTAACAAAGGCACAATATGTAACAATTTATCTCCCGCTGGAAAAACACATGGCTTTCATTTTACCATGTGTGAATAGAAACTATTTAAT